>JARGCV010000080.1:3342500-4620000 GCA_034064705.1 Bothrops alternatus
CCCTTCCAACTTTACTATTATTATTATTATTTGGGACATAGTAAATCAGATCCTGATGCTGCAACTTCTGGCTGGTATTATACTTTTTGTAACCAAAATTATATCTGCAAACTAATTGCAATTACAACTGTAAATATAGATCCAATTTTAAAGAACCTGCACATTTCAGTTTGTTTCTGTCAGTCTGAGGATGATGGCTTGAGGCCTATGGTCATTTAATTTGTAAAAAGTGACAGTCTACTGCAGGATACGATACCTATATCAGTATTTGCCTTTGCTGCCAAGCATAAATGACAGAAAAATCTTTGAGATACTTCTTGAACATTTGTGTACAAATAGCATTCTTCTCCTAATTCCTCCAAGGACAAAGAGAGGATTTGAGATCACCCACAAGTGCTCCGAACAATTGCTCCTCATGTGGAGACTGCAAGACAAGGTTAGAGCTCTGGGAGATAAGGAAACAGCCATGTCAAAATAGCAGTTGGTTGTTTTGAGAGGACACTGGATTCATGTACTTCATTTTCTAAACATTTTTGAAAATTGCTTGTTCACTTTTCTGCTATTAATAATGTTTGGATGGGCAGGTTTTACATGCTTGATTGTTTCCTTTAGTCCTTAATAAAAAAAGTTTTAAATACCAACTTTTCTTTGGAATAAACAATAAAAAAATGATTAAAATTTTGATTCCAGAAAGTCTTACACACGTGCTCCCAGGTTTTGTATATAATCATTCACTTACAGACTCACACCCCTGAAAAATAGCCATGCTCAAATCACTTTCAACTGAACACTGAACCACAACCAGTTCTTTAGAAAAATGGAGATCAAATGAATTTAAAATAACAATAAACTTTACTCATTACAACATGTAGAAAAAATCATGACCCCAGGAAAAGAAAAAGGAAAAGAACCATTCGCAAAAGCTAGGAGAAAAAACAAAAACAAAAACAAAACTCTGCCTCCCAGCCAAGCAGAATTGCCTCAGGCAACCCAATAAGAGCATTCTGCAAATGGATACATTGCATCAATTGATGGAAAACAAAAACTGCAAGAATGTAACAAGTCATGCTTTAAACCAGGCATGTCAAACTTGCAACGTCACGTGACGTCACGCGACGTATCAGAGCTTTTTCTCCATTGCTGGCAGTGGGGTGGGCACAGTTTTAGGATGATGCGTCTGGCCCACGGGCCGGCAGTTTGACATGTCTACTTTAGACTGAGGCAAGCTGAATTGACAGGATTAAACCAGATAAACACAAAAACCCACCAGATTTACATTCTCCACCCTTCCCCCAGACTAGACTTGACCTTATCCACTACCCAGAAAACAGAATAAGGGCAATCAAGATACCAAAAAACATTAAGCTAATCAAGTATTTTACCAGGTATCTCAAACACAAAGGTCAAGGAGGATATAAAAACCATTCTATCATCCTGCCAAATTGCCAGCTGACCCAGAATCCAACATGTCACTGCAGCTTTCTGGCTTCTGAAATAAAATCTTCTTTCTGGCAGCTTGCTTCCCGGCTTCTCATTTCATTCATCAGCACCAATTCCATCATCCTGGCTGGAGTTTTTTTTCTTCTGATTAACATATATATTTGCCCTTTCTCTCTCTCCCTCTCCCTCTCTCTTTCTCTCTCTCACACACACACATTCACACTTACCCACATCCTTCTCAATAAGGCTGGCAGGCACTAGCCAGAGGGACAGAAGCCGCCAAGTCTGGACCCAAAGAGTGGATGGGCTTCAGGTGTTCTTAAATCCCCCAAAGTCCTTACTTTGTTGATTCTCAAGTCAGGTAACTATGGATGGGGAGTTGGGAAGTTCCTCAGTATGTTAGTAAAAGCTAATTTAGATTAGCAAAACAAGCTTGGGGGGAAAAAGCAAGACCCAAGATATTGGAAGAATATGATCTAGGAAAGAGTAAAATAGATTGCTTCAGTCAACTCCTTGTTTCTCTATGTCTAACAGTATCACCTCTTACTACGGTAGCTCAAGAGGCATTTCACCATAATGTGTTGCATAACCCAACCCAGATTTGGTGACATCAGTGAGACATAATGAGCTGAAATTCATCAGATTTTTCCTTTGACACAGGATTATCCTGTCCTTTACAATTTGGATTTAGTGTAATATTGGTGTTGAAGGAAAAGTCTTCATCATGGTTCAGTCCAAGCTGGGAATAAACAACATGGCAATTGCTTTAGAAAAAAGGTTGCAGTTTGTTGAAGAGGAGAGCCAGACAGGAAGATGGCTCTGGAAGAAAAGAGTGAGCACATGTAGGGAGTGGGTTTTTATACCCTCTGAGGCTTTTGTTTGGAGTTGTTTCCAGTTCCTGTTTGAGGCTTTGTATTTCCTGTGTCATGTATTCTGACCTGAGTCTGAGTGTGCCCTCTGGCAGCTGTGGGTTAATCCTATTATGTCCTGTCTTAGTGTTTGGGTGGGGTATATAGATTTTAGGTGTCTTTGTCTTTTTAATCTTCTAGCCTTCTTGGATTATTTACATCTGTATTTCTACAGAGCTGGTTTCTGCTTGGAGGAGGGAGACTTGGAGCTATTAAGAAAAACGGCATCCTTTGAGGAAATATATTTTTCTGCCCTTTTAATATTTCCTTCTCTGGGAGGCTGACTTCCCACATTGGGATAAGTGAAGTATCAAAAGTGCACCAATATATTAGCAGCACCCTTTCAAGAACAAGTCCAATGTAAGGCCCCATAGTTTGAAGGGTCCGTACATTCAGTGCTGCAGTTGTCTTAGCTTGTCTCTTCCTCAGTCTGCTCCTCATCTCCCTAGAAGCCTTCTGCAGAAACTGGAGGTGTTCCGGAACCTGAACTAAGATGCTTTGTAATTCAATTCCAGGCAGAGTCAACTCAACGATTAACTGGTTTATAAACAAATATTTATTCCAGGAATCCTTAGCAGAACTTACTATTCTGAAGATGCTTCCGGATGTGTACATTTGTCCATTTTACATAGGTAAAAACAGTAATTTCTTCATACTAGCTCTAGCATGGTTGTAGACGATATCCCTGCATGCATCCCCATGCTGATTTCACATTCTTTCACAAGCTGGCATGTAGCCAGGATATCCTGTGGCCCCTCCCACTGACTTGATGAATACAAAACAGCTAAACTACATTACCCATAAGCCATCTCTTAAGAAGACAGCACTTAATCCTTTAAATGCCAAACATTCTAACATACAGTTCTCATCTAACTGGTTGGTCCAGCACAGGAGGTCTGGAATGCACTTCTGCAGCCCATCCGACCTCTTGTGAAAGTAGGAAGGAAGGAAGAAAAATGCTCTTATGCTATTGCTTGGTGAAGAAAAGCTTAAAGAAAAGAGCAAGAAATAGTATGGGAAGAAAGTATACTGGTAATAGGAAATAGGTTAAATGGGTTGGTTGCAAAAGAAGCAACTCAGCAACAAGGGAAATGTCAAGTTCTGAACCTTACCCCTTTACTGAAAAGCCTAACAGAGGACTCAAAGTTTTCAGAAACTAAAATAGCCAAAATAAAAGAAATGGGGGGGGGCATAGGCTATAGTGGATTCATTTCTAGGAAAGTATTTCTATTTTGGCTTATACACAATTGTAAAACAAGTAACTCAAAATGTTTGGCTTGCATGGAAAAAATAATAACAAAGCAGGGAGAAAACAGCTGGAAGGAGGTCAATCATTAGCAATTAGCAATAGCCCCTTCTGGTTTATACAAATAGATTTTACAGTGTTAAAATCAATGGGTAAATTAAAATAGTATTGAAGACTAAGGACTGTCCTATGGAAAGACCTGGGAATATCATCTTATAAATTGATGTTTGGACTTCCTTATGTGGGAATGGGAGATGGGAGTCCTTTGCCTGAATTAAATACTAATGTCTTGAGAAGTTATCTTGCTGGCGTGCTGGCCATTCTTTCTGCTTCTCAACAGGAGACTCTGCTGGTACAAATGTTGCCATAGAAGTTCCCAGTCTATCAATTCTAAGCCAGGAGATTGGGTCCTGATCAAGACTTGGAAGGACCAACCATTGTCTCCTATGTGGGAGGAACCATTCTAAATAATCTTCACCACTGAAGTGACTGTGTGGACCAGGGAAAGGCTGACTGAAGTAAAATCTGTGCCTTTTCAGGAGCTCCTAAAAACGGCACAGAGCAGACCATATGCAGATGACTTCTTAAATTTAACACTTTCTAGAAAAAAATAAAATAAGTAATTGTGTCATTGAACAGAGAGAGACTTTTGGGAAGGAAAATAATCCAAACTGGATAAATAAGGCCTATTAAAATTACATTTGCCTTTCGTGGTCCTGGGTTAGATTTAGTTTGAAAAAGGGACCTGTAATATTCAATTGCTTACAACAAAAATCCCAGGTACCACAAACATAAAATAAGTAGCTTAGACTTTGTGGTTAAAACTAGCTGATAAGTAGGGGAAAGGTTGAAATGTTTAGTAGCTTGTGCAGAATCAATAGACACATGAGTTGGCTTGGAATTCAGGAATAGTTCTCTTACAGGATGGCTGGAATCATGCCTTGGAAAATGGAAAGGTATGGTAGTATCGATTTTTAGCTCCTTAATAGTAGTAGCAGGAGTTCTAATAGCCATAGGATGCTGCATTATCCCATATGTGAGGGGGCTTGCACAAAGACTAATAGAAACAGCAGTGTCAAAACAAATGCCCCTCAAGCCTCCACCAGACAATGAGAATATGCTCCTTCTTGAGGAAACAGAGACCGTTGAAGAAACTGAAGTAGAAAACAGACAGATTCAGGACAGAGAGTGTGACATAATGATATCTAGGCTAGAAGGTTCATATGAGACAACACCCTAGAACAGGGGTAGGCAACCTTGGCTCTTTTATGACTTGTGGACTTCAACTCCCAGAATTCCTGAGCCAACTCAAGAATTCTGGGAGTTGAAGTCCACGAGTCATAAAAGAGCTAAGGTTGCCTACCCCTGCCCTAGGAGAATTGTAAAAAACAACAATGGTACATAAAAGAAAAGGGGGGAAATTGTGGAAAATAGCAAGGTGTTGTTTTTGCATCAAACCATGTTTAGCACACTTTAGGGACACGTAGTTAGAAAATTGACACAGTCCAGAATAATAAGAATAAAGGTTAAAACAACAAGAAATGTCTGCGGTCTTAAAATAAGCCCTTCAACAGCTTAACCACAAGAGCGTAAGGAAATGCGCAGATACTAAACTAACCGCTTATTTTATTTCCTTATGCCTATGCAAATGGTTTCCAAGAAACAGGTGCTGTGGGTTAGGCCAGAGGCCACCAAACCTTTAGGCACCAGGGACCAGTTCTGTGGGGAGAGGTTTTTCTGTGGACTGGAGGGGGCATGGTTTTGTGTGCTGCCTGCATCCCATGGCGTCTCTTGTTTGCGTGGCTCGGTTTCTCGGTTTTGTTTTTTTTGCTTTGGCGCTTTGGACAGGCTGTACACCTTGTAGTACTCAGTCAATGGGGAGGCAGGGAAGGGACTTTCACTTTGGGAAAGGAAATAAATAGGTAACCATTTAATGCCTGGGTGTGCCTACTTGCTAGCCACCTGCTCCTGCAAGAACATATTTTTTAAATAAATTACTTGCTGCTTTGCTTAATGATTCTGCCAAATCCTTGGAAGCTGAGTGTGTTTCTCACAGAGTGGAGTGGAGAGTGGGGTGGGATGGGGTGGAGAGTGGAATGGAGAGAGTAGAGAGTGGAGTGTGGAATGGAGTAGAGTAGGATGGGATGGAGTTAGGCTAAGGGTAGGCAACCTTGGCTCTTTTATGACTCGTGGACTTCAACTCCCATAATTCCTGAGCCAGTATGAGTTAGGTAGTGCCGACATTCCTTAACCTCTTCCAGACTGTTGCCACACTCAGTTGTTGCTGTTGTTTTGCATGTCTGCTTGGCCGCTGCCCAGTTGCCTGGATCTGCTGTTGCCTGGTCTCCTGGGTCTGCCACGTTGTGCTTAGCCTGGATCTGCCCTGCCTGCTTCTGCCCTTGCTCCGCCTCTCCTGCGTTTTTGCTTGTCAGTTTCTTTGGCTGACTGTACCCCATCCTGGATGCTGGGTGCTCAAACTCTTCTCTCTCAAAGTCCATGATGCTCTGGTTGCTCTGTGCTCCACTGCTGCTTTCAAGGAGGCTTACAACATTAACAAGGAAGAAATGAAAAAAGTGTAAACAGAGGAGCAGTAAAATAATAGAACAATTAAATAAACAACAAAAAGGAAAACATAAATCATCAATATGATGATATGATACGATCAATATGATAACAAAAAGATGGATAGGTGGAGAGCAGGGAATGGGGGGTGGGGAGAGGTGGAGTCTTTGCTGTTCATTTGATTGCCAGTAGGACCCAGCTAGGATTTAAAAGGGAGTTTTAGCTGGGGTCTACAGGCAATCAAACGAACAGCAAATATTTTTTTTTGCAAGGATCCAGGTGTGAGAAAGGAAGAAGTTTAAAAATAAAACGGTCACAATTGATTAACAATAGAAAGATTAGACAATAGCCAAGCCTTGCACGTAGGCACTAGATTCCAGGAGGCTTGGCTAGAAGACACACTCAACAAAAGGATGACAGAGGGAAGTTCTAAACACTATAACTGAGGGGGAGGGGATGTATTTTGTTTAGGCGATCCTGATAATATTGTAACCTCAGAGGAGGAGCCAAGGTGTCGGGATAGAATGTATATAATGTTATGTGTTTGAATATTTTGGTGTGGTCTCTGGGTTTAGAACTTCCTGTTGAAGTCTCTCACCAGGATCCACCGCGCTTTGCAAACCGCTTTTCTATTTTCTGCAGAATAAACTCTTTTTCTTACCAATCCAATTTTGTTGGTGTTTTAATCACATTTCCAACAAATTGGCTGCCCAAACGTGGGGCCTTGGGTATCTGTTCCTGCATCTTCGGGAGGTGAGGTCAACTGAGGAAGGCATGCCCCATTGATTTCAATGGTCCAAAGTTGCAGTTGCAGGTCGAGGAAGCAAAACAGAGCCAGGCCCACGGACCAAATAGTGATTGGTAAGAAAGGAGAGGGGACCAGAGAATTACCAGGACAAGGACTGGGCAACTTCGTGCACGAACCTGGGTGAGTAAAACTTGGGGTAAACCAAGGAATAAAACCTAGACAGTGGGGGGGGTGGTTGGGTAGCACAGTTTGAGTCTGAGATCTATGAGAGGTGTGTGTAAGACGCCCCGAGGGTCCACAGGACTGGCAAGACATACACAAGCTGTGGATGTCCCGAGGGTCCACAGGACTGGCAAGACATACACAAGCTGTGGATGTCCCGAGGGTCCACAGGACTGGCAAGACATACACAAGCTGTGGATGTCCCGAGGGTTTGGACTGGCAAGGCGGAGTGAGGGAACTCCTGAGTAAAAGGAGAAAGAGGCTTGGTAAGGACAACAAAATTGTGTGGTAAACCAATCATGGGTAATTCAGGAGGGTCCCAGGAGAAGGATTTTGTGAAAAAAGTTAGGAAAAATCCAAAACTAAAAATAGATCCCCACAGCCTATTAGGAAAATTGTTAGAAAACTGGGGGAAACCAACATAAAACAAGCTGATTACTAAGTTAAATTTAACAAAAGAAGATATGGTAAATTTGTACTGCTTCATATGGCGGGGGGGGGGGGTGAGAAAATTGAGTAGCCCCAAACAGGAAAAGGAAACATAAACCCATCTTGCTGGCACAGACCCTTTGTGTCTGTAGCCAGGGTAGAAAAGGGAGTTTTGGGTTTAAATTCAAGGACTGCTTTGGAAAGAAGGGGAATGAGAGAAATGTGTGTATGTCTCTGTGTGAGTGAGAAGACCTTTTTTTCCCCAATCACAGTTGGATTTTGCTCCTTCTGGTCTTTCCTAGCTGCAGAAAGGATCTGTTGGAGTATCAGAACCTGGAAAGCATGCGGGTTTCGCCAGAGCACAGAACCTTTTGTTAGGGAAAAGGGAAAGGCTGTGTGCAAATGGAATGGAATGGGTGAATGAAAGAATTGGATTTGAGTAACCAGCTGGTTAGGTCCTCCTGTAAGCAAAGCAAAGTTAGGAAAATGGAATTGGCTAAATAAAGGTACCTAAAAGAAAAATAAGAAGTAGTGATTCTCTTTTTCTCTCTATCTTTCTGTGCAATCACATGGTATGTTTAAGGTTCTTGCCTTCTCTCATTCGAGTTAGCTGAGATTTGTGGTGGGAATGTCCAGGATGTGTAGAAGTAAAAGTTCTGTTTTCTTTTCTGTTCTCTTTTCCTTGTCTTGGTACGTATGTATATATATATATATATGTCAAAGTTTTTGTGTGTGAGGTAAATGTGACAAGCTACCAAAAGGAAATATTTTCACTTTGTCTGGCCAACAAAAAGAGTGAAGAAAGATTGCTTGTTTGTTTGTTTTTCTTCCCCCCTCCCTTTCTCTCTATATATACTCTTAAGAACAGCCCAAAGTTAGCAGGAATAATAAAAATAAAGTTGGAAGGAACCTTGGAGGTCATATAATACAACCCCCTGCTCAGGTAGGATGCCTTTTTAACTTACCGGTATGTCTGCAGGCACAAAACCCCCTGCTTTTTCTGGCTGTGTTGCTTTAAGAGCAAGAGAAAGAGAGGCAGAAAGAAAAGGGGGGGGGGGGTTGATCTTTTGAACTATTTTTTTTGTTTAGAATTCTGGTTTGAGGAAGGAGGGGTGGATGGGAATGTTTTAACCTACTTAATGGAAATTTGTTTCCATCTGAATGGAATCTGATTAAATTTAAATTTGACTAAATTTATATTAAAAGCAAAGAGTTGATACTAGAGTTTGATACAAAACTATTTCAGTAACTCAGATTTTTTGTGTGTGTGGAGTTGTTTTTTTGTTGTTTTTTTATGTTTTTATGTCTGTGTGCAGGACACACTGATAAAAAAAATATCTAAGAAGGAATTGGAATTCAACACTTGTAAAAAACAAAGGAGTTGAGAAATTTTTTGGGATTATGTTGTTTTGAATAAAGATTAGTGTGCAAACAAACTCAAGCAGAGTTTTTGGTAAAGCACTCCTTTGTTTGTTCTTTATTAACCAATTTGTTTATAAATATAGACAAAGCAATTGCTAAGAGAAGGGGGGTTTACCCAGAAGTGGGAGAAAAGAGAGATGAATGAATGAATGAAATGGGAAGTAGAAGGCAGGGAGGCATTATTTATAGATGGCTCCTCCCGGGTAGAGAATGGGTTAAAGAAAAATGGGTATGCAATCATAAATGGACACACCAAAGAGTTGGTAGAATCCGGTAGCCTGCCAAAGAACTGGTCAGCCCAAACTTGCGAACTATGCATTAAATCAGGCCCTAAAATTGTTAGAAAACAAGGCTGGAACTGGTGATATGGATTCAAAGTATGCCTTTGGGGTGAATGGGCCATACCTTTGGAAAAATTGGATGGAAAGGGGAATGATTAACAGCAAAGGAAAGGAATTGACCAAAAGAATTGCCATAACCTATGTGAATGCACATCAGAGGAGAAATTCTTTTGAAAGTGTGGGAAATAGGATTGTGAATGAGGAAGCCAAGAGGGCAGCAAATGAAGAAAGCATAAATGTTTTAATACCCATTTTAGAAACACTAGAAGAGATCCCTGTATTCAGAAACAGAAGAAAAGAAATAATGCAGATAGGTGGGTAACAAGGAGAGAAGGGTAAATGGTTTCTCCTGGATGGGAGTCAGGTAATCAATAAACCCATAGCGTGAGGATTATTGGAGAAGTTACATGAAGGAAGCCAATGGGGGAGTTCAGGCATTGGTGGATGAGCTCCTGAAGCATTATGGATGTATCGGAATTTATACACCAGCAAGACAAATGGTGGATAAATGCTTGATATGTAAAAAGATAAATAGGCAAGCAATCAGGAAACCAGAAGGGGGAGGGAAGCCTCCAGCCCTTAGGCCATTTCAGTGCATTCAGGTAGATTTTACTACCCATGTAGTACCTGTGTAGTAATGCAACAACTAATATGGTTTCTAAAATACTATTGGAAGTAATATGTACATAAACTGTCCAGATATTTTGATTTTCTCAGGAAACAAGGATTGCTGGCACAAACACCTCCCTTGGAGTTTCCAGTCCACAGATTCCAGATCGGAGATTGGGTGCTGATCCGGAGTTGGAAGGAGGAGAAGCTGGTTCCGAAGTGGGAAGGCCCTTTCCAGATGCTGCTGAAATCTGAAACAGCAGTATGAACAGCAGGAAAAGGCTGGACCCACTACACCTGTGTGAAAGGACCAGTGGACGCTCCAACCAAGTGGGAAAGTGTGCCTCAACCTGACCCTTTGAAGTTGATAATAAGAAAAAGCAAAATATAGAGACATTTGGGGGGAAAAAGGGGGGGTGTTAAATGTGTTGGTTTTGTGACTGTAAATGATGGTGTAATTGTTGTTGTTGTACCCATTGCCCAGACTGCACACCGATACACAGAGACTGCGGAGAAGAGTGTGATATAGTGATCATCGAAGACTGGTGTCCCGAGTACCAATCTCAGCCTGTTACAGGTGGTGGTGTCAAAAGTGAAAGGGAAGAAGTACTTTTCCAGGGGTGGACAGAATTGGGACAATGTTAGACCTCAATATGACCTTGGTTACAGGAGTAATTAAGATATGGATTATAGTGGGAGTAGTAGGGTCTGGGAACATATGCAAAGGTCAAAGTATAAATACCTCTGATAACTGTAATGATTGCATTAGAACCACCAAAATGGGTAATAAGATAACCAAAACTGTGACATATCATACTCAGATGGACTGCAAGAAGGTGGTGGGAACACGTGTTCATAATACCATTCAATTTTCCCTGTGTAATGAAACAGGAAGGGTTACATGTGTTGACCCCTCTAGTATGAAATATCAACAAAATCATTCAGATATTTACTTCATTATTATTAGGACAGAACACCAGTACCTCTGCTAATCACAAGAGTAGAATTTGCTTTGATGCCTGCTGTGCCATGAAGTTTAGTCCCTGGACCACCTATGGGGGCCTGAGTTGGAAGCGGAGTTACCTTACATATTGGTACTCCGATGGTGGGGGCCCACCTAGGGTGTGGATGAGAAGGATAATGAATGACCACCTGAACATATAATATAGGTGTATGGACTTGCCACTTGGGCTGAAGATGGATCATAGGGATATAGGACTCCAATTTATATGCTGAATCGCATTATTAGGTTACAAGTGGTTCTGGAGATTATCACTAGTGAGACAGCGCTAGTGTTAAATAAGTTGGCTAAACAAAATACCTAAATGAGGACTGCAATTTATCAAAATAGGTTAGCCTTGGATTATGTATTGGCAGAAGAAGGAGGGGTCTGTGGAAAATTTAATTTAACCAAGTGTGGTCTGCAAATAGATGATGAAGAGAAAGCCATTGGAAAAAAACAAAACAAAACACCAGGATGAGGAAAATAGCCCATGTACTGGTCCAAATCTGGACTGGAATACTTGATGATGAGGGGTTCTTGGGAGGAATTTTTAGAAACTGGAAATAAGCTTTATTCATGTTAGCAGTTGTATTTTTCGTGTTAATGTGCTTATACTATTTGATCCCTATAATAAGAAGTATTGTACAAAACACAATGGAGGGAATGGTAAATGCAACCAATAAGAGTGATGAACAAATGCTGATATTAAACAAGGTGACTGGACATGCTGCACTACTTCACTTCCAGAATGCAGAGGAGATCTGGGAAAGTTTAAAACCATTTGAGGGAAAATTTTATTCTTAAATTAGTATAAAAAACAGAAAGGGTGGATTTGTGAGAAAGGAAGAAGTTTAAAAATAAAACGGTCACAATTGATTAACAATAGAAAGATTAGACAATAGCCAAGCCTTGCACGTAGGCACTAGATTCCAGGAGGCTTGGCTAGAAGACACACTCAACAAGACAAAAGGATGACAGAGGGAAGTTCTAAACAATGTAACTGAGGGGGAGGGATGATGTAGGCGAATCGGACAGATTGTACCCCCCCCAGTCCTCTCAAATGGGACCTAAGGGGAGGGGACGGGGGCGTCGCGATAGGAGTGTATATAATGTTATGTGTTTGAATATTTTGGTGTGGTCTCTGGGTTTAGAACTTCCTGTTGAAGTCTCTCACCAGGATCCACCGCGCTTTGCAAACCGCTTTTCTATTTTCTGCAGAATAAACTCTTTTTCTTACCAATCCAATTTTGTTGGTATTTTAATCACGTTTCCAACACAGGGTCTCTCCTTTTTAGTTGCAGTTGCTAGCGGAACTTTTGGAGCAGTGTTTTTTTTGTTTTTTCAGCAGCTGAAAGCAAAAAGCTGCAGAAAGATTTGCCTGCTTACTTCTGTTCCTCTACTCTTCAACCTGGAGTAAGTTTTTTTTTAAAAAAAGAGAGAGATAGGACTGGAGGGCAGAGGCGGGAAGTTTAGTTTCAGCACCTAAGTGGTGGTGGTTGGGGGGGGGGAGATGAGAAAGATCAACAAGCCTGCCCCTCCCAATTTTTTTTTTAATTGAGGAAATGCGGCTTTCTGGAGAAGGGAGGGGATTAAAGCAACGGGAAAGGTTTCAGAAAGCTGCTGCTTTTGCATGCAAGCATCTGGCTTCCCCACAGCCTATGGGAAGTTTGCAGTCTTCAACAGGCAGCTGACCAGAGCAGAAAACTCTGAAAGCAGCTTCCATTCAAGGGAAGGAATTGTTGTGGTGCTGAAAATGGCAAAGGCTTCCAGGAGGCATGTGGAGTAGCCCAAGAGCTGTGGCACCCCGTTTGGGTAGGATGGGGTGGGAGGAGGAGCACTGAAACATACCCTTGGTTGGTTGTAAGGGTGAATGACTGTAGGGGCACTTGCAGCTAGTTTTGAAACAAGGTCCTATTTAGTTTTGGGGGTCTCTGTTGTCACTTTGAATCTTTATTAAGTGATCTGTTGTTTCTTGAGGTCTTACCTCTATGTGTTCTGCCCTGAACCCCTGAAGGAAAAACAGGACATAAAGGATGTGACTTCTTGCTGGAGAAGGGCTGAAAGCCCCTCAGCATTAGAAGAATGAGCACTTAGGATGCTGCTGTGTTTGACCTTCTTTAGAAGCTCTCTAAAAAAAGATTTCTCTCCAGTGACATGATGTAGCAAGTTATGTTTGCCTTTTATTTCCTGTTGTGCTAGATAACCTTGTCAGAACCTCTCTGAAGTCTTCAGGCGGTTGGAGCAAACCATTCGAAATGAAGTTTGGAGAATTTGTTGAGAGGCTTTTACAGAGCCGAAAAACAATAATGAATTGCATTGTCACAATTATCTTGGTTGTGGTTGAGGAAAATATGGAACTTAACATTATCTGTGTGATAAAGCCATGGAACAAAATACATTTTGCCTTGTTCATAATAGTGCCATTCATCATCATCTTGATGCTGAATTTTATTATTCAAGTATATTTTTTAAAGTCGTTCATTCTTAAAAAAGATAAGTTTTTTTTAACTTAAGGGTTTTTTATATGTATATAATGTAATTTCTATCATGCTGTGAGCCGCCCTGAGTTCTCCGGAATAGGGCGGCATAGAAATTAAATTAATAAATAAATAAATAATAAGTGCGGCAGCATGGCATGGGAGAGTTCCTTCCCTGCCTGGATGTGGATTGTGATTGTTTTTTTGGATGGTAAATATCTTCAGTGTGCATTAATTACAGATTCTTATGAATCAGGATACACAATTCCAGCTGAAACAATATCCCCGGTAAGTTATTGTTTTGTCTTTTTTTTCCCATCTGATGCATGCTTTAAAATCTTCATTAAATACTAATCTTTTGAATGTTTATTTGAAAATGTTTGTTTGTTTGTTCGCTGAGGAGGAAAGGAAGGCTAAGCTGCATAACATTATGGAGTTCATACTAAACTCCTAATAGATTCTTGATATTGGGAAAAGAAGCTGGTTTTCAGGGTATTTTTGATTGTATTTGCTAGATTTTTTTTTATCTTGCCTTCACTCTAGAACAGAGGTATCAAACGTCACGTGATGTTGCAACGTATCGCAACTTTTTTCCCATTTCCGGCAATGGGGTGGGCGCAGTTTTGCCAAGATGCATCCGGCCTGTGCGCCGGCAGTTTGACACCGCTGCTCTAAAAGCTCAAAATAATGTACATACATAATGAAAGAGGTAGGTTGGAATGAGCAGCTCGGGGTCATCCGGAGAGCTCCCAAGTTTGACAGTGAATCTGAACCCAATCTATCACACCATACAGGCAGTTATTTGCCCCCAGTTTCAATAATTCCGAGATGGAGGAAGGTGAAAAGCCATCAAATTTAATTTCCCCTTTAAAGACCTGCTGGCATGACTTCAGCACAGGAACTGGAAGATGAAATGAATCAAGGGTTTTTGCCAAGGGAAACCTACAAGCTCTGCAGAATTGCAACCTTTCCATTGAGTTTAGGGAGCAACAGTTTGCAGCAGCAGAATTATCTCAGCTGACAGACATGGATGATATTTGGGGATTATAGGGTTGTGAATTTGATCAAGTGTGGTGGAAATAGGTGGAAAGATTCTTTGTTGCAAGCAGGAGCCACACGTCTTGGAACCACAAGGGAAGAAAGAGATTGGGGATGTAAGGGAAGAGGTGGGAAAAGTTAAAAAAAATCAAGATGGCAGCCCCACCATCTATGTGCTGCGACGCATAAAAAGTGTAGGATTTCAATTGCATGGTAGTGGCCATCATTTGGATATTCTTTTACACACATACACACACTTAATGAGTATCCCTGAAAGAGGTGTTGGGGAGATGCTATGCTTGTTTAACCAAAATTATGTCTGCAGAAATACCTGCAATTACAACTGTAGATATGGATCCAAATGGTTCTACTACCAAGCAATCAAAATCCTACACTTTTTATGTGTTGCACATTTCAGTTAGTTTCTCTCATTTTGAGGATGATGCCTAGTTGGAAAATCTGATGGAGAAAAGAAGGGGGGTCTGGATGCCCACAATTCTCAGGAGCAATTGGAAGGTCTGGTCTCTTGCCCCCTTTTCCCCTTCAGCTGCTCTTTTTTTAAAGCATGCCTGGGTTTTAATTGCATTTTTTGAAGCGTTGCAATTTTTTGATTTATGACTCGTTGACTTCTGACGAATTTTATATTTTAAAAACCTAAGGAAAATTTACATTATTAAAAATCACGCAAGGTTATTTGATCCTGGACTTAGAGATAATGATCAGGGTGATTTGTGGTAAATAAGAAACTGTGTAGACCAGTGGTCCCCAATCTTTCCGGCTTGGTGGCCCAGTATGGGGAGGAGGGGAGGGGATGCTTCTATGTGAGTCCTAGGCTTGTACACAAGCATGAGCAACTCCATTTGTACAAGCGACAGTGGTGCACCCACGACTTGCACAAATGGAGCTGTGTGCACAATCACGCTCACTGCTTGTGCAGCCCAGTTTTGAAAGGGCTGCGGCCCACTAGACTTTCTATGAATAAATTACATAACAGGCTGTTAGCAGAGTGCCTTGAACTTTAACTTCACTGTTTTTTAACCAGTTAATTGCTTTTTCTTTCATGTATGTAATGTATGACAGGTTATTTGGGTTGTAAATAGACGTACAAGCTTATAAATTTTGGATCTGCTTTGTAAGGGGGAAAGTTATTTCAGTGAAAGATTTTTCAGTGTTCAACTATGGGGGATAATATGTGTTTTTGTCCAATTTTTTAATTCACATTTTTAAAAATGTTTTTCTCTTGTTTTGTATCAGTTTAATTTTTTTCTTTAGGATTTTGTATTTTAATGTTTTATATTTTATGTCTTTTGAATAAAATAAAATTGTAAAAAATAAAAAGTTTTAAATACAAATTTAAGGACTTATTTTTTTAAAATAAACAGTAAAAGGGTGATTAAAATTTTGATTCTAGAAACTGTTGCAAACATGCTCCCAGGTTTGGCCAATGACCATTCACTTACACACAGCCCTGAAAAATAGCCACATTCAAATCACTTTTGACTGAACACTGAAGCATAACCGATTACATGGAGACCCAGTGAATTTAAAATAACATCAAAACTTTATTGGTTAAAACATATATATTTGCTCTTTCTCACGTGTGCACACACACTCACCCACCCACCCTTATCCATGTCATTCTCAGTTAGGCTGGCAGGCTCTTGCTGGAGGGAGGGGAGCTGCCAAATCTGGACCCAAAGATAACTCAAAAAATGGGTGGGCTTCAGGACCCCTACCCCCCAAAGTCCTTGCTTTATTCTCAAATCTGGTAGCTATGGACAGGGAGTCCTGAGGCTTTTTCTATGTTCTCAGGCCCAAAATTTCTTTTGTCTTCAGGTGATATTTCCCCCTTTGTTTCCTTAATGATTTAATTCTTTCTTAACTACTTCCCCTAAAGGGATTTTTTAAGACAAGATTCCTTGCTATTCACCCTGCTTACTTGCCCTGCTTTAATCTTTAGGTATGGCAGCTTCAGCATAATCTTACAAAAATCACAAATGGACTAAAGGGATAGATAAATTTGAAATAAGATTTTGAAATGAATTATAAGATCCTTCCTATGGGAAGGAAATAAAATGCTTTTGTTTTGATTTAAAAAAAAACATGATGAAACTAAAAATCAGACACCAGAAGGAACTAGAAAGGAAAATGCAGGCTGGAGCTCCATTCTCAGCAGCAGAATGAAGCTGCTCCTTCGGCTGCAGAAGTGGGCCCGCGAGGCAAGTGCCGATCCATGGGAGGCCTGGCTGCAATGGTAAGCTCCACCCCCCACCTCTGCCCTAGTTGATTTTTAGGCATGCACCTTGCCCCAAAACTAGGCTTATTTTGGGGGGTAGGGCTTATATTAGGCCCACCCCAAAAATTAAGCTAGGTGTCAGAACCCATTTCTTTTCGGGGTGGGGGGGTGGGGGGAATATAATTCATTTCCTTTCCTTCTATGGATTCTGCCATTCTCCTGAAGGGGAGGGGGAAAGGTCCTGAGAGTTGCCTTTCGTTCTGCTGTTTCTAAATGCTTGCTCTTTGAACTGTTTCTCCCTTGATGAGAAAGGAATGTGCCTCCGGCCATCTGACTTATTTCTCGCTGCAGAAGAAAAAGGTGCAACATCTTCACAGGCATGGGAACGGACTCCGTTATCAGCTCCGTTCCCACAGCAGACTTAACACCTGGAAATTGGCCCATTTGAACTGACCAGATGAACTATTGGGGTGGGGTTTGTTTGGGGCTCTTTTAACCTATTGATCTGAGCAGGAAACCCTCAGATCCTGCCTTTTATGACTGCTATCAGCTCCTAATAAAAGTTCCTTTTGGAATGAGAATGTTCCAAGAGTCCTGCTTTCTTGGGATGAGGTTTTGAAGTGGATCCTTACACTAGGGCTTATTTTTGGGGTAGCTCTTACTTTCGGGGAAACATGGTGATACTGTTGGAACAAAAATCAGGTCCAGTTCCAAGCCGGGAATAAAATGGAGGCTGCTTAAGAAAGAAGGTTTATTGATGAGCAGAACCAACAACAGCATGTGATTCTGGGACAGCTGACAAAATGGAGTTGAGAAAGGGTGGGGGTTTTTTTTACCTTCTTTGGGCTTTGTATTTGAGATGCCTCTTCCTGTGCAAGAACATGCCCTTTAATATTCTAATGCAGCGGTTCTCAACCTGTGGGTCGCGACCCCATTTGGGGTCAAACGACCATTTCATGGGGGTCGCCAAACAACGCAGTCCGCCATTTTTTCCCCCTTTTCCTTAGCTGCGCTACTCCCTCTTATTCTATTGGCTTTTGAAAGCCAATATAATAGACTCTCTTGAATAGAGTCTAATTCTATTGGCTTTCAAAAGCCAATAGGAATTGTCCAGGCTGTCTCCGCCCTGCTGAGCCCACCAAAGGTCCCAGTCTGCAAACGGTGCTGCAAGTTGTCTGCAGCAAAGGCGAGCTCTCCGGAAGTTTCCACCCTTCCCTGCTGAGCAACTACTAAAACTGTAAGTAAAAGAGGGCCAGGGGTGGGAGGTGGGAGGCCGGCGGGCGCAGGGAGGGTTTTTGGTGCGCGTGGGGCCCGGTGGGTTTTTTACCTCCAGGTGGCCCAGCCCGTGGTTGCCCTGCGCCGTCGCTGCTGCGGCCGCCCAGCAGCGCCTGGGCCTGCCTGCTGCCGCCCCGAACGGGCAGCAGTGAAGGTAAGGCTAGCGGGGCAGCGGCGGCCGCAGGGAGAGTTTTTGGTGCACGTGGGGCCCGGCGGGTGGCTTACCTCCCTAGATGCCAGACTCAATGACATCAGGAGGATTATAAGTGGATGTATTAAAACCACCCCAATTTATTGGCTTCCTGTTCTGAGTGATACAGCACTGCCAGCTTTGTGAAGGCAAGTTGCACTAGTGAGAGAATACAGAAAAATTATGAACAACTCACTCCTACCAGTGCATGCCAACCTTCCTTATTTATCAGTGGAAGGCTCAAATCTAGGAAGCCCCCACTGGCAGTTGCACAACATCTGCTTAACAATTTTAACAATGGAAAGCCAAATGGGCTGCTGAACGACCAGACACAGGAAGATAAATAAATGATCCCACCCAAAAGGTGCAAGGTTTTGAATTACCATGCCAGCAATGGACAAGCCTGAATAGGATTTGCACCTCACATGGCATCTCCCTGGATTTACTGTATAAATGGGGCATTGTATCCTCCCCTCAATGTAACCACAGGATCCCATATCAAACTATAGATCACATTGTGACTGGCTGTAAGTTGAGGGCCTAGACATGTCCAGTATCTGATTTTTTTTCACATAAATGATGCTGTGCTTCAGTGGTTAACTGGTCTAGATGTTGGTAACAGAATAGATCTTTTTAACTTTCATACTTTACTGTGCTTTTAATCTAGGTGAAATGTTAATATATATTGCAAGTCCACATATGACATGTCATACACTAAATAAGTAAATAAACCCTTTCAGGAACAAGTCCAGCTTAAGGCCCCATAGTTTGAAGGGTCCTTACAGTCAGTGCTGCAGCTGTCTTAGCTTGTCTCTTCCTCAGCCTGCTCCCCATCTCCCTAGAAGCCTTCTGCAGAAACTGGAGGCCCGGAGTGCACTTCTGCAGCCCATCCAACCTCTTTTGATGTCTCCCTTGGATGATTCCCCAGATTCTTCCTCAGAGATTAGCTCAAAGGAGGATGAGCCCATTCCTGGCACGTCAGGAACTCAGTTAATTAATGACTCTGAACAGCCAGCTGAAAGAGAATCAGAGGAGGCTTCAGCTGGAGAAAGCCACAGGGGCAGACAGCCAGCAAGTAGAAGGAGGAGGAGCTGCCTTCTGCATCTGATCTGAGACCACACAGGGCAGAAACAAAGGCAGGGGCAATGGAGGTCAGCCAGACTACTCAGGAGGAGAGGCCCTATCCATCTTGATAGGCTGCACCAGAAAGCTGGCTATTTATGACATCAGGCAGAGGGAGGCGTGGCTGGGAACATCATGCTAGTTTGCTATTTGTTTGTTTGTTGTGCTGCATGCTTCATCGTGTTTGGAATTGTGCCTTGGAGACTCTGAACTTTTCTTGCTAAGGGAGCTTTTGTGTGTGTATTCAATTTTTGCCTGGTGGATTTCAGTTTGTTTGATGGAGCTATTTGTTTGAGCAACTTTCTCTTGTTTATAGACTATTCACCAATTGCTTTGTGGACTAATCTTGGCTTGCTTGTAGTTGGATTTATTGGAACAGTTCTGAGTATTGGTAAAGGGAATTACTGGGGAACATTAATAAACTCACTAAATTACAGTTATGTGTGTGAGAGTGATTAGGAAGCACACCTCTCGCGAAAGTAGGAAGGAAGAAAGAAAATGTTCCTATGCTGTTGCTTGGTGCAGAAAGGGTGAAAGAAAAGAGCAAGAAATAGTATGGGAGAAAGTGTATGTATATGTATGTATGCAAGTAAATGGGTGATTGGGGTGAGCAAAAGAACAGTAGGGGAGAGGAATAACATGGATGGATTAAGGATGGATTATCCAGGAATCTGAGTGATAGCCAGATAATAATTTGGCCAGCCTCCACTCCAGACTTCGGCAATACCTGGGACTACTGCAATGTGCTCTAAGTGGGGCTGCCCTTGAAGACTTCAAAGCTACAGCTGATTCAAAATGGGGCAGTAGGTTATGGATGCATGTTTATGTGTATGTGACACGTCTTTGTGAAGCACATTGGTTTGCAGTTGGCTTCCCCATGCAATTCAAGGTGTTGATTGTTATCTACAAAGATTTCATGGCTTGGGTGTTTGTGGGATGCCTCTCTCCAATTATTTCTGCTTGTCCAATAAGATTTGATAGGGTTGGCATGCTCTGGATTTCATCAATAAAACAATGCCATCTTATGGGAGAGAGGAAAGCATGCCTTCTCTTTTACCACACCTGTCTTTTATAAGCTATCCTTGATGGTTTGGCATGGTTTGGTCTTAGAAATAGAATAAATGAATAGGAAGGACTCAGAGCTGCAATAGGAGGGACTTAAAGCTGCATCTTCGTTGAGCTTTTTAACAACAAAATGGGTTTTTGTCATTTTAAAATTAGTTTTGCTAACCATTTTGAATGTTTTTTTGTTGAACAGCAAGAAAACAGAATCCATAAAGTACGGTTTGCTTTTTTAAACATTAAAAAAAATCAGAACCCCAGAGGTATGGTTACACAGACTCCAGACACCAAAATTTCTTTTTTTCACTTTGCATTGAGAATCTTCAAATATAAGGAAAGCAGAAAAATCCACAAGCTGAGTGGCATTTTCAATATATGCAATGACTATGGTTAAAAGACTCTGGCTAACATTTATTTAATTCAGCAGATCAGCCAAGGTCATGAACTGTTGATCTGAACACATCCAGAAGAAACAATTATGAGCATTGGTCCAACTGTCCTCAAATTGCATGTGCTAACAGTTACATGTCAGATACAAGTAGCTGCTTTTCAGTAAAGTTGATTACTGAGAATTTGCAGATGCAGTATATTCTGATAATTCAAAAATAGTTCTTCATAAATAAGGGGTTTACAACAAATCTGAAACTGTTGATTATAAATAATTGCATTTACTAGTTCAAACAATTATGTTCTGTTTATTTTTTGACATGTACATCTAAAGTTCCCCAGTTTCTTTATGTAATCTGTATAGATATTTTTCTAAATAAGGCCTTGGGGCCTTTGCCCATTGTTAAATTGAATGTTAAATTGAATTCTATTACTCGACATAATAAAAAACCATACAGTCAAGAAATTTGCTCTCGCCATTCTGCCTTTATTTCCTCTGTTCTTGCCTGTATAGTCACCAACTGTCCTTCCAACATAATGGATGACAAAGCCTGATTTTATACAGCTGGAAGTTGCTCTTGGTCAGTGTTGGAATAAAAAGGAAACCATTATTTTAACTTGGATATAGTTAAAATAGTGGTTGAAGGTTATGGACTGTAATTTACCATGCTTGTCCTGTAGCTGCTGTTCATCATTTTAATATGGTGATCCATAGCAGAAATTTATATGATCCCAAGCTACATTTCTTGCAATGCACCACATTCCTTTCCCAGCTGATCTCCATGCAGGACTCTCTCCTGTTACAGAAAAAATGTGGGAAACCCAGAACAATGAATGTATACCTATTCTCCAACATCTTACTAATTCAGAGGTCCATGAGGCAAGTCAAAATCCATGAACAAAGACTCAGATAATACGGATTAAAAGAACAAAACAAAACAACGTCAACTGTACCAAGAATGTAGAGACAACAGATATGGGATGAATTTGTTTGTGATCTCATAGAATGTGAAAAGTTACTATACTTGTCTATGCTTGTAATGAAGGTTGAAAGTCACTGCTTTATATGTTTCTGTTCTTTTCACCATATTCTTTCTTTTCTTTTTTCCTTTTTTTGAGCTTTTTATTCTTTTTATTTCACTGTCTTTAAGTTTAATTTGCATTAGTTTTTACTATTGTAATGAAAACCCTTAATTAAAAAAAACATACCAAGATTATAAAATGGGGGAGGAAAGTCTCTTCAGTCCCAAGCAGCTGGATTCCTCTGTATCTCGTTCAGGTGGAAGCATCCTGAAAGGCCCAAGAAGTGGATCCTTCTAGCAATTGAACCCAATTTATGAAATATCTGGTTCCATAAAGTGCAGTTGCTCCCCTGCTCTGCTTTTTACCAGATAATGCTGAATACATTTTTCTAGTATTTTTTAAAATATTATATGTGGCATATAATACTTGAAGTACTGATTATAAACTCTGGTCAAAATTTTGGCTGGTATGCACAGGCACACCTGTTACGATCTTGTGCATCTAGTACAGGCATACAAGAACCACAAGGATGCAACAGATGGTTGTTGAGCACAATCCCTCCTACTTAGTGACCATAAATGGGGACTATGATCCAAGACTTGGCCACCAAGATCTCTTGCATTCAGTTCAGTAATTGATTGAATGAGACAAAGGAGAACTTTAAAAGTTGTAACCTATTCTGATTTTACATCCGAAGTATAGGATATGTCAACATTTAAACAATATTATTTTTGTACTCTGTGTTTATCCTTCCATTTTGTATATTTGTAAGCCATACAATGGAAACATAAATACTCCTATCAGTTGGCAGTTTCATGTATTTTTAAGTATATTTTACACTATTTTTTTTAAAATTGTTCTTAGAGTTCAGATGATGGATCTAATGTACTGTTGCAAACCTCATAAAATTTGAGGGTTACAAAAATGGTCTCCTGAAAATAGGTTAGATTTCAGTTTCTTGCCTCCCTGGTTTAGAAGGCAAGCAACTTGTGATTCTGACTGACCAGGGTTTAGATGGGAAACCGGTTTCCAGACAATGGGTACAGTAGTTCCAGAAGCTGTTTGGTCTGGACAGAGTCATCCAAAAGCAGAAAGGAATACAAAGTTGCATTGATTCTTGTATTTCATATACATTCCCAATATAATATTTGGGGCACAGGGTGAGTGCAGTATTCTCGGAAGCGTATCCTAAAAAAATAGGGGAGGAGAGCAGAATAGGTGAAGTTCATGACAAAGATTTCATTGTTTTAAATATGGCAACTTTGGAGCAATGGATTTTGATTCAACAAGTACATTCCAAAATGTGCTTTTGTATTGCACCTACTGCATGCAAACAATCCCCTTTTGGAGCCAGTGCAAGGAGCAACAGAAATATAAAAGAAGACTCTCAGGTCAAAATGCTCAATATTGTGAGGGAATGACAAAGGTTTCCATGGGTAGGACAACTGCTGGGACCTAAATATATAAAGATATTGGAAAAGTGTTCGCTTTTTCATGATTTTACATTATTAGGGACTTATTTGTTTAATTAGATTTATATCCAATCTTTTCTCCAAAAGCTTCAGGTTGCATGCATAGCGTTCCCTTCTGTTATTGCCACCCCCCTACAACAATCCTCTAAGTAGTTTGAGCTGTTTTAGAGTGTTAATAGTTGGGACAAATGTCAGGTCCCATGGCTCAGAAAAGACTTGAACTCCAAATCTCCTGATTTTTAACTCAGTGCTTTAACTATCCCATAGTGGACCTCACATTTCATCCAAGTTCTATTGATGAGCAAAGTTCATTAATCTGGGAACAGAATATTCTGTACAAATTTGGAACATACATTATATTTTCTATGTTATCCTGACGGTGGTTGGCATATTTGGAAAATAAATCCACCCCATCCTCTTCGTGTTGGAGACATTATTTAAGGCGTTTCCAGGTTGAAAGGATCAGCTGGTGACATCACCGTTGCTCGGAGGAGCATGAGGGCTCCTTTCATGTCCCCATCAAGGAGCTGGAGCGAATGACGGGAGCTCACCCACCACACAGCAGCACTCAGGGTCTCGAATGCTGCCTTGCTAATCTCCAACCATGTGAGCCACCACACTCCAATTAATCCACCAAAGCAGAAGTAATTTGAAGTGTTCTTTTGTGATCTGGCCTGGAAACAGGCTTCTATTGTTCAGCACATCCTGTCCAGAAAATCTTGAACCACTTCTGGTTCAGAGGTTTTCTTTCTAGAAATTGTAAAACTGTCCCTGGAATGGCATGGTCAGAAATGGAATTTGACAAGGTTGGGGAGGGGGCAATGGGAACATTCCAGAGTTTTCTAAAATGTTACATTCCCAAAATGAGAAATCTTGCACTTTTTATTTATTTGGTTTTTTTATCGCACCTTTTTATTGCTTATAAATAAGGCAGTGAATATGCCTAATACTACTTCCTCTTCCTATTTTCCCCACAGCAACAACCCAGTGGTGGGATTCAGCCAGTTTGCACCACTTCGGCAGAACTGGTAGCTAATTTTTTTGTTGCCCAGGCCCATAATGGACTTCCGGAAGCAGCATCCACACAGAGAACCAGTTGTTCACATGTTTGAATCCCACCATTGCAACAACCCTTTGAGATTGTGAGAGAGTGACTGTCCCAAAGTCATCCAGCTGTTTTTTCAGACCCAAAGTGGGACTAGAACTCACAGCTTAAAGTTCTTAGGCCAGCACCTTAACCGCTAGCCCAAACTGGCTCACCACAACCCTGTTATCTAGGTAGCCTCAATCACTACATTTTTCCATTTCTTCCCCCAACTTATTTTCAAAAGAAGAATGGCCCAAAGCAAAATACAGAAGGCTTAGAGTTGCATTGCCTGCACAAAGATATTACTATCCCTTAATAATAAAGGGATTTCTATCAAGGTTTTGTAAAATTAAATAATACATTCAACCACTTTTTCTTTCATTCCTAGAATGAACGAAGTAGACGCTACTTACCAAGACAACATCCCTTTGCTAGTCTTGGCAACTAACTTAGCACATTTAATGTCATCTGCAATATTGTCATTGAGGAATTCTGTGGAGGAAGAGAAGGAAAGCTTTAATGAAATCAAAGTTCCTCCCATGATAAAATTGGGATTTTAAGTAGGGAACCATCCACCGGAATGCCAATAGTTCTTCTCTGCTGACTTTGTGCTTTCTAGTGATAGTGGAATCTCCCAGGCTTAGATGTAGAATTTCATGGCAGTTTCCAGTACACTCATTCAAAGAGGTCTCAGTTGTGATCTGCTTCTCTGTGTCAATGAGAGCCAGTCTGCCATTTTAATCACTATCCCACGCAGGCTCTCCTATTTTTATTTATTAGGGAGGTCCAAAATGCATCAACCTGGGAATGGGAACTTTGAGAGAACACTTTACATTGCTTTAAAATAAAATACAAAATTTATTATTTATTTATTTATTTATTTATTAAATTTTTATGCCGCTCCTCTCCGAGGACTCAGAGCGGCTAACAACATAAATAAGAACAATATCTCAACATTTCCAAAAATCTAAAATCAAATCTAAAAAGCATTTAAAAAGACCCCCAGACACATTAATCATTCACACACAATCACAGTCATGCCCAGGCCTGCCGGCATAGATAGGTTTTTAGATTCTTCTGGAAGGCCGGGAGAGTGGGGGAAACGCGGACTTCAGGGGGTTCCAGAGGGTGGGCGCCACAACAGAGAAGGCCCTCCCCCTAGGACCCGCCAAACGACATTGTTTCGCTGACGGGACCCGGAGGAGGCCGACTCTGTGCGCTCTCACTGGTCGAAGGGAAGTATGTGACAGAAGACAGTATCCTAAATACAAATAGTAGGACCCCATGGGGAAGGAAAAGGGAAAAAGAAGTGAGGGGGAGAAGGTGAAAAGACAAGAAAGAGCATTGACGTCCGACTTCCTCTGTGGCAATAGAATAAAGCTTTAATATCGAACCTCCACTTTTTACTTTTCCAAAGTAGTAGAAATAGCCATTTCTATAACAAATCAATCTAAATAATTAAATCTCAAGATCAAAGTTTCATTTTTTTCCACCCCAAATCCAGGAGCAGTTTTCATGTGGAAACAAAGCTACGTATGTTCTTTTTTTTAGTCAAAACAGTCAATTTAGCCATCTCTGCCAACTCCATCAACTTCTGTAGCCATTCATCCATAGTGGGAATCGAATTGAAATGTCCTTCCATTTTGTGCAGACAATAGTTTTGCTGCCGTTGACATATATAAGACCAAAGTTCCATTTTTTTCCTAAGTCTTTTTCCATTATGCCCAGAAGAAAAAATTCTGGTTTCATCTTTATCTTTACTTTAAGAATTTTCTGTATTAAGATGTGAATCCTACTCCAATATTTCTTTGCTTTATCGCATGTCCACCATAAGTGATAAAAGGTCCCTTCTTTATATTTATATTTCCAACATTCATTTGAAATACCTTTATATATTCTAGATAACTTATCTGGTGTTAAATACCAGCAGTACATCATCTTATAAATTTTTTTAAAGTTATAATTCAATATAAATTTTAAGCTTTTTGTCCACATATTCTCCCATTGTTTCAGCATCACGTTATATCCAAAATTCCTTGCCCACTGAACCATACAATGTTTTACATGTTCATTTTCCAAATTCAATTCCAATAACATTTTATAAATCTTAACAATAATATGTTCATCACTACCACATCAACCTGGGAATGGGAACTTTGGGAGAACACCTTAGATTGTTGTGTACAGATCATTACGGTATATAGCTTAATAAAAAAAGGTTTGAAGGGTGTAGGGCTTTATTTTCAGTGTAATTTTTACTTTGATTCATTTTGTAAAGAAATTGCTGGGGTACAAAGAAGTCACTCACCCTCACAATCTATTCGGCAAATGTTCTGGCTGTTATGTCTCCCGTCTGTGCACCATATTAGGCCACTCAGGTGAAATAAACCATAGTATGGTTGTCCTTCGGTATACACATAATGTTCAGTGTTGAACCCGCTGCTAAATAGGATCAAACATAACCCTGGGAGGAAATCATAGCAATTAAACATGGATAATTGATTAACTGTCAAAGGAAAACTTTGAGGTAGGAGTGTTTGTGACAATTGAAACCCACCCCTTTTTAATGTCTCATGTGCATGACACATTTGTGTGTGTGTGTGTGTGTGTGTGTGTGTGTGTGTGTGTGTGTGTGTATCTGATTGCATAGTTATGGATGGCTCTCTCCCTCCGTCCCAGAGATGAGTTTGCTTAACTTGCATACTCATAGTACTTACCTTTCAACCTTAATATGAATGATCTTTTTAAAAGCTAGACATTAAAGAAAAAAGAAATTTCCTCCAGAATCAAATCGAAAGGAAATAGATGACCATCATACAGGACCTAAGTTAAAGCTCCCGACCAGGAAAGAAGTGATGCACTCAAAGCAGAAAACTTACAGTGACCTAGGCCAATATGATAGTAATTATCCATTCCATTTTTTTCCAATTCTTTATACATTTCACACTTGGAGAATATTTTGGCTTTACTTGCTTGAGCGAACAGGCAAAGGAAGGCAAACCACAGACCTTCCATCACTGCAGAGATCTGCAAAATGATCTGACATGCAAAGTTTTTATAGTCTTGCTTTGTTTGTTTTAGTTGGGGGCTGCCTCTTCTCTTTACGAATGTTATTTCTATGAAGGTCAGATAAAAGTTTAGATCATGATGTTCCTGCAGTCACAGGTTGGCATTCCTAAAGATCTTGGATAGCTGCATGCCTCAAATAAAAATAGTAATGTTAATACCACTTCAACACAGAGGAAGGATATAAATATTTGGCTTAAGTAATAATTATCCAAATAGAGAAATTAAAATCAGACCTCATAGCTAAACCTCTGCAGCGGCCTTCATGAAGGTATGGGTGTGCTTGATGGGCCCTTATGCTCACGTTGCTTGCTTCCACATTTGATACATTTATTGAGGAAAAATTATTTACACAATCCAAGCATTTCCATGCAGGAATTGTAATGGGAGGAATAGTTTCTGAAAGCAAAGAATGGCCTACCGCAGTGATGGCGAACCTTTTAGAGATCCGGTGCCCAAACTGCAACCCCAAACCCACTTATTTATCACCGGGTGCTGGTGGGCATGGCCGCGGTGATCATGGCAGACTGGGTGGGTGGGGCCAGGGCGGTGGGGCCAGTCCCTCGCCATCTCTGGGGTAAGGCACGTGTGCCCACAGAGAGGGCTCTGAGTGCCATCTCTGGCACGCGTGCCATAGGTTCGCAACCCCTAGCCTACCGTAATACATAAAGCAAAAAAGCTAATAATGACCAACTCCGATTAGTTAACCACTTTGGGGTCATACTTAAGGAAATAGTATAGCCAAGATTGGCCAGCATATTCAGACTGCCTAAAAATGGAGCTGTCAGTCAGAAGCATATGGCATAGTCGTGGAGTATATCCATCCGTGAGTGAGGAAGGGATGTAATCAAATACTTCTTAAGACCAAGAGATCATAAATGTAAAAATAAAAATAAAATACAGGTATTCCTCAACTTACGATTACAGGGGCAAATCTGGAGGTCTGGGAAAATTGACAGCTGGCATTTAAATGCCTGCATCTTTGTTTTTTGTTTTTTTTAAAAAAAACCTTTTTAAAAAAATGCATGTATATTTGCAGATGTACATTATACCATTCCAGCCATAACACTAGCTGGTTTCTTACGCAGCTTCTCATGCTTTGAGATATTGAGACCTTTGTTTTTCAAGATGTATTTTTGAATGTTCTCAACAAGAACAGAAGACTCCAAACCATGACAATTCAATTTCTTAAGCAAAATAACATGGGTGTGCTTGATGATTGTAGAAGATGACAAATAGACCAAAGGTCTTCTTTCAAGAATCTGCTTTCATCATATCCTACAATGTATCTGTGGGATGGAGCACGGCTTGTCCTCTTTAAATAGCAACAAAATCCAAAGATGATTTTGTTCTGGATTGAACAGTGGGCAGAAGAAAAATTTACAATGAGAGCAAGGCCAAATGTACAGGTTGCAATCTGGTTGAAAAGGACTGAATGTAGTTAACACTTAGTAGTAGAAGTGGTGGGCAATTTCATTTGCCAATTTAGATGGGAACCAACCTTAATGTGTTCAGAACAAATAAGGGACTAAAAATGCAGCTATTCTTTACCATATCTTCCTCCCCATGCTAACTTTAGGTAGAAATTAGGAACAGTAAGCTCAAAATGTGCAAATTATGTAACTTGATTTTACAATTAAACTTTGGTGAAAGGGTAAGCTCCAATACTATCATCATGATTGAAAGATGCAGCTCATGGGTATACAAATGATTTGTGTATTGAAAAATATGTTTTCAGTTTGTAAGCCAAATAAAACTCCTGCTAAAATATAAATTACAATCATGTGCACACTTACTCAGAAGTAATTGTGATGAACTCAGATAAATTTGTTTCTGTCTTGCTACCCAGATTTGCATGGCGTTCTGATGCAGATGCCATGCTAATCTTCTCCGTGTGATTCTCATTTTGACATGCATGCTGCTGAAGTGAGCAATATATAATGAAAAACGGGGAGCAAAACAATGACCTAAGTATTTCACCGTTTTGCTATTTGCTCATGAGAATGTAAGTTTTTCACTCTGGGGAAAAAACAACCCCGATTTGATGAGAAGTATTTGCAGTATTTGCTACAGTAGCATCAAAGGGAGCTGACAAAAATCAGAACATTATGAAACTAATGTTAATTCTCCTATTCCTGTTATCCAAACGTTAACCTTGATTTTATTGGGAATAGGTTCAGACTAAGAGTATCTTCTTTGAACATTTTGGATTCATACTGGGGAAAATAAGCAAAGATCATATGGAAGATGGTGGATGGGAGCAGACAGCTGATGCGGAGCTCCCAATAACCTCCCCCTCCACAGTGCTGGAATATTGTGGGGGGCCTGGTTCCCCCCATCCCCTCTTTCCCCTTCCTTATCTCCAGGGCTTGCTTTGAATTTCTATTCAAGTCTCAATCGCTGGGTGAGCAACTTTGGGCAAGGCTGCCTGGTCACAGTGAGGGCCGGTCAAAACCTGTAGCTGCTGCACCTGGCTCTGCTGTACTGTTTGGTGGCATGAGAGACCAGCAATCTGGCAGCAGTTCAGAGGTCAGCTGGTCAGTGTGGTGGAGTTTGGTCAGGAGCTGTGGCCGCTGTGCTAGGCTCAGCAGGTCGCTGCAGAATACCAGCTGCTTGGTGGCAGTGATGGTGTAGAGTGCGGTGGCACAGGCAGCTTTTGAAGCCTCCAGAGTAGCTCATGTTACACCACTCTTTCTCAAGCTGCTGGTTTGCTTCCGGTGCAATTCAAGGTGCTGTTTATCACCTTTAAAGCCTTTCACGGCATGGGTTCAAGTTACTTGAGGAATTGTTTCATCCCAATCTGATTGGCTCTCCCCACCCGTGCCAGCAGAGGAGGCCTGTTGTGGGTCCCATCCACCAGGGAATTATGGATGCTGGGGTCCAGAAGAGCCTTATCTGCCATCACTTGTGCCTTTTGGAACATCTTGCCCTCCAGAGTGAAGTTGGCTCCCACTTTCCTGATCTTCCACAAGAACTTGAAGATCTGGCCGTGCCAGTTTACTTGGGGCTCCAAAGGGGGAGTGTCACACCTGAGGTGGTTGATAGATTAACAACAGATCCCACCTTCCCCCCTGCTCAGCCTACTCCCTCCCTCCTTATCTTTTCATTATAGCTGATAATTTGCATTTTATAGTATTTTGTTCTTATTATGCGCATGTTTTTGTATAGTTTTATTCTTTTTACCATTGTAAGCTTCCCAGAATTACCTCTTGGTGAGTGGGGTGGCAAACAAATTTAACAAATAATAATAAATTTAATAAATAAATAAATAATAAAATAACTTTTCTACACTTTATTGGATTAAAAAAAATCAAAAATGTAAAAGAAGAAGGCACAAAAGTAATTCTACAACAACCTAAAATATGCTTTCAAATACATCACTCAAACAATTGTTTGGCATATACTTATGACGAAATGAAGAATACCAGATTCAAACAAGATCTACCTGTTCCTGAAAATTATTGGGAATATGCTTAGGATCTGTTTTTATGGATAATTGATATCCATAAAGAGCTTAGGGAGAAAGATATCAAAAACTTTCCTCTTGGAAGCCAATTGTTCCTTCAGAAACAATTATGAAATATGCTATTAAAAAGGAAATACAAATAATCTCTTTCTCTCTCTCTCTCCCCTCCCTCCCCCCCTCTCTCTCACACACACATACAAACACCAACATATACATAATATTTTATCTCTACTTATCATGACCTCTGATGCTTCCTTTTTGGTCCCTATGCCGCTCTCTACTGGACATTTCATACTAAGTTCCTGGGCTGCCCACAGTTGAACTTTTTCTTTTCTTTTTTCTTTTTATAAGTTTGGTAATGAAAGGGTGACATCGTGGAGAACTGCCAAGTTTCCCCTTATAGTAAAGCAGAAGGGGAAACTTGGCAGTTTTTCTTCCAGTCCGCAAAAGCCCTATCTGAAAAATGAAATAAATAAATAAATTGCTGTTTGCTTTCCTGTCTGTCTGTCTGTCTGTCTGTCTGTCTGTCTGTCTGTCTGTCTGTCTATCTATCTATCTATCTATCTATCTATCTATCATCTATCTATCATCTTATCTATCTGTCTGCCTATCATCTTGAAGTTGTTCTAAAGCCTTGGGATCAGCTTGCTTTGCACTGGCCCATTATGAATTTGAGTCATCGTGTACTCGTAAGACTCTGAAATGTCTCCAAGCTAAGTGTCCTTGTCTTTGGTCGAATTCTCTTTTGGGGTGTACCATGATTCTTACCAAAAAGGCATTTTATGTAATAATGGTTGATGGTCTGGTTGTTGCAGTATTTCAGATAAAGTGGCCTGAAAAAGTAATGGGGGGAAAAGTTCAATTAGCTATTACAAAGTGTTTATATAAGTGAGAAGAAAATAGCTCTGAATGATGGACTTCTCATCCAACTAAGAAACATCTTTCAAACAAAAGGAGAAATAAATAGAGGAATAGCTTATTTTGCCAAAATAAAGAATAGCTTACTTTATTTTGACAGCGATACTCCTCGATAAGGATTTTATTGCAAAATTCATGGAAATTTAGAAAGGTACAGATGGTCAGTCACTGCCTTCTGTTTGTAACCCTCCCATCCTTTCTCTCCAATTAGCTCCTCATTCTACATTCTCACCTCAAAATGGGAAAAGGTATGCAAATGAATTAGAAAAACTGATATTCAAATATATTCAAAATGGTAGAAATTGTTTTAAAAAATGCCACTAAATGAAAGAATTGGAGATCTTTCTTCAAACACTTGCACTGTCTATAATTGTTACTTAAAGCTCTTTTTGATAGTCTCTCCCAAGTTTGTTGAATTATTACCCTCCTCAGCTATCATGTCCATAGAAAGTCCTAAAAAGACTGCAGTTTGGAGAAGTGAAATCCAATCCGGGGCACAATTTTGGAACAGCTGCTGCTGGAACAAAATCCATCTGACTGGTGTTTTGAGGCTGATCCAGACTTCCTATCTGCCCTAGGGCAAGGTTAGGCCAACTCCATTTAGAAGGGCAGGAATAGAAGACCAAGTCCTCAACCTATTCTCATCCTGCGGGACATTTGATCTCCATTTAATTTTTCTGAGTTTGCATCAAAAGTAATTTTTACACTTTTGCTGGTGCAAAGAGGAATTATGCCTGTTGTGATTCATTCTACCCTACACAAAGGCCTCTGTTCTAATTGGCTGGCATGACCTCTGATGCTTCCTCTTTGGTCCCTATGCCGTTCTCTACTGGACATTTCACACTAAGTTCCTGGGCTGCCCACAGTTGAACTTTTTCTTTTCTTTTTTTTTTTTATAAGTTTGGTAATGAAAGGGTGACACTGTCGAGAACTGCCAAGTTTCCCCTTACAGTAAAGCAGAAGGGGAAACTTGGCAGTTTTTCTTCCAGTCCGCAAAAGCCCTATCTGAAAAATGAAATAAATAAATAAATTGCTGTTTGCTTTCCTTGCATTGGCAGGAAGGAAGAGAAGTAGGAAAATTCACCAGTCAGAGCTAAGTTAACTGCCATCCATATACAACCCTTAACCAACCCAATGGCCAATGTAGAGGCTTCATTTGCAGCCCGTTTCTTCAGAAGAGAGAAACTGGTGAAAGCTGCAATGCAGAAAAGCCACATCAATCAAAGAAAATGTATCTTGCTTATAGTTAAATCTTGATGTACCGAGTGAAGAATGTTTACAAGTTCAAAATGATTGTATTAAGTTGAGCAGCATTCAACTTGAATTTTTCCTTTGTTTACATTTACAAATATATACTTAATAATAATAATAAAAAGCACCACTGACACTCACCAAGCTCTCATATCCTTTGTTCTTTGAACGACTTTTTTAACACATGAAGTGTCATCTTGGATGTCATCATCTAAGAACACTGTGAAAATAATTTCCATGAAGAATGTTAAATTTAAAAGTGTGATATGCCAACTGATTCTCCAAGATATCAGAACTTCCTCTTGAAGTGGGATATATAGAGGCTGTGCTCTTTTTTAATCTTTACTCCTTACTCAACGCCTACCTTTTCATCTACTAGCATTCCTGTCTTTTAATTAACAGTCTTGTGAGATAGGGCAGGTATGGGAGAATAGGGTTGGGTTCATTAGCCTAAGAATGTTATCAAGTAATACATTGACCATGATAAGCTCATGGGCCAGGGGAGAGAAGATGGGTCCTACTCTGACTTAACTCCTTGGTGGTATACCACCAAAAATCAATAAAGCCAGTTATCCAGGAATGGGGGTGTAGTTATGAAAAGACACTAAGGAAATCTTAGTAGTAAATTAGCAAAACGATTTGCTAAAATGTTTTTAATTGGCAGTACTTTAGTAACTGATCTTAAAATAAATAAGCTAAGGTAGCTGGGAAATAAAATTTTTCACCAGGGAATCACCCAGCATCAGATCTCTATGACCTATATTCAAAAGTATCTCTATGTTCAAAAGTAATCACATTTAACATATCCAACGGAGCCTTTTCTTCTGTAGTTCCATCCCTATGGAACAGTCTATCACCGGAATGGCCTATCGGAAACATGGATTTGCTGGTTGGCCTGGGGCCCCGATGGAGACACTCACTGCTGGAGGTGGATGACGGGGTAAGAACAACTCGTTCCCATCCTGTCCCTCCCTTAGTTCTGGTTTCAGAATAGTTTTTAATAGTCTTAAACTGGGTAGTTTTAATATTTTAATTTTTTCTACTTGTTTTATAAGCTGCCCAGAGTCGCCTTGTAGGGGAGATGGGTGGCATAAAATTTTATAAACAAACAAACAAATAAATAAAATCAGTTGTAAGTTATATTAGGTATTTTTTTGTGTTTAGATTCTGTGTACTTTTGTGACTTCTGGTATGCTTAAGCATACCAGAATAGCACTTGGCTCTCAATTAATATTATTAGTTTTTGATTAGAAAGTATTTGACTAGTAAATAGTAGTCTATTTAGTAGACTAGTAAACACTTTTAATCTTGTTTTGTCTTGGGCAGCTTTGTCCATGATATTTTAATGCTATCTTGGCACTCATCATATTGCATCAAACAACTGCGGTAGTAAATATCTGGGACATAGTAGGCAGTAGTTCCTAAAGCCTTGGATTTGAGGCATTTTTGAGCTTTGCTATACATGGTATATATTTGGTACTTATTTGGCAAATATGAGGAGAAGAATGCCTTTGGTCATTTCCCCAACACCATCTCCTCATAGATCACCTAGATCACTGAAGTGATAGAAAGCCTGTTTTCATTACTGTTATGTAGTCACAAGGATGACTCTAGAAGTTCCTATTAGTGGGGAAATGGCCTTTGAGCAGCCAGGAAGTTCAGTCACCAACATGACCACTGCCACCATCAAGGGCCTTTCCCCTTTCTTAGGTTGTCAGGAACTATACTGGCATGAAATAGAGTGTCCCATTGTTACCTGTTTCTCTTGCCTCCATTCCTGCACCCACCTGATTTCATTACAAACTAATGCAGTGGTTCTCAACCTATGGGTCGCGACCCCATTTGGGGTCGAACGACCGTTTCGCAGGGGTCGCCGGACACTGCGGTCCGCCATTTAGTTTTTTTTGGTTTTTTTTGTTTTTTTGTCAGGCATGCGCCACGCATGCGCGGTTCGGGCTGTTGCGCATGCACGCCGCGCATGCGCGGATCGGCCCATCACGGTCCGCCATTTTGTTTTTTTTGTTTTTTTTCGTTGCGGCGCCGGGGTCGCGCCGTGCATGGCCGGGGCAAGTGGGGTCTCGACCTGAAAAAGGTTGAGAACCACTGAACTAATGGGTGAGAAAGTCTAACATATCTTAATGCTACCCTTGAATCGTATTGGATTAAGGTAGTGGGGGGGCACTACATTAATATCAGATCAGGTAATCTCCAACTAATGACCCAGATTCGAAGTTCCGATGGCTGCCCTCCCCAGCGACCATGTGACCACATTTTGGGTGGGTGAAAATCAGTCACATTTACAGCATCCTGCAGTTACATTACCACAATTTATGCTGGTTTTCTTTTCTTTTTTTTGCCAGAAACCAGTGTTTCTTCGAGTTTCCAGCATAAAAAACCAAAACACCCACAGTGAACAATGGCAGTCACTTAATGACCCAGCATTCACTTAGCAACAACGGCATTTGCTTAATGACCACTGCATAAAAAAATAGTAAAACCAGGTGCAGTCATGTGATGGCCCGCTTAATGACTGGCACAACGTATGATAGTAATTATGAGCTCAACTATAGTTGTATGTTGAGGACTATCTGTACAGTTAAGGAAGATTTAAGCCTGTCTGACTTGTGGGTTGTGGACAAGAGGAAAACAGCATCATGAGGGCATGGCAAAGAAAAAAGAAAAAAAAAGAAAGAAAAAGCTTTATTCACTATAAACTTGTAGAGCAAAAAATGAAATGGAAAAAAGAGGTTGTTAGGGCATGATTGCATCATAGAGGCAAGTAGGGAAAGTCACAATGGAATGTAACCAGATCATTTATATTTAGAATTTAGAAGAACATTTTGTTCTGCTTTCTGGCTGCCAGCAATATTAGCATTTCCTGTTGGAACAATAAAACAAAATCAAAGGCAAAAAGAGAGAGGAAATCACTCACAATCACAGCTAATGTTGCATCTATTTTGAGTGGGATGCCTCCCATTATCACACCATTCCAGGCCGCTGAGTTGGAATATTCCATAACGGGGAACATCCCAAATACTTTCATAGTACAAAGTATCAAGCCTGCTTGAGTAATCAGCCGCACAGACAACTAGTGAGAGAAGAAGAAAGAAATAGGAAAGTGCTTGTTATCTTTGGCAACTCAATTCTCAGTTCATCGGTTGGCATTTTCAAGACACTGATTTTTTAATATTTATTTTTCAAAATTAGTTTTACCCACTAGGTTCTTGTAAAATAGCAAATTGTGCAATCAGACATTTCTAACAAACTGTAAACCTTCTCCAACGTTTTGGGTTAATCTTTTCCTTCATTGTAGCTTGATGTGTTTTGCTTTTCATATTCTTCATTCTTATGTTCCATATTCACCCTTTTATTTGAAAACATTTGCCAATGGCAGTCAAACTTCCTAGCTTTAAAGGAAACATTTGGAAGAAACAGAAGTTAAATGTGCTAAAATGTACTTCAGTCAGAGAGAGAGAGAGAGAGAGAGAGAGAGAGAGAGAGAGAGAGAGAGAGAGAGAGAGAGAGAGAGAGAGAGAGAGAGAGAGAGAGAGAGAGAGAGAGAGACTGGGAAAATACAGTAGATGAAAATTAGATTTGATCAATCCTAACAATCCAAATGAGTTATGAGGACCCGAAAGAGAACTCACACTGCTCTGAATAAATGCCATTGAAAGGATCCATCCGAAAAAACTTCAGAATGTAATATAAGTCACAAACTTCAAATACTTTGGCCTTCTGTCTTGCCATGAGTAAGCAGAATAAGGTGAGAAAAATCACCTTCATTGCTGTAAGCCTTTGAAAACTACTGTGTACAGAACACTGTCTATTTATAGCTCATGGAAGTTGTGACCATAGGCTGGCCTTGTGACTATTGGTTATTCAGACTCTCATTCAAAACATTTTGGTGCAGGGAATTTCCTTTCCTTGAAAGACCGAGTTAGGGACCGAGTGAATATGGCCTTTTCAATTGTTGCCTGCTGTTATGTACTGAGCTTAAACTTGGGAACAGGTGCAGGGAGCTGCACTGAGACGTTAGTAGACCAGGTGGCCTGCTAAGCCAGACTGGGTGTCTGCAAGTTAATTAGTATGCATTTGAGCGGGAGAATACGTTGCATTCATTGGCTGAAACCGCCCCTAGCTGAATGTATAAAAAGGGGTGGAGCCATCTTGTTTTGAGTTCTGTTTTAACCTGAATAAAGAAGTACCTGTTTGTTACTCCTGCCTCGTTCAATGCCTACCAACGCAAGAAACAGTACACCTGCGATATTCCTTCTGCCGAAATGGCCCTTTGCCAGTTAGTTGCTAGAATTGAGGGATTGTACTTTGGGCATGCTGGATGTACTTTGGGCATGCAGGTATCTGGGATGGGGTGAGTTGCATGGCCACTTTTTTAAAATCCAAAGTGCTTGTTTGGATATATTTCTGGACTGCCTCACCCTAAGGACACCTGTCTGTCCCATCAGATCAGATAGGGTCGGCACTCTCCAGGTCCCTTCCCTTAAATCAGATATGTCAAACTTGCGACGTCACGTGACATCACGCGATGTATCGGAGCTTTTTCCCCCATTGCTTTTTCCCCCATAGAGGGAGCTAAGTGTAGTTATGGTTCCAGGTTTAAAAAAAAATTAATATTTTTGACTTTAAAACAATAACAATAACAAAGTTGGAAGGGACCTTGGAGGTCATCTAGTCCAACCCCCTGCTCAGGCAGGAAATCCTATACCATTTCAAACAAATGGCTGTCCAGTCTCTTCTTAAAAACTTCCAGTGTTGGAGCATTCACTGCTTCTGGAGGCAAGTTGTTTGCACTGCTCCACTGTCAGGAAATTTCTCCTTAGTTCTAGGTTGCTTCTCTCTTTGATTAGTTTCCATCCGTTGCTTCTTGTCCTGCCTTCAGGAGAATAGCTTGAGTCTCTCTTCTTTGTGGCAGCCCCTGAGATATTAGAACACTGCTGTCATGTCACCCCTCATCCTTCTCTTCATTAAACTAGACATACCCAATTCCAGCAGCCATTCCTTATATGTTTTAGCCTCCAGTCCCCTAATCATCTTGTTGCTTTTCTCTGTACTCTTTCTAGAGTCTCAACATCTTTTTTACGTCGTGGTGTCCAAAACTGGATGCAGTATTCCAAGTGTGGCCTTACTAAGGCATTGTAAAGTGGTATTAACACTTCACGTGATCTTGATTCTGTCCCTCTGTTAATGCAGCCTAGCACTGTGTTGGCTTTTTTGGCAGCTGCAGCACACTGCTGGCTCATATTTAAGTGATTGTCCATTAGGACTCCAAGATCCCTTTCACAGTTACTACTATTGAGCAAGGTACAATCTATACTATACCTGTGCATTTGGTTTTTCTTGCCTAAATGTAGAACCTTACTTTTTTCACCATTGAATTTCATTTTGTTTGATAGCGCCCAGTGTTCAAGTCTGTCCAGATATTTTTATTGTACAAAGATGCAGTTTTATCTTTTGGTTGTGAGCCACCCAGAATTTAGTAAAAAATGTTGGATATATAAATATTTTAAATAAACAGATGAATAAATTTCCTAAACAGCTTGGGCCACTTTTTTCTCTAGCTAGTACCTCCAATCATCCTCAGTTGTTTGCATGTGCCCTCCTGGAGGACATCCAGTTGCCATAAATAGTGACAACTAGCTGGCGGGTTTGACTTCATGAATTTTCTTCCTCTGAAATGAAAATGGTTAAGGCTTCATTTTATACTCAATCCCTCTCTAGGCATTTTAAAAATACATTTTCACTGGATATTGTTATAATTTTATTGTTTCATAGCCTGGACATTGAGGATAAGTAATGATTGTAAAAGATGTTTGAAAACTTTCCGATGGTCAGATTCTATAGAGGAAGTTCTTGTTTTATGTTGTTAAAACTGTGGGCTGCTTGCAGGGAATGTGAGACCTCTAAATAATGGCAAATAAATAGTCAGTTCTCTTCTTTCATCTTCCTAAATAGATATTATGATGTTTCTGTGATATAAAACTGAGTCCTTTTATCCCACAAAAAATACATGTGGGTTAGTAATTTAAAATAACAGACATCTTTGATCTAGTGCAGAATTCAAGTCTGGTTTATTGAGGTTTCAAAGGACATTTGAAAGTCTCTCTCTCTCTCTCTCTCTCTCTCTCTCTCTCTCTCTCTCTCTCTCTCTCTCTCTCTCTCTCTCTCTCTCTCTCTCTCTCTCTCTCTCTCTCTCTCTCTCTCTCTCTCTCTCTCAGGAACAAAGTTCAAATTGACATGGTATCTAATGTCATAGATATAGTATATGCAGCAGGCATGCTTGAATGACTCCGAAGGCTCTTGTATAAATAACTCTTGAAACTTTTCTGTCTGCCTTTTGGGGACAATATATACTGGTTTATAACCCAATTTTAAAAATCTTAAGCCTTTTATTTCTTGGCCAACAGATAGGTGAACTGAGCATTACATGTTCACTCTTCTGCCAGCCCCATTTGTCTTGGCTAGTTTGGAGGGCTTTATTTTCTCTGGATAGAAGTAATTTCTTTGCCACCTTCTCACTCAGACTGGATGGCAGTAAAAACCTCCCTTTTACTATGTATAAGCTCCTCAAGTGCTAGTGGAAATCTGCTGCACACAGCCATAGCTGGAATGGGACTATTAGGTGTCAAGATATCTCCGTATCCACTTCACTCCCCGCCATCTGCCACAACCGACCCACAGTGGACTTTCTTCCTCTGCTGGCTCTCTGCTGGTGATTCTCCACTGCCAATGCCCACCTGGCCCTCCACCCCCAGCCCCTCATCCCACCGATTCCCAGAGGCACGTTTTTACCCAGGCAATTTGCTGCACAGGAAAAATAGCTGCAGTTCCTGGCAGCCAATTAGGCAGCCAGCAGCTGTGGGAGACAACGATGCGAGGTGCTGAGGACACTGTGGGTGGCTGGGGAGGGTGGTGGGTGGCTGGGTGGCAGCAATTGCAGAGGGTGGTGGGCAATTGGAGGGGCTGAGGAAAGCCTCTCTGTTTCTCTCCCTCCTCCCTCCCTATTATTAGTTTCCAAATTAAGATACTATAAAAAAATGAAAAACAAAATGGATTCGAAGAATTGCTTTTATCCAAGAGAGTTTCAAATTGTTTAACCTCTAAAATATATATTTGTAATTGCATCAAGTGTCAAGACTAGTCAATTTACAGGAAACCAATATAAATATAAAAAAATCCATTAATTCGTACTATATAAAATCGCTCACTGGTGTTCCAAATAGCTATCTTATTTATGAGAAGTGGTTAGTAAAATGTTTTAATCAATTACAAATAGAATTGTCTCTTCAGAGAATAATCTGAATTGAGAGATGACTTCTTTAGATCCGTATACAGCATCCACTTTAATAAACAAAGAGACTCTCCTACACCAGGGCTTTTCAGCCTTTTCACCCATTGTACCACTTTTAGGATATGGCAAAATCTGAGTACCACCAATCGCCTAGCAAGGTGCCAAAAACTTGATGACCAAAAAAAAGGGTGGAGAAGTGATAAAGTACAGGTAGTCCTTGACTTACAACAGTTGCTTAGTGACTGTTCGAAGTTACAATGGCACTGAAAAAAGTGCCCCCCAAGCCACAGCAGAGCAAGACACCTGCCTGCCCATCCGGCGGCGCTCTTCCTCCTGTCCGAGGTTTCCATTGTTGTGAGCATTTCTGTTGAGGATTGGCAGTGGGGATGGGGTGAGGGGGTGTTTGGTTTTTATTCCTCCTGTCTGCTGGGTGGTTGCAGCAAGGTTTTGGTCACTTCACATGACCCTGGGACACTGTGACCATCATAAATATGAATCAGTTGCCAAGCATCTGAATGTAAATCACAAGACCCTGGAGAGGCTGCAACATTTCAGTTGATCGGCACTTCTTCTGGGCTCAACGGAAGCGCCAGGATCAGCACCGAGCTCCAGCTGGAGCCTGGCACTGATCCTGGCGCTTCCGCTGAGCCCTGACAGCCCTGCAGCTCCAGCCGTCTCTCACTCAGGCTTGTGTGGTGCTGCCACTGCTTCAGCTCATTCCCCTCTCCCGCTACCATTTTTCTAGGATGGTCGCATACCACCTGCCAGGTGCCAATGTACCATAGGTGGTACCTGTGCCACTGGTTGAAAAGCCCTGTCCTACACAATACATCCAAAAGTCAAATGTTTATTTTTCCACTTCAAGTAAGAGCCCTGTCATAGGACTTTTGCTTGGTCAGTTTGTTTGTTTGCTTGTTTACTTATTTATTAAATGTATATGCCATCCATCTCCTCTACAAGATGATTCTGCTCTTGCCTTATCTCTCCTTTATATATATCCCCAAAGAATCACAAAACAATTTCTTTCAACTCATTAAATCTTCTAATTCCATTGTTTAATTTCCTGCTAAAAAATTTTTTGGGATAAGAATTCTATAACCAGTCATAAATGACAAAGCAGTTCCTCGTTGTATACCTTCTAAAAGAGGTTATTGTTTTTTTTCCCCTTAGGAGTATGTCAAGTGCACCCTTTCTTCTTTCACACACAAGTGTGTGCACAAATTTAATTCTAGAGAAATGTGTAGGGGAAACAAGCCCATGTTAAAAATATATCATACCATACTTTTCTCCATGAAGGGCCATTGACTAATGGGAGCATTCAACTGGGCAAAATTTAGGCAGTTTTTGCAGTAGCATGGGATTGCTTGACTTTTTGTCTCTGTTTGCTCCTCCAAACCCTTGTTCTAACCATCTTAGGTCACATCCAAATGATTAATGTTTCCATCCCTCAACTCTTTTGATTCCAGTATAAACCACATTCAAGTTTGATGGATTTTAAGTCCATTAACCAACTAAAATCATCAGGAATTATAATTGTTTGTATCTGCAAGCTCCCTATCCACATACACTTCCTTCATAGATTTTGCAGTTTGATCCTCATTTACTATCTTTAAATGAACAAATTCCGCAGTGTACTTTGTAAAGGTCACTCACTGGTGCATTCAACCCACATGCCTACTGTCACTCATGCATTTCTGATCTTATCCCACCGTGAAATTGTTAACAGAGGTACTTCAGGATAGCATTCCTGCTGCACTGAGATTAATTTCCATGTATTAAAGTGAACAGAAACACTCTTCCATACAAATCTTTCTGCTTATTTTAATAAATGTATGATCCTCTAAACAGACTACATGCTACACAATAATCTCATATTCAGCTAAACTACCTATATCTTTTTTTTCATCCTTAGTAAATATTCTATCCAGGTACATCCATCTACTTGTTCTAATCACCAAAATTTTATGACTAATTTATAGATGTCTCCTACCTCTGAGGTCATAGGTTACCTTTCTGATTTCAAAACCCCTGACAAGAGCCCCCTGCGCCCCTGAATTTCTGAGACAAGGCTTTGGAGTCTTTGGGAGCAAAATGGGCCTGCAAGTGGCTGTGGGAAATTGCGGCTGAAGATGTATCTAGTCCCTGCTAAAATTAAAAAACTGAATCCTCCTTATGCTGGCTCCTTCCAATACAGAATAGTTTGGCCTTCAGTTCTCACTAGAATCTAATGCTTCAAATCCCATTGAATGAGATCACACAAAAGAGTGTGGATTCTTCCTGGTTGAAATTATTACAAACTGGGAGATTTTGCAGGCTGAATCTTACTTACCCAGGTTCTCTAAGAGCTGCTTTTAGCTTTTGCTTCCATCTGCTGCTGGGGGTTTTGTGCATATGTTTACTTGAACAGAGTTTCCAGCAGTCTTCTCAACTTTCTGCATGTGCAGGTATCACAGCTGGACCATGTTTAACTGTACCTACTGCAGCTGAGTAGATGAGACTAGTAGACTAGATTCAACAGACTAGCATGTCCAGACTATGAGAAGAGATGTGATAAGGACATTGGAAGAGCATAAATCACAGTAATTTGGTCTGTGTCATTAATGTGATGTTGTCTATTCTCTGGTATTTGGCAGGTAAACAGATGGGAGCTAAATGGGAGCAAATTCCAAACTCAAACATCAGTTTTTCTTATGCTACAGACAAAAAGCTGAGGCTTAACATCACTGCAGGTTAACTGTAGAATTTGTGTGGCCTTGGAAGCCAACCTAGAGTTTTCATATAAGAGTTTCAAGATAGTTTACTAATATTGTATGAAGAGATGCATCAGGGTCTCTTTAAATGACACCAAGCTTTGAATGAATGACCTAGTTCAATGGTGGCGAACCTATGGCACGCAAGTCAGAGGGAGCACTCAGAGCCCTTCGGTTATGTTTCCGCAGGAAAAAGCCATTTCCCAAGTCCGTTTCTGGCGAAAATGGAGCCAAAGCGCGCCTCGCTCTTATTGAGAGCAATCCTGCGAAAACAAGGATGACAAAGGACAGCACAGTGTGTGGAATTCTCTGCTAAATATTTTTAAATCAATGAAAGCACTTGGGATTGCTTTCCTTACTTTGTTTGGATCATCTTATGCTTGTGAGCAGCTGTTTTCAGCTTTGAATTACATCAAATCTGACACCAGAAACAGTATGAGCCAAGGCTAGACAAATTATCAGCATGCATGCAACAGGAAAAATCACATTAATTGTTCAAAAGCATGCCAAATGCAAACTTTTACCTTTCAATAAAAAGTTGTTTGTATCATTGAAAGCTTTGTTATTGTGTTTTTCTTTTAAGACAAAAGATGTTAATGTATGAATTGTTTTTTCTAAACTATAACTTCAGTATTCAGGTTAAATTGCTGTATTGGCACTTTGCGATAAATAAGTGGGTTTTGGGTTGTAGTTTGGGCACTCGGTCTCTAAAAGGTTTGCCATCACCGACATAGTTGGTTGCATACATCTGCTCTGCAGTAAAAATGATTCATAGGCAGTTCAATTATTTCAGAATAATAAAGGATGAAAAGGAAATAAAACATGAAACAGGGAAGGGCATAATGCACAATACTCATTTTATGGAAGCTATTTTTGAAGATTTTAAAAAGCAAGGTCTTTCCCTCTTTTCCATCCAGAAGCCACTTAGAACTCATGGTTTGTGTGCAAAGAAATTCATTCTTCTCAATGTGTGGAGTACAGGCATAGAATCAAACTGGGTTTATAGGAGGAATAATATCATTTTCATTACAGGAGGAGGAAGAGAAATACAGGATCATGAATTTCACAGGGTGCAGCCTTTGCTCCATTTTGACACATTCGTGTCAAAAATGGCACACTTGGCACCCGTGGACCTAGGCCATGATGGTTTTATCGAGTCCAAGCCACCAAAGATGGCTGCGCGCAAGCGCTTTCATCCTGACTATACCAGGATGTTCCTCATGCAGAGAAATCAATATTCTAGACCTCAATGAGGCTGGGATCACTACCCTGCTACCGCATAACAGGCAACCCTTGAAAGTGGAAAACTCATGCTTCTTGTGCCAGAAGCTTTGGAACTCCGTATCCAGACACTTGTCAGGCCATCCTGACAACACCCATGTCAGCACGCGTGTAAGCGTGTGATCAGTGGCAGTTTCTGCAGCCACATCCCTAGCATTGAGGGGAGACTCAGGCAACTCTTGAATGGACAGAATATTAATGGCTGGAGCAGGATCTGGCTCCAATTGATTCAGGGGTAATCTGCTCAGGCCATCTGCATGGCCCATTTCTTTTCCAGGTTTGTGAACTTCTGTCATATGCTGACAGAAAAGTGGACCATCTCAGCATACGAGGAGAAATGATAAGTGAGGTCTGTTTGTTAGTGGTAAACAAACACGGCAGAGGCTTATGGTCAGTATAGATCGTGAAATGGTGGCCATACAAGAAATCATGAAATTTCTTTATGCCAGCCACTATGGCCAAGGCTTCTCTGTCAATTTGAGAGTAATTCCGCTCTGCAGAAGACAGAGTCCTTGAATAATAGGCCACAGGAACCTGTGTCCCATCAGCCTTTAGATGGCTAAGTACAGCTCCCACCCCATAAGGAGATGCATCGCATGAGATGCAAACAGGCAGTTGCTCATTGAAATCCAATTATAATAATCCACAACAGCCTCCCCCTGGCAGGTCTTAGTGTTGTGTCTTAGTCTACCATTAAACCTGGGTTCAAAAGATAAACCCATATTTTAAAGCAACCAGAATGCAAGTATAGCAAAAGAAGTGCATCTTGTCATATTCAGAAAGTATATTTTACCACCCATGCTAAAAGTTCTACAATAGTCTAAAGAAAGGCAATTAACTTTCACGACTACAAGTTCTGTTGCTACCCAATGTTACAAGTGGAAGATGTTAATAAGAGATTGACTCACCAGGCACTCATCCTATTCCGACCACGCACAATTTTCTTAGCACAAGCAATACCATCTGTGATATCATCATCTAAGAAAGCTGCAGAAAGAGGCAAATTGGAATTTGTCCAATTCCAGATGTTTCCAGAGAGAGGGAGGGAGTCAAGCTATTTTCCAAAGCGCCTGAAGGCAGGACAAGAAGCAATGGGTAGAAACTAATCAAGGAGAGAAGCTAAGGAGAAACTTCCCGACAGTTAGAACAATTAACCAGTGGAAAAACCTGCCTCCGGAAGTGGTGAATGCTCCAACACTGGAAGTTTTTAAGAAGAGACTGGACAGCCATTTGTCTGAAATGGTATAGGGTTTCCTGCCTGAGCAGGGGGTTGGACTAGATGACCTCCAAGGTCCCTTCCAACTTTATTATTATTATTATTATGATGATGATGATGATGAACATAGTAAATCAGATCTTGAAACCAGCACTACAAGGGGTGTACAGGCACACTACCTCCTTGTGTTGTAGAGCATTATAAGAACAGAATTTTGAAAGTCTGTCAAAGCTTTGACAGACGTGTCTTACCACTGCAAGGCTTATAACAGCGATTATTTGTATGGCCCAGGTTACTTTTGCACCAATAGCGGCTGTTTATCTGGAATATCCCATAGTTGCTACCGCTATCCTTGTTTGGCCCAATCACAACGTGGGTGTTGTACTTGCTCGCATGAAAAGCAAGACAAATCCCTAGAAGAAAGCAAATGGAGAATGGGCTATAAAAGACCAGTGTTATAAATGAAACAGCTATCCTGATTTTTTAAATAGAACATTTATAACACAATGTTTAACCATCTTCTCATCCTTTCCACAACCAAGGAAGGTCACAAGACCTCCAAAACATTTTGGAAACCTTCAGGGAAATTTGGAATAAATCTGATTCTTGTCTCCAAGATATTCCTGGAATTCTTAAGGACACATAAAGCCACCTCTCCTTTCTCCCCTCTTCTTAATTTCAGCCTTCCAGGCAAGAGGTACATTTTTAATGTGCATCGTCTGCCAAACTGCACATGTAGAAAATCTTCTGTGATGGCTACTTCAATTATATATGGAATTTAAATGATTTGGTGGAATTTGGAATATTTATTTATTTATTTATTTATTTATTTATTTATTTATTTATTTATTTATTTATTTATTTATTTATTTATTTATTTATTTATTTATTTATTGGATTTCTATGCCGCCCTATTCCGGAAACTCAGGGCGGCTCACAGCATAAATAGAAATCTACATAAAAATACATATATAAAAAGAACCCCTAAATTAAAAAACCAGTCATCCAACAAACATACACACAAACATACACTGGCTAGAGCCAAGATGTTAACTGCCCCAGGCCTGTCGGCAAAGATGTGTCTTAAGCAGTTTACGAAAGGCGGAGAGGGTGGGGGCGATACGGGTCTCCAGGGGGAGTTGATTCCAGAGGGCCGGGGCCGCAACAGAGAAGGCTCTTCCCTTAGGCCCCGCCAGGTGACACTGTCTGACTGACGGGACCTGGAGAAGGCCGACCCTGTGGGCCCTAACCGGTCGCTGGGTTTCATGGGGCAGCAGATGGTCCCGTAATTAACCTGGTCTGATGCCATGTAGGGCTTTATAGGTCATAACCAACACTTTGAATTGCGTTCGGAGACCAATTGGCAGCCAATGCAGCTCGCGGAGTGATGCCGAAATGTGGGCATTTCTGGGCAGACCCAACACTGCTCGCGCGGCTGCATTCTGCATTACCTGAAGTCTCCGAACGTTTTTCAAAGGTAGCCCCATGTAGAGAGCATTGCAGTAGTCGAGCCTCGAGGTGATAAGGGCATGAGTGACTGTGAGAAGAGACTCCCAGTCCAAATAGGGCCGCAGCTGGTGCACCAGGCGAACCTGGGCAAATGTCCTCCTCGCCACAGCCGAAAGATGATGTTCCAGATTTAGCTGTGGATCGAGGAGGACACCCAAGTTGCGGACCTTCTCCGAGGGGGTCAAAAACTCCCGCCCCAGGTTAATGGACGGATGGATTGAATTATCTTTGGGAGGCAAAACCCACAGCCACTCCGTCTTGTCGGGGTTGAGTTTAAGCTTGTTAGCACCCATCCAAACCCTAACAGCCTCCAGACATCGGCACATCACTTCCGCTGCTTCACTGAAGTGACACGGGGTGGAGATGTAAAGCTGGGTATCATCAGCATACTGATGATATCTCACCCCGTGTCGGCGGATGATCTCACCCAGCGGCTTCATGTAAATATTAAACAGCAGAGGGGAGAGGACCGATCCCTGAGGGACCCCACAGGGGAGGAACCTAGGGGTCAACCTCTGACCCCCTGCCAACACCGACTGCGACCGACCAGTGGGGTAGGAGGTGAACCACTGCAAAACAGTGCCCCCAACTCCCAACCCCTCCAGCCGGCGCAGAAGGATACCATGGTCAATGGTATCGAAAGCCGCTGAGAGGTCAAGTAGCACCAGAGATCATCCGTCAGTGCGACCAAAGCAGTTTCCATGGAGTAGCCGAGCCTGAATCCTGACTGCTGAGGGTCCAGATAATCGGCCTCATCCAAGGATCATTGGAGCTGGAGTGACACCACCTTCTCAACAACCTTCCCTATAAAGGGAAGATTGGAGACAGGACGGTAGTTGTTTAACACAGCTGGGTCCAGGGAAGGCTTCTTGAGGAGGGGGCGCACAATTGCCTCCTTGCAGGGAGCCGGAAAGGACCCCTCCCTCAAAGAAGCATTGACAATTTCCTGAACCCAGTCCCGGGTCGCCTCTCTGCTGGCTGAAACCAGCCAGGAGGGGCACGGGTCCAATAAACAGGTGGCGGAACTCACAGCTCCAATGGCCTTGTCCACTTCATCGGGTGCTACCGGGTCAAACTCCTCCCACACAACAGGATCAAGATGAGTCCTGTCATCTCGACTGAGTCATTGTCAGCCAACACTGCATTCCAATTGGAGTCAAGGTCCATCCGAATCTGGGCGATTTTATCTGCGAAAAACTTATTAAAATCCTCAGCACTACCCTGCAAGGGTGCATCAACCCCCCCCATTAAGGAGGGAGTGAGTCACCCTAAACAGGGCGGCTGGGCGGGATTCCGCAGATACAATCAAGGCGGAATGATACGCGCATCTTGCCACCTTGAGCGCCACCTGATAAGTCTTGATATAAGATCTTAAAAGTGTTCGGTCAGATACAGATGTACTTTTCCTCCATCGCTTCTCTAGGCGTCTCTTCTGGCGCTTCATCCCCCTGAGTTCCTCAGTGAACCAAGGAGATCTCCTGGGTCTGCTACCACAGAGAGGTCGCAGTGGCGCAATCCGGTCAAGAGCCCCCTTCGCAGCCATATTCCAGGCCGTAACCAGGGACTCTGCCGAACTGTGAATGAGAGAGTCCGGTATTTCCCCAAGCGTCCTCTGAAAACTCTCTGGGTCCATCAGACGTCTGGGGCGGAATTACCTAATCGGTTCCGCCTCCCTGCAGGGGAGGATTGGAGCCTTAAAAACAAGCCGTAGCAGGAAATGATCTGGGGAACTCAACCGCCAGCCCAGCAACCACCTCAAGTAGCGCAGGCAGGGCTGTTGACACGCAGCTGGGAGGCAGGTACGCAAGCAACAAGCCCACCTGTACCCCTAGGTCCAACTTCACAAGGAGCGACTCACAACCTGCAATCTCAGAACTCCATTCTGGGTGTTCTATAACCAAAAAAAAGCCCTGGAAGTGATATACTGAAGAAAGGAATAAGGGAGTGTACAGAAATGATTGATGTCTTTCTTATGATGTAATGGCTCTGTTGTCTGATTTTCATTGGCTAACAAAGTTTATAAAGCAATGCTACCAACTTTCTAAGGTGTGGCACTTCTGGACGTAGCTCGGCCAGCGTTCCAGATTGTTGGCCACCCAGCTGCTTAATTTGATCAAATAAAGTCCTGCTTGATCAAGAAGTTTTCACTTGGGTTATTTGGTTGATATAGTACCTCAAGTTTAAATAAGGGACAGGGATCTTAAAAAATCTTTCTGCTTATATTAATAAATATATGATCCCCTCAATAGACTACATGCTACACATTAGCTTTCTATCAGCTAAACAACCTCTATCTTTTTTTTCTCATCATTACTTGTTCCATTCTTACACCATAAATACATAACTTGTATAATTTATACCTACCTCTGAAGTTATAGATTACTTTTCTGATTTCAAAACCCCTGACAAGAGCCCTCAGTGCTCCTGAATTTCTGAGGCATGGCCTTGGAGATCTTTGGGAACAAAATGGACCTGCAAGTGTTTATGGGAAATTTTGACTGAAGACTTATCTAGTCCCTGCTGAAATTAAAAAACTGAATCCTCCTTATGCTAGATTCTTCAAATACAGTATTGCTTGGCCCTCAGTTCTTATTAAAATCCAGTGAGTCAATTCCCATTGAGTGAGATATACACAAAAGAGTGTGGATTCTTTCTGCTTGAAATTATTACAAACTGGGAGATTCTGTAGGCTGAATCTTGCTTAGTATTCCCCAAGTTAGCCAGGAGCTGCCATTAGCTTTTTGTGTCATCTGCTTCTTGAGGGTTTGTCCATATCTTTACTTAAACAGAGTATCCAGCAGTCTTCTCAACTTTCTGCATGTGCAGGTATCACAACTGGACCATGATTTATTGTGTGTCCTGGAACTGAGGATGTACAAAGTAGACTAGATTTAGCAAACTAGCATATCTAGAATTTGAGAAGAGATGTGAAAAGGTCTTTGGAATAGCAAAAATCACAATAATTTGGTCTGTGTCATTAACCTGCTGATGTTGCTATCTTGTTTGAATGCTCTGGTATTTTGCAAGTAAACTGATGGAAGGAAGTTAGCCACCAACTTTTAAATTTGCAGATCAGTTTTTTTTTTTTACTGTAGAACAAAAACCAAACTTTAATATAACTGGATGTAAACGGTAGAATTTGTCTGGCCTTGTATGCCAATCTACCATTGGCAAAAGAATGCTAATGAACAGCTGTCTGCAAGGAGTATAAATCTTTCCATTCCCACTATCCAGTCAGAGGCGAAGAAGCTTCTTGGAAGCGAAGTGAAACATCTTCAAAGAAAAACAAGAAATTCCAGTTGCCTCGTGAAAAAGCATCTTTGGGACAACCATGACCTGCATGACTGAGAATCTCCATAGACATTTACCATTGGCAAATCTGCTCTGCCATAAGAATGATTGGTAGCCAGTTCAATTACGTTGGAATAATGAAAGATGAAAGAAAATAAAGCACGAAACAGAAAAAGGCATAATGCACAATGCTCATTTTATTGAAGCAATTTTTGAAGATTTTAAAAAGCAAAGTCTTTCCCTCTTTTCCACCCAGAAACCCTTTAAAACTCATTGTTTGTGTGCAAACAAACTCATTCTTCCCAATATGTGGAATGCAGGCATAGAATTAAACTGTTCAGTGTGGTTATATAAGAAATAATATCATTTTCATCATAGGAGGAGGAAGAGAAATGCAGAATCATCAATCTCAGAGTCGGCAGCCACTGGTCCATTTTGACAGATTTGTTCCTTTGCAGTTCTGTTTCCAGCCATACCTTAAGAAAGGAATAAGAATAAAAATAAGCATAATTCATATCTTTATAGATCTCATATGTGGTAGTTTTTAAAACATTTTTCAGATGATGTAATTCTACTTGGAGAGATTCAGGAAATGTCTCTGTGAGCTAGTGGCAACTATCACTCATTCGTCTTTCCTGTTCATTGACTAATAAAGTTCTTTTCTTAGTAGTTTAAATGAATCTCCTTTCCTCCAGATTGAAATAATTGTTTTAGCTAAAATAGTCCTGACTTTCTATTTTTCACAATAAAGCTTACATGCCACTAATGTCCAGTAGATACTTTGGATTCTCTTTAGAACAGCACACAGAATAATTTTTATATAATTCAGATTATTGATCACATAACATTTGTATTCTTTGGTTCTAGATACTCAACTTAAAAGTTTTCCATTTAATGATCTGCTAATGAACTGTTCTATGACTGGAGGCTTCACAAATGATCCCTCCTGGCTTCTCACAAAACTAGGTTCTTTACCTACCAGTTTTCTGATACTATGCAGCTCATCCATGGAATTAGAATCCTGCTGTTCAAAAGGCCCTCTGCCTAATTCTGCTGCCTGCTTCAACTCGGTACTAAACTCTAGATTTTTTAACTGCTGACAGGCACAGAAGTGGAAAATTGATGTAAAATGACTGGGAAGGAATAATCCAGCTATAACCAGCATCAATAGCCCCCTCTTAAATTGTGTCTCAGGCTACTTTAAAACCAGGAATCAAAAGACTGCTAAACCCATATTTTACAGCAATCAGAATGCAAGTACAGCAATAAAAATACAATCTGTGATATTCAGAAAGTATATTTCACTGCCAATGCTAAACAGGTTTACAATAGTCTAAAGAAAATAATTTAATTTCATGACTACAAGTTCAGTTGCTACCCAATGTTATAAATGGCCTTTTGGCTAAGATCAAGTGTAGAGAGATTAACTTACCAGGCATTCATCCTTAGGGGATCACGCACAATTCTCTTAGCACAAGCAATATCAGCTGAGATGTTATCAGTTATGAAAGCTGCCGAAAGAGGCAAATTAGAATTTATCCAACTCCAGATGCTTCAAAAGTATTTCCAAAGATTTGCATAAACTTATTATTTAAAACAGATTCTTACCCAAATGTCCTTTAGGACATCAATAGTTATACACCGTGTGCAATACATTCATATCATTAGCAGTATAAGCTACTATTTAAAACAGCTGGTGTAAACCATGAAATACCTTTCCTCCTGCTCTAACCATGTAGAGTAACAAGTTTGAAAAGTGTAGAGTACTAGGAGTTTCTTTTCACTTTGGAGTTGAATATGGATATGAAGACCTCCTGACAGTATTATTGCATTCTTGGAAAGGAGCAAGAGAGGAACTCTCTCACTTAAATCCTAAGTTCTGACAAAGGGCAGAAAACACTGGATTGGGCTCCTTAACTGAGTGAGATGAAATTGCTGTCTTTAACTATCTTCTTATTCTTCCCTCAAGGAAGGAAAAATATTGACTAATATCTGGAAAGATATTGACTAATTACTGTAAAGATAGGATCATGTGACTCTCTTACCAAGCAACCCTTTTCATTGCACACGGAGAGCCTGTTCAGTCTAGTGGTTAAGATTCTAGGCTACAAACCAGGAGACTGTGAGTTCTAGTCTCACTTTGGAACTGAAAGTAGGTAGAGTGACTCTGGGCCAGTCATTTCCTCTCGGCCCATCTCACTTCACAGAATTAAGTTGTTTTAAGGAAAATAGGAAAAGAAAGAAGGAATATTAGGTATGTATGCAACCTTGTGTTGTTTATAAAAATAATAAAAATGAAGAAATCTTTAGGAAGCTGAAGAGAGGGTGAGATTGTTAATGTGAGTGGGACAGTGGGACTCATCACATATGAGCCTTTTGCTCTTTAGGTACTACTGTGGTGGATGTTCTGCAGGCAGAAAGCAAGGTACATCTGTGTGAAGGAGTTTAGAGTAGTTGTGACAGGTTGGGTAACAGGACACTAAATAGAAGAAGGCTAAGAGGCCAACAGAAAGCATAGCGGCTAGATATTATCACTGTTGATCCAGGCAGGAACTCAAAACAATTTTCATAGACAGCGTTGATGAGTCAATATCAATCCTGTCCATCCCCAAAACTACAAAGAGTACATATTACCTCATTGTGTTGTAGAACATAATAATAACAGAATTTTGGAAGCCTGTCACACTAGGTGTCTTACCACTGCAAGGCTTATTGCAGCCATTGGCTGTGGGACCCTGGTAATTGTTGCACCACCAACGGCTGCTTATCTGGAAAATCCCATATTCGCGATTGCCATCGGAAGTTTTAGGCCCCACAAATCGGCTGTTGTATCTGCTCTGATAATAAGCCATACAGATCCCTGGAAAAAACCAAATAGGGAATGGGTTATAAAAGGTCTGTGCTATAAATGAAACGGCTATCCTATTTTTTTTAAAAAGAGCATTTATATCACAATGCTTAACTATCTTCTTATTCTTCCCTCAAGGAAGGACTCAAGAAATCCAATACATTTTGGAAACCTTCAGGGAACCTGGAATAAATCTGACTCCTGTCTCCAAGATATTCCTGGAGTTCTTAATCGCACGCAAAGCCACCTCTCCTTTCTTTTCTCTTCCTAATGCCAGTCTTCCTGGGAGGGGGTACTTTTTCATTGTGCATTTTATATGTAGAACATTTTCTGTGATGGCCCCTTCAATCGTATACTGAATTTAAATGATTTGGTGGAATTTGAAAGACCTTGTCTTTGAGAGGATGTTTATCCTGGCAGGGATAACCCTTTATTCTTCAGTAAATAAATAAAATATTGTAAATAAAATATTGACTAAGTCATAATTGTAAACAGACAGTACAGAGACCAAGGCGGTATAACCACACCCCTGTTCTGCAACTGTCCCAATCAGGCAACAAGTTCACCTTGATAAAATCAAGGTTATTAGTGCTGGGAGAAGTGTGAGCTTTCCCTAATCGTTTGAGATGGGAAGAAAGCATGTCTTCTCATTCTAAGAACATTCAAAAGATTCATTGAGAAGGTTGGTTGAACTTATTCTTGAAAGATCTGCCCCATTTTGGATCCCCCTTGTAAACCTGGATCTTGCTCAGGCGGAGAGAAAAAAGAGAGTAAACTCACAGTTGCCCAAGGCATAGCCGTAATATCCATCCAGGCCATTTTGTTTCAGAATTCTAGCCAGTTCACATTTGGAGTATACTTTGGCTTCATTGGCTGCAATGAAGAGGAAGAGGAGGCCGAGCACTAGTGCCTTCATTGCTGCAGCTCCTTGGAAGATGATGTCTGACTTCTCTAGGACAGCTACGGGATTTTATAGTCACAGCATGAGAAACTGGCACCTCTGGAGAGACGGTAAACAAAGTATGTAGCAATAATTCCCCCATCTGAGGTTAATATAGACTGATAAGCAGGGTGTGCTGAGGGCAAAGATCAAAGAGAAATAATAATTATCCTTTTCAATTTTATCAGAAGCCAAAACCAACAAATAATGGACAGCATTTTTAGCCCCTTGACAGAAGCTGAATCAATGAACAAGTGGTGGTTTCAACTGTGTGATTGAAGTTCTAAACTTTTTTATTTGTCTTACATGTGATGTATGTGAAAAAGGTACTTTTGGGGGGCTTTTATTATGTTGTGACTGTTGCCTTCTTGATTTTTCAGACCTCTATCCCATTGACATTCCTCTGTCTCTGGGGAACTCAACATTTAGTTGGGATTCCTACTTGTTCGTTTCAATACTATTCTGGTTTCAGTGTATGCATTTTTTTTGTCTGATGAAGTTTGTGGAGTAATGCAACATATTGAAATAACCCAGTGAACTGTTATTTTATTTCTTAGTTTTATTGCTGTTATACCCTTTTTATATGTATCATCAAGTCTTAACTCTCTGTAACCAAATAGATTTTTCTCCATCGTGATCTGAAATTGCTGAATTCTGCAACTGGATTCTGTAACTTATTCACGGTATGGGCCATTGAAGTGAACGTCATATAGCCTGCCCTGAAAGACTACTCAGAATCTACATGTAATCCAGAAGTAGACAGCACAGGCAGGGATGGGTGAAAGTAAATTCAGTTGCCATATGTTTTTTTGGGTTTTTATCTGCAAGAGCCCTTCATGGTCATAAGACTACCTCATCTGCAGGACTACCTCATCTCCAATTTTGTCTATCTCTCTCAGTGGTCCCCAACTCCTGGGCCATGGTCCACTATTGGGCTGTGGCCTGTTCAGAACCAGGCCATGTGAGCAGCTGGCCGGTGCACAAACAGTTTGATTTGTTTGAGCAGCAGGCCGGTTCCTTTTCCCCCACCCCACTGGGCCTCCAAGCCCTAAAGGTTGGGAACCACTGATCTATCTAATAAGATCTAACTAGCATATCTCAGATATGGCCTAAACAGTAATATCTTTTGGATCCCATGAAGCAAGAATCTGGCTTCTCCAAGATCCGCACAACTTCAATTCTGCTCTCTTTTGAAAGACCTTGAGCATCTTGCTGCTTCCTTGTTGACTGGGACAGTGAATTTGAATCATTGTCATGAATGTTTGTGTATTTTGCACCTTTTTTGCAGGGTTTTAAATTATTATCATTTGTTTTAAGTTGCATTCAAAGAAATATAAGTTATGACAAATGAACAAATCCATTTCAAAGACTGAAGTTTCAACTCAGTTCCCAGTGTACAAAAATTAAAACTCCTTCCTCTTCCCCCTTCACCTTCTTTTTTTAACAGAGTTTGTTGTAGATAAATTTTGGAAATATGAGGAGACACCGTGAGGCTAGGCTGAAGCTTCCGTGCCTAAGGAGGAAGTAGACACATAAGCTGGGTGGAGAAAAACTAGGAATCTTGTCTAAAACATATCTTAGGGAAGGGAGTTAAGAAAGAACCAAGTCAACAAGGAAGCAAAAGAAAATAAATCTAATCTGAATTGGACAAAAGAAGTTGGGCCTGAGTACATGACCCCCCCCTGAAATCCCATTAATAGCTACCAGACTTGTAAAACCACAAGGTAAGAATAGCTGCCAGTCTTGTCAATCAAGAAAGCAAAGCAAGCAAGCAAGCAAAGATTTTGGGTGATAAAAGGGTCCACAAGCCAATCTACTCTTTCATCAGTCTTTGGATCAAGTCTGGTGGCTTCTGATGAGTGCCTGCCATCCTAGTCGAGAAGGATGTGGTGTGGATAATTTTGGATCAGTGTTTTTTTCTCTCTCTCTTTCTCTCTGTGTGTATGAGAAAGAGCAAATGTACATTGTAGTGAAGTTTTGCTATTATTTTAAATTAATTCGCTCTCTGGTTGTTCCTCAAAGTTCACTTGAAAATGATTTGAATATGGCTCTTGACCAGGGCTGTGAGAGTGGGAATGGCCATAAGCCAAACCCAGCAGTATATGTATAACATTTTTGCATTTATTTACACTCTATTTGTACCTCATCTTTCACTGTGTCCATCAATCCTCTCCCCAGCAGCCTGCAATCATGCTTCTCTTTATTTAGACAGGAAATTTCAATGAGAAAATTCCTCCAGTTGAGCTTTTCAACAAAACACTGGGCCAAGAATTTTGGTTATAATATACAGATGGTCAGTGGGAAAATATATGGTTAAAAGGTTTCAATTTAGATTGTGTTATGAACTGAAAGAGAATTTTTATAAAATGATGTCTCACTGGTACTTGATGCCAGAAAAATGTTCCAGAATCTACCAAAACTCTTCAAATGCATATTGGAAATGTGAACAACATGAGGGGACATTTTATCATGCTTATGAGAGAAAAAAGCTAGAAAAAATGGATTCAGGTGCATATTTGATACAGATGATTTTATAGATCAATAGTCTATTGCAGGGGTGGATGCGTCATGGCGAAACCGCGCCCACCCCATTGCCAGCAATGGAAAAAAAGTTGCGCTACGTCGTGACATGTCACGTGACGTTGAGAGTTTGACACCCCTAGTCTATTGAACTCAGAACCTTCTCTTTTAGAATTAAAGATAACATTAATGAAAAAGCCATGGAAGATGATTTTAGTATATGATTACTAAGACAGGATTATTACATACAGAGAGAGGGAAAGGTTTTAAAATCCACTATGAAGGAATGGCTGGTAGATAAACATCACTGAAATGGATAAATTGATTTCTTTGATTAGAGAAAAGATCTTATCTATATTTATTGGTGACTGGAAACTTCTTATGGGATTTGTGGGTAAAATGATTTAGGGCTTTGATAATTAGGATAGATTATTTAAAGAAGAGCAATATGATACAATTTTAGAAAGAGCTGTTAAAATAGAATTGTGTTTATAACTGCTGTAAAGTTACCAGAAATCATTTTCTTTGTTTTCTGTTTTTCTTCATTTTTTTCTCCTTTCTTGCATTTTTCTGGTTTCTCTTTGTTTTTGTCTTCTTTTTTCTTCTTCCTTACTTATATTAGTTTATTTTAGTTTCTATCTTTTTGTTTAACATTTTAAATAAAATTTATATAAAAAAGATAAACTGCGTTTTCAGGATATAATAGATCATTGTAGAAGCAGTATAGTGGGAGGGTGGAGTGTTTTAAGAAATTGAATCCCTAGGTGTTTTCCCCTAAATCAAATAGTCATTCTATTTTATTCTACTGATGTTGCCTCCTTATTTGGACACTCTGCAATTTGAAAGGTAAACAGATGGGAGGAAGATGGCCACCAAATTCCAAATTCAGACATTTGTTTTTCTTATACTATAGAGCAAAAGTACTGGGATATTAACTCTAGAAATTGTCTGGCCTTGGATACTAATTTAGAGTTTTTACATAATAATTTGAAGATAGGTTACTAATATTGTATGAAAAAAATCTCTGTTAAATGAAGTCAAGCTTTGGACCAATGATGTGTTACACATGTCTCTCTTGCCACAGGAAAGATTGCTAGCTTATGTGGGAATAATGAAAGATGAAAAAGAAATAAAGCATGAAACAGGGCAGGTCATAATGCACAAAACTCATTTTATTGAAGCAATTTTTGAAGATCTTAAAAAGCAAGCTTGTTCCCTCTTTTCCACCCAAAAACGTTTTAAAAATCATCATTTGCATGCAAATAAACCTGTTCTTCTGAACATGTGAAGTACAAGCATAGAATCAAGTTGTTAAAAGTTGGTTATATAAGAAGTATCACTTTCATGACAAGAGGGGGAAAAGAAGTGGAGGATCATCAATCTCAGAGGTTGCAGTCCTGAGTCCAATGTGACAGATCTCTTCCTTGGCAGTTGTTTTGCCAGCCAACCCTTGAAGGAAGAATAAGAAGAAATAAACGTCACAAACGTTTATTTATTTTTGATGATGTAACTCTCTTTCAAGAGATTAAGGAAGTTTCAAAGTGAGCTGATTTTTCAATAAATCTCCTTCCCCCCAAGTTAAAATCAAAGGAAAATAATTGCTTTAGCTAAAATAGTCCTGATTTTCTATTTCTCATAATAAAGCCTACATGCCACTGATGCCCAATAGATACTATGGACTCTCACATAAACTTGCCAGAGTCCATGTTAGCCAGGGCTGAAGTGACTTAAGGTTCCAGGTATTGGGTGAGCAATCCTGCCCAAAACCTTAGAATGTCTCAGAAGGTCACACAGCAGAGTAAGTTTTAGATAATTGTAATTGTTGACCACATAATGTCTTTATGATTTGCTTTTAAATGCTGATTGCTGGCTTAAAAGTTTTCCATTTAATGATCTGCTCCTGCAGCCCCTTTCTTACTCATCCTATAATTGGAGGCTTCACAAACGATCTCTCCCTGCTTGTCTCACTACTACCGTAGCTTCTTTACAGATCCAGTTCTCTGCTCCCTTGGAGCTAATTCGTGGGATAGAATCCTGGTGTTTAAAAGGCCATTTGCTAAATTCTTTTCCTGCCTGTCCAAACTGGGTGCTAAATCCTGATGGTGAACCTTTGCTTAAAAAGATCTATAAATAGCCAACAAGCACAAAACTGGATAATGGATGTCAAATTACTGGGAAGAAATTATCCCAGCTATAATAGGCCTCAACATTCACCTTGTTAAGTTGTATGTCTATATAATTTTAATCTACTTTTAAGCTTTTCAAGCTGTGATTTAAAAGAATATTAAACCCAAATTCAAAATACTGTTAAACTAATATTCTAAAACTATCTGAATGGAAGTATAAAATTAAAATACAATGTGTCATATTCTGGAAATATATTTCTTCACCAATGTTAAAGTTGTACAATAGTCTAAAGAACGGCAATTAATTTTCGTGATTACAAGTTCAGTTGTTACTGAATGTTACAAGTAGAACAGGGGTGTCAAACTCCTGGCCAGTGGGCCAGATGCATCATGCCTAAACTGCGCCCATCCCATGTCTGGCAATGGGAAAAAGTCACGATACATCGCAACACGTCACGTGATGTGACGGGTTTGACATCCCTGAAATAAAAAGATGTTAATGAGAGATTGACTCACCAGGCACTCATCCTATTTCGATCACGGACAACTCTCTTAGCACAAGCAATATCATCTGTGATGTCATCATCTGTGAAAGCTGCCAGGAGAAGCAAATTAAAATATGTCCTATCCTAGATATTTCAAAGTTATTTCAAACATTTGCATAAAATTATTATATAAAGCAAAAAAACCCAAGTAAAAGAGATTGTGAGAATGTTGAGGCATGTGGGACACTGGGACCTCACCAATTATGGGTCTGGTGCTCATTATAACTCAGACCACATGTGGTGGGTGGTGTGGAGGCACAAAAATCAGATATGTCTTTGTGAGGAAGGGTAGACAAGTTGTGAGAAGCTGACAAATGGGATACTGTTGGAATATTCATGAGCAGGAAGAGTCATGTGGTAACTCAGTCAGCCAATGTGAGAAAAGTGCTACTGAGTCTGTGCAAAAAAGGTATTGAGTTAGGAACTGGATTTTTTATTCAGTCTCAGGTCTGTCTCTGTATCTCTTTGTAAGAAGTCTTCATTGTGCTATGTTGCTGTAAAGAAGAATGTATGGTATTGTAAATATTTTGATATGAATATAAAGAGGTTATTTGAATCAGCTAAATGCAGTCAATTGTGAGAGCTTCTGATTTATTTTTACCAACAGAGAAATTAAAATTCTCTAACAGGTTATGGGCCCAGAGCTTACTAAGGACTGCATTGTAATTTAAAGCTGGAAGAAATTGCCTGTGTTTAGAAAGTATAAGAACAAGGCAGAATTAGCAGAATGGCTGCAATGGAATTTAAGGAAAGCTCTGTGCCTCATTTAGGCCAGAAGAATTACATTATATGGGCTGCTAAAATGGAATGTTTGCTCAAAGCAAAAGAACTGTGGTATATTGTAGAAAATCCACCACAAGTGTTTGCAGCTGCTGATCAGAAAAGTCATGATCGAGCAATGGCTTATCTCATCTTGAATTTAGATGATGAACAATTTCTAAAAGTTGCAAATTTAAAGACTGCAAAGGACATTTGGTTGTAGTTGAGAGCTGTGCACGTGAATGTTTTTGCATGCAATATAGTGCAATTGTCAAGAAAACTTTACAGGGCCTGTTTGCAATCAGGCAAATCTGTGGAACAGCATTTAAATAAAATGCAAAGTTTATTTTTGGACTTAGAACAACGTGGAGTTAAATTTCCTGAGTCCCAGAAGGTTTTATTGGTGTTGAACAGTTTAGATAAAACCTGGGACACAGTTTCTGCGATATTTGAGTGTAAAGAAGAGCAAGACTTAAATTTTGAGGCTTTAAAGGCATGCTTGCTTAATGAAGAAGAAAAGCGCCATTTTAGGAGTAGCCACGAGGAGGTGAAATTCCTGAGGAAGGAGTCCAGACTGCAAGTCTCCGGAGAAGGAACAAGCAGCAGATGGGACCAAGTTGCAACAAAAGAAAGATTGTGCAAGCAAAGGGCTCAGCAAGAGAAAAATTGCTAAGTTTGGGGCGCAAATACACATCTGAAAAGGAACTGTTTGCAGCAAAGGACATTTGTGTAAGCAAAGAAGACTGATTTACAAAAGGAACATTTTGGTGTTGCAAAGGTTTGCTATAGCAACAACAGAGACAAGTGGCTAATAGATAGTGGGGCAAGTCAAACAATTGTTAATAACTCTGAATTATTTTGCAGGTTTGTTCCAGTGACACAAGAAGCTGTGGCTTTGGCAAATGGCCGGAAAGCCAAAGTCATTGGAAGAGGCGATGTAAAAATTTCATATTTGGAATCAAAGTTTACCAATGTGCTTTGTGTACCTGAGATGGAACATAATTTGTTAAGTGTGTCTAATTTAGACAAACAAAGTTTTGAGACCATTTTTGTAAATGGGAAGTGTCTCATCAAGAGGAATGGAAATATTTGTGCAGAAGGCATAAAAGAAGATAATCTATATATATTGCAGGGACAAAAGGTTCAATGTTCCCATATATTTAAGAATGTTACAGAGCACGATTCGTGCATTCATCTTCTACGTAGAAGACTTGGCCATGCAAGCTTTAAGGTTTTGCAGCAAATGCAAGAGTTTGCAGAAGGGCCAAATTTGAAGGGATGTAAAACATATTTGGACTGTGCAATACGCAAAGCATCAAAGTCAAAGGCATTCCCAGTTAGTAAATATAGCACAAGACAAACAAAAAGAGCTCTGGAGTTGGTCCATGCAGATCTGGTGGGACCTATGCAAGCCAGTTTGGGAGGAGCAAAGTATGCACTGGTAATTGTTGATGATTACAGCAGGTATGGGTTTTGCTACTTGCTTAAAGGTAAGACTGAGGTGCTACAACAATTCAAACAGTGGGTAAGTTTTGTAGAGAGAAGGTACAGACAACAAGTGTGTCAGTTGCAAACTGAGAGAGGTACTGAATTTATGTCAACTAAATTCCAACAATGGTTGGGGCAGTTGGGGATAAGACACAGATAAGGAATGGTGTTTTGCAAACAATGAAAGATTCCTTATTAGAGGATTCTGGTATGAGCAGGTCATATTGGGGAGAAGCCATATTGACTGCCAATTATATAGTTAACAGACTGTGGAGTTCCTCCATTAATAATACTCCATATGCCATTCTATATGGGACAAAGCCATCACTGGCACATTTGAGAATTTTTGGAAGTACTGCATGGGTACATATTCCGAAAGCAATCAGAAGGGACAGCAAAAGGCAAGAAAGCTCAGGTTTGTGGGCTATGAGCCAGGATCAAAAGGATATTGCTTTAGTGATGGAAGTAAAAGAATTGTAATTTCAAGGTCTGCTAATTTTGCGAACAAAATTGGGACAGAATTAATGCAAATTCTGGGTAATGACGGTGATCTATTTAAGACAATAACTCATCTAATGATGGAAAAATGATTATTGAAGATGTCAATGTTCAGGGAGGAGAGGCTGAACAAGACATGAAGCCAGAAAGACTTGAGACACAGGAGCAGTTAATACCACATAGGTCAGAGTGATGTAACAAAGGAATTCCACCTGACAGGTATTCTGCCAGCAAGGTAAAGGTTTGCAATGTGTGGTATGAGCAAAGAAGTTATAAAGAGGTGTTGGCATTACCAAAAGCTGAACAAGAAAGATGGAAGGAGGCCATGGATAAAGAGATGAAATCCATGGGACACCATGAAATATTTAAATCAGTGACTTTGCCACAGGGAACCAAAGCTGTGGGTTGTAAGTGGGTATATAAGAAAAAGGTATTGCCAAATAATGATGTACAGTATAAGGCCAGGTTAGTGGCACAAGGTTTTTCACAATTAAAGAATGTGCACTACAGTGAAGTATTTGCGCCAACTGTGAAAAGTGAGAGTATAAGATTAGCACTGGTGTTGGCAGCAGCATATAAGCATAAAATCTGGCACTTTGATATCACAACTGCATTCCTCAATGCTGAGTTAGAGGAAGAAATTTATATGATCCAAGCACTAGGGTATGAAATTGCAAAGCCTAACATGGTGTATAAACTAAACAAGGCTATTTATGGGCTGAAGCAGTCAGCCAGAAACTGGAATATTTGTTTAGATCAGCGGTTCTCAACCTGTGGGTGCAGGGAGGTTTTTTGACACGCGTGGGGCCCGGTGGGTTTTTTACCTCCCTTGGGCTGGGCCAGCTGGTGGCCCAGCCCATGGTCGCCCTGCGCCATCGCTGCTGCGGCCACCCAGGAGCGCCTGGGCCTGCCTGCCGCCGCCCTGAATGGGCAGCAGCGAAGGTAAGGCTAGCGGGGCAGCGGCGGGTGCAGGGAGAGTTTTTGGTGCGTGTGGGGCCCAGTGGGTTTTTTACCTCCCTTGGGCTGGGCCAGCTGGTGGCCCAGCCCGTGGTCTCCCTGTGCCGTCACTGCCATGGCTGCCCAGGAGCACCTGGGCCTGCCTGCCGCCGCCCCAAATGGGCGGCAGCGAAGGCAAGGCTAGCGGGGCAGCAGCGGGTGCAGGGAGGGTTTTTGGTGCGCGTGGGGCCCGGTGGGTGTCTTACCTCCCTTGGGCTGGGCCAGCTGGTGGCCCAGCCCATGGTCGCCCTGCACCATCGCCACCGCGGCCCCCCAGGAGCACCTGAGCACCTGGGCCTGCCTGCCGCTGCCCCAAATGGGCAGTGGCCTACGTCTCGGCCGGCGCAGGGGGCAGCACCACGCATGCGCGGTGCAGGGGGCAGCACCATGCATGCACGGCGCAGGGGGTAGCACCACGCATGCGTGGCGCAGGTCGGGGTCGCGGCCTGAAAAAGGTTGAGAACCACTGGTTTAGATACTGCTTTAAAGGGTCTTGGATTTAAGAGTTGCAAAGCTGATAATTGTATATATACTGGACAGTTACAAGAAGGGAATTGTCTACTGTTATCATTTGTGGATGATCTTTGCTTCATCGCAAAGGATGCAACACAAGTCAAGGAATTTGCTGATAAATTAGGAAAGAAATTCAAATTAAAGAATTTGGGAGAAATAAAAAATTATCTCAGTGTAGAGATAAGGAAAAATGAAAAAGGTGGTTATATTCTCAGTCAAAGGAGAAAAATTGAGCAGTTATTGGAAAAATATAATATGAAAGATAGCAATACTGCTCCCACACCCATGAGTATGGATTTTTATAATAGTTTAAGTGCGGACAAAGGTGAAACCTGTGATCAAGAGATATATCACTCAGCAATAGGGAGTTTGTTATATCTATCACAGTGGTCCAGACCAGACATAGCTTGCACAGTAAGCATTTTGAGTCGTTTTACTGCTGCACCTACAAAGTTACATTGGATGGGTGTAAAAAGGGTTCTCAGATATTTAAAGGGAACTATAAATTTGAGTCTTCAAATACAGATTACTGAGGAATTGAAATTAAAGTGTTATGTCGATAGTGACTATGCAAATGACATAAACACAAGGAAATCAAATTCTGGGATTATAATATTGTTTGGAGGGATTCTGATTGGATGGAAGTCCAGAAAACAAACAACTGTTGCTATTTCAACAGCGGAAGCAGCTTTATCTGAATTGTGTTCTGAAGTAACATGGTATGTACAGTTGTTGCAAGATTTAAATACTAATGTAAAAAAATCTGTAAAGGTATTTGAAGACAATGCTGCCTGTATAAAAATGGCAACTGGTGATAGGGTGAAGAACAGAAGTAAACATGTAGACATTAAAGTATTGTAATGTCAGGGAAGTTGTAAAAGAAAAATTGATTAGTTTACATCATTGTTCTTCTGAGAATAATTTGGCAGACATGATGACTAAACCATTGGGTGGTGTTCACTATGGAGAATGTATTAAGTCAATAGGTCTGATGTCTCTTCCTGTCATGAAGGGAGGAGTTGCTGTAAAGAAGAATGTATGGTATTGTAAATATTTTGATATGAGGTTATTTAAATCAGTTAAATGCAGTCAATTGTGAGAGCTTCTGGTTTATTTTTACCAACAGAGAAATTAAAATTCTCTAACAGATACTAATGGGGGGGCAGATTGAGGATGGATAACAGGCCAATGGAAAATATGGTGGCTAGATATCACAATGACCCAAGTAGGGACTCAAAACAATTAATACCAGATTAAATGTGAATCTTCATGAAGTGATGGATGCAATTGGACAATTATAGAGACCAATAAAGGAGAAGAAGGACTAGAATTTCTGTACAAAATTTTCATAAAAGTTATTTGAGACATTTCACTTTTTTGCTTTTCTAGTGAAACAAGTTTCAGGCCTTGGTAGTAGATCAAGTCAGGAAACAAAGACTACAAGGATTATGGGAATCTATACTACTTCATTGTCACAGAACACAATAATAAGAACAGAATTGAACAGAAGCTTTTCTCTCCCACTTCATACACAAACAGGATCAAGGTGGGGTCATTTTCAATCTCTTTCAGATGCCTCCTTCTTTCCCAGGACTGAGTTGTCATCCTTTTCTCATCAACTGTCTCTTAATAGTTCTCCTAACAATCCTTGCATTCCTTTATCAAGGTTATATCTCCTCTGCACTACATTACTTACCACTGCAAGGCTTCCTACAGCCATTAGCTGTATGGCCCTGGTAATTGTTGCACCAATAGAGGCTGTTAATCTGGAAAATCCCATAGTCGCGACTGCCATTCCTGTTTGGCCGTCCCACTTTTTGGGTGTTAAAGCTGCTCTCATAAAAAGCCATACAGACCCCTGGAAGAAATCAAATGGGGAAAGGGCTACAAAAGGCCTATTCTGTAAATGAAAATGCTGTCCTGGTTTCTCACACAGAACCTTTAAAACAGAATATTTAACTATCTTCCCATTCTTTCCCCAAGAAGTCCAATCATTTTGGAAACCTTCAGGAGAATTTGGAATAAGTCTGAGTGTTGTCTCCAAGATATCCCTAGGGTTGTTAATGGCACACAAAGCCGCCTCTCCTCTCTTCCTTATCCAGGCTTTCCACAGAGGAGGTACATTTCCATTGTGAATATTTTGTATTGCCACACCTGTGGAAAATCTTCTGTGATGGCTCCTTCAACCATATCCTCAACTGAAATGATTTGGGGGAATCTGAAGAATCTTACCTTAGCATCCAAAGGTAACATCCCTGGCAGGGGATATTATTATGAGGAGAACAAATAAAATATTGGCTAAGACACTGATTGTTAAGTAGAGAGTGGTCTAAACACACTCCAGTTTTGCTGTTGTGCCAAAAAGGGAAGGAACTGGATATTGTTCGTTCTCATAAAAATAAGGGTGTTAGTGCAGGGTGAAGTGTGAGGCTTCTCCAGTCATTTGGGATGGGACAAAAGCATATTTTACCATTCTAAGAAAATTGAAAGAGTTTTTATTCATTGGATGGGCTGGATGAACTCATTCTTGAAACGATCTGCTCCATATTGGAACCCCCCTTGCAAACCTGGAACTTGCTGAGGTGGAGAAAAAGAGAAAGCAAACTCACAATTGTCCAAGCTGAAGCCATAATATCCATCCATGCCACTTTGTTTCAGACATGAAGCCAGTTCACATTTGGAGTATACTTTGGTTTCATTGGCTGCAACGAGGATGAAGAGGAGAGTGAGCACTAATGCCTTCATTGCTGCGGTTCCCCGGAGGATGATGTTTGACTTCTCCCGGATGGCTACTGGATTTTATAGTCACAGCTTGAAAAATTGGCACCACTGCAATGATTGAAACATTAGCCCCAACCTGAGATAATTGTGGCCTGACAAGGAGAGTGTTGAGTGCAAAAGGCAAATTTGCAAGAGAGGTGCCAAAAATAAACAAGTGGTGGTTGCAACCACGGCGTTTTTAATGTGATTTGTGTGAAAAAGGAAAAAAGTTTTTATGGTTTCTGCTTCCTCATTACTGGGCCTTAGTGACATGTCCCCACTTTTGAATTGGAATCATTGTTATGAATGTTTGTGTATCTTGCACCTCCCCATGACAACCTCTAGTCTATGTGGTTTTAAATTGTTTTAAATTGTTGCCATTCATTTTAACCATTGTAAGCTGTGTTCAGAGAAATAGAATAGAAACAACCAAACATATCTGTTAAGTACTTCGTTCGTGTGCAAATGATGAAGACACATGGCGATGTTAAACAGCTCTTTATTCTTCTTCTAACAACACCCAAAGAACAACAAAAGGCACGCAGGCCTTTTTATATGGCCAGAACCCCGGACAATGTCCACCAATAGAATAGAGCATTTTTGTGCCTTGCACATGTGCGCAAGGCTGGCACCGCTCTGTTTGGTCCCAGGCAGCTTTTGGAATGCCCGGGACCAATGCAACGTCCCGAGCCTACTTTTGCAGGCTCAGGACACTAATACCCCTCCCCCCTAGATGGAACATACCTGCGCACACACATATATGTCATACATTGGAAGAGTGTTATATAGTTTCATTAATCAAATGCAAGGAATGTGGAATATTTGAGTCTGCCCTCAGGCAAAACCCCTTCAACTTTATGCATACAATAAATGTATCTGAACTCAAAAAATAATACAAAATAATCTACCTGAGTTACTCCCGTTATTCAGGGGCCTCATGAACAGAACCCTCATGATTTGACAGCAACTTCACAAAGTCTCTCAGATGTTTGGATGGGCACTTGGCCCGCTGTGACTTTCTAAGGGCAGGAGAGATTGCCTGGCCCACCTGCTTGCCTACCAGGCTAGGCGGGCCAGGGCGTTGCTGCCCTAAATTCCCAGCCCAAGGCCAGCAGATGGAGACGACTGGGTAGTGGAAGTGCCCCAATACTCTGTGGCCCCTAAGCACGTGCCCAAGGTGCCAGAGTCAGGAGTCGCTTCCATGGCAACCCCCTTTGCTGGTGACTTCCTTTTGGGAGCAATTGCTGAATTTGGCAAGTGCCCCTGATGGAATTCTTTTTCTCTTGCTGCTCTGATTTGTGTGGATACCCCCGGTCAGTCTCCCTGTCTGGAGCACTATCTGACATATATGAATACTGTTTCTTGAGGGCATCTTTGGTAGTGCGTACCATTCTCTCTGCCAGTCCATTGGAGGATGGGTGGAAGGGAGCCGATGTTGCATGCTGGATCAGATTGGCCTGAAGAAAAGCCTGGAATTCAGAAGAGGTAAATTGAGGGCCATTATCTGAAACCACAACATCTGGAAGACCGTGTGATGCAAAAATTCCTCTCAACACCTGGATGGTCCTGGCAGTAGTAGTGGAGGAAACAGGAACAACTAGTCACTTGGAATGGCTATCAACAACAACCCTGAATTGCCCCTGAAAGGGCCCAGCATAATCTGTATGCACCCTAGACCATGGGGTTTGAGTTTCCTCCCACCTATGTACTGGGGCCTGAGCCATTTCAGGCCGAGACTGTTGCCACACTTGGCACCCATGCAGCTGGGCCTTGATGGCTTTATCAAGTCCAGGCCACCAAAGATGGCTGTGCGCAAGCGCTTTCATCCTGACTATGCCAGGATATCCCTCATGCACAGAGATCAAGATTCTAGACCTCAATGAAACTGGGATCACTACCCTGCTACCCCATAACAGGCATCCCTTGAAAGTGGAAAACTCATGCTTCTTGTGCCAGAAGCTTTGGAACTCAGTATCTGGGCACTTGTCAGGCCATCCTGACAACACCCATGTCAGCACGCGTGTAAGCATGTGATCAGTGGCAGTTTCTGCAGCCACATCCCTAGCATTGAGGGGAGACTCAGGCAACTCCTGAATGGACAGAATATTAACAGCTGGAGCAGGATCTGGCTCCAATTGATTCAGGGTAATCTGCTCAGGCCATCTGCATGACCCATTTCTTTTCCAGGTTTGTGAACTAATGTATAGTCATATGCTGACAGGAAAATGGACCATCTCAGCATACAAGGAGAAATGATATGTGCGGTCTGTTTGTTAGTGGTAAACAAACCTAGCAGAGGCTTATGGTCAGTATAGACCGTGAAATGGTGGCCATATAAGAAATCATGAAATGTCGTAATGCCAGCCACTATGGCCAAGGCTTCTTTGTCAATTTGAGCGTAATTCCACTCTGCAGAAGACAGAGTCCTTGAATAATAGGCCACAGGGACCTGTGTCCCATCAGCCTTCAGATGGCTGAGTACAGCTCCCACCCCATAAGGAGATGCATCGCATGCGATGCAAACAGTTGCTCATTGAAATGCGCTAAAACAGCATTAGAAGTGAGCAAGGCCTTAACCTCATTGAAACTCTTGTCATGGACTTTAGTCCACTGCCAAGGAGCCTGCTTGTCTAACAGCCTGTGTAATGGCTCTGCCACTGCAGCTTTATGTGGGAGGAATGCATGGTAAAAATTTAATAGCCCCAAGAAGGCTTGCAGCTCACTCTTAGACTTAGGGCTTGGGGCCTGCTGGATAGCTTGCAATTTAGTTTCAGCAGAGTGAATGCATTGAGCATCTATCCTGAAGCCTAAGAAGTCAGTAGAAGTGACTCCTATCTTACATTTATCCTTCTTTAGTTTAAGGCCTGCTTTTCAAAAATGAAGCAAGACAGCCCTTAATCTCTCTGCTAAATTTTGAGATGACTCTCCAGCAATGAGGACATCATCAAAGTAGGGACAGACCCCAGGAATACCTCGAAGTGTGCTCTCCATGACACTTTGGAATATGCCAGGGGCTACATTTACACCAAATTGCAGTCTCTTGACCTTGAAGGCCCCCCTGTGAGTTGCAGCGCCTTATTCAGTGTGCACTTGTAGTCTACACATATACGTATGTCCCCATTAGCCTTTAGAGGCATTACTATGGGGACTTACTATTTCCCATGGACTTAAATCCACAGGTTCTAAAATGCCCTGCTGGAGCAATTTCTCCAACTCAGCATCAATCTTGCTTTTAAGGGCAAAAGGTACCCTCCTAGCCTTAACCCTGATTGGCGTGATGGTTGGGTCTAACCGTAGCAAAATTGGAGGCCTCTTGTAGGGTCCTAGCTCTGAACTAAACACATCTGCAAACTCCCTGCAGACTTCTGCAAGGCTCAGGGTTTGCAAATGGTGCAGCCCAGTTACCTGGATTCCCAGAGCCTCGAACCAATCGAGTCCAATAAGACTCGTACGTTCACCCCCAACAACCACCACATCTAGGGGACCCTCAAAATCCTTATGCTGTACTCTAAGGGTGGCCTCCCCCTTAACACACACCATAGAATTCTGAAAATCTGTAAGTATTAGATTGGATGGCCTGAGTTTAACTCGAAGACCACTGCTGCTGCATATCCTTTTGAATGTGGGTGCTGCTTCATTGAGAGGGCTTGAAGTCACTGTCCAAGATGGTGGACAGGCAGCAAAGGCTGTAAAGAGCTCCTCCAAAAGCAAAAGCTTTATTATTATTATTTTCTTTTATTTTTATTTTAACCTTTAATTTTTAACTTTTAACTTTTTAATCCCTTTTAACATTGCATTTTTAACCTACCTATTTTTATCCTATTTTAACCTATTTTTAACCCTTTTTAACTTATTTTAAATCCTTTTAAAACCTGGTTTGACCTTTTTATAATAGTCAAAGACTTTTTATAAAGTATATATACCAGAGAGGCCAGTATATATTGGTATCAGAAGCCACCGGAAGAGGACGGAGTCATGGGTAAAAGAAGGAAATGTCATGGCACCAGCCCGGGATCTCTCCTACCAGCGAAGAATGCAAAACAACCAAAAATTGAGGAGCACTTTGTTGGCAAGAGACTTGTAAGTAAAACTATTTCCCCCCCCCTCCATTTCCAACAAGCCAGAGAGCCTAGAACGGGACCTGCAAAGAGAAGCCACCGGAAGAGGACGGAGTCATGGGTAAAAGAAGGAAATGTCATGGCACCAGCCCGGGATCTCTCCTACCAGCGAAGAATGCAAAACAACCAAAAATTGAGGAGCACTTTGTTGGCAAGAGACTTGTAAGTAAAACTATTTCCCCCCCCCTCCATTTCCAACAAGCCAGAGAGCCTAGAACGGGACCTGCAAAGAGATCTGACTAAACAGCAGTTACTGAACTTTCCCAATCTGGGGGGAGGGGAGCAAAATGACAGCCAGCTATTTTCACAAATAACAGTCTAGATACAACCGGCATGAAGCCTAGGATAAAGACTAAGAAGGCTGACAACAACAATCTAACTCAAAGTGGGGAGTGCTTACTGTGGGAGAATATACAATAGAGTTTATGGCAAAGCAATGTCTTCTCACAGCACACACTGTGGTTTCAATATTTGAACAGCTGATAACTATTCAACATGCTATAGAGACACTGAAAAAAGATATAGCTGTTCTGCTCCAGGTGCAGTATTGGACTACAGGCACTTCCACTGAAGTCTTTGCAGCAGACATGGGTAGATCGAGTAATCAGGAGAAGGAAGAAAGAGGAGAGGAAAATGAGCACAGATCCTGGGGGACAGATAAAGAGCCTGCTAGAAGGTGGCAGCCCACTCAGAAAAACAGTCCTTCTCCAGCTAAGGCAACAAGAGGAGGAGGCATCAATAAAGAAATTTCATGGGAAGACAATAAAGCATCCCATTTACAATTACATCAATCACATCAACCACATCGTTCATTACAAACACATCAGGTGGTGCTGAGAATCCACATGAACAGGGTTAATCATGGTCGCTGGAACTCCAAGAATGCTATACTAAATTCCCTAAGCCAGCTTCTGCAGTGTTAATGGGGGCAGATTGATTTACATACTGCGGAGTGGCTCCCTGAGCCCCCTAACTGGAAGTGGATATTTCTCTCCTTCAAACAGCCCACCATACCACTGATGCTATTTAAGATGAAGGCTTATTTAGCCTCCTTTCAAATCTCTCCCATCAGAGTTTTCCACGAGGAAAGAATTAAACCCTTAATTGTTAACAGGCGAGCTCCCAAGGTTGCTGTCTCTTCCACATCCTCAACCCAGAGAAAGGGAGAGGGAGAAAGTGGGAGTAAATCAGCACTTACAGAAGATGTACTTAATAGCACAAAAACTGGGCTCATTAATGCCTTTGGTGCTCTCCCAAGGAGTGAACAAGATAATATACTATTCAAGTTAGAAAATCTAAAGAAATCTTTATTGGTCACAATTGATACAGCTGAACTGCTTATTGATTTGGTTTCCCCTATAATTGAGCCTCTTACTTCCCCCCCACAGGGCATCAGTTTGCAAGAATATGAGTTCATGGAAAGCAGAAGCCAAGATACACAGGGGCCAGTAGAGGCCCCAAAAGAGAAGGAGATGCTAGCATTCTTATGTGACTTTCCGATGATACTTTCTGCAACATATCAATTTCTCGAGAGAGGGCCCCTGTCAGTGCCATCGTTGCAAAGCCGAATGGAGCATGACCTAATAACCCCCTGCTCTACACCTAGTAAAGAGGTTCCAGAATGGCAAGCCTTGTTAGCCGGTGCTAAATCTTCATACCTTAAACAAATTTCCCAGGAGTCTACACAGAATTTTGATGGGGCTCCCCTCCATCTAGAGAAGGCCAATTTCATGCAGGATCAAACCTCAAGCCATTGCAACAACCCTATAACTTCCCTTTGTATAAAGCAAATCTCCTGATGAACCGCAAAAGATGACCCCCTCTCCATTATAACCTGGAATATAGCGGGTTGGTCTGTGCCATCAAAAGACCAACATTTTTTGGACTATATATCACAATTTGACATTCTCTTTTTACAGGAAACCTGGGCCCCTACAGAAATACAGCTAGATGATTACTGGGGTAACTCTATCCCAGCAGTTCCAAGTAAGGTGGGTGGGAGAGCTAAAGGGGGCATTGTGACATTAGTGAATACATCTTTGCATTTTATTATTATTATTTTTTACAGAAATTTTATTGGTTTTTTTAATTTTACAAGAAAATGCTCAAAGCACACCGTGGTGTTAGGGTAAACAATCATCCAAAAGCAAAACATTTATACATACTTCAGTCAATACCTCTAGTATTCCCTCTCTTTCCCCTTAACTAACATAGTTTATTTAAGATAATTCAATCTAGTTTAAATTTAATCAACCTGTACCTGTTTCTAACACTTTTAAAAAAATTTATACAACCATAATCAAATTAACTTTAAATACAAACTCTATCAGTTCGGGTATTCCTTCCAAATATATTCTGGTACCTTAGTTTTTTATTGTAAATTTTATTTAATTCTTCTTCCACTAGTATCCCTTAATTAAAATAAAACATTAATCTATCCTATATATGTTGTATCTGGCCCTTCTCAGCTTAGTAAAATCCATAGGAATATTTCTTTAAGAGTTTTATTTAACACAGTTCAAGAGATTCACTTCAAAGCAAGATGCTGGCAGTTCGTTTGCGGAACGGCCGAGTCTGATTTATTTACATTCAGCTTAAACATGCTCTCCCCCCTTCCAATAACTCACTCTTTATCTCTCAGGTTGTCCAAGACCTCATAAATCTTCCGTAGATTCCAAAAACACCAGAAAACTGAGTTCAAACTAACTCCTCGAGGTATCAGGCTACTACTTGATATTAACGTTGCTCGTGACAAAGAATTAGTCCCTCCTTCACCTTCTAATATAGTTTTCGATACGTCACTTCCCCCATGGCTTCCTTTTTCCACGTAACTGAAACCTCCGCCTATCAAACCTTCGGAATCTCGGATCAAGCCATATATTTTCCTGTTCCAAGTCTGACTCCCCGCTTTGAGATTCTGACCCAGACTGCATGCAAATCTCCTCACTGTCCGTCTCGGCTGCCGGGAGGGGAAAACACCCAGAGGGGTCTGGCTGCTCCTCCTCATCCTCTGACATTTCCCAAGCTGGTCTAGAGACACCCACAACACTATCCCCCCCCGCAGGCCCCGTCCCTTGGGGCCGTCGCAGGGGATGTGGTTTGTAGGGAAACGCAGCATGAAAATCCCAAATTCACCCAGGAGCCTCAATAGCATGAGCATCTACCCAACAGCAAGCGTCTGGCCCACCCCCGGTCCAATCAACCAAATATTGGAAGCGGTCGTTGAGCCATCGGGAATCTCGGATGCCGGACACCTCCAACCGGGAAACAGGAACTTGAGCACGGCGAGCTGTCAGGCCCGGATCAGGAGGTCGAAGCGGAGAACCAGGGTAGACAGGAACAAGCAAGGAGCGATGAAACACGGGATGTACACGAAGAGACCTAGGCAAAGTCAAACGATAGGTCACCGGATTGATGACCATCTCCACAGGAAAAGGACCCAGGAAACGTTGGTCAAGCTTGCGGTGAATTCTCCCTGGAAACAAGTACTTGGTGGAGAGCCAAACCCGATCTCCAACAGCTAACGGCGGCGTGTCGCGACGAGAGCGGTCTGCAACCCTCTTGTAGTCTTCCTTGGCCTTAGTCAAGTGCTGCTTAACCATCTCTTGGACTGACTGGAGCTCAGATAAATAGTCCTTTGCAACTGGAACTGGAGAATCAAGAAGCGTGAGCGGGAAAAATCTGGGATGATAGCCGTAGTTGGCAAAAAACGGAGTGGTCTGAGTGGAAGTGTGCTGAGAGTTGTTGAAAGCGAATTCGGCCACGGAGAGATATTTGGACCAATCGTTCTGTTGGTCGTTGATGAAACAACGCAAATACTGCTCCAGGATGCCAATCATTTTCTCTGTACCCCCATCAGTCTCTGGGTGATGCGTGGAGGCTAGATTAACTTGGACTTGAAGCGCAGACATGAGTTCTCTCCAGAACGCTGAGGTGAACTGGGTCCCTCGGTCGGACACTATTTTGTCAGGTAAACCGTGTAGCCGAAAGATATGTTGAATGAACAGCTTAGCAGTGACCTTGGCTGTCGGTATTCTTCAGCAAGGAATGAAATGTGACATCTTGGTCAGCATGTCCACCACTACAAAGACAACGGTGTAGCCGGCAGAAACAGGTAGACAAGTCAAGAAGTCCATGGAAATAGCCCCCCAGGGTCTCTCCGGCGTGGGCAACGGCTGTAACAATCCCGGAGGGGCTCCTGTGGCATGTTTTGCCTGATGGCACCGTACACAGGACTTCACATAAGAATGAACATCATGGCGAAGTCTGGGTCACCAAAAAGTCCGAGACACTAAGTGGAGAGTCTTAAAGAGACCAAAATGACCCGCCGCAGGGTTATCATGGCATTGAGTCAGAATGAGACCACGGAGTGGGCCTGCTGGAACATATAACAGGTCGCGGAAGCGTAATAGACCCTCGGACAAGGTCCAAGGTGAGTCGGGACCCACCTCTTGCTTCCTCTGTGCCACAAAGTCATCTAGTTGTTGCGCTCCCCGAATCTGTCGTCGTAGATCTACCGGATCGTGCACGGCTGCGATCGATTCGACAGGCAGAATGGTTCGAAGCGGCAAGGGGTCCTTGATCTGTAGATACTCAGGTTTACGGGACAAGGCATCTGCTCTTTTGTTGTACCCTTTCGGAATGTAGGTGACTTTGAAATTGAATCGAGCGAAGAACAAAGACCAACGGATCTGACGTTGATTCAATTTCCTGGCAGATTGCAGAAATTCCAAGTTTTTATGGTCAGTCCGAACTTCAACTTGGTAGCGGGCTCCTTCCAGGTGGGGTCTCCAGGTCTCAAAAGCAGTCTTGATGGCCAATAGCTCCTTCTCCCAAATGGTATAATGGCGTTCGGAGGGACTCAGTTTCCTGGAGTAATAAGCACACGGGAACAGGGGGCCGCCATCTTGGCGTGTTTGAAGAAGCACGGCCCCTACAGCAACATCTGAGGCGTCGGCCTCCACTACAAAGGGACGACAAGGATCTGGATACTTGAGAATGGGTTCCTGAACAAAAGCTTTTTTGAGGGTCTGAAACGCCTGTTGCTCGGCATCGCCCCACTGGAACTTAATGCCTTTCTGTAACAGTCGAGTAAGGGGCGCAGTCAAGGCAGAGAACCTCGGAATGAATATCCGGTAATAGTTCGCAAATCCTAAAAGTCTTTGGACATCTTTTGCTTTACATGGTGGTTGCCAGGTTTGCAAGGCCTCAACCTTGCCAGGATCCATGGCGATGCCTTGTGGAGAAATCACATGTCCCAGAAACTCAATGGTGGTTTGATAGAATTGACATTTCTCTAACTTGGCGTAAAGGTGATGCTCTCTCAAGCGTTGCAGAACTTGCCGGAGATGCTGGAGATGAGTTGCTCGTGACGGGGAGTAGATCAGGATGTCATCGAGGTAAACCACCACGAATTGATCTAATAAATCCCGGAAGATGTCATTCATGAAATGTTGAAAGACGGCCGGAGCATTGGTGAGTCCAAAGGGCATGACTGTATACTCAAAATGACTATACCTGGTCCCAAATGCGGTCTTCCACTCGTCCCCCTCTCGGATGCGAACCAGGTTGTAAGCACCCCGTAGATCTATCTTGGTGAAGATGGCCGCTGATCGGAGACGGTCCATGAGATCAGGAATCAAAGGCAGAGGGTACCGGTTGCGCACTGTGATGGCATTGAGCTTGCGATAGTCACAGCATAGGCGTAAATCTCCGGTTTTCTTCTTCACAAATAACACAGGAGCTGACAGAGGCAAGGAAGAGGGACGAATGAAACCCCTGGCCAAGTTTTTGTCCACAAAGTCTTTGAATGCGGCCAACTCGGGTTCTGACATGGAGTAAAGGCGTCCCCTTGGAAGCTTGGCATTTGGCAGCAAATCAATGGCACAGTCATATGGTCTATGCGGAGGCAATTGGTCTGCCTCTTTCTCACTGAATATATCTGCAAAGTCCGCTAGGTCGGCCGGCAAGGTGATGTCAGGGTGGGATGGTAGCTGGGCTGCGCAAAATTGGCGTATGTGGTCTACGCATTGCAAACTGGGAAATGAAACAAAGTTCTGGGACCACACCACACAAGGATCATGGGTTCTCAACCAGGCTAGGCCGAGAACTAAGGGGAAATGAAGTCCCTTGGTAACATATAATTGGATGGCTTCTTCATGTTGTCCTATGACCAGGCGTATGGGCTGGGTCATGAACTTGATCGGTCCCGACAACAACTCACGACCATCGATTGTCTCAACCAACATAGGCGGCTTAACGGAGCACAAAGGTATGGCATGCTGACGAGCGAAAGCTTCATCCATGAAATTAGTGGTGGCTCCAGAATCCAACAAGGCGTGTGCCGGAATGCCCTGGGCATGGTTTCCCAGAAGTATATTGGTTGCTAGGATCAAATGTCTCGGAGGACCGGGGTCTTCGTCTGCGGAACTGGAACTGGGTTTGGTGCCTGCCCGACCCAACGTTTCCATTAGGCCGGGCTCTGGCCGTTTCCCGGCAAGGTGGCTTGAAACTGCTGAGTGGGAGGCCGAGCTGGAACAGGAGTAGGACCTGCCGTACCACGTCGTTTCTGGGGGCAGGCCATGACGAAGTGACCCATCTCTCCACAGTACAGGCACAATCCCTCAGCTCTCCGTCTTGCCTTCTCAGCCTCGGTCAAGCGAGATCTGGCTGCACCAAGATCCATGGGCTCATCTCTGGCCATGGGTACAGGACGCCTCTCAGTGTAAGCCGGCAGTGGTTGGAAAATACGTCTGGGTGCCGGGATGGGTGGAGTGATAGGTAGGGTCTGGAATCCTCTGCGTGGTGCAGGAACTGGCTTGGCACTTCCGGTGACTGGAACCATCTGTTTGACCAGGCGGGCATCCGTGGCTTGCGTTTGCGCCTCAATAGCCAAACAATGTTGATATAAGGCATCCAGGGTCATGGGCATTACAGTATGTCTAAATTCATTCAAGATCTGGGAAGACAGGCCATCTTGAAAGATTTCCATGAGAGCCTCTTCATTCCAATTAATTTCTTGAGCTAGGCGGCGAAAATCTGATATATATTCCGCTACGCAGCGCGATCCTTGACGTAGCTCTCGTGTCCGCCTGGTGGCATTTTGTCTACGAAGGGGGTCAGCAAATTCTCTTTCCATCAGTTGGCAGAATCCTGCATAATTGCGCAGGACAGGATCTTGTCTGTCTATCAGAGGAGATGACCAATCAGCAGCTGGACCAGAGAGCAAACTTAAAATAAAAGCCACTTTAGTCTCATCAAGCTGGAAATCTGCTGGAGTTGAAGCAATGAATGTTCTGCATTGGTTTAAAAAAGCTGGAAATTTACTACGCTCTCCAGTAAACTTATCAGGCAATGCTAAATAACACCTGCTTCTTCTGGGAGGGGGGGCTGGAGCTTGGGCTACTGCGGCTTGCTGAATCTGCTGCTGCAAATTGCCAATTTGTAGCTGGAGACCTTGAACTAGTTGATACAGAGCAGGATTATCAGCTAGAAGCTGCTCCATGACGTCACTGGACTTGCGCAGTACTGAAAGCTCGGACTATGGTTTTGTTTTTTCTTTCTTGGTCACGAGCAATCTGTTGTATCTGGCCCTTCTCAGCTTAGTAAAATCCACAGGAATATTTCTTTAAGAGTTTTATTTAACACAGTTCAAGAGATTCACTTCAAAGCAAGATGCTGGCAGTTCGTTTGCGGAACGGCCGAGTCTGATTTATTTACATTCAGCTTAAACATGCTCTCCCCCCTTCCAATAACTCACTCTTTATCTCTCAGGTTGTCCAAGACCTCATAAATCTTCCGTAGATTCCAAAAACACCAGAAAACTGAGTTCAAACTAACTCCTCGAGGTATCAGGCTACTACTTGATATTAACGTTGCTCGTGACAAAGAATTAGTCCCTCCTTCACCTTCTAATATAGTTTTCGATACGTCACTTCCCCCATGGCTTCCTTTTTCCACGTAACTGAAACCTCCGCCTATCAAACCTTCGGAATCTCGGATCAAGCCATATATTTTCCTGTTCCAAGTCTGACTCCCCGCTTTGAGATTCTGACCCAGACTGCATGCAAATCTCCTCACTGTCCGTCTCGGCTGCCGGGAGGGGAAAACACCCAGAGGGGCCTGGCTGCTCCTCCTCATCCTCTGACATTTCCCAAGCTGGTCTAGAGACACCCACAACAATATATATCTAATTTATCAACTAATCAATCTCTTATAGCTAATAGATAAAATCAAATCTTAAATTTTTTCAATCCATTAAACATAATTCAGTTCATATCCAATTAAATTGTCATAACCAATAACATCAATCTTATCAATCAGAAATCATTTTATTAGATTAGTTCAAGATTACATAATAATTTTCTTACAAATAACCCTATTTCCTAAACAAACAAAAAGAAAAAAGAAAAAAGAAAAGAAAAAAGAACAAACACATTCTTAAAGGATTTAATATATATTTCATTAGTCACTCCTTTTTTCTCTTACTTGTAACTCATAATCTTAATCTTAATCCTAAAATCAAATCATTGATCTAAATTGCCTTTAACCCATTATCTCCCAATATCTCTTTTTTAGGCTAAAGTATTAATCTGTCCTAAACCTATATAAACCATCAATCAACTTTAAACCAACAAGATAACATCAAACTTTAAGATATTTCAATTCATTAATCATCAAACAAATAAATCATCAGTAATTTCCATATAGATAAATTTTATATCTTCCATTAATCCTATTTTTCTTACATCTAATTTATAATCTTGGTCCTTAAGTCAGTCCATAGTTCTAGATTGCCTTTAGTCCATTAGTCAAAACTTTAACTTTCATTTTTTTTAAATCTTATTCTAGGTTTTTTCAAATGCCAAGTAGGTTTCCATAGCAAAGCTTCCTTTCCAACAGATAAGTCTCTCTTTGTTGCTTGTAATATCTTTTGATTCAGTGATAAGTCTCTCTTTGTTGCTTGTAATATCTTTTGAATCTTGACCTCTGAATTGGCCTTCTGATTTTTTTTTTGCATAAAGTCTCATTGCTTTGGAGTTCCAAGTCCCAGTCTTTGCTTTTCCTGATTCTCAATGCCATAACTGAGTTGGATATAAGGCAAAGTCAATTTCTTTTTGTTCTCAGTTAACTCCAGTCTGTTTAATAGAAGAATCAGGGGCAATCTGAAAGTCAGTTTTAAAGTTTGAGGAAGAGATTCTGGCTCTTAGTTCTGTAGTAAACTCTTTCATTGTAGCACATATTTCCTCTTTAGTCTCATAACTTTTCTCCAGAATAAGTTTACAGTTTAAATGTGAGTACAGCTCCATTTTAGAAAAAAAAATTCAAACGTCCAATTAACTTTCATATAAAAAGATCATCTCCTCTCCAGTTGCAATATCACTTTTTAACCAGTAGATGTCCTTAGTAAGCTAAAAAAAATAAATCCATTTTTCCCCAAAGTCATTTCATTTTTCATTCTTCTTTCTTTACTCAAAAAAAAAGCAAAAAACCCCATAGGCTAATAATAAGGTTCTTTAAAAAAAAGTTTTTCCGATACCCCAAAGTACTTGTATAAAAAAAGCAACGTAATTTCTAAAGCTTTACTTTATTCCTTTGTTCACCTTTCTTCCCCAATGAGTAAAAGCTGCCTTTCCAAGCTAGGGAAATCTTTCCAACACAGCTCTTACAGGCAAAAAACAAACAAAAAAAAAACAAAGAGAGGGAAAAAAAGGAAAGGTCTCACCCGGATTCACCACGGTGGGTCTGAAGCTTAGATGTTCTTTTGACTTGCGGTTTCTAGCGGCAGAGCGATCGAACATTTTACTGGCCGATCTTCTTCTCCGTCGGCCCTTGGAGTTCCGTCCGGACAGCTGGAGGAGCCGCCGCTCCTCCGCTGCCGGAACGCTGCCTCCTCGTAGGAAAGTCACACCCTCCAGGGCGACTTTGGACCCGCATAAGGGTCCACCGACGGAGGGAAAACTAGTCGGTGAGGAGAGCAATCTCCCCGCTCGACTAGTGATGCCGCGACCCGGAACTGGAAGTCACATCTTTGTATTTTAAATGTATACCATTGTCACCTCTTCAGCCATGGGTTGTGACTACCCTACTTTTATTTAAACAGCTGGAGAGCTTGCTTTTCAATATCTATATTCCCCCATTCAACAAAAATAATCTGATCAATAAGATCTGAGAGGATATAGAAGATTTTATCCTGGGCTGCTTAGATAAATATCCCACAGCAGCAATAATTATTGGGGGGGGGGACTCAAACGCTAGGATGGGCCCAAATGATCAAGCATTATTTAATCAATTTAAGCTCCATTATGATGAGAATGTACCAGGAGAACCCCTGTTTGCCAGACAATTTAAAGACACCAAGGCAAATTGGGCAGGTCTGTGTGTAAGACAGATGACTGTATGTTTGGACCTTTGTATCCTTAATGGCTCCACATGGGATGACTACCCAGCAGATTATACCTATCGGGGAGCAGGAAGAACATCCACAGTTCATTATTGGATAACATCATATGGCCTCCTTAAGTTCCTGCAGAAGATGGAGGTAGATTCGCGACTGGAAAGCGATCATGATCCACTAATCCTTACTTTTACATTACACCAAAAAATGCTATCTACCAAGGTTAGAGAACCAAAATACCCAGATAAAAATTAAATGGTCAGAGAAAAATGCAAAGGAAGTTACTGAATGGATGTTAGCCCCAGAAACCATAGAATTATATACATCTCTATTAAGGAATAAGTTTGAAGGATCATACTTAGAGGGGTTTGAAACTTTAATTTTAAATCTGAAATCGGTTCTCATTAATAGAATATTAGTTCACCCCAAAAAGCTGATTTTAAAGAATAAAAGATGGTTTGATAGGGATTGTGTGCAACTAAATATATATATATATAACAAGGAATACAGAAAAAGTAAAAATGCCCCTTCTGAGGATCACACTCACTGCTTAAAACAGTTGAAGGCACAAGACCTTTCTAAAAGAAAAGAAAAGGGCGGCTCTGAAGGAGTCTTGGCATAGACTAATTGCATCAGTCAGGACAAAAAATACATCCCTTTTTTGGCACATTACCAGAGGATTGGAGAAATCCCCCCTACCGCCAACTAATCAGGTATCGATTTATGCCTGGGAAGAATATTTTAGAGAGCTATATGCAGATCCTGACTATGTAACTAATGAGAGCCAAATTAATTTGGACCAAACCCCTTATTGCCCCCCTGTTACACCAGGTGAGATATCCCAATTGATTGGAGCCCTCAAGGCTAATAAGGCACCCGGTGCTGACAATGTCCTGCCAGAAATAATAAAAAATTAATTCCAGCTGGTGGGCCCCACTTTTAGCATCTCTGTTTACATTTATAGATAGAACAGGTCATATGCCAAGAGATTGGGGATTAGCAATTATCATACCAATCTATAAAAAAGGTAGTAGAAATGACCCATTAGTCTTCTGAGTGTTATTAGTAAAATGTATGCCAAACATCTAAACTATAAACTTCAGGATTGGCTAATTTTGGGGGGGATAATTAAAGATGAACAAGCCGGTTTTAGAGAAGGAAGATCAACAGTGGATCATATCTTGGTTCTTCACCATCTAGTACAAAAATACACATATAAAAAAAAATCCTCTCTGTTTGTGGCCTTCCTAGATTTTAAACAGGCCTTCGACTCAATATCTAGGAACACCCTATGGGAGAAATTAGAAGGCACTACTATTGATAAACGCCTCCTTTTCCTCATACAAAAATTGTATGCGAATTCCACCTTGAAAGTGAGGTGTAATCCCCAAGGGACTTTAACCAGCTTAATAAGGGTACAAAAAGGGGTACGGCAGGATTGCATCCTGTCTCCCGCCCTTTTTAACTTCTATATCAACACCCTGATCAATCTCTTACAGAACCCCGATCTGCATCCGCCCAACCTAGCACATCGCAAAATCCCGATTCTTCTATATGCCGACGATGCGGTCATTATTTTGCAAACTCCTATAGGACTGAAGAGAGCCATTAGGGTAACACTTGGCTACTGCAGACAGAACAAGTTAGTCCTTAACTTTGATAAATCAAAAATTTTAGTTTTTGCTAAAAGACCCAGCCAATACTCCTGGAAAATAGAAGGACATATTTTGAAACAGGTTAGAACATTTAGATACCTTGGGGTGGTCTTCCACTCACAAGGGACATGGAAGGCACACCTGGATCACACATTACAAACAGCCAATAGGTCCTTACATGCAATCAAACATTACTTTTACACAGGTGGGGGTCAATTAGTACCTGCTGCCTTAAAACCTTTTGAGGCCAAAACATTGGCGCAAATTCTATATGGGGCACAAACAGGAACCCTTGCAAAGAAAAACTTGCTGGAAACCATACAAACCAAATTCCTGCAAGCCATCTTAGCTGCACCAAAGGAACCCCAAATGCCCAATTAAGAATTGAGGCAGGCATGCCCCAAATCTAGGTAAGAGCCTGGAAGATGATGATCATTCACTGGCTTAAAATGCATTTCTTTCCAGAGGGATTGTCCCCGTTAGTGCTGACTGACAACTTTCCTTCCCCCTGGAAGCAGGCGATAGATCATAAACTGGGCTCTTATGGGCTCTCTTCAATATTCTTAATGTCCCTAGGCTTTGACCAAGCAAAGCAAGTAATATCCAATAGAATAAAGGACATGGAGTTCCAAGAAGAACTAAATAGGTTGCCTTGCCACAGTAGGGATAGAATTAAACAGGGTGTGTGGGAAGCGGCAAGATATTTGAATAATCTGACCTTCCCAAAACAAAGAATAGCTTTTTTCAGAGCCAGATTTAACATTCTTTCCTCAGCACTCCTACAGGGCAGGTATAAGAGAACACCAATAGCAGAACGAGTATGTATAAATATCTCACATGTTTTATTGTACTGTGAGTTATACCAAGTTTATAGGACAGTGTATATTCTCCCTTTATTAGAGAGATTGCCAGGGAGGGCAGACAATTTTTATGTAGGCTTTCTCCTCCAAGACTCAAAGCCTTCTATCACGCATGCAATGGCAAAATACTGTGTTGCGGCAATGTCCACAAGAAAAAAATTGGTTATAGATTTATAGTCGTCAACTTGTGCCAATTTTTTGGAGATATCTCTAATTATGTTTGGAACATTATATTTACTCACATATTAATCGGCTACCATTCACATAAATTAGGGAGTGACCCTAACATTTTGAGAACATGTATTTTCTTAACAGGGATGTTATTAATTACTATTAATGTTTGTACTATTTTTATTATTATTATTATTTAATATAGTGTAAAAAGTGATGGCTATTGCTGGTCTACGACTGTAATAAAGTTTATTATTATTATTTTAAATGTGTTAATAGAAATAATGGAGAGATAATACAGATAGGGAAATTTGAAGAGAGGAGTTGCTCGGACATTACCCCTGAATTTTATCTGAAGAGGGATGAGAGGGAAGAAAGGAGAGGAGAGAGAAAAGAGTAAAGGAGGGGAGAAGGAAGTAGGAAGGTTGGAGCAGAAGAGGAGAAGTGGGGAGAAAGGGGAGAAGAGTGGTGAAGGAAAGAGAAGAGGAGAAGAGGGAAGTAGGGAAGAGAAGAAAGAGAGAAAGAAGGTAGAGAAGAAGGAGTGTGGATACAGTGAAAGGGGAAATGGGCAAGCAACACCAAAAGTCATGTGTATGTATTTATTTCATTTTATTAAAAGTATCTTATATATGAATGTAAAAAGAATGTATGTTAATATCTCATAAATATCATGGTATATGTATCAGGGAGAGTTTGGAAAAATAAAAAAATTATTATTAAAAAAAAAAGAAATAATGGAGAGAGCGGACCCAGTATCCAGCTCCATTGATAAGGGAACCCCTTGCAACCTTATGTTAATAAACAATTTCTTCTTAAGGGGGCTATGTGTCCCTGTCCTCAAAATATTCCTGCGCAATGCACAGAAACCCACCCTATGTTGGCTGGGGACCCTGGTACCTTTCAGATGCAATTCTTCACGAGGTTGGACCTTCTGGCGACCCAAACAGATGGATGCGATGTGGCCTTGCTTGCCACACGCTCTGCAAATGGCTTGCTTGTGGCGTCCTCTGCACCCGAAGCATTAAAGAGATGCAGAGACATCTTCTTTTGCAAAAATCTTCTGTTGTAAGTCTCTGTTCCTTAAACCACATACGAAGCGATCTCGCAGCCTCTGTTCCAGACCCTTGAACTCACAAGGTCTGGCTGCTTGCCTTAAGGCCGCAATAAAATCCTCAGCAGATTCACCCGGCCTCTGGTCTCTCTGCTCGAATGCGTGCCTCCAAGCAATAACAGATAACTTTGGCTGGAAGTGTTCCTTTAACATTTTCTTCAAATCAGTATATGTTACTGACTCCAGAGGGGCAGGGGCCACCAGATTCTCAGCTATTTCAAAAGTTTCCTGTCCACAGACACACAAAAGAGTTGTAGCCTTCAAGCCATCTTCTCTAATCTGATTTACTCTGAAGTAATTCTCCACCCTTGCGATGTAGGAATTCCATCTCTCTGGGTGTGAGACATCAAAATCAGACAAATGGCCAATCTTCGCCATCTTACTATTACGACCTTCACCACTCGCTCCTCTGCAAACTGCTATTGGGGAAAGGGTCCTTTAGCTGAGCTGACCTTCCAGCGACACTATACTGGCAGGCTAGGACACTGATTCAGATGCCGTCTTCCCCTCTTCAGGACTTCCTGGGTAAGTCCTTAAAGCTTTTTCTTCAGCTTGCAAAGAATCCCACCTTCGTTGCCAGTGTTAAGTACTTCGTTCGTGTGCTAATGATGAAGACACATGGCGATGTTAAACAGCTCTTTATTCTTTTTTTTTTCAAAAATATTTTATTGGTTTTATAATTTTGACAAAAAGTACTTAAGACACACCGTGGTGATTGGATGAACAAAGATTCCAAAATACAAGTACACATGAATAACTCAACTTAATACATACACTATTTTCTCTCTATTTCCCTCAAACAACATAATAAATTTGATATATTCCATTTCTATCATAAATTTCTATTACTGCTAAACCTGTTTTAAAAAACTTTCTCATTTTCAATTACCATAGTCAAATATTGTTTTATATAAACAGATTATCACTTCAAGTATCTCTTACACATTCAATCAGTTACTCTCTCTCGACCCTCTTTTTATCATCAGTCTTAATTATTTCTTCTTCCAATAACAACTAACTTGTAATTATATAACCATATGTATATATTTTTCTCCCTTAATAAAATCCATAAAGCCCATTATTATTGATTATAATAGTCTTTGAGTTAATTCATTTCAATTCATTACACAGAGTCCAAATTCCATCCACTTAATTATCATACCTTATCAAATCATATTGCTGTACACAAAAATCTCTTAATTAATTAAGCTTCTCTCCAAATTTAGCTTTCATTTTTCCATGTCAAACAAATTTCCATAAAACAATAAAAAATCATCAAACTAGATTAAACACACCCATATATAATTACAGTTTTCACCATTCTAAGCCTAAGTCATTACCCTTAAGGTGCTCCATAAGACCAATATTGCCTTTGGTGTATTAAATTTTTTTTAAATTTAATTAAGCTTCACTCCAAATTTAACTTTCTTGTTTCCATGTCAAACAAGTTTCCATCAAACAATAAACAATCATTAGACTAAATTAAACATACATATATATAACTGCAGTTTCCATATTACTGAGCCTAAATCATTATCCTTAAAAAAAAGGGAAAAAAAGAAAATCAAATAAATCAAATAAAAAAAATAAAAAAAAATAAAAATCCATAAAGCCAACGTTGCCTTTTAATCCATTAAACAGTTTTAAATTTCTTTCATAAGACCAATATTGCCTTTTTATCCATTAAAGAATTTTAAATTTGATTACATTTCTCCAAGTTTAACTTTCATATTTCCATATCAAACAAATTTCCATAAAACTATAAAAAACCATTAAACTAAATTAAACATACATATTTCTAACTACATTTTCCATATTATTAAGCCGAAATCATTATCCTTAAAACAATCCATAAAACCAGCATTGCCTTTTAATCCATTAAACAGTTTTAAACTTCTTTTTAAATCTAATTCTAGGTTTTCTTCTATACCAGACAGGTTTCCATAACAACGCATCCCTTTTAGCCAATAAATCCATTTTTGTTAATTTGTAGCATTCTTTGAAGAAGTATAAATCTTTCTCTCTGCGATAGAAACCTTTTTTTCTTCTCCTTGCAGTGTCGTTGGTTTGTAGTAAGAAATCTTAGTCTTTGCCTCTTCTGATTCTCTGAGTTGCAGAAGAAAGGGTTGTCAAGCAAAGTGAGTTCCTCTTCTGTCTCTATCAATTCCTCTTCTGGTATATTTTGATTTGTACCATATTCAGATATGGCTTGATCATCAGTTTGAACAGATATAGTAGATTCTCTGAGTCTTGATTCTGAAGTACATTTTTTAATTGTAGCACATATGTCAGCAGTGGCCTCATAAATCTTTTCCAATATAAGAGCATAATTCAGTTGTGGCTGAATCTCCATTTTAGCTGCTAATGCTTAAAAAAAAGTCTCTTTTGTGAAGGCTATATTTAAAGTAAACAACATCCACCTCCACAGTTTCCACAGCTGCACAGCTTATCTTTCCAGAAGTCTTTTAAAGTTCAGTGTTCCATCTTTAGAAAAAAATAGTCTCAAACTTGCAGTATCAAACATTTGCCACTAGATGTCCTCAGTGGGTTGAAAAAACAACAATAATCAATTCCCTTTTTTTCTTTTAAAATATGATATATAGAAAGAAAAATACAGTTCTTGCCAAGAGAGAAGAAAAAGAGAAAAAAAGAACCTTTTTCACCTTTTTTTCCCTTTTTTTGTATCCAATAAAAATATATATAAGAGTAAAATATAGTCTATTTCAATATTTAGAAAGTACCTTCTTTCCCAGAAAAAAGCAGAAGCCGCCTTTCCAAGCCAGGGAAGTACTTTCCCAAAGGTTAGAAACTCTTTACAGGAAAAGTTAGGATAGTGAGAGAAGGAAAAGTCTCACCTGGATTCACCACCATCGTTCTTCATGCTTAGTTGTTCTTTTGACTTGCGGTTGGTGCGGCTAGGTGATCGGCCATTTTACTGGCCGATCTTCTTCTCCATCGGCCCTCAGAGTTAGCTTTGACAGCTGGAGGAGCCGCCGCTCCTCCGCAGCCGAGCACAGCCTCCTCGACTGTAGTCGTGCCCTCCAGGGCGACTTTTGACCCGCATAAGGGTCTACCGGCGGAGGGAAGCTAGCCAGGCGAGGAGACGAGTCTCCCCGTATGGCTAAAGGCACCGCGATCTGGAACCGGAAGTCCAAACAGCTCTTTATTCTTCTTCTAACAACACCTGAACAACAACAAAAGGCACGCAGGCCTTTTTATATGGCCAGAACCCCGGACAACGTCCACCAATAGAATAGAGCATTTTTGCGCCTTGCGCATGCGCACAAGGCTGGTGCCGCTCTGTCTGGTCCTGGGAAGCTTTTGGAATGCCCAGGACCAATGCAATGTCCCAAGCCTGCTTTTGCAGGCTGAGGACACAACAATATCCATATCTGATTTCAGCTCAGTTTCCAGTAAAGAACTTAAAATTAGTTCCCTTTTTTCCCACTTCACCATCTTTTTATTCTAGGCGTTCTATCCTATGCTTCTGTTTGTTCCAGATATTCTTCAGATTTTGGAAATATGAGCAGGCGATAGTATTACCCTGGGGATTTTCCATGCTTCTCTTAATTTATAAAGAAAGTTACTCTGAGGAAATTCAATTGGGCTTTTTCAGTTGTTGCATCCTGTCTTTGGTCAGGTTTTTTCCCCCCAACATTGCGAATTTTTTTGAGACTTCTCCTTCCCTTGAAATGATTCCCTTCAACATGCCATATTAAAGATATGGAATAAATATAAGCCCAGGTTGTGGCCACAATTACCTTGAGGCCTCTCAGCTCAAAAAGCATATTATGGAAGAGAAATGGCAGACAAAGATAAATAGTTGACATATCAAACTTATTGGTAAGCCATCTGTGCTGGTCCAGTATGTAGCCATCTGGTCAGAGTCTATGGCTAGCTGTGGAATTAAGAACTGTGTGTAGAGCAAGTAGCATTTTTAAAGTGCTGACCACTTAAGGGTGGCCTTCTGGGAAATGTAGTTTTAGTTGTTACCTGGTTATATCTGTGTTCTAATTGGCCACTGGGAGGGACTTGTGTTTTTATTATGGGACATCCTGTGTACATGCCAGTTTATTATCTCTCCATGAATCCTAGCCACGAGGCTGGGAACTCCATAGAATAGGGAAATCTATTATCCTTTTACCTATGCGATGGGTCCAGATTACAATCTGCATTCTAGAAGAACTTCTACAGTAACTGTGAGTTAATGTCTTGAGGATGCCTGGAATAAAAATAATTTTGTATGACTTGTCCATGGAATTAATCTGCCTGTTTCAAGTGAAATCCAGCAATCTTCTTTGCATGAGAAGAACCATCTAGGGGAATTTAAAATCAGATCAAGAGTGCAATAAATAGAAGAAGGATATAATTGCCAATGATTTTCCCATTTACAGTCATCTGAAAGATTTAAAATGGATAAAAGGACATAGTATAAAGCAGGGGTGTCAAACTCAATTTCATTGAGGGCCGCATCAGCATTGCAGTTGTCCTCGGGGGACCAGGTAGGTGTAGCCAGGATGGGAGCAGCCTACTGAATGGGTGTGGCTGGAGTGGGTGTGGTCTACTAGATGAGCATGGCCAGCTCTACATAATTCACGTCAAGGGTGCCGGTGGGGACCTGGGCAGGAGTGGGACAGATCTAAGGGTCTCTGGCAGAAGGGGCTGCGACCAGGGTAAGCCCAAGGCATGGTCCACTGGAAGAGCCTCACTGTTCCTCTCAGACCATGCAGGGGAGGGCTGGATGGTGGCGCGGGCTGCCCAGAGCCCTGGGCAGCAGAGGTCAAACACCCAGCACAGCCCTCAAGCACCCGCGGCACCAAGCCCAGCCCCACTATCCCAAGGAGGTGCCCAGCTGCACTTACCTCCTCCTCAAGGCTGCTGCTGCTGTGCTTGCTCTCCGTAGCCAGGTTGCTCATGATGGGTATGAGGGAAAAGTTAGAGGGAGGCCCACTCCCTCTCCATGGGAGGAGACCCAGCTTTGTATCCAAAGCTTCCTTACAATAGGATGGGAGACCCCCAGGATAGGCCAGGAGGAGGGGGCAAGGGGATGATGAAAGGGTAGCAGGGCAGGACTAAGGCAGGATTTCCCTCAGATCCCCCCCTCTGCTTCCTTCCTTCCTTCCTTCCTTCCTTCCTTCCTTCCTTCCTTCCTTCCTTCCTTCCTTCCGAGTGGTGGGAAAATATTTAAGATGAGGGAAGGAGAAAAACAGGTAAGAAACACAACTGGGGAGCTGTCACCCTTCATGAGGAATGAAGAAATGCACCATCACCTGGAAGTGGCCAGCACATGGCCCTCACCTATTTCACATATCTGGCTTGGTGCGCTTTGGGGGAGGGGACGCCATGAGCAATGTGAGAGTCGACGTTACCTGCGCAATGCCGTTCAGCCCTCACCTGCCTGGTTTCGGCAGGCAGCGGGGCACTCTCCTCACAGGCTGAGCCGGGCAATGCGAAGCTCACCAGCTTTGCACCTTGCTGCCTGCTAAAATTGGGCAGTCTGGGGGCTGAGTGGAATCACGCTTCTTTTTGGATTGCCTGGCTCAGCACTGTGAGGACAGTGCACCATTTCCTGCTGAAACCCCTCCCCCGGAGCCCATCAAACCGGATATGTGAAGTAGGCGAGGGCCATTTGCTGGCCACTTCCAGGCAATGGTGCATTTCTTCATTCCTCACAAAGGCTGACACCTCCCCAGCACGCACCCAGGGGGCAGGGCCAACGTGGCAGAGGCTGGTTCCTCGCTGTTTCCAGACTGAATGCGTTTCAGCATAGATGGCCACCACAAAATTGTACATTGGCTGCTGGGGGGCCTGGGCCAGGGCCAAGGCAGTGGGGGCCATTCCCTCACTGTTTCCAGGATGGCTTTGCGGGCCACATGAAACCACGTTGCGGGCCGCATCTGTCCCCCGGGTCTTGTGTTTGACATGTCTGGTATAAAGTAAAGACAGCCAGAATTTGAAATATAATTGTTTTTTGATGATGAACATGAACCGTAATTATAAAAAAGTACAAACATTTGTTGAAATTTGAAGCCAAAGAAGAACAGGTTAAAATGCATGATAAAGTGGGCTAAGAATTTTAGTTATAATATACTGATGGTTAGTGGGAAAATACTATATATGGTCAATAGGGTTGAAATAACATTATGTTATGATCTCAAAGAGAATTTTTATAAAATGATGTCTCATTACATGAGGCCAGAAAAATTATCTAGAATGTATATAGACTCTTTAAATGCATATTGGAAATGTGAACAACATAAAGGAACCTTTTTTCATGCTTGGTGGTCATGGAAAAAAACCCCTAAAAATAGTTAGAAAATAGTTAGAAAAAAAGCCATGGAAGATGTATTTCAGTATATCAGTATTTTTCAAGAATTCTCCAGCCAGCTGGGGAAAAACACTATTTATTATTATTTAGTGGATTTCTATGCCTCCCATCTGACTAATACAGCGTCTCTGAGCAGCTTACAATATAATAAAAGTTAAAAAGTGCAAAATCAATTAGTACAGAAATAAAAAAATAAAATTAAAAACCAAGATGATGGGCCCCTGGGCATGAGAACCTTCTCTATCCCGTCAGCCACCCTGCACAGAGGGAGCCCCGTCGATAATATTATCTATATTTATTGATGACTGAAAGCCTCTTATGGAATTTTTGCATAAAAATAAAAAAGGAACTTGATTTATGGTTTGGATGATTAGATAGGATAGATTATGGGGGAAAAAAGAGGAGGATCGTATAATTTTAGAAAGCAAAAATGTATTACTTTTATAACTGCTGTGAAAAATATCAGGAGCATTTTTTTTCTTCATTTTCTGTTTTTTCTCAACTTTTTTCTTTTCTTGCAGTTTTTGTCCCCTTTGCTTTCTTCTTTTTCTTTCTTCTTCCTTACTTTATATTAGTTTGTATTAGTTTTTAATCTTCTTGTTTAATACTTTAATAAAAATTATGTACAAAAAAGGGAAACAAATTACATTTCCCCAGCAGGTGGGGTGGTGGTGGAGTTTTTTAGGAGACTGAATGTGTAGGGGTTGTCGCTAAATCAAGTAGCCCTTCTATTTTATTATAATGTAAGTGGAACAACTGGTTTGGAATAACGGTTAAGGCACCAGAGGAAAAATCAGGAAACTATGAATTCTAGTCCCACCTTAGGCACCAAGCCTGCTGGATGACTTTAGATCAGCGGTTCTCAACCTTTTTCAGGCCGAGACCCCACCTGCGCCGTCCATGCGTGGTGTGACCCTGACCTGCGCCGCGCATGCACGGCGCGACGGCCCGAACCGCGCATGCGTGGCGCGATGGGCCTAACTGCGCATGCATGGCGCACGCGCAATGGACCGAACCACGCATGCACGGCGCGATGGACCGAATCACGCATGCGCGGTGCGACGGGCCGAATTGCGCATGCGCGGCGCAACGGACCGAACCACGCCTGCGTGGCGTGATGGGCCAAATCGCGCTTGCGTGGCACATGCGCGACCTCCCAAACCGTGCAGGCGCTGCACAACGGGCTGAACCACGCATGCGTGGCGCATGCGTGACGGCCGAGGGGAAATGGGGAAAAAAATGGGGGGAAAAATGGTGGCCTGCCGTGTTTGGCGACCTCTGTGAAACGGTCGTTCAACCCCAAATGGGGTCGCGACCCACAGGTTGAGAACCGCTGCTTTAGATCAGTCTTACTCTGACTTGTTAACTACATCCTGAAACTGATGATGCACTGAATAGACTATAACATATCTATACTTTGAAAGAAGGTAAGATGAGGACTTTGGAACCCCACAAATCACAATAATTTGGCTTGTATTATTTAATCTGCTAATGTTGCTATCTTTTTTGGATACTCTGGCATTTGCCAGGTCAATGGATCGTAGTAAGATGGCCACCAAATTCTAAATTCAGACACAAGTTATACTGTATAGCAAAAACCAAGCCTTAATATAACTGGAGGTACATCTTAGATATTGTCTCCCCTTGAATGCCAATTTAGAATTTTCATATAAGAATTTCAAGATAGTTTACTAATATTGTATGAAGGGATGCATCAGGATGTCTGTTACGTGAGGCCAGATTTTGAACCAATGACATATTTCGTTGCATAGTTCTCTCCTACCATAGGAAAGATTAATAGCCAGTTCAGTTATTTGGGAGTAATGAAGGGTGAAATGAAATAAATGAAAATGACAAAATGCACAATTCATTTTATTGAACATTTTCAAGCAATATTTGAAGCGTTTAAAAGAGTTTTCAAAACTCTTTCTCTCTTTCCTATCCAGAAACATTTTTAAAATCATCATTTGTAAGCAAAGAAACTTGTTCTTCCCAACTTGTGGGATGCAGGCATCGAATTGAATTGTGAAATGTTGCTTATATAAGAAGTATCATTCTCATCACAGGAGGAGGAAGAGAAATGCAGGATCATCAATCTCACAGCTAGCAGCCACTAGTCCATTTTGACAGATCTTTTCCTTCGCAATGTTTCACCCAGGCAGACCTAAAAATAAGAATAAGAATACTGCATGTCATTCCAAGCCACATGCAAAGTTGTTTGTTTAATTATGTAAATCTACTTCAGGAATAACCAAATATGAGAATAACAGAATTGGAAGGGACCTTGGAGGTCTTCTAGTCCAACCCCGTGCTCAAGCAGGAGACAAGAATTTCCAGGTGAGCTAGCGATAACTATCTTTCTTTCATCTTTCCTGTATACTGACAGATAAAGCTCCTTCGCTGCTTTGTCAATGAATTTCTTTCCACCAGGAAAAAAATCTAATATTTTTGTGTGTTTTAGCTAAAATAGTCCTAACTTTCTATTTGTCACAATAAGGCCTATATGCCAGTAATGCCCAAGGGATACTTTGGATTCCACGCATCCTAGGTAGGGTCTACGCTAGCCGAACTAAAGGGAGCACAAGTCTAAAGTCTTTGGTGAGCACCAGTGGGCTCACAAAATCCTACCCCATATCATAGAATCCCTCAGAAGGGCATACAACAAATTCACTTTTAAAATTATTGTAATTTTTGCCCACATAATACCACTATTGTTTGGTTCTAGATGCCCAGTTCAACAGTTTTCCATCTCATGATCTGCTGCTGCAGCCCCTTGTCCTTTTCAACCTATGACTGGCAGCTTCACAAAGGATCTCTCCCTGTTTCTCTCACTGCGTTATTTATCTACCAGTTCTCTGATCCCATAGAGCATATTCCTAGGATCAGTGTCCTGGTGTTTAAAAGGCCATCTGCCAAATTATTCTGCAACTTGCCCCAACTCAGTACTAAATCCCAATGCTGAACCTGTGATAAAATATTTTAAAACAAGTGAGAAGCACAAAAGTGTATAATGGAAGGGAAGAAATTATCCATATAAAATAGGCATCAACAAACCCCTCTAGTAAGTAGTGTGCCTGGCTATGTTTAAACCTGAGTTTAAGAGACAATAAGACTTATTTTTAATGCAATCAGAATGCAAGTGTAGCAAGAAAAATACAACTTGCCATATTCAGAAATTGTATTTTACCATCCAGGCTAAAAGTCGTGCAATAATTTAAACAAAGATAATTAACTTTCATGACCGTTCTATTGCTACCCAGTGTTACAAGTGGAATATGTTAATGAGAAATTGACTCACCAGGCATTCATCCCTTTGGGCTCTTTGACAATTCTCTTAGCACAAACAATATCATCTGTGATGTCATCCTTTAGGAATTCTGTCGGGAAAGGCAAATTAGAGTATGTCCCAACCCAGATGTTCCAAAAAGATTTCCAAAGACTTACATAATATTACTATTTAAAGCAGATTTTTACCCAAGTGTCCTTTTAGACGTAGGACCTCATTTATTTATTTATTTATTTATTTATTTATTCGGATTTGTATGCCGCTCCTCTCCGAAGATTCAGAGCGGCTCACAACATATATATAAAAACAATTGCAACAAATCCGAACAGGAAACATTAAAAATAAAAACCCCATACATACTCATCAGTCACACCACAATCAACAGTCATCCCCAGGCCTGGTTATTACGTAATGCGTTCACTTCTTTAACAGCGAAATCTACTTTTTATACAGCTGGTGTAGACCATGAAATGCCTTTTCTCATCCTCTAACTGTGTAGAGTAACAAGTCTGAAAAGTGTAGAGCACTAGGAATCTGTTTTCCCCCTGGAGCTGAATATGCAGACTTCCTGACTGGCTTATTGCATTCTTGGAAAGGAGTGAGAGAAGAATTGTCTCACCTGAGCCCCAGAACCAGATTTCTCCGAAAAAGGGCAGAGAGCACTGGGTCAAGTTCCTTGCTAGTTTGTGTGCTGAAATTGCTGCCTTTAACTTGTATCTCTGGCAAGACTTTGACTAATAGTGTGGTGGGTGATGTGGAGGCACAAAGTGAGATACATCTGTGTGAAGGAAGTTAGAGGATTTGTGACAATTCGGGAAATGGAGTACAAAGTGGAAAAGCAGATTGAGGAAGGAGAAGAGGCCCACAGAAAATATGGTGGCTAGATACTATGATAGATAAACCAAGCAGGAACTCAACATTAATTTGAGAGACAGGGTGATTCAGTGCCAAACTTCATGAAGCACCGGATGAAACTGAACAAGTACAAAGAGCAATAAAGGAGAAGGACTGGAACGCCCCTTCAAAAGTTTCATCTGACTTATTTGGCACATTTCCTTGCTTTTCTAGTATAATAGGTGTCAGCCCTTGGTATTAGGTCATATCAGGAAAGAAACACTATAAGGATTACAGGAATACTACTTCATAACACCAACAATAACAGAATTTTGAAAGCTTGTCAAGACTTCTCCCTCCTACCTCTTATACCAAACAGAATCAAGAGTTATTTTCACTTTTGGAGATTTCTTTCTTTCCTAGACTGAGTTGTCATTATTTTCAACTTTATTTTAATAATTCTCCTAACAATTCTTGTATTCCTTCATCAGAGATAATTTATCCGCTACAATAGGTGCTTTACCACTGCAAGTCTTGTTGCAGCCATTAGCTGTAGGGCCCTGGTTATTGTTGCACCAATAGCGGCTGTTTATCTGAAAGATCCCATAGTCGCGACTGCCATCTGTGTTTGGTGGCCCGACAGCTTGGGTGTTGTATCCACTCTCATGATAAGCCATACAGATCCCTGGAAGAAGTCAAACAGGGAAAGGAGTATAAAAGGCTTATGTTGTAAATGAAAAGCTGTCCTAGTTTCTTACACAGAAAATTTAACCATCTTCAATCATACTTCCCCCAACCAAGGAAGGATCCAAGGACCCATCCCTCTTGAAAATCTGGATCAGGCTAAAATAGAGAGATAGAAAGAGTAAACTCAACTCACAGTTGCCCAAGTGATAGCCGGAATAGCTATCCATGGCTCTTCTTTTCAGTAATGAAGCCAGTTCACATTGTTTAAATACTTTGGCTTCATTGGCTGCCATGAGGAGGAAGAGGAGGGTGAACACTAGTGCCTTCATTGCTGCAGCTCCTCGGAGGAGGATGTCTGACTTCTCCAGTGTGGCTACTGGATTTTATAGTCCCAGCTTGTGAAAGTGGAAACTCAGGAGAGATTGATAACGAAGTATGTAGCAATAGCATTTCCCAAAATTGAAGCAATAACAGAATAACTAGAACAGAGTGCTGAAGACAAAGAGGAAGAAAAAAATTAACTGTCATTTCAGTTTCGTTAGAAGACAAATCCAATAAAAAAAATGGATAAGAAAGGCATTTTTAGCCCCCCGAGATCTTAGGTCAGGGATAGGCAACCTCGGCTCTTTTATGACTCATGGACTTCAACTCCCAGAATTCCTGAGTCAGCTATGAGTCATAAAAGAGCCGAGGTTGCCTACCCCTGTCCTAGGTCAAGGGAATGAGGTTCCAAAAATGATGAAGTGGTGGTTGTAACTGCTTGATTGAAGCCCCATCCTTTTTTGTGTGTTTTTTTCATGTGTGATGTATGTGAAAAAGGAAGAAGGCTTTTATTGTGTGGTGACTACTGCTTTCTTGACTTTTCAGATCCCTGTCCCCTTCATTTAGTTGCAGTTTCTGTTTCTTTGATTCAATACAACACTAGTTTCAGTGTATTTCTTTAATCTCATGAAGTATGTGCAGAAATGCAACATACTAAAATTACTTGGAGAACTGTATATTATTTCCTTGGTTTTATTGCCTTAATTATCGTCCTTGAGGGCACATGAAGAGGGAGAGCGAGAAAGATGGGGATGAGGTTCTAATTTTGTATTTTCTGCTCATACGGGAGAATCTGACCTGGAGGCACAATGAATTCATACCTCTTAGCAACTTGCACATTTTAATAGGATGCTTCATTAAAAATCTTTCTGAAACATGATCTTAAATTCTGTTAATTTAATTTAATTTAATTTAATCAAGTTTGGTTTGTGGTCGTGAAAGATATGGACGTGAATTGATAGAGCAAAAATTACCATGTTAGATTAGTCATTGTTTCTTATGAATGACATTGATTATGTGCCATCAAGCCTTTGTCAGCTCTTAGTGACCATATAGATAAATTTTTTCTCCATCGTGATCTGAAATTGCTGAATTCTGAAAGCAGATTCTGTTAATTATTCACGGTATGGGTCACTGCAGTAAACTCTACATAGGCTGCCCTGGAAGACTCTTCAGAAGCCACATCTAGTCCAGAAGTGGACAACAGAGGAAGGGATGGGGATATGTCAGTTAAATGCTACTTGATTTCTGGGGAATTCAAGGTGCTGGTTTTTATCTACAAAAGCCCTGTGTGGTCACAGGATGACTCATCTCCAATTCTGTCTATCTAGTTACATATAACAGGATTTGTATATTTCCGAATTGATCTATTAAACAGTAACATGCTTTGGATTCCAGGAAGCAGGAATCTGTCCTCATTCTCTGGGATCCACACAGCCTCCACCCTGCTCTCTTTTAAAAGACCTTGAGCCCCTCATTACTGTGTCTCAGTCACATGACTCCACTTCTGAATTGGAATCATTATTATGAATGTTTGCGTATTCTGCACTTCTCCATACCAACTTTTTTTTTTTATTTTATTTTTTCCATACCAACTTTTACATGGTCCTAAATTATTACCATTTGTTTTAACCATTGTAACTTATGTTCAGGTAAATAGATTCCAAAATTCCCAGCAAGAGCTACCAGTGCTCCTGAGTTATTGTGACACAGTTTTGGAGGTCTTTGGGTACACAATGAGGCTACATTTGGCTACAAGAAATTGCGACTGAAGACATACTGTATCTAGTTCTGCTGAAATTAAAAACTGAATCCGCCTTATGCTGGATTACAGAATAGCTTGGTGCTCATTTCTCACCAGAATCCAGTGCTTCAAATCCCACTGAGATCTCAAAAAGGAATGTGCATTCTTTCTAGTTGAAATTATTACAGACTGGGAGATTCTGCAGGTTGAATCTTGTTTAGTATTCTCCAGGTTAGCCAGCATAGTTATCCACTAGCTTTTGCTGCTGTCTGCTGCCTACTGTTTTGTATATATGTTCACCTGAGCACAATATATTGCAATCTTCTCAGCTTTCTGCATCTGCAGGTATCACAGATGGACAATTTGTTGACTACATCTTGGAACTAAGGATGCATAGAATAGACTAGATTTAACAGAATAGCATATCTAGACTTCGTGAGAAAATCATATCCAGATTTTGGCAAACCAGACATCACAGTAGTTTGGTCTGTATCATTAATCTGCTGCCGTCACCCTCTTGTTGGGATGCTCTCTTATTTGGCAGATGAATGGACAGGAAGAAGATGGCCACCAATTTTTAAATTCAGAATCAGGTTTTTTAAAAAAGATTTTATTGATTTTTTTCTTACATACATATAATAATTTTTTAACCAACGTGCTATCTGCGCTTAAAAAACGCTAATACATATTTAATTCCTAATCCTTCATTCTTTCCTCTAGCCATTGATAAAATAAGTCCCAAGTTTGATAATATTCTGTTTCTTCTTTTTCTTTCAGTCTCATAGTCAATCTGTCTATCTCTGCACGCTCCAGTATTTTTTTAATTATTTCTTCCTCTGGTGGTATTCCTTCACTTTTCCAATATTGCACAAACATTATTCTTGCAGCTATTGTGACATGTAGAATCAAATATAGGCTTTGTGTGTTAATCTTTTCTGGCATTATACCTAGTAAAAGAAAGTTCAGGTTTAAAATCTACATGTTTTCCCAATATCTTTTCTAACCAAGTATGTAGCATTTTCCAATAGGTCTTTGCTTTATCACATGTCCACCAAACATGATAATATGTGCCTGAGTTATGTTTACATTTCCAACATCTATCTAACATGTTTTTAAACATTTTTGCTAGTTTTGCTGGTAGCAGGTATCATCTATAAAATCAGTTTTTCTTATATTATGGAGGTGAAGCCATGCCTTAATATAACAGGAGGTTAACCACAGAATCTGTATGGCCTTGGATGCCAATCTAGAGTTTTCGTATAAGAATTTCAAAATAGTTTATTAATATTGTATGAAGAGATGCATCAGGTTCTTTATTAAATGGCGCCAAGTTTTGAATCAATGATGTATTTGGTTGCACAGGTCCGCTTTGCCATAAGAATGACTGGTAGGTTATGTAGGAATAATGAAAGATGAAAAGGAAATAGATAAAGCATGAAACAGGCTTCATTTTATTGAAGCAATTTTTGAAAGATTTTAAAAAAGCAAAGTCTTTCCCTCTTTTCCACCCAGAGACCATTTTTTAAAAAATCATCATTTGTGTACAAGGAAGCTCATTTTTCCCATTGTGTGGAGCACAAGAAGAGAATCAAACTGTTCAATGTGGTTGTATAAGGAGCAATATCATTTTCATCACAGGAGGAGGAAGAGAAATGCAGACTCTTCAATCTCAGAGCAGGCAGCCACTGCTTTGCAACTGTTTCTCCAGGCAACCCTAAAAATAAGAATACAAATTAAAAATAAGCATAATGCATGTCTTTGTACAACACACACATGTTTGTTTCTTTGACAATTTCAGATGAGGTAAGTCTCCTTGGAGAGACTGAGGAAGGTGAGCTAGTGGCAACTCTCCTTCATTCATTTTTCCTAGTCTTTGACTTTCTTTCTTAATTGTTAATTTCCTTGTCTCCAGGTTAAAATGAAAGGAATCACAATTGTTTTATTAAATAGTGCCGACTTTCTATTTCTCACAATAAAGTGTACATGGCACTGATGTCCAATGGATAGTTGGGACTCCCACATAGTCTTGAACAGAGTCCATGCCAGCCAGCGCTCAGGGGAGTTAAGATCTGGAGTATTGGGTAAGCACTAAAAAGCTCACAAAATTCTATCCAAAATCTTAATATGTGCTTGAGAATAGCACATATCAGAGTAATTGTTGAATAATTCTGATTATTGAGCACATAACCTTTTTATGCTTTGCTTCTAGATGCTCAGCTTAAGGGTTTTCCATCTAATGGAAAACTGCTGCAGCCCGCTTTCCTATCCATCTTATGATTGGAGGCTTCACAAACTATCTCTTCCTGCTTCTCTGAAGCTCGTTCCTGGGATCAGAGTCCAGGTGTTTAAAAGGCCATTGACCAAATTCTTCTTCTACCTGTCCCAGTGCTGACCTTGTATTTAAGAGATTTTAAATGAGGCGAGAAAGACAGAAATTGAGGGTGGATGTGAAATTGCTGGGAGGGAATTATTCGGTTATAACGGGCATCAACACTCACACTGACACTAGGTGTCAGTCTACTTTAAAACCTGGATTTAACTGTCCACGAATCCTAGGTTTAAACGTTTGTTAAATCTGTATTCTAAATCAACCAAAGTGCAAGTATAGAAATAAAAATGTAACTTTCCAAATATGAAAAGTGTATTTTTCCACCCAAGGCTAAAAGTTGTACAATAGTTGAAAGAAAGATAATTAACTTTCATGACCACAACAATAAGTTCAGTTGCTACTGAGTGGTACAAGTGGAAGATATTAATGAGAGATTGACTCACCAGGAATTCATCCTTTTGGGATCACACATAACTCTCTTAGCACAAACAACATCACCTATGATGTCATCATTTGTGAAAGCTTCTGGAAGAGGCAAATTAGAATATGTCCAAATTTAGATGTTTCAAAGGTATTTCCAAAAATTGCATAAAATTATTATTTAAAACAGATTCCTACTGAACAGGAATTTTAGTCATAGTTATATATGCAATACATTCACATATTTAACAGTATACAGCTGTACAGCTGGTGTGTACCATAAAATGCCTCTTCTCATGTTCTAACCAGGTAGAACATGAAAAGTATAGAACACCAGGAATCTGTTTTCTCTCTGGGGCTGAATATGCTGGATATGCAGGCTTCCTGACAGACTCATTGCACTCTTGGAAAGGACTGAGAGAAGAATTGCCTCACCTGAGTCCAGGAACCAGATTTTTCTGACAAAAGGCAGAAAGCAGAGGAAGGACTAGAATCTGCCTACAAAATTTCATCTGACTTAGACATTTCACTTGTTTTACTTTTCTAGTGAAATAGTCAAATAGATAGCAGGTCACATCAGGAAGCAATACTGCAAGGAGTACAGGCATACCACCTCATTGTGTCAATTCGTTTCATTCATTTCATTTCATTTATTGGATTTCTATGCCGCCCTATTCCAGGAACTCAGGGCGGCTCACAGCATAAATAGAAATCTACATTAAAATACATATATAAAAAGAACCCCTAAATTAATAAAAAAACCAATCATCCAACAAACATACACACAAACATGCACGGGTTAGGGCAAGATGTTAACTGCCCCAAGCCTGTCAGCAAAGATGTGTCTTAAGCAGTTTACAAAAGGCGGAGAGGGTGGGGGCAATACGGATCTCCGGGGGGATTTGATTCCAGAGGGCCGGGGCCGCAATAGAGAAGGCTCTTCCCCTAGGCCCCGCCAGGCGACACTGTCTGGCTGACGGGACCTGGAGAAGGCCGACTCTGTGGGCCCTAACCGGTCACTGGGTTTCATGGGGCAGCAGACGGTCCCGTAAGTAACCTGGTCCGATGCCATGTAGGGCTTTATAGGTCATAACCAACACTTTGAATTGCGTTCGGAGACCAATTGGACCAATGCAGCTCGCGGAGTGATGCCGAAATGTGGGTATTTCTGGGCAGACCCAACACTGCTCGCGCGGCTGCATTCTGCATTACCTGAAGTCTCCGAACGTTTTTCAAAGGTAGCCCCATGTAGAGAGCATTGCAGTAGTTGAGCCTCGAGGTGATAAGGGCATGAGTGACTGTGAGAAGAGACTCCCGGTCCAAATAGGGCCGCAGCTGGTGCACCAGGCGAACCTGGGCAAATGTCCCCCTCGCCACAGCCGAAAGATGATGAATTTTGAATTTTGAAAGTTTGTTAAAACTTGTCTCTTTACCTGTCCATTACAATATGTGTCTTACCACTGCAAGGCTTATTGCAGCCATTAGCTGTAGGGCCCTGATAGTTGTTACACCACCAGCGGCTGTTTATCTAGAAAATCCTATAGTCACAACTGCCATCCCAGTTTTGTTGCCCCACAGCTCGGCTCTTGTACCCACTCTCATGATAAGCCATACAGACCCCTGGAACAAAGCAAACAGGGAAAGGACTATAAAAAGCATGTGCTTTAAATGAAAAGGCTATCCTAGTTTTTTAAATAGAACATTTAAAAAAGAATGTTTAACCATATACTCATTCTTCCTGAACCAAGGAAGGACTTAAGAAGTCCAAAACATGTTGCAAACCTTCAGGGAAATTTGGAATAAATCTGAATCTTGTCTCCAAGATATTCCTGGGGTTGTTAATGGCACATAAGTTCACCTCTTCCTTCTCTCTTCCTAAACTGGGCCTTCTCCATTGTGGAACTTTTGCACTGCCACAAATGAGGAAAATCTTCTGTGATGGTCTCTTCAACCTTATTCTGAATTGAAATGATCTGGGGAAATCTGAAGGATCTTACCTTTGAGAGGATGCTTATTGTGGCACAAGTAAACACTATTCTGATGAGGACAAATCTAAGCCAGTGATTGTTAAAATACAAAGACTGCAGTGGTCTGAGCGCACTCCTGTTCTGCTCTTGTGTCGAACAGGGAATGAAGTGGATACTGATCCCCCTTTTAAAACTAAAGGTGTTAGTACAGGGTGAAGTGTGAGGTTTTCCCAGTCATTTGGGTTGGGACAAAAGCATATTTTACCATTCTAAGAAAATTGAACAGAGCTTTTTTAAAAAAATTAAAAATTATTGGTTTTTTAATTTTTACAGAAAAAAAATGCTCAAGGCACACCATGGTGTTAGGGCAAACAAACATCCAAAACCAAAACATTTATACATATTTCAATCAATACATCTAGTATTCCCTCTCTTATTCCCTTAGATAGCATAACTTATTAAAAGTAGTTCAGTTTAGCTTAAATTTAATCAACCTATACCTGTTTTTAAAACTTTTAGAAATATATACTACCATAGTCAAATTAACTTTAAATGTAAACCTTATCAATTTGGGTATCCCTTCCAAATATATTCTAGTTCCTTAATTTTTTCATAAATTTCATTTAATTCTTCCACTAATATCCCTTAATTAAAATAAAGTATTAGTCTATCCTATACATATCTAGTCTATCAATTAATCAATTTCTTTTTACTAACAAGAGAAATCAAACCTTAAGTCCTTTCAATCCATTAAACAGAATTCAATTAATTATCATAACTAATAACATCCATCTTATCAAACAAACAAATCATCTTATTTGATTAACTCAAATTTACATAATAAATTTCTTGCAAGTAACCCTATTGTCCTAAAGAAAGAAAGAAAAAAGAACAAACATATTCTTAATCCATTTAATGTATATTTCATTAATCACCCCTTTTTCTCTTACTTCTAACTCACAATCTTAATCCTAAAATCAATCCATGATTCTGAATTACCTTTAATCCATTACCTAAAAATATCTCCTTTATAAATTGAAATGATAATCTATCATAACTAATAACATCCATAATATCAAACAAACAAATCATTTTATTAGATTAACTCAAAGTTACATAAAAAATTTCTTGCAAGTAACCCTATTGTCCTAAAGAAAAGAAAGGAAAAAACAAAACAAAAACATAATCTTAATCTATTTAATATATATTTCATTAATCACCCCTTTTTCTCTTACTTCTAACTCACCATCTTAATCTTAAAATTAATCCATAATTCTAAATTACCTTTAATCCATTACCAAAAAATATCTCCTTTTTAAGTTGAAATAGTAATCTATTCTAAAACTGTCTAATCCATCAATCAATCTCTTTAAACTGACCACATAGGATCAAACTTTAGATTATTTCAATTCATTAGTCATCAAACAAATAAATCATCAGTAATTTTCATATAGGTAAGTCTTATACATCTTCCATTAATCGCACATCTGACTAGTAATCTTAGTCCTTAAATCAGTCCATAATTCTAGATTGCCTTTAGTCCATTACATAACACTTTAATTTTCAGTCTTTTTTTAGTCTTATTCTAGGTTTTTTCAAATGCCAAGTGGGTTTCCATAGCAAGGCTTCTCTTCCAACTGATAAGTCTTTTTTTATTGCTTGTAGTAGTATTTGGATCAGTAAGAGCCATCTTGATCTTTGCATTGGTCCTCTGATTTTCTTAACCATGAGAACTTGTTGCTTTAAGATTTGAAGTCCCATGATGCTGGTTCTCAGCATCATAAGTAAATTGTTTATAAGGCAAAATCAAGTTCTCTTTATTTTTAGTTAAGTCCTCTCCTTGTGTAATCTGTTTTATAGAAAAATCAGGTATAGTCTGAAAGTCAATTTTGGAGTTTGAAGAAGAAATTCTAGTTCTTAATTCTGTAGTAAGTTCTTTCATTGTAACACATATTTCCACTCTGGTCTCATAAATCTTTTCCAAAATAAGTTGCAGTTTAAATGTGAGTGTAGCTCCATTTTGTAAAAGTTCTTCAACTTCATCAAATTAACTTTCTCATAAAGAAATCATCTCCTCTCCAATTGCCATATTAACTTTTAAGCAGTAGATGTCCTCAGTAAGCTAAAAAATCTTTTTTCAAATATTCATTTCATTTCATTTTTTTTCTTTTTTTCTCCCTCATCCCTTTTCTTCTGCTTTTTCAGGGAAAAATAGAGGAAGAAATATTTAAAAAAACACACCAACATAGGCTGATAATAACGTTCTTAAGAAAAAAAAATTTTTTTTGTTCCAGTACCCCAAAATAAACTTATATAAAGAAAACGTAGTTTTTGAGGCTTTGTTCTATTATTTTTGTTCGCTTTTCTTCCCAGACACGTAAAAGCTGCCTTTCCAAGCCAGGGAAATAGTTCCAGCAGGGCTCTTACAGGCAAAGAAAGAAAGAAAGAAAGCAAAAAAGAAGAAAAAAAGAGAAAGATCTCACCCGGATTCACCACGGTGGGTTCAAAGCTTAGCTGTTCTGTGACTTGCGATTTCTTGTGGCTAGGTGATCGACCATTTTACTGGCCGATCTTCTTCTCCATCGGCCCTCAGAGTCTGGCCTGGACAGCTGGAGGAGCTGCTGCTCCTCCGCAGCTGAGCAAAGCCTCCTTGACAGAAGTCGCACCCTCGAGGGCGACTTTAGACCCGCATAAGGGTCTACCGACAGAGGGAGGCTAGCCGACGAGGAGATGAGTCTCTTTGTATGACTAGAGGTGCCGCGACCCGGAACCAGAAGTCTGAACAGAGCTTTTTATCCATTGGGTGAGCTGGACGAACTCATTCTGGGAAGGAATTTCCTCATTCTGCATCTGTCTTGCAAACCCGGATCTTGCAAAGGTGGAGAAAAAGATTGAGTAAATTCAAAGTTGCCCAAACTGTAACTGTTATGTCCTGAGCCTGCAAAAGCAGGCTCGGGACATTGCATTGATCCTGGGCATTCCAAAAGCTGCCTGGGGACCAGACAGAGCGGTGCCAGCCTTGTGCACATGCGCAAGGCGCGAAAACGCTCTGTTCCTATTGGTTGACATTGTCCGGGTTTCTGACCATATAAAAAGGCCTGCGTGCCTTTTGCTTTTGCTTGGTTGTTGTAGAAGGAGAATAAAGTGTTTGTTCAGCATTGCCATGTGCCTTCATCATTTTCACGTGAACGAAGTACACAACAGTAACCATAATATCCATCCAGGCCACTTTGTTTCAGAAGCGAAGCCAATTCACATCTGGAATATCTTTTGGCTTCACTGGCCGCATTGAGGAAGAAGAGGAGGGTGAGCACTAATGCCTTCTTGGAAGACAATGTCTAATTTTTCCAGGATGGCTACTGGATTTTATAGTCACAGCTTGAGAAATTGGCTCCTCTGGAGGGATGGTAAACAGAGTATGTAGCAAGAAGATTTCCCCAATCTGAGGTTATTATGGATTGACAAGCAGAGACAGTTAAGGGCAAAAAATCAATGAGGAACAAAAAGAAAGTGCACAGATGGTATGGAGGGTTGTGGAACCATTGGAACACAAATCAAAAAAAGGTTTAACTGTCATTTTCAATTTCATAAAAAAAAAAACCTAACCAATAATGGTTGAGAATAGCATTTGTGGTAGGTTGAGAGGTCCTGGGTCAAGAGAATCTGCATGAGGGGTAACAAAAATGTAAACATTGGGGGCTGCAACTGAGTGATTGAAGCTCAACCACTTTACAATCTTGATCATGAAAAAGAAATAGGATGTTCATTGTGTGGTGGCTTCTGACATTTTTATTTTTCAGGGACCCCCACCCATAGACATTCCTTTCTGGGGGACCCAAGGCTTATTTGAGTTTTCTGTTTGTTTCAATTGCATCTCTCTCTCTCTGTCTCTGTCTCTGTCTCTCTCTCTCTCTCTGTCTCTGTCTCTCTCTCTCTCTCTGTCTCTGTCTCTCTCTCTCTCTCTCTGTCTCTCTGTCTCTCTCTCTCTCTCTGTCTCTCTCTCTCTCTCTGTCTCTCTCTCTCTCTCTCTCTCTCTCTCTCTCTCTCTCTCTCTCTCTCTGTCTCTCTGTCTCTCTGTCTCTCTCTCTCTCTCTCACACACACACACACACACCACAGAAATATTTCCTATATTTTTCTTTTATACATGTAAAAACTCTTAATAAAAATTACATTAAAGAAAACAGAAAGGCCTTCCATCCACTCAATTATTTTTTTTCAGAAATGTGGAGAAAAGGTTATTTTTTTTCAATATCAAATTTCTACTTTTATGAAGCATCCATAAATGCCTAGTGTAACAGAGAATAGAAAAATGGCAAAGGCACATGTCATAATAACATAAGCCAATAGGTTCATCTCCTTGTCCACCTTGATTATGGTATTGAAAGCCCTTACACAAGCAAGATGGAAGAATAAGCTTGGAACTGAACTCTGGGAGTTCTTCCAGTTTGCATGTTGACCTGGCTGAATTTACACAATCTTAATTAATAGAAACACTGAACACCCTGCTTCTAGATGACTGAACTTACTGGTCAGTGAATCTTTTTAATAAAATCAGTGCCAGGCATACTTACTGGAAACTTTGGCTAAAAGATATGCTCCTTCTAGCCAGTGAACAGTTTTAGACTCTACTGTGTGCTAGGCCAGGGCCTGATACTCTCCCACCTGACTGCACTATTTAGACAATGGAACAGTACTACAAAAACCATGTTTCAAGTACTACAAAGTCCATCCTGTGTGGCCCTCACACCTGACTGAAAAATATACTCAGTCTTCTAAGATTCCTTTATCCACTTTGTATACCCGAAGCAAACTTCTGATTCAGTTTTCAGGGAAACCGTTTAGCAGTGCTGGCTCAAGACTGCATGGCACTCCTAGGCCACGTTGAGTGATGGCAGCATTTCCAACCCATGCAAAGAGTCAACACTTCCTAAGTTTTGGTGTCTTAGTGCAGTGCTTTGCTTTGCTTTAGCTGACCCAGCTCTTTAGCACAAACTGGACATTTCTTAGATGTAGTGCAAAGCAACAGTATATCCTGAGCAAACTTATATTCTTGAAAGACCCAGAGAAATTCAGCAGCAATTCTTGTTTCTTTTTTTCTCCAGAAGCACACAACTTTGCTTTGTGAATGTCTCAGGACACACTGTTGGCCCAGTTCCATATGGAGCTCAGTTAAATCCCATTATTGACTATACTAACCAGGAAGAGTGCAAACTAATTTTTTGAACAACCTGTTCAAATAGAAAAATGTATTTAACAGCCCTGGGGCAGGAGGCAGGTCTGCTAAGAGCTGAAACACAAGCAAGGGTTAGTGGTTTTTAAACATTAATTAATGATTAATTTTCAGTTCCAAGTCTTGACTTCTCTTGCCAGAAAAATGCTGTTCTCCTTCAAAGATTTGTATTGAATATAAACTTCCAAAATTGGGATGCTCTGACACATGGTGACAAAATATACTCTGCAATTGGAAAGAGGACAAACTAATTGCTACTCCAAAGAGGAAAGGTGCTCATTTTCCAGAGTTATAGATACTTACTGAAAGGTTTTCATGTGGTGAGAGACAAGTATAAAAGAGGGAAAGTGATATTAACTGCATTCAATTAAAGATAAATGAAATTGATGGAAAATTAATGGAAACCAATGTAAATTGGTTTTGCTCCTGGAAATATTCTGGGCTGGCATATCTGCTATTCATTACAGAATCTGTGGTCAATAAAGCAGAAACTATAGAGTTCCATTGGCAAAACAAGGCTTTGGGACAAGCTGAAAAACATAAATTTCAAGGCTCAAGCTCCAACTTAAAGTTGAACCAGTGTTCTGCTGAAGTACTGTTGTTTGTCATCATCTAAATTTGCTTCCACATTTTCAGAGAAAGGGCTCAAGGCAACCTTTCAGGCAATAGATTGAACATGGTCCTGGTGATAACCCAAGGATTTCATATACTGTATGAAGGGTAGTTTTAAAAAATTGTTCTCAGATATGCATTATGCATTATTTGCAGGACCTCATCTAGTAAAGAGAGGTCCTAAACCAACCCCATGTTTGGTTAGAATCCTCTGTTTGAATTCGATTGTTTGGGGCATTAAATCCAATTCAGTGCACACAACCAAAGGAAAATATCCCTGGTGGATGCTGTCTATTTTCTGCTTGGACAGATCCAGCAATGAGGAGCCTACCCTTGTGTTTAACTTTATCATTCTTCCTGGTTTAAAAAAAGACCATCCTCTCACTGTTTCATAAATCAACTACTAAAAAGGAATTCAATGTTAGCCTGTAGGAAGATGACAAAAGGATTAATGGTTGAGTATTCCAAAATCCTAGACACATTGCTCTTGGCCTTAGTAATCCTAGAGACATGCATGAAACAGAAAGTGTGGTTTCTTCCATGCAACAGAACAAACACATTGCGGAAATGGGTTCAGTTGAACCAGTTCTAGGCAGTTGTGGTTTGGCCAATGTGAAACACATAACAGAAACTCAGAACACAGCAACAGGTGGTGGGTTTGTTTTTTTTGCAGGTGACCCCCCCTCCTTGTGAGTTGTTTCCATGGAATACCGTCCTCATTGCTATTTTGTTTCACTGCGGTAGTCCAAGGGGAGGAATCTCCAATGTTGTCATTATGAGGAATATTTTTTTAAAAAATTATTAATTATAAAGCATCCTGATTTCTTCCATTGTGTTTACATTATGATGAGAATAATCTTTTGAAGTTACCTGTTATCCAAACTTCATGAAGCACAGAATCTGGTACCATGCTATGGAATGCATTTCTTATTGCTCATGTTACTAAAGACATGCTGATTAATGGCCCTTGTGCATTTACATAATGTTAAATTTGATCCAAAGGGCAGAGCTTTTTTAAAAAAAAAATTTAAATGAGATTGCAATCCTGTAGACATTTTTAAATGTCTAATTGAACTCAGTGGGTCTCAGTTCTCACAACCCCACATAATTTCAAGGTTGTTTGTGAAGAGATTTCGAGAAGATGCTTAGTAGGTAATCAGTGTTCAAAAACTAAAGAACTAAAGAAAGTCAGGAAATGCATGTGTTAACATAACTGCAATTGATTGGTTTTGAGGGGCAATTATGAAATGGTATAAACAAACCTGGAAAGATAAATATGAAAATCCAGGTATCTAAATTACACAATTAATCAAGGATCAATCAAAGTCCAAAAGATGAATGCAGTTGTAAACAATCAATTTAAATAAGTAATCTTTATTTGTTTTTTTAAAGATTTTATTAGTTTTTTTCATACATACAATAATAATTTTTCAACCAACGTGCTGTCTGAGTTTAAATACACTAATACATATTTAATTCCTAATCCTTTATTTTTTCCTCTAATTATCGGTAAAATAAGTCCCAAGTTTGATAATATTCTGTTTCTTCTTTTTCTTTCAGTCTCATAGTCAATTTGTCCATCTCTGCGCATTCTAGATTTTTTTCAAATTATTTCTTCATCTGGTGATATTCCTTTATTTTTCAATATTGCGCAAATATTATTCTTGCCGCTGTTGTGACGTGTAAAATCAAATATAGGCTTTGTTTGTTAGTCTTTTCTGGCATTATACCTAATAGAAAAAAGCAGGTTTAAAATCTACATATTCTCCCAACATCTTCTCTAACCAAGTATGTATCTTTTTCCAGTAATTCTTTACTTTAACGTATGTCCACCAAACATGATAATACATGCCTGAGTTATGTTTACATTTCCAACATCTATCTGACATATTTTTGAAACAAGATTTTCAGCAATTCATTTTCACTGTAGCAATTCTCCCTAGTATTGACAATTGCAAATTTTTCCATTTTTCCAAATCCAGTTTTATTTGATTCAATTATTTTGTGCAATTATCTTTTATTGTTGAATATCTTGCTGTTAGATGTATACCCAAATATTTAACCTTTTTAACTATCTGTAATCTGTTTTTTCTGACATTTTTTTTGTTTATCTGTAAGACTTTTAACTATTATTTTAGTTTTTTCTCTATTTATTTTCAGACCTGCCATTTCTCCATACTGTTCTACCTTTCCCAGTAATTTAGGAATCTCTCCAAAGGTTCTTCTAAGATAAATACCAAATCATCAGCAAATGCTTGTAATTTATATGTTTCACTTTTTATTTCTAGTCCTTTAATTTCTGTATCTTGTGTAATATTTCTATTTAAGACTTCCAGAGTGAAAATGAATAACAATGGAGATAGTGGACATCCTTGTCTTGTACTTTTTCTTATCTCAAAGTTCTCAGTATAATCTCCATTCACAATCACTTTCGCTGTTTGTTTATTATATATTGTTTTTTTATCATATTTATAAAATTCTGCCCAAAGTCCATTATTTGTAGTTGCTGAGTCATAAATTGCCAGAAAACATTATCAAATGCCTTTTGAACATCTAGAAATATTAGCGCCAACTGTTTCCCAGGTCATCTTTATTTCTTGGCTGCCAGCAACAATGAACTGAAAAGGCTCTTTACCAAACAAACAGTTCTTAGGACACACCAAGATACACACAAAACACCCACGTTCAGGAATGAGGAAATTTCCCACTTTTGTTTGTTAATTTGCTTTCAAGAGATTGATGAACTCATTCACTCATTCCTATCATCAAGATTATACTAGGATTAACTGGACCTTGTCTATTTACATCTCAGAAATTATATTTGACGTTGTTTTGAAAGGCTCAATTTACTTAAATCATTACAATGTCAATAGCCTCCAATAACTATTATCTGAATAGCACTGTACCTAGCTGTTATCTGTATTTTGTTATGTAATAACTATTTTTTTTTTAAAAAAGGTTGAATTCCCACAGAGATTTGCTAAGCCGAATTTCTTCCTGTTCCTGTAAAATTTACCTTTCTCAAGCCGACTTCTACCAAAGGGGAGGAGCTATAAGGGGAGATTTACGTTTTACACCTCTAATCCTAATTTAGTTACATGATTAGGAAATAAAATATAAGTATATGTAAGGCACGAACACTGGTATAGTAGGGTAGACTTCATTTGGTAACCACAAACAGTTTCTCCTATTATAAAGATAAAGATCTTTCATATGCATTAACTTGCTAGCTGGCCAATTGGGGCAATGCCTAGTCTGAAGAGGTATTTGATGGGGTTTCATACTATTTTTTTCTCCTCTGAGCGATTATGATTCTGATACAATTCCTTTGAGAAGTTTTCCTAACGCCAAAATTAATAAATGAGCAAGGCAGCCAACCTGACTCTCCTATTTCCCAATCTTGAAATAACTAAGATATGGTAAAGAGAAAGGATGGGGAATGAAACCAGCAAGTGGTAGATTTAAGATGATTTGCTAGAAATAAGAAAAAGAAAGAATAATCTGATAGTTAATAATCTTTTCATCTGACCTCTGGGAAAGTCCTGTAAATGCTTCTGAGAATCAGGACTTCCCCAGAGGTCAGATGAAAAGATTATTAGCTACTTTTTCTTATTTCTAGTAAATTGTAAGCCTACTAGTTTTGTTTTTGTTTTCTTCCTCTATTCATTTGCTTGTGGGATCTTCAGCTAGTATTAAACTAGGAACTGTTTCCTCATTAACATACTTATAGTTAGCATCAGTGCTTTTTTTCTTAAAAAAAAAAAAAGGTGCCAGAACTCACACACGTCATACAACCTGCCTTGCCTACCCTATAAGGTTCCATCCAAAAAAGGTGCCGGAACTCCGTTCTGGGCGTTCTATGAGAAAAAAAGGCCTGGTTAGCATCTTCACACAGTAAATCGCTAGAATGACCAAACTCTGAATATCTTGAAAGAAAGACATTTTGTCTCTAAAGAGGATTGGGTTTTTGAGAAGGGTTCAGCTGTTGGGGGAAGATATATTTTCCCCCAACATCCCCTTAAATTACCTGTCATTCATGCACTACAACCCCGCTACAGCTCCCTCTCCACTCATAGTAAATAGTACAATTGCTGATTGTGTGAATGCTTCTATCCATTCAATCCAATTTTATATATAACTCTATCACTCAAGTAAGATTATTAGTTGTTGTTGTTTTAAAGTAAACATTTCAAAGATTTCTCAAGCAAGTTTAAAGGCTTTAGCCATAATTTTAATACTGTAGAAAATATTGAGTAGAACTGATTCTATGAATTTTGGTAGTTTTAATTAAATTTTGCCCCGATGCAGTAAGCATAATATTGCATATTTGTTCGTATAGTGGATACAAATTTTAGCCATCTTTTGGAATGGATATCTTCACTATATTTTGGGAGTTGTGTGTGTTAGATTTCAGATGACACTATGTAGTGAGTTGTATTTATCTGCTATACATTACAATATGGCTTTATCAACTCATTTCTAAAATATACAACTCATTTTATTAATTCAGTGTCTTTCTACTGTGCTTCTTTGTTCTTTCTCTGAAGAATTCTTGATCAAGCTTAGGAAAATATCATCTGTATTATAAGTACAAACATACCAATGCCCTCTTTTGAAAAGTAACCTTAGGAAACGAATCACATACACACAAACACAGACACACACAAACCCACACTGTTATAGAAGTGGGAAGTGATTCAATTAAAAAAAGCTAGGTGAGAGAATTCAATACTAGGCCAACAGATGTGGAATAGACAAAGATATTTATTAAAAATTCTAAAGAATTTGGTCACAAAGAAAAGCTTTTATAAAATATTTTATAAAATATCTATAAAATAGTCACTGGCATTACTATTTGGACTATGCTTGTTTAGGTCCCTCAGTTGCACCTAAAATGGAATGATTATTCATAAAATGGAAGAAATCCTCCCAGGTATGTCAAAATTTCACAAATGCTGAAATGTTATGTGAAATCTCATGATATGGCAGCATGTTTGCTTAAAATTCATTTCCAATAAATAAAATTGTAATATTTTGTATATGCAATTGTGCAGAACTGCTCAGAGTTCAAGAAGGTTGGTAAACTTGCTCTTTTGTAGTGTATTATGTCAGGTATGTCAGAAGTGGAGAAATAGAAGTGAGATCTTATTTCAATCCATATTGGGAAGAAAAGTTCCCAAGTAAGAAGATTGATTGATAGAAATGGTTGTGTTCTTGATTCATCTAATTTTGATGAAGTCATTATTTCAATTAATTCTGAATTCATCTGATTCATCTTTCTGATATATAAAATTCTGTTTTCACTTTGTAATTATGAGGTACTGAGTGTAGATTAATGAGAAAAAGATGAATTTCAACAACTGTAGAATCAGGCTGCAGCATAACAAAATTGACAAAAGTGGAGGGGGTCTGAAATACTTTCTGAATGCATTGTATTTATGCGTGTGTGTGTGTGTGTGAGTGAGAGAGAGAGAGACAGAGAGAGAGAGAGAGATTATATTGTTATTAAATTATAGCAAAATATAAACAATCTTGGTCAAAAGAAGACGAAGAACTGTTTCTGGCCAAACAACTTTTGCTGAAGTAAATGAGTCTGAAAATAGAAGAAATTTAGGGGGGAAATTAGATGTGAGCCGCCCCGAGTCCTGGGAGAGGGGCAGCATACAAATTTAATTAATAAATAAATAAATAGTGAGAAAGACAGATTCATCATGTTCTTTTTTTTTTTTTTTTTTTGAAAAGGAAGTATACTTTTATTCATTTCTTTTGAATTCCACTCTACTCAGCCTAGGACAGGTGATTAGTCAAAGAGACCAAAGCCCATGTCTTCATCAGACTCTTCCGATTCTTCCTTGACTTCCTCTTTGACTGGAGCTGCTGAAGCAGCAACAGCTGCTTCGGTCACTGCTGGGGCAGCTGCAGCAAAAGCCGATGGATCAGCCAGGAAGGCCTTTACCTTTTCAGCTAGTGGGAAAGAGTAGTTGGTCTCCACAGCCACAGCCAGGACTCGCTTGTACCCATTGATGATGGAATGGGGTATAGAAGCAACAGTAGGATAGCCAATCTGCAGGCAAATGCTGGCTACGTTACGAACGCCTTCCAGAAAACGTTTGTGCAACGTTTCCTCAGTGATATCCAAAACTTCCGGGTTGTAGATGCTGCCATTATCAAACACTTGCTGGATGATGAGCCCAAAGGAGAAGGGCGAGATATTCAACATGTTCAGCAGAGTGGCTTCACTGGCGCCCACTTTGTCTCCAGTTTTGATCAGCTGCACGTCGCTCAAGATTTCAATCGTGCCTCTGGAGATTTTGGTGGTGATGCCTAAAGCCTGGAAAAAGGAGGTCTTTTCGGGACCCAGGCCAGTGTTTTGAGCTGGCACAATGACATCACAGGGAGCAATTGCTCCAGCCAGGGCAGCAGCTGGTACCTTGTTGGCAAGCAGCATATCCCTGATTTCTGTCAGATCCTCCTTGTGAACACAAAGCCCACATTTCCACGGATATGAGGCAGCAGCTTTTCCAGAGCAGGGTTGTTTTCCAGATGGCCCCGGATGGCCTTACGCATCATGGTGTTCTTTCCCATGAGAACAACGGCCTTCCCGCGCAGGGACATCCGGATCTGCTGCATCTGCTTGGAGCCGACGTTGTCTGCTCCCACGATGAAACATTTTGGATAATCGTCCAGGAGTTGGATGATCTTGAGGAAGTAGTTGGACTTCCACGTGGCTCGGTCTTCCCTGGGCATCACGGTGACCCAAGGATCGCGCGCCGGAGTGGCGGTTTAAAGACAAGCGATGTTCTCTCACGAGGCCTCCGTGGAAGAAAGGGAGATTCATCATGTTCTTGATAAACAGGTGATCAGCTTTCCTGAGACACACTATTGATCCTTAACCTCAGAAGTAAATATGAAGGATGATTTATCATGTGATATCTTGGTTGTCCAGGATATAGAATATGGCAGCCTGCGGCTGCTTCAGCTCTCAAAAGTGTGGTGGTTAGGGAGGGAAATGAACAATCTGGACTGAAACACTTTTCAGAAATAGGGACTAAGCAGAGTTGGGCTGCTAAACTTTCATATAAACGTCAGTCCATATTGGAGATGAGGAAATTCAGTGTGAAAGGAATGGTGGAGAAAACTGTTCGGGAGAGTCTGCATGGCCTCAGATTACTACAGAGGAGAAAATCAATGACAGAGATGCTGGCGGCTGACACGGAGGGTGAGAGATCGGCTGCAATGTCTGGAGGAGTGGGGAGGAAGAAAGGAAATTGCTGGAGGTGGAAACAGCATCATGCTCAGTGTTTTGAGCAGCAAAGGCAGCGTTTTGGGCTGCAGGGCAGAATGGAGGAGCAGCCATTGCAGCTGGGAAGTTTCTCTCCATTGCTGACCATTTTCGGAAGAAAAGGAGGAGGTGTGACTATAAGAGGAAACATGGCAAATGCAGAGGCCTAACATCTAGGCCAGGGGTAGGCAACCCAAAACACTCAAAGAGCCACTTGGACCCATTTCCCACCAAAAACAAAACACTGGGAGCAGCAAAACCCTTTTGATATCTAAAATGAAGATAACACTGCATATATCCTTTTTACCTTTATTTTATGATATATGCAGGATATATGCAGTGTTATCTTCATTTTAGATGTCAAGAAGGTCTCTCTCTCTCTCTGTGTCTCTCTCTCCCTCCCTCTCTCTCTTTCTGCCCTTGGTCTCCTAGTCGTCTTCCCCCACTCATTCTTTCTCTCTCTCTCTCTCTTTCCTCGCTCTCTCTCTCTCTCTCTCTCTCTCTCCCTTCCTCTTTCTCTCTCTCTCTCTCTCTTTCTCTCCCCCCTCTCTCTCCCTCTCTCCTATCTTCTGCTCACCTGGCAAGCTGGCTTCAAGCTGTTCTCCAACAAGCTCAGAGGTAGGCAACCTCAGCTCTTTTATGACTCATGGACTTCAATTCCCAGAATTCCTGAGTCAGCATAGCTGGGCTAGCTAGCTCTGTCCTGTCCTGCCCTTCCTGCTTCCTGCAGAGACGCAGCAAAGGGAGGAGCCCCATCCAAAAAGCTTTTCAGCTTGTTGGAGAACATTGTGAGTCTATTCTCTTTTATACACACACACAAACACACACACACAAACAGAGAGAGAGAGAGAGAGACACACCACATAGAGAGACAGAGAGAGAAGCAGGAAAGCACAAGTGCCTCTCTCTGTCTCTGTCTCTCTCTGCAAATGGCAGAGGAGGTTGGGAGCCACAGAGGAAGGCTCAAAGAGCTGCATGCGGCTCCGTAACCACAGGTTGCCGACCTGTGCACTAGGCGAATGTGGCAAGGGATCCAGGCCATTACGGATTACAAGGTGACTCCACCAAAATGCAAGGGCGACACAGACTTCCTAAACAAACTGAATACATTTTTTGGTAGATTTGAGGCATCAAATAGTACTCCTGTTAGGAAAGCTGTGCCACATCCTGACGAGCAAGTGTTAAGCTTTGATGTCACCTCTGTCCAGAAAACACTGCAGAAAGTTAACATTCAGAAAGCAGCAGGCCCGGATAACATCCTTGGACATGTCCGCAGGGAAGGCACAGAGGAGCTGGCTTGTATTCTCACAGATATTTTCAATCTCTCACTGCAGCAGGCAGTGGTCCCATCGTGTTTTAAGATGGCCATCATCTTGCCAATGCCAAAAAAGTCTACAATTACAGGCCTCAATGATTACCATCTGGTTGCACTGATATCCACCATTATGAAATGCTTTGAGAAACTGATAAAGGACATTATTGTATCTAGCCTCCCACCAGCATTTGACCCACTTCAGTTTGCCTACCGACCAAATTGCTCTATGGAGGATGCTATTTCTTCCATTCTCCATCTGAGCTTGAAGCACTTAAAGGAAAGAAATACTCACATGTGTTTGTTGTTTGTCGACTTCAGTTTGGCATTTAACACAATCATTCCCCAGCATCTAATAGACAAAGGGACTACGGCAAGGGACCAGGATACTTATGGGACCGTCTTCTACCACATACTTCCCTAACACCGGTGAGAGCACACAGAGTCGGCCTCCTCCGGGTCCCGTCAGCGAAACAATGTTGGCTGGCGGGCCCTAGGGGGAGGGCTTTCTCTGTTGTGGCGCCCACCCTCTGGAACCAACTGCCTCCTGAAGTCCGCGTTTCTCCCACGCTCCTGGCCTTCCGTAAAAACTTTAAAACTTACCTCTGCCGGTAGGCCTGGGGATGATTGTGGATCGAATGGTGAATATGAGTGGGTGTTAGTTTGTTTTTTAGACATTTTTGTTTGGACTTGTATTTGATGTTTTATATACATGTTGTTAGCCGCTCCGAGTCTCTGGAGAGGAGCGGCATACAAGACCGAATAAAATAAAATAAATAAAAATAAAACTGGACCTTTTAGGCTTAAACACTCCTTTGTGCAACTGGATTCTTGATTTTCTTACCAACAGGCCCCAATATGTGCGAGTTGGAACAAATACTTCTAATACCATTTCCTTGAGCACAGATTATCCTCAGGGCTGCGTCTTAAGTCCACTGCTATTCACCCTGTTGATCCATGACTGTTGTGCTAGGTTTGCCACCAACCATATTGTGAAGTTCACAGATGATACAACAGTAGTGGGCCTTATTTATGATGACAAGGTGGAAGCTTACCGCAAGGAGGTTGAGGGGTTGGTGAACTGGTGTAAGGAAAACAGCCTAGTTTTAAATACCGGAAAAACCAAAGAGATTATTGTCGATTTCAGAAAAGGCAGGCACAGCCACACTTCTCTGTGCATTAATGATTCATCCTTGGAGATGGTTACCAACATCAAATTCCTGGGTGTGCAACTAATGAGTAGGCTGGCTTGGTCACTCAGCAGTGAGAAACTGGTGAAACGGGCACAGCAGCACCTGCATTTTCTCCATTGCATGAGAAAAATCACATCTTCCTTCCCCTGTCCTGACCACTTTCTACAGGGGGATGATTGAGAGCATCCTGTCATACAGCGTCACAGTCTGGTTTGGAAGCATCACTGCTTCAGACAAGAAGGTGGTGCAGAGAGTGGTGAGAATGGCCAAGATCATTGGCAGTTCCCTCCCTCCCATCTAGGACATAGCACAGAAGTGCTGCTTGAGCAGGGTCTGTAAGATTATCTGGGACACTACACATCCTCTTTATGAACTGTTTTCCTTGTTACCTTCTGGGAGGAGGCTTTGTGGTATCCGCAGCAGGACATCCAGATTCAGCCATAGTTTCATTCCATACAGCATTAACCATGTGAACTCTCAAGCTTCCTCCTTTCATTATATATTCAAGATGGACAGTATTTAATATTTATTTGTTATGTATATGTAGGGGTGTGGGTCTATACATACGTTGTATATAGTATGTTTAGGTATGTGTCATGTATGTGTTTCACTTTGAGAGCAGCCAACTAAATTTCATTTTTGATGTGTGCCATTGTGCCCATAGTAAAAAAAAATGACAATAAAGGTTATCTTATCTCTTCCTTAATAACTGCTCTGAATGCAATGTTTGCTAGATTCCTCTTTTCCAATATTGCCATCTCAAACCAGTTGCATCTCTCAAATTTGATGAGAAACAACTGAGTTGGAACAAAGAAGGTCCAGGAAAGGAAGCTCCAATAAAAACTATAAGTTTTCTCTTTCAGTTATTTCTTGAACTGGAAACTTGTTAGCCTAGAAGAAACCAAAGACTGTTTTCTCACTACAAACCTAACCTGGTTACTCAATTAACCCATTTTCTGAAGTTGTACAATACATTGGACCAAAATTCTAATAAATGTTAAAGCTAACCAAAGTTAGCATGTTGTATTAATCCAGTTACTAGATTTGTAACTAACCCGAGCAAACATGTTGATTTAGTACACTGAATGAGTTCCTCTGTCCCTGGAAGGCAAATCAAGAAACAAATGTCAAAAATTTCCTCAGTCCTGAAAACAGGTGGATTTTGTGTATCTAAGTGTGTTTTAAGAACCATTTGTCTGGTTAAGAGCCCCATTCAGTTCTCTATTGCTGGCAGCCACGAAATAAAGATTATGAACTTAAATTGTTTGGATTGCGATCAAGTGCATTTATCTTTCGGATTTTGATTGATCCTTAATTAATTGTGTAATTTAAATACTTGGACTTCATATTTATCTTTCCATTTTGTTTAAACACTTGTATTTTCTCGTAAATGCCCCCACCCTGAGATCAACTGATACTGCAGTTATAGTTAACTATTTCCTAACCTTCTTTCGTTTTTAAACATTAACCACATTAACCACTAAGCATCTCCTCATAACTTTTTCACAAACAGCCCCAAATTATATGGGGTTGTTAGAACCGAGAGCCAATGAGTTCAATTAGACTTATTTAAAATGTCTACAAGATTGCAATCTGATTTTAAAAAATAAAATAAAAGCTCTGCCCTTTGGATCAAACTTAACATTATGTAAATACATAAGGGTCATTAGCCAGCAATAAGAAAGGTATCGTGTAGCATGATACTGTAGTCTGTTTTTCATGAGGCTGGGACAGCAGGAGCTTCAACTGACACTAGTAGCTCGCTGGGTGGTAGGAAATGGCTAAACAGCTTCTCACCAGGAAACCTGCTTATGTTCTATAATGTAAACTGGTGAGATGCTATTCTTTTTTAAAAATAATATTTTATTAGTTTTCTGATTTAGAAAGTATTTAGAAAGCAACGTGATGGCTGGGTTAATCAATAGTTCAATAACATACATAAATCTTTAGTACAAATCTCAAGTTACAACATCAGATATTTCCTGTCTTTTCCCCATTAATATCTACTATCTCATGTTTAGGCTGATACAATTCTTACTATATCAACTAAGTAAAAACATCATTATTACATTTATCCATAAATTTTAGCTTATACATATCTTAATTGTGTTTACCTTCAATCTTTATAGACAATCAATGTCCTGTTATGGTTGTTTCCCAATTTTAATTTCCCATCAATATTCAAATTAACATTTGATATTTATAATTTCCAAGCTTTAGGTAACCAAAGTTTCCCTTATCTCAATTCATAACAAAATCTAATAGTCAAAATACACATCTTATCTATTTGAGTATAGTCTCGTTCTATTTTCTAAAAGTTATCTATTTTCCACCATATTCAATCATCTAATTAATAATACAGTATCCCCTTCAATAAAACCATTATATATATATTGTCTTGGTTAACCAATAAATCAAACATATTCATAGTTTTTTTATTTGAGTCTAATTTTTAAATATTAAACAAATAGAATCCTTATTTTCAGCTGATTTCCAAATATTTTAAATTAAATGACCAAAGTTCCCCTTATCTCAACTTCTCCCTTTTTACCTTCTCATACCAAAATCTATTAGTCTTGTTACACATCTTACCTATTCAATTATAATGATACTTTATTTTCTAAAAAAAAAATTGTTTTCCAGCATATTCAACCTTCTAATTAATAATATGAAATCCCCTCTAATAAATCAAAACCCTAATTTTCTTCAGCCTTGCTTCCTTTGTCAACTTGCCTTCCATGTCAGTGCTTTTAAATCATCAAATAGATCTCCCTCAATTATTATATATATTATTTGAAATAATATATATAAGCAGATTTTCTTGGGGTTTTACTCAATTTATTAATCCCTATTTATCATATATAAAGACTGTTGCTTTAAATGGCAGAGATAATCTTGCCCCAAGAGCTTCTCCCACTACAGTAGTCTTCATGGTTAAATGAGTGCATGAGTGCATGAATGAATGAATGAATGAATGAATGAATGAATGAATGATGATTATGATTAGCATATGGTATTGTTACACTAGCCAGAAGACCACAATGCTATTGCAGTGCAGTAGTTTGGTTTGCCAAGGTACCAGCCCGGTTGTAAGACATGCTTGCATGCTTCCCAAGGTGTGCCACAATAGGGCGAGCTGGCTTCACACCAGAGGGGAAAAAAAGTGGCTTTTCCTGCAGTGTTACCCAAAGCCCCCTCACTTCCCAGAGCTGCCTCACAAATGGGAATTGCAATTGGGAAGCTTCAGAGCCATCAGGAATCTGATGGTCTGAAAAGAGCACCAGCTCATCTCCCCACCAGAGTGGTACCTACTGTATCCACTACTTGCATAGAACATGCTTTTGAACTGTTAGGTGGATAGAAGTGGAGGCAAGTGACAGGAGCTCACTCTGCCACACAGTGCCTGGGCTCGAACCGCCGGAGCTGAGACCATCTCCAGCATCACTAAGCCACTAAGCCACTGCACCTCAATCTGACTGACTGACTGACTGACTGACTGACTGACTGACTGACTGACTGACTGACTGAATATTCTATTGAGATGATCTGTATTCCCAATTTTGGAATCTTCATTCTTTTGACTTGAGTTGATCATCACACAAGTAAGGTCTGAGGGAAATTGTATGAAATCCATTTCCTGAACAGATATGCCAGTTTTCAGGGATTTCTAAGTAAACTGTAGTTGTTTCCTGGTTCCATTATTATCTTTCGATTAATATTGAAGTGCACCTCATTCTCGTCAACATTGACCAACAGCCCAAATATACAGAAAGATGGTGGAGATTATTTATTTATTTATTTATTTATTTATTTATTTATTTATTTATTTATTTAATTTCTATGCCGCCCTATTCCGGAGAACTCAAGGCGGCTCACAACATGATAGAAATTACATTATATACATAAATATAAAAACCCTTAATTAAAAAAGAAACCAATCATTCCACAAACATACACTGGCTAGGGGCAAGGTGTTAGCTGCCCCAGGCCTGCCAGCAAAAGTGTGTTTTAAGCAATTTACGAAAGGCGGAGAGGGTGGGGGGTGACACGAATCTCCGGGGGAAGTTGGTTCCAGAGGGCCGTGGCCGCAACAGAGAAGGCTCTTCCCCTAGGCCCCGCCAGGCGACACTGTCTGGCTGACGGGACCTGGAGAAGGCCCACTCTGTGGGCCCTAACCAGCCGCTGGGATTCATGAGGCAGCAGACGGTCCCGTAAATAACCTGGTCTGATGCCATGTAGGGCTTTATAGGTCATAACCAACACTTTGAATTGGGTTCGGAGACCAATTGGCAACCAATGCAGCTCGCGGAGTGATGCCGAAATGTGGGCATTTCTAGGCAAGCCCAACACTGCTCGCGCGGCTGCATTCTGCATTACCTGAAGTCTCCGAACATTTTTCAAAGGTAGCCCCATGTAGAGAGCATTGCAGTAGTCGAACCTCAAGGTGATAAGGGCATGAGTGACTGTGAGAAGAGACTCCCGGTCCAAATAGGGCCGCAACTGGTGCACCAGGCGAACCTGGGCAAATGTCCTTCTCGCCACAGCCGAAAGATGATGTTCCAGATTTAGCTGTGGATCGAGGAGGTTGCCCAAGTTGCGGACCTTCTCCGAGGGGGTCAAAAGCTCCCCCCCAGGCTAATGGATGGATAGATTGAAATATCTTTGGGAGGCAGAACCCATAGCCACTCCGTCTTGTCGGGGTTGAGTTTGAGCCTGTTGGCACCCATCCAAACCCTAACAGCCTCCAGACATCGGCACATCACTTCCGCTGCTTCACTGAAATGACACGGGGTGGAGATGTAAAGCTGGATATCATCAGCATACTGATGATATCTCACCCCATGTTGTCGGATGATCTCACCCAGCGGTTTCATGTAGATATTAAACAGCAGACGGGAGAGGACCGATCCCTGAGGGACCCCACAAGGGAGGAACCTAGGGGTCGACCTCTGACCCCCTGCCAACACTGACTGCGACCGACCAGTGAGGTAGGAGGTGAACCACTGCAAAACAGTGCCCCCAACCCCCAACCCCTCCAGTCGGCGCAGAAGGATACCATGGTCAATGGTATCGAAAGCTGCTGAGAGGTCAAGTAGCACCAGGATAGTGGATAATCCCTTATCCCGGGCCCGCCAGAGATCATCCGTCAGCGCGACCAAAGCAGTTTCTGTGGAGTAGCCGAGCCTGAATCCTGACTGTTGAGGGCACAGATAATCGGCCTCATCCAAGGACCGTTGGAGCTGGAGTGACACCACCTTCTCAACAACCTTCCCTATAAAGGGAAGATTGGAGACAGGACGGTAGTTGTTTAAAACAGCTGGGTCCAGGGAAGGCTTCTTGAGGAGGGGGCGCACAATTGCCTCCTTGCAGGGAGCCGGAAAGGACCCTTCCCTCAAAGAAGCGTTGACAATCTCCTGAACCCAGCCCCGCGTCACCTCCCTGCTGACCGAAACCAGCCAGGAGGGGCACGGGTCCAATAAACAGGTGGCGGAGCTCACAGCTCCAATGGCTTTGTCGATTTCATCAGGTGCTACCGGGTCAAACTCCTCCCACACAACGGGATCAAGACGAGTCCCTGTCATCTCGACTGAATCATTATCAGCCGATACTGCATTCCAATTGGAGTCAAGATCCATCCGAATCTGGGTGATTTTATCCGCGAAAAACTTATTAAAGTCCTCAGCACTACCCTGCAAGGGTGCATCAACCCCCCCCTGATTAAGGAGGGAGCGAGTTACCCTGAACAGGGCGGCTGGGCGGGATTCCGCAGATGCAATCAAGGCGGAATGATACGCGCATCTTGCCGCCTTGAGCGCCACCTGATAAGTCTTGATATAAGATCTTACAAGTGTTCGGTCAGATACGGATTTACTTTTCCTCCATCGCTTCTCTAGGCGTCTCTTCTGGCGCTTCATCCCCCTGAGTTCCTCAGTAAACCAAGGAGATCTCCTGGGTCTGCTACCACAGAGAGGTCGCAGCGGCGCAATCCGGTCAAGAGCCCCCTTCGCAGCCATATTCCAGGCCGTAACCAGGGACTCTGCCGAACTGTGAATGAGAGAATCCGGTATTTCCCCAAGCGTCCTCTGAAAACTCTCTGGATCCATCAGACGTCTGGGGCGGAACCACCTAATCGGTTCCGCCTCCCTGCAGGGGAGGAGTGGAGCCTTAAAAACAAGCCGTAGCAGAAAATGATCTGACCATGACATAGGCAAAATATCTAAGCCCCTTAAATTCAGATCATTGCTCAACTGTTCTGAGAGGAATACCATGTCGGGAGTGTGTCCCCTCTCGTGAGTCGGACCCTGAACTACCTGAGTCAGGTTCATGGTTGCCATGGTGGCCATGAACTCCTGCGCCAACCCAGAGGATTCGCCGAGCGATGGAAGATTTAAGTCCCCCAAGACAATAAGCCTGGGGAACTCAACCGCCAGCCCAGCAACCTCCTCAAGTAGTGCAGGCAGGGCTGTTGACACGCAGCTGGGAGGCAGGTACGCAAGCAACAAGCCCACCTAAACCCCTAGGTCCAACTTCACAAGGAGCAACTCACAATCTGCAATCTCAGAAACAGCAAGCCTGCGTAAGCTAAAGGTCTTCTTGGCTATAATAGCCACTCCTCCCCCCCTTCCCTGGGGTCGTGGCTGATGCCATACCTGAAACCCAGCTGGACACATCGCAGAGAGAGGAACTCCTCCCTCCGGGCCCAGCCAGGTCTCGGTCATACATGCGAGGTTGGCCTCCTCATCCAGGAGAAGATCATGGATGAGGGGAGCTTTATTTACAACCGACCTGGCATTGAGCAGCAGCAGCCTGAGCCCAGGGTCCGGATTTCCCCCATCACCAGTACTTTGGGCTGAACTCACAGGGTCGGAGCAAGGGACCGCTTTTAAACAGCGAGCTCTTGTTCCCCGGGAATGGCCTACCCTGTGGCCCCCGCCATATCTGCCTCTCCCCAGCAAGACCGGTATACTTTGGCCCTCTATCACCCCAGAGCCAGCGCTCCCCTCCACCTCCACCTCTGCCGCGCCAGGCAGGCTAGCCAGTCCATCAATATGATGGAAACTTGGTTGTTCCACTTTTACTCTTCCACTTTTTTTTTTAAACTTCAAAGCATTCTGTTAAATTCCGAATAAGATCCAGCATTCCTCACATTCTGTGACTTGTTGCTTTATAAGCTTTTCCATAATGAATGTGTGTGGTGTGTTCCATGAGTGAATGTTAAAATGTTTTCAAACTGTATACTTGCTGAGTGAAATGGAATAGAATAGAGCTGGAAGGGACATTGGAGGTCTTCTAGTCCAGCCTTCTGCTCAAGCAGGAGAACCTTTACCATTTCAGACAAGTGACTGTCCAGTCTCTTCTTAAAAACCTCCAGTAATGGAGTGCCCACAATTTCTGAAGGCAAACTGTTTCACTGTTTAATTGTCCTCACTGTTAGGAAGTTTCTCCTTAATTCCAGGTTGCTTCTCTTTGATCAGTTTCCAACCATTGTTTCTTGTCCTGCCCTTTGGTGCTTTGGAAAATGATTTGACCCCCTATTCTTTATGGCAGCCTCTCAAATACTGGAATACTGCTATCATGTCTCCCCTATTTCTTCTTTTCTTTAGACTAGCCAAGCCCAAGTCCTGCAGCTATTCTTCATATGTTTTAGTCTCCAGGCCTTGGATCATCTTAGTTGCTCTTCTCTGAACTTTTTCCAAGGTCCCAACATCTTTTTTTGTAGTATGGTGACCAAAATTGGTTGCAGTATTCCAGGTGTGGTCTCACTAGGGTTTTATAAAGTGGCACTAATACTTCATGTGATCTTGATTCTATGCCTCTGTTTATGCAACCCAGGATTGTATTAGCTTTTTTGGCTGCTGCTGCATATTGCTGGCTCATGGTCAAGTGATCATTCACTAGGACTCCAAAGTCCCTCTCACAGTAACTATTTTTGAGCCGGGTCCCACCTAATCTGTACTTATATCTTTGGTATTTCCTTCCTAAATGTAAAACTTTGTTTTTCTTCACATTAAAACTCATGTTGTTGGATAGGGCCTATTGTTCCAGTTTGTCAAGATCTTTTTGAATCCTGAGCTTGTCTTCTGGGATGTTGGCTATTCCTGCCAGTTTAGTGTCATCTGCAAATTTGATGAGTTCCCCTTCAACTCCCTCATCTAAGTCACTGATGAAGATATTGAAGAGTACTGGGCCTAGGACGGAGCCTTGTGGTACACCACTGCTTACTTCTCTCCATGTGGATGTAGTACCATTGAGGACTACTCATTGAGTACGGATTGTCAGCCAACGTCAAATCCATCTGGTGGTGATGTCCACTTTTTTTTAGTTTACCAAGCAATAGATTATGGTCTACTTTGTCAAATGTCTTACTGAAATCTAAGTATACTATGTCCACAGCATTTCACTGGTTTACTAATTTGGTCACTTTATCAAAGAATGAAATAAGATTGGTTTGGCATGATCTGTTTTTAACAAACCCTTGCTGGCTACCAGTTATAACTTTGTTTGCTTCTAGTTGTTTGCAGATCTCTTTTTTATTATCTTTTCTAAGATCTTTCCAGGTATTGATGTTAGACTGATTGGTCTGTAATTTCCTGGGTCTGTTTTTTTCTTCCGTTTCTTGAAGATGGGAACCATATCAGCCCTTTTCCAATCTTCAGGTACTCCCCGGTGCTCCAGGATTTTTGAAAGATATGGTGCAATGGTTCTGAGATAACATCTGCCAGCTCCTTCAGAACTCTGGAACAGCATGGATGGTTTTTGTGACTACAGCCTGGGCAATATGAACTTGTTCCTCTAAGATTATGCTGAAATGGAGCATTTGTTTTCAAGAAAGAATTCTCTCCTTGCTCAGCTGGAACAGAGAGAATTTTCTCCACTCCGTGGAAGGCCATGGAGAGGACACCCATCAGTAGTGCAGTCTTGGTCTACAGGATTGACTTTGTTATTTTGTACAGCAGTGCCTTTTGTCTTGTTTTCATTTAGTTTAAGAAAGGACGATGTTGCTATCATTCCAAGTATGGAGAAATTTCCCACACAGATGGTGATAGTGGAGATGTTTCACATTGAGAAAAAATGACCATGTACAATGCTGAAAACATGAAGCAAGCGGCAAGGAAGGAAAACCTTACAGGAAATCCTAACATTGTCTTTTAAGACTACTGTAGAATAATTTTTACTGAGCTATTAAATAATAAATGGTAATTCCAAAATATGCTGAATTTCAGTAAAAAGCTTTCCCTGTCAGCTCAAATGAACAGTAAAAATGTCCTAAAGTTATTTCCTTTCAAAATACTAAGCTTAGTTTAAGTCACATTTTCTCTTCCACAATCATCTCTGCAGCAACCTCTGCTGGCCAGTGTCGTTGCATGTCAAATACCAAAATAAGTGAACATTAGGAAAGACACCAAATGCTACCCGTGTTTCCCGGAAAATAAGACCCGGTCTTTTTTTTTATTTTTTTATTCTGCTTCCAAAAGAGGCACCAGGTCTTATTTTCGGGGGGGGTCTTTTCCACTCAACTCATGGCGGCACCAACAGCACCGCTCAGCCGGCCCACTTCTTCTGTGGCCGAAGGAGCAGCTTCATTCTGCTGTTGAGAATGAAGCTCCGGCCTGCATTTCACACTCAGAGGCCTTTCCAGAAGGCCTCTGCACCTGAGCACTGAGCTACGGATTGAATCCATATCTCGGTTCTCGGCTACAGAGTCCTTCCGGAAAAGCCTCTGACTGCGAAATGCAGGCTGGAGCTCCATTCTCAGCTGCAGAATGAAGCTGCTCCTTTGGTTGCGGAAGAAGTGAGTGTCAATCCATGGGTGGCCTGGCTTCAATGGTAAGTTCCACCCCCCACCCTAGCTTGATTTTTAGGTGTGCGCCTTGCCCCAAAAGTAGGGCTTAGTTTTGGGATAGGACTTATATTAGGCCCACCCCCCAAATTAAGCAAGGGCTTATTTTGGGGTAGGTCTTACTTTCAGGGAAACACGGTAATAATTAATAAAGATTTATTAAAACATTCTTTACAGTGACAGGATCAGAGACTGCCCACCTCACATCACTGGAGGATAGTGTCCCATGGAAATGACTCAAACAAAGGGGTCACCTTTATGTGATGGAACTTATAGTCCCTGACTCATTCAGCAAGGAAAACACTGCCGGGTTGTGAGTTTCTGTCCTGAGTTTCAGATGGGCCAGATCACAATGGCTTGGAACTGCTTCAACAGAACTGAACAATGTGTGTGTTCTATGCAGGAAGAAAACTCACATTCTGTTTCAGAGACATTTCTAGGATTGTCAGGATCAAAGGAAGCATGTCTAGAATTTGAAAATACTCAACCATTAAAACTTTTGGTAACTTCTTATATGGTAACATTGAAGATAAAATTGAGTATGCAGTGAAAGTGGTGACTAATTCTGGAATGGATGCCTCATACATTCATCTGTGTGTAGTGGGGTGCCCCAGGGCTCTGTTCTGGGCCCAGTGCTCTTCAACATCTTCATCAACGATTTGGACAAGGGGATAGATGGGGAACTCATCAAATTTGCAGAAAACATCAAGCTGGCAGGAATAGCCAACACTCCAGAAGACAGGCTTAAGATACAGAAGGATCTGGACAGACTTGAACACTGGGAACACTATCTAACAAAATGAAATTCAATGGTGAAAAAAGCAAGGTTCTACATTTAGGCAAGAAAAACCAAATGCAGAGGTATAGTATAGGGGGTACCTTGCTCAATAGTAGTAACTGTGAGAGGGACCTCGGAGTCCTAGTGGACAATCACTTAAATATGAGCCAGCAGTGTGCAGCAGCTGCCAAAAAGGCCAACACAGTGCTAGGCTGCATTAACAGAGGGATAGAATCAAGATCACGTGAAGTATTAATACCATTTTACAATTCCTTGGTAAGGCCACACTTGGAATACTGCATCCAGTTTTGGTCACCGCAATGTAAAAAAGATGTTGAGACTCTAGAACAGTGGTTCTCAACCTTCCTAATGCCATGACCCTTTAATACAGTTCCTTCCTTTAATACAGTTCCAACCATAAAATTATTCCAGGGTCATGTGATCACCTTTTGCAACCTTGTGACAAGCAAAGTTAGTGGGGAAACCAGATTCACTGAATAACCATGTTACTAATTTAATCTCTCTCCCTCTTTCTTTCTCTCTTTCCCTCTCTTTCTCTGTCTCTCCCTTTCTCTTTCCTCTCTCCCTTTCTCTCTCATCTCTCTTTCTCTCTCCCTCTTTCTCCCTTTCTTTCTTTCTCTCTGTCTCCTTCTCTCTCTTTCTCTTCCTCTCTTTCTCTCTCTCTCTCCCTGTCTCCCTCTCTTCTCTCTCCCTCTTTCTCTCTCTCGCTCTTTTTAGTTCTTTTTCCCTCTTTCTCTCCCTCTCTCTATTTCTCTCTCCCTCTCAAAGATCCTTAAAATCCTTAAAAGTTATACATGGGTGGAAGATGGGGCGGGTGGGCCCGACATTCGCGGGCAGGCAGGACCCCACCTGCCGGACCGCCGCCTCCCCATCACCCTACACGCCAGCTGGCTCCCTTGCCAAACCTCCCAGCTGACAAGCGCAAATTTGAGGGTCACCAGTTGACGGGCGCAGAGTTCGGCGCTGCGGCGGCCTCCCCTTTGCCTTCCGCACCGGCCAAAGTGTTGCCGGACGTTCCAGCTGACGGGCGCAGGTCTGGAGGTCGCCAGCTGACGGGCGTAGGAGGTCGGTGCTCCACTGCCTTCCCTTCGCCTTCCGCACCGGCCAAAGCGTTGCAGGACGTTCCAGCTGATGGGTGCAGGTCCAGAGGTCGCCAGCTGACGGGCACAGGAGGTCGGCGCCGCGGCAGCCTCCCAGCTGCCTGCTTCTTTGGCTGGAACAGTTGCCAGGGCTTGCATGGCCCGCAAGGGCCACTGACGCGCTCCCCGCAGCTGGCGACCCTGGTAACTGCTCCAGCCAAAGAAGCAGGTGGCTGGGAGGCTGCTGCGGCACCTACCTCCTGCGCCCATCAGCTGGCGACCTCTGGACCTGCGTTCGTCAGCTGGAACATCCAGCAACACTTTGGCCGGTGCGGAAGGTGAAGGGGAGGCCGCCGCAGCAGCGAACTCTGCGCCCATCAACTGGCGACCCTCAAATTTGCGCTTGTCAGCTGGGAGGTTTGGCAAGGGAGCCGGCTGGTGTGGAGGGTGATGGGGAGGTGGCAGTCTGGTGGGCAGGGGTCCTGCCTGCCCGCGAATGTTGGGCCCACCCACCCCATCTGTAAAAGAAAAAATCTTCCGCCCAAGCATAAAGCCAGCAGTTCTGTGCCACAGAGGCTTGAGACATGGAGGCGCGGTGCCGTGGGAGGCGGCAGGACAGGGGGGAGGGGTTACCTGCATCCCGCCAGCCGAATTCTGGAAGCCTGCCTGAGTGAAGAATTTTAGGGGGTGTTGAAAGGGAGACAGACTGAGGGCTGTATTAAGACCATAGATGGGAGAGTGGAAGCGAATTCGGGGTGGAGCAGAAAACACGGGGGTGGGGAAGATGTTAGGAAATAAGCACCAAGGTACATGGCGCCTTGCAAGGGATTTCCGAGTGTTCTGCAATTGTTTTTCCTCTCTCCTCTGCGCGAGAAAAACTTTTGCGGTGTAAATCTGAAACCAGGTGAGGTTCCTGTGAGGTGACGCAGGAGGTTCTTGGGAGAGGCGAGGACAAGCTTGGCGTTTCCTCTCTCCCAATCCCCTTCCTCTTCTACCCCCTTCCCCAGTCTGCCTGCGATCTTAGCTCACGGCTCCGTGGCTTTTCTTTGCCTAGCCTAGCCAAGCTTTCTTCCGCCCGCCCCGTTCCCGGGAGCGCCAAGGAGGTACGGCAGAACCAAATGAATTGGGATTGCCCTTGGGAAGCTGATCCTGCTTTGAACCTTAGGAGATGAGGAGGAGTCCCTTCCTCCTTCCCTCCCTCTCTGCCTGTCAAGCCCCCGCGGGCTCGACATGAACGGGCAGGGGAGGGGTCAAGGACAACGTGCAGGTCGGCTCGCCGGGCGTCCCAACCAATAGCTGAGTGGCTCCAACTTCCGGCCGCTGAACAGCTGAGTCCTCCAGGAGGCAACGTGAGGCCCTGAGGGGTATTGCAAGCTCACAGAGGGGTGGGAAGGAAAAGAAGATGGAAGAGAGTGAGGCTGCAACAGAGAGAACGGTGTCTCGGTTCCTAAGACCATTGGAAATATGTGTTTTCTGATGGTCTTAGGCGACCCCTGTGAAAGAGTCATTCAACCCCCAAAAGGGTCGTGACCCACAGGTTGAGAACCACTGCTCTAGAAAGAGTACAGAGAAGAGCAACAAAAATGATTAGGGGACTGGAGGCTGAAACATATAAGGAAAGGTTGATGGAATTGGGTATGTTTAGTTTAATGAAGAGAAGGACGAGGGGGGACAGGATAGCAGTGTTCCAATATCTGAGGGGCTGCCACAAAGAAGAGGGAGTCAAGCTATTCTCCAAAGCACCTGAGGGCAGGACAAGAAGCAACGGATGGAAATTAATCAAGGAGAGAAGCAACCTAGAACTAAGGAGAAACCTCCTGACAGTTAGAACAATTAACCAGTGGAACAACCTGCCTCCAGAAGCGGTGAATGCTCCAACACTGGAAGTTTTTAAGAAGAGACTGGACAGCCATTTGTCCGAAATGGTATAGGGTTTCCTGCCTGAGCAAGGGGTTGGACTCCAAGGTCGCTTCCAACTTTATTATTATTTATTATTTATTATTATTATTATTTATTATTATTATTATTATTATTATTATTACTACTACTACTACTACTATTACTATTATTATCTTTTATTAATACCTCTCCATTTCTAAATTCAGGACTCAGTAATCTTTACATTAATATTATTATGCTGGGTTGCTTTCTGCACAGGCTTTGATCTGAATTTACAATAGTGGACTGAAGATGGCTCCACAAGAGGGGAACTGATGACCATGGTGAAATAAGGAGCCAGTGGATAGATTGGCTCCTCAGAACTTCCTTTTGGATTAAGGAAATGATTAGGGTCACCTACCAGTTTGCCCCATTCAGAGCTTCTCTGCAAATAGAGAGTAAAATAGGGATCTCCAATAACTCTGGGAGACAGTGGAAAAAACATCTTGCCTAAGCCACATTCAACACCTTCAAAATGGTTCACTTATAATATTTCTTATGCGTTTTAGGAAGTTGCTTGTTAATGAATTTTTGGATGTTAAGAACTTCCCAAAAGAGAAGGTGTTTTACACTGGGAGAATCTCCTTCTTACCTGGACATAAAGATGCTCTAAGTAAGTTTAAGGATTAACAAGGGTTAATCTTTGGAAAACAGCAAAAAAGGAGCTAGAATGTTGATTTTGGAAAGTTAAGGGGATAGGATATTTCTTGTGGAGCATTTAAAAATTTACAAAACAATATAAAATTTTTTGAAATTAACTGTCAGAAACTGTCTCTTGGGAGAGGGAACCAACTTTTCTGAAATGGTATAGGGTTTTCTGCTTGAGCAGGGGGCTGGACTAGAAGACCTCCAAGGTCCCTTCCAACTGTTATTCTGTATTCTATTCTGTTCCTGAAAGGGTTATATGTTTTGGTTTATGGTAGTTTATATTAATTTTTTATCTTTACATTTCTAGACTTTAATAAAATAATAATAAAGGTTCCGCTTTTGGGGTGACTCAACCCAATGCAAAATATTGCTGGGTTCTGAGTTTCTGTTATGTTTTTCAGATTGGCCAGACGACAACTGCCTGGTTCAGCTGAACCCTTTACCACAAAGTGTTTGTTTCTATTCATGGAAGAAACCACATTTTCTGTTTCATACATGTCTCTAGGATTATTAATTTCCATTAAATCTCATTTAATTGAACGCGGTTCAGTTGTCTCTCACCACATGAAACCCTTTCAGTGAGTGTAACTTTGGAGAATGAGCACCTTTCCCTTTCTGAGTAGAAACTAGTTTGACTTCTTTCCATGTGCAGAGTATATTTGGTCACTGTTTAGCTCTGAGCAGCTCTGGCACAAGTACCAATTTTGGAAGTTTATCTTCAATATGATCTTTGAAGGGGAACAGCAATTTTCAAGATTTGGGACTGAAAATTAATCATTAATTAATGTTTAAAAACCACTAAGCCTTGCTTGTGTTTCAGCTCTTTGCAGCCCTGTCCCCTGCCCCAGGGCTGCCCTGAAATGCATTTTCCTACTTGAACAATTTGTTTAAGAAATTGCACTCATCCCGCTAAGTGCAATCAATCCTGGGATTTAACTGAGCCCCACAAAGAGCTAGGACAACAGTTTGACCTGAGATATTCACACATTTTGCAACATTTTGTGCTTTTGGAAAAAAAAGAAGAAGCAAGAATTGCTGCTGAATTTCTCTGGGTCTTCCAATAATTTAAGCACCAGAGGGAAGGATGAGAAACAATGGTTGGAAACTGATCAAGGAGTGAAGCAACCTGGAATTAAGGGGAAACTTCCTGTCAGTGAGGACAATCAACCAATGGCATAGCTTACCCCCAGAAATCATGGGCGCTCCATCACTGGAGATTTTTAAAAAAAAGACTAGACAGTCACCTGTCCAAGATGGTGTAGGTTCTCCTGCTTGGGCTGGACTAGAAGATCTCCAGGGTCCCTTCCAGTTCTATTCTATTCTGTTCTGTTCTATTGTTTGTTCAAAGGATTAGGTTTGTATACTACTTATAGTAAATTCTGTTTTAGAAACTTGTTGGCTTCATGCCATCTCATACCATGAAAAAGAAAACTGAGCATATTTTTCAATCAGGCAGGAGAGTATCAGGCCCTGATCTGGCACATACCAGAGTTTAAAACTGTCTATTCATTGGCTAGAAGAGTTACATCTTTTAGGCAAAGTTTCTAGTAAGAATGTCTGGCTTTGATTTTATTCAAAAGACTCACTGGTCAGTAAGTGCAGTTATTTAGGAGAAGTGTCTTCAGTGTTTATATTGATTCAAACTGTATCTTTTGGGCACTAGTAGCATGTAGGCTTTATTATGAGAAATAGAAAATCAGGACTATTTTAGCTAAAGCTATTATTTTCTTTTCATTTTAACTTGGGAGAAAGCAGGTTTATTGAAAAACTTGCTCACCTTGAAACTTTCTGAATCTCTTGAAGTAGAGTTATATCATCAAAGAAACAGCCATGCTTGTGATATAGAAAGAAAAGCAATATTCCTGTTCTTACTTCTAGTAGGGGCTGGCAAAACAACTACCAAGGAAGAGATCTATCAAAATGGACTTGTGGCAGCAACCTGTGAGATTGATGATCCTACGTTTTCTCTGAAAATGATGCTATTTCTTATAAAACCAACATTTAACAACTTGATTCTATGCTTGTACCTCACATGTTGGGATGAATGGATTTCTTTGCATACAAATGATTCTTTTTCAAAGATTTCTGGGTGGAAAAGAAGGAAGGAGTGTGCTTTTTAAAATCTTCAAAAATTGCTTCAGTAAAATTAGTGTTGTGTATTATGACCTTCTCTGTTTCATGCTGTAATTATTTTCTTTCATGATTCCCGCATAATTCAATAGGCTACAATCATTCCTCTGGCAGAGCAGATCTGGGCAACCAGATTATTAAAGTTAAAGCTTAACTTCACTTGACAGAGATCCTGATGCACCTCTTCATACAATATTAGTAAACTATCTTGAAATTTATTTATTTATTTCTATCCTTTATTATTTTTACAAATAACTCAAGATGGTGAACATATCCCAATAGACCTTCCTCCTCCTATTTTCTCCACAACAACCTCTGAGGTGGATAGGGCTGAGAGAGAGCAACTGGCCCAAATTCACCTAGCTGGCTTTCATGGCTAAGGCAAGAGGACTTCAACTCACAATCTCCTGACTTCTAGCCTGGTGCCTTATCCATGAGACCAAACTGGCTTTTCATGAAAATGTCAGGCCCCAAATCAAGAATGACACATGGTAATGTTTCCAGTGAGTTCTTTATTGTTTCAAACCTACAGACAAAATATTTCGGAACTAAAAACTCTACTATCCACTTCTACTATGTGGTCTATAAACTATTAGAGGCATTTTTTTCTCATATATAATATCTGGATGGCCCCTCCCTCTTCGGAATCCACCTCCTCATTACTTTCCAACACAGGTATTTTGGGTAGAAAATTGAGGATCAACTTATTAGTGGATGGCTTATCTGTGACCACAAATGGGCTAACAAGTACTTTAAAAAGTATTACCATATATTCTTGTGGACAAGCCCATCCATCAATAAGCTGAAACCAATAATACATTTGGGGGTGTATTTTGGCAGCTAAAATTCTCAGATAATTTGTGAATATATTCCCCAACCTGATATTCTCTAAAAGTATTGTGAATCTAATTCTTGAAGTCCTAACACATTCCTCATTAACATTCGGTATTGCTTATGCCCTCTGTCATAACTTGTGTGTTCGTGGCGTCCCGGCAACCATGATTAATGACAGAGACCTGCTTGTCTCTCTGGGATGGAAGCCTCGGCCGAAGCCAGCCATTCCCTTTTATTCCACATCAAAGGTCTCTTCCCACAAATTGTCACCCTACTGATTTACAGCCAATTACATTACACAGATAGTTAAAACATACACTTTGAAAGCATGACGTCTTTTTCAAGAAACGAAACTTTTCCCTGCTTTCTCCTCCACCCCCTTAGTACAGCTGTCAGCTGACAGCCTGTAAGGGAGGGAGAGAGAAGCCCATCCAGGCAGAGAAGGATTTCTTAAAGGAGAAATGGACATTTATCACAACATCTCATCCTTTTTTGTTTTTGTTTAGAAGCAAAGGCTTTCAGTCCATGTATTCGATTTCATCCAACTGAGGTGGCTGTTTATCCATTGGCATCCGCTCGAATCCTTGTTGACTAATGTTCACTTGTTGAGACAATTTTTTCTTTGGTATAAAAGATTTCATCATAGTAAAAATATCAGGCAAACATTGTATATAAAAGCATCCACAATGGAATAATATAACAATACAAAATAATACTTATCAAATTTCTTAACCATTGAAAATTTTTGGTAACCAAACCAGAATGCATTCCAAATATCCCCAATGCTTATGATCTCCGGATATTGGTGGAGGGATTTGTCCTTGTTCTTCATTAAGCATTTCAACGGCCGTCACTGTCATTGGCTGCAGTCCAATTCCGTGCGCCATTAAAATAGCTACAAACCCAATACACTTGCATTGTACTCTCCATCCTCACATTTTGCATACACTTTGTTATTACTTTGATCACAATGATCAGACATATTAAAGGTGATATTACAAGAGAGATATATACTTAAAAGAATAATTCCCTTAGAAAAATTAAAACACACTAATACAAAATCTACATAATAAAATCTAAGTGGCAGCGTATAATGTCCTGCCTCATTAATATGTACAAAACTTTCGCTGGCTCCAGTGTTGTTCAAAGGAAGTCCAACTTAAAAAAAGTCCTTGACTGGCATCCGATGGTGACATCATACACATCCAGCAGTCAGTATGGTTTGTTAAGGCACTAACTTTTTATTGTCCTTCCAAAATTATTGTCCATTCACTTTGGGCTCACCAGAGTCTTTGCAATCTTTTGGCTGTACACTGTAAGGGCGAATATTGCGGCCAGGAACCCATATCGTATTGCCTTCATGTTGCACCGTAGCATATCCACGACCCCAGGTAATAAGTTCAGCTGGTCCTTTCCATTGGGGGTCTGGTAGTTTATGATACCAAACTAGTGGTCGAACCGTGGTTGCTGCATCTGGAAGGGGAGAAAAATGCCTGCTCGCAGCTGTATTAGTTGGCGTGCCAGGTGGTTTAAGAAATTGAGAGTATATAAAGCCAAATTAAGATGATTTTGCACTCCAGGTAGTCCGGGGGTATTTTTCCCCATTTTTCGTTTTTAATTTGTCAAGCATGTGCTTAAGAGTGGAATTGGCCCGTTCCACTACTTTTTGCCCCTGTGAATTGTAAGGAATGCCGAATTTATGAATAATGTCCCACCGATTGCAGAACTGAGCAAAAGCGTGACTACAATATGCGGATCCATTATCAGTTTTTAATTCTTTAGGAGTACCCAGAGTGCTAAAAGTTCGAATACAATGATTGATGACATGTTTAGTTGCCTCTCCACGCTGTGGAGTAGCAAGGATGAACCCAGAATATGTATCAATAGTCACATGTATATATTTCCACGGACTAAAAGATGCATATTGAGTAACGTCCATTTGCCAAATTTGACATGCCTCAAGTCCACGGGGATTCACACCCATTGGAATAGACAGTCCTTGTTGTGAACAACTGGGGCACTGTTGAATGATAGCTGTTGCCTCCCTGGGGGTTATGCCAAATTGTTTAGCCAAAGCCTTGGCGTTTTGATGAAAATCGCTATGACTATCCCAGGGAGTAAGTTGTTGCATAGTCATAACTTGCGTGTTGCCATATCCGTCTGGGAATTCCCTTCACTGAGAATTCCTGGAAAATTTTGATGACTTCGGATATGTGCAATAAAATAAGGACAATATCTTGTCTCAATAAATTTTTGCAATGTCAAAAATAGTGTCAACAAAGTCTCATCCAAACTAGGAGAGATATAAGCAAAAGGTAAATTTTTTATGGCCAAAAATCATGGATCTGTTGGAGAATGACAAAAAAAACTGACCAGGCCAATCACCAATCAATAATTGCAAAACCAAATTATTTTGAATCAAAGTTTCCCACAATTTTAAGGAAAATAGGATAAAAATAATTGCAAATTCAATTCCAAAAATCTGGCACCATCGTGTGGCCACGATGTGTAATTTCAGCCAAAATCATAGCTGGAGTGAAAACAATTTTCTGAAGGCATATTAGATTGAGTAATTGCCACTGTGGGTGGTCGATCAAAAAATCACATTCAAATGCACAGGGTAATTGTCAACACACCGATTAGTCCACTGGTTGTTGAGGGCTGTTTGGACTTTCTCAACGACCAATAGCTGGTCGGAGGTCAATGTCACAACGTCTGTGGGATTTTTGAGGCCTTTTAATGCCATAAATAAGGGAGAAAGGGTCGAGGTAGAAAGACCTATATATGGCCTTAACTAATTAATATTTCCTAAATATTGTTGTAGTTGAACCAATGTAGGTGCAAGTGTCTTTTGACCAGTGCCAATTAAGGGCTGCAAAACTCTTTTGCAGTCTGCATTAGCATTTTCTTTATCAATACTATCTTTTAGTCTATTTATAAATTCATCATAGGGCTCAGTAGTTCCCTGTTTAATTTGAGTAAAACTTTTGCCAAATTTTCCACTTTCATCTACTACCTTTAAAGCAGCAAAAACAGCCTGTAAAATTACACCATGTATAGCTGCATCTGGCTGTTGTCCAACAGCAGTGAACTGTCCAGAGCCATAAATTTGGTCTGGCACTAATTGAGCAGTGCCTCTCTGAATAGCTTGAATACGATACTGAGAGTCCCAAACTGCATACTGCGCAGGTGTTAAAATCATTTGCATTAATGCCTTCCAATCTGCTGGAATCATTTTGTGAGCAAATCCATTATCAATTTCTGCATCCATGCCCACAGTTACAGGGTATAAACTTGTCATTTCCTCAACATTCAATTCACCTATTTCATAATCATTCTGTAACATTTCCTGAATAAAATTACTTGTTTTGGTCAGAGCTGGAGGATCACACAACTCAACATTGCTAGGAAAAACCTTGCTGTGATCTTTAATTGTTACTGGAGTTTCACTGGCAGGGGGAAGAAGTTGAACTTCATTATAATTTAATGGATTCAGTAATATTTTTAATAGGAGCTGCTCCTGTGTCTCCAAAGCTTTTAACACTACTCTGCAAGATGTTAAAATAGAAGCGGGGGGCCCTAGAATTTTTGTAACAACTCCTCCACTCTCCTCCAAGTTTCATCTTTAAGGCAGCCTGCCTCTGGGTAGAAAGGAATGTGTTTCCAAATAAATTCAAGGAGAGATCTTAAATCTCCTTCTGTCAGCTTCTGAGCTGTAAAACGAACATAATTCTTCCTGGTTATCTCTGTGAGCTTAGTCTTGCCTTTTTGAGAGATATCCCCCCATACTTACGAGGGATCAGTCCTCGTCCAGCGATGACCTGATGAAGCGCGCTTGGCCACGTCCGGGCGGTAAGTATGAGGGTCCAGGGACGTATAACCTCTCAGGGTTATCACGTCGAGGGTCACCACTTGTCATAACTTGTGTGTTCGTGGCGTCCCGGCAACCATGATTAATGACAGAGACCTGCTTGTCTCTCTGGGATGGAAGCCTCGGCCGAAGCCAGCCATTCCCTTTTATTCCACATCAAAGGTCTCTTCCCACAAATTGTCACCCTACTGATTTACAGCCAATTACATTACACAGATAGTTAAAACATACACTTTGAAAGCATGACGTCTTTTTCAAGAAACGAAACTTTCCCCTGCTTTCTCCTCCACCCCCTTAGTACAGCTGTCAGCTGACAGCCTGTAAGGGAGGGAGAGAGAAGCCCATCCAGGCAGAGAAGGATTTCTTAAAGGAGAAATGGACATTTATCACAACACCCTCTGGGGTTTTCTAGGAGCAGAAATGCTGGTTATTAAATTCCTTTTTAAAAGGTTTCTAGAGATTGTCAGCAATAAGAACCTACATGGTATGTGTACATTACATTAAGATTTTTCTTTGAACCAGCATCCAAAATGCCCCCTTGACATCCTTGTTTCTCAGGCTGTAGATCAGAGAGTTGAGCATGGGAGTCAGAGCCCCGTATGCTAAAGATATGATCTTGTCCTTTTCAGAAACAGATTTTCCTTCGGGTCTCAAGTACATGATCATGATTGTCCCGTAAAAGACACTGACCACAGCAAAGTGAGAACTATAGGTGGAGAAGCTTTTCTGCGTCCCTGGGTAGAGCTTATACATCGTATAGTCAGGCCTATGCGGATGTATGTCACCACTATGAAGCCAAAGGGAGGAAATAGCAGAAAGAGGCTGGCAATATGCATAAAGAGCTCACTGACTGTGTTGGAACAAGCCAGTTTGAGTAAGGATTGAAGCTCACATGCAAAATGGTTGATGATGCAATTGTCACAGAAATCAGTGGGCTGCCTGCAAGAGCACATTGACCAGTGTCGTCATGAAGGCAGCGGCCACTGACATGGCTACTAGATAAAAGTATAATCTCCAACTCATGATCTGCATGTAGTATAATGGCTGGCATATAGCTGCCAAGTGACCATATGCCATGACTGCAAAGACGACGCACTCTGCTACAACCAGAAATAAGCCAATGTATATTTGGACCAAACATCTAGAGAAAGAAATTGTGGACCTGTAGATGAAGCAGTTCACCAAGATCTCATGAAGTGCATTGTTGGTAAGAATAAAGTTTACGGTGGAAAGGACACAAATGAAGAAATACATGGGGGTGTGAAACCAGGGGTCAGTAATGCTCAACATTATGATGAGTCCATTGCCAAGAAAGCTAGTGAGATACACCATCAAGAAGTACCAAAAGAGTAGATAAACTACTGCTAGGCCCGGAAAAAAACCAAAGAATATTTATAAACACCTGTTGGAACATAAGCTATATGAGGAGCAAGTTAAAGAAACAATGGTGACGTGGGCAATAGATTTAGGATATAACATAAATATGGATCAGTGGCAGCAAGTATGGGAGTGAAATAACAAAATCACATTGGCGACATCATATAAAGAAAACCTGTATAAGATGGTTTACAGATGGCATCTCCCTCCGGCCAGATTAGCCAAAATGTACAACGGATATTCTTCTATGTGTTGGAAATGTAAAAAAGAAAAAGGCACCTTTTTTCATGTATGGTGGACATGTAGAGAAGCACAGGTGTATTGGCATATGGTCTGGGAATGGGCAATAAAAATGACTAGGCAAAACATTCTATACAAACCTGAGGCATTACTGTTAGGAATACTAGAGAAAAACGTAAATAAAGAGGATACATATTTAATTATTCATGTGGTTACGGCGGCAAGGATACTATTTGCTCAAAAGTGGAAAGCAATGAAAGTACCGAGTGATGAAGAATTAATAAAGAAAATTACATATTGCGCAGAACTAGATAGGATAACTAAAAGATTAAAAAATCAGGAAGAAACAGAATTTTATCGAATATGGAATAAATTTTATAGATGGAGGGAAAAAAATGGAGGTCACAAATAAAGAGATAAGTTAAGATAGAGACCAGAATTGTATAGTTTGTATATAGATATATTATATGTAATTAATGTACAATATGGACTGAGATGTCAGTCAAAGACGATTTACCATGCTCAATGTTTTTAATCCTTTTTTATTTTGTATTCAATAAAAACTTTTTTAAAAAAAAGAAGTACCCAAAGAGAACAATCTGAGCTCTGGGATGTTCTGATAATCCAATCAGAATGAATTTGGTCACCTATCATATCTTCTCTCATTCTCTCCTGCAGGAAAGAATGAATGATGTCATTACTGACTACATTCAGGAGAGATGCAATGCTTTCACTTTAAATGGAATCAACAATTGTCAGAAAGAGCACTAAATGTTTAGGCATCCCGAATCAATTAGTACGTTCAAGTCCATTTGTGCCCCAGATTTAGGGATTATAAGTTTGGCGGCCAGTGACAAAGGTGGAATTTGTCGACTCATCATCGGGTCGTTCTCTCCTTCATCATCGCTGTCAAAGGAGGGTAGAGCAGGGGCAGGTCCACCCGGAGTCCCGGCATCCTCCTGTGTGTGGGATGTCATCTGGACGGTAATAGACCTGTGTTCAAAGCAGGCTCATTTCATCGCCTGCAAAGGACTTCCATCTGCCCAACAACTGGCCAAATTGTTCCTGAAACATATCTACAGGCTGCATGGCACCCCTAAGCGAATAATTTCGGACAGAGGGGTGCAGTTCACAGCAAACGTTTGGAGAAATTTCCTTACATTAATTGGATCATCTCAGGGGTTATCATCTGCTTTTCATCTGGCCACCAATGGGGCTGCAGAAGCCGCTAATAAAATGGTGGAGCAGTATCTCAGATGCTACGTTTCTTACCAACAGACAAAGTGGACTGATCTCCTCCCTTTTGCAGAGGTGGCGTACAATAATTCTGTGCACAGCAGCACTGGCTACACACCTTTCAGAGTGGCCACAGGGAAAGAGTTTAGCCCAATATCTGAATATCCTCAGTTGCCTTCCGCTTCCCAGACACTTGATCAGTGGGTAAGGGGGTGGGAAGAAGTTTGGAGAAATACAAAGACTGCTTTAAAAAATACTTTTGAAACCTATAAAAAGCAGGCTGATAAAAAGAGGGCTCCCCAAAGAACATTCCAAGTTGGGGAGAAGGTCTATCTGTCAACTAAATATCTACGCCTCAAATTGCCTAGTAAGAAATTGGGGCCTAAATTCTTGGGGCCTTTCCCCATAGTTAGGATCATCAATCCAGTCACAGTACAACTAAAACTGCCTAGACTTTTAGGGAAAATTCACCCAGTTTTCCATTGTAGTTTGTTGAAGCCTTATCGGGGCTCCACTTTAAGACCTCCTCCAAAGAAGGCACCTGGGCCCCTCGTAGTTGCCAATAGAATAAGAGGGAGTAGCACAGCAAAGGAAAAGGGGGGAAATGGCGGACTGTGTTGTTTGGCGACCCCTGTGAAATGGTTGTTCGACCCCAAGTGGGGTCACGACCCACAGGTTGAGAACCGCTGACCTAGTACAATGGAAGGGATACCCATTGTCTGAAGCCACCTGGATGAAATCTAGTCAAGTGAAAGCTGACAGATTGGTCAAAAGGTTTCATGGGAAAAACCCCAACAAACCGAAAGATAGCCCTTAACATATGCTTTTGTTTACTTTACAGGATCTGTCCTTCTTGTAAGGGGGGCCAGATGTAAATGCTGCATATACTGTATATTTTTGCTTTGACAATATGCAAAACTGTCTGGTATTTATTGGGTTAATACATAGCTTAGAGTGGGGGTAAAAAGCCCGAGAAAGAAAGAGGAAGTAAACCTTTGACCTTCGCTCTAATTGGATAATGTGACTGGTGACTGCAAGATAAGGGAGGGGTTTAGCAAGAAAAGTTAGATGCCAGCAAGAGGAAGTCAGATTCTGACATAAATCGTCCAGGATGTGCCGTCAATTTGTAACACTGTAATAAAGGCTTTAGGATAAACATGCCTGAAAGTTCTTTGAAGTGTTTCATTAGTCGGAACCTTGACACATATATGAATACTGTGGATGCCCCCGGTGTGACTCCCTATCTGGAGTAATTATGGATGTGTGGGATGACCCCCTATCCATTGAATTCCTGTTAGGAGAACTTGTGGAACCTTGGGATGAATCCCAAATAGCCTCAGTAGCAGCTAGTGGTGGCCTGTTAGACCTGGAAAACTGTGACCCCCCCTGCTCTGGGGGGGGAGGAGGACCATAACATAACCTAGACAACCAAACAACAATTACAACATTGGACATGACTTCCTACTTAAGCCAGATGAAACCGGAAGAAGACCAGACTGAACTGACGACAAATATACTAAGAGAGATTTGAATTATTAGGCCAACAATCCAATGATTACAAAGGGACCAGCGCCTTTGAAAAATTGATAACTGGATGGTCTCCCTTGATTCAAATAATATGTGTAGGAATGAAGGGAGATCCACCTGAGGATTTAAAGGCACTGGTATAGAAGCCTGCTTGGCACAAAAAGAAAGCTAGAGTTAGACTTTAAAAAATGCAATTTTTTGACTTATAATGGAAGAGCCTAATGAGCTAAGGAGATTTTAAAAGATATTAATTGATTTAATATTCAGGATTTAGATATACAAGGGAAATAAAAATTAGCCATTAGAATAATAGTTTTGAATTATAATATGGAAGTTGGATTGAGACAATAAAGGATACTTTATTAGTAAGTGATGAGGTACTAGGATGAGAAATAGAATATATTTGTGAAATAAAGTAAGAATCTATTTAAGTAAACAATATGTGTATTTTAGATATGACAACTATTTTGTAGTGAAATAAGGAAAATTTGGGTTACTTGGAATCTAAATACTATGGATATTAAACTAAATTGGAATACTGTAATTGAAATGAGGTAAAACTTTAAAACAGGATATGGATATGTATAAGTTAAAATATATTGATAAATGTCTTAATTCATCGAGTTATAATTAGCAATGTATTAATTTGAATGTGATATAATAATCAAGGGAAATAGAGAGGGATTTTTTGATGATGTAACCTGAGATATGTGTGAAAAATTTTGTTATTGGATTATTGATTACCCAATCACCACGCTGCTTCCTTAATATTTGGATTTTTGTAAAACTAGAAAATTAATAAAACTTGTTTTTTAAAAAAATAATAATAATACAGAATAACATTCTTATTTTCTATTAATTTCCAAATGTCTTAAATTTAGTAGCCAAAATTTCTCTTATTTCAACATTAAATACTTCCTCCATTTTTCTCTTAATGTCTACTATTTCATATTTAAACTAGTAGCTTTTATTATAACAGCTAAGTAAAAACATATTTATTACATTTATCAATAGATATAGCTTAATTGCTTTTACATTCAACCTTTATAAATAAGTCAATATTCAAATTTAACTTTTAATATTTATACTTCCAAATTTTAAATGACGAAGGTTTTCTTTATATCAGCTCATACCAAAATCTAGTATTCAAAGTACACATCTTGTCTATTTGAATATGTTCTATTTTAATTCTCACTAATTTGTCAAAACCCCAATTTTCTTCAATCTTATTCTTTCTTTCTTTGCCAACTCGCCTTCCATATCTGTGCTTTTAAGTCATCAAATAAATCTCCCTGTTATTATATATATTGTTTGAAATAGAAAGGGCTATCTGTTTGCCATTTTTTGGGAAGGACTAACAAATCATCTCTCTATTTTTCCATCTTGGCATAGTTGTCCTGAAATGTTTATCTTCCCTTTGGTCTGTTCTTCTTCTTGATCCTCAGGGTTCTTCTGGTTTATACAGAAAGTCTTTACCATTTTCCATGTTGTCAATCCCTTTCTGGGCTTTCCATTAACTGTGTTTGTTGATCAGTTGAATCTTCTACTATAGTATTTGATTGTTCCACTTCTCTTATATTCTGTGTAGTTGATTCTTTGGTTGTAATCAAAGTTTGGGTTCGTATATCTAGGCTGACATCTTGTTCTTTTCTATAGCTTCTTATTTCATCAATGGCTGTAGGAATAGTTTCATAAATTGCTTTCAACATAAAAAGAATCTGTTCCTGATCTTCATCCATGTTCTCTTAGTAGTGTGTTAAATTAAAAGCTTTACAATCAGAGAATAAAAATATTTTTGTCACTGAGTATAGAACACAGCTGGGCTTCTCACAGCTGATATCTGTCAAGGTTGCAAAAGTCTTATCTATAGTCTGGGCTGCAAGCCAAGTCTCTTTTAGACAATAACAAATTGTAATATCAGGTTTAGCCACAAGATGTCACCCATACCATTTAGGAATTTTTTTTAAGTCCAAAATTTTTATAATCCTTTTTTCCAATTTTACTTCTTTTTAATCCAGTTAAAATTAGGTTATTCTTGCAACATGTTAACTCCCCTGGATAGTCAGTCGATGCTCTTTTTAGAGGGTGGGATAGAATTTCCCTTCCCTCTCTCCACAGGGGGAAAATACTTTGGGCAGCTAATGAAGGTAGAAAAAATAATTAGGATTGAAGAGAGGTTCAGATCTCACCCAGTCTCATCCATGCTGCTTTATAGGTGCCTGGTGGTAAGTTTGACTTTGGCTGTCTGCCATATTTCTATGGCCGATGGTGTCAGGCCCCTGCCTTGCCTTGCCCTGTGACAATGGCACCCCCATTCTACCTCACCTTGCCTTGCCTCACCCCGCAGGATGAGCCTCCTGCCCACGCCCCACCTGCCAGAGACCCCCTGGATCTCCCCCAACCCTGCCCGGCCCCCACAGGCATCCCTCCCCATGAGCAACATCAAGGTGACCATGTCCACCTTGGCCATACCCAATCTGCCATGACCACAGCCACGCCCACCCAGTGGGCAATGCCCCCCTGGCACCCGGAGATAAATAAGTGGGTTTTGGGTTGCAATTTGGGCACTTGGTCTCTAAAATGTTCACCATCACTGCCATAAAGCATATATCATATATCTCCCTATTCATTCATCTTTTATACCATTTACATATTGCATTTTATACTATTTACATATTTATATATTTACATACATATTACGTCTATTTACAACATAACTTCCATTTCCATTCTTATTTCATATTCTTTCTGATCTCTGTGTTACGCTCACTTTGCGGTTGAAATTCTACACTTTCTCTCTTCTAGACAAGCTTTCTTTGTTCTGACTTTTTCTCCTCGAGTCTAACCAATAGTACATCTTATCCCAAACTTCGTAATACTCTGTTTCATCCTTGACTTTAATTTCTAATGTTAGTCTATCCATCTCTGCACATATCAAAAAAAATTTAATTAGTTCACTCGCCACTGGGGATTTTCCATTTTTCCAGTTCTGGGCATAGACCAACCTTGCTGCTGTTATAATATGCAACACTAGATATGTCTCTCCTTTGTTAAACTTCCCATCTATCATTCCCAGTAAAAACAGTTCTGGTCTGGGATCTATCTTCAGTCCCAACATCAATTATATCCAAAATTTTGGGCCCATGTTATCATCACTTCTTTTACCTGCTCCTCTTCCATTTTATATTCCAATAAATATTTATATGTTCTTTTGATTGCTTTCTCCTCTGTTCCTAATAATATTTTATCTAGTGTTGTCAGATCCCTCCGTATACCCCATTCCTTTTTGTCTTTCTTATAATGTGACTGAATTTGCAGGTACACCCACCATTCCAATTGTACCCCATTTTCTTTTAATTCTTGTCTAGATTTAAGTTCCCCTTGTTCATTTAGAATATCTCTGTGTGTAACTACTTTTCCCAAGTTCATGAAGTTTGGATGCACTAGCGCTTCCAATATTGAAAGCCATACCGGTGTTTTTATATAGTTCTGTTGTTTAACTTTAATCCACACATTTAGTAATGCTGCTCTGATATGGTCTTTCTGGAAGTATTGATCTCTCATCCCACAAAAATGCGTGCCATCCAGATTGTAAATCATGACCCTCTAGAGTTAATAGCCCTCTTCTTTTAACTTTATCCAATCCCGCACCCAGGTGAGTATTGCAGCTTGGTAGTACAGCTCCCAGTCAGGTAGTCCAAATCCCCCTCTCTCTTTGGCTTCTTGTAGTAGTTTTAATTTAATTCTAGGTTTCTTCCCCTTCCAAATAAATTTCAGTATTATTTTATTCAAATTTACAAAATATTTTTCTCTAATTTTATGGGGACATTCTGAAATAAAAAGAGTAATTTAGGTAAAATGTTCATCTTTACTGTTGCAATTCTCCCCATGAAGAAGAGTTGCAAATTTTTCCATCTTTCTAAGTCTTTCTTTATCTGATTGTTTAAATTAACATAGTTACTGGTATCTTCTTTAATTGTAATACACCTTGCTGTTAGCTGTACTCCCAAGTATTTAACTTTCTTCACTATTTGGATATTTACTTTCTCCACCAGGTCATTTTTCATTTTTTCAAAAGATAAAAATCGATTGCCAAAAGAATTGGGTCTAAAAGAAAAAGACCAAAAGAGGTCTGCCTCAGCTTGAGCTTCTAAGTAAATACACCATCAGGTTGAGAAAGGTATGATTTATTAGAAGCCAAGTGAAATACAAGTGAAAGCCAGAACTGGATTTCATACGCCAAACCCAATGGTGGGATTCAGCCAGTTCACACCACTTCGACAGAATCGGTAGCTAATGTTTTGTTGCCCAAGCCCAGAATGGACTTCCGGAAGTGGTATCTACACAGAGAACCGGTTGTTCACATATTTGAATCCCACCACTGGATAAACGGATCTTAGAAGACTGAGTATTTTGTAATACTGTTGCATTGGTTAAATAATGCAGTCAGGTGGGCTGGCCTAGCATACAGCAGAGTCTTAAACACTCTATTCATTGGCTAGAAGGGGCACATCTTTTAGCCAAATTTTCCAGTAAGTAGGTCTGACGCTAATTTTATTTTATTTTTTTTAAATGAAAAAATTCTTTTATTAAAACAACCAGCATTGAACATAAAATCATAGTATGCATCAATCATCATAGCACCTGATATACATCACTAAGTATTAATCTTTATAATCGTCTGGTTTGGTAAACATTTTTCACCCCGCACATCAAGCCTCAACTAACCGCCTGTTACAATTTATTTGCTTGGTGTTTCTCTTTTCTATAGTCTATCCACAGTTCCTAGTCTATCTCATATTATTCATCTCAGTATTAGTACAATCTTTTATGGTCCCTAACCAATAATCCTGAGGTAGAAATTCAGTATCCTGAGGTAGAAATTCAGTAAGCTTTCCCAATATTAAAGCAATCAACATTAAATCTGGGTTCATATTAATAAGCTGTCCTTTCAAGACCTGAAAATACATCTCTTGCATTTGGTCTATCTACATTCATACAATCAGCATTGAACAGAAAATCATAGTATGCATCAATCATCATAGCACCTGATTTTTAAAACTCACTGTCCAATAACTGCAGTTATTGATTCAGACTGTATAAATTCAGCCAGATCAACATGCAAACTGGAAGAAATCCCAGAGTCCAGTTCCAAGCATGTTTTCCCATCTTGCTTGTCTAATGGATTCCAATAATCAAGGTGGACGAGGAGTTGACCCTATTGGCTTATGTTATTATGATATCTGACTCTGCCATTGTTCTGTTCTCTGCTCCACTGGGCATGTATGGATGCTTCATAAAAGTAGAAATCTAGCATTGAAAAAAAAAGAACTTTTTTCCACATTTCTGAAAAGAACAATTGAGTGGATGGAAATAGATTAAAGGTAAATTACAAGTATATTGGCACACAGCTTGGCAGGTTGAATGTTGACGCCTATTGTAGCTGGATAATTTCTTCCCCATAATTTAACATTCATTATCCAGTTTTGTGCTTGTTGGCTGTTTATACATCTTTTTAAACAGGTTCACCATCAAGATTTAGTACCCAGTTGAGACAAGCAGGAAAAAAAATGGCAAATGGCCTTTTAAACACCAGGATTCTGATCCCATGAATGAGCTCCAAGGGATCAAAGAACTGGATCTGTAAAGAACCTAATAGTGGGACAAGCAGAGAGAGATCATTCATGAAATCTCCAATGACAGGATGACTAGGAAAGGGGGCTGTAGCAGCAGATCATTAAATGGAAAACTCTTAAACTAGCAATCGGCATTTAAAAGCAAATCATAAAGACATTATTTGACCAAAAATTAGAGTTATCTAAAAGTTATTCTGTTGTGTGACCTTCTGAGACACTCTAAGGTTTTGGGCAGGATTTTGGGAGCCTTCCGATGCTCACCCAATATTTGGGACCTTAAGTCACTTCATCCCTGGCTAACATGGACTCTGGCAAGTTTATGTGAGAGTCCATAGTATCTATTGGATATCAGTGGCATATAGGCTTTATTATGAGAAATAGAAAATCAGGACTATTTTAGCTAAAACAATTATTTTTCTTTGATTTTAACCTGGGGAAAGGAGATTCATTGAAAAACTGGCTCACCTTGAGACTTTCTGAATCTCTTGAAGTAGAGTTATATCATCAAAGAAACTGTCATGCTTGTGATGTAAAAAGAAAAGCATTATTCCTGTTCTTGCTTCTAGGAGGGGCCAGACAAAGAACTGCCGAGGAAGAGGCTGCAACCTCTGAGATTGATGATCCTACATTACTCTTTCTCCTCCTGTGATGAAAATTGTTGTGTTTTCGGCTCGTTGGCAATTGACGAAGACACATGGTAAAAACAACAAGCTCTTTATTACTCTTCTCCTACAACCAAGCAAACAGCAAAAGGCACACAGGCCTTTTATAGGGCCAGAGACCCAGATAGTGTGAACCAATAGGAATTGAGCATTTTCGCGCCTTGCGCATGTGTACAAGGCTGGCGCCACCCTATCTGGTCCCGGGCAGCTTTTAGAATGCCCGGGACCATTTGCAACATTCTGAGCCTGCTTTCAGCTCTTGCAGGCTCAGGACACAATACCCCTTCCCTCTAGATGGAACACATATAGCTACGCACAGGTGCATTGTGTAATGCAGGGAGAGTGGAATACAGATGCATTATTCAAATGCAAAGAGGGTGGAAATGCTTGGGTCTGCACGCAGGCAAACACCTTTCAAATAGTTGTTAACTCAAATAAAATATATCCAAAACCAAAATATTATATGAGACTCTTCCTAAGTGTTAACCCCCTCATTCAGCAACCTCATGCAAGGTGTCTTATGTGTTGACTAGAACTTCACATAATCTCCTAGATGTTTAGGTGGGCACTTGGCCCTTTGCGACCTTCTAAGGGCTGGTGAGGGTGCCTGGCCTACCTGCTCATCTACCAGGCTAGGCAGGACAGGACATTGGTGCCCTAGATATCCAGGTGACCCTGGTGAGGGTGCCTGGCCTACCTGCTCGCCTACCAGGCTAGACAGGCCAGGACTTTGATGCCCCAAATACCCACATGACCCACCCAGCTGCTGATCGGCTGGACCCGCTGAGTCCAAGCCAGTATACCTTGGAGTGGTGGAAGTCCCCAAGTCCACAATGGACTCCTCTTGGGAACACTGTCTCTCAAGCCCAAGACCAGCAGTTGGAAAGGCCTGAGTGGCGGAAGTTCCCCAGTACTCCGTAGTCCCCGAGCACGTGCCAGAGGTGCCAGAGTCAGGAGCTGACTCCATGGCAAATCCCCTTGCTACTGACTTCCTTTTCGGAGCAATAGCTGAATTATGAGAGTGCCCCTGTTGGAATTCCCTTTCTATGGCTGTTTGTGATTTATGTGGATACCCCTGGTCTGTCTCCCTGTCTGGAGCACTATCTGACATGTTTGAATAACGTGGATACCCCTGGTGTGACTCCCTGTCTGGAGTAATAATGGATGTGCAGAGTGACCCCCTATCCTGGGAATTCCTGCTCGGAGCACTTGCAGAATCTTGGGATGACCTCCAAACAGCCTCAGCAGCTTGTGAGGCCCTGTTAGGTCTGAGAACTTGTGACCCAGAATGGATATTATGATCCTCCTCCCCCCCCCCAAGAAGAGCCAGGAGCGGAAACGTGGCTGTCCAGTTTCCAACACAGTTGGTCTATGTGTCTGCGAAGAACGCGGCCATCCTCCAAGGCAACTTCATATGACAACGGCCCAGAGACCTTGCAGACCACAGCTGTGACCCAGAGATGTCCAGGTCCATAGTTCCTTGCCCAAACCGGATCACCCACCTGAAGTCTCCTACCGTGTTTCCCCGATAGTAAGACACCCCCGATTGTAAGACGTATCGGGGTTTTCAGGGGGTCGGCTAATATAAGCCGTACCACGAAAGTAAGACATATTACTCCTGCCCACTTCCGCCTCCTGCTTAAAATACTTAAATACTTAAATACTTAAAATACTTAAAATACTTAATATACTTAAAATACTTAAAACAAAACTGACAATTGTTTTCCAATCAATATAAGCCGTACCCCGAAAGTAAGACATAGTGGGGCTTTTGGGGATAAAAAGAAAGTGTGACCCTGTCTTGCTTTAGGGGAAACACGGTAGATGCCCACGGTTGTGACACCTGTGAAGCCACCCGGTCTGGGTGCAATCTGTCCAGTTTGGTGATGAGGCGGCGACCCCAGCGGAGTTCAGCAGGGCTCTTCCCTGTGGCTGTGCATGGTGTGGTACTACTAAATTTTGAGATGACTCCCCAGCAATGAGGATGTCATTGAAGTAGGGACAGACCCCAGAAATACCTTGAAGTGTGCTCTCCATGACACTTTGGAATATGCCAGGGGCTACATTTACCCCAAATTGGAGTCTTTTGACCTTGAAGGCCCCCCTGTGGGTTACAATCATCTGGGCCTCTGCAGATGCCTCATCAACAGGTAGCTGTTGATAGGCCTGTGCCAGGTCAAGTTTCGCAAAATGCACCCCCCCTTGAGGGAGGCCAGAATGTGGCTTACAACAGGCACTGGATAAGCGTGCTGTTGCAACGCTTTATTCAGTGTGCACTTATAGTCTGTACATATACAGATTCCCCATTAGCCTTTAGAGGCGTTACTATGCGGGTTTCCCATGGACTAGAATCCACAGGTTCTAAGATGCCCTGCTGGAGCAATTTGTCCAGTTCAGCATCTATCTTACTTTTGAGGGCAAAAGGCACCCTTCTAGGCTTGACCCTGATGGGCGTGATAGTTGGGTCTAACCGTAGTGCAATGGGAGGCCCCTTGTAGGATCCTAGCTCTGAATAAACACATCTGCAAACTCCTTACAAACCTCTGCAAGGCCCTTGTTTGCAAGGTGTGCAGCCCAGTTACTTGGATTCCCAGAGCCTCGAAACAATCGAGTCCAATAAAACTCATACGTTCACTCCCAACTACCACCACATCCAGGAAACCTTCAAAATCCTTGAGTGTGGCCTCCCCCTTTACACAGACCTTAGAATTTTGAAAATCAGTGAGTATTTGATTTGATGGCCTGAGTTTAACTCGAAGGCAATTACTGCTGCAAATCCTTTTGAAGGTATTAATTGACATAATTAATAGAGCGGACCCTGTGTCCAACTCCATCAACAAGGGAACCCCTTGCAACCTCATGTTAATTCAACCTTTTTTCTTAAGGGGCTTATGTGTCCCTGTCCTCAGAATACTCCTGCGCGATGTGCAGAAGCCCACCCTGTGTTGGCTGGGGACCCTGGGACCTTTCTGAAGCAATTCTTCCCGAAGTTGGACCTTCTGGCAACCCAAACAGACGGATGCAATGTGGCCTTGCCTGCCACATGCCCTGCAAATGGCGGAGTGAAACCTGCAGTCAGCTCGCTTGTGGCGTCCTCCGCACCTGAAGCACTGAAGAGATACTGGGGCCTTATCCAGATGCCTCTTCGGCCTCCTCTCAGCTGGCTGGTGAAGTCTGTCCACCTCCTCTTCAGGATCCACTTCTGATTCATCTCGCACGTCCTTTTGATGGACAGTAGCTGTGGCTGGAGGGTTCCTGGTGAGCTGCAAAGCCTTCACAGCCCTGCCTGCTGCTTCTTCAGCTGCCACCTCTCTCAACATGTCTTGGAATGAGACCTTTTCTTTCGCAAAAATCTTTTGTTGTAGGTCTCTACTTCTTAAGCCACACACAAAGCGATCACGCAGCCTTTCTTCCAGATCCTTGAACTCACAAGGTCTGGCCGCTTGTCTTAAGGTAGCAATAAAGTCCGCAGCAGATTCACCCGGCCTCTGGTCTCTCTGTTCAAACGTGTGCCTCCAAGCGATGATGGATAACTTCGGCTGGAAATGTTCCTTCAACATCTTCTTCAAGTCAGTGTATGTTACTGACTCCAGAAGTGCTGGGGACACCAGATTTTCCGCAATGTCAAAAGCTTCTTGTCCACAGGCACACAAAAGAGTTGTAGCCTTCAGGCCGTCTTCTCATATCTGATTTACTCTAAAGTAGTTCTCCACCCGTGCTACGTAGGAATTCCATCTCTCTGGGTGGGAGACATCAAAATCAGTCAAACGGCCAATCTTCGACATCGTAAACTGCACGACCTTCGCTAATTGCCTCCTCTGCAAGCTGATCTTTGGGAAAGGGCCCTTTTGCCGAGCTCACCTCCAGCGACGCGGTATTGGCAGGCTGAGTCGCGAATGCAGGACGCCATCTTCCCAATCGTCAGGGCTTCCTTAGTAAGTCCTTAATTATTTTTATTGCTTATTTATTGCTTCGTCGCCAGTGTTGTGTTTTTGGCTCATTGGCAATTGACAAAGACACATGGTGAAAACAACAAGCTCTATTACTCTTCTCCTACAACCAAGCAAATAGCAAAAGGCACACCGGCCTTTTATAGGGCCAGAGGCCCAGATAGTGTGAACCAATAGGAATTGAGCATTTTCATGCCTTGCCCATGTGCACAAGGCTGGCGCCACCCTGTCTGGTCCCGGGCAGCTTTTGGAATGCCCGGGACCATTTGCAACATTCTGAGCCTGCTTTCAGCTCTTGCAGGCTCAGGACACAAAAAAATAATGCTATTTCTTATAAAACAAACATTTAAAAACTTGGTTCTATGCTCGTACCTCACATGTTGAGATGAATTGATTTCTTTGCACACAAAGGATGATTTTTAAAACATTTCTGGGTAGGAAAAAGGGACGAGTTTGCTTTTTAAAATCTTCAAAAATTGCTTCAATAAAATGCATATTATGAATTATGACCTTCCCTTTTCGTGCTTTATTTATTTTCTCTCATCCTTCATGATTCCTGCATAATTGAACAGGCTATAATCATTCCTCTGGCAGAGCAGATCTGTGCAACCACATATGTTATTGACTCAAAGCTTAACTTCACTTGACAGAGATCCTGATGTATTTCTTCATATAATATTAGTACTGTAAACTTTCTTGAAATTGTTATTTATTTATTTGCATCCCACCCTTATTATTTTTACAAATAACTCAAGACAGCACACATATCCAACACACCTTCCTCCACCTATTTTGGTTTTGGCGCAATGGTTAAAATGTAGTATTGCAGGCTAGTTCAATCCTGACCAGCTCAAGGTTGACTCAGACTTTCATCCTTCCGAAGACAGTAACATGAGGACCCAAATTGTTGGATGGCAATATGCTGACTCTGTAAACCACTTAGAGAAGGCTGTAAGGCACTGGAAAGAGGTATATAAGTTTAAGTGCTATTGCTATTTTCCCGACGACAATCCTGTGAGATGGGTAGAGCTGAAAGAGAGTGACTGAGCCAAAGTCACCCAGCTGGCTTTCATGGCCAGTCTGCTGCCTTCTAGCCTGGTGCCTTAATCATGAGACCAAACTGGCTTTTCATGAAAATGTTAGGCTCCAAATCAAGAATGACACATGGTCATTTTTGCCAGTGACTTCTTTATTGTTTCACACCTGCTGACAAAATCTTTCCAAACTAAAAACTCTACTATCCACTTCTACATTGTAATCTATAAACTATTAGAGGCAGACTGTCTTCACCCATTTTTCTCTCATACATAACATCTGGACTGAATTGCCTCTTGTACCTCTGGAATACGGCCTCTCCCTCTTCAGAATCTACCTTCTCACTGCATTCCAGCCCAGGTATTTTGGTTAGAAAATTGAGGGTGGATGGCTTATCTGTGAGCACATATGGGATAACAAGTACTTAAAAAAAATATTACTATATATACTTGTGGAAAAGCCCGTCCATCAATACGTTGAAACCAATAATGTATTTGGGGGTGTATTTTGGCATCTAAAATTCTCAGCTTATTTGTTAATATATTCCTCAACCTGATACTCTTCAAAAGTATTATGAATCTAGTTCTTGAAGCCCTAACACATTCCTCGTTAACATTCGGTATTGCTTATGCCCTCTGGGGTTTACTAGGAGCAGAAATGCTGGTTATTAAATTCCTTTTTAAAAGGTTTCTAGAGATTGTCAGCAGTAAGAACCTACATGGTAGATGGTGAGCATACAATATGTGTACATTACATTAAGATTTTTCTTTGAACCAGCATCCAAAATGCCCCCTTGACATCCTTGTTTCTCAGGCTGTAGATCAGGGGGTTGAGCATGGGAGTCAGAGCCCCGTATGCTAAGGATATGACCTTGTCCTTTTCAGAAACGGATTTCCCTTCGGGTCTCAAGTACATGATCATGATTGTTCCATAAAAGACACTGACCACAGCAAGGTGAGAACTACAGGTGGAGAAGGCTTTTCTGCGTCCCTGGGTGGAGCTTATACATCGTATAGCCAGGCCTATGCGGATGTATGTCACCACTATGAAGCCAAAGGGAGGAAATAGCAGAAAGAGGCTGGAGATATGCATAAAGAGCTCACTGACTGTGTTGGAACAAGCCAGTTTGAGTAGAGATTGAAGCTCACATGCAAAATGGTTGATGATGCAATGGCCACAGAAATCAGTGGGCTGCAAGAGCACATTGACCAGTGTCGTCATGAAGGCAATGGCCACTGACATGGCTACTAGATAAAAGCATAATTTCCAACTCATGATCTGTGTGTAGTATAATGGCTGACATATAGCTGCCAAGCGATCATATGCCATGACTGCCAAAACAATACACTCTGCTACAACCAGAAATAAGCCAATGTACATTTGGACCAAACATCTGGAGAAAGAAATTGTGGGCCTGTAGATGAAGCAGTTCACCAGGATCTCAGGAAGTGCATTGTTGGTAAGAATAAAGTCTATGGTGGAAAGAACACAAATGAAGAAATACATGGGGGTGTGAAGCCGGGGGTCAGCAATGCTCAACATGATGATAAGTCCATTGCCAAGAAAGCTAATGAGATACACTATCAAGAGGAACCAAAAGAGAACAATCTGAGCTCTGGGATGTTCTGATAATCCAATCAGAATGAATTCAGTCACCAGTGATTCATTTGAGGTTCCTACTATATTTTCTCTCATTCTTTCCTGCAGGAAAGAAAGAATGGTGTGATTACTGACTACATTCAGGAGAGATGCAATACCTTCACTTTAAATGTTTAGGCTGCCAAAGCTATATAGAAAAAATAAAAATGTATCTGTTTGAAAACTGTTTACACATCATGCTTAGACAGAATTTATTTTAACCATGATTTTTTTGAATACAATTGTTGGATTCTCACATGCGTGGGTTCACTCACTGCATTAAGGAGTATATATTGTTTGCAAACTGCAGTGACCGCATAAAATGCTAAGCCAAAACTAAATAAACTACATTCTCTCTCATAGCAAGATATTCAAATCCACTCACAGATTGAAGATGGAGAAATCTCTTTCCAAAAGTAATGAAAGCAGCAAGCTGAAAGCAGTAGCTTCATCCCTATCCCGGTTACTGAAACCAAACAAAAATGTCCTGAGTCAACTCATTACAAGCAATGCTGTAGTACTCAGATAATTTACAAAGTAGAATCAGCGCTGATTGCAAGGATACCATCCTTTCCTCTTTGGATCTGGCAGACCCCAAAAAGACTTTGTACATTGTAAGCAAGGTACATTGTAAGCAAGTACAATTTGTTGCAGGGCACAGTGTTGTTACTAAACCTGAGGCATCTCTATTAAGATATCAGCCTTAGCTTCATTTTTCTTTGCTTTATTATGTTATAAGCAGTGCACTGATATTTTTTCTAATGATAGTACTTTGGAATTATTGTTAGTTAAATGATGATCAGAATTTCACTTAATGACACCAGTTAATTCTTTGGGAGGGTGGAAATATTGGAGAAAATTTATGTTTCTACTCAGAATAGAAAATAGGCTGATACTTTTATTAGGAAAAACTAACCACATACTAGGTAATTCATTCTCAAATTGTCCAGGACACTTGTTTGTGCTGTACTAGAATCCAAAGGAGAGATTATAAAGCAAATTTTTTGCCTCTTCCCCAGGCTGTAATTTACCATTAAAGTGGAGATTGAGAATGGAGGTTGGTTAGAGACTAAATCTCACAAAAAGAAAAACATTCTTGGAATAAAAGATAAAGAGAGAAGAGAGAGAAGAAATACTAGCAACAGGTCCAACTTTATCAAAACGATAAGCATTAAAATAACCAGAAGACAATACAATTCATTTCAGCCACATTCTTTTTTCGTTTTTTCTTTCTTTCTTTCTTTTTGCATCAGCTTTCTGTTTAATTGAAATTTATGTCTAGCCTTTCTTTTTCTGTCCCTCCTTTTTGAATTAGCTTTTATTCAGTTGGATAATTTAAAGGTCATTCGCCCTATTTCTATCTCAGATTCTTTATTCACATTTAGTAGCAAATAGAAGATAGTCCTGCTTTGTCTGTAGATACATGCACACACAAATATAGATACACAAACACTCCCCCCCAACACATATGATAAAGTTTGGCATCTGCATGTTGTGCTCATTTTATAGCAACTGCCTATGATTGCCAACAGGGAAAGCTGCTTCTAAAGACATGGCTTCAAAGTATCCTGTCTGGATCAAGGTCTCCATGAATTCAAGATTTCTTTTACAGATACAGAGAACAACTACCTACTTAAATTGCCTTCTGTATTTGTCTTTTTAATCCTAAAGTTTTGCTTACCCAGTGTTCTTCCAGTGATAAATGCCCAAATATTTTTTTCATGTCTTGCAAAGTAATTGTGAAAAGCAACGTGGGGAAAAAAATGGCACTATTTGCTTTCCAAGAAACTGGGGATTTGATGAAGTTTAGTTCTAGAATCATCCATTCGTACGATCTTTGCACTGTGTATTTTTGCTAAAGGTAGTGTTCCTCATTGTGGTTGGTTTCACTCCTGAGCTACCGCTTGAGAAGAACAACAACCACTTGAAGGCGGGGGGAATTAGCAGAAGGAGAATGTGTGAGATGTGTTCTTTGCTTTGGCGTTGAGAACAACACTGCCAGTTCCTTGAGGTAAAAGGGTTTTTTTTTTCATTCTCATCTTTTCCCCAGTGGGTAATAAATGGCACTTCTGCTGGAAGAAGGCCCAAATAAAATTCTAAGGACAGATTTTTAATTTAATTTCAAGGGAATTTCTTGCCCATTAAGTATAAAGTCGACTTTTGGCGGGCTCAGCAGGGCAGAGACAGCCTGGACAATTCCTATTGGCTTTTGAAAGCCAATAGAATTAGACTGTATTCAAGAGAGTCTATTCTATTGGCTTTTAAAAGCCAATAGAATAAGATGGAGTAGCACAGCTAAGGAAAAGGGGGGGAAATGGAGGACTGCGTTGTTTGGCAACCCCCATGAAATGGTCGTTCGACCCCAAATGGGGTCACGACCCACAGGTTGAGAACCGCTGCTTTACAGCAAAACCAGTTTTTTTAGCTTCTCAGAAATTTATAGCATAAAATGGCTGTGGAAGCCAGTGTTCTGATGTCTTTCATAACCAAAAGAGAACCCAGAGTGGGAGAAGAGTTTAATGACCACATAGAAGGGGGCGGTCCCACAGGAACCTGGCCGAACCAATGGGAGACCCACCTTTGCTGACATGAACCCTTCATTTCAGGCCCACTCCATTATTCACATCAGTTTTCTCTTTGTAGAGTCTGAAGGTGGGATGAGAGAAAACAGCCTCAGCTGCAGATGGATGATGAGGTACAAGTAGTAGTGGCATGTGGATATGTTCATTGGAGGTGGCTAAGGGGCCATTGTCACTCAAGGGCAAGGAGTACTCTGGATTTGTCATAGGAGGTATACAAATAATGTTAAATCCTTCAAAACATTACTACTTTATAAATTTTAAATTACCTTTTTCTCCTTGTCTCACTTTTCCTCCCTTTCCTTCTACTCTCAGGCTTTCCTAAATGAGAATAATTATAGAGTTTCATTCTAACCTGGATTCCCAACAAGGCAGAGAACCAAAGCAGCTTGGAGACCATCCTGGACGGTCTCTTTTTTCATTTCTTTTTATTCCGAATGGCTCAGAGTAAACCATCCCAATATAGCTGCTTTGCCATGTTCCCCTCCCATTCCAGAAGGAAATCATGTTGCCCTAAATCTTGTTGCCCTTCAGTGTCCTGACCACTTGCTTGGAACAGGTGTATGATGTGCTGCTGACCATATAGTTTTAATGTGCAATATTTTGAGGTTGAGATTGGGGGTCCTCAGGCTAAAATCCTAGACTCACCCAACACAATCCATTATCCAAGCCTCCTCAGAGCCTTCTAAACAGTTGCTTCCAATTTGAAATCCCAAATTTGGAATTTGGTTATTTGTGAGCAATGTTCTGATCAATTTTAAAAGGCAGCCACTACAAAAGCAGAGGAATAATGCAGCACTAAGCAGTTCAGAGGTAGACATATTTTGTTACTTTTTGAACGATTGAAAGAAGAAATGAAATATGTTCTCCTTCCATTCAAATTCCCATTCATGGGAAATTAAAATCTAAACAAGAATTGGAAAATTTAGGAATTAATCTATCCTGGTGGGCACATTTACAGATACTAAATAGATACAAAAAAGATGTAAAAATGTATGGATTTTATAAGGACCAAACTGTGTTTGATAAGATTTTGTTAACCTCAGATGAGAAATTGATTAAGAAAATGTATATTTTTTTGTTAATTTTAGATATGGAAAGTGAACAAGTGAAAGAAACAATGATAAGATGGGCAAAAAATTTTGGTTATAACATAGAATTAGAAAAATGGCAAATGTTATGGGAGAGAAACTATAAATTAACAATGTAACTTCATACAGAGAAAATCTGTATAAAATGTTTTATAGATGGCACCTTCCACCAGCAAGATTAGCAAAAATGTTTAAAAATATGTCAGATAGATATTGGAAATGTAAACATAATATAGGCACGTATTATCATATTTGGTGGACATGCGGGAAGGCAAAGGCTTATTGGAAAAATATACATATGTGGTTAGAAAAAATATTGGATGAACAAGTGGATTTTAACCTGAACTTTTTTTACTAGGCATCATGTCTGAAAAGACTAATAAGCAGAAATTATATTTAACCCTACATATTACCTCAGCAGCAAGAATAATTTTTGCACAATATTGGGAGAATGAAGGATTGCCATCAGAGGAAGAAATAATCAGGAAGATATTGGAATGTGCAGAGATGGACAGATTAACTATGAGGCTGAAAGAAAAAGAAGATACAGACTATTATCAAATTTGGAATTTATTTTATTCTTGGATAGAGAAAAGAAGGAAGGATTAGGAATTGAACATGTATTAGTTTAGCAAATTTCAGACAACTTGTTGATTGGAAAAATTAACATATATTGACAAAAAAAATTAATAATAAAAAAGAACAACACAAAATGGTGCGGATCCCTTTTATACCCTTTTGCAGGGAACAGCGTCAGCCAATAAATGCAATGTATTTTTCCCACTTTCCGCGTGCGCAATAGGCTGGAGACAGCCTGTCTGGCCGGGGCAGCCACATGGTCTGCCCGGGTCTCTCTGCAGCTTCCTGCACCTGCTCTGTCAATCACAGGCCCAGGACATAAGACCACCTATCTTGCCTAGTGGCAACTCTAAGTCCCCTATAGACATAAAAATGAAATAAATCATTGAAACTTTAAAACAATATTAACACTAAAATTGGTTTAAAATTGACAAGATGGTAAGGATCAAGTTGCACACAGGGAGCAGGTGGGATGTTATTTTAGTCTATTAACCACCTCCAGGAAGATATGCTCCACTGGATTGTCAGAGTGAGGTCTTCAGGCCCTTTCAGAAAGCCAAAAGAGTGAGTGCGGATCTCACCTCAGTGCCACAATATTCACCACTGCAGAAAGACTCTTCTCCTGAAGCCCACTTCCTGGAATTTATTGGCTGATGGGGTCCGCAGCATGTCCCTTCTGCCAGTGAAGTTGTAGTGGGCCGATCCCCTTGTGACGAGTGGTTCCTCAGGTAACTTGGTTCCATGCCATGAAGGGCTTTAAGGTGATAACCAACATCTTGAATTGGATCTGTAAACAAGCTGGCAACCAGCGCAGCATGCAGAACAGTGGTGTAACATGGGCCACCTAGGGGACCCAGGAACTACCAGCTATAGTTTCCAAATATTCTTCAATATTTGTTACAATAGGCCAAGCATGAGATGATCAGGGCTTGACTGATTGAGTGCAGGGACTCCCGATCCAGGAAAGGACACAACTGGCATGCAGCACGTGGTTGTGCAAAGGGTACCCTAGCCATGACTGCACCTGTTCTTTGAGCAGGAATCACAAGTCCAGGAGAACTCTCAAATTGCACACTGGGTCTGGCTGGGGCAGTATAACCCAATCTAGAACTAAAGATGCTAAAGTTCCTGGTCCCAAACCTCCACACATTCAAAGCCATTTGATCTTACCATGGTTCAGTCAAAGCCTGCTGTCCCCCATCCAAACCTTCACAGCTTCCAGGACCATGAGAGGGCAGCAATAGTATCACTTAGGCCACCAAGTATGACAATGTAAAGTATATAAGAATAATGTGATGTGCATAGTGATGGGGGTCCCCAGGTTGTACAAGCTGTACTGGCTTCCTGTTTCCTTCCAGATGATCACTTTTAAAGCCTAATATGGCACAGGGCCAGGTTATCTGAAGGACCATTTTCCACTAAGGAGATTTACCCATCTCTCCTACCAGATTAGATAGCTAGGCACATTCCTAGTCCTTAAGCATTAACACATTATGGAATCTAGAAAGTGTTCTTTTTCCATGGCAGGCCCTGCCGTATGGAGCACTCTTCCCTCTGAAGTTTGGTAGGCTTCTACCCTCTAACTTCCATAAAGCAGCCATTTGTGTTTGCTTATTATAAAATACTTCTTGTGCTGAGAGCCACATAGAGGTTTTCGGGCACAACCTGGAATTCTATGTATTCCGTATTCTCAATATGGCGCGTCTAATAGAATATTTTTTAAAATCCACATTAACTTTGACTTTGTTGTATACCAAATATCCATGTCACTCACACTTCAGGTCATGTCACTCTTACTCTACAAACATTCTATTTCTCAGCAATATCTCTCATCCAAACCAAACAGCAAGCTGCAAAATAAAGCAACAAATCAGCTAAACCCAATCCTCCTCTTTTCTTTGCATCTTGTAGCACCTTATATTTAATTTGCGGGGGGTTTTCCCCTGCCACACAAATTTAGATATATAATTCCATAATTGTTTAAATGGTGCATCATATGTCAAAACAGGTATTGTATGGAATTTCATTAGATTTACAATGCTTTAATCAAGGAATCACCAAGAAAGAAACTAAATCCCTATCAACACTGGTAGAATAAGCTACTATATATACAGTAAATAGGCAGAAGACCCCACTCTCAACTACAACAATGAGGAGATCTTTGAGAGGGGAGATTTCATTGTTTTCAGCCAGGTATGAGTTCTGTGTAGGGTATTGTACCATGGTTGAAACATAATTCAGTGATAATGAGGGAAAGCTAATTTTTACTATTTATAATAAATAGTTATGAATAACTGTCAGCTACAGGTGCCTCTGGATAATACACAGAGATGAACACTGATTTAATATGATATCTTTTTTCCAACCAGTTTCCAAAAAGCTCCCTTCACATCCCTGTTTCTCAGGCTGTAAATTACAGGATTCAGCATAGGAGTCAGAGCTCCATAGACTATAGATAGGATCTTTCCCTTGTCAGAAACTGATTCTCTTTCTGGAACCATGTACATTATGATGATTGTTCCGTAAAAGACACTGACAACAGCAAGGTGTGAGCTACAAGTGGAAAAGGCCTTTTTGTAACCCTGACTTGAGCGAAGGTGCATTACAGCCCAGCCTATGCGACCATATGTTACAACTATGAAGCCAAAGGGAGGGATTAAGAGAAAGAGGCTGGAAACATTCATCAAGATCTCACTGATATGTGAGTTGGAACAACCCAGTTTGACAAAAGATTGTAGCTCACAGGCAAAATGGTTGATTATGCGATGGCCACAGAAGTCAGTGGGCTGCAAAAGCCCATTGATCAAGGTAAACGTGAAAGCAAGGGTCACGGATATTGCTACCAGGGAACTGCATAATCGCCAACTCATGACCTGCACATAATGCAAGGGCTGGCATATAGCTGCAAAGCGATCATATGCCATGACTGCAAGGAGAACACACTCTGTTGAAACAAGCAGCAGACCCAGATACATTTGAGACAAACATCTGGAGAATGTAATAGTGGCCCTGTAAATGAAGCAGTTGATGAGAACCTCGGGAACTACATTGTTGATGAGAATGAAGTCTATCAAGGAGAGGACACAAATAAAAAAATACATAGGAGTATGAAGCTGGGAGTCCATAATAATTAATGTGATGATGAGACCATTGCCAACAAAACTAATGAGGTATGCCATCATCAGGAAGCAAAAGAAGATAACCTGGGCTCTAGGCTGGTCAGATAATCCAATTAAGATGAATACTGCTGCTACTGTTTCATTTGTTGATGCCATAGTAGCATTAGATATTTCTGTCTCCTGTGGGGAAAAATGAACACTTTTTACAGGTGACTGTAGAAGAAATTAATTGATAATCTCTAAAAGTGGAGGACATTTTCTTTATCTTTTCCTTTTTATTCAGTGATTGCAAATAAATATGCCTTCAAACTCCCCATTATTCCCCATGAAGATAAAGTATGCATGTTATATATAAACTGTTTTTCATTGATACAATACTCCAGACAAACAAAAAGAAAATTCTAAAACCAGGATAAAGATATCCAATATATGTATTTATAGTACACATTAGATAATGCTGTGCATATTTGTGGGTGGGGATATCTCTGTGTTAAAGAAACTAGTGAGTACAATGGATGCATATAATAGAATACATGTTGGATATAGGGTTTACTTAGGATCTGGGTAAAATATTCTAAGTTGTTCAGTAAAACTGTAGATCTATTGATCAATACAAGCAGGGCTTTTTTTTCCTCATAGAATGCCCAGAACGGAGTTCTGGCACCTTTTTTGGATGGGACCTTACAGGGTAGGCAAGGCAGGTTGTATGACGTGTGTGAGTTCCGGCACCTTTTTTTTTTTTTTTAAGAAAAAAAGCACTGAATACAAGTAAGTAAAACTCCAGTCCAGGCCAATATTCCAGTCTGACCAACTCTTGGGTTTTAGCTAATTAGAAGAATTAGAACAATTCTGAAGAGTAGTAAGAGAGTAATATATTCTGAAAACATAGCTCAGGCTCAGTCTGGGTTGGACTGAGAACATAAGATAGGCAGATCTTGATAGTACTTGGATAGAAGACATCTGAAAAATCACTGAGCTGGAGGATGGACTGGGGTGTGATTAAAATAAACCAGAGAAAACTGGTGACAAAAGTTCATGGACACATCCATGAGCCGGGCTTCACCCACTGGTAGTTATTGTCTTAGGCTTCATAGACCCATGAAACTGGACACTAGGTTGATGCCTTAACAGAGGTCATATATGATACACATTTACCATACATCACAAGAGAACACTGGTTTAATTGTTTTAAAGGTTTTGAAGTGACGAATGTGTGATAATGTGATAGTGGTAAATAAATCTGTCATGGAATTTAGTGGATGTAAATGTGGGTGCTTCCTGGCTTGTAGAATATTGGAAGGATAAATATTATGGAATCAACTTAATATTCATTCTTCCATGAAAAAAATCTACACTGGAGTCAGACAGAGGGATGCTCTCACTTTGCAAAATATATGAAGTGAAGTGAGGAGTGATTCGAAGCATCCTGCATTAGCCTGGCCACCGTGACATATTAAATATTGATATGACTATTTCTACAAGCTGTAGAGAACTATTTACTCGGCAAAGGGGCCCCTGTTGCTATTCTTTCAGACCACAATTCTGGTCTTACCTTTTTTTCCAATCAATTAAAAAACCGATACACAAATGTCATAGATCTAAAAACCTCTTCCCAAATCTGAAGAGTTTGGCAAAGAAGACTTGTGGTTTGGTCCACTCAGTTTGACTCTTAGGTGGTGCAAAAAGTCTGATGAGAAATTCATGAACTGAGTTAATGTATTGTGGACAGGACTGTATGTCTTTGCAATATGTGGGCTACCTCCTCTTCCTAAGCTTACCTGCTGTCTTTAGGCTATTGTGGAGGATGTCACCTTTCCAGGGTTGGAAAAGAACCTGTTGCGGTATGGTTATTTGTTTATAAAGAAGTTAGGTGGCCTTGTCCCTGGCTTCTGATAAGTTATTGCCTGTCCCCAGTTCCAAGTGATTTCTTCTTAGGGAACATTTGCCAAAAGGTATAAACAGAATGTTTATAAATAAATGATATTCAGAACTTAATAAAATGCAAGCCAAACTTGCAATTATGCTGAAATCATAAAAACTCATTTAGTTAGAAAAAAACCCTCATATTCAACAATATGGGGCTTACACTCAGGTATAGGTTTGTAGTAGCAAGCTTTCATAGTTCTGTTGCAAATGTGGAATCATTTACCTAATATGAGTTTCAGCAAAGGTGACCTGAGATAAGATTCAGTTCTTTTGTAATGTGTGCAATTTAGTCCAAATTACTTTTGAAGGAGAAGGACTGATACACAAATATGTTTGCTGAGCAACAATATCAGTTGTAAAGGAAAAACACTACCTATGGGGGAAAAATACAGATATTGATGTTCACTATAGCAGATATTTTGAAAACAGGTTCATGGAAAAAAAGTACTTACATGATCCGTTCTTTATTTCTGCCCCAACAAAAGCTCTCTGCATTTCTAGAAAAAGGAGATGATGATTTTGATCCCAGCTGTTCCTTAGTGAGTCACAAGCACTGTTACTGCTGATGATCCACCTGGAGTAAGAAGGGTTGGCCCAGAAGTGATTTAAGGACTGGACTCTAATTGAACTCCATGAGGAATCTCTTTACTCTCCAAGTTTACTTGCTATTGTGCACTTTCCTGAACTTTAGGAACTGTGCAAAACTGGCCCCGTTTGCCTTGCATCTGCAGGTAGCCGTGTGATAGGCATAGGATACAGAACCAAAGTTTGGCATGAATAATAAGGTGACCAACCGTCCTCCTTTAGGGAGGACAGTCCTCCTTTTGTGAGTTCTGCCCTCCCTCGAAAAGTGTCCTCCTACATGTCCTCCTTTTCGATATTTGAAGACTAATCTGCAGGGCTTTTCTTTCTCATAGAACACTCAGAACGGCGTTCCGGCACCTTTTTTTGATGTTTTTTTTTTCAACTTTTGCATAAGCTGTGCTACTCCCCCTATTGGCTTTCAAAAGCCAATAGGAATGGCTGCTGAGCATGCCAAAACACCCAGCTAGCAAACTTTGCACATGTAAATTGTGTGCAGCGAAGGCGAATTGGCAGGAACTTTGCACCCTCCCTGCTACCCAACTACACCATCTCCTAGTTAGTCCCGAAGACACCTGGAGGAGACTGGAGCGGCGATGCCACGGTAACTTTCTCTTGATCTTCAGCCCTGCTAGGGCAATAATGGCTACAGGCGCAAGAGGCAGGGGCAGCGAAGCTGCTGTGGGCAGGGGTGTGAGGGGCGGCGGTGGTTGTGCTGTGGGAGCCACGGGGCCTGCTCTATATGGGGCTGTGCCGGGTGGGCGGTGGCGCTATTGGGGCAGCTGCAGGCGGGGTGTGTCAACAGCGGGCTGCCCCCCGGGGCCGGAGCCGGTGCAGTTGGTGCTTTGGGAGCCACGGGGCCCACTCTACATGGCGGGGCAGCAGTGCTGACAGGGCGGCTGCAGGCGGGGGCGCGGCATGTAAGCATAATTACAATATAAAATGTTATTGTTACAAATATTTTTTATTATGCATTTATCATATTATAGTGTATTCTGTATTATTGTTGCAATGAATAAAATGTTTCTTTTATTTACGATATTTTTTTCTTCAATTTATTTGTGTCCTCCTTTCCATTGTAAAAAAGTTGGTCACCTTATGAATAAACATTCCAGTTTTCTCTTCCTTCTTTGGCAAGGTCCACTGAAATGTATTATTAGAATTTTAAATACAATGAAAGTTTGAAGAACCAAAGGAAGGAGGAGGAGGAGGAGGAGAGGAGGAGGAGATATAGAATTGTGATTTCTGCCCTCCTTTCTATATGAAATTACAATCTTACTGTTTATCCTCCACTTTTTTCTTACTTACTAATTCCCTTCCCTTTTCGCCCTTTTAGTTCCCAAAACCATAAATCATAATTCAGGCTTTGTTGAAAAAAAGTATATATAAATTTTCTAATTCTTCAAACAAAAAGTATTTATCTTTTTTCCCTGATCAAACTGTTAGCTTTGCCATTTCCGCAAACTTCATCAATTTTATAATCCTTTTTTAAAAAACTATAGGCATTTCATTACTCTTTTGTCTTTGCGTTTAGAATAATCTTGTATTTTTGTATGGATTTGTGCCCAAAATAACTTTGCTTCTTGACAGGCCTACCATATATAATATAAGGTCCTGTCTTCCTTTTCACACTTCCAAGACTTTGATATGTGTTTTATATTCCTTATACATTTCTGACAGAGCAAGCTCCATTAAACTGAGGATTTACTTTACAGTATTTCCCTGCTCAGAAGGATGAACTGTTCTTTTTTTAAAAAAAACAACAATTTTTATTAGTTTTTTCATTTTACAAACAAGTGCTTAAGAATCAACATGGTGGCAAGGCAATCAATTGTCCAAAAACAAAGTCATACTCATAAAGTTCAGATTAAGTCATTAAAAAACCCCTCTCTATTCCCTCTAATAACATATTATATTCAAATTAATGTATTTCAATACAGCTAAGTCAATCAAAACAATCATCAATAACATTTCATCTAAATAAATCCAAATCCTATATTAAGCTTTACTATTTCAATTGCTATATTCCATATTGCTAATATAAATACATAATTAACACTTCAGGTGTCTCTCCATTCCCTTTTTCCTTAACATAATCAATAATCATTTATTAATATCATTCCTTCTTTTTTCTTATTCTTCTTCCATTACAAAATAGCTATCATTTCTAATAAAAGAAATATTAGTTCAAAAAAGATAAGAGAAAAAAAGAACAAAAAGAAAAAGAAAAGAAAAGACAAAACAAGAAAGAGAGAAAAAAATATCTTTCTATTTCTATTATACTTTATAATCTATCAATCCCTCAATATCTGTGTCAAACTCTTTTAACTTCCTCCCAAAATTACTATATCCCAACAACCATGTTAATACATAGACAAACATCCTCTTATTAAATTCAAACCTTTAATTAATTTCTATTCAATCTAACATCTTATTTAACTGTCTTAAGCCATAAATCAGTCCATATCCAGTAAGCCTTTTAAACCCGCCATATAAATCCTTAAGTCACACTCTTAAATCTTATTCTGGCTTTCTTTTTATGCCAGACAGGTTTCCATAACAATGCCTCTATATCCATGAACAAGTCACTTTTTATGCCTTGTAGTTTCCTTTGGGTCAAACAAAAGAGTCCTCTTTTCTGTTTTAAAGACCTAGCTCCTTTGTAAGTAATCTCTTGTTGTTTTAAAGAATCAAGTCTCCACATTTGAAACTGTTGAATAGCAGGCTCAATTATTTCCAAGTTTGTAGTTAATAGTTGCTTATCCAAGCTACCATAGTTCTCAGTTAGTTGAGCTTGTCTGTCCATTTCTGTTGGTTTTAAAGTTGTAAGTTGTTTAGTTACAGTCCTTTTTAGTTCCTCGGAGATCTCATCAGCATGCATATGAAATAAAGTAGAATCTTTTTTAACCTTCTGTTGTTGTTTTTTGGTCTATAGAATGCTCAGATAGAGTCTGGGGGTCAATTTGTAAATTCAAAGCAGGATTTCTGTTTTTTATTGCCATAGTACACTCTTTTATTTGCAAACATATTTGGTCAGTAGATTCATAAAGTTTTTCCAGTATGAATTTATAGTCAAGTTGAACATAGGGTTTCTCCATTTCAAAAACAATTAGAAACAGTCTGTATCATTTAGTAGAGGCTGTATTCAAGGAACATTTAATCAGTATCCACCCTCACCAATACAGCTGTTAAATTTCTTTGTCTTTTTCCTTTTATGGTAATCTGAAGGTCAAAGTCAGTCTTACCATCAGAAAAGGAGACAGTTGCAATTTTGACTTTTTCCACCAGGTGTCCTCAGTAAAATATAAAATCTCCTTCCAGAGACCAGAAATATAATTAATAAGATCAGAAAACACAGAAAAAAGAATTCTTCAGATGTAGACTAAGTCCAATGGTAGATTCAATATGGTTGAATATTGAATGGCTGTGGTTGCCATCATCCCGGTATAGCCAATTGACTCCATCACTATCTATTGGGGGCAAAACAGTGGCCCCCATGGGAAGGGCTCACAATTTGGGAGTCCTCCTGGATTCACGGCTGTCCTTAGAGGACCATCTGTCCTTAGAAGACCATCTGGCAGCCGTGGCCGGGAGGATGTTCTATCAGGCTCGCCTGGTGCGCCAGTTGCGTCCCTTCCTAGACCGGGACTCACTACGCATAGTCACTCATGCCTTCGTTAACTCCAGGCTGGACTACTGTAATGCTCTCTACATGGGGCTCCCCTTGAGGTGCACCCGGAGGCTCCAACTGGCCCAGAATGCGGCCGCATGGGTAGTGACAGGAGCGTCGTGGCGCTCCCATGTAACACCGCTCCTGTGCGAGCTGCACTGGTTGCCGGTGGTCTTCCGGGTGCGGTTCAAGGTGTTAGTGACCACCTTTAAAGCGCTCCATGGCATTGGACCCGGATACTTACAGGACCGCTTACTGCTAGCAAATACCTCCCGCCGTCCGGTATGCTCCCACAGAGAGGGCCTCCTCAGGGTGCCGTCGGCCAGACAATGTCGACTGGTGACCCCCAGGGGGAGAGCCTTCTCTGTGGGAGCTCCCACGCTATGGAACGAGCTCCCCCCCGAACTCCGTACGATGACGGACTTACGCACCTTCCGTCGGGAAATTAAAACTTTCCTTTTTCAACAGGCCAGCCTGGCATAGAAGCTCCGGCTCCAACCGGGTGAAAATGTTTTAGGGGGATTGTGTAATTTTTAGGATTCGCACATATTGGGTTTTATATGGGATTTTATGGCCTAATTTGTTTAATTTATTTTTTAATTATTTTAATTCTGTATATTTATATGTTTTTTTTAAATTTTAAGGCTGTACTCTGCCCCGAGAGGGGCGGTATAGAAATTTAATAATAAATAAATAAATATTAAAAAACATTTTTTCAAGACCCCAAAGTGAATAAAAAAGAATAAAAATAGAAAAAAGTCACTTTAAATTAATTCAGTCCATTTAAGCTTCTTTTTCCAACACTCACAAATGCCACTTTCTTAGAGCAGGGAAATCATTTCAAAAGTGCTTTTTACAGGCACAAAAAAGAGGAGAACCAAGAGAGGGAAAGAAAAAGGTCTCACCCTGCTCAGCCACGGTGGTTCCTGTGCTTAGATGTTCTTCTGACTTCTGGTTACAGTGGCAAGGTAAACGGCCATTTTACTGGCCGGTCTTTCCACTGTCAGCCCAAAGGAGCAATCTCAGGCCGTGGAAGAAGCTGCCGCTCTCCCACGGACGACGAGGACCTCCTCAGCAGTAGCCGCCCCTCCAGGGCGGCTTTTTGACCTGATTAAGGGTCTACCAGCAGCAAAGAATCAGCTAGCGAAGAGAGCAGTCTCTTCGCCCAGCTGTAAGTACCGTGATCTGGAACCGGAAGTCAGGATGAACTTTTCTTAAACCTACCTGGGCTCTTATTTGAAACATACTTAATGTTTTAACATTCATTTAAACATTTAAATGTTTTGCAAGTTAATTCATCCTTGGGGAAATGCCTTGTATATAAGTGAGTAAGCCATGCATATCAGTCAATGCTGCTAACATCGGATGTTCTTGCTTTGACAACAGATGGAAATGCAGCCATTTTTCTCTATTGCTTTTAGAGTTAGTTGATACTGGGAGGGGGAATGTGGATGAGAATCCAGCTAGTCATAACGATAATAACTCAGCCATGGGAATCCAAGGTCATTGGGCCCAGAGTTGATAGAGTTTTAGCGGGCTGGAGAGCTGGGGAGAAAGCACTTCACATTAATTGGGGAATGTGATTTATGACTGTTTATTGAAGGAGGGAATTGTGCTTTGATACTTTGTATTCAGGGGAGGGGAATTTAGTTTTTGGTTTCGACTATGTAGTGCCAATACTTTGTTTCTCGAATAAAAGATTCTTTAAGGTAAACAATGAAGTTCTTTTGAAGAGTTTCATCTGTCAGAACCATGACATACACATTTTTCTCTGTCTTTGTCTATCAAAATAAATGGGTTCAGGTTATCTGAGGAACCATCTCCTTCCAATGGGATCACCCCACACCCCTTGTTCTGGCAGAAGGGGCATGTGGTGGATCCTATCAGCCAAGGGCTTCCAGTTGGGAGGAATTCAGGAGAAGAGCTTTTCTACCATGGCTCCCACCCTCTATGTACATGCCCCTGCCCTCTTAGCCCTCCATAAAGGCCTTAAAACCTGGCTCTGCCCGGATAGGGGCATGTCATCCTGGAGGTAGTTACTGGATTAAATGAAAGGTCTCACCTCTATTCTATAGTATACCCCATGCTATTTTAACTATCGCTTGTTAATTTTAATGTATTTAGTGTTTACAGTTTTTTTCTTTCATAGTATAGTTTTATCAGATTGTAAGCTGTTCAAATTGGGTGACAAATGAATAGATGAGATAGATAGAGTAGATATCATGTTTGACAAGGAGAGCAGTCCACTCCATGACTCTATGACAGGAATGAGGAAGAGGATGGGAAGCTGGTTCAAGGCCTGAAGGGATGGGGGTAGATGGGTAGGGAGAGACCACTGCAACATTCCTGCAGTTGTAAGAGTGGGCAGATTGCCAAGAGCCAGAATTTTCTTTATGTGAATGTGAGGGTGCGGCAGAGGCTGTAACTTTGGGCAGGGGTCATAAAGTTCATTGCCATAATTTTAAATGCTCACTGAACAAGCAGTCATAAGTCAAGGACTACCTGTAATTAATTGTGTTGCAGATTAAACAATTATGATATGTTTAATAAAAAAGATAAGATAAGATAAGATAAGATAAGATAAGATAAGATAAGATAAGATAAGATAAGATAAGATAAGATAAGATAAGATAAGGTGAGGTGAGGTGAGGTGAGGTGAGGTGAGGTGAGGTGAGGTGAGGTAAGGTAAGGTAAGGTAAGGTAAGGTAAGGTAAGGTAAGATAAGATAAGGTAAGATAAGAGCAAGGCAAGATAAGATAAGATAACCTTTATTGTCATTTTTTTTACCGTGGGCACAACGGCACACATCAAAAATGAAATTTAGTTGCCTGCTCTCAAAATAAAACACATACATGACATGCACCTGTATAGACCCACACCCCTACATATACATAGCAAATAAATATTAAATACTGTCCATCTTGAATAAATAACAGAAGGAGGAAGCTTGAGAGTTCACAAGGTTAATGCTATATGGAATGAAACTATGGCTGAATCTGGATATTCTGCTGTGGATACCACGAAGCCTCCTCCCAGAAGGTAATAAGGAAAACAGCTCATGAAGAGGATGTGTAATGTCCCAAATAATCTTACAGACCCTGCTCAAGTAGCATCTCTGTGCTATGTCCTAGATGGGAGGGAGGGAACTGCCAATGATTTTTTCGGCCATTCTCACCACTCTCTGCACAGCCTTCCTGTCTGAAGCAATGATGCTTCCAAACCAGATTGTGATGCTGTATGACAGGATGCTTTCAATCGTCCCCCTGTAGAAAGTGGTCAGGACAGGGAAAGGAAGATGTGCTTTTCTCATGCGATGTAGAAAATGCAGGTGCTGCTGAGTCCACTTCACCAGTTTCTCACTGTTGAGTGACCAAGTCAGCCTACTCATTAACTGCACACCCAGGAATTTGATCCATAGGTGAATCATTAATGCACAGAGAAGTGTGGCTGTGCCTGCCTTTTCTGAAATCGACAATGATCTCTTTGGTTTTTCCAATATTTAAAACTAGGTTGTTTTCCTTACACCAGTTCACCAACCCCTCAACCTCTTTGCGGTAAGCTTCCACCTTGTCATCCTGAATAAGGCCCACTACTGTTGTATCATCTGCAAACTTCACAATATGGTTGGTGCCAAACCTAGCACAAAAGTCATAGGTTAACAGGTGAACAGCAGCAGACTTAAGACACAGCCCTGAGGAGAACCTGTGTTCAAGAAAATGGTATTAGAGTTATTTGTTCCAACTCGCACATATTGGGGCCTGTTGGTAAGAAAATCAAGAATCCAGTTGCACAAAGGAGTATTTAAGCCTAAAAGGCCCAGTTTGTCTATTAGATGCTGGGGAATGATTGTGTTAAATGCCGAACTGAAGTCAACAAACAACAAATGCGCGTGAGTATTTCTTTCCTCTAAGTGCTTCAAGCTCAGATGGAGAACGGAAGTAATAGCATCCTCCGTAGAGCAATTTGGTCGGTAGGCAAACTGAAGCGGGTCAAATGCTGGTGGGAGGCTAGATACAATAATGTCCTTTATCAGCTTCTCAAAGCATTTCATAATGGTGGATGTCAGTGCAACCAGGTGGTAGTCATTGAGGCCTGTAATTGTGGACTTTTTTTGGCATTGGCAAGATGATGGCCATCTTAAAACATGATGGGACCACTGCCTGCTGCAATGAGAGATTGAAAATATCTGTGAGAACACAAGCCAGCTCCTCTGCACATTCCCTGAAGACCCGTCCAGGGATGTTATCTGGGCCTGCTGCTTTCTGAATGTTAGCTTTCTGCAGTGTTTTCCGGACAGAGGTGACATCAAAGCTTAGCACTTAGAATGAGGCAGGAGGGAAGGGAGAGGTTGACAGATTGAATATGTAGATGCAGGCTACATATAAGATCAATTACAGGGATTTATCAACAATTGTAGTATATTAAAACCTCAGTATGTTTCTTTGAGTTTGTTTAAGATAGCCTGACACGTTTTCATGTAAATTCAGCAATTATCACTTTGTGCATCTTGTAGGTGAAAATGCTCTGATACTACATATTATGTACAATCCACAGGAATATATGTCACATTGTTTATTAAAATGGTCATTGGTTTGAGTAACAGTTGAGTATATTGCTGAAAGACAATTACACAGTAGTAGTTCAGAATGAGGCAACTAGATTTATGGACATTACCAGGTTGATAAATTTACTTCAACAGAGGCTGTCTCTAGGAACTCAATCCTGCAGTTCTTAACCTTACTGTAAGGTATCATTCTAGTCACAGAATGTATAAAATGGCTTGAAAATCCCTAGCAGGTATTAGGGATGGTGGTTAATATTATAGTCCTTTCCTGTTTTGTCAGATGCTTTTTTTATTGCTCAAGTCATTTACTGTGGGAATGTACTGTATATTTACTTATTAAGTTTTAGGATTAGTAAAGGTGTGAACATGTATGTATAATTCTAATATGGATTCAGCCCAGGATGAGTAAAGAGGGAGGTGTTCCTCCTCCAGAGATCAATGTCTAAGGCCTTGGTTCTTGGTGGAAGAGGTAGAGTTAACTATTTCCTGTCCTTTCCAATCAGATACATCTCATGGTATATACAAGGTCAATTTGTTTGCTGCTATTTTCCATTTCTATTTCATGAAAAAATGTGTTCAGAAATAATATTCTAGAATGAAGATCTTTGATGACATCTCTGACTGATTACAATTAGTTTCCTAACTTCATGGTTCACCAGTCTGTTTAACGGTTCATATGGTTCGTATCAATCTGTTTAATCATCTCCACTATTAGACCATTTGTGGTGTTGCTGATAACTAAGAGAAAATGTCCTCCATCTCCAACAAAAAATGATCCAAAATCATTGAGAAAAGCCTAATTCAAGGACACAATTCTTCAACATCAGTTTTGCAGTATTCATGAACAGGAAACAATTACCACAGTCATCTGATATCTATTTTGCCTATGATGGAGAGAATGGCTTTTAGCCTAAGAAAATTGTTGGTGTCTGATTGTCACAAATCTTTCTCTAATACACATGAGGAAAACACACATTTTTAATTAGACCCGATTGCTATTAGGAAGTGTATCTTCCTTGAAATGACCATACAAAGAAGGTGGAAGGAAATAATCTTTACAAATAGTTGGTAAATGCTATTGCCTCTGCATTGTATAATACAGGGGCCTTCAATCTATCCTGTCATCTTTTGTCTGATCAGTTTCCAAAAAGCTCCCTTCACATCCTTGTTTTTCAGGCTATAAATTATAGGATTCAGCATAGGAGTCAGAGCTCCATAGACTACAGATAGGATCTTTTCCTTGTCGGAAATAGTTTTTCCTTGAGGCATCAAGTACATGATCATAATTGTCCCATAAAACACACTGACTACAGCAAGATGGGAGCTACATGTAGAGAAGACCTTCCTGCGACCATGGAATGAATGGATACGCAATACAACATGACCTATTTTCCCATAAGTCATGGCTATGAAGCCAAATGGTGGGATTATAAGAATGAAGGTGACAATTTGCATGAAGATCTCACTAATCTGTGTGTCAGAGCAAGCCAGTTTAAGGAAAGACTGCAATTCACATACAAAATGATTGATGACATATTGACCACAAAAGTTAGTGGGTCGCAATAGTGCATTGGTAAGGGTTGTCAGGGAAGGAAAGCCTACAGACATAGCCATCAGACAAATACATAATCTCCAACTCATGATCTGCATGTAGTGTAAGGGTTTGCATATAGCTGCAAAACGATCATAAGCCATGACAGCAAGGACAACACACTCTGTTGAGACAAGTAATAGACCCAGATACATTTGAGACAAACATCTGGAGAACGTAATAGTGGGCCTGTAAATGAAGCAGTTGATGAGAACCTCAGGAACTACATTGTTGATGAGAATGAAGTCTATTGAGGAGAGGACACAAATAAAAAAATACATAGGAGTATGAAGGTGGAGGTTCACAATAATTAATGTAATGATGAGGCCATTGCCAAGAAGACTAACAAGGTACACCATCAACAGGAGCCAAAAGAAGATAATCTGGGCTCTGGGTTGGTCAGATAATCCAATTAAGATGAATTCTGTTACTACTGTTTCATTGGTCGATGCCATAACGATATTATATACCTCTTCTTTCCTGCATGGAAGAAGGAATAAATTGTTAGAAGTGGCAGGTTAAAGAAGGGGTTAGATATTTCTGTTAATACATGAGAGGGAGTAAAACAACTTGACTCCTATGGTGGATATGTCTAATAAGATCCCCAATATAAGACTTAATTTCAACCCCTGAAAGAAATCCTACTTTATTCAATAGAAATTGATGGTGTATTGATTAATAAAATTGGTGAAATTCAGCATTTCAGTCTCAATTGGTCTTACATTCAAGCAGTAAATGAAGATAGACAATTCTGCTTATTAAGACAAATCTGAACAATTATATGGTGCTATATTTAGTAGAAAAGCCAAACTCCCAAATTAGGTAACAAATTTTCCTTACTTATCCCCCTCCTCCTTTTTTAATGGCATATTTGGGCTATGAATTATAATTCATCAGGATCATTCTACATATCAAGTTTCAAAATATTAATTCAATATTTAGCAATTCCAGAAAAAAGTAAGCCTTAAATAGGTGATAACCTACTGAATGGTACTTTAAATATTGATCAATAGTATTATTTTCTTGTCCTTAAGAGTCCTTAAGACTGTTTACATTTTAACAGAATAACAGAATTGGAAGGGATCTTGGAGGTCTTCTAGTCCTACCCCCTGCTCATGGAGGAAACCCTATAACATTTCAGACAAATGGTTGTCCAATCTCTTCTTAAATACCTCCAGTGTCAGAGCATCCACAACTTCTGGAGGCAAGTGATTCCACTGATTAATTGTTCTAACTGTCAGGAAAGTTCTCCTTAGTTCTAGGTGCTTCAAAACCATTCATGCATTTTGAAAGTTAGAAATTTTTAATGAAAAAACAAATAAGATTTTTATGAAAAGAATAAAAGTGAAGGAATCAACGCAGACTGTCAACAAGTATGTTCAATTAGATATATCATATATATCTATCTGTGCCTGGAATTTCAGCCCAGTCATTTCAATTATCTCAAAACAGCATGGTTAGCAATGTTTAAGTCTAATTTATTTATTTTTTTCTTTTAACAACTTTATGTGATGTAAAATAGAGAGATTACTCACAAAATTCTTACAGAATGGAAATGACCAATTGCAACTTTAGTTCAGTCTTTCAACTTAGTTTGAAACTTTCCCAGTTTTATTAAAATTTAGGGATTGTAAATTTTCCTTTTTAAATCCACATTTTCAGAAAATTACAGAATAAGCACAATTCCCACAATGTATATGCATTTGGACAGTGTTTGTAATGCTTTATTGAAATTTTTGATTGCAAATGACTGCATATACTCTGACACTCAACTTCTATTTTTTTTAAAAAAAAAAACTATAGAAATAGTTAAATTGCAAATCTATATTACTGGAAAAAAATATGGCAGGTGACAGGAAAGTCTTGTCCCTCTATTCTGAGGACAGAGGGGGGAAAATGAATCCAGAATATAATAGAGCTCTCCTGAATCAGAAAAGGACATGCCAGGCACAAATTATACAACAGTCAAATAAATCCAATATCAGGAACCCCAATCCATCTCTTTTAGATGGAAAACATTTACAATAAAAACAGAAGGGGGTTATTTTACTTTCTACAATGCACAAGGTGATCTATGGGAGACTCAAAGCTATCTACTCTACACACAGCCCCAATACCTAATGTGGTGAACTTAAGAGCTTAACAGACACACGCACGCACACAGAGAGAGAGAAAGAGAGAGAGAGCAATCTCAGCTACTGGGAACATTTCATAAAATAAATCCAGGTAGCATCATCAGCTCTTACTTTACCTTACCACTACACCAAGGATGTTGAATTCGAAAGTCAATACAAACAGATCTGGATCAGAAATCTCCCTTTGCTTCCGAATGCTGGCAGAGGATAAAAGCATTGGCATTTGGGCAGAAGTGTCAGTCACAAATGAAATACTTTATGACTGGGAAAAGTAAGGTGAGGTGTTAGTGTTTATTATAGAAGATGTTTTCAAAAATAGGTTCATGGAGAAAAAAAGTTATGTGATGTGTTCTTCATCCCTGACCAAAAAAAGCTCTCCACATTTGTAGTTAGAAAAGATAACTATTTTGCTCCCAGCTACTCCCTGATTGCTGACGAAGTTCCGTGACTGCTGATGGTCCACCTATAGTAAGACTGGCTGGCCCAGAACTGATTCAAGGACTGGATTCTAAATGAACTCTGTGGAAAATCACATACACTTTGCTTTTAAGGCAGAAGGCCTATTTGTTGTCTTGACAAACACCTCCAATTTCATATGCATTAGCAGCACTGAGATGGGTATAATTCACAGAATTAAAAATACCTTACAAATCTCTCTACGTATATATCATTATAACAGAATTCTGCTTAACAGAATTTTAAGCAGAATCAATACTGGGCAAGGAAGAGACAGTACAGAGACCATGTTGATGACCTTTGGAGACATTGATAGTTGGAAAAATCAGAAGCAATCAAAAATGAGCAACTGTTGTAGGTGGCCTGTTGTGGCTGCAAAATTTGAGCAGAGGTGATGAGAGATCTGGAGCTACGTCAGAAGCAAATAAATGCAGAAGTGACAGAGAAAAAGCAACAGATAATGAAGAGTTGGCATCTGCTAGGCAGTCCCTTGCTGGTAATGAGTAGGAACATCAAGGAGTATGAAGCCCAGGGTACCAGAGGCACAGAGTAGCAAGCCTTGGTAATCTCCTAGGAGAGATGGCTGGCACAGCAGTTGGTTGGCAGTGGCAGCAGCTGGACTGATGTGCTGAAAATCGCAGCAGGGGAGGTTTTACAATGGACCTGTTTAAAGCAAGATAGGCAGCAGAAGTGGAGTCTACTGGCTAACAAGTGGTATAGCACTGGATTAAATCACTCAGCTGGACTCTGGCTGGGGAAGTCTTACAGAATTGACTGAGGAAGAATTTTGTCCTATCGGGAACAGTTTGAGACTCTGAGTCTCAAAAAAATAAAGAGTTTCTTTGGCAGTATTAGTGCTGTGACTAACTCATTAGGTCCTTGCCCTTCCTACTTGGTCAAAGCAGTGGTTAATTCATTATTCAGTGTGGGTGTTGTCCCTCTTTCCATAAAGGAGGGGGTGGTGTGTCTCCTCCTCAATAGACTATTATTACACCAACCAGTTTTAGATGGTTTTTGACCTGCCCCCAGTTTCCTTCTTGAGAAAGTTTGTAGAAAGATTGCATTTGAGGATGACCATTTACTTATTTATTAAATTTATGTGCCCAGTCATCTCAAATACATCGCTCCAGGCAGATAACAATTAAAATAAAAGAGAGCCAGGAGATTGGGAGTTTTGTGGTAGTTCCATTTTAGGCATGAAAGCTGGCTGGGAGACTCTGGGACAGTCACTCTCTCTCAGCCCAACTCACCTCACAGAGTTGTTTTGGGGAAAATAGGAAGAGAAAGAATATTAGCTATGTTTGCTGCATATTATATGCTTTATTATAAACATAACAAAATAAATAAAAAACAGAAAGCAAAACTATAAATAACATAAAATAGCTGTGAAGCAGCCAGATGTAATAAACAACAGCTTTCCTAGTCTTGAGGAAAAACTACCAAGAATGGGACAAGTCTCTTTGCAATAATCTCACTACACAATAAGATTTGATTATGACCGTTCTATTTCCTGAATATGCATATATTGCTATAGTAATAGCTGATGTAGTTTTTAGTACTGGTAGTCTTTCTTTAGTGACTGCCTCATTTAGCAACTACACTTACAGTTACATCAGTGTAGTTACAACAGTGACAGGTTTATTGAGCAAGGAAAAGATGAAGTAAGATCCTAAGTGCAGTCACAGGTTCACTTAGTGACTTCTTCACTCAATGATCAAGTTGCTGGGCCTTGTTGTGGTCACTTAACAAGGATTGCCTATAATTGATTTATACATTACTGGTAGTACATGGAAAACAACAGGATTATTTATTATTCCCACTTTACACTAAACCCTGGTTTGACCAAGTATAATTCAAATAAAAAGATAATAAATATTATCTTGGCTTAAGTGTGAGCTAGGCTACTGAATGGCCTTTAATGAGTTTGTAGTCATATTGATTTTATTTTATTTCAAGTTCTAAAGAAGTTAACATGACTAATGTTGTTTTACTTCAACTAATTGTAATCATGGGATATGGTCTCAATGGAATCAAAGCAACAACATGGTATTCTTGCATGAAGTTTCTATATGCTTATTAATTTAAATGTTTCCATAAAATCTATTCTTTATTCTGTGAAAAAAATCTTTCTAAAGATCTAATAAGTCTTATTTTCTATTTTGAGGTACTCCTCCTACTTGTGAACTATAATGCAATTAAAAAAGTAAGCATACACCCTACAGATATTGGCATTTTGGTACATTTTTTTCTTTTTATTTGCAATTGTACCAACATTTCAGAAAAATATTTATTTTGATTCTTAATAGAGGTAGTGTTAATATGAATTACTTGTTTTAGCTTTTGTGTGTTACCCCCAACCTTAAATTCCTAACAAAATTCTTAGGGAAACTTTGAACAGATGAGAACTATCACTAAGACAGAGTGCAATCTTAATGTGATTTTCTATTATTCAAAATACAATAAGATAGAATAACAATATAACTAAATTGTGCTTGTGGATTTGTTCAGTTGATCTGAAGTTCAGGCTACAATGTTTGTCTTTTTACATAGTGATTGTACCGGTTTATTGCGGTACCTCAAGGTTCTGTCTTGGGCTCAGAGTTCTCCAACATCTTCATAAATGAGCTAGAGGAGGGGATTGAAGGGACAATCACTAAATTTGCAGATGACACCAGGTGAGGGAGAATTGCTAACACTTTAGAAGATAGACTCAAGATTCAGAAGAATCTTGACAGACATGAGGAATGAGCCCTTTCCAACAAGATGCAATTCAGTGGTGAGAAAAGTAAGCTCTTGCACTTAGGTAAGAAAAACCAAATGCACAGGTATAGAATATGCAGTATCTGACTCAATAGTAGTGCCTATGAGAGGAATATAGAAGTACTGGTGGACCACTGTTTAAGTATGAGTCAGCAGTGTGCTGCAGCTACCAAAAAAAGCCAATGAAGTCCTAGGCACCAAGATCATGGAAAGTGATAGTACCACTCTATACTGCACTAAAGAGGCCACACTTGGAATACTGCATCCAGTTCTGATCAGCATGACAGAAAAAAGATGCTGAGGCTCTAGAAAGAATGCAGAGAAAAGAAACAAAGGGGATAAAGAGTTTGGAGGATAAATCATATGATGAATGGCTAATGGAACTAGGAATGTTTAGCCTAAGAAAAAAGATTAAGGGTGACATGATTTTCTAATATTTGAAGGACTGTCACAGGGAAGAGGGGAATAAATTATTCTCTATAGCACCTGAGGGCAGGACAAGAAGCAATGAGTGGAAGCTCATTGGAGGGAGATCCAACATGGAACTAAGGAGGAATTCCCTGACAGTGAGACCAATTAACCAATGGAACAGCTTGCCTTCCAGAGTTGTGGCTGCTCCATTACTGGAGGTTTTCAAGAATAGATTGGACGAACATTTGTCTGGGGTGGTATAAGGACTCCTGACTTGAGCAAGAGTTTGGACTAGAAGACCTATGGTTTTATACTCACTATATTTCCTCAGCAACCTTTCCATCAACATCTGCTGTATTACCACCAATGGTCACCCAGGAACTGGACACTGCTTCACAAATAGGCCAATCATTCTACTGTGCTAGTGTTATGGGCAAACTAATATTACTATTTTGTGTGTGTATGTTAGGACCTGAGTTTCTTTTGATGGCTGTCATGGCATATGACCCTCTGTAGCTACCTCTAATATAGTTTTAAAGTGGACAATATACATAAATCTAATGATCAGCTTCTGGGCTATGATTTCATCATGACCATTATTTCATTTTTCTCCATATATCCCCATTTGTGTGAGAAAAATGTACATACATATATGTATGTATGTATGTATGTATGTATGTATGTATGTATGTATGTAAGTGGCTAAGTGGTTGTTATATTGAATAACCCTTTCAATAATATTTGTTAAACAAAGCTATAGTTTGTGACAGCTTATACTTTTTAGTAAAACGTGTTAATCTGAAAAAGTGCTGCCAGATGCCTTCTGGGTTTTGGCTGCTGTAGATCCGAGTTTTTCAAACTTGGCAAGTTTAAGATGTGTGGACTTCAACTCCCAGAATTCCTCAATCAAATCTCCTTGATTTTTTTTTTACTTAGGATAAATGACAATGTACTATGCAGTTTCTTTCTTAAAGCAAAAATAATCTTAGTTAAACACACTTGCCGAGGTTGTTGTGAAGGTATAATTGATGCATATTTCTGCATTTTGCCTTGACCCACTGGGAGATTGGCAAGATTGGTATTTTAACAGAGAAATGAATGTATGTTTTGCTGAGTGAGATGGGATTATTCTTTTTCATAAAATAAAATTATTGGAAAAGGTGCACCTACTGTATCTTGTACAATTCATTAGCCTCATTGCTCTTTTCTTGAAGGTTCATTGAAAAACCTTCTAATTGGTTTTATAATTTTGCTTGCAGCTGCAGCTGCAATTTTGGGTGTTAATTCTATTTTCTAGGTAAACACAACAGGCAAAAGCAGTGTTTTGATGCCACGATCTTCTATGTTTGATATCAGTATCTTGTACTTTTTAGCTTTCACCAATTTGGCACCCTCAAGATAGCTTTGACTGTGACTCCATTATCTTTAATCCATTATTCCAAGTTGGATAACTCTTGCACTGAGTAAACCCTGCAGATACAAAATGTTGATGTATATGCTTATAAAGTTTGCTCTGTGCTCTCTTTGGTGAAGAATCTCTGAAGAATATCTGAAGAACCTCTGAAGAATCTCTGAAGGTCAGTCATCCAAGTCCCCAAGTCACATCTTCAGATATAATGTCTTGAATTTAAAAATCTCCAGAGACAATATAAATGATTGAGGAACAAAGTGACAACTTTTATTTGAAGTGTTAAATTACTACAGTGAGCTGATCTTTTTCCAGATGATGTCAGTGGATAGCACTTGGCAGATAGAATCTGTACAAAAACCAATAATTTTCAGGATATATCTTATCACGCTGGAAGGACTTTCTGAAAGGTAGTAATGTATGCTGAATTTTTTTAAAAATAATTATATGAATCAGAGAAGAGTAATGAAGTAGATATTAAGAGCATTTCTTTTTTGATGTTTACTTTTTTCTATATTTGTGGTAAGTTAACAGGTGTTCATTGAGACAATTTTCAGAGTTGTTATTGATTTAGGAATTGAATCTCTTGAATTTTGGAATATATATTACGAAATAAAAGTTTAAAATATATAGCAACAAAACTGCTAATATTAAAGGGAAAAAATTGTAAAAAGATGTTTGTGTTCCACCTCCCCTGAATTTTATAATTCAAAATTGATCCCCAAAGTGTTATTATCTTAGTAGTATATTAGTATTATATTAATACTTCCATTGTACTTGCTTTATTAATATTTGTTTTGTAAGTCTGCCTTTCGGGCATTTAGGTTATCAGGATAAAAAAAGGAAAATATGAGAATAAGAAACTACCTATTGATCAACAAGATTAATTATAAGGGGTATGTGAGACCTTTTTGGAATTCATTAAATCTTAGGGGGAAAAGGAATGTGAAAAAGAGATTTTATTTGTGATTCTAAAATTCAACAAAGAGAAAACAATGCTACTTATAGAGATTTTCTTAGAGGTTTATATATACTACCGTGAAATAGTAGATGAATGAATCACTGTAAATAAGGCAAATGAGTAAACTAAAGAAAAGAAATAAAATGGATTTGTCTATTTTATTTAAATTGCACTAAGTGCCATGGTTCTTTACTATGTTCTAAATAATTTTACCATACAGTATTGAAAAATATGGTTTTGGAAGCAAAATGTAAAGAGTTCTGGTGGCACTGCTAAAATTTTAGGGAAATCTCAGCTGGTCCACACATGGATGACAGTTGCTTGATACCATTTTGCCTTCTTCCAATTATCGGGGGGGGAGGTCTTCTTAAATACAAAAGTCCAAGTGTTGTAAAATTAAAAAAAAGCATGGGCTTCTATTTAAAAAAGAGCAAGAAAAATATTTCAGACAGATTTGAATGGAGGGAGAAAATCTCTAGAAGGCTTGCATGTCCAATTCTTCCCTCCCTATCATATTTTTCTCTGAATCATAGCTTCCCAAAGTTAGCTTCTTCTCTTAAAAGCAGCTCTTCCATTGTTATAAACCCCGGTTTGTGTTCATCATTTAATCAGAAGTCCACTCATTTTATCATGTTCTGAAAACTGATTTCACTCTTACAGGTAACATGGAAAAATGGGGAAATGCAACCACAGTGACCGAATTTGTGCTTGTTGGACTCTATAAAAACTTCAAAGTTCGTGCTGGATTGTTTGTCCTCTTCTTGGTTATCCCATGGTCTAGGATGCATATAGATTATGCTGGGCTCTTTCAGGGGCAATTCTTCCTGGTTGTTGTTGACAGCCATTCCAAGTGGCTAGAGGTTGTTCCTGTTTCCTCCACTACTACTGCCAGGACCATCCAGGTGTTGAGAGGAATTTTTCCATCACACGGTCTTCCAGGTGTCCTGGTCTCTGATAATGGCCCTCAATTTACATCTTTTGAGTTCCAGGCTTTCCTTCAGGCCAACCTGATCCGGCATGCAACGTCAGCTCCCTTCCATCCATCCTCCAACGGATTGGCAGAGAGAATGGTGCGCACCACCAAAGATGCTCTCAAGAAACTGACTTATGTTAATTGGCATCACAGGTTAGCAGATTTCCTTCTTGCACACTGCACCACTCCATGCACAGCCACAGGGAATAGCCCTGCTGAACTCCGCTGGGGTCGCCGCCTCATCACCAAACTGGACAGGCTGCACCCTGACCGGGTGGCTTCACAGGTGTCACAACTGCGGGCACTTAGGAGACTCCAGGTGGGCGATCCGGTTTGGGCAAGAAACTATGGGCCTGGTCATCTCTGGGTCACAGCTGTGATCTGCAAGGTCTCTGGGCCGTTGTCATACGAAGTTGCCTTGGGTGACGGCTGTGTTCTTCGCAGACATATAGACCAACTGTGTTGGAGACTGGACTGCCACCCTTCCGCTGCTGGCTCTGCTCTGGGGGGGGGGAGGACCATAATATGCATTCTGGGTCACAGGTTCCCAGGCATAACAGGCCCTCACTAGCTGCTGCTGAGGCAGTTTGGGATTCATCCCAAGGTTCTGCAAGTGCTCTAAACAGGAATTCACTGGATAGGGGGTCATCCCACACATCCATAATTACTTCAGACAGGGAGTCATACCCGGGGTATCCACAGTATCCACATATGTCAGATCATGCTCCAGACAGGGAGACTGACCGGGGGTATCCACATAAATCACACACAGCCATAGAAAGAGAATTCCATCAGGGGTACTTGCATAATTCAGCAATTGCTCCCAAGAGGAAGTCACCAGCAAAGGGGGTTGCCATGGAGGTGGCTCCTGACTCTGGCACCTCTGACACATGCTTGGGGGCCACAGAGTACTGGGGAACTTCCGCTACCCAGGCCTCTCCATCTGCTGGCCTTGGGCTCGAGGGACAGTGTTCCCAAGAAGAGTCCATTGTGGACTTGAGGACTTCCACCCCTCCAAGGTATTCTGGTCTGGACTCAGAGGGTCCAGTCAGCAGCTGGGAGGGTCAACCGGGTATCCGGTGCACCAAAGTCCTGGCCTGCCTAGCCTGGTAGGCGAGCAGATAGGCCAGGCACCCTCACCAGGGTCACCTAGATATTTGGGGCAGCAACGCTCTGTCCTGCCTAGCTTGGTAGGTGAGCAGGTCGGCCAGGCAACATCACCGGCCCTTAGAAGGTCGCAGAAGGCCAAGTGCCCACCCAAACATCTGAGAGACTTTGTGAGGTTGCTGTCAAATCATGAGGGACCTTCTTATGAGGCCCCTGAATGAAGGGAGTAACTCGCGGGTAGATTACTTTGCATTATTTTGATTTTGGATACATTTATTTGTGTTAATAAATATTGAAGGGGGTTTGCCTGAGTGCAGACTCGAGTATTCCACACTTTTTGCATTTGAATAATGCAGCTGTATGTCACTCTTCCCCATGCACGATGTACATGTGCATATACGAAGTATGTTCCATCTAGGGGGGAGGGATGTTGTGTCCCGGGCATTCCAAAAGCTTCCTGGGACCAGACAGAGTGGCGCCAAATTTGTGCGCATGCGCAAGGCGTGAAAACACTCTGTTCCTATTGGTTAACACTATCCGGGTTTCTGGCCATATAAAAAGGCCTGCGTGCCTTTTGTCTTTTGCTTAGTTGTTGGAGAAGGAGAATAAAGAGTAGTTAACAGTTACCATGTGTCTTCATCATTCACATGAGAACGAAGGATTTAACAGTAAATATCCAAAATATTGATTATTACCAATTGTAAAAGTGAACTTAATTGGAGCAGCTGATTACTCATACATCTTGCATGTTGAAAAATCTTACATGGTCTTTTTTTGAACAGAGGGTCAAGGAAGAAGACATTTGAGCAATCTGGCCACATGCCCTTGAATTACTTTAGTAGGTAAAAATTTCCTGATTTTTTTTTCTTCTATTTTTAATGTTATGCTGTTTATACTGTTAATATGAATGGTGCTTCGGTATCCATATTCATGTTTGAAATCCTTTTTTTAAAAAAATATCATGCTATTAGTAGCATTTGTGATATAACACACAAAACTCTTGTGAGGCTAAAACTTGGAGTAGCATTATATAGTTTGGCTTGAGTTCTTGGAGGACTGAAGGGCTTACAATAGGGCTTAAATGGCAACAAAGAGACAAATGAATGAATTAAGTCATTTGAATGAATTTGCCTTTTACTGATTAACATTGGATTCTGTTTTATGCAAAACCAAGCAGCAATTTAAAATTAATAGGAATGTGTTTTCTAAACAATGGCGATCTGATTAACGTTTCCTCAACAGTTGCTTGAAATCTGACTTTCCTTTCAATACTGATTTCACATTTCCTTAGGGCTACAATTTCTCAGTCATAGTTCTAACACAGAGGCAAAATGGTGCTTTCTTTTAATACAACTATATTCAAGCCAATTTTGCAACAAAGGAACTAGACTTGACTTGAAGTCTCCATCATCCCCAGCACACCTTGTACTTCAAACAAACTTACAAACTCTTAAAATATCTTTTGTAACTTGGTTGGTACACAAATGATGCATTTGCTTGTAATATTTGTTCCACGCTCTCTTTGGTAAATAATCTCAGGGGGTGACCATCCAAGCCCCAAAGACAGCTCACATCTTCAGATATGGCATCATGAATCTGAAGATCTCCGGAGATCAATATAAACATTTGAGGAACAACGCTGCAACTTTCATCTAAGCAAGCACTGGCTTACTACAGTGAAATTATCCTTTCCCAGGTGACACCAATTAATATTTGTTGTTTTAAGGAAGTGTTTTAGGAATTTTATCATTAATTTTCAGAAACTGTCCATATGCAACTGGATAGTATGTAAAGAGGACGACATATAGGTTAGTTGGATTTAGGTATCAGGATTCAAGGGAAATTATTTGATAGACTCAAACTGTAACTTGCCATTTTCCTTCTGCTGATCTCAGATCACAAATTATGGTCCTGTTGAAGGAACAGCACATATTTTCAGTGATACCTCAGCTACCAATGGAAACACTGGGCTAGTTCTTTGGCTTTGGATTTTTTGGACAGATCACATTTGTTCCCTTAGAAATATAGAACCTTTGAGAGCTGGAAGACAGGTACGTACAACATTTCAGGATGGAGGTATGTGAAGGTTGGAAGGAATGCTGGAGACCACAATCCACACCTTAAAGATGACTAGAACACAAAAGTTAGTTAGTTTATATTATTTATATGGCTGTCCACTCTTCATGGCATACAAAGTTAGCACAACAATTTAATACAATTTAACAATCCAAACCACAACATGCAAGTCAAAACATAATCTCAACTTATAAAAAACAGCATTAGCCAGTAAGAGCTTGACTAACATTCTGGCCAAACACCTGAGAGAATAGTCAGATCCTCAATGCCTTGCAACATCTGACAGGGTTGGGGCCATTTGAGTTTCTAGAGAGAGGCTTCTTCCACAGGGTATGCATTGCCACAGAGAAGGCACAATTGCTGGGTCCAACAAGATGGACCCATTGTTTGATGGAAGAGACACAGAGCATCCTGTTGCTGATCGATCTAGCAGGGCAAGCAGAAACGATGGGACTATTCTTACTGATGCTAAGACAAAATTATATTTCAGTGCATTTAAATGGTCTTAATTTAATAGTTAATATGATTGCTGTCTATGTATTAAATTATTATATTTATTGTCCTGTTGGAGAATTTAGCGTTGGAGATCAAATTTAAAGGGATCTGGGGATCATGCTGAAATGTAGGGGTCAAGTACCATTCTAGAACATCAGCTTATCCACTTTGGGTTCATCTCTGCTATTGCCATGCAGAAAGAAATAGAGTCCAAATGACCAATTTGCAATGTTCCATCAAACTGAGAGTTTACGTAGATATAAAAGTGAAATGAGTGTACAAATAAAACATAATTTGGCTTGATTGGCTCCAACGTTGGCCTCACTTTTAACAGCGATAAATCACCCCTGGTAAGTTTTCTAAGAACTGAAACCTGGCTTTGACTATACAAGAAAAGCAATCAAGAAAATCCTGCTAACTTCCATCCAGTTATCTGATTAAGTTAAATTAGCAAAATAATTTTATTGACTGGCTTGAATTTGAGGTCACTTTGAGGGATGAACATGCTGGAGGGTAGGTCGATCAACGCTAAACATGCTGTGGTGTTACAATATTGAGTAGAAACATATATACAGGTATGTGGTTCATCCCTTTGTGTAACCTTTCTTGATTTTAGAATAGCTTTTTATGCAATATCTAGATCTAAACTGTAGTATCAACACTGAACAACAGATTAAAAGGGAAGGCACGATTATATTTAATTTATTGTAGAAATTCACTAGTGCTCTTAGGTAATTCTGTCTCCCATCTTCCTGAACTACCTCATAAGCATATCAGTGTATTAGTCTATGCCAGGGGTTCTCAACCTTGGCAACTTTAAGACTTGTGGACTTCAACTCCCAGAATTCCTCAGCCAGCAAAGCTGGCTGAGGAATTCTGGGAGTTGAAGTCCACAAGTCTTAAAGTTGCCAAGGTTGAGAACCCCTGGGTATGCTGATGATGCACTATAGTAATTTTAATCTTTATGTTTATTGGTCTTAAAATAAACTTGCTGTCTCTCATCAACTACTGAAATATGGAGGAATAATACACTTTGTCAAGACCAAAATCCTTACTTTCTCCAAATGCCTGAAACAGCAGACCTGGAAGTTAGGTGGACACTCACCATTGCGATGGTCAGAATCTTTAAGTATTTAAGACTAGTTTTTCAAGTTTCTGAAAGATGAAATGCTCACCTGAATTATGTACCATGTCTCAAAATGAACAGAGATCAGCATTACTCAGCCAAGTTTTTATATCTGCTACAATTAAGTTATTTGCAGCTAAAGTGGGTTTTGGGGGCTCATCCAGAACCACAGAACCACCCCAGAGAATGTCCAAAGTCAGTTCTTGAGAAACATTTTCTAGGTTACCTGTCGCATGTAAATGTGGTACTTTGGTGGAAAGCAAAACTCAGTAAACTTGAATCTAATCTTTGGGTAAATATTTTTAATTGCTGGTTAAAACTTCTCCACAACCCTATTGGATGGTCCAGCAGCCAGCTAATGCTAGTAATGTCAAACTTCCTAGTAAAAGGCAATCCATCTCTGGTTTTTTCAGAGATACTATTTTACTATTAGAACTATATCAAGCTAAATCAGCATAAAAGCAACAGATTTTAAACATAGAAGATCAAACATAATAGTTTAGAAATCAATTTTAATTCACAAATCAGCTTCATATTTATATCAAATTTCAGTCATTAAATGCAGGAGAATTTTAACTCTAGCTTATTTTAATGTGATCTCCACAGCTGAATACCGGAAAATCTCTTTTGAAGAATGGGCATGGCCCTTCACATTCTTTTCTATGGTCAGTTTTATATGGTTATTTGTTAGCCTTTTTTATTTCTTTATTCAGGACATTCTGATAACTTTTAATTTCACTGTTATATGATAAATGAATTTTATCTTTTTAAAAGCAGCAAATTTTGGTATATTTAAAAGCAGCAAATTTTGCAAATTCACTTGTGAATGGCCAGTAGAACCATTAGTGTGACTTGGTGCTAATTATTTTATTTAACAGTTTGTTACAGCTATGTTACAGTTACACTGTGATTCCCTGTGATTCACACTCTTGGGCACTGGAGCCATTAGAACAATTGATGCAACACCCATATATTTGTGGGGTTATCTATACAGTAGACCACTACTGTATCAATAGTAATACAAATGTATGGGAATCATCTTTGTCTGATCTCTCAAACACCTATGAAAGAAGGAATTAGGCTACTATGGTTACAGACAATGTCCTAAAAAAAATAAGTACCCCCCCAAAAACCCCATTCACTGAAAATTATTCAGCATCTGGAGAGGAATTTGCACACAATGTGACAATCTTTTGTAATTGTTGCATTGTGTGCAAATTTGCTAGAGGACAAAAGTGATTTCCTTAAATAAAAATCCTTTGTGATATTTCAGGTAATCATTTTTGTCATCTAGTAAATAATGCAAATAAAACTTACCAGGATGCTCTATAATCTTAGATAGAATGGATCCGCTAATAGCAGATATCTGTATGGGAATAGGAAATCTAGAGGGCCTTGGTCTCTATGGCTCACATGAAGACTTACAGTGGAACAGAGGAATTATGTAAAAGAATTCTATGCTTGACATATCTATATATCCCTGAATCATTTCCTCCAAAAGCTAGTTTCCTCTCTTAAAAGCAATTCTCCTATTCGTAACCCTCATGTTTGTGTGAAGTATTTATATAGAATTCCAGGAGAACGTACAGTACCTTTACCTTTAAATTTGTTTCACTCTTACAGGAAACATGGAAAAATGGGGAAATGCAACCACAGTGACCGAATTTGTGCTTGTTGGACTCTCTAAAAACTTCAAAGTTCGTGCTGGATTGTTTGTCCTCTTCTTGGTTATCTATGTCATTGCTGTAGCCAGCAATGGCCTCATATTGGTGCTAATTATCATAGATTCTCATCTCCACACACCCATGTATTTTTTCCTCTGCAACCTTTCCTTTATTGACATCAGCTATATCACCACCTCTGTCCCACAGATGCTGGTCCATTGCTTCATGGACAGACCTACTATCCCATGGGGTAGATGTTTTGCTCAGATGAGCATAAGTGGCTTATTAGCTGTCACTGAATCCATTTTGTTAGCTATGATGGCTTATGACCGTTTTGTGGCAATATGCTACCCTCTGCGCTACAACCAGATCATGAGTCGCAATGTATGCATCCAGCTGGCTGTGAGTCTGTGGGCCAGCACCTTTATTATTACTATTGTCCCCTTTTTCAGCATGCAGACAACTTTGTGTGGGCCAAATGTGGTGAATCATTTCAAGTGTGAACTGCAGGCAGTGTTGAAACTGGCTTGCTCTGATACCCGTGCCAGTGGAATTAACATGATAATAACCAGTGCCATTACCCTAGCATTCCCCTTCTTCTTTATCCTGGTGACCTATGGCCGTATTGGATTCACTATTTTGTGTATCCATTCGGCCCAAGGTCGGAGAAAAGCCTTATCCACCTGTGGATCTCATCTCACAGTAGTGAGCATATATTATGGCACCATCTTGGCCATGTATTTGAGGCCTCAAGCCAAGACGTTCTCTGATAGGGAAAAAGTGGTGGCAGTCTTTTATGGAGTTGTGATCCCCATGTTAAACCCCATCATTTACAGCCTGAGGAACAGGGATGTGAAGGGAGCCTTCTGCAGACTGGCTGGGAAGAAAGTAGAAGACTAAACCACCCAGGAACCAGGTTGATAGATCTTCCACAAGCAAGTCTTTTTTATATATATGGTTTTGTCATTCTATAAGAGAGGACCTTATGAAGTGTCATTCTCCAAGTATTGTCATGTGTCACCTAGACTTCTCTTTCCTGCTAAGGCTGAAGAAAGTTGTGTTAGCAGCAGTCTGAAGATCAACCCTTGAGAGTCACCTTTGAGCTGTATGGTCATCAAAACTTCTCAGAACTCTTGACATTGCAAGAATATGGCCTCCCCAAAATGTTCTTTCTACCAGGTTCACCTATTTCTTCAGTATAGTGGAATAATTACCTGGTAAACTGCATACTCTATATCTGTATTAGCTCAGAGATATATGGTGGTACAAGGCCACATTTTCTAATGGTGTCACCCACCACTGATGTGAAGCTCCACCTTCTATGATGCAAAGATTTGCATTTTTAGAATGATTAATTTAACATTTTATGTCCTTACAAAAATGCTCATTTTAGGTATTACTACATTAAATGTAAAATTAAAAAATACACCTTTAAATAATAACCTTTAATTCAAACCAAAATGATAGTACACAGTCCTTCTTTTCACTAGACTAGGCAAATCCAATTCCTGCAACCATTCTTCATATGTTTTAGCCTCCAGCCCTCTAATCATCTTTGTTGCTCTTTTTTGCACTCTTTCGAGAGCTTCAATATCTTTTTTTATAATATCCCTTTTTTTATAATATCTCTCCCTCTCCCTTTCCCATGCCCTCTCCCTCTCTCGTGTGTCTATTCCGCCCACCATTAGGAGCATTGTCTGCAGCATAATTAGACATTCCCAATTCCTGCAACTGTTCTTTATATGTTTTAGCCTCCAGCCCCCTAATCATCTCTGCACTCTTTCCAGAGTCTCAACATCTTTTTCATATTGTGGTGACCAAAACTGGATGTAGTATGACAAGGGTGGTCTTACCAAGGCGTTATAAAGGATACTAACAGCAAAGGTGAACACTTTGCAGTTGAAAAGGTTGAGATGGTGGTCATGACTGCATGTTTAACGCCCTGACTTTAGTATATGTATGAAATATTGACAATACATACAAAAGGAGGAAAGTTTTGATACTATGGTAAAATACAACATCTTCTTTTTTTTTTTAATCTGCTCTTGTGGAAGATAGATTTTTAGAGCCACTTCTAAACATTCAACATTCTCAGTATGATGTCTTCCATACATGCTGGAATTAGAAATCTCAGCAATCAGCCTGGCTGAGGATTTGGGGAAATGTACTGTAGTCCTAACACAAAATGGAAGGTTGTTAATGTTGGGGAAAGTCTGAGATAAATATTCAGACAAACAAAAATTCCTGAAGATTCAGTCAGTCATTTTATTACAATCTTAGACCAATACAATTTTGATGGTCTCATAGTCATTTCCTAAAGTTTTATTCTATACAATCAAGATTTTAAAAATGCTACTATTCAGAAATTGGTTGTGAAGCATCTGATTTAGAAATTCTCACACCTAAATGATGTGCAAGGCTGCAATATCTGAAATCAACTTACTGCAAGTTACTCATTAAGCTCCACTTTTCAAAAACTTTTTAAGTTACTCTTCCAACCTTAGTTGTTTCTGCACAATAGACTACCATTTGAGTATTTAGCACAAATGGATCCTTAGAATGTTTATTACTCAATTACAAGTAAAGTAATTTCTCTCAAATATACTCAGAAAGACAGATACCAAGAAAGAAGCTACAAATCTTGACAATCAGGATGCAAGTAGATTCTCTGGGATCAAAGCATGGATAAAATCAGGAAGTTTCAGATTGACTCAAGAATAAAATCTACTGCACTGGAATATTAAAAAAAAAAACCAAGTAACAGTTATTGATTTAACATTTCTTCTTGGTTAAAGAAAAAATAGTCAGATCATTTTCTCCTGGCAACTGGCATGTCAATGTTTCATCTGTTTGTTTTCCATGGAAATAAATGTCTTTTCCCATAGTCTCTTCAATGCACCTTTGACTTCCTTATTACGGAGGCTATAAATCATGGGGTACATCATAGGTGTCACATTGGTGTAGATCAAAGATAACAATTTGTCTTCATTCAGGGAGTAGCTGGCCTTAGGACGGATGTAGATAAAGATGGCACAGCCGTAGTGGAGGATGGCCACGATCAAGTGAGCGGCACAGGTGGAGAAGGCCTTTTTCCGGCCTTCAGCACACTTGATCATGAGGATGGAATGGGCAATAAAGACATAGGAAATCAGAATGAGCAAGAATGGAATGAGTAAAATCATTGTGCAGACAAGGAACACAGCCACTTCTTTGCCATGTGTGTCGTTGCATGCCAGGAACAGTAATGGTGGGATGTCACAGAAGAAGTGGTTAATGTTATGTGAACTGCAAAAGGGAAGACTGAAAATCAAAGTGGTGAGTCCCAGTGAGATTGTGAATCCACTGATGCAGGCTATCGCCAAAAGTTTTTTGCAGAGATTCTTGTTCATGATGAGAGTGTAGCGCAATGGGTTGCATATGGCTGTGTATCTATCATAGGCCATCAAAGCCAATAGAAAGCATTCAGAGCCCCCAAAGGCAATGAAGAAGTACATCTGTGCTGCACAGGCAGTCAAGGATACACTTCTGCTCTTGTCCAAGAAGTTGGCAAGCATTTGAGGCACAATGACCAGAGTGTAACAGACCTCAATGAAAGACAGGTTGCGCAGGAAGAAATACATGGGGATGTGGAGGGCAGGATCAACTAAAGTTAGGACCACAATGGCCAGGTGTCCTGAGAGGGTAAGGAGGTGCATTAGAAGGAACAAAGCGAAAAGTACAAATTGTAAAGTTCTACTGGTATTGAATCCAAGGATTATAAAATTATCCTCCGTGCTGTTATTCTGTCTGTGCATCTCCATTCCTACATCTTGTAGCTGGAAGCTGATATTCTTAGGATGCAAATTCTCCTTCACATTGCACTCAGTTTCTACTAATGGACATGTTTTCTTAGCAGCAATATAAATGTGAATTCTTTCCCAGTTCCCTATCTACTCTGTTTTGCAGTGTTTTTCTCCTAGTCTTCTCTTAGCCCAAAGGCTTAGTTTTGGGTGATCAGCCATGTTTGACTTAATATTGCCACCTAGCGGGTTATAAGAAGAATATATGATTATTATTAGCAAAAACAAAAATGATGTAAATATATCTGCTACCAGGAACGTTTATATTTGTTCCTCAGCATCAGAGGGATTTAAAACCTGTTAGTCACTCACCTTTTCAATTGTCTTTACATACTAACTATAGGGCTTTTTTTTTTAAATAAACAGGTCTACATGTATAACAGAATAACAATTGGAAGGGACCTTGGAGGTCTTCTAGTCCAACCCCCTGCTCAGGCAGGAAACCCTATAACATTTCAAAAAAATGATTGTCCAATCTCTTCTTAAAAACTTCCAGTGTTGGAGCATCCACAACTTCTGGAGGCAAGTTGTTCCTCTGATTAGTTGTTCTAACTGTCAGGAAAGTTTTCTTTAGTTGCTTCTCTCCTAGAAAAATAACCAACATATCTTCCAGTGTAGCATTACAGGCAGCACCAAAAAAAAACAAAACAAATAAAAAACAAAAAACCCTCACAGATATGTCCCCATTCATTGACAGGTCCTCAGAAATCTCGATCTGCATTCCTTTTATGGCAGAAGGAACTGAGGTGTACAGAGTGGCTGTATACAAATGTTCTTCGTACCAGAAAAACATATCTAGATATTTCAGTATGCTGTTTTTAAGCAGGTTTGAACTTGATGCCCTATCTATGCAAAACAAGACATCTAATTGCGACTCACATCTTAAACTGGGTGAACATTGTAGGACTTCCATACAAGTTACGTGTGGCATGAAATCCTATCCTATGGTAGATATAATATTCAACCTTTTTCCAGGATCACCATAGCACTTTCCTGTATGAGATGCTGCAATGCTTTAATAGACATTTCAAGAAAAATTATATTCCCAATTGATATGGTTACCTTGCAATGAACAAAATGTTTGGAGTTTGTCAAAGTCTTTCAGGTGAAGTCATAACCAGTTACTGAAAGATACACAAGTGGGAAAGATTATATTGATTTCAGAATGTTGCCTGAAAGTTGAACCATTGGGATATAGAAATGTAATTGAGGTCGAGCCTCCAAATTTAGATCCAAGATTTGAGAGCAAATTTGGGGTTTATAAGAAAAGCCCAGTGCAAAAGCTGAGGAGTCATAGTGTCCTCTAAAAACTCTCTCCCAGCCAGCAGTATAATGTGGTAGTTATAGAGCAAAGAATCTGGAGGGTACCATGCTACTCACTCTAGTGCAGAAAACAATGGGATTGGTAGTAGACTCTTTTTTAATACTGGTGGTCCTTGACTTACGATTGGTTGCTTAGCAACCAAAGTTATGTCCCTGCCTCCCAAAAACTACTTACAGCCTGATTTCAAAGTTACAACAGTCGCAATTACTCCTGGTCATGTGATCCCATGATCACCTTTACAGTTGTTTGCAGTGCCCTGCAGTGCCCTGCAGTCACATGATTGCAATTTTTGACATTTATTTATCCGTTTCTGGTGTTTACTTCTAGTTTGCAGCAAAAATATCAATCAATCAGAATAGAGCTGAGAGGGACCTTTGAAGTCTTCTAGTCCAACCCCCTGCTCAAGCAAGAGACCTATACCATTCCAGACAAGTGACTGTCCAGTCTCTTCTTAAAGACTTCCAATGATGAAGCACCCACAACTTCTGAAGGCAAACCGTTCCACTGGTTAATGGTCCTCACTGTTTCTCATTCATTCCTGGTTATAAATAGCCATTGGGTAAAATGGAGTCACTCAACAAACATGGGACTCGTTTAACTAGTACAGCAAAACATGTTGTAAAATTTGATCCAGTCATATGGTGACCCACTTAATGACCGCAATGACTTATGACCATAATTTTGGACTCAATTATGGTCATAATCCAAGGATTACCTGCACTGAATTTGCAGAGAATAAATACATATGGCATATTAGTTCTTTTGAGTCTAATCATCCTATTGGAATTGTTCAGAGTTCTTTTGTTCAGGTAACCTACTGTAAAAGGCCAGTATTAGAAATGTAAAGACATTTGTTTCTTGTCTACCAGCTTTCTCAGTTCCTTCTTGAAAAACTAGCTGTATAATTACGGTCTTTCCATTAAAATTAATTTCCTTTCCCCTTATCCCCTAAGTCCTCCCTCGACTTACTTGTTTCAGAGACTGTAAATTATAAGGTACAACACAGGTATGAAATTGTTATAGATCAAAGAGATCACTTTGCTGTGTTCTAGGGAGTAGTTGGCCTTCAGACAGATATAGATGAAAATGGTACAACCACACTGGAGGGTGACCACAACCAGGTGAGCAACATACCGGTAGATAGAGAAGGCATTTTCTGGCCTTCAAAACACTTGATCTTAAAGGTAGACTTGCCAATAAAAATGTAGGAAACCAGGATAAACAGGAATTGAATGAGCAACTTTGTCAGGCAGACAACAAAACCAGCCACTTTGTTGGTATTTGTATGGCTACACACACCAAAAACAAGCACTGGTGGGATATCCCAGAAGAAGTGATTAATGTTATGTGAGCCAGAAAATGGAAGACTGAAAAGACCCAAAACTGCACAAACACATTTCTGTTCATGACGGGGGTATACAGCACAATGGATTGCATATGGACACACAATTCCACATCCCCCAAAGCAATGAAGAAATTCATTTGTGTAGCACATGCTGTCATGACTATTTTTGTGTCCTGAGCCTGCAAAAGCAGGCTTGGGACGTTGCATTGGTCCCAGGCATTCCAAAGCTGCCCGGGACCAGACTGAGCGGTGCCAGCCTTGTGTGCATGCACAAGGCAAGAAGCACTAAGATACATTGTTGTCTTTGTCTGGGTCTCTGGTCTTAAAAAGAAGCCTCTTTTACTTTTGCTGTTGTTGTTGTGAGAGAGATCGAGAAGAATAAAGAGCTGTTAAATTCGCCATGTGTCTTCGTCATTTGCACACAAACCAAGAATTTAACAACTATTCTTGACCAAGAGATTGACCAGCATTAGGGGCACAATGACCAGAGTATGGCAGATCTCAATAAAAGAGAGATTGCACAGGAAGAAATATATGGGTGTGTAAAAAACAGGATCAATTAAATATAAGATCAAAATAGTCGTGTGTTCTGACAGTGTGATGAGGAACATGAGAATAAAAAAATTAAAAAATCATAATCTGCAAAGTTTCATTAATGTTGAATCCTAGAAAAATAAATCCAGTCTCCATGCTTTTGTTCTCACTCCATTCTACATTCTGCAATTAATAAATATTGTCAATGCATTCATCAATCTATATAAGAAGGACAATGGACATAAAAGAGCAACAAGCTGGTTATTAGTAAAGGCAGAAAGCAAGGATGAAGGAATTATACTGATTATAATTATTTGAAAAGATTTTGGGGGACAGTGTTAAACAGTTATTTTTCTTGATGTGTTCAAATTGATGCTGATTTAAAGGTGTTTTCTCAACAGATATTCTCAATCCTAGTTTAAACTCATAGCCTAACACAGATAATGTGATTCTCTGCCATGTGTTTTTTTAGTTTCCCCTTTCCTTCTTTCTTCTCTCACTTTAAGATTTTTGAAGTTTTGCTTACTCAGTCTATTGGCACCATACCTTTTAATGCTGACATATAATCCAATACATCTCTTTTATAAGAGTTCATAGGATCCTAATGGAGAATAATGTAAGAAACACTTCTAAAGGACATGGCAATCTACTGAAATGATTGGTGTATGTTTCCAGTATCTCAGGAAGAAAGGTTTAGGGTACAGGTAGTCCTCGACTTACGACCAGAACTGAGTCCAAAATTTCTATTGTTAAGTGAGAGATTTGTTAAGTGAGTTTTGCCCCATTTTATTACCTTTCTTGCCACAGTTAAGTGTATCACTGCATTGATAAGTTAGTAACCTGGTTACGTGAATCTGGCTTCCCCATTGACTTTGTTTGTCATAAGGTTGCAAAAGGGGATCACATGACCTTGGGACATAGCAATGGCCATAAGTATAAACCAGTTGCCAAGCATCTGAATTTTGATCACCTGATCATGAGGATGCTACAAAGATTGTAACAGTGAAAAATGGCCATAAGCCACTTTTTTCAGTGCTGTTGTAAGTTTGAACGGTCACTAAATGAACTGTTTGTAAGTTAAGGACTACCTATAATTACTTTTCATTTTTCAAACATCCTTTTCTCCAGAATTCCAAACATCTCTCAAGGAGGTTCAGCTTTCAAAGAGATGCTTAGCACATTTCGTGTAACTTTCTGTGCCCACTTCTACTGTGACAAAGATTCTTGCGAAAGCACTTTTGAAGCTCTATTTTCCCAGACCAATTCTACGGTAGGTGGGTGTTAATTGCAGCAGTCAGAATGGAAATGCTTCTGCTAGGAAAAACAGTGGGGGAGGAGATGGAGTGAACTAAGCCCAAGTGTCTTAAGAGCCTCCTCTTCAAATTGCATCCTCCACTCAGAAAGAACAATTAGGCTTTTATGAACATAACCCCATATAAGAGCTTGTTTGTAAACTGAAGGTCCAGGAATTATGGACTATGTTGAAAAGTATAAGATAGATATATCATTATGCTGCAGCCAATCTCCTAATGGTGGGTGGAATAGACAGACAGCTAAGAGAGGGGAGAGGGAGAGGGAGAAGAAAACTATATTCAATTTTGGTCACCATATTATAAAAAAGATGTACAGATTCTGGAAAGAATGCAGAAAAGAGTAACAAAGATTATGAGAGGGCTGGAGGCTAAAACATATAAAGAATGATTGCAGGAATTGGATTTGCCTGGTCTAGCGATAAGAAGGATTAGTGTGACATGACAGCAGTGTTCCAATATTTGAGGGGCTGCCACAAAGAAGAGGAGTCAACCTATTTCCCAAAGCACAAGAGGCAAGACAAGAAACAATCAAGGAGAAAAGAAACCTAAGACTAAGGAGAAATTTCCTAACAGTGAGGACAATTAACCAGTGGAATGATTTGCCTTCAGAAGTTTTGGGTGCTCCATCATCGGAGGCTTTTAAGAGACTGGACAGCCACTTGTCTGGAATGATATAGGGTGTCCTGCTTGAGCATGGGGTTGGACTAGAAGACCTTCAAAGTCCCTTCCAACTCTGTTATTCTGTTATTTGTGTAAATGAACATATACATGTATTCTGCCTTCAGATTCTAAGCAAAGCTGCCACCTCCTATGTGTGTTTTCAGTGTCATCTCCAACTATCTCAAAATTCATGCTGCTTGCTTTGTTCCCTCTATTCATACATTACTCTGCATATCAACATTCCCCAAATCCATAAAAATATCCTTATTAAAATTCAGTTAAATGTTTATACGATACATTTTGGAAGAGAAATGTAGAAAAGCACTGTGGCCATGATTAAAAGAAATAAGAATCAGAAATGGTTGGAAATCCATTCACACACAAACATGGCTTTGTCCATAGACACACATGCACACACACAGAGAGAAATAAAATTGCTGGATCTAAAATAGTATCTGGTGCTTCCAGCCCACCAATTTCTTACACAGAGAGTAGGGGAAATATTCCCTAAAGGGTGAGTACGGATCTAAAATATAGTCTGTTGGGAAACCTGCAGAACATAATAGTTATAGTAGTTTTGTATTAGTTTTGCAGGAACCAATCTGGATCAGTCACAGGGACCTGAGTTTTTGTCTTCAATAACATTCATCATTCCACTGATCAAACTTTAGCAGCTATAGAGCTCATTTCTCATGCCCAAACTAACTATGGTAGAAGTTGTAAACCTGGAAATAATATAGGAGGAAGGTATTCCTCATTCTAAACTCAGATCTTTCATAAATAGGAATAGGAATAGCAGTTAGACTTATATACCACTCTATAATGCTTTACAGCCCTCTCTGAGCAGTTTACAGATTCAGCCTATGGCCCCCAACAATCTGGGTGCTCATTTTACCCACCTTGGAAGGATGGAAGACTGAGTCAACCTTGAGCCAGTCAGGGTCGAAGTCCTGGCTGTGGGCAGAGTCAACCTGCAATACAGCATTTTAACTACGCCACCACATCTCTAAACAGAAGAACATGCTGATATTTCCTACAAAGTTGTAAATATGTGACATCTATTTAAGGGACTGTGGTCCAGGTAGAGATGATCTCCAAGTGCTAATTTTCCAGAAGTCCCAGAGGGCTTCATCATGTAGCTGGATAAGAATGAGTGAGGCTGATTTATATTTTCCCCCCTCAAAAAAAGTAAAGAGTGGGAAGAAGTGTGCATAATACCTTCAAATCTCACAAAGCCACAATGTTCATTAACTGATCCTGGACTAGTTTCTCCCCATTAACATAAATGATAGAATTGTGAAGATTTGTATTTTTTTTTAAAAAAATGTTTTTCTCTTCAAAGAATGGGAGTCAAATGTAGCCCCTCTAGTTTATGGTTTTGGTTCTTTTGAGAAGGACACTTGTACAAGATACTTTAAACAACAAAGGCAGAAAAGAAAGTGCTAAAAATGAAAATGGTTATTATCTCCAACTTTCATCAGAAATTGAAAGGGAATTCTAACCTATTTTAATAAACTAACCTATTTTAATAAACTTGAATAGAGGAAGTCCATGGTTGAGACCTGATAGCTCAGTGCATTTTGGCTGGAAAAAATATGATGGATTTTGGGTTTTCTTTCTTTCCTTACACCAACACGCTCTTTCTTTCAACACCTTTCGGCCATTCCACTGCACTTCTTCAATTCAAATTTTTATCACTGTTATAGACCAGCGTAGAGAGAGTGAGATACAGTCAATAAAAAGCACAAAGATACATCAAGAGCCTAAAAATATAAAAAGCTAGAAGATATAAAATACATATAAATTAAAAATTAAAGGTATATATAAAAAGCAAGAATCTAAAGTTATCTTAAAACTATTCTCCAAGGATATTCAAGGCCCTTTCTTCATACCTTTTAGTGATGGGAAATTCAATCATGCTCAAGAACAATCTCTGACTTTTCCCCACAATCAAATCAAATATTTTTTTTTCTCCTGTCAATCTTCCCAAAATCATTTTGGTTCGGCTAAGGCATTTGATCAGTAAATCTAGGACTGGGTTGCAGTGGTTTCTGAAACAAAGTAGTTCAAAACTGAAGATCCTGACTCTGACTATATTAGCATTTGAAAGATAAAAACGAAAGTATTGTGCCCATCTTCAGGCCAAAAAACAGCGCCAGGAAGTAGAATGTTGAACGATATTTATCTATTTGTTTATTTATATTCTGCCTTTTTATTATGTTTACAAATAACTCAAGAAGCGAACATATCCAACACATCTTCTTCCTATTTTGCCTGCAACAACCCTATGAGGTGGGATGAGCAGAAAGAGAGTGACTGGCTCAAAGTCACCCACTTGGCTTTCATGGCTAAAGTGGGACTTGAACTCACAATCTCCCACTTTCTAGCCTGGTGCCTTAAACACCAGATCAAAATGGCTCTATTATATTATACTCATTCCTGCCAAACATTCTTGAAGAGCAGTTGGCAGCTGTGGCTAAGAAATCCTTTACATAATCAAATGCATCAATTGTGCAGGTTTATTGACCCAACGAGGGACTAGTTATAGTCATTCACATCTTACTCACTTCTGATTTGGACTATTATAATGTGCTCAATGTGGAGCTGTCCTCTGTACCTATCTAACACCTCTACTTTGTAAGTAGCATTGGCTCCCAATATATTCTCTTTTGAAGCAAGCAATGTATGCCAAGAAGGGGGGGGCTAGAATGAAGAGCAAGTGAATAATTCAATAAATGTTTTGATCTGGTGTTTTCCTTACATTGGAAAAACAGTTAAAATTGCTGAAAGGAAAAAGACGGAAACTGGAAAAAGATTAGAAAATCAAATTCTTTTAGGAAATATTGAGAGTTGGGTGTGTATAACTTGAAAAGGGCATTATTGAAAAGCAAATAATGTAATAGCTGAAGCTCTTATTATTGATAATGGAGCAAATGCATTCTTTGTTTTGTTTCGGAGAATTACATTACAAGACACCTTTTAGTAAGAAAACAAAGCCTTCCTAATGATCTGTGGTATTTGGAAATGCAATAGAATGTGTTGAAAGCGATGGACTCTCCTTTATTTCACGTTTTGATGGATGGCCAATCCATTAGGGAAGCTACTGTGGTTACGTTGCAATGCCAGCAGTAGCCAAAGTCACTCTTGAGGCTTCTTCCAAATTCATAATTCAGGATGAAACCGGATAATTTGTGAGCTTTCAGATCAGGACAAAGAAGCCACATTTTCCATTGCAGGATGTGGCTTCCAACAAGTTTGATTCTTGCTGTTTGTTTGAAAAAAAAATACTGTTACCAACCTTCTGAAGCTAGTATGCACATTATTCTAGAATCCTCCTCTTCACCGTTTCATCACAAATGTCAAAAGGTTACATCATCATAATGCTGTGTTCCAAAGTTACTTTCCACAATGGTTTGAATCAATCCTGTGCCAGGAAAATCCAGGATTACCACACCCCAACACAGAGCTGGTCCAGCCTGAGACTTGAAATATTGATAACAACGTGGGTTGATGTCTCTGGCTAATTTCTCAGGATTTGTGAAGAGGCCATTACCAGAACAAAAGGTAAGGTGCAGGACAGTTGGGTCACCAGTGGTTGCCAAGTCAAGATGCTCCTTCACTTGCTTCCATTTGCACTCAGGGCAGAAAACATGCCACACATCACTAACACTCAATTCTTCATATGGAACACCTAGCACCTCTTTCTCGAGTTCCTCCAAAATAATAATCTTTCCCCGAGCCTGCCTTAAAGTGGGAATGGCCTCCTTCATCCAAACTTTATTCCGGCCTTCTTCAGCTAAATAACGTTGGAAGCGAGAAGCGTAATCTACATTGGGAATAAATGGGAGTTCTTCTTTAACCCGCATAAGTACCATTTCCCCTGGATGTTGGTTGAGAAAGCTCAAGGTGCCTTCCAGGACATCAGAAAAGTCTGCCTCCTGGAAAGTGTTGACATGGTATATAAGGAAACGGTCATTTTCCAGCTTACAACGGATATCCAAGAAACGCACCCCAGCAGCTAGCTGAGCCTCAAGTGGCCAAGTCTGACAACAGATCTTTGGGCCTCCAAGCACGCTCATGGAGTCATGGGTGCCAGGGATGGAGATTTTGGAAAGAGAAAGGTGGTCGGGTAAGCCAGACATCCAATCAGAGAGATAAGAGGCAGGCCAGAACGTATTGTCAAATGCCTCTGTTTGCTGCCTCTTTCCACATTCCATAGTGTCCACCTGGAAAGGAAAAAAATATGTCATGATCTTCTGCAGAGCAGAGAACATCCTGCTGTAATGTCAGCTAAGTTAGGTTAAGAAAGATTTCCAACTGAATGCACTTCCATTGGCAAGTGATCAGCATCTCCCAGCATACCTGAGGGCAGCTGACTGTTTAATCAGAGAATTCCCATTTCTCTCACTACACATCTTCAGATATACATACTTGATTAGCATACCAGCCCATGGGCTCAAGAGGCTACAGTATTCCCAATCTGGTGTCCTCCAGATTCCAGATTCCAACTTTGGAATCAACATTATTTATTTATTTTATTTTATTGATTTCTATAGATGCCCATCTCCACAAGTGACTCTGGGAGGTGTACAACATAAAACATAAAAAAAATTAAAATAATAAAAAATAAATATAGGGGCTATAACAAGGGATGGGATGTATGGGGCATAATATATAGGATATAATATACATTATGGAACTTGCTATCCCAAACACTAGGCTGGAGATGATTGATATATGCTATCTATATGGCAATGGGCCAGGATACTTGCGGGACCGTCTTCTGCCTCATGAATCCCAGCGACCGGTTAGGGCACACAGGGTTGGCCTCCTACGGGTCCCGTCTGTTAGACAGTGCCATCTGGCGGGACCTAGGGCTAGGGCCTTCTCTGTTGCTGCCCCAGCCCTCTGGCACCAACTTTCCTCAGAGGTTCGTACTGCTCCCTCCCTCCTAGCTTTCCGAAAATTTTTAAAAACACATCTATGCAGACAGGCTTGGGGCGTGTGAGCTGCGCTCTGCCCCTGGCCTTGGATTGGGAGTGTATGTTGTATGAGTGAGTATAGTTTTATAGTTTTATATTGTAGTATTATTTTAAATGACTTATATATTTTGTACTTGTATTTCTGTTGTGAGCCGCCCTGAGTCTGGGGAGAAGGGCGGCATATAAGTCAAAATAAAGATAAAGATAAAGATAAAGAAATAAATATATCTAGCAACAGTCTGTATGATTTGAAAATAAACTTTTTAAAAAAACCAACTGGATGGCTAAGGTAATTATTCCTATTCTTTTTTATTCTCCATTTGGAATTGAGAATCAATCATGCCTCTTTTTACCATAAAAAATACCATTAAAAATAGATTCAATACTATAAAAAATAGATTAGAAACACACATTAAGATAGACAAGAAAATGGTAAGTGAGCACCTATCCAGCCTAGATGAGTTTAAATCACCAGGATCAGATGGATTATACCCCAAGGTTCTCAAGGAACTGACAGATGTGATCTCAGAACCATTGAACTATATTTTTCAAAGATCCTGGAGCACTGGGAAACTACCAGAGGACTGGAAAAGAGCTGATGTAGTTCCCAACTTCAAAAAAGGGAAAAAATTGGATCCAGGAAGTTACAGACATATCAGACTGACCTCAATACCTGGGAAGATTCTGGAAAAGATAATCAAACAACGAATCAGCAAACACCTAGAGGCAAACAAAGTCATTACTAAAAGCCAACATGGGTTTGTCAAAAACAGATCATGCCAGATAAATCTTATTGCATTCTTTGACCAAGTGACAAAATTAGTGGACCAGAGGAATGCTGTGGATATAATTTATTTGGACTTCAATAAGGCATTTGATAAAGTAGATCACAACCTACTACTTGATAAGATAGAAAAATGTGGGTTAGACAGCATCACCACCAGATGGATTTGTAGCTGTCTGACAGGCCATACTCAGCACGTGGTCCTCAATGGAACTGCATCTACATGGAGGGAAGTGTGTAAGGGGTGCCCCAGGGCTCTGTTCTAGGCCCAGTGCTCTTCAACATCTTCATCAATGATTTGGACAAGGGGATAGATGGGGAACTCATCAAATTTTCAGACAACACCAAGCTGGCAGGAATAGCCAACATTCCAGAAGACAGGCTTAAGATACAGGAGGATCTAAATAGACTTGAACACTGAGCACTATCTAGCAAAATGAAATTCAATGGTGAAAAAAATAAGGTTCTACATTTAGGCAAGAAAAATCAAATCTACAGGTATAGTATAAGTGGTACCTTGCTCAATAGTAGCAACTATGAGAGGGATCTCGGAGTCCTACTGGACAATCATTTAGATATGAGCCAGCAGTGTGCTGCAGCTGCCAAAAAAGCCAACACGGTGTTAGGCTGCATTAACAGAGGAATAGAATCAAGAACATGTGAAGTATTAATAGCACTTTACAATGCCTTGGTAAGTCACACTTGGATCTGCATCCAGTTTTGGTCACCACAATGTAAAAAAAATGTTGAGACTCTAGAAAGAGTACAGAGAAGAGACACAAAGATGATTAGAGGACTGGAGGCTAAAGCATATAAGGAACGGCTGCTGGAATTGGGTATTTCTAGTTTAATGAAGAGAAGGATGAGGGGGGACATGATAGCAGTGTTCCAATATCTCAGGGGCTACCACAAAGAAGAGGGAGTCAAGCTATTTTCCAAGGCGCCTGAAGGCAGGACAAGAAGCAATGGGTGGAAACTAAGCAAGGAGAGAAGCAACCTAGAACTAAGGAGAAACTTCTTGACAGTTAGAACAATTAACCAGTGGAACAACCTGCCTCCAGAAGCGGTGAATGCTCCAACACTGGAAGTTTTTAAGAAGAGACTGGACAGCCATTTGTCTGAAATGGTATAGGGTTTCCTGCCTGAGCAGGGGGTTGGGCTGGATGACCTCCAAGGTCCCTTCCAACTTTTTAGTAGTAGTAGTAGTAGTAGTAGTAGTAGTAGTAGTAGTAGTAGTAGTAGTAAAGACTGTGAATTAATCTGCTGTACAAGAATCACACCTCTGAGAATATCCGTTGTTCAATACTGAAGGTATTCGAAGATGTGTAGGCATGCATGAGGTGCATAGATAATTGATATTAACAGGACTGCTATAATGTTCCTCCTATCAGTTAATTCCCATTGCTATAATTATCACCTGTACATAACACAATATGGGGAGGGCAGGGCAAATGAAATCTACAGTCTTGGTTAGAAAAGATGTAAATAAAATATTTTGAACACTTAAATATCAATATTGAGAACACCAAAGCATAATGCTTCAGGAGGATTTGCTAATTTTGAATTCTAGAAAAATCATTTTTAAGTTGCATAGAACCACCAAAATGTGATGCAGTCTCAGCAGTTGGAAAGAGTTTCACTGATCTTGCCTGGGCTCAAAATTCAAGCTGCATCATGATTGGGACGGAAGACCATCAGGAAATTACAGAGCTATATGCCAAATGAAGAAATTAAAAAAAAATCCCAGAGGAAAACAAAAAACCCTTTTCTGTAATATTGCCAAACACATTGCATACTTGTATGCATTTATCCATCAGGAATAGAAAATGACTTGAGGCTATCTTACATATACATATACACATCCAGATATATCCGAACGACTTATACAATGTATCATCTACACAAGCACCACCTAACTATGCAAAGTTCAAATTCAGTGCCGTGGTTTTCCCTAGCGCAGTCTCTTTTTGATCTGAGCTTATCGCCCTTTTTCAATTCTGCTCTATTTTATCTAATATTGCTGCAATCTATGTTCAGCCAAGAGGTTTTTAGTGTTTTGAATTAAATCCCAACTTCTATCTGAAGTCTACTAGCCTACCTGGAAATCGCGTTCCTCTCTTATCTGTCTCTCTTCCAGCTTCCAAAATTCAGAGGTGGATTTACTTGCCAGGATATTATAAATTAATCAACAAACCATCATTAAGTGGGTGTCAACTAGCATACTTGGACTGGTATAACTGGTTTGTTTTTGACAGCTTATGCCAAAAGCTGTCAGAGCTTTGTAATCATCTTGTAATATTAGGTCAATGCCCTTTTATTTTAATTTTAATGATTAACTTAATCATTTCCAAGTGGACTGGTTTGTAAACAGCTTACAGTGTTTCTCAACCTTAACAATTTTAAGGCATGTGGACTTCAACTCCCAGAATTCCACAGCCAGCACTGAGCTAGGAGATACTTCAGTTAGAATGCAATTCATTGTTTCAAAGAGATGGCATGTACCGGTAGTCCTCGACTTATGACCACAATTGACCCCAACATTTATGTTTCTAAGTGAGACAGTTGAGTGAATTTTGTCCCATTTTACGACCTTTCTTGCCACAATTGTTAAGTGAATCACTGTAGTTGTTATGTTAGTAACTCCGTTGTTAAGTGAATCTGGCTTCCCCACTGACTTTGCTTGTCAGAAGGACACAAAAGGTGATGATCCCAAGGCACTGCAGCAGCCATAAATATGAACCAGCTGCTGAGCATCTACATTTTGATCATGTGACCATGGGGATGCAATGGTCGTAAGTATGAAAAATGGTCAAAAGTCACTTTTTTCAGTGATGTTGTAAATTTGAACAGTCACTAAATGAACTCTTAAAAGTCGAGGACTATCAGAATACCAATTTAGTTGCTTTTGAGGTTCTGTCATGGAGATCCTGAGCACCAAAAGATTGTGAAAGACAGGGAAAAAAACTGTAAAGGGTTGTCTTTAAAATTATTATTAAAATTAATAATCCAAACATTGGGCTGGCAGTTTCAACAACAGCAATCATGGAACAATCATTTAGATACAAGACTAGTTAACTTCCCAGAGATTAGTGCCTCTGCTTTCCAGCCCTTCCCCACCCCCCAGATTCAATCAGCATGTGTAATATTCCTTATGTAAGACTTGTTTCTCTAGAATTCATTGTAAATTTTTCATTTACATTTTCATTTTCATTTCATTTACTCCCATTTGTTTCCATTTATCAGAGGCCACACATTTTTGACCAAGATGATTACATTCCAACAATCATATTTAATATGTAATACTTGAAAGCATATAAAATACACTTTTTCCTTTGTTCACCTATTTTTTTTATTTTGAATGGTTATTCATCTCATTTGTATTAAAAAATATTTGATCACTAATGACAGTTTTACACTTAATTTATGAAGAAGCACCAGCTGCTTGAACCTGTTTTTGACATTGTGTCTGTTCTTGTTCTTTATTTCCATTGGGCCATTTATGTGGCCCAATTTTTGGTCTGCCTGTTCTTCGTCTTTATTCCTCTGTCTGTTACCAATAAAGATTCAAACATTCTGTTAGCATCATCAACAACGTATAGAAAAGCTTTGCCTCCATCCTCAAAGACCTTCAGAGAAAATGGAGTTGTCCGTTTCTAAATGTTTTGTCCTGAAGAATAACTATCAAAAATCTCACAAGTCTACTCTATGTCTACAAGACACATATGATAAACTCTCAAATGTTGCATCACCAAGTTATGTCAGTTTCTCTTATTTTCAGTTACAGCCTTTATAGCCTTGAAATATGTGAATTTAACAAATCTATTCCTTGGCAATTTTTTGCTACCCAATAATTTATTCTATGGATTTCTTCAATTTTCAGAGTTTTATCTATGCTAAGGTTAGGATATGTCAATTTCTCAATTCTTTTTCTAGATCTCTTCCAACATCCTCAGGTTTATCTCTACAGTCTAAATCAGCGGTTCTCAACCTGTAGGTTGCGACCCTTTTGAGGGTCGAATGACTCTTTCACAGGGGTTGCCTAAGGCCATCGGAAAACACATATTTCCAATGGTCTTAGGAACTGAGACACCGCTCTCTCTGTTGCAGCCTCACTCTCTTCCATCTTCTTTTCCTTCCCACCCCCCTGCGAGCTTGCAATACCCCTCAGGGCCTCACGTTGCCTCCCGGAGGACTCAGCTGTTCGGTGGCCGGAAGTTGGAGCCGCTCAGCTGATGGTTGGGACGCCCGCGGAGCCGACCCGCACGTTGTCCTAGACCCCTCCCCTGCCCATTCATGTCGAGCCCGCGGGGGCTTGACAGGGAGAGAGGGAGGGAAGGAGGAAGGGTCTCCTCCTCCTCTCCTAAGGTTCAAAGCAGGATCAGCTTCCCAAGGGCAATCCCAATTCATGTGTTTCTGCCATACCTCCTTGGTGCTCCCGGGAACAGGGCGGGCAGAAGAAAGCTTGGCTAGGCTAGGCAAAGAAAAGCCACTGAGCCGTGAGCTAAGATCGCAGGCAGGGGGAGGGGGAAGGGGGTAAAGAAGGGGAAGGGGATTGGGAGAGAGGAAACGCCAAGCTTGTCCTCGCCTCTCCCAAGAACCCCCTGCACCACCTCACAGGAACCTCACCTGGTTTCAGATTTACACCGCAAAAGTTTTTCTCGCACAGAGGAGAGAGGAAAAACAATTGCAGAACACTTGGGAATCCCTTGCAAGGCGCCATGTACCTTGGTGCTTATTTTCCAACACCTTCCCCACCCCCCCCACCCCCCCACCCCTGTTTTCTGCTCCACCCCGAATTCACCTCCCTTCCACTCTCCCATCTATGGTCTTAATACAGCCCTTCAGTTTGTCTCCCTTTCAACACCCCCTAAAGTTCTTCACTCAGGCAGGCTTCCAGAATTCGGCTGGCAGGATGCAGGTAACCTTTCCCCCCTATCCTGCCACCTCCCAAGGCACCGCGCCTCCGTGTCTCAAGCTTCCGTGGCACAGAACTGCTGGCTTTATGCTTGGGCGGAAGATTTTTTCTTTTACAGATGGGGCGGGTGGGCCAGACATTCGCGGGCAGGCAGGACCCCGCCCACTGAGCTGCCGCCTCCCCATCGCCCTCCACGCCAGCCGGCTCCGTCGCCAGACCTCCCAGCTCACCGGCGCAGGTCTGGAGGTCGCCAGCTGATGGGCGCAGGAGGTCGGCGCTCCGCCGCCTCCCCTTTGCCCGCAGTACCGGCCAAAGCGTTGCCTGATGTTCCAGCTGACAGGCGCAGGTCCGGAGGTCGCCAGCTGACGGGCGCAGGAGGTCGGTGCCGCGGTGGCCTCCCAGCCGCCAGCTTCTTTGGCTGGAGCAGTTGCCAGGGTTTGCATGGCCTGCAAGGGCCGCTGACGTGCTCCCCGCAGCCGGCGACCCTGGTAACTGCTCCAGTCGAAGAAGCAGGTGGCTGGGAGGCTGCCGTGGCGCCGACCTCCTGCGCCCATCAGCTGGCGACCTCCAGACCTGCGCCCGTCAGCTGGAACGTCCGGCAACGCTTTGGCCGGTGAGGAAGGTGAAGGGGAGGCCGCCGCAGCACCAAACTCTGCGCCTGTCAGCTGGTGGCCCTCAAATTTGGGCTTGTCAGCTGGGAGGTTTGGCAAGGGAGCCGGCTGGCATGGAGGGTGATGGGGAGGCTGTGGCCCAGCAGGCTGGGTCCTGCCTGCCCACGAATGTCGGGCCCACCCGCCCCATCTGTAAAAGAAAAAGTCTTCCACCCAAGCATAACTTTTTAAGGATTTTAAGGATCTTTGAGAGGGAGAGAGAAATAGAGAGGGAGAGAAAGAGAACTAGAAAAAGGGAGAGAGAGAAAGAGGGAGAGAAAAGAGAGGGAGACTGAGGGAGAGAGAGAGAGAGAATGAGAGGAAGAGAAAAAGAGAGAAAGGGAGAGAGAGAGAGAGAGAAAGGGAGAGAGAGGGAGAGAGAAAGAGAGAAAGAGAGACAGGGAGAGAGAAAGGGAGAGAGGGAAAGAGAAAGGGAGAGATAGAGAAAGAAAGGGAGAGAGAGAAAGAGAAAGGAAGAGACAGAGAAAGAGAGGGAGAGAAAGAAAGAGGGAGAGAGATTAAATTAGTAACATGGTTGTTCAGTAAATCTGGTTTCCCCACTAACTTTGCTTGTCAAACGTTGCAAAGGTGATCACATGACCCTGGAATAATTTCATGGTTGGGGGTCACCACAACATGAGGAACTGTATTAAAGGGTCATGGCATTAGGAAGGTTGAGAACCACTGGTCTACATTATGTTTATGTATTTCAACTCATTCTAATTTGGCTTCCAATTAATTTCTGGCTGCTGAGGTGATTCAGTTGTAGACAGTTCCCAAGATCTTACTTTCATGCAAGGACTTTGATCCTGACTGGTTCAAGATGGCCTCAACCTTCCATCCGCCAAGGCTGATAAAATGAGGACCCAGATTGTTGGGAGAAATATGCTGATTCTGTAAACCACTTAGAGAGGGCTGTAAAGCACTGTAAAACAGTATATAAGTCTAAGTGGTATTGTATTGTTATTTTACTGTATTTAATAGGAGCCTTGAGAGAATAACATGTTGTTTCTAAATTTATTTATTTTATTTATTATTCAATTTATATGCCGCCCTTCTCCTAAGACCCAGAGCGGCTCACAGCAACAATACAATAAAAAAATTAAAAATTAATTGCATTCACACAACATATAAACACAATCAGCTCACAATCGCTGATGGAGGGACACTCCTAGGGCCCAGGGGCAGAGCACAGCTCATGCGCCCCAAGCCTGTCAGCATAGATGTGTCTTCAGCAGTTTTCGGAAAGCTAGGAGGGAAGGAGCAGTACGAACCTCTGAGGGAAGCTGGTTCCAGAGGGCTGGGGCAGCAACGGAGAAGGCCCTTGCCCTAGGCCCCGCCAGATGACATTGTCTAACAGACGGGACTCGTAGGAGGCCAACCCTATGCACCCTAACCGGTCGCTGGGATTCATGAGGCAGAAGACGGTCCCGCAAGTATCCTGGTCCATTGCCATAAAGGGCTTTATAGGTCATAACCAACACTTTGAATTGTGTTCGGAGACCAATAGGTAGCCAGTGCAGCTCGCGGAGAGCTGGAGTGATATGAGCATGTCTCGGGAGACCCAAGACAGCTCGCGCAGCCGCATTCTGGACTACTTGTAGTCTCCGGACATTCTTCAAAGGTTGCCCCATGTAGAGAGCATTACAGTAGTCGAATCTCGAGGTGACAAGGGCATGGGTGACTGTGAGGAGTGACTCCCGCTCCAAATAGGGCCGCAACTGGCGCACCAGGCAAACCTGGGAGAATGCCCCCCTCGCCACAGCCGAAAAATGATATTCTAAACTTAGCTGTGGATCGAGGAGGACACCTAAGTTGCGGATCCTCTCCGAGGGGGACAAAACTTCTCCCCCCAGGGTAATGGATGGACAGTTAGAATTGTCCTTGGGAGGCAGAGCCTATAGCCACTCCGTCTTGTCGGGATTGAGTCTGAGCCACTTCCACTGCTTCGCTGTAGTGATGCGGGGTAGAGATATAAAGCTGGGTATCATCAGCATATTGATGATAACTCACCCGTGTCAACGGATGATCTCACCCAACGGCTTCATGTAGATGTTAAAAAGCAGACCCCTGAGGAACTCCACATGGAAGAGGCCTCGGAGCCGATCTCTGACCTCCTACGAACACCAACTGCGACTGGCCAGAGAGGTAGGAGGTGAACCACCATAAAACGGTGCCCCGCACTCCAAGCCCCTCCAACCGGCGCAGAAGGATACCATGGCCGATGGTATTGAATGCCGCTGAGAGGTCAAGAAGCACCAGGATAGTGGAATAACCTCTATCCCGGGCCCGCCAGAGATCATCGATCAGCGCGACCAAAGCAGTTTCCGTGCTGTAACCGGACCTGAACCCAGACTGCTGAGGGCCCAGATAATCAGTTTCATTCAAGGACCGTTGGAGTTGGAGTGCCACCACCTTCTCAACAACCTTCCCTAAAAAGGGAAGGTTGGAGACTGGACGATAATTATTTAAAACTGCCGAGTCCAGGGAAGGCTTCTTTTTTTTTTTTTTAAAATATATTTTATTAATTTTTTTAATTTTTACAGAAAGAAGAAACTACTCAAATCAAATCATAGTGTTAAAATAAACAATCATCCATAAACAAAACATAAATACATTTTTCAATACATCTAATACTAATAACTCAACTGAAAATAATCATACCACACAATTAACATTACTGCTCGGTACCCCCACCACCACATCCCCCCCAACCCTAACCTTCTCCTGATGTAAGTGGAAGCTGATAAGAAGGGGGAAGAGTAGGACGGAGATAGGGAAGGAGGGAGGAAAGTAGAAAGAAAGTAGAAAGAAAGTTGGTAAGAGGGGGGATGAGTAAGGAGGGTGGAATATAGAGAAGTAGAGAAGGAGGGAGGAAAGTAGGTAGTTAGTTGGTAAGTGTCCAGGGAAGGCTTCTTGAGGAGGGGGCGCACAAGTGCCTCCTTTAAGGGAGCCGGAAAGGACCCCTCCCTCACTGAAGCGTTAGCAACAGCCTGGACCCAGCTCCGTGTCACCTCCCTGCTAGCCGAAACCAGCCAGGAGGGGCACGGGTCCAGTAAACAGGTGGCCGAACTCACAGCTCCAATGGCCTTGTCCACATCATCAGGAGTTACCAGGTCAAACTCCTCCCATTCAACAGGACTAAGACGGGCCTCTGTCATCTCGACTGACTCATTGTCAGCCGACACTGCATTCTAATTGGAGTCCAAGTCAGCCTGGATCTGAGCGACCTTGTCTGCGAAAAAGATGTTAAATTCTTCGGCATTGCCCTGCAAAGGTTCCTCCCTCCTCCCCGTATCCAGGAGAGAGCGAGTCACCCTAAACAGGGCAGCCAGACGAGATTCCGCAGACACGATCAATGCGGAAAGATACTGAGATCTTGCCGTAGTGATCGCTTCCAAATAGGTCTTAATATAAGCTCTCAATTTGGTTCGATCAGATTCGGATCTGCTTTCCCTCCATTGCTTCTCTAGACGTCTCTTCTGGTGCTTCATCCCCCTGAGTTCCTCAGTAAACCAAGGAGATCTCCTGGGTCTGCTACCAAAGAGAGGTCACAACAGCGCAATCCGGTCTAGAGCCCCCGTAGTGGCCGTATTCCAGGCCATCACTAGGGACTCCGCCAAACTGTGTACGAGCAAATCCGGCAATTCCCCAAGCGCCCTTTGAAAACCAATAGGGTCCATCAGGCGTCTGGGGCGGAACCATTTAATCGGTTCCGGCTCCCTGCGAGAGAGGATTGGTGTCGTAAACTCAAGCCGCAGCAGAAAATGATCTGTCCATGACATGGGCAACACTTCTAAGCCCCTTAGTTTCAGATCATAACTCAACTGTTCCGAGAGGAAAACCAGGTCAGGTGTGTGTCCCCCCTCATGGGTTGGGCCCTCAATTACCTGTGTCAGGTCCATGGTTGCCATGGAGGCCACGAACTCCCGCGCCAACCCAGAGGACTCACCGAGTGACAGCACGTTGAAGTCCCCCAAGACAATAAGTCTGGGGAACTCAACCGCCAACCCCGCTACCTCCTCGAGTAGCGTGGGCAGGACTGTAGAAACGCAGCTGGGAGGCAGGTACATGAGCAACAGACCCACCTGTACACCTAGGTCCAACCTCATAAGGAGGGACTCACAACCTGATATCTCGGTAGCAGCGAGTCTGCACAGTCTGCAAATGTTGATATATTTGCTTAATTAATTTAGAGAGACTATATAAAGTTTTCCTATAACGAATAATAACAACAACAACAACAACAACAACAACAATAACAATAATAATAATAATAATAATAATAATAATAATAATAATAATAATAATAATAATAATAATAATAATAATAATAATAATAATAATAATAATAATGTTGGAAGGGACCATCTAGTCCAACCCCCGGCTCAGGCAGGAAAATCTATACCATTTCAGACAAATGGCTATCCAGTCTCTTCTTAAAAACTTCCAGTGTTGGAGCATTCACCGCTTCTGGAGGCAGGTTGTTCCACTGGTTAATTGTTCTAACTGTCATGAAGTTTCTCCTTAGTTCTAGGCTGCTTCTCTCCTTGATTAGTTTCCATCCGTTGCTTCTTGTCCTGCCTTCAGGCACTTTGGAGAATAGCTTGACTCCCTCTTCCTTGTGGCAGCCCTTGAGATATTGGAACACTGCTATCATGTCCCCCCTCATCCTTCTATTCATTAAACTAGACATACCCAATTCCAGCAGCCGTTCCTTATATGTTTTAGCCTCCAGTCCTCTAATCATCTTTGTGTCTCTTCTCTGTACTCTTTCTAAAGCAGTGGTTCTCAACCTGTGGGTCGCCATTTGGGGTCGAACGACCTTTTCATGGGGGTCGCCAAACAACGCAGTCTGCCATTTTTCCCCCTTTTCCTTAGCTGTGCTACTCCCTCTTATTCTATTGGCTTTTGAAAGCCAATAGAATAGACTCTCTTGAATAGAGTCTAATTCTATTGGCTTTCAAAAGCCAATAGGAATTGTCCAGGCTGTCTCTGCCCTGCTGAGCCTGCCAAAAGTCCCAGTGTGCAAACGGTGTTGCAAGTTGTCTGCAGCGAAGGCGAGCTGTCTGGAAGTTTCCACCCCTCCCTGCTGAGCAACTACTAAAAATGTAAGTAAAAGAGGGCCAGGGGTGGGAGGTGGTAGTCCGGTGGGCGCAGGGAGGGTTGCTGGCGTGCGTGGGGCCCAGAAGGTGCCTTACCTCCCTTGGGCTGGGTCAACTGGTGGCCCAGCCGGTGGTCGCCCTCCACCATCGCTGCCGCTTGCCGCGGCTGCCCAGGAGCGCCTGGGCCTGCCTGCCACCACCCCGAACGAGCGGTAGCCAAGGTAAGGCTAGCAGGGCAGCGGCGGCTGCAGGGAGGGTTGCTGGCATGCATGGGGCCCAGCAGGTGCCTTACCTCCCTTGGGCTGGGCCAGCTGGTGGCCCAGCCAGTGGTCGCCCTGCACCATCGCTGCCCCTTGCCAGCTACGCCTCGGCCGGCGCAGGGCACGGCATCACACATGCGCGGTGCTCCCAGGCAGGGAAATAAAGGAAATGCAGTAAGATTTGTCTTGCATGATCTGTTTTTGACACACCTGTGTTGGCTTTTAGTAATGACTTTGTTTGCCTCTAGGAGTTTGCTGATTCATTGCTAGATTATCTTTTCCAGAATCTTAGAACATAAAAACATAAGAAGAACCATGCTGAATCAGGCCAAAGTACATCGAGTACAGCACTCTGTGTCACACAGTGGCCCACCAATTGTACATGGGGATCTTGAGCAGAAAGAGAAGGCAAAACCCTCCCTTTCCCTTGACCCCCAACAAATGGTACTCAAGGGAATCCTGCCTGCCTCAACCAACATAGAGGCGGCACATGGACATCCGTTTTAATAACCACCGATACACTTGGCATCCATGAATCTGTCTAACCCTGCCTTGAAGCTATCAAGGCTGACAGCTGTCACGACCTCTTCTGGAAGTGAATTCCATAAACCAACGACCCTCTGGGTGAAGAAATATTTCCCTTTATTTGTCCTCACTTTCTTACCTATGAGCTTTAGGGAGTGCCCCCTTGTCCTGGTATTGTGTGATAGAGAAAAGAATTTTTCTCTATCCACCTTTTCTATCCCATGCATGATTTTATACACTTCGATCAAGTCACCCCTTAAACGCCGTCTTTCAAGGCTGAAGAGACCAAGGCGTTGCAATCTGGTTTCATAAGGGAGGTGCTCCATTTCCTTGATCATTCTTGTTGCCCTTTTTTGCACCTTTTCCAGTTCCATTATATCCTTCTTGAGGTGCGGTGACCAGAACTGTACACAGTACTCCAAGTGTGGTCTCACCATTGATTTGTACAGAGGCAATACAACACTTGCTGACTTATTTTCGATTCCCTTCCTAATCATGCCAAGCATGGAATTTGCTTTTTTTTACTGCTGCTGCGCATTGGGTTGACATCTTTATCGAGCTGTCCACCAAAACCCCAAGATCCCTTTCTTGGGTTGTCTCAGAAAGTTTGGTCCCCATCAGTTGGTAAGTATAATTGGGGTTCTTTGCCCCGATGTGCATAACTTTGCACTTGTTTAGGTTAAAATGCATTTGCCACTTTGTTGCCCACTCACACAATTTTGAGAGATCCTTCTGGAGCTCCCGACAATCAGTTTCACTTTTCACTACCTGGAACAATTTAGTGTCATCAGCAAACTTTGCTACCTCACTGTTTACTTCTACATCCAGATCATTGATGAATAAATTAAAAAGTAAAGGTCCCAAAACTGAACCTTGGGGTACACCACTTCTCACTTCTTTCCATCCAGAGAATTGTCCATTTATTGCCAGCCTTTGCTTCCTACAATTTAGCCAGTTACCAATCCAGGACAAGACCTGTCCTCTAATTCCGTGGCTGAAGAGCTTTTTTAGAAGCCTTTGGTGAGGGACTTTGTCAAAAGCCTTTTGAAAGTCAAGATATACAATATCAACTGGGGCCCCTTTATCTATGTATTTATTTACACCCTCAAAGAATTCTAACAAGTTAGTAAGACATAATTTGCCTTTGCAGAAACCATGTTGATTTTCTTTCAGCAATGCCTGTTTTTCTGTGTGCCCTGTAATTTTATCTTTAATAATGGTTTCCATCAGTTTGCCTGAAACTGAGGTTAAACTGACTGGTCTATAGTTTCCTGGATCACCTCTGGATCCTTTCTTGAAGATCGGGGTTATATTTGCCTCCCTCCAATCCTCCGGTACAGTGCCTGATCTTAGTGAAAGATCATATATTTTAGCTAGAAGTTCAACAATTTCACACTTGAGTTCCTTGAGAACTCTAGGGTGGATGCCATCTGGACCCGGCGATTTGTTGACGTTTAGTTTAGAAAGGCATGCAAGAACATCTTCCTTGTTTATCTCTATCAGGTTTAATTCTTCTATTTCCCTCCCTGGGAAAACGAATTCAGTGGCAGGCAAATACTCTCTATCCTCCTCAGTGAAAACGGAGGCAAAGAAGTCATTTAGCCTCTCAGCAATCTCCTTGTCTTCCCAGGTATTGAGGTCAGGCTGACAGGTCTGTAATTTCCTAGATCTGTTTTTTTCCATTTTTGAAGTTGGGAACTACATCAGCTCTTTTCCAGTCTTCTGGTAGTTCCCCAGTGCTCCAGGATCTTTGAAAAATATAGTTGTTCTGAGATCACATCTGTCAGTTCCTTGAGAACCTTGGGATATAATCGATCTGATCCTGGTGATGTGAACTCATCTAGGCTGGTCATGCGTGGCACGATGGCCCGTGTGGCGCATGCGTGGCACGATGGCCCGCATCGCGCATCGTGCATGCGCGGTGCGTCAGCCCGTATTGCGCATCGCACATGCACAGCGCGACGGCCCGCATCACGCATGCATGATGCGACAGCTCGCATCGTGCACCGCGCATGCGTGGCACGATGGACCGCATCGCGCATCGTGTATGCGTGGCGCGACAGCCCGCATCACTCATGCATGGCACAACGGCCCGCATTGCGCATCACGCATGCGTGGCGTGATGGCCCACATCGCGCATCGTGCATCGCACATGCGTGGTGCGGTGGCCCGCATCGCGCATACACGGCACAAGGGCCCACATCACGCACTGCGCATGGTGGCGCAAGGGCCCGCATCGCACGCCGCGCATGCTGGCGCGACGGCCCGCATCACGCATGCACATAAATGTTTGGCTCAATTCTGGTTGTAAGTCAAGGACTATCTATATACCGGTAGCTATAATATTGCCTAGTTCACTGACAGCATAATTTCATCCTTAATTTCTGGTCACAGATCATGTGGCATGCCATGATCATATGATGGCCTGGCAGTAATTGTAAAAGTTGTTTTTGTTTTTGGTGTAAGTTTTGCTTTGCTTTGTTTTGTTTTGGAGAAATTAAACACTACCTGTTCCAACATGCTGTGTTTCCATTTTCATTATCAATTTTCAAATAATTGATTTCTTGTAAAGTTGAAGTTGCAATCCTGTATAGTTTTTTTGGGGGGGAAAGAAATTGTCACTGAATCTCTTGGGACTAAACATCTGCATTACATAGAGAACTGAATTGTAAATGCCATTAAAAAAAATTCACTGCTGTTTTTTTTCCAACAGTATGGCAGTTCCCAGTTCAGAAGAACAGAAGAAACAAAACTGTTTCATCTTGGGTGCATCTGGAGAAACTGGGAAAGTATTACTACTTGAAATCTTAAAGCAGCAAAAATTCTCTCGTGTGACCCTCATTGGCCGCCGAAAGCTAAATTTAGAAGGGACTCTTTACAGTAATGTGGTATGAAACAAAACATTTTTTTTAAATTTTATGTTTTTTTCCACCTTCTCATTCCCTTTAGAACTGAACAGAGATTTAAAGCTGGATCTCTCTGGACCTAATTTGCATTCTAAATGCTAACCACATGGATTTTTGCTATATATTATTATAGTCATCCTCAACCTAGTGCTCAGAAAAAATAGTGTAAATTTATGCTACCTCAAAATCCAGCCTTATCTCTCAACATTTCTTGACAGTAATGTTGATGAAATATATTTATAGTCATTAATAATATATTACATATCTTTTATTTTATTCTTCTCTGTTCTATACCAATAGAACACCTTACAAATTTATCCAAAACATAAGTAATTGAAAATATTATTGAATACTCTATCCAAAATATAAGACAATCAAGCAATTTTAAATATCTACTGTATAAATAATTATTTGTTTACTAAGGCTAATGGTTAAAGGAATTTGGAAATCTAATTATGTAGGACATAATATAGTACATAAACAATGTAAAGAATATGGTGCCATAAAGAAAACTGCCAGATAAAAAAGAACTGGATGAACCAAATTGTCTTCAGTCTTTTATGTACTAGATTATAATATCCATCACAGAGTTGCTGGTATTTCGAGATACTGGAGCCTCTTTTTATATGGTGTAGCTCTTAAGTTAGCTTACTGGCACGTTTGATTCACACATTTCTATGCTCCTTCTTTCAATTAAATCTTAAATGGTTTACATAGTTGTTTACATGTAGATATAAAGAATAACAGAATAACAGAGTTGGAAGGGACTAGAGATCTTCTAGCCCAACCCTCTGCTCAAGCAGTAAACCCTATACCACTTCAGACAAATGGTTATCCAATCTCTCCTTAAAAACCACCAGTGTTGGAGCACCCACAACTTCTGGAGGCAAGTTGTTCCACTGATTAATTGTTCTAACTGTCAGGAAATGTCTTCTTAGTTCTAGGTTGCTTCTCTTCTTGATTTGTTTCCAACTTTTATCTCAGGTAGATGAATCTATTCAATTCTTCAATTCCTAAATGCTCCCAAGAATAACCATAACTTAACTAGCTTCTTACACATCAGCAATGAGGGTGCTTTTCTTATTTCAGAGTGTAGCTTATTCCGCAAGAAGGGAGCCTAGTAGAAAACATTTGCTTCTATGCTCCCTCTTATCACACCACACCAGGAAGGAAACTTCAGCATTCCTTCTCTGCCTTGTCCAGGTTGTGCATTTTAATATGTACATTTTATTGATTGTTTGATAATTTCATCTTGGCTTCTCAACGTGAGTTAAGATTTTGTCATTAGTTAGGAGATGTTCTGTCTTCATTTGTTTTGGGAAGCAGAAAGACACATATATTTCATTTTCTTCATTGGAGTTTCCAGTTCTTTCTTTCACATCTGTTTTTTTGGGTGTCTGTCCTGCCTGTTTCCAGGTCCAAGAAGTTGTTGACTTTGAGAAGCTAGATGAATCTGCTGCTGCCTTCCAAGGACATGATGTAGGATTTTGCTGCTTGGGGACAAGCAGAGCCAAAGCTGGAGCGGTGAGGAAAAAAATAGGTCAATACCTGGGTCTGGGCAGAACTGAGAAAGGTGGAAGATTGAAAGGAAGTTAAGAGGTATAAAATACACCTTAGAGTGGAATTTGCTGGCAGGTGGGATTTCATGGATTGTTTCAGCCTTTCCCAACTTGGCATCCTCCTGTTCTTATTGGACTACAGATCTAGTGGCTCTGGGTACTGATGGTAATTGCACTTTCCATATACTTAGAGGAACCAAACTGGAAAATGCGAGTTCCTTGGGATCTGAGAAACAGAAGATTGAAGTGGCTGCTTGGCATTTTAATGGAATGAGTTGGCCTGATGAGGAACAGGTGTGAAGACTTTAGAACAGGGGTGTCAAATTGCTGGCCTGTGGGCCAGATGCCTCATCCGGAAGCCACGCCCAGCCCATTACCAGCAATGGCAAAACCATCCCGATAAGTTGCGCGACGTCGCGAGTTTGACATGTCTGCTTTAGAAGTTTACTCTGTTTCTTCCAAAGTGCTAGAAGTGCATATCAGCTTAGCTTATCTTTTGCCCATGGTGACCCAATTTGCACGCCACCTTTCCCAAAATTCATAGTTAGCACAGGAGTTTACCCAAGTCACCCAAATTGTGCATTGTGCTGGCTGTTTACAAGTTTAATTTTTTTGGAGTTATCTTGCACCTCTCATGGGACAACATCTTCTGGGCCAATGGTTGCACTTAATTTGAGTGCATGAGAAGAATGGAGGAAGATCCAACATATCAAAAAATAAATTTGATCTCAGTTCATTTGCATTTACATTTACATTTAATTAAGCATAATTATACATTATGCTATTTCTGATCAGCCTGTATTTAATTTTTTCTTTCCACATTAAAATTAATAGCAATTTTTCAGGTGCCTGATTGTCATGGAAAGGGAGACTTTTTCAAATAAGTAAATACTACTTTCTCTAAATGCAGGATGGATTTGTGCGTGTTGACCGTGATTATGTTGAACATGCAGCAAAGCTAGCCAAAGCTGGTGGCTGCCACCACTTTATCCTACTGTCAGGCAAAGGTGCAGATAGCTCCAGCAGATTCCTCACTCTAAAAACCAAGGTATGTCTGATGGGCTGCAAAACGAGATAAGCAGTGGGTGAGAGAACCAACTGGTTTCAGAGTTCTCTCCTGGTTGGGTTCCCAGGTTCTGTTTAATTTTTATATACAAAGTGCCAGATCTTTCATTCTACTGCCATTCGGGATTACACAGAGAAAGAGGCTTCTTATTTAATGTATCCTCCAAGGAGGTCATAATTATATAGTTGGTTCTTTCCTCTACTCTTAATTTAAGCCTGAGGAAAACTCCCTATGAATTAGTTAGGCAGAGCTGGGAGCTGAATTTGAGTTTTCCCAAGTGTAGACTACCACTCTAATTCCATAATAGGCAATTTGATGCCTTCTAGAATCTACATACATTCAGAGACAAGCTCCAACAGGCCCTAATAAATATTGCTTCAGCAGAGGAAGCAAGTCCCTTCTAGACCAATGGCTCCAGGAGATACTGCTCTTCATTACAACTGTTATTCCAGGTTGTTCAAGTAATATGTGCAAAGGAAAATGCTGCACTATGACCTGCGGCATAATGTAGGTAGCAGTATATTTTCATGAGAAAGACGTTTCTTGGCTGAGGATCTACGGTTTGTCAAATTCTAGCCATTATAGAGCATGCAGGTTACTTTTTTTTCTGCAGTTTATAATTCTAAGAGTGTAACCTAATAGTACTTGTGAAGGTGTATCTCCTCTGTCATATGAGGATCTTCAGCAATCCTTCTTTCTGCTTTATTTTAATGTGTATCCTTTTCAGCTTCCATGTGTTTCTATGTACAGGAGAGAGAGCTCAACCAATGGAGGTTGTCTTATTCCTTCCCTCTTTAGGGTGAAGTAGAAAACAGGATTAAGGCACTTGGATTTGACAGATTCTCCATATTGAGACCAGCGTAAGTATATTGTATATATGAATCTGAGGGAAGAACAAGGATAAGCAGCGTAGATGTAGAAAGGTTTCGTTGCAATATATCCAATTTTAAAATGTTGCTTTGATTTCCAAGAATGGAAGTATGAGTATACTTCCATTCACACACAGTTAGGAAAATTGGTCAACACTAATATCATTGATGATTTTGAGTAAATTTGAGAACCTAAACCACAGGTATCATTTATGCCGAGACAGATTTAAGAGTTTATTTTGTATGTAATTGGGGATGCAGTCCGAGTCACACAATCTATGAAGCAGATTAACATACAAATGAGTAAGTTATTTATTTTGTTTTTCATTGATGAGCAGAAATTTAAGCCCTGGTCCTCCCAGGACAAACCCAAAATTCACACTGCAGGTCACAGAGAACCATTTTCCTTCACCTGTGGCTGTTCAATGTATTATTTGAACCACACAGATTCATAACAACAGCCTCTCCCAGGGCCATTGCTTTCTCAGCCGAACTATATATGCAGCTACCATGGTGTGGCTGTCCTTTCCTAACTTGGGCAAATACCTTTGCCCTACTGGAAACACAATTTAGTATTAACTTTTTCTTTTTAAGGATTTTTCTATAGTTGGTTAGTTTTGGCATCCCCAGCAACAGATGTTGCCTTGTCAAGACGTTTGATTTCTTCACCATCTCTCTGGTCTTGAATGCACCTCATTTCCCAATCTTGAAGAAAAAGAAGTAAAATCAACCAATAAACTGCTGAGTGCACAAAGGATTTTTTTCTGTTTGCCAGTAGGGTATTTATGTGTGTTTCAGGATGAAGCAGTGCATAACTGTTTTTAACAAATTTCGTAGAGCTTTATTGAAATGTGCTTTCTCCCTTTTATTATATAACCAAGGAGATGTGTTAGAATATTTCCATTCACACAACAGAGCCAATATGTTGCTCTGGGACAAAAATCAATTCAGCTAGAAGCACCATCTTAATCATTAGTATCATATAATATTACACTTGTAATCAAACTTCTCAGTACATTCTATTGGCGGGCAGGTACATTTTATCAAGCGTTGTATCAATAATCAAACAATATCTCATTATAATGAAGGTGTTCGTGTATTAAAACCCACTGTTCCTATCTCATCCTTCCATGCAATTATCTTGCTACACACTTCTTTGTTGCGAATAAGAAAATATTTGTTGCGAATAAGAAAATATTATCTTCTTGTTGCTGCTTTGTTGAGAGCAATAAAAGCCAGATAACATATAACTGAGATGAAAGAAGTTCCTTTTCTGCCTCTCTTCCCTAGGTTGCTGCTATGCGATCGCCAGGAATCTCGGCCCGGTGAATGGATGGCCAGGAAAGTCCTAGGAGTGGTAGCCCTTTTCTTTCCCACATATATGTCTATCCCTGTCACAACAGTGGCCCGAGCAATGGCCAATCTTGCAGTGATGCCAGCAAAAGACGGGCAGAAAGTAGAGGTGCTGGAAAATGCAGCCATCCATGCCCTTGGTCAGCCAAAGTAATGAACAGAGAAGAAGGGATGTTTCTTGAATAGCTTTATAATGAAGGGGTTTCATTGATTCCCCAAAGCCCAGCTTTACTTGCAGGTTTTTTTTTTTATACTGCAGAGGGTCTTTGAATAATAGCATTTGAATTGCATTTGATAGGATAGTTGCATCAGGAGAATTTGATCCTAAATAACTAAAAAAAAAAGACTTAATGTCATTGGTGCGCTTTCAAAAGCTTTAAACGCGGATCCTACCTCTTAATAAAATTAATTAATTAGCTACGGAATTATGTATGGTCTGTTGATTAAACACTAACTTGCTAAGAGTGCAACTTAAAAATGAATGGTGGATGGAATGAAGATATGAATGTATAAACTTTATTATGGTCAAAATCCAGGAATATCAAGCAGAATGCAAAAACATTTATACAGTAGCTACCGGTATATAGAGACTCCTTGTAACAAAATGTTATGAAGAGCTCCTGTTAATCTCATTTCAGGCCTTATATGCTGCTGCGGAGACTTCGGCTTATTTGTTGCCTAGGTGCCTATCTAATACATTAACCCTTCATTTAGTGACTGCGTTCTGGTCCAGCAACCAGGCCATTAAGCAAAACGGTCATTAAGACTTTCAGAAATAAGAAGTCTAATTCTTAGCCATTTGCATATGGACTATAGGGACCCTGAATAAACAAAGATAAAGGGGAGATGCAATCCACTAACTGGTTCATGAGACTTCTCACACCACCAGCCTATGCTTGAGACTGTTTTAAGGCAAACCTATGTCTGATGTTCAACCATTTCCATCTTCCAAGCTACCTCCATCTTCCAAGCTACTTCATGGCTAGGATCTTCCTGCTCAGCAGATGTTTCAAAGCCTCTTTCACATCTTTGTTCCTCAGGCTGTAGATAACTGGATTCAGAAATCACCAGAGTATAAAACAAAGAGACCACCTTGTCTTGATCTTGTGATCCATCCTTGTTCCTTGGCTGAGCATACATGAAGATGGCAATGCCATAGAAGAGGCTCAGAATGATCAGGTGGGAAGAGCAGGTGGAGAGGGCCTTTTGTTGTCCTTGAGTAGAGTGGTTCCAGAGGACATTCCACAAAACCCAGAGATAAGAGACAGAGGTGGTAGTGATGGTTACTATGGCAATGACAGTTGTGGATTACTTCAGAAAGCTGAGTGTCAGAGCAAGAGAGCTTCAAGACAGCAGGGATATCACAGAAGAAGTGGTTGATATGGCTTGGCCCACAATAGGACAACCGGAAAGCTCCACTAGTCTGAATGATGGGAACCCACTAATCCACAACTGTAAGACCCCAGCACAAGGCAAATGCAATTCTTGTGGGTCATGAGTAAGGTGTAGGTCAAAGGGTGGCAAACGGCCAGGAAACGATCATAGGCCATGGCTGCCAGGAGAAAACATTCTGTTGTCGCCACAGTAGCAAAACAAAACATCTGAGCTGCACAAGATGGAAGGGAAATGGAAGCCTTGCCCTGTTGTAGCTGAGCCTCCAGTGCCTTGGGTGCAATGACCGAGGAATAGCAAAGATCCAAGAGAGAGAGGTTGCTGAGGAAGAAGTACATTGGAGTGTGCAGACGCTGCTCAATTCTGATCAAGGTGACCATCCACCCATTGCCCAGTACTGTGAGCACATGCAAGGAGAAGGAGCATGCTGGAGAGAAAAGGACTCAATTCAGGTTTCTCTGTAAAGTCCAGGAGGATGAATGTGGTCACAGTTTCACCTTCTGAAGAACTGTGGCTGGGCCTATGAGATCTTCAAACAAAACCATAGATATGGTACATCACAATAAATAGGCATAAGGTTAAAAGTAACTGCAAAACTTAAAATATAAACAAAGAGGTTTCCTTAAGAGAAAAGTGGAAGGAAAGCAGAAACATTGGTAGATTAGATTATGTATGTATAAAATTGCCCATAGACGCACACGCGTGTACACAGAGATGCATACACACAAGCCAGAAAGCTAGAGGTAAGCAAACGACACCATCAGTGCAACCCCTAATCTGCCTCCAACAAGGGTTCCTGACTCCCGAGCTGTGGACTGGTACTGGTCTCTGGCCCATTAGGAACCAGGCCATGCCAGCGAGTGAAGCTTCACCTATGCATGTGTGGAACTTAGGCAGTGTGTGAAACCATGACTCCCGCCCAGTCCGTGGAATTTTTTTCCCAGTGAACTGGTCCCCAGTGCCCCAAAAGGTAGAGGGCTGCTGGTCAATAAGTAGTTCTCAATTTATGATCACAGTTGGGCCTGGAATATCCATCACTAAGCGATTCATTGTAAAGTCTGACATCACATGACCATGTTGTTTAGCAACATCAGTCCTGGCAAGCCCAGTGCCCATTGTAACTCTAGATGAACAGGTTGTTCAGCAGGAAGCAGGAAGTTGAGGGACTCCCAAAGAAGTGTAGGAGTACCACAGGGGGATGGCGAAGTCCTGGGAGGCTCAGCGCAGGCTGCACATGGGTTGCGGTTGCTACAGTGTGGCACAAGCTTAGGGAATCTGGCGAAAGAGTGTGAGGTGCATGCAAGCATGCATACGTGTGCAGGAAGGTCATTGAAAGAAGGCACTACAGCTCAGGAGCTTCCTGGGGTATTGCAGCTCTGAAGCTCCAAGAAGCCTCTGAGTCACTATGCGGCACTACGCCACAGCCACCCCTGTATGCCTCACCCCCGTCCAGCAACTCAATCCAAAGCTGCTGTGCCCTGGGAAGCACCAGCAGCATGGCACAAAACTGCGGCTCTGGGTCTACAAGAAGCCCCCAAGCTGCAGCACAGTGTAAAGCCCAGCCCCAGTAGCACAGGACAAAGGGGCTTCTTGGCATTCTGTGGCATTCTGGGTCTGCAAGAAACCCCTGGGCTACAGCGTAGTGCAGTGCAAAGACCAGCCCCAGCTCAGCAGCAGAAAGCAAAGGGATTTAATAAAGATAAATCTGCCTATTAGAATGGCTTATCAATTTGGAGGTTTAAATCAATACTAAAATAAATAAAATGTTAAAGCTACAGTAATTAACTGTAATAAAAATGATTCAAGCTGTAAGTTACAGACTGTGATTTTAAAAATTGCAATAATTTCTGCCTAGTCTGGAAAACTGGGGGAATTTAACAGATCATAATATAATGAAATATTTTAATTTTATGTTAGGAAACCCACAAACCTGGGCTATAATACAACCCATTTATAAGATTTTAATCCAAAACTGATTTCCAAATTGAGTTAGGTTCTATGTCAGATTTGTTTTTCAGATATGAAATTAGTTTTGACACTAGCGCATGCTTCTCTATTTAATGAATCATTCTTCTGCAGAAAGGATTATTCATAATTTCCAGTAAGAAGCATAAAGAATCCTAGCAGTTGTTACCATGTAAACATTTTGTTTTGTATTCTCTGTAGGAATATTAGTATTAATAATAATTTCATTAAAAATTAGCAAGCTGAGTTTTGTCCAAACCAATCCCTTAGATTTATCATGGCTTCAAAATCTAAGGGATTGGTTTGGACAAAACTCTGCAGCACTTTTTCGTGCGGCTGCTGATAAAAACAGGATCGCCAACATGATCGCCAACGTCCGATAACAGATATGGCACAAAAAGAAGAAGAAGAAGCTGAAAAAAGAAAGCCATCTTTAAAGTTTGTTTCATTCTCTGACAAATCATTTTTCAAAATCACTGGGTTTTACAACACTACTAACTGATACGAAAAAGTGATCCAACATGATTGTTACATTTCCAAATAGTGCAATGAATTGTCTATTTCCACAATCAACACTGGAGTAATAGATAGAACCTCTTATACCAATTTTCTCTATGCACAGTATTATAATGGATAGAAGGAATAACTTTGAGGGACAACAGTCAGATAAAAGAAACTTGAGTCGAGAGCAGAACTATAACCTAACAAAACATCTCCAACAAGATCCTCCCTGCCTCTCACGAAGACAACGGGACGGAGGGGGAAAGCACATTTCAGATTTGCAAAGTCTCTGTTATTATAACCGTATAATAAAAATAATATTACCCTGCGTGGTTTTGGTTTCCTAATCTGGTCTACTATGAATGGCTGACAAATATTGGCTGCAAATTTGACTGTTTTCTTCCATTAATATTCCCATTGTTGCATATCAATTATTCTATTTAAACTATGCATCCACTTTAAATCATATGCTCTTTCTGATCTGTTCTTCACCAGCAACTCATCCATTTAAGTGTAAAGTATAAAGTGTAAGTCTACAAACTTTGCCATCACTTTTATAATATAACACTTGTCATTCTGTTTTAAGCAGTTCATGCATCATTTTCATTTTCCATTATAAACATTGCTAAATTTTGCCATTGTGGCTCTGGAGAGGCTTTGGGGCTCCATCCTGCTCCAAGTTAGACTCCAGATCTGTGGCTGCTTTTACAAACTCTGTTTCCAGATCCCAGGAGGAAAAAATATACTAAGCTAAGCTTGCATCTTTAATAATATTTTCCAAGTGATATTACTGTATAATAAATACAGTAAACAATAAATAAGTAAACATTCAGCTCCATCCAGTTGCCCCGACTCTACCTTGAAATAAGGGATTACAGAGTCATAAAAAAGGAGTCACTGTATAATAAATATGCCAAGTTAATTATGCATTTAGGTGAAAAAAATAACACCTAAAAGCTGTTTATCAAGTGTTTTATTTTATTTGTATGTGTAACTAATGATTAGGTATAGTTTATTTATTTATGAAACATACTTGTTGCCCATTTTGTATTCATAGATTCTGCGCAGCTTACAACAGTGAGAAGGGCTAGGAAACTAACAGATTTCATTTTAAGCTGGTATTTTGTAACCTACACATTGTTTATCTGGAAGGCCGCCAAGGGGTAAACAGATGACAAGGGTAATGCAACAGTGCACAAACTCAGAAGCTTCCACCCATGCTGAGCCCTCTGTTTTTGCCTGCCCCAAAAGACAAACGAACAGGTAGCAGCATGGGAGAAGCCCTGCTATGTTTGGGTCAGGTTGGAAAGAGGTTTGATTATTTTAGGAAATGAATTATATACATTTGCTAACTTTTAGTAGACATTATCAATATTTTAAAATACTAGAAAGGAAAGCAGCTTCTGAATGTAGGCTCCTGCTCCCTGCTTCCACGTCTGTTTCACTTTGATTTCAGCTTCACTCCAACTTTGGCTTCAGATTTTGAGCCAGCTTCAGAGCTCAATCTTTCCTTCTTTCCATTCCTTCTGTTGGGAGGCTTTTTGGAATATTTTCTTAAATCTAGTTATCACCCTTTTCTACCTCCTGATTTCATTTCAGTGAAAGGTAAAAAGGAAAGAATCAGGGATGATTTGGGTTAAAAATTGTGCAACATACTGAATAAATGCCGTATAGTTACTTTTCTACTCTACTGATTTCTTGAAACAAGAAATTGTTTAATTAATCACGGTTTTTAGAATTCGTTTTAAATGATTGGCAGTGGCAACTCACGCAAACCCACTGAGTAGGAAGAGGATCTGTGATGGATTATTTCAAATCAGAAGTCCTACAAAACTTGCACCAACTTGTAAGGTGGAGGGTGGGTTTAATTCAATAAACTTAAATTTAACAAAAGTATATTTCTGGGTCTGATTCCAACAAGAAGAAAAATTAACTATTCCAGCTTCAGAGTTGATATGACTTCTCCCCTATTTGGGGGATCACATTCAAAATTTAATGAGGTTTTAGTTCTAGCAGGTTGAAACCTGCTCAATTTTTATATGTTCCTAGCATATCTTGATTTACTGTGAATTAATCAAATCAGTAGCAAGGCTGTGAGAGGAATGGAGTTTTTTGATCACGATAAAGGAGAAATCCTTTTACAGAAAATCTGACTGGATCCTGTATTCTCCCAGAGACTATAGGATTGCATTCTTAATTGCTTTTATTTGATTGCATTAAAATCATGAATATCAAGACTGGCTTTTTCAAAAGCAAACTGGAAAGATTTAACAGTTTAAAAATCATTTTTAAATTTTAATAATGCATAACACAAAACAAAACATTCCAGCTAAGCTCTGTAAGATAAAGTTGTTTTAGTGACTCACCTGTCCATGATTTTTCATTTAACATTTATCAACAAGCTGCAAAAGAAGAATAATCAGATCACTTGATGGCAAGGAACAAAAGGGGCAATGGAGGATGCCAGCGTTTGAGAAGATAATGATGCTAATTTGGGAAAGATAGAATGTTTCGCCAGCTAGCACTGGCATATTGGAGGTTTTCACATACATTAAAAAAATAAATACAAAAATAGTATGCACATTCCTGAGTTTCCATTGAGCATGGTTTGTTTTATTTCCAAAATAATATTTAAATTTCAAACATTTTACCTCAGAATAAGACTTTTTAAATGTTGGGTCCTGAAATCCTTCAGCAGTAAAAAGTGTCCAGATTAAATAACTCTGAAAGACCTTCTCCTTAATCATAGCATTGGCGATAGAGAGAAGTAAAGACGCTCAGGATATAACCTTCTCTTCTCATTTCTAGTCATAAATCATTTCAGCTGAATGTGGTAAAAGATGCAGCTGGATAATGGCTGGAAGATACAAGTTTTAGCCTTGGCTCTATGGAAGAGGATGCCTTTTATTTTAGGGGTGAAAGAAATAGATGTTATTTTCAGTCCTTCAAATTTTTGACAGTAGCTTCTGGGAACTAGTCTAATGCAATTACTAGCTGTGCAACAATTCATTCATTCACTTATTCATTTTTTTTTGTTCATTCACTCAATTGCTACTAAAACATTGTAAAACAATAAAACATCCAAATTAACTCAATAATGCATTAAGCTAGATAATATTTCAATCAGCTGCTCGTTAGGTTATTTGCATACTGTGAAGATTAGACCATCCATATGAAGACCTGGAATAAGGCAATCTTTGCTTCACCTATAATTGGTTTTCATGCAGTATTCATACAATCATGAATTGGAAGGATCCAGTGCACTGCTCAGTGCAGGAATCCAAATTAAAACGTCTCATATATATGGCTGTGTAATTTCTTCTTGAACACATCCAGTGAAGATGGTTTACCATCTCTCTAAATAGTCATGGCTAACTGCTTCCATTGTTGATTTGTTCTTAGGAAGTTTTTCAAGCAGAATTTCCTTTTCTATAATAAAGACAAGTATTCCATGTCTGGTATTTTGGAATGATATGTGAATAGCAATAGGCATTTGTATGACATTTTTTCAGGTACATAAAGAGTGCTCTCCTACTGTTCTTCTATCCCATGTTAACATTCCCACATATATAAGAGAGAGCATGAAAAAGAGTTTAGTATAATAATGTGACTATGGAAATGGTGAAAAAATATTTAAGAAAAATCACAGTGTCAACATACACTGGCTCTTAAAGCAATGCCCTTCGTGGGAGACTTACCTTCAATATAAATTAGCTACCAATGAAAAACAAATCAGCAACAAATGCATTTGATAGAGTTTAATTCTGGACTTTAACTTCTCTGGTCTTTTATGAGAGCTGTGCCAGATGTACAAATCTGTGATGTATAACCTGGCCTGAAATTTCCATTAATTGTGATGCATCTGTGAGCTTTTATTTATAATCTCACAGGAACTGGGGGAGGTATAACTTGGCCTGAAAACTCCATTAACTGTGTTTCATCTGTGAGTGTTTGTTTGTGATCCCATAGGAACTGGGGTGAGGAAGGATCAAGAGAACTTTCCAGGAAAAATACCAGCTTTGATTAATTCATTACCTAAGAACAGCAGCAAATGACAATTACATCAAATTCACATATAGGGCAAATTCAGCTTCAGTCTGGCAGATTGATGTCAGGCCCCAAATCAAGAATGGCAGATAGCAGTTCTTTAAAACTGAGTTCTTTACCTATAGACAAAATCTTGCCAGACTGAGCACTCTGTGATCTGCATCTACAATATATTCTGTGAACTCTTAGGGAGGGGCTGTCTTCACCCTCTTTCTCGTACACATAGCATCTGGGCTGAGTTGCCTCTTACTCCTCTGGAATGCACCTTCTCCCTCCCTGGGGACCCAACTCCTCACTACACTTCATCACTTCATTAAACACTACACATTATCTATATCCTAGAAGATAATGCATAATGTTTTACCACCACCATGTTATATTCATTATGACTTGAATTTTGATAAGCCCTTGGGGAGGACCAGAAATAAGGAAAAAAGTTTTACCATTAACCATTTCCTTGCCCTTTTCTTTAATACACACCATAAAGTTGTTGCTTTTTCCTTGGTCATGACTTAAAGATAGCAAATGATCAATAGTAACATTAAAAAGTAAATTAAGAAAGTAACTACTGGGTCCCTGCTGACAGCAATGCCAGGAGCACATCACGACATTACTAGAACTTATTCTGTGCCACTATCCAACACTTTTAGGTCCCAGGATTCTTTGCCAGCTTAGCTCCCTCAAGCTTTATGGGCTTTGAGTGATATATAGGTTGGAAATTCTTGGAATGTAAGACCAACTTACTTGAAGTGTTCAACATTTGGAAAGACTAGTATAGTGGATTCTGTCACAACTCTCCAACAACCTTGTAAATATTAAAGCTTTGGTGAGAAGGATGAAGCAGAAATGAAAAGAAATCAAGTTCTAGGACACTATTTTAAACAGATTAAAGACCAAGACTTTGAACATTTATTTGGTCAAGATTAAAATAAATATCATATCTCTGGTTACTCTTAATGAACTTTTGCTGACTGACTGAGATGCTGTTGTTTTATGGATTTGTTTATAGAAACAAGAGTTTATTTGTGGTATTTAAGAGAAGATAATGAGTTTATTACCTTCTGTTAAACATCACAAATGAACTCTTCTTTCTATATCCCATCCCTTATCTATAAACAAATCCATAAACAAATGCATTTGTGGTATTGAAGAGAAGGTAATAAGTGATGGCTCAACAGTTAAAGTTGCTGAGCTTTCAGATGAGAAAGCTGACAGCCTGGGTTCTAGCTCCATGCAATGGGGTAAGCTCCCATTGTTTGCCCCAGCTCTTGCCAACCTAGCAGTTTGAAAGCATGCAAATGCAAGTAGACTAATAGGTACCACTTTGGTAGGAAGGTAACAGCATTCTGTACGCTTTTGGCATATAGCCATGCTGGCCACATGAGCATGGAAATTGTCTTCAGACAATGCTGGTTCTCTCAGCTAAAAAACAGATGAGCAGCATGCCCTAGAGTTGGACACAACTGGCACCGAAATATTTACCTTTCTAATAAGTTGCTAAAATTATTTATAGGGATATCATATATACATATGCATATACATAAACATATACACTGTGTGCACAATTATTAGGCAAATATTTTGACCATATCATCATTTTCATGCATATTTTCCACTTCTAAGCTGTATAAACCTGAATGCTTAATGGATATAAGCATATCAGGTTATGTGTATTTGTATAATGTGGGAGGGTGTGGACTAAGGAGATCAACACCCTATATCAAGGTGTGCATAATTATTAGGCAGCTTCTTTTCCTCGGGCAAAAGGGGGCAAAAAAGAGATTTAACTGACTCTGAAAAGTGAAAACGTGTAAAAAAGTCTTTCAGAGAGATGCAGCATTCTTGAATTTGCTAAGATATTGGGGCGCAATCACAGAACCATCAAACGTTTGGTTGCAAATAATCAACAGGGTTGCAAGAAACATGTTGAGAAAAAAAGATGCACATTAACTGCCAAAGATTCGAGAAGAATCAAATTATCCTCCAGTGCTGTCATATTCCCAAACTGCAACCTGCCTGGAGTGCCCAGAAGTACAAGATGTTCCGTGTTCAGAGACATGGCCAAGGCAAGGCTGAAACCCGACCACCACTGAACAAGACATATAAGTTGAAATGGCAAGACTGGGCCAAGAAATATCTGAAGACAGATTTTTCAAATGTTTTATGTACTGATGAGATGAGACTGACTCTTGATGGACCAGATGGATGGGTCCATGGCTGGATCAGTAACGGTCACAGAGCTCCACTTTGACTCAGACCCCAGCAAGGTGGAGGTGGGATACTGGTATAGGCTGGTATTATTAAAAATGAGCTAGTTGGACCTTTTTGGGTTGAAGATGGACTCCAAATCAACTCCCAAACCTACTCCCAGTTTTTAGAAGACACTTTCTTCAAGCAGTGTACAGGAAAAAGTCTGCATCTTTCAAGAAGACCATGGTTTTTATGCAGGACAATGCTCCATCGCATGCATCGAAGTACTTCACTGTGTGGCTAGCCAGTAAAGGACTCAAAGTTGAAAGAATAATGACATAGCCCCCTTCCTCACCTGACCTAAAACTATTGAGAACTTGTGGGCCCTTTTTAAATGGAAAATTTACGGTGAAGGAAAACACTACACCTCTCTGAACAGTGTCTGGGAGGCTATGGTTGCTGCTGCACAAAATGATGATTGTCAATAGACCAAAAAACTGACAGACTCCATGAATGGAAGGCTTATGACTGTTATTAAAAAGAAGGGTGGCTATTTTGGTCACATTTTTTTTTGAAATGTCAGAAATGTTTATTTGAACATTTTGAGTTGTTTGTTTATTATTCTCTCTTTAACAGATGCAAATAAATGTGTGAGATGGGCAAATTTTTGTTTTTCATTTAGCTGCATGATAATTCTGCACACTAAGAGTCACACAATAAATATTCTCCTGAGAAAGCCAAAACCTCACTTTCACTTTCTTAAATATTCAGGTTTGAGGTTCATTAGCATTTTGGATTGACCGAGAACATTTAGTTGTTCAGCAAGAAAATTAATCCTCCAAAATACAACTTGTCTAATAATCGTGCCCACAGTATACATATTTTATTTACTATATTCTTTTTTTCTTCTCTATTTTTCTTCCCTTTTCTCTGTCTGGGCTTTCTGGTTTTTATTTTTATTCTTTTCTAAGTGTTGTATTAATTTTATCTTTTTATTGTAATTTTTAATACAATTATTATGAAAAAATAGTTACCCAACCATCTCCAGTCCAAAACACACAGTAGAACATGCAACTTTCTTGTCTTCTCATTAAAAATAATAATTGTCTATCCGGAGAATTGATATAACAGAGCTTATTAGCAAGATGTTCCCTTACAAAAGCATACTATGTGTGACTGCACCAAGGGCCTTATTAAAACTTTGAGGAAGTTTCTAACATAAGTTAGGACGTGGGGAAAGAAAACTTATTTATAAGTTCTCAGGGGAGACCACTTTGTTTTAAAGTAACCAGGCAGGTCCCATGGATACTAGAAAGATTGGTTTAATTTAATGAACCAGAAAAGAGTTACATTCTGGGGGGAAAAACCTTCCCCCTTTATTACAAAGAAAAATACGTAGTGTTATATATCAGATGATATGATACTTGATGCATACAAAGATTTTATGTACAATGTTGATGGTTTTAATAAAGGAATTTTTATATTAAAAAAAATAAGAGCCTATGCTTGCACAGATGAAACTTTTTAAAATAAATAAAATTTCCGATTAGCATCCTAATTGGAAGCACTGACAGGATTTAGAAGTTTTCACTGATTCAGAGCTACAAAATGTCTAAACCAGGGCTTTTCAACCTTTTCACCCATTGTACCACTTTTAGGATATGGCAATATCCAAGTACCACCAGTCGCCTAGCAAGATGTCAAAAACGTGATGACCAAAAAAAAAAGGAAAAAAGTGATAAAGTACAGATAGTTCTCAACTTACAACAGCTCGCTTAGTGACGGTTCGAAGTTACAATGGCACTGAAAAAAGTGCCCCCCAAGCCACAGCCGAACAAGATACCTGCCTGCCCACCCGGCGGCGCTCTTTCTCCTGTCTGAGGTTTCCATTGTTGTGAGCATTTCTGTTGAGGATTGGCAGCAGGGGTGGGGTGAGGGGGTGTTTGGTTTTTATTTCCCCCTGTCTGCTGGGTGGTTGCAGCAGATTTTGGTCACTTCACATGATCCTGGGACACTGTGACCATCATAAATATGAATCAGTTGTCAAGCATCTGAATGTAAATCACAAGACCCTGGAGATGCTGCAATATTCCAGCTGATCGGCACTTCTTCTGGGCTCAGCAGAAGCACCAGGATCAGCGCCGAGTTCCAGTTGGAGCCTGGCGCTGATCCTGGTGCTTCCGCTGAGCCTCGACAGCCCTGCAGCTCCAGCCATCTCTCGCTCAGACTTGTGTGGTGCTGCCATCGGTTCAGCTCATTCCCCTCCCCTGCTACCACTTTTCTAGGATGTTCGCATACCACCTGCCAGGTGTGAATGTACCACAGGTGGTACCCGTACCACTGGTTGGAAAGCCCTGGTCTAAACCATTCAGATAGTTAAGGCTTCTTTGAAGGATGTCTAATTCCAATGCTCTCTTGAAAGATGATAGAAATCAGTCTTTTTCATGGGAATCTGTTTTAGAATTTGGCCCTATCTTTAAACATAATAATAATAATAATAATAATAATAATAATAATAATAATAATAATAATAATAATAATAATAATAATAACAACAACAACAACAACAACAAAAATAATAATGTGTCCAAAAAGTCATGGGAACATAGGGTGGAAAAAGTTGTTGAGAATGAGAGGGTGAAGATCTTGTGGGACTTTCGAATACAGACAGATCGCTATTTGGAACACAATACGCCGGATATTGCAGTTGTAGAGAACTGAAGCATACAGCTGATTGATATCGCTGTACCAGGAGATGCCAGAGTCGAAGAAAAAGAACTGGAAAAAATTACAAAATATCCCAACCTGGCCATCGAAACTGCGCGATTATGGATGAAATGTGTAACAGTGGTACCCATTGTCATCAGGGCACTGGGAACTATGTCCAAAAATTTTGCAAAATACATCAAGAAACTGCAGCTTCGTGCAATAACTCCAGCAATGTTACAAAAAACTGCGCTACTCGGAACATATTATATTTTAAGAAGATACCTGGTTGACACCTAGGATGCTGGTAGCAAACTGTGTCAACCATCAGCGCCAGCCAATTTGAATGTTCAGTTGACTGAGGTTCATGTTTAATGAATAAAAGATAATAATAATAATAATAATAATAATAATAATAAAGTTGGAAGGGACCTTGGAGGTCATCTAGTCCAACCCCCTGCTCAGGCAGGAAACCCTACCATTTCGGACAAATGGCTATCCAGTCTCTTCTTAAAAACATCCAGTGTTGGAGCATTCACTGCTTCTGGAGGCAGGTTGTTCCACTGGTTAATTGTTCTAACTGTCAGGAAGTTTCTCCTTAGTTCTAGGTTGCTTCTCTCCTTGATTAGTTTCCACCCGTTGCTTCTTGTCCTGCCTTCAGGCGCTTTGGAGAATAGCTTGACTCCCACTTCTCTGTACTCTTTCTAGAGTCTCAACATCTTTTTTACATCGTGGTGACCAAAACTGGATGCAGTATTCCAAGTGTGGCCTTACCAAGGCATTGTAAAGTGGTGTTAATACTTCACATGATCTTGATTCTATCCCTCTGTTAATGCAGCCTAGCACTGTGTTGGCTTTTTTGGCAGCTGCAGCACACTGCTGGCTCATATTTTAGTGATTGTCCACTAGGACTCCGAGATCCCTTTTACAGTAAATACTATTGAGCACGATACACCTATACCGGGGTAGGCAACCTCGGCTCTTTTATGACTCATGAACTTCAACTCCCAGAATTCCCGAGTCAGCATAGCTGACTCGGGAATTCTTGGAATTGAAGTCCATGAGTCATAAAAGAGCCGAGGTTGCCTACCCCTGACCTATACTATACTTGTTCACTTGGTTTTTCTTGCCTAAATGTAGAACCTTACTTTTTTCACCATTGAATTTCATTTTGTTAGATAGTGCCCAATGTTCAAGTCTGTCCAGATCCTCCTGTTTCTTAAGCCTGTCTTCTGGAGTGTTGGCTATTCCTGCCACTTGGTGTCGTCTGAAAATTTGATGAATTCCCCATCTATCCCCTCATCCAAATCATTGATGAAGATGTTGAAGAGCACTGGTCCTAGAACAGAGCCTTGGGGCACCCCACTACACACTTCCCTCCATATAGATGCAGTTCCAATGAGGACCACACGCTGAACATAAGAACATAAGAAGAGCCATGCTGAATCAGACCAAAGCCCATCGAGTCCAGCATTCTGTGTCACACAGTGGCCCACCAATTGTACATGGGGATCTTGAGCAGAAAGAGAAGGCAAAACCTTCCCTTTCCCTTGACCCCCAACAAATGGTACCCAAGTGAATCCTGCCTGCCTCAACCAACATAGAGGCGGTACATGGACATCCGTTTTAATAACCAAAAACTATTGTGCCAAAATTTAACCTTTCCCATACTGGGAGTCGAACCCGGGCCGCCTGGGTGAAAACCAGGAATCCTAACCGCTAGACCATATGGGAAGGATATGAGTAGCTGAGTATGGCCAGTCAGCCAGCTACGAATCCATCTGGTGGTGATGCTGTCTAACCCACATCTTATCAAGTAGTAGGTTGTGATCTACCTTATTAAATGCCTTACTGAAGTTCAAGTAAATTATATCCACAGCATTCCTCTGGTCCACTAATTTTGTCACTTGTTCAAAGAATGCAACAAGATTTCTCTGGCATGATCTGTTTTTGACAAACCCATGTTGGCTTTTAGTAATGACTTTGTTTGCTTCTAGGTGTTCGCTGATTCGTTGTTTGATTATCTTTTCCAAAAGCAAGCATTGGTGTCAAAACTGATTTCATATCTGAAAAACAAATCTGACATAGAACGTAACTCAATTTGGAAATCAGTTTTGGATTAAAATCTTATAAATGGGTTGTGTTATAACCCAGGTTTGTGGGTTTCCTAACATAAAATTAAAATATTTCATTATATTATGATCTGTTAAATTCCCCCCGTTTTCCAGAATAGGCAGAAATTATTGCAATTTTTAAAATCACAGTCTGTAACTTACAGCTTGAATCATCTTTATTACAGTTAATTACTGTAGCTTTAACATTTTATTTATTTTAGTATTGATTTAAACTTCCAAATTGATAAGCCATTCTAATAGGCAGATTTATCTTTATTAAATCCCCTTGCTTTCTGCTGCTGAGCTGGGGCTGGTCTTTGCACTGCACTACACTGTAGCCCAGGGGTTTCTTGCAGACCCAGAATGCCACAGAATGCCAAGAAGCCCCTTTGTCCTGTGCTGCTGGGGCTGGGCTTTATACTGTGCTGCAGCTTGGGGGCTTCTTGTAGACCCAGAGCCACAGTTTTGTGCCATGCTGCTGGTGCTTCCCAGGGCACAGCAGCTTTGGGTTGAGTTGCTGGACGGGGGTGAGACATACAGGGGTGGCTGTGGCGTAGTGCCGCATAGTGACTCAGAGGCTTCTTGGAGCTTCAGAGCTGCAATACCCCAGGAAGCTCCTGAGCTGTAGTGCCTTCTTTCAATGACCTTCCTGCACACGTATGCATGCTTGCATGCACCTCACACTCTTTCGCCAGATTCCCTAAGCTTGTGCCGCACTGTAGCAACCGCAACCCACGTGCAGCCTGCGCTGAGCCTCCCAGGACTTCGCCATCCCCCTGTGGTACTCCTACACTTCTTTGGGAGTCCCTCAACTTCCTGCTTCCTGCTGAACAACCTGTTCATCTAGAGTTACAATGGCACTGGGCTTGCCAGGACTGATGTTGCTAAACAACATGGTCATGTGATGTCAGACTTTACAATGAATCGCTTAGTGATGGATATTCCAGGCCCAACTGTGATCATAAATTGAGAACTACTTATTGACCAGCAGCCCTCTACCTTTTGGGGCACTGGGGACCAGTTCACTGGGAAAAAAATTCCACGGACTGGGCGGGAGTCATGGTTTCACACACTGCCTAAGTTCCACACATGCATAGGTGAAGCTTCACTCGCTGGCATGGCCTGGTTCCTAATGGGCCAGAGACCAGTACCAGTCCACAGCTCGGGAGTCAGGAACCCTTGTTGGAGGCAGATTAGGGGTTGCACTGATGGTGTCGTTTGCTTACCTCTAGCTTTCTGGCTTGTGTGTATGCATCTCTGTGTACACGCGTGTGCGTCTATGGGCAATTTTATACATACATAATCTAATCTACCAATGTTTCTGCTTTCCTTCCACTTTTCTCTTAAGGAAACCTCTTTGTTTATATTTTAAGTTTTGCAGTTACTTTTAACCTCATGCCTATTTATTGTGATGTACCATATCTATGGTTTTGTTTGAAGATCTCATAGGCCCAGCCACAGTTCTTCAGAAGGTGAAACTGTGACCACATTCATCCTCCTGGACTTTACAGAGAAACCTGAATTGAGTCCTTTTCTCTCCAGCATGCTCCTTCTCCTTGCATGTGCTCACAGTACTGGGCAATGGGTGGATGGTCACCTTGATCAGAATTGAGCGTCTGCACACTCCAATGTACTTCTTCCTCAGCAACCTCTCTCTCTTGGATCTTTGCTATTCCTCGGTCATTGCACCCAAGGTACTGGAGGCTCAGCTACAACAGGGCAAGGCTTCCATTTCCCTTCCATCTTGTGCAGCTCAGATGTTTTTTTTACTACTGTGGTGACAACAGAATGTTTTCTCCTGGCAGCCATGGCCTATGATCGTTTCCTGGCCGTTTGCCACCCTTTGACCTACACCTTACTCATGACCCACAAGAATTGCATTTGCCTTGTACTGGGGGCTTACAGTTGTGGTTTAGTGGGTTCCCATCAGACTAGTGGAGCTTTCCGGTTGTCCTATTGTGGGCCAAGCCATATCAACCACTTCTTCTGTGATATCCCTGCTGTCTTGAAGCTCTCCTGCTCTGACACTCAGCTTTCTGAAGTAATCCACAACTGTCGTTGCCATAGTAACCATCACTACCACCTCTGTCTCTCATCTCTGGGTTTTGTGGAATGTCCTCTGGAACCACCCTACTCAAGGACAACAAAAGGCCCTCTCCACCTGCTCTTCCCACCTGATCATTCTGAGCCTCTTCTATGGTATTGCCATCTTCATATATGCTCAGCCAAGGAACAAGGATGGATCACAAGATCAAGACAAGGTGGTCTGTTTTATACTCTGGTGATTTCTGAATCCAGTCATCTACAGCCTGAAGAACAAAGATGTGAAAGAGGCTTTGAAACATCTGTTAAGCAGGAAGATCCTTGAGGTAGCTTGGAAGATGGAAATGGTTGAACATCAGACATAGGTTTGCCTTATGACAGTCTCAAGCATAGGCTGGTGGTGTGAGAAGTCTCATGAACCAGTTAGTGGATTGCATCTCCCCTTTAGCTTTGTTTATTCAGGGTCCCTATAGTCCATATGCAAATGACTAAGAATTAGACTTATTTCTGAAAGTCTTAATGACTGTTTTGCTTAATGGCCTGGTTGCTGGAGCAGAACGCAGTCACTAAATGAAGGGTTAATGTATTAGATAGGCACCTAGGCAACAAATAAGCCAAAGTCTCTGCAGCAGCATATAAGGCCTGAAATGAGATTACCAGGAGCTCTTCATAACATTTTGTTACAAGGAGTCTCTATATAGCTACTGTATAAATGTTTTTGCATTCTGCTTGATATTCCTGGATTTTGACCATAATAAAGTTTATACATTCATATCTTCATTCCATCCACCATTCATTTTTAAGTTGCACTCTTAGCAAGTTAGTGTTTAATCAACAGACCATACATAATTCTGTAGCTAATTAATTTTATTAAGAGGCAGGATCCGTGTTTAAAGCTTTTGAAAGTGCACCAATGACATTAAGGCTTTTTTTTTTAGTTATTTAGGATCACATTCTCCTGATGCAACAATCCTATCAAATGCAATTCAAATGCTATTATTCAAAGACCCTCTGCAGTATAAAAAAACTGCATGTAAAGCTGGGCTTTGGGGAATCAATGAAACCCCTTCATTATAAAGCTATTCAAGAAACATCCCTTCTTCTCTGTTGATTACTTTGGCTGACCAAGGGCATGGATGGCTGCATTTTCCAGCACCTCCACTTTCTGCCCGTCTTTTGCTGGCATCACTGCAAGATTGGCCATTGCTCGGGCCACTGTTGTGACAGGGATAGACATATATGTGGGAAAGAAAAGGGCTACCACTCCTAGGGCTTTCCTGGCCATCCATTCACCGGGCCGAGATTCCTGGCGATCGCATAGCAGCACCCTAGGGAAGAGAGGCAGAAAAGGAACTTCTTTCATCTCAAGTTATATGTTACCTGGCTTTTATTGCTCTCAACAAAGCAGCAACAAGAAGATAATATTTTCTTATTCACAACAAAGAAGTGTGTAGCAAGATAATTGCAAAACAAGCCACCGCAAGGATGAGATAGGAACAGTGGGTTTTAATACATGAACGCCTTCATTATAATGAGTTATTGTTTGGTTATTGATACAACGCTTGATAAAATGTACCTGCCTGCCAATAGAATGTACTGAGAAGTTTGATTACAAGTGTAACATTATATGATACTAATGCTTAAGATGGTGCTTCTAGCTGAATTGATTTTTGTCCCAGAGCAACATATTGGCTCTGTTGTGTGAATAGAAGTATTCTAATGCATCTCCTTAGTTATATAATAAAAGGGAGAAAGCACATTTCAATAAAGCTCTACGAAATTTGTTAAAAAGAGTTATGCACTGCTTCATCCTGAAACACACATAAATACCCTCCTGGCAAACAGAAAAAAATCCTGTGTGCACTCAGCAGTTTATTGGTTGATTTTACTTCTTTTTCTTCAAGGTTGGGAAATGAGGTGCATTCAAGACCAGAGAGATGGTGAAGAAATCAAACGTCTTGACAAGGCAACATCTGTTGCTGGGGATGCCAAAACTGACCAACTATAGAAAAATCCTTAAAAAGATAATACTAAATTGTGTTTCCAGTAGGGCAAAGGTATTTGCCCAAGCTAGGAAAGGACAGCCACACTGTGGTAACTGCATATATAGTTCAGCTGAGAAAGCAATGGCCCTGGGAGAGGCTGTTGGTAATTCTTGCTATGAATCTGTGTGGTTCAAATAATACAGCCACAGGTGAAGCAAAATGGTTCTCGGTGACCTGCAGTGTGTATTTTGGGTTTGCCTTGGGAGGGCCAGGACTTAAATTTCTGGTCATCAATGAAAAACAAAATAAATAACTTACTCATTTGTATGTTAATCTGCTTCATAGATTGTGTGACTCGGACTGCATCCCCAATTACATACAAAATAAACTCTTAAATCTGTCTCGGCATAAATGATACCTGTGGTTTAGGTTCTCAAATTTACTCAAAATCATCAATGATATTAGTGTTGACCAATTTTCCTAACCGTGTGTGAATGGAAGTATACTCGTACTTTCATTCTTGGAGATCAAAACAACATTTTAAAAGCGGACACATTGCAACAAAACCTTTCTACATCTACACTGCTTATTTGGTGTACTCTTGAGTTTACCAGCCTACAAGAGGTAAGGTTATTAATATTTTTAAAAGCAACAGTTAAACAAGCAGTTGAATTAAATAACTAATTTTGTTACAATGAGAAACTTCAAATCTTAACTAATCAGCAACACTCACGACTAATACAACTTCCTATGTGATAGAACGAGCATCCTTGTTCTTCCCTCAGATTCATATATACAATATACTTACGCTGGTCTAAATATGGAGAATCTGTCAAATCCAAGTGTCTTAATCCTGTTTTCTACTTCACCCTAAAGAGGGAAGGAATAAGACAACTTTCATTGGTTGAACTCTCCTGTTAAAATTAAACAGAACCTGGGAACCCAACCAGGAGAGAACTCTGAAACCAGTTGGTTCTCTCACCCACTGCTTATCTCATTTTGCAGCCGATCAGACATACCTTGGTCTTTAGATAGAGGAATCTGCTGGAGCTATCTGCACCTTTGCTTGACTCTAGGATAAAGTGGTGGCAGCCACCAGCTTTGGCTAGCTTTGCTGCATGTTCAACATAATCACGGTCAACACGCACAAATCCATCCTGCATTTAGAGAAAGTAGTATTTACTTATTTGAAAAAGTCTCCCCTTTCCAATGACCTGAAATGAGTTAGAGCCTATCTGACATATCAAGAGATGACATATCAAGAGTTATCTAACCTGAGACTTCAAGGCTGTTTCATCTCCAAAACTATGTTTATGACAATCAGGCACCTCAAAAATTGCTATTAATTTTAACGTGGAAAGAAAAAAATAAATACATACCAATCAGAGAATAGCATAATGTATAATTATGCTTCATTAAATGTAAATGCAAATGCAAATGAACTGAGATCAAATTTATTTTTTGATATGTTGGGATCTTCTTCCACCCTTCTCATGCACTCCAATTAAGTGCAACCATTGGCCCAGAAGATGTTGTCCCATGAAAGGTGCAAGATAACTCCAAAAAAATTAAACTTGTAAACAGCCAGTACAATGCACAATTTGGGTGACTTGGGTAAACTCCTGTGCTAACTATGAATTTTGGAAAAGGTGGCGTGCAAATTGGGTTACCATGGGCAAAAGATAAGCTAAGTTAATATGCACTTCTAGCACTTTGGAAGAAACAGAGTAAACTTCTAAAGTAGACATGTCAAACTCACAACATCGCGCAACGTATCAGGACGGTTTTGCCATTGCCAGTAATGGGCTGGGTGTGGCTTCCAGATGAGGCATCCAGCCCACAGGCCAGCAATTTGACAGCCCTGTTCTAAAATCTTCACACCTGTTCCTCATCAGGCCAACTCTTTCCCTTAAAATGCCAAGCAGCCACTTCAATCTTCTGTCTCTCAGATCCCAAGGAACTCGCATTTTCGAGTTTGGATCCTCTAAGTATATGGAAAGTGCAATTACCATCAGTACCCAGAGCCATTAGATCTGTAATCCAATAAGAACAGGAGGATGCCAAGTTATGTTGTGAGCCGCCCTGAGTTCTATTATGTTGTGAGCCGCCCTGAGTTCTCCGGAATAGGGCGGCATAGAAGTCAAATTAAATAAATAAATAAATAAATAAGTTGGGAAAGGCTGAAACAATCCATGAAATCCCACCTGCCAGCAAATTCCACTCTAAGGTGTATTTTATACCTCTTAACTTCCTTTCAATCTTCCACCTTTCTCAGTTCTGCCCAGACCCAGGTATTGACCTATTTTTTTCCTCACCACTCCAGCTTTGGCTCTGCTTGTCCCCAAGCAGCAAAATCCTACATCATGTCCTTGGAAGGCAGCAGCAGATTCATCTAGCTTCTCAAAGTCAACAACTTCTTGGACCTGGAAACAGGCAGGAGACACCCAAAAAAACAGATGTGAAAGAAAGAACTGGAAACTCCAATGAAGAAAATGAAATATATGTGTCTCTCTGCTTCCCAAAACAAATGAAGACAGAACATCTCCTAACTAATGACGAAATCTTAACTCATGTTGAGAAGCCAAGATGAAATTATCAAACAATCAATAAAATGTACATATTAAAATGCACAACCTGGACAAGGCAGAGAAGGAATGCTGAAGTTTCCTTCCTGGTGTGGTGTGATAAGAGGGAGCATAGAAGCAAATGTTTTCTACTAGGCTCCCTTCTTGCGGAATAAGCTACACTCTGAAATAAGAAAAGCACCCTCATTGCTGATGTTTAAGAAGCTAGTTAAGTTATGGTTATTCTTGGGAGCATTTAGAAACTGAAGAATTGAACAGTTTCATGTACCTGAGATAAGTTGGAAACAAATCAAGAAGAGAAGCAACCTAGAACTAAGAAGACATTTCCTGACAGTTAGAACAATTAATCAATGGAACGACTTGCCTCCAGAAGTTGTGGGTGCTCCAACACTGGTGGTTTTTAAGGAGAGATTGGATAACCATTTGTCTGAAGTGGTATAGAGTTTACTGCTTGAGCAGGGAGTTGGACTAGAAGATCTTTAGTCCCTTCCAACTCTGTTATTTTGTTATTCTTTATATCTACATGTAAGCAATTATGTAAACCATTTAAGATTTAATTGAAAGAAGGAGCATAGAAATGTGTGAATCAAACGTGCCAGTAAGCTAACTTAAGAGCTACACCATATAAAAAGAGGCTCCAGTATCTTGAAATACCAGCAACTCTGTGATGGATATTATAATCTAGTACATAAAAGACTGAAGACAATTTGGTTCATCCAGTTCTTTTTTATATGGCAGTTTTCTTTATGGCACCATATTCTTTACATTGTTTATGTACTATATTATGTCCTACATAATTAGATTTCCAAATTCCTTTAACCATTAGAGTTAGTAAACAAATAATTACTTATACAGTAGGTATTTAAAATTGCTTGATTGTCTTATATTTTGGATAGAGTATTCAATAATATTTTCAATTACTTATGTTTTGGATAAACTTGTAAGGTGTTCTATTGGTATAGAACAGAGAAGATAAAATAAAAGATATGTAATATATTATTAATGACTATAAATATATTTCATCAACATTACTGTCAAGAAATGTTGAGAGATAAGGCTGGATTTTCAGGTAGCATAAATTTACACTATTTTTTCTGAGTACTAGGTTGAGGATGACTATAATAATATATAGCAAAAATCCATGTGGTTAGCATTTAGAATGCAAATTAGGTCCAGAGAGACCCAGCTTTAAATCTCTGTTCAGTTCTAAAGGAAATGAGAAGGTGGAAAAAAACATAAAATTTAAAAAAAATGTTTTGTTTCATACCACATTACTGTAAAGAGTCCCTTCTAAATTTAGCTTTCGGCGGCCAATGAGGGTCACACGAGAGAATTTTTGCTGCTTTAAGATTTCAAGTAGTAATACTTTCCCAGTTTCTCCAGATGCACCCAAGATGAAACAGTTTTGTTTCTTCTGTTCTTCTGAACTGGGAACTGCCATACTGTTGGAAAAAAAACAGCAGTGAATTTTTTTTTAATGGCATTTACAATTCAGTTCTCTATGTAATGCAGATGTTTAGTCCCAAGAGATTCAGTGACAATTTCTTTCCCCCCAAAAAAACTACGGTATACAGGATTGCAACTTCAACTTCACAAGAAATCAATTATTTGAAAACTGATAATGAAAATGGAAACACAGCATGTTGGAACAGGTAGTGTTTAATTTCTCCAAAACAAATCAAAGCAAAACTTACACCAAAAACAAAAACAACTTTTACAATTACTGCCAGGCCATCATATGATCATGGCATGCCACATGCAAGATCTATGACCAGAAATTAAGGATGAGATTATGCTGTCAGTGAACTAGGCAATATTATAGCTACCGGTATATAGATAGTCCTTGACTTACAACCACAATTGAGCCAAACATTTATGTTGCTAAGTGAGTTTTATCCCATTTTACGACTTTTTTGCCACAGTTAAGTGAATCATTGCAGTTGTTAAGTTAGCAACCCAGTTAAGTGAATCTGACTTCCTCATTGACTTTGCTTGTCAGAAGGTTGCAAAAAGTGATCACATGACCCCTGGACACTGCAACCGTCATAAATATGAGTCAGTTGCCAAGCATCTGAATTTTAATCACAAGACCATGGGGATGCTACAACAGGCATAAGTGTGAAAAATGGTCATAAGTCACTTTTTTCAATGCCGTTGTAACTTAACAGTCACTAAATGAACTATTGTAAGTCTAGAGTAGAATTACCTGTACTGGGGTAGGCTGTTATATTAAGATTATAAGAACAGCCTTAACCAATATATAGCTAAAAGATTCTGTCTTTGGAAGAAAATTACTACATTTTACCTTCCCATAGTATCGTACTATGCCTTTTTAAAAAAAAATTTAAGAGCGCCCAAGAACCAACAGATTTCCAGATCTTGTTGAACTACACATCCCAGAATCCTTCACCACCGGCTTGCAGCTGCTGGAAAGTGTTGTTCGGCAACTTATCTAGAAATCGCTCCAGGCTATCAGGGCGGGGCAGATTGGTAAAGGAAAACAAGCAGCTATTTTTCCTTTACGAAATAATAAGCCTCGCTGCCTTTCTTTGGGAACGTGGTTTCTTTCTCCCCGAGAAAGAGCCCACGGGGAAACATCGCTTTCGCACCAGGGCAAACAGCCCCTTCCCGCCTTCTCCTTGCTGTCTTTCCCGGGGTCCTTCTCATTCTTCTGGCAAAACATCCAGCAACTTTTTCCTCCCGGGACTTCTCTGGAGAAGCTCCTACTAGCCTAATTAGAGAGAGAGAGAGAGAAACCCTGCTGCAACCATCTTTACATTCAGAAACACCGCACCTGGTTTACGTGCCAGGCTCCAGTTGCATTTCAGGCGTCTGGACTGACTACCCGCTGGGGAGGCTTCGGCTGCTGTCCCAGCGGAGGAAGCACCAATCGCTCAACTGCCACGAAGCCTCGGAGAGAAGCCCTGACAGAGAGCAAGAGAGAGAACCGGGTGCGGACTCCCGTTTGCCACTGCCCACGAAGGGACGCATGCGCAGAACCGTGCTGCCGCTGGCTGAAAGGGACTCCCACCTGGTGGCGCGGGTTGAGACACGTTGATTGAAGTTAATTAAATTACTTGAAATGTGCTGTGATCAGACATACACTGTTAATTTATCATATATTTTTTACTGTTGCTTTTTTTTTCTAGCCATGAAAAGGAGCTCCAGGACAAAGAACAAAATTAGATGAAATGCTCAGAATTATAATGAAATTTAATTTGTATGTTAAAGTTACTATTTTCCTCTCATATTGTACTATTTGGCCATTAGAAGTTCTGAAGAGTTTCTTTAATTTCTTTTTCTTAGCATTTTAACCTATTTTTTAAATGGATAGAAATTATAAGCATTATTATTTTTCTAACATAAGTAAAAGGAGACATAATAGATGTTCCCAAATTGGAAGAGTCCAGCTTGATTGTTTGTTCAACCTAAATTGAGGGATGTAAAAGATCTAGATATAATAGAGACAGACAAGAATATGGAATAAATCAGACCCCACATTTACTTGATAAAATTTTAGTAAGCAAGGAAGGAAAATTGTTATCAAAAATTTACAAATATTTATTAGAAATAGAATTAGAGGAAGAAATAGTGAAGGGGTCCATGTTAGCATGGGCACGAAATGTGGGAAGAAATATAAATTTAGAGGAATGGGAAAGATTATGGAACGTAAATTGTAAATTGACGCTATCAACTGCATATAGAGAGAATCAATACAAAATGATTTATAGATGGCATTTAACACCAGCGAGATTGGCCAAAATGCATAAAAAATATAGATCCGAAGTGTTGGAAATGTAGAATTAGAGAAGGAACATTCTACCACATGTGGTGGCTGTGCCCCAAAGCAAAAAAGTATTGGGAACGAATAAGAGATTGGATACAGGAGATAACGGAGATAAAAATGGATTTTAAACCGGAATTATTTCTATTGGGCATAATAAATTTAAAGATTCAAAAACAACTCCAACACATCATTATAAATATATTGACTGCAGCTCGCATAGCATATGCCCAATGTTGGAAGAATGAAAATATACCCACAGATGAAATGGTTATTTATAAAATTTTGGAATGCGCAGAAATGAATAAACTCACGCTAGAATTAAAAGTCAAAAAGATGACAGAATTTTATGAAATTTGGAATAAATGCTATATTTGGCTAGAACAGAAAGAAAAAGACATAATGATTAAATGTAAATAAGAGCTAATTTCAATAAACTTAGAGAGGGCATGGGAAGGATTCCATGGATGAGAATCCTCAAGGGGAAAATAACTCAAGAAGCTTGGGAAATTTTGAAAAGTGAGATAATAAAAGCCCAATCTAGCATAATACCAACAAAGAAGAAAAATAACAGCTCTTAAAAGAAACCAGCATGGCTGCATAAAGAACTCTCTGATAAATTGAAAGATAAAAAGGACCAAGTATAAAAAGTGGAAAGAGGAGCACATAACTAAGGCAGAATATCAGCAAATAGCCCGAGCCTGCAAAGATGAAGTGAGGAAAGCTAAGGTTCAAAATGAACTAAGGATTGCGACCAAAGTCAAAAATAACAACAAAAAAAAGCTTCTTTCAACATGTAAAAAACAAGAAAAAAAGTTAAGGAAATGATTGGTCCATTAGTGGGGGAAAGTGGCAAGAAGGTGACAAGCAACAGGGAGAAAGCAGAACTATTTAACTTGTTTTTTGCATCTGTCTTTACACAAAGGGAAAAAACAGTCCAACCTATCAAAAACGGTGCCATAAAAAACAGACTAGAAACACAAGTTAAGATAGGCAAGAAAATGGTAAGTGAGCACCTGTCCAGCCTACATGAGTTCAAATCACCAGGACCAGATGGATTACACCCCACGATTCTCAAGGAACTGGCAGATGTGATCTCAGAACTATACTTTTCAAAGATCCTGAAGCACTGGAAACTACCAGAGGACTGGAAAAGACCTGATGTAGTTCCCATCTTCAAAAAAGAGGGGGAAATGGATCCAGGAAATTACAGACCTATCAGCCTGACCTCAATACCTGGGAAGATTCTGGAAAAGATAATCAAACAACAAATCAGCAAACACCTAGAAGCAAACAAAGTCATTACTAAAAGCCAACATGCAAGACCATGCAAGACAATTCTTGTTGCATTCTTTGACCAAGTGATAAAATTAGTGGACCAGAGGAATGCTGTGGATATAATTTACTTGGAGTTCAGTAAAGCATTTGATAAAGTAGATCACAACCTACTACTTGATAAGATAGAAAAATGTGGGTTAGACAGCATCACCACCAGATGGATTCATAGCTGGCTGACCGGCCGTACTCAGCATGTGTTCCTCAATGGAACTGCATCTACATGGAGGGAAGTGTGTAGTGGGGTGCCCCAGAGCTCTGTTCTAGGCCCAGTGCTCTTCAACATCTTCATAAACATTTTGGACTAGGGGATAGATGGGGAACTCATCAAATTTTCAGGCAACACCAAGCTGGCAAGAATAGCCAACACTCCAGAAGACAGGCTTAAGATATCTGGACAGACTTGAACACTGGGCGCTATCTAATAAAATGAAATTCAATGGTGAAAAAAGTAAGGTTCTACATTTAGGCAAGAAAAATCAAATGTACAGGTATGGTATAGGTGTACCTTGCTTAATAGTAGTAACTGTGAGAGGGATCTCGGAGTCCTAGTGGACAATCACTTAAATATGAGCCAGCAGTGTGCTGCAGCTGTCAAAAAAGCCAACACGGTGGTAGGCTGCATTAACAGAGAGATAGAATCAAGATCACGTGAGGTATTAATACCACTTTACAATGCCTTGGTAAGGCCACACTTGGAATACTGCATCCAGTTTTGGTCACCACAATGTCAAAAAGATGTTGAGACTCTAGAAAGAGTACAAAGAGACACAACGATGATTAGGGGACTGGAGGCTAAAACATACAAGGAACAGTTGCTGGAATTGGGTATGTCTAGTTTAATGAAGAGAAGGACGAGGGGGACATGATAGCAGTGTTCCAATATCTCAGGGGCTGCCATAAAGAAGAGGGAGTCAAGCTATTCTCCAAAGTGCCTGAAGGCAGGACAAGAAGCAACGGATGGAAACTAATCAAGGAGAGAAGCAACCTAGAACTAAAGAGAAACTTCCTGACAGTGAGAACAATTAACCAGTGGAACAACCTGCCTCCAGAAGTGGTAAATGCTGCAACACTGGAAGTTTTTAAGAAGAGACTGGACAGCCATTTGTCTGAAATGGTATAGGCGCCTACCTCCTGCGCCCGTCAGGGCTGTTGGTGCTCGGCAGAAGCCCCAAGATTGGTGTGCACAGTGACAGCTGATCGGCACTTCTGCAGGGCTACGGGAGCAAGACAGAAGCCCCAGGAGCAGCACTTCCAGCACATCCAGAAGAGAAAAAGAGGAGTGGTGAAAGAGAGGAGAGGCTATAAAAGGAGAGAGGGAGAGAGAGAAAAAGACAATGTGGGAAAGAGAAGGGGACTGCAAAAGAGAGATGGAGAAGCACAGCCTTGAGGGGAATCAGCTGGAGGTGCACAGAAAAGGAGGGGGGAGAGAAGAGAGGATATAAAAGAAGGGAACAGAGGATATAAAGGGGGAGAGAAGGGAGGAAATTAAAAAGGGAAGAGGATATAAAAGGGGAGAGAAGAGGATATAAAAGAAGGGAGACAAGAGGATATAAAAAGGGAAGAGGATATAAAAAGGGGGAGAAAAGAGGATATAAAAGAAGGGAAGAGAGGATATAAAAGAATGGAAGAGGATATAAAGAGAGGATATAAAAGAAAGGAAGAGGATATAAAAAGGGAAGAGAATATAAAAAGGGAGAGAAGATATAAAAGGGATGAAGATATGAGGGGGGAGAAGAGGATATAAAAGTAGGGAAGAGAAGAGGATATAAAAGAAGGGAGAGAAGATATAAAAGAATGGAAGAGGATATAAAGAGAGGATATAAAAGAAAGGAAGAGGATATAAAAAGGGAAGAGAATATAAAAAGGGAGAGAAGATATAAAAGGGATGAAGATATGAGGGGGGAGAAGAGGATATAAAAGAAGGGAGAGAGAACGGGATATAAAAAAGGCAGAAGATATAAAAGCGAGGATATAAAAGGGGGAGAGGATATAAAAGGGAAGAGAAGACATAAGGGAAGAGGATATAAAAGGACAGAAGAGAGAGTATAAAAGGGAAGAGGATATAAAGGGGCAGAGAAGAGAGGATATAAAAGAAGGGAAGAAAGGATATAAGGGAAGAGAGGATATAAAAGGAGGAGTGAATCTGTTTTCTCCATTGACTTTGTTTATCAGAAAGTTGCAAAAGGGAATCACATGTTCCTGGCACACTGTGACCCTAATAAATATGAATCCATTGCCAAGCATCCAAATGTAGATTGACCCTGGGGATGCTGCAACGGTCATGAGTGTGAAAAATGGTTATAAGTCACTTTTCCCAGTACCGTTGTAATTTTTAACAGTCACTAAGTGAACTGTTGTAATTTGAGGACTACTTGTACTTATCACTTTTTTCCCTTTTTTGGTCAAGTTTTTGATACCTTGCTAGGTGACTGGTGGTAGTCAAATATTGCCATACCCTAAAAGTGGTACAATCTGTGAAAAGGTTGAAAAACCCTGATCTAGTCTACTACAGATTTCTGATTCTGTTTCTCTGACAAGTGGAGGAACTTATCACCAATACACTCCTTTTTTTCTTTGGGAAAGCCTTAGCTACTGAAACACTTGAAAGAGACCCTTCTCCTGATGTTTGCATGTTTTCCTCTAGGATGAGGTTATGAAAATGTTTGTTCAGCTCCAGCAGTTGTGGGGAGAGTCTTCCAATTATTTTGTCCTACAAGTACCATGCTACTTGATCTTGGGGTTCACTTTTTCTGATAGTTTCTTTGTTTTTCTCAGATTGGATACAGGGTTTCTTTGTCCTAAGTAGTTGTTTCCTTATTGCTGTGTTTAGTTTGGATACAGACCTGTCATAATAAGTGTGTACATGTTGAACCACAATTCCAATAATTTGTAATCTTTGGACATAATACTGATGGGAGTAGGAGTCTGTTTCTATTGTGATAATGAAATCCAAAACTTCACATTCCCCTGTATTCTATATTAAAATAATTAGTGGAAAGAAGAATATCCATTATCACTCAACTTCTGATTTAAAAATTTGAATGTACTAGTGTGGTATAGTGGCTTTGGTGCTGTGTTGACACTGTGGAGTGTTTAATTCCGCTACCCCAATTCCTTGCTAAAATCACTGATGTCAAAAGTTGGCTTCAGTTAATACCCTTACATTGGGCTACATCAACTGTTCAATGGTGTTTGGTTTTTTTTCAGGGAGCTTGCTTTTTTGATCAGTCCAATTAAAAACTCCTAAAAATATAGCTAAATCAGGGGTTCTCAACCTTGGCAACTTTAAGACTTGTGGACTTCAACTCTCAGAATTCCTCAGCCAGCAAAGCTGGCTGAGGAATTCTGGGAATTGAAGTCCACAAGTCTTAAAGTTGCCAAGGTTGAGAACCCCTGAGCTAAATGGTACCATCCAGAACAAGGGGAAAGTATTAGAGGTTCCGGAAAATCATAATTGTTCCAATCCATATAGCACTACAAAAATCAGGAAAATCTGATCACCTATACAGATAAAGGGGACAAGGCACAGATCATCAAATGCCAGATCATTTTAGTGTATTGATTGTTCTAAAAAAAAGAGAACAATAACAGAATATAGGGTGATGTTTTAGAACTTGCAAATCATTTACATGTTCACAAAGAAATGTATTGATTTTTTTCCTAACATGAGTCAACCTTCATGAGGGCATTATTCTACAAGTGTCATTATAAAAGCTGGAGAGAATGGTTGCATCCATTTCTAGGCCTTTAGCATCTTTTAAATATTAAAAACTGTCAACTGATTTCAAGTACCACAGGAAGTAGAAACTAATTGCCCATTCCTGTCGAAAAAGAAGAGTCATGGATGGAAATCCCAACAGCTGCACAGAACACTCAAGGGAATGCAGAGAGATGATCCAAAGTGGTATACCTTAAACCGGGGTAGGCAACCTTGGTTCTTTTATGACTCAGCTGGCTCAGGAATTCTGGGAGTTGAAGTCCACAAGTCATAAAAGAGCCAAGGTTGCCTACCCCTGCCTTAAACCAACATTGGCCTTGCATCTAGAAAACTATCTCTTTGTATTTGCCCAGTTGTGTCATCTCATTCTAAGTCAGCTGTACATCTGCCTTTGTTGAACAGGCAGCTCACTAATTTATTTAAAATTATGTTAAAATCGTGAGGGCAAGCGTCTGCATATTCTCTCTTCCTCAAATTAATGATCTATGCAAGATTGCACAAAAGGGCCTGCTGATGCAAGATCAAACAGCAGTTGGGTGCTTGTTCTCCTTCACAACAGTCTTCAGAGATACAAAACTTCTGGACTAGTTCTAGCTGTTGGTTTATCTGCATAAAGAAATGTGAGGCCAAAGCACATTACCTCCATCCCAAATTAGTCAAGGCATGATGCTACATCAGATGCTTTTGTATTCCAACCCTCTCACTTCTCTCCTAGCTTCTCTGATGTTTTTCCAAACAGGGAAGGCAGGTCCTCTGATCCTCCACATGTCATTGAAGCAAAATCCCCAGCAGTCCTTATGCTGTAATAAGATTCTGGATATTATAATTCCCCACTTCTGCTGATGATATAGGCCTTCCCTCTTCCCCATTACAAAACACTGTTAAAAATGTATTATAATTAGTACCGTCAGTCGTAAGCCTGTTTTTTTTAATAACGTCTGTGGCATCCGATTCTATTAATGTAACTACAAATATCAAAACAAATGTAATCAAAGGCTGTTCCAAATATGTATAATAGGCCCATGCATCATTCATTGCTGTACCAGCATATGTGCTAAAGAATACTTCTGTTAGAAAACAGAGGCAGGAAAAGATGGGTATTTCATGAACTTCTTCATAGCACAAGTGAGACATAACTACATGACTACAAGTTTGAGTCTAGACAAAAGTAGCAAGAAGCAATGAGGCACTTAAGTAGCAAGAACCAATGAGGCACTTAATGCGTGTGTGTGTGCAAATGCATGCATGTGTATCTTATGAGTAAGTAGGATGGTCAGAAATTTGGGGCCAGAGGTTTGACAAATCACGTACAGAATATAGAGGCAGCATAAACCAGAGACAAAAAGCTTTATAAACACCGCAGCACACACCTGGATATGAATGCCATATCTGAGAAGGCTTCTCTCAGATGCCATCCAGCTGCAATATCATCTACATCGTGGGCTATCCCTCACATAACATTGACCAAACTTGTAACAAAAATATAGTTATAGGACGAGGCACATCCTGTACCACAAAGACCTGGGTGGGGCTTGCTAAGTAAAGGAAGCACACCTGCACATTCTGGGGCATCTGTACCATCACCAGAAGCTCAGTCCATGGTGGGAACATCCAAATTGTACCTCGCTTTCCCACATGGTAAAGGAATAGCCAGGCTGCCATATAGAGACAGAGAGCATTCCATCAATTCTGGATCCTGTGGGACATCCACATTCAGAGATAGGCAGGTACTAGCCAATGAACTGGACCTCATGGTAGTAGACAAGGGCCAGAAGGCAGCAGTGGTGATAGATGCAGCAGTGCCAAGTGACAGCAACAACTGGAAGGAGAAGTCAGAAGTACCAGGGCCTGTAGGAGGAACTACAGAAGAGGTGGAAAGTAAAACCAAAGTGGTCCCAGTGGTAATAGGGCGACTCCTGAACTGGGAGAGTAGCTACAACAGATCCCAGGAACAACATCAGGTCTCTCTGTCCAGAAGACTGCAGTGCTAGGAACAGCTAAGAACTCCAAGGTCTCTGGCAGAGGACTCAGGATTGGGGAAGATACATACTTCCCATGGGGGTGAGAAGGGAATTTTTAATACTGTATCAAAATTCAGACCCCATAGACCAGTAGTGGCAAACCTATGGCACGAGTGCCAGAGGCAGCACTCAGAGCCCTCTCTGTGGGCACGCATGCCGTCGCCCCAGTCCTAGGCTTTCATCTGGGTTTTATAAAACCTTTTCGCTTTAGGCCTCTGCCGTCGTGTGCAAAAAAAAAAAAAAAAGGTTCAATCAGTCAATTTCAACTTCTCGCGGGAAAAAAAAAGATCTTGCAAAGTTGGAATTGATTGATTGAACTTTTTAGTCCCACCCAGTCTGCCATTACCACCACAGCCACGTCCACCCAATGGGCCATGCCCAGCCAATGGGCCATACCCACCCGACAATGCATAGGTGGGTTTTGGGTTGCAGTTTGGGCACACGGTCTCTAAAACGTTCGCCATCACTGCCATAGACAATTTACAACATAAATAATATTAAATATTTGAATTGGTTGCCACTCTCTTCTAAACAGTTGATACATGACTTTTGAATATTCCTAAGTACGGTAACATTTTCCTCTGGGAGAAAAAAACAACCCCTGAATAAAGCATACTGCGATTGACTAACAAGGCCTGACTTTTGGTAGCCCATACTTGAGACTTCAACACAACCAAGGAACCGGGGGAGAAAAAGGTCAAGATTCTTCTGAAAAGAGGTGTTCTGGGAAGAACTTTTATATAAAATTAACCTAAGTTGTTTTTACTGCCTTAAAACCAATTGAAATGGTCTTTGTCGGATACAGAGCGTAATGGCATCGAAACCTGCTGAGCTGAGTTGCATCTGTTCAACACGTCCCCCTCCCAACACGTGGGAGTCTGTGTAAAAGACCTATGATTAAGAGAATAAAACTTCTCGAATGAGTACTGCAAAACTGCCTCCACCCCACATTCATGCACAGAACAGGAGAGCAGGAGATGGTGGAACTAAGTAGAGGCCACCATTTCCATATCAGGTTCCTCAGGCTGCAAGGGACTAAGGCTTCCCATAGGCACTGCCAGGAAGTTATGATGTCAACTCCATTGTTGGCATCTGAGAGAATCAACCCATTAAACCCTGAGACGAAGAGAAAAGCTTCCCCTTGCACCGTCTCTCTCCCGGTCCCCTTCTTCAGCATCCACGCGGCGTCATAGCTCATCCCGGGCTGTCCTGTCGAGTGAGGACTGGAGCACATCTGAGTTCCTGGCTTCATTCCTCAACTCCTGCTGCTCCTTCATTTTCTGGGACTTGGCCCGGTCCCAATCCGTTTTGACGTTCTCATTGTTCCACACTACGGAGGTCTCGGTGTCGCTGATGTAACCATCATCCCCTGTGTAGTGTGTTGGATAAACCAGCAGGGGCTCCACTGAGAAGGCCAGCAAATTCCGGTTGTCAAAATGTTCCATGTATTCAGTACTGTTGAATAGGAAATGAAAGTCGGGTCAAAAAAAGCACCTTCCCTGGATTTGGGATTGCTACAAAATACACGCGTGAATGAAGTAGCGAGTGTAGAAAAGTACAAAATAAACAAGGTATTTGGGTGGGGATTGGCTGTAGGGAGAAAGGGGCCGACAGGAGTCACATTTCAAATTACAGCAAAGGCAATATTATCTCTATCCCCTAGTTTTTGTATAGAAATACCCTGTATCAAGCTCCTTTCTATCTAATTATATATCAAATTAGTCAGGAAAATATTTCATAAATTGAAGAGGATGAATGTATACCTTGAAGATTTAATTCATCCCTCTCCATCTACAGATTCAGGAAGATAATGCTTACTCCTTTAGGAGTTTCTCACCAAAATAGATAGGAATAGGAATAGGAATAGGAATAGGAATAGGAATAGGAATAGGAATAAAATAGAATAGAATAGAATAGAATAGAATAGAATAGAATAGAATAGGATAGAATAGAATAGAATAGAATAGAATTAGTATTAGAATACAGAGAACAGAACAGAATAGAGAATAGAATAGAATTAGAATTAGAATACAGAGAACAGAACAGAGAATAGAATAGAATAGAATAGAATAGAATAGAATAGAATAGAATAGAATAGAATAGTATTAGTATTAGAATACAGAGAACAGAACAGAGAATAGAATAGAATAGAATAGAATAGAATAGAATAGAATTAGTATTAGAATACAGAGAACAGAACAGAGAATAGAATAGAATAGAATAGAATAGAACAGAATACAGAATAGAACAGAACAGAACAGAACAGAACAGAATAACAGAGTTGGAAGGGACCTTGGAGGTCTTCTAGTCCAACCCCCTCCTTAGGCAGGAAACCCTATACCATTTCAGACAAATGGTTGTCCAATCTCTTCTTAAAAACTTCCAGAGTTGGAACATTCACAGCTTCTGAAGGCAAGTTATTCCACTGATTAATTGTTCAACTGTCAGTATTTAAAATACTCTGCTTGGTGCATAGAAAACTTTACTTGGCTTTGCTCTGAAATTACTTAGTAATTAGGACACCTATGTTCTAGAAAAATCAGGATTTTTTCCAAAAGACAAACATCAGGAGGGAAAGCAAAACTTTGTATTTAAGAGCCATCTAATAAAAAGCTGAGAGCCAGTATGGTGTGCTATGTAAGGCATCAGGGTAGAAACTGGGAGACCATGAGTTGTAGCTCTATCGTAGACCCAAAACCAGCTCAGTGATGTTGGGCCAGTCACTCTCTCAGCCCCTGGGAAGCAGGCTATGGCAAACCACTTCTGAAATCTTGCGAAGAAAACTGCAGGCATTTGTTCAGGCAGTCGCCAGGAGTCAAGACACAAAATAAATGAATCAATAGCTATGATATTCCACTTGTGTCCATTCTCCAACAACACAGTAATCTATCCCCTCCGTCCAACCAATTCAACTTTTGGGGCTATAAATTCCTTAAGATAATGTGGAGAATCTGCATTTTCTAACAGGGAATGGACAGCTATATCTATTTAGGAGCTTCCTCTGAAGGTTTTCTCAGAGCAGGCAGTGATACTGTCAAAATAGCCCAAAGCAAAGATTCTGGTCTGTTTCTTAAGAGCCAAAACTGCTGTTGACAATGGCTTTTATGCTGCCAAATCTCAGCAGTACAATCCTAGGGGATTCGGGAAAGGAATGCTGATTGCATTGCCCATCTTTTTCTACCAGGTGGAAGATCTTTTAGCTCCACTGTAAGAAATAAAAAAACTTATGTAAGTTCCCATTTTGTTTTGGGTTTTTTTTTTTTCACAAAAAGGCAAGCCTTACACAGGGTGTTTGTTAAACATGACTGGAAGAAACTCATCCACTGGCAACATTTTAGAGAGGGGTTCAGCATCCAGCAGTTTCTTGGCCCCTTGGAGGGAGATGACATAGCCCAGTGTCCAGTAGGAGTAGTCGGCTTCCACCAGATTGCGGACGTGGGGCACAGCTTTCTCTGGATGCTCTACCTGCATGCGCTTCCGTCCAATGTAGCTAGAGGGGGATAGAGAACAAAAACTCAGGAAAAGTAGCCATAGCATGTATGAAGTTGTTACCTTGAAAAGGATAAGTAGATGTTACCAACAACTGAAAAATTCCTCTTGAAAATTGTCTTGACAGCACTGGATTTAGGGTTTTCTGATAATGCAGCTGGGAAAGTGGGGGGGAGAGTCTGTTTAAATTGGCAGTCTCTCCTTTCCCTTAACGTAGTTATTAGGTTTGAAATTAATACGGTTTCATTCATACTTTTCATTAATACTGTTGCATGTACTTATACTTTATTCTGTTAGTTTTGCACAATAAAATTGTTTTTAAATGGCTTTTATTGCTACTTGACTGTTGTAAAGACAGTGTAATCATCATGTACGGTGATATCCAGAAAACTGAACTATTTTGGTACAATTCCAATTCGTAAGTTTGGGGCTGCAGTCTACAAAGAGGCTCTGAAATTCAACTTATACAACTTCATGTTAGGATTCTTGCTATTTCCAATGTAACTAAAACTGCTCTCAATGAGTGTATGGTTTAATTCCAAATTTCAGCTGGAGCCTTCTTAGAAAAAGTGCATTGCGTTGTCCCTACCACTGTTGATTTTAACATTTAAGGTGCTTACTTTAACCATACTCAGGTTCAGCCACCTGCATCCATAGTTCACCAGTTCACCCATTCATCCCACCGCTTATATAACAGGTGAGGTTTGTATATTTGTACAAGCAAGGCGAAAAAGAAATAATGTTCTGTGGGAAGGGGGGGCAAGATTTCCTAGCTAGCAACAACCTGAGCGTGTTCTGCACTCACATTAAATCCCAGTCCAGGCCCTCTTCTTCTAAGTCATACATGAGGTTCATCATGCGCCGTTTGAAGAAGATCTCAAAGCGCAGGTCGTCCTCAAACACCACCGACTTCTCCAGGTCTCTCTCAACGATCTGTCAAAGCAACAGAATGCTGCTCAGCTCCTTTTCTGAGGATTCAATGTATTTAATAGAAACATTCTCATCTTGGCTTTCCTAGCAGGCTTAAACCATTCAGCTGCTGCTTTTTTCCCCCTTATCTCCCATTTCAAACATCTATGGAGATTCTTAGTCATCCAGGTCATGGTTGCCCCAAAGGTGCTTTTTCACAAGGCAACTGGACTTTCAAGTCTTGTAAATAAAAGTACCTCTGAAACATCTCCCACTTCAGTTCTAGAAATGGAATTGGCCCACCCCACTCATTTATTTATTTATTTATTTGTTTGTTTCGATTTCTATGCCACCCTATTCTAAAAACTCAGGGCGGCTTACAACATAATCAGTAGCATATAGAAATTAAATACATTATAAAACCCCTAAATTAAAACCAATCATCTGAAACAAACTTACAACAAACATACACTGGCTGGGGCAAGGTGTCAACTGCCCCAGGCCTGCCGGCAAAGATGTGTCTTTAACAGTTTGCAAAAGGCGGAGAGGGTGGGGGCAATACGGACCTCTGGGGGGAGTGGATTCCAGAAGGCCGGGGCTGCAACAGAGAAGGCTCTTCCCCTAGGCCCCGCCAGGCGACACTGTCTGGCTGACGGGACCTGGAGAAGGCCGACCCTGTGGGCCCTAACCGGTCGCTGGGTTTCATGCGGCAGCAGATGGTCCCGCAGGTAACCTGGTCCGATGCCATGTAGGGCTTTATAGGTCATTCTGACACAAAGGGACCCTGTCTGTCAAGAAACTTCGGTTCAGGAGAAGAGCTTTTTCTGCTGTGGCCTCAGACCTTTAGAACATCTTGCTGCTGTACGTGAGATCCTCCCCACCCATTTGACCTTTCAAAAGGGCCTTAAAGCCAGGCTCTGCCATTGGCTTGGAGCTCCAATGGGGGCACTCAATGCTGAAAGTGGCTGGTGTAGTAACAGAAGAGATGTTCGTTTTATTAAGTTTGTTAAATTTATGTGCCTCCCTTCTCACTATTAGTTAATTAATAAAGTAATTTTAATTCTTTTTTATATTCCTGCTTTTATTGAACTGTAAGCTGCCCAGAGTCACTTTGGATAGTGAGAAGGGAGGCATATAAATTTAATAAAACAAACAAACGAATGAATCAGGATTCCATAATCAAGTATCCTCCAGTTAGGTAAAACTATATTTTCCATAATTCCTAGAGCTACTACCTGGAGTTACAAGGCAACACACCAACTAATTTTATTTTATTTATTCATTCATTTTTTTTATACCACCCATCTCCCCTGCAAGGTGACTGCAGGCAGTTTATTTATAAATAAATGCTGAATAAGCTGAACATTCATGCAAAGGTTAAGAACACTGAGCTTTGTAATATGGAAATTGGGGACCACTCAGAATAGGGAAAATTAGGGTTCCCTCTCTCACTACCTTTATGCACCTTGCAGTTAAAAACATGGGGACTTATATTTGTCGCTTATGCAATAACTTTACATGACCAATAGATGGCAGCCCAAACCAAGAGATGCAGTAAGATTCAGATCCAGTGAATTAGTTCCTGAGTCTTCATGTATTCTTGCTGTTTTGGCAGACAGAGAGAAGAAATCCCAACCACAGTTTAGTTTTGCTGCCAAAAAGAGCCAACACCCCAGCAGTGAAAGTACACCATCTACAAAGGTTCTTTTCAGTGCTCATAAGTCAGAGCCTGAAACAGCTGCTTTTTCCATTAGCTTCTCTGCCTCTGCTTACTGAAATAGTCAACTTAGGCAGAAGACACCCAGAACATCATCAATCAAAGACATGCAGTTATCTTAAAATAAATTCATCCATTTTAGGCTGATCTGTGACTATAATAAATATCTGATCTGATTAAATCCATTCATTAAAATCCTGATCCTCACTCTACAACACAAAGGGCTGGATTCTGCAAATTGACTGGCAGGCTTAATCATCAAGTGACAAATTTTCTTTCTTTTTAAATAAACAATGTGAGATTTGGGGGGAATTGGATTTAGAGCTATTCCAAGTCCTGTAGTTCTCTTTGCATATGTTTTGTGTTTCTGTCTGCATATGCACAACGTACCAAATCCATCTTTTAAACAACAAAGATAATGGTGTCTGGCTTTTATTTTGCAGTATAAACATTGTTTACCTCTTTCCAAGTTTTATAGTGGCTGAGAAAGCAACCCAATTCTCCCTTTGTGAGTGGACGTCCATGGTATGGGTCCTTGTAACCTGGCAACATCTTGATGCCCATGGCTTCCACTTGGCTGCTATTCATTGCCCTGAACCAAAGAGAAGAAAAAGAGAGAGAAAGGGTAATTGACAGGAGAGGCATTACCTGAGAACTGGATGCAAACCCAACATGGTTTAAACTTCCAAATCTCTGCCACAGACACCAGCTGGTGAAACAAAAGTAATGATTTGCAGGAAAGCAATTTTATCTAGATCAGCCTGGGAATTTTGGAGAGTGTCAAGCTGGAGAAGTCCACATACCTCAACTTCAGGTGGAGCAGAAGCTTCCAACTAGCATAGAATTCTTCACCCAAGTAGCTGAATCTCAGTGCAAAATTTGAGATAACACAAAATCTTGTGTACTATTATCCCACATGAAGATCATTTGCCAATCACCCTTTGCTCATGGGCTGGAGCAAAAAGCTTCTGATTCTCACAATTCAGACCAAGGGAAGACGTTGGTGTTCATCAAATTAGATTTGCCCCCGACTTTTGCTCTTATGAACTGTGGCTCTCCAAAAGGAATCTCTGGCCCAGAAAACATCACAGACTTAGTGCTCCTAGCAACCCCAGAAAAGCATCATCCACGGTGAAAATGCTGAACAGAGTAGTTCAGCAACTTCTACATGGCCACCAGTTGCTCACCTACTCCATAGGAAAAAAACTGCTGATTGAGATAAAAGCCAGAGAATCAGCAAAGGATTTTCAATGTAAGAAAGTTGGGATCTCCCACTAGATTTGAGCTACTTGTTTTAATTGGGGCATGGTTAAGGGTTGCCCATTCCCATACAATGATATAAGAACCTTCAATCACTGTGTGATTGGACTCAGACTCCCTACTCAATTCTGGGGACAAAGCCACTAAGCTCTGTATTCTCCAGCAAGGCTTCACCTGACGACACTCACTTCCCATCTACAGCTTCAACAATTTTGCAGTCAATCTCCTGCTCATAGAGGGTTTTCAACATCCGCTCCCGTCGATCTGTCCGACGTTTGAGATTAATCATGAAGACCTGAGAAGAAAAATAACATGGTAAACAGAACTACAAAGCAAAGGACACCTGGGCAAATCTAACAGTTCAGTAATAATTAGGTCATGGAATTCCATGGGAATAGAGAACTATGGCTTCTTACAACTATGGCTTCTTACAGCTCTGGCTGGTACTGCGAATGGTAAGGGATGCTATGAGACCATAGTCATTGGAGAGTCACAGCTTTCTCCTTCCCAATCCAGAAAACTTCCCAGCGCAGCAATTTATTTGCAAATGTCGCATTTGTGCAGAGATCCTCCCCACTCAAGCTCAATTATTATTATTATGTTTTCAGTACAGGTACTCAAAGGTTGTTAAGGGCAAGGATTGATCATGAAGTTACTTTTTCATCACTGTCATAATTGTGACAAGGCAGTCACTAAATGAGGAGTAGCTGTACTGCATTCTGGGCCTAAAGATGGCAGACCTAGATTAAATTCCAAAATATCTAAAACCTTCCTTAGTCAATTTTAGAAAAAGAGAGATGAATCAAATCCCCCCTCTAAACAATGTTCTGATCTGGCAACGCAGCTGAAAAACATAATATAGTGCACAGAAATAATCTTTGGCCAGCATTTGGGAATTAAATTTTACTGATTTGTCCTATTTGTTTATAATTTCTATAAATGTATCCCAATTCTTCATGTCTTACCTCATCAAATCCCATCTTATCTGGGATTTTGGGAAGCAGGGACAAATACTGAGAAAGTTCCACTGGAGGATTCTTAACTGTAGAGAAAGTCAATACAATGAGATGCATGGTCTTTTCTGAGAAGACATTTATTTTTAAGGAGAAGGAGCTACTCCCAGATTCTTGGTCCAATTTTAGGCATAAAGCAAGTAGACCAATTAGGTTCATTAGGTTCTCTATGAATAGCAATGAAGCCAAACAGCCCATGAAGTAAATTCAGATGGGGTTTAAAAAAATGGATTTCCTACTCAAAAAATGAATTTTTAACTTCTTGAACCTTGGGACTCTAGTATGGTCAAATTTACACCAGGATTGTAAACAGAACTTCGATGCCTACAATAAATTAATTTATGTACAAATAAGCAGTGAAATTTTATAGAATGTAAAATATAATAAACATAAAAAAAATAATTATTGTATTGGTACATTAGAAAAATTCTGTAATTGGGTAATATTTTTTATTAGGGCTAACCAAAACGACACAAGACTGTATATGCCAGTACATTTTAAAATCAAATGTATTCCTATTTTAACTCATCCTTATACCAGTATTTCCTTTTCTCTCATATTCTGTCCCAATTTCTCAGTCAGAATGTGGTCTTAATTTCCAGTGCAATTCATAACTGAGTAGAAATTTGAACGTAGGCCTCTTCAAATTAGTCAGGCTTTTAATGTGGACTAGAAACTTCAATGGACTAAGGCAAGGCTCACTTTTTCATATGAAGATATGCATTATCAAAAAGGCTGCCCTTCAATCTGTTTCCATAAAAGAGGAAACCTCAAACTGGATGGAGAATTTGTTCATAAATACTTTTTCACAAAATACTTTTCTGAGACTGGAGGTTCTGCTCCTTTAATGCAGACTTTCGTAATATAAATCACACAATTTTCTCTTCCTCATCTTCTCTTGATTCAAACTGTTAGCACCCGTTACATGTTTCTCACACCTCCCTGTTCAGGGCCTTCCTACCAGGTGAAATTATAGTTTTATTCAAATCTGCATGAATAAAAATCCATCTAATAATACAATTGAACATCATCCCTTTGTGAACATGTATGAACAAAGCAATCTGATATCACTTATCAATGAAAAATTATTGTCCTTTGAGCTAGCTCCTCTTCCACATTGACTGTATTTTCTCAAGTGGTGGCAAATTCCCCTTTAAGGGCAGTTGAAATTTTATAAAAGGATCGTTGTGGAGCCAAGGACAGACAAAGAATAACTGTGAAACATCCCCACAAGGAGAATTCAACCAACTCCTTCAGACAGCCAAGATGGTGGGTTGCCTCAGAGGCCTCCCTGGCAACAGAGGACATTCTTGGGACAGATCCAGACTGTCCAATGGCTGCCATGTTCCCTGGCCTGTATATCTGCCAACTGGAGGTGGAGGAGGGACGGAATTGGCCATTTATAGAACAAGTTTGCCAAGCTTTTATCTAATCCTTTGCATTCTTTCACTGATAAGCAGGAGTAGAATTATACAAAACAGGAAAAGTGAAAATCTTATCAGCCATATAAGCATTAATAAACAACTCAGCTTAAATAACAACAAACCTGAACTGTGCCAATGCCAGATTCTTATTCCTTGGTCTTGGCTCTGTGGACACGTGGCATTTTTTAGAACAGAGGTGGGGAACTATGTCCCCTTTATGACTTGTGGACCATGCTGGCTCAAGAATTCTGAGAGTTGAAGTCATAAAAGAGCCATAGTTCTCCACTGCTGTTCTAGAAGAACCCAGTGGTGATATCACAGTATGGCTGGCTAGATCACTTTTCTGAAGCTTCATAACTACCTTTGTGTTGTGGAAAGGTGATACTTCACCAAGCATCTGATTTCCTCAACTGCAATTCTCCCTTTAGTTAAACTACTATCGTACAGCATACTCACTCATGATCTCCAGCTGCACATGCAGGAAGCTCTCCATTTCATCACGCAGGGTGCCATGAGATCGTAGAGGCACCGGGAGGAAACCATATTCTTCTTTGTTACACACATACATCTGAACTTCTAAACCAGTTGGGAAGGGTGGAAGAGTGAATGCACAAAGCCAGATGACACAAGGTAATACAAAATCCTACGGCTTTTCCCTTGGCAGGACTGAACAATTGGATCAACATCATGTTTCATCTCTATTTAATAAACTCAGGCAAATGATTTAAAGTCATTCCCACTACACAAAAAAAACACAAAAGCTCAGATGTAGGTGAGTAGCCAATTAAACCCAAACATGGAAGCTAGTTAAATAGAGAACCAGAACTGTTAAAGCTGGACATGAGACCTCATCATCAGGAGGCCATCATGCAGGAGCATAAAGGAGGGGGAGGAATCAGTTTGAAAACCTGTTTGTTTGGGGACTTTTAGTATGGCATACAGAGAATCCCACTGACACTGACACCGAGGTGTGAAGATTTTAGTCTCTAAGATTTAAAAAAATGCACTTACAGATTCCCAAGAGCATCAGCTTGGATTGTTAGATATTTTTAGAGGCTGTCCTAAGCTGAACTGAGTCAGGCAGAAAATTAAGTTTATCTGTATTGCTCTTGGTCCTGCTGTTGCCACCCGACTCTCACTATTACAGATCTCTCTCACATGTATACCTTCATCCAGCTAACACCAAAAGGGTAACTGAGAAAACACAAGTGTCTTGGCAACTGCATTTTCTTTCTCTTAGAAGGAGACCTGCTAGGTTCTAGAGGTCAAAGCAAGACAGATGTGCTTGCCAGAATCCTGCTGTTTGGAAGTGGGAGAAAGTAGTCAAAACTGCTGAACCATCTCTTATGACAGCCTTCCCCAAGCTGAAGAAGGGAGAGTTGACACCCCAAGAGAATTGGGAAAGACAGACCAGTTACAGATGGACAGTATTGCGCTGAGAAGCCAACTCAGCTTGGGATAGAGTAGACTGACAATCATATGCATAAAGCTCTGTAAGGCAATGAAATATATGATTGGTCCTAACAAACAATGACTCCGGCTTAGCTCGTGAAAAAGGAGATGCTTGCACTGTAGATTGACCAACAGGGTTAATAATGTCTTCCTGGCCAAGGAAAGGCAGCATTTTTCTCACCTGCCTGTCTGCAGGCAAATGCAAAGACGATGATATCATCAAAAGCCCAGGTATAATCTGGGTGGGGAGGGTAGAAAACAAGGTTTTGTGAGGCCTCTTTCTGTAGGTTGATGAGGAAGGTAGAGTGCACCATGGGTACAGCAAAGCAACCGCGGCGATCCCGCTTCCGGATGGGGATGTAAGCAGGGGTGCGCTTATAATAGCCCTAAGAGAAAGAGAAGGAAAATTCCAGGTGAGCTTTGCTGCAAAGAGACATAAATGGGGAGTCTAACTTAGGACAACTTGTAACAGCAGCAACTGGGGGGGAAAAACCGCAAAGCCTCATCGTAAATGTAAATGAATATTTTAAAACTATAATCTTAAGAATTTGTAATCTAGCACATCTGCCAGCAGAGGAAGAATTGATAGGCCATGTGAGGCTGTGGGGTGACAATGCTCAAAGACCATCTGGTTAACCATCATTTCTAAAAGCATTTCACAACCCAGGACTGCATCAGGAAAAGGAAAATCTGCTGATATTCCTGATTTCATTCTGGAGTGGCCTTTCTGACCTTGAGGCATCACTGAGGTCTGGATGAGACAAGGATGGTGGGGCTTACCTGGTACAAACCCATCTGCCAATTACTTTGCAACGAGGCAGCACAACCCTGCTAGTGTCCCCTATCGTGGAAAGTTGTCTAGTAGTTTTATATGCTTGCCGCTGACATGGAAAGTTCAGAATAAGTTAGGGCTGTAGGGCCTATTGCCAATTCTGCTTCCTAATATGTTCCCTGTTAGATGGGTTGTTATTCTCTGGAATAGCAATGGTGTCCTTAGGACTTACTGGAACTGGTGGGAGTTGGACATTCATGGATGGTAGATCTGTCAAAGGGAATTCATCTTGAAAGTTCATTGTTATTTCCAGACTGGAGACAGCACGCATTCAAACACCATGTGCGGGGGAACCACAGCAAGAGAATGCCACGACTTCATGTCTGGCTTGGAATAGCTCAAACGTACCAGTATTTGGCTAGCCACTGGGAGAAACAAAATACTGGAATAAGAGGACCCAGCAAAGCTATTCTTGTGTTTCTATCCAAGGAACATCCTGAGGAATCGCTGGTAGTCATGAAAGCCACAGGTGAGTCCAAATAGTAACTGGAGGCACTCTAGTCAGTAAGCATTGGCTTGACCTTGTATTTTGTTGGAAATAAAGATAAAGCAATCCGGTTGAGGTGGCAGCAGAAGGACTCCTCCTGTCATGACCAGGGCCTGATTCGGTCTACATTGCCATCATTGGCTGTGGCCTCAGCTGCCAGGAAAAAAAAAAAAGCCCTGGAATTCGGCCATAACATCTGAATCTGCATACCTGTGAGGTCATTCCACACCAGAAGTTTGAATAGGCTGCTCGCGAGTCCAGCATTGGTGCCACCACAGTCTTGTTCTCAGCTATCAAAAGGCCCAGAGTGTCAGGATTTGTTAATAGATTGTCTGCATCCACAAACTGCATAAAAGAGCATTAAAAAAGAAAGCAAAGTGAATTCTACATCAGCCAATTCTACTGACGGTTATGAGTCTGTGTAATAACTGGTCAGTATGCAGTCTTAACTGATCAAGTACAGTTCAAGAGAGTGATTATTAAGTTATTGGGCTAAGAGCAGGGAGACCCAGCTTGAAGTCCATCCTTAGTCACATAGTCATGGGTTAAACCTATGCCGAGCTGGTCTTGAGCCATAATAAAGATACTACTGCTATTACTACTACTGCTACTACTACTACTACTACTAAATTCCCGTGGACCATTCACTCTTCTCAGACCAAGTTACCTTACGCATAGCTTTTTCTTAGGCAGTAACTGGTATAGAAACAAAGGGGTTACAAGTGCACAGAAGGATTTCTCTCTTCAAATGTGGAGTAACAGAAATACATGATTTATGTTGCAATTCAGCTGTAGGGGATACCCTGCACAGCCTGTTCAGAAATCTCAGACAATGAATCTCAGGAGCAATGTGCACAATGGGAGTCCTATCAAAATAAACCTGCCAATGTGAGTTCCACACCAAAAAAAAACCCTCAAAGAAATTTGCCAGCTGATCCAGATACAATTTCTGTAGGTACTACTGCTTTTCCTACATTGGCAGAGAAAACATAATCTGTATTTAGCCTCAGTGAGAAAGATCCATTTATACAAGTTATCCACTGCCAAAATATCTGGGCTGGAGACCAAATCTTCATTTCGGAACGGAAGTATCAGTCATGAGCAGCCAAGAAGCCAACCCCATCAAGACCAGCTGTTCTACTGGCTCCCCCTATGCTCTAAAATTTCAGGGCAGCTGCTCTTGTTGGGAGAGACAAACAGAAAAGGAATGGGAGGTAGGAGGGGAGAACACACAATGGACGGGCTGAGGAACCTCAATTACATTCACAGACCGTAAAGTGTCAGATCCAGCCAGCTTCAGAAGGTAATATCTAAACCAAAGGAAAAACAATCAGCCTTCAGTTCTGTGTGATATTAAATTCCATATAGTGTGAACACTAATACTGTATAGTACACTTGTCATACTCTATATCTGATAGGGTTTTTTTGTGTGGATTTGACAGCATTTCAGAAAACATCAAATGGGCAAAAGGAATGAAGTTGTTAAAAAGCACTATGAATACAGAGGGACGATGACTAACAAACATGAAAAAGAGATGACAGAGTTTTTAAATTTTATTCCTGTCTTCCACCCTCAGGCATTTTCTACCTCCTTCACTTCTCTAAAAGCATCAGGAACCACTGCATGGCAAAAAAAAAAAAATGAACATCCTGGTAAAACTCACCTGGATGAATTTGGCTTCCTGGCCAGTTAAAGAAAACAGGTAAAATACAATACAAAACAGAAGCCTAATTTCAAAAATATCTACTGTGTTCCAAGAAAATATATTTATTCCTCTCCAGAGCCAAGATCTAGGCCAGTGTTTCTCAACCTTGACAATTTTAAGGCATGTGGACTTCAACTCCCAGCATTGCTGGCTGTGGAATTTTGGGAGTTGAAGTCTACATGCCTTAAAATTGTCAAGGTTGAGAAACACTGATCTAGGCAAACTAATGTCCTTCAGCTATTCTGAACAATTCTTATAGTTGCCTGCTGCTGAGCCTGCTAGTTGCAGCTAATAAGAGCTAAGTCCAAAATAATTGCAGGCTACTAGATCCTTCTCCAAACTTAAGCAGAAATGCACGCTGCAACCAATAGACTGAGTAACCAACTCCTACGGTAACAAATCTCTATCTTGGTTGCCATATCTTATGTTCTTTAACTAAGATCACATCAAAGGGTGCTCCTATTTAAACTGGAAGCAAAGAATTATGTAAGTGTGTATGTGCAACACACACATACAGTCATACTGCTGAGAACTACAAATTGGCCAGCATCATCATGGAAACAGACCCAGGAAGAAGGACTTGACAAAACCCTTGCCTCTGACAAAGCCCACATGCAAAAAGCAACAAAATGCAGAAATATTGTTGGATCCTACACAGCCTCTCAAAAAGACCCACATCTGATTCAAGGAGGCTCAGTGAGTTGTGCAAGTCCAACCTTATTGGCCAAGCATGACTTTTGGCTAATACTTACAGCTTAATATTTGACACACAGTGGCAAATCTAAACAGATAATGCAACGGAGTGAAGGTTATGCATTATTTCAAAAGTGGGCAAGTTCCAATGCCACATATGGACAGTCTGGAGTCTCTGAGCCACTCGGCAATCACTTAGCTGAGCAGAGAATCAAATACAGGCTTGTACAAACCCGGGACTACAACATCACAACCTGCGCTGATACTGTAAGGAAAGATCCCAGAAAGACAACAACCCAATCTGAGCAAGGCACTCAATCCTGCCACCAAGCTTCCCTTCTGAACTTTCCTTACCAGGATATAGTCGGCCCAAATGTCTCGGGCAGACTGCAAAGCTGCTTGTCGGAGCTTCATGATATAGTCATAGCGTGAAGTGGACCAGTCTTTGGGGCCTTCTTCATCTGGATAAAACCTGTAAGGAACATTGAAGTTTGGGGCTTTGTAAAGAATAATTACCTATCCCAACATATGCAAGATAGGATTCATAACCAGTAATATGTTCTGGTGTATTTCTTGGCCCGTATGTTACCCAATGACCCATGTGTTATAGTGGATTTATTTCTCATTCAATATTGCTCCTAATTTTTGTATGAAAATTAACAGAAATTAATCACTGTTCAGAATTATTCCAATTCACAAAGTAAATAAAAGAAGCCAGAAGAAAAACACCCAAACCAATATTTGAAAAGGAGTTACTGGGCTTCAAAACTCCTCGACTGGAATATCCAAGATTTTGATTTGAGTCTTAAACAATTTGCAGTACCAAATGAACAATAACTTATTCCAATCTTCCACAATTTGTACATTCCCAGTTTGCTGGGATTGTACAATTCAATACTACCTTTTCTCTAATGCTATGCAATTACTGATTTATTTGTGTTTCTTTTTTCTCCTTCCTGTTCCAAGCTATTTTTGCTGTTTCTCCTTGGTCTTTTACTTACAGTAATCCTTTGGTAAATCTTTTCTATTTCATGTATTTTAATGGCCATGTTTTGAATGGTAGAATTGTAATCTAATAAATCTGGAAGATACGGGATTCAGGGAGGAGGATGGAAACTTTTATCTCTTTAAAAAACGAATGTAACAATCACAACAACAAAACAAGCACTAAAAATTGTGTCAGAGAAACAAAATCAATAATAATAAAGTTAAATTCATCAGAGGAAACTACAGGTAATCCTTGACTAAACAACACAGTTGCGACCAAATTTCTGCTCATAAGTCATTAAGGTCATATGTCATAAGTCACGTGACTAGACTGGATTGTTTTGCATTGGTTGCTATGTAATCACTGCAGTCCTTAAGCAAATCCATGGTCATTAAGTAAAAGTTGTGGTCATGTGACCCCGTTTTGTATGGGGGTTTTCTGCCAGAAACTGGCAAGGTATGTTACAAACTAAGATCTCATGACCACAGGTCACTGCAATAGGTTGTAAAGTTGACCCAACTGCCAAGCATCCTAATGCAGTCATGTGATGAGGGGGGGCATACATTTTACAATAGCCAGTAGTGCTTTACGAGCTGTAAAGCATTCTTCTGGATTGTTGTAATTTCCAACAGTCATTAAGCGACTCCTTGTAAGTCAAGGACTACTTGTAACTCCAAAGGTCCGCCTAAATAAAAGATTCAAGAGCCAGTCACAGATTAGGTAGAATGGAGGCCTCAAGAAACTACGTGGGAGATTATTCGATCTATTTAAAAGTCCCTTCCTACTACCCAGTATCTCATTTGGTAAATGAAAGGGCATCGAGGAAGCAGAGTTCCTGCAAGTCAGCAATTGATGAATGTATATAGAAGGTGTACATTTAATTTTGAAAAACTTTTGTATATTTTTTAAAGTTATGCTTTTTAGCTCTTATGGCCGCATATTCACTTAAAAAAACTAAAAAAAACCCTGCTGAAATCTGAGAAATTAAAATAATAGTTTTAAGGACAATTTGCCACGTCAAAGTTGACAGTTGAAATATATGAAGCAAAAGAATATAAGTTCTGGGTATATGTACAAAAAGAAATTACCAAGATACTTACAAGTCACTTAATGCATTTCTACCATGACTTCTTGCGGTGAAAATGCAAATACTTGGCATTCAAATTTATTTATGCACTTCAATGCAAGGACCCTTCCCCATATATTCCCATGGGATTTGGCCACTCTCTTCAGTTCACTCATTGCTACAGTTTTTGGATGGTAGTAAACTCTGGCTTATAATCTTGTATTCTTTGTCCACGGGTCCCTCAGGTGCTAATCCCAAACTGACTGATTTATGCAATATTGCCATTTCTCTTTTTGCAGGTTGTCCATTCCAACAAGACTATCAAAACTCTAACACATTTGCAGTTATTTCAGTTTCTCCTTCAGAACTAGTTCCACTTTCAACTCCAGTTCCACTTTTTTTTTTTTTTTTGCCTTCCTTGCCCACTAAGAGTTCAGCTCCTGTGCCATCCACCCCAAGCTCACCTGGGATGATCCATGGGCCGCCACTCCACTGAGTGATACATGCTCTGAATGTTCATGAGCCATTCCCGAAGCACTGCGGTTGTGTTATCCATGTTGTGATCTGTTGCCACCCTGAGAGAAGAGGTTTTGAAAGATGATTTGCAACTTGTATCACCTGCCCAAGGATAAGCCTTTTTTTTTCTTCCGTCTCCATGAGAGTCAGATTTAATGTCAGATTTTGTTTTATGCAATTCTGAGCATGGGATGTAGTTTGGAGGGCATGCCGAACTTCAGCTTTGAAAAAGAGAATATGCTTTGTAAAACGGGTGGTCCAGGAATGTAGCATCCGTCGGTAATGCTTTTTCTGGGATCATGTAGCATCTGCAAAAGGTCGGCCACACAGTCCCAGGAAAAGATGTACAGATAGTACATCAAACCACAATTGAGCCCAAAATTTATATAATAATATAATATGATAACAACTTTATTGTCACTTTGAATGTACACCAATCGGCATACATCAAAATGAAATTTCACTGCATACTGCTCTCAAAGGGTCACCACCTCCGATATACACTCCTTGTTCATGGCCAGCTCAAGTTTCAGATTGTCCTTTTTTTAAAAAAAAGAGACATTTTATTCATTGCAACAATAATACAGAATACACTATAATATGATAATGCATAATAAAAAACATTTGTAACAATAACATTTTATATTTATGCTTACATGCCTATTAATTATTATTTAAATGAGTTCTTTTCCATTGAATGAATATTTTTTTAATCTCTAGGGAGTGAATGATGGTAAACAGGACAGGACAGATAGAAACGGAGCTCCACCTTTTCCTTAAAGAGGCTGTGAAGAGAAACATTTGTGAAGTGAGTTTTGCCCCATTTTAGGACTTTTCTTGCTACAGTTATTAGTAGCAAGTAAAGTTAGTAACATAGTTGTTAAGTGAATCTGGCTTCCCCATTGATCAGCAAAAGCTGATCCCATGACGCCGGGACACTGCAGCCATCATAAATATGAACCAGTTGTAAAGCATCCAAATTTTGATCACAAGACCAAGGGAATGCTGCAACGGTCGTAAGTGTGAAAAATGGTCAGAAGTCACTTTTTTCAGTGATGATGTTAACTTTGCACGGTCACTAAATGAACTGTTGTAAATCAAGAACTAAACTGTACAGGAAAAAAACGGACAAACATGGTCTGATAAGAAACAGAGGAGATACAATAAGGGAAAGAACGAGGTTCATGCTACTCTTTAAAGCAGGGGTTCTCAACCTTGGCAACTTTAAGACTTGTGGACTTCAACTCCCAGAATTCCTCAGCCAGCAAAGCTGGCTGAGGAATTCTGGGAGTTGAAGTCCACAAGTCTTAAAGTTGCCAAGGTTGAGAACCCCTGCTTTAAAGCCACTCCTGGAGACTAGATGGGTCTCTCCAGGGCAGGGGTCTTCAAAACTTGGCCCTTTTATGACTTGTGGACTTCAACTCCCAGAATTCCTCAATCAGCGTGCCTGGCTGAGGAATTCTGGGAGTTGAAGTCCACAAGTCATAAAAGGGCCAAGTTTGAAGACCCCTGCTCATGGGGAACTGCCTTTCTTGCAGGCGTATTTTTAAGCCTTTCAAATCAGCCCCATCACTGCTCAACGAGCTCTGTGCTCCAGAAGAAAATGCATTTCTCTCTCTCCTTGCTGACACCTTAGACAGGGCGGGGTCCTTGGGGCTCTCCGAGCTGGCTTGTTCTCTTGCAGACGTTTCATTACCCAAGACTGGGTAACGTCACCAGCGGTAGCTCATCAACCCCGAGCTACAAATATTCTCTTTCGTCAGTACCTTAGACCTCTCCATTCACCAGCGAGGCCAACTTCAGAGAGGATCTACTGATGTTAAACGCGCCAGGGTGTTGCCAGCCAGCAAATCTTTCTCCCCCCCCCCCCCAGTGGATAGCCGCGATCCACAAGGGAAGAGCTGCAAAGGCTACATGTGGAAAATAACGTCATCTGCACCCTCGGGAGAATTGCAGACTCCGGGCAGGGTGGAAGCCGCCGCTTCCTCTCCCCCCCCCGTCCCCCGCCTCCTTCCCCGCCAAAGCACAGCCTCCTGGCGCCCAGCCACTCACCAGAGCGCGATGCGGTCCTTGGGATAGCTGAGCCTCTCCAGGCAGCCCAGCGTCGCCGGCAGCGAGTGAGCCGCGTTGCGGGCGAGCAGGGCCAGCAAGACGCGCGGAGGCTGCAACGGGGATTCGGGCACCCAGCGCTCCTCCGGGAAGTAAGCGCCCGACCGGCGGGCACTCCATGTCGCCAGAGCCAGGAGGCTGAAGCAGAGCCACCGGGGCTTCATAACCGCCGCCGCTCCCTCGCCTGCCCTCCGACAGGAAACACGGTCTTAAAGGGGCAGAGGAGAAACTCCTCCCAATCCTGCCCTCCGACAGATACGTGGAAGGAAAGGCTTTGCCGAGGGGCGGTGGGCAGTTCCTATAAGGAGGAGTTCTGCTCGCCCCGAAGCAGCGCTCCCGCTTCCAGGTTTCTCGCCTCTCCTTCGGCTCGTTTCTGCAAAGTCGACGTGCAAACTTTCTTGGCTGCAAAAGCCACACAGGCAGGCAGGAAGGCATTTGTCCGCAATGGTATAGGGTCTCTTCCTGAGCAGGGGGTTGGACTAGAAGACCTCCAAGGTCCCATCCAACTCTGTTGTTCTGTAATTCTTAATTAGATTCCTGTAGGATCATGGGAAGGAAGGAAGGAAGGAAGGAAGGAAGGAAGGAAGGAAGGAAGGAAGGAAGGAAGGAAGGAAGGAAGGAAGTCTTTTAGCAAGATGTAAGGCTGCTGTCGCTTGAGGCTTCACCCAAAATGCGAGGTACCCAAGACCACTGAAGCAATAATGTCTTCTCTCCATAACAAAAGTCCTGTTGCATCTGGCCAAGGCTGTCCTTATCCCAACCTGGTTTTCTTGCAGCTGGTTGGTATTTGAGGGCTGTTGCCCCAATCCAGAAATAACATTATCCAGAGATAAAGCCTTGCCTTGCATTGAATGGATCCAGGTTAATTGAGGAAGAACCAACACACCCCATTAGGACAGTCCCACCCTGCCTGTCCCACAGAAAAGGCAAGCTGCAGGCCCCGTCAGCCAAGAATTTTCAGCTGATGGGGTCCAGGAGAAGAACCTTTTCTACCATGCCTCCTGCCCTTTGGAATATCTTACATGTGACCCACCCCCCTGGGGAGATCTGCTCCCACCCCTCTGAACTCCATAAGGGCCTGAAAACCTGGTTCTGCCAGCTGGCTTAGAGCCCAAATAGGGGAACATCATGCTGGAGACAGTTGGTAGATCAAGAGAAAATCCTACCTCTGCCCACTGCGCATCCTGCTTCCTCCATCTCCATCTTTTAACTGTAATCTTTTTCTGATCATACTGCTATTTTGATTGATAGCTTTGTGTTATGATTTTATAGCTTTTAATGGTATAATCCATCCAGACTAACTACAAGGCGACATGGGCAGCAAACAAGCTTAATAATTAAATAAATTCAAGGATCATCTGTATTTTCCTGTCCTGCTGGCCCTGCCTGGCAAGAGGGGGACTCATTAACAATATCTCAAGGACAGGAAGGCACAACATTTGTCTACAAGTCTATGATGTGTTGATTTTGTTTAGATCTAAATAGATCTAGTTTAGATTTGGGCTGCCCATCTGGTTTAATGCTTTTTTTTTTGCTGATCTTTATGTTTTTTACACCATCCATTGGAGTTGGGCAGCCAATAAATATGATTGATGATGTTCAAAGCCTTGGCTTGTTTTGTCTGCTTTACATTCACTGTGGTCTTTTCAAGCATCTTCCCCCTTAATAGTGCTTTGCAGTCTATTTGCTACATTCATTTTCTCCATGCCATACAAGGTTTTGCACCTTTGGTAATGTTTTCCCCACAGTCACTTGTTTTCTGAGCATGAGAGTTCCAAATGTTCAAACTTCTTCTTATAAAGAAAGTTCTTGAGCACCTACTTTATCCTCCCCTCCAATGATGAATCTTGACACTGCATAACAGGTCTCTAGAAGTTCTACAAGGTATTACTAAAATAAAGCATAGTTTAAAACATCTTGTAAAGTCTGTTTCTAGGTCCTTCTCAAATCAGAACATTTAACAAGCTTCAGGAGAATTCAAATTGAAAGTTGGGCTGTTTCAGAGGAGTGCCACTTCAACTCTCTTTGACTCAGCCTGATTAGATTCAGCATCAGGTCCAATACTATCTTCTTTGATGGATGAAAACTGTACACATTTCAGGAAGAAAATGGTCATTTTCATCCTCACCCAATCCTTTTGGCTGGAAATGTATTTTTTTTATTCAATTTCTATAGCCACCCACCTCAGTTCGATTGACTCTGAAAATGCCAAGAATAAATCTGGGATCCAGTGCATATAAAGATCGTCTCCATCACTGTGATGATGCATTAATTCACAATTAAAAAGCTTTGTACATATTGGACTGGTTAATATAGGATATTTAATTACTCTACAGATGATCTCCAACTCCAAGAATTGTTTGAATTCTGCAAACATGCTAATACATTTTGCATCCAAGTCTAGAATTTGGAGAAGTATTCCATTGCTCTAAAATTTCGATGTCAATAACCTTGTAAAAAAAGTAACTGAAAAATACAGGATTAATTATTTGAAACTGACCCTCTGCAAATGCGGAACGGATTTAGGAGCATTTCAGATTTCTTCTTGCTTATAAAATCTTTCAATTAAACATTTTTTTTCAGTTTCCCGCAACATCTGTCTTGCTAGGAGCTGTCAGTTAGACATTTTCAGCCCCTTGATTCATTTCTTGGAATTATTTATGGCAGAAACTGCAGCTGTAAAGAGCATCCCATAATAAACACAACCCCAGTTAATAACCAGGTGGGTAGCAAAGCCATTCAATCAGATGTTATGAGCAAAACAAAATCCTAGTTGGCCCATTTGAACATCTGGAGTTGCATCAGAACAAATCTGAGCTCCAAGCACACTTTCTTCCAGGACATTCATAACACTTTCCTTACTCAGTCCCTAGATTAGAACAAGAGTTTCCTAGTTACACACATCAAAAGGCTGTCCTGTTCAATGCCTGTTGTTTTTTTTACAGTTTAAAAATTCAAGAAGTATTTTGAGCCATAGCGAACTATCTTTGGTTAGTTATCTTATTATGTGACAAATCTGTTCCGAGGAAAACTATACCCTTAAGACATAATTCCTGTCCATATTTAATTAAAAGTAAATACTACACAATTTAATGTTGCTTTTAATTGCTACAGTATGCCCCAAGGCATGTACTAGGAGTTATTGGTAAGTAAATGTAAATCAGAACACCAAAGCTTGCTGTTGCAGCAGTATTAGTACTTCATAATTGCCATTGATGTGTACATGGTTTAAATGAACTGATTATATTTTACATTAGCAATTGTATACTTAGGAAAAGTCAGAGGATTTACTTCCCCTCCTCTTCATAGAACCGATGGTCTATCCAGAGGCCCCACTGAAGTCAGTAACACGTACACCGAAGAACTGTACTCAGGGCAGCCAGTGCAGAGCAGACTTACCCAAATATATTCAAAAATGAATTCCACACAGTTCAGTGAAAATTCATCCTCAGTAAATATGCTTAGGATTGCAATCTTTTTTCCGACTATGTAATGATTTGGAAGCATATCCACATCTTAGCATATTTAATTACACCTAACAACACACAACTGGATTTAAATTTGGGATTGGGAAGGACACAAGCATTCGGCAGATGAAAATTCCTGTCTTTTATTTTATTTTCTTTAACATGAAGATGCAATAAAAGGTAGTGGGGAGAACCCATAGTTGCCTATGGCTTGTAATCCCCTCAGCTTTCAATCCCACCGGAAAAAAAAGAATAGTTATAGTCTTTGATTCTAATCACTGGGGGAAATATCAGGGAAGATGAAAATAGAACTTGCGAGTCTTGCAAGTACAGCAGTGTGTATGCACTGTGAGGAACATAATAAATGCATCCTGCAGAAACATGGGGTCATTACTTTAGCCATCCTTGAGGAATCAAAGCTGATTGCCAGGAAAGATTTCAGTCTCCCAAACAATGTGATGTCGCAGAGCAGACAATGCCTTGCTTTCTCCTGTTCCAGATATATTGGATTACAGCTTGCAGAAATTGACAACATTTGATAAGGATGCCATGCAGAAGAACAAACTTAACACAAATTGCATTATTTTGTGTGACGATACAAATGATTTAATTTCTGTCATTTAAGGAATGACATTATTATGCGAACACTGTAAGTCACAACAGAAATGCTGTCCCTTACAGTGTCTGTGACATTGAGGTACAGTAAGCCATAGCGTAGTTTGACTAAATTTTTGCAAAGCCAGTGGTGTTGAGTTACACAAAGGATATTTTAAGAGTAAAGAGCTGATGCATCTGTCTTGTAATTTGCCATAAATAAAAGAAGAGCAAAGCAGCACAGGAAGAAGACGGAACAAAGTACACTTCTGGGCCTGCCCTACCATTAGGCAGAGTGAGGCAACCGATCTACTGTAGGTGGAAGATACTTGAAGTATCTTCTCACCTCATTCTGTCTGGATACTTTACATTACCCTGCTCTGTGCCCCCCAATCAACTATGTAGTCCTATTAACTAATGCTAGAATGAAATTTAACTGATCCTGAGCTGCAGATGCATTTTTGTAAATGAAATTATGGGAAGGTTGTTATCTGCCTCTTTGCTCTGGACAGCAAGATTGGGAGTCAGTTTGGTTTAGTGGTTAAGGCACCAGACTAGAAAGCAGCAGACCAGAAATTCATGACCCGCCTTAGCCATGAAAGCCAGATGGGTGACCTTGGGCCAGTCACTCTCTCCTAGCCCAGTCCACCTCACACGGTGGTTGGTGTGGGAAAATAGGAGGAAGTTGCACTGGGTATGTTTACCACCTGGAGCTATTTGTACAATAATAATGATGGGATACAAATAAATAAATAAAAATGTCTTGGTTAGCTGTGAAAGGTCCTAGTTTGGAAGAAAAAGGGTTGATGGTAAAGGAGCTTCATGCATTTAACGTATAATCTATTCTGAGCCACTACTTTATTCTGTTCATAATCACTTGACAAGATGTACAGTGTTTTGAAAACTTGATACCACCTTCTAAAATAGCTAAGATTTCCCAATTTATGTTCCACCAAAAGAACCAGCAGATTCTGTTTTTGAATCCTGAGGCTATTGTAGGATTAAAGATTATAGCAAACAGAGAAGAAGCTTTAGTAATGTTTATAGGTGGGGAAGGCAGGGTAAGTTCAGATGAGGCTGGTAATCCTGGGTGAGAAACAAAAGATGAGAACACAAAACACAAAAAGGTCCCTGTTTTCCTTCTTCAGAATATTCGACCATCTGAGTTTGTGCACTTTGCACTTCCAATTAGAAGTCAAGCTCTTTCCAAAGGAATCTTCTTCAAGAAGATTTTGGCTCTGTAGCTCTTTCTTTTTCTAACCAGTAATATCCTAGCCAAATTCATCCTTGGCATAATACTGTATTATGGTTGAAAAAAACACATTGAGGTCAGTTCCCTTATACAACAAATAAAATCTCTTAGTAAATCTGTATCTGGACTTCAAAGAATTCTGAGTTACCCATTTAGCAATATTTTGATGCTGATTGTTAACCATAGTTATCCTTGCACTGTAATCAAATCAGAATTATAGGCAATATTGGCATGCTAATTATGGATGGCTTCGTATTTTGGCACAGTGAAGCCTTCTCCAGCTTGAGGCTTTTCAGATACATTTGAGAAGAACATGCCTTGGCACCAGAGAAGGCATTTCCTTAACATCTTCCTGCTGGAGGAAAAGCAGTCCTGAAGCAATCTCTTTCTTAAGTCATCTCTTTGGAGAATAGGTATCAAGTAAATATTTGCTCTTCCTCCATTGAAGGAACAAAGATGATCCTTGGTATGCTCCTGAATGTTGTTTCCAATAGTTTTGCTCACTCTGGGCAAATGGCATCACTTCATATCATTTCTATTGCTACCACTTAACTTGGCACAGAACAAGTGGTGAAGGTGGATACAGCTGGTTCCTGAGGAAGAAGAACCAAGAGCAACCCATCTTAGTCAAACCAATTGAAGGAAACAAGCTGCCTTTTTCTGATGTAGCCTTATGTTGGTGGACATTAAGAGACATCAGAGCCATCACAACAGAGAACTGATCATAGCTCAGTAGAAAAGCAGGCTTTGCATGGAGACATTACTGGAATCAGTTTTAATCTCTAATGTGGTTGAGATTTTGGAGAGATGCCAAGGTGGTCCAGTATTTTGATCATACTTATAGTCTCATATTTTCCTATTCAACAATGGCTCACACAATTGAATCCTGAAACTTATAAATATCCCAAACTAGATATCAGCTGAAGGAAATGTAGTGCTCTTCTGCACATAGACATTTTCTTTCATGTCCCCATCACCATCATCAGAGAACATTTTATTCCAGAAGCTCCCAGCTACGGTTTCAGAAGCAAGATAATCCACCTGAAGTCTGCCACCTTTTTGGCTGTTTGTGAGAAACAGGCCTTCATTAGATTACAATTATTCTAGACTGGCATTTTTGCAATTAGAAATGTAATCCTTCCAAATTGATACATGATGCCATGATGAACAAACATGTTTTGACAATGGTGTGCCACAAATCAAAAATCCCAGAAAAGCACACCTGGCTAGCTTTCCTGCAAAATAGAGGAATGGTTATACACTGATCATTTAAAAAGATATAATTTTGTGGTGTTTGCAAAGAAAAACCCTAAACGTGCATCTTTGTAATTTTCAACTTTTATGATGGTGCCAAAGTGATTGGTGCCAGATGATTCATAATTGTATGATGGGTGAGAGAAAATGATTATTTTCCACTAGTGCCTGAGGCCAAGGTCCAACTTCTGTCAGCTACCAGTCGTGCTTTCCTATTTTTTATCTCTATGTCTAGGATAACTTCAGCAACTACATCTTAACATTTGTTAATATTATTACGGGTAGTCCTCGACTTACAACAGTTTATTTAGTGACTGCTCAAAGTTACAATGGCACTGAAAAAAAGTGACTTATGACCGTTTTTCACATACGATCTTTCCAGCCACCCCATGCTCATGTGATCAAAATTCAGATGCTTGACAACTGGTTCATACTTATGACCGTTGCTATCTCCCAAGGTCATGTGATCCCCTTTTGCGACCTTCTGACAAGCAAAGTCAATGGGGAAACTAGATCCACTTAACAACCGGGTTACTAACTTATCAACTGCGGTGTTTCACTTAACAGCTTTACGTACGGATTTACGTACCTTCCGTCGGGAATTGAAAACATTCCTTTTTAGACAGGCCGGCCTGGCATAGAAGCTCCAGTTCCAGCAAGGTTAAAATTGTTTTAGGGGATTGAGTTATTTTTAAGATATATAATGTATTGGGTTTTAAATGGGATTTATGGCCAAATTGTTTAATTCATTCTTAATTATTTTAACTTTTGTATATTGATATGTTTTTAATTTTGGGCTGTACACCACCCCGAGTCCTTCGGGAGAGGGGCGGTATAGAAATCGGAAAATAAATAAAATAAATAAGAAAAGTCGTAAAATGGGGCAAAACTCACTTAACAAGTGTCTCCTTTAACAACAGAAATTTTGGGCTCAGTTATGGTCGTAAGTTGAGGACTACCTTTATTATGATTACAAAATTATATCCCATTTTTAAAAAAACAAAAGTCAAGAACCCAACCCAACAAATAATGAAAAGCAATTTACCAGCAATCAAATAACAGCAGTTAAGAAGTCGTAACTTATTCATTCCAATCATTTTTATTCATTATTACCACTTCATAATGCTAGTAACACATTGCCTATATCAAACCAAAATAGGTGCTAAACTGAAGCGGATGCTTAAGAATATAAACAAGCTTGTTGCTTTAATAATATTCTGTGTGTTTTGGAGATGTTTATTTTGCTGCATATTTTAAAACAGCCAGTTCCAAAACAGAATATCTTAATTCAGGAGTTTTTATTTCTTTTTTGTTTAAGTGGGGTTGGCTTAATATCTTAAACCTTAGGGAATATTTTCCAAGGTCGTGGAAAGATGCTAATGCTATTTTTTTTTGTCACTTACACCAAATGTAATTAACATTTGCAACATTTCATGGCCATGAAACCAATTTTAGTTTAATATTAAAAGAAGACAGGACTGTGCTGGATCTTTTTTAATGCAAGAATTCTCTTCCTTCCAATAGTCACACCTGGAAATAACTTTCCTGCAGAAGCCACGATGCATACTGTACACTTTTAATTTAAATTTTAAATTAAATTAAATTAAATTTAAGCAGAATTAATAACCACAGTTTATGGTCTGAAATGTGTTGTACTGCTACAAAAGAGTAAAAGGGAGAAGGGATATTGTGCATACAAGATTCATTTTAAAACATTTAGTAAGACTCCTCAAACACAATTTCATATTTTGTGCTCTAATACCACTATAGATCAGTGCATTAAAATAACTAAATAAGGACTGTACGTGCAGTAAATTTGATTTATGATTAAAAATGAATTTTAAAATTTCAAAGCATCTATTAGGAAAAGCTATTTATAATGCAGTTTGACACACAAAATTAGCACATCTAATTTTTACAGACAGGCAGAAATTCAGTGAAATGAAGTTGTCTTGATCCCTGTAATTCCAGAGACAGAGAAAATTCACCCATTGTATCTTGCAGTGTTATAAAAGCAGCAGAATTCACCTTAGGCAAATGTTTTAATGTCCATTGTATCTTCCCATTAATCAAATATCATTTTTCCAGTTTAAACAGATTTATCATCTCAAATTACAGGTGACTTGGTGTACTGCTGCTGGTCTCCAACCAGCATCATTTTTAGTTGCAAGTGAGTTTAGCTGCATTGCTCTCCTGCTAGAACATGGAAGAGAAAGCAAAGCCAGAGGAATCCATAAATCTTTTCCTTAGTTTAGCTTGCAATAGATATGTAAGGGCAGCATCTTCTATGGTGCTGTGGCATAACAGAAATTAGGAATGGAGGCAATACGGTTTATGCAGGGAAATGATAATATTTTTGACACCTTATATCAGGGCTTTTCAACCTTTTCACCCACTGTACCACTTTTAGGATATGACAGTATCTGAGTACCACCAGTCGCCTAGCAAGGTGTCAAAAACTTGATGACCAAAAAAAAAGTGATAAAGTACAGGTAGTCCTTGACTTACAACAGTTCGCTTAGTGACTATCTGAAGTTACAATAGCACTGAAAACAGTGCCCCCCCAAGCCACAGCGGAGCAAGACACCTGCCTACGGCCCTCTTCCTCCTGTCCAAGGTTTTCATTGTTGTGAGCATTTCTGTTGGGGATTGGCAGCGGGGGTGGGGTGAGGAGTGTTTGGTTTTTATTCCCCCCGTCTGCTGGGTGGTTGCAACAGGTTTTGGTCACTTCACATGACCCTGGGACACTGTGACCATCATAAATATGAATCAGTTGCCAAGCATCTGAATGTAAATCACAAGACCCTGGAGATGCTGCAACATTCCAGCTGATCGGTGCTTCTTCTGGGCTCAGCATAAGCACCAGGATCAGCGCTGAGCTCCAGCTGGAGTCTGGCGCTGAGCCTGGCACTTGTGCTGAGCCCTGACAGCCCTGCAGCTTCAGCTCATTCCCCTCCCCCGCTACCACTTTTCTAGGATGGTCGCGTACCACCTGCCAATGTACCATAGGTACCCATACTACTGGTTGAAAAGCCCTGCCTTATATAAGACCTAATTAACTTTAGAAGTCCATAATACTGGCAAAGGTGGAAAGAAAGGAAAGAAGAGGATAGCAAAAACAATGGGTTCAGTTACAGCCAGGATCCATGCACACCATTGGAAGACATGAAGGATCTGATTGGAAACGGATCATCTGGAGCAAATCTATCTGTTCACTAAGAATCAATAGCAATTTGATGGCATATTATCATATAGCATTGTAGTGCAGCTATCTTAAAGAGACTACAGTACACTGTACAGAAATTATGGGAAGCAGAGGGAAATATATGCTGTATAAATGGAGTTGAATTAATTAGGTATGATTTGAAAAGAAAGATGGATGAAGATAAACAGAAATCTACCATCCAAATATGAAGTCTACTAATGGAAAATATTAAACTAAATAAAAGTCAACAATGGATACTGATGCCAAGTCATTTCAAACTGTGGAGCAACATGAAGTAGGACTGCCCAACAGGGCCATCTGGTGGACAGTGGTGGAACTAAACCATTAGAAACTTTTAGAGGGGCAATCTGTAATATGTTTTAAGGAAAACAGCTATTTGAAGAAAACGGCCCAGCTGTTATTAAAGAAGTGGAAAGTGAAAAAAAACCCCACGTTTTTTTCTGATAAAGTAATTAGACAGTTTTACCTAACAAAAAAAATCAGGAGTTTGGTAACACATTTTTGGAAAGGCTACAGTTCAGTTCATCAAATTCAGAAGTGGCTAGAATGATGTAGGGGATAATTTGGGGTGGTATGGGGACAAAAGGGGGAGAAGGGAAGTTAAATTGATTGTGTGGATGTAGGTTACATGCAAGATTTATTATAAATCACATCAGTTAACAGTTGTAACATGTAAAAAAACTTACTATGTTTCCTGAAATCTTCTGAGATTTCCTGTACGTTTTTGATATATTCGCGAAGTCAAAAATTCCTTGATTAACGATGCTGGTCTGCCCCAATTTTCCAAAACAACCATTTTGAGGTCTGCTGTGGAGTGTCCTAGGACCGTGGTGGTGAACCTATGGCACGCGTGCCACAGGTAGCACGCAGAGCCCTCTCTGTGGGCACGTAGACCATTGCCCCAGTCCTAGGCCTTCAGCTGGGTTTAGGCCTCCGCTGCCATGTGCAAAAAAAAAAAAAAGGTTCAATCCATCAATCAATTTCAACTTCTTGCTGGAAAAAAAATCTCACAAAGTGATTTTTTGATTTATTGAACTTTTTAGTCCCACCCAATCTACCGTTACCACCGCAGTCATGCCCACCCAATGGGCCACGCCCACCCAATGGGCCACCTGGCACCCGATGATACATAAGTGGGTTTTGGGTTGCGGTTTGGGCACTCGGTCGCTAAAAGGTTCACCATCACTGTCCTAGGAAGTTGAAATACTCTTATCATTTTGTCCTTGTTTTGAGTCCCGATATCAAACTTGTCCATGAATCCCTTTGTGCAAAGGGTGTCCTGTTTGTCCTACACAGAATCCAAAGAGGCATTGCTGGGAGAGGATGGCAGATAGCATCTTAGAGAAAGAGCAGATATGAGGGCACCTATAATCTTCAGTGTACGCTTGCTGTGTCCTATGATAGTGCTGTTGGTATAGCTGAGGGACAAAGAAGAAAATTGGGCTTGTTACAGGATATTTTGAGGATGGAGGTTTAGATTGTACTTCACCAATCACTCTTGGCAGGAGATAAATTTTGAAATGTAAAAGAAGGAAGAATGAGGGTTCTTAAAAGCCAGTGTTAAGATATAGTGAGGAAACATTGGCCGTGCTCTCAAGCACCCTGGTGGGATTCACATACCATACAAAGCCAATTTTCTTTTAAATACTGATCAGCCGTAGAGGCTTGTTTGGGCAAAATAGTAAACTGTCATAGTCATGCATGACATTAATCTAAAAATAAAACCACATAATGGTTTAGCACATGGTGTGAGCTAGGTGAGCGGCATCATATATCCTTGATTTTACTTTTCACTTAATAGGTTTTTAAACATTGGCAGCTGCACACTTCTCCCCAGTAGTCCAGCCCACAGAAAGAAGGAAGCACATTCAGCTCACTCTCTTACGGTTTTTCAGCTCTTTTTTCTTCCTGCCGCATCACATTTTTTTGACTTTCCTGTTGCATTTGCAGGTAGTCCTTGACTTACAACAGTTTGTTGAGTGACCGTTCCAAGTTACAACGGCACTGAAAAAAGTGACTTATGATCATTTTTCAAGTTACAACTTTTGCAGCCTCATAAGAACATAAGCAGAGCCATGCTGAATCAGGCCAAAGCCCATCGAGTCCAGCATTCTGTGTCACACAGTGGCCCACCAATTGTACATGGGGATCTTGAGCAGAAAGAGAAGGCAAAACCCTCCCTTTCCCTTGACCCCCAACAAATGGTACCCAAGGGAATCCTGCCTGCCTCAACCAACATAGAGGCGGCACATGGACATCCGTTTTAATAACCACCGATACACTTTGCATCCATGAATCTATCTAGCCCTGCTTTGAAGCTGTCAAGGCTGACAGCTGTCACGACCCCTTCAGGAAGTGAATTCCATAAATCAACGACCCTCTGGGTGAAGAAATATTTCCCTTTATTTGTCCTCACTTTCTTAGCTATGAGCTTTAGGGAGTGCCCCTAAAGCTATGAGCTTTAGGGAGTGACCCTCCCCGTGGTCATGTTCATATTTAAGACAGTTGCAGTGTCCCAGGGTCATGTGATCCCTTTTTTGCAACCTTCTGACCAGCAAAGTCAACGGGGAAGCAGATTCACTTAACTGGGTTACTACCGTAGCTTATCAGCTGCAGGGATTCACTTAACAACTGAGGCAAGAAAGGTCATAAAATGGGGCAAAAGTAATTTAACAAATGTGTCACTTAACAACAGAAATTTTGGGCTCGATTGGGGTTGTAAATCGAGGACTACCTGTACTTTTAAAATTATATATCTGGGATGTTAAAATGTGGGTGCCCAATAGGTGGCAATGAATTAATAATTTTCTGTATCTCTTTGCCGCTAGAGCCAGACAATGGTCAACTGGATTTTCATAATCCAGATGAAGAGACTGGTCTTCTGTAAGCTTCATCTTCCATTCTGCTGTTGGTCCTTTCTGGAATTACAAAAGAAGCCTAGGTAGGAGACTACCATGCAAATTTACCACAAGAAATATAATTTAAATATAATTTAAAACATAAATCATTGAAATATATCAACAATTGGCTACTATATTGTAAATATTTACTTGAGGCCATATATTAAGATCTAAGATGTTTTCATTTCCCAGCCTAGTATTTTTTAGACTCCCCTGTCCGAGCACTAACCAAGTGAACCCTTTCCTGTGGACAAATACTAGATGCTGCTAGGGAATATGCTGTCTGGACTTGCTACATGTGACTTATTTCAGTTTGCTATGAAACCCTCCAAAGTTGGATTAAATCAGTAAACCATGTTTGTAGTTCTGCTTATAGTTTGTAACAACTATATTTAAATAAATAGCTCTGGTAATCCACTGGTTCACAATCACTTTCTTGACAGTGGAAAGCTAGGATTTTCTACATTACGGTTATAAAACTTTTTCAGACAGTAGAACCTATAATTTTTTAAAAAAAATCTTGGAATACCTAATCAAGAGGCAAAGTGCTAGTAATAGAAAATGGACATTTTTTTTTTTGCTCTTTGTCTCTTTCTAATGGAATCCTATCAAGTTGTTGTAGAATCCTAGGATGTTCTAGAATATTGTCTAAAAACCCTGTTCTAAATATCCAACATCCTTGCTCAGCTGCTTCAAGTGGAAGCTGGAGTCCATTATTATCTAAAGAGTTGTAGATGTCTGACCACTAGGAGAAGGTAGGTAAATCATAATATAGGGTGGCACTGAACAAAATTGTACCTGGATTTGAAGCAGGCTCTTCTATTCTGCTTTTAGACAGGCAAAAAAAATATTCCTGTATTGTTGTTGTTTTTTGTCTCCAATTATCTTTCAGGTCTTCCTAAACTGACACCAATTTGATGAGATTGCTGTGAATTGCAGTTCAGAAAAATCTGAAAGCTACAGATATAGTGTATTCAGAAAGTATTCAGACCCTTTCACTTTTGTCAATTTTGTTATGCTGCAGCCTGATTCTACAGTTCTTGAAATTCATTTTTCCCCCTCATTAATATACACTCAGTACCCCATAATAACAAAGTGAAAACAGAATTTTAGATATGTCTGTAAATTTATTAAAAAGAAAACAATCTTTGCACACCTGGACTGATGGATTTTCTGCCATTCTTCCTGCAAATCCTCTCAAGCTCAGCCAGGTTGGATGGCGATTGTCGGTGGACAGCCATTTTCAGGTCCCTCCAGAGATGCTCAATAGGGTTCAAGTCAGGGCTCTGGCTCGGCTACTCTAGGACATTCACAGAGTTGTCCCTAAGCCACCCCTGTGTTGTCTTGGCTGTGTGCTTAGAATCATTGTCATGTTGGAAAGTGAACCTTTGGCCCAGTCTGAGGTCCTGAGCACTGTGAAATAAGTTTTCATTGAGGATATCCCTGTTCTTTGCTCCATTCAGCTTTCCCTCAATCCTAACCAATCTCCCAGTCCCAATCCCTGCTGCTGAAAAACACATGATGCTGCCACCGCCACACTTCACTGTTGGGATGATATTGGGCAGGAGATGAGCGGTGTCTGGTTTTCTCAGATATAATGTTTAAAATTGAGGCCAAACAGTTCAATGTTGGTTTCATCAGACCAGAGAATCTTGTTCCTCATAGTCTGAGAGTCCTTCAGGTGCTTTTTTGCAAACTCCAAGTGGGCTTTCGTGTGTTTTGCACTGAGGAGAGGCTTCCGTCTAGCCATTCTGCCATATAGTCCAAATCGATGGAGGGTTGCAGTGATGGCTGTCCTTCTGGAACCCTGTCCCATCTCCACACAGGATCTCTGGAGCTCAGTCAGAGTGACCATCAGGTTCTTGGTCACATCTCTTACTAAGGCCCTTCTTCCCCAATTGCTCAGTTTGACTGGGCAACCAGCTCTTGGAAGAGACCAAACTTCTTCCATTTGAGAATTATGGAGGCCACTGTGCTCTTGAGAACCTTCTGTGCAGCAGAAATTTTGTTGTAGTCTTCCCCAGATCTGGGCCTTGCAATAATCCTGTCTCTGAGCTCTGCAGGCAGTTCCTTTGACCTCATGGCTTTTGCTTTGTTACAATATGCATTGTCAGCTGTGAGGCCTTCTAGAGAGGTATGTGCCTTTCCAAATCATGTCCAAGCAATTTAATTTACCACAGGTGAACTCCAATCAAGATGTAGAAACATGTTAGCAATGATCAAGAGAAATGGGAGGCACCAGAGGTAAATTTCAAGTGTTGCTGCAAAGGGTCTGAATACTTATGCCAATGTGATAGTTCAGTTTTTTCTTTTTAATAAATTTACAGACATTTCTAAGATTTTGTTTTCACTTTGTTGTTATGGGGTACTGAGTGTAGATGAATGAGAAAAAAATGAATTTCAACAATTGTAGTATCAGGCTGCAGCATAACAAAATTGACAATGTGAAGGGGGTCTGAATACTTTCTGAATGCACTGTATATGTATTTTCCTTTATACATGTGAAGTATGCCGTATTTGCTCTATATACAAAAGTAAACACAGCTGTTTTAAATCTGAAACTCTAGACTATTCTCTACCATAGAAAAAGTGTGACTCTGTATAAACCAAAGAAAAAAGACCAATTGTAAAGAAATCCTTGTTCTTCATCAGCTAAACTTTTCTTCGGCAAGCTTATTTAGGAGCTTTTAAGTACCGGAGTAGGAATTGTCTCCCGAAAATTGGACTGAAAGCACCAGCCAATTTGAATAAACAGCAACAAAATCTAAGGCAAGCTTGAACTAACAATTTGGAAAGACTGAACAAGATTTGATGCGGTTTCTCCCAGGAAAATACAGGCTTCCTGCCTCAGAGTAACAAGAAAAAGCTTCAACCAAGCCTGAAGAACACAGAATATAAATTGGATACTCCTTTATTTCTGCCTAGTGCAACTTCTTTCTGTATCTTTTCCCTTAACATGCAACATTTCCTATTATTTTAATGATACAAATTCCTGTTTTACATAGGAAAAACTAGAAGAGACACAATAAGCACAGAGCAAAACTAATGGAAACTCCCTAGCAGAATCATTTGGTTACAAAGGAAGGACTTGTTACATCTCCGCATGTTAATAGTCTCATAATGATTGTAGCATATCAAATAGCACACCCAGATAAAAGTTGTTTGCTTTTCAAAAAAAAAATCATTGTTTATTTAATTTACTAAATGGATGGATGGAAACTAAGCAAGGAGAGAAGCAACCTAGAACTAAGGAGAAACTTCCTGACAGTTAGAACAATTAACCAGTGGAACAACCTGCCTCCAGAAGCGGTGAATGCTCCAACACTGGAAGTTTTTAAGAACAGACTGGACAGCCATTTGTCCGAAATGATATAGGGTTTCCTGCCTGAGCAGGGGGTTCGACTTGATGACCCCCAAGGTCCCTTCCAACTTTATTATTATTATTATTATTATTATTATTATTATTATTATTATTATTATTATTATTATTATTATTATTATTACTATTATCTGAATCTCATTCTTCATCCCAAAAACCTCTTGGACAAATCAGTCAGCTAATTAGACAGTCAAAACATACCTTTGGCCATGTCTTCATATACAAAAGACATTTGAAACAATGAAAGTTAGGATTTGATTGTGCATAAATTACTTGTTTTCTGCAACAACTTTTATTTTTGTTTGTGTGTGGGGGGGAAATGAGTTCTTGCCAGAATGACAGGTAGTCCTCAACTTACAATAATTCATTTAGTGACCGTTCAAAGTTACAAAGGCGCTGAAAAAAGTGACGTATGACCATTTTTCACACTTACGACCGTGGCAGCATCCCCGTGGTCGTGTGAACAAAATTCAGATGGTTCACATTTATGACAGTTGCAGTGTTTCAGGATCATGTGATCCCCTTTTGCAACCTTCTGACAAGCAAATGCAATGAGAAAAGCAGGTTCACTTAAAAACTGTCTTACTAACCTAACAACTGTAATGATTCACTTAACAACTGTGGGAAGAAAGTTCCTAAAATGGGGCAAAACTCAATCATCTTGCTTAGCAACAAAAATTTTGGGCTCAATTGTGGTGGTAAGTCAATGTATTACTCTTTATATTAAGAGTAATATATATATATATATATATATATATATATATATATATATATATATATATATATATATATATATATATATATATATATATATATATATATATATATATATATATATATATATATATATATATATATATATATATGTTTTCTGAGGTTTTCGCGGGTGTTTGTATGTAGGTCTTTGGTTATTCGGGTTTTCTCCCGCGTAGAATTTGAAGTGTCTTGGCAACGTTTCGATGAAATCTCATTCATCATCTTCAGGCTGGTGCTTTTGGCTTCTGCTTCTAGGAGCAATGTGTGGTCTAAGCTGTTTTTTCCTTTTAACTGCCAGTGGGGGTTTGAACTGATTGGCTGGGAGCTTGGCTATGTTCTGATTGGTTAGGGGCTTGGCTGTGCTCTGATTGGCTGGGGGGTTGGCTGTGTTCTGATTGGCTGGGGGAGTGTTCTGTTTGGGTGGGGGCTTTGTTGTGCTGCAGAGGTTCAAAGTGGCCAATGTTGCAGCTCTGGTCTGGCTCCTGGTCTGTGGTCTTGCCTCATCATTGGTGTGGGTTTGGGTTTGCTTTTTGCGTGGATGTGTGGAGGTGGCATCCTGTGTGTTTCTGGTGTCAATCTTTGAGTTAGGAATACGTTTGTCAATAAGGGCGGGTTTCCAAATGGCTGGTAGGCGGGAGGTATCATCTCGTTTGTTCATGCTGTGGGGGCGTTTTTCTATCTCGATGGCTTCTCTGATTATTCTGTTATTAAAATGTTCAGTTTTGGCAATTGTTCTGGTCTTTTTGAAATCAATTTCATGTCCTGTGGCTTTAAGGTGTTGGACCAGGGAAGAAGTTGGTTCCTCTCTTTTGACTGAGTTTTTGTGTTCTTCAATGCGTGCATTTATCCTTCTGTTGGTTTGTCCAATGTATGTAGTGGGGCAAGCAGTACATGGGATTTCATATACTCCTTGATTTTCTAACTCAATTTTGTCTTTAGGGTTTCTTAGGATGGTGGATATTTTTCTGTTTGTGCAGAATGCTGTTTTGACGTTATATTTCTGCAGGACTTTGCTGATCTTGTCTGTGGTGCCTTTTATGTATGGGAGGAGGGCTTTGCCGTTTTCTTGTTCTCTGTCATGGATTTTAGTGGGAGTTTCTTTTTGGATTAAGTTGGAAATCTTATTTCTTGGGAATCCGTTGGATGTTAGTACATTAGTGAGAGTGTGTAGTTCGGTTTTTAGGTGTTGTTCGTCAGCTAGGCATTTGGTTCTGGAGATGAGTGTCTTGGCTACGGAGTTGATCTGTGCTGGGTGGTGGTGTGAGCGTGCGTGCAGATAGCGGTTTGTGTGTGTTTTCTTCTGGTAGATGGTGTGTCCTAGGGAGCCATTGGATTTCTTGTAGACTAAGACATCCAGGAAGGGAAGTTGGTTATTAGCTTCTGTTTCCATGGTGAACTGTATTTTGGGGTGTAGGCTGTTGAGGTGTGTAAGGAAGTTGTCCAGTTTTCCTTTCCCATGTGGCCAGATTACGAAGGTGTCATCTACGTATCTGAGCCAGAGTTTGGGTTTGTGATCAGATTTTTCTAGAGCTTGGGTTTCGAAGTGTTCCATGTAGAGGTTTGCAATGACAGGTGAGAGAGGTGATCCCATGGGTGCTCCTTCTATTTGTTTGTATTTTTGTCCATTATAGATGAAGTATGTGTTGGATAGACAGTGGTTGGTCAGATCTAGGATGTGTTTGGGGGGGTTATATTTGTTTTGGATAGCTGTTAAGGCTTCTTTGATTGGCACTTGGGTGAAGAGGGATATGACATCGAAGCTCACGAGTAGGTCGCTGGGCTGTAAGTTTTGTTTCTTTATGATCTCTATGAACTGGAATGAGTTGGTTACTTGTGAGGTGATGGATTCTGCATAGGGCTGTAGTTGTTTGGCGAGAAATTTGGCTAGATTTTGTAGAGGTGAGCCTATGGAGCTGACTATGGGTCTTAGTGGGGTTCCTTCTTTGTGTATCTTGGGGAGACCATAGAGCTTAGGGCATCTGGATGATTTCTCTCTTGGAATGATTCTTTGTTGGATCTCTTCGCTGATGGGAGAGGCTTTTATTTTGGATCTGGTGGTTTTCTCCAGGTAGGTGGTGGGATCTGTGTTTAGGGGTTTGTATGTGGAGTCTTGGAGTAGGTTGGTTAATTTGGTTTGGTAGTCAGATGTGTTCATGACCACTGTGGCGTTGCCCTTGTCTGCTGGTAGGATTATTATGCTGGCGTCTTGTTTCAGGTTAAGTAGTGCTGTCTGCTCCTCTTTGGGTAAGTTGCTTTTGGGTACCTCTACGGGGAGGAAATCCACCATCTGACCAGGACCTATGAAAAACTTGAAGTCCAAAGAGCTTCCATTTTATGTGACCTTGCATTCCTACGCAACTGCCGAGATCAAAATTTAACCCCCACATGCTTCCAATTGAAATTCCACTCCAACTCTGCAGCCACCAAACGCATCCTGAAAAGAACAGAATTGGCCCTAATCAGAAATGAACTTCACACAAAAAGATTCCTCCTAGACCGAATCAACAAAGATCTCCTCACTCTTCACCTCAGACTCAGCAACAAGATCCACCCTGCACTTTGGGACAAATCCAAACAACTCGCAGTCTGGAGAGCCGAAACACAGACCACCCTCAAGACAGACACACTCACCAACAAACTCAGAAGACTACAAGAACACCAGAAACAAACCTCTCCTCCCTCACAGCCACACATGAAACAAACAGTGCATAACATCTCAGATAGGATCCTCACCAAAGCTGAAACCAATGTCCTTTCCAAAGGATTCAACTTTGCAGTCGCTCCCAAACATATCCCCACTGAAACCATTATATGCGGAGTTGAAACCAGCCTGACCAAAATCAACCCCGATGACGCTAATAGAATCAGACTTGAAATCACCAACATACTCTGCACCAGCAAGCCACCCAAAAGCAACTTACCCAAAGAGGAGCAGACAGCACTACTTAACCTGAAACAAGACGCCAGCATAATAATCCTACCAGCAGACAAGGGCAACGCCACAGTGGTCATGAACACATCTGACTACCAAACCAAATTAACCAACCTACTCCAAGACTCCACATACAAACCCCTAAACACAGATCCCACCACCTACCTGGAGAAAACCACCAGATCCAAAATAAAAGCCTCTCCCATCAGCGAAGAGATCCAACAAAGAATCATTCCAAGAGAGAAATCATCCAGATGCCCTAAGCTCTATGGTCTCCCCAAGATACACAAAGAAGGAACCCCACTAAGACCCATAGTCAGCTCCATAGGCTCACCTCTACAAAATCTAGCCAAATTTCTCGCCAAACAACTACAGCCCTATGCAGAATCCATCACCTCACAAGTAACCAACTCATTCCAGTTCATAGAGATCATAAAGAAACAAAACTTACAGCCCAGCGACCTACTCGTGAGCTTCGATGTCATATCCCTCTTCACCCAAGTGCCAATCAAAGAAGCCTTAACAGCTATCCAAAACAAATATAACCCCCCCAAACACATCCTAGATCTGACCAACCACTGTCTATCCAACACATACTTCATCTATAATGGACAAAAATACAAACAAATAGAAGGAGCACCCATGGGATCACCTCTCTCACCTGTCATTGCAAACCTCTACATGGAACACTTCGAAACCCAAGCTCTAGAAAAATCTGATCACAAACCCAAACTCTGGCTCAGATACGTAGATGACACCTTCGTAATCTGGCCACATGGGAAAGGAAAACTGGACAACTTCCTTACACACCTCAACAGCCTACACCCCAAAATACAGTTCACCATGGAAACAGAAGCTAATAACCAACTTCCCTTCCTGGATGTCTTAGTCTACAAGAAATCCAATGGCTCCCTAGGACACACCATCTACCAGAAGAAAACACACACAAACCGCTATCTGCACGCACGCTCACACCACCACCCAGCACAGATCAACTCCGTAGCCAAGACACTCATCTCCAGAACCAAATGCCTAGCTGACGAACAACACCTAAAAACCGAACTACACACTCTCACTAATGTACTAACATCCAACGGATTCCCAAGAAATAAGATTTCCAACTTAATCCAAAAAGAAACTCCCACTAAAATCCATGACAGAGAACAAGAAAACGGCAAAGCCCTCCTCCCATACATAAAAGGCACCACAGACAAGATCAGCAAAGTCCTGCAGAAATATAACGTCAAAACAGCATTCTGCACAAACAGAAAAATATCCACCATCCTAAGAAACCCTAAAGACAAAATTGAGTTAGAAAATCAAGGAGTATATGAAATCCCATGTACTGCTTGCCCCACTACATACATTGGACAAACCAACAGAAGGATAAATGCACGCATTGAAGAACACAAAAACTCAGTCAAAAGAGAGGAACCAACTTCTTCCCTGGTCCAACACCTTAAAGCCACAGGACATGAAATTGATTTCAAAAAGACCAGAACAATTGCCAAAACTGAACATTTTAATAACAGAATAATCAGAGAAGCCATCGAGATAGAAAAACGCCCCCACAGCATGAACAAACGAGATGATACCTCCCGCCTACCAGCCATTTGGAAACCCGCCCTTATTGACAAACGTATTCCTAACTCAAAGATTGACACCAGAAACACACAGGATGCCACCTCCACACATCCACGCAAAAAGCAAACCCAAACCCACACCAATGATGAGGCAAGACCACAGACCAGGAGCCAGACCAGAGCTGCAACATTGGCCACTTTGAACCTCTGCAGCACAACAAAGCCCCCACCCAAACAGAACACTCCCCCAGCCAATCAGAACACAGCCAACCCCCCAGCCAATCAGAGCACAGCCAAGCCCCTAACCAATCAGAACATAGCCAAGCTCCCAGCCAATCAGTTCAAACCCCCACTGGCAGTTAAAAGGAAAAAACAGCTTAGACCACACATTGCTCCTAGAAGCAGAAGCCAAACGCACCAGCCTGAAGATGATGAATGAGATTTCATCGAAACGTTGCCAAGACACTTCAAATTCTACGCGGGAGAAAACCCGAATAACCAAAGACCTACATATATATATATATATATATATATATATATATATATATATATATATATATATATATATATATATATATATATATATATATATATATATATATATATATATATATATATATATATATATATATATATATATATATATATATATATATATATATATTATATTATATTATATTAAGGATAGCAAACTGTAGTTCTGCAGAGGTTGTTGAACGTTGAACTGTTGTAAATCCCAGCAGTCTTTTCTAGCATAACCACTGGTGAGAGATATGGTTAGTGGGAATTTATTCAGTAACATTTGCAGGGCCTCAAAATTTCACCCCTGTACCTTTTCACCTTTCACCTTTCACCTTTTCACCCGTGAAAAATTTCATCACTTTCATATTCCAGCCTTATACAGCCTATGGCCTGATTGTCCTTTTTCCTCACAACAAATGAGGTAGATTTGACTGAGGGATTGACCTAGGTCCTAGGACTACCATAATAATAATAATAATTTTTATTTTGCGGTCACAGACCAAAATACAAGTGCAACAAAAGAAAACACAAGAAAAATATAATCACAAACAATTAACACCAGAAGCCTTGGCTAAGGGGAATTACAACGTTCTCCTCTAATAGTTACAGCTTTTAAAAGAAATTTAGAAACCTGAGAAGTAATATAGGAGGAGCCATCCCCTAGACCAGTGTTTCTCAACCTTGAGAATTTTAAGGCATGTGGACTTCAACTCCCAGAATTCCACAGCCAGCAACGCTGGCTGTGGAATTCTGGGAGTTGAAGTCCACATGCCTTAAAATTCTCAAGGTTGAGAAACACTGCCCTAGACAATATAAAACCAAATTACTAACATTAGAACCAGAGGGATCAATTCCAAGGAGAGGCAATAGTTTAATTCTGGCTGTATTATACATAGGGCAGTATAATAAGACATGCTCCACAGTTTCAACTTCAGCCCTATCACAGGGGCATAGTCGCTCACTGAACGGGAGCCTCTTGAATCGCCCGTCGAGTAGTGCTGAGGGCAAGACATTGAAACGGGCTAGGGAAAAGACTCTTCTATACTTGGGGATGGTTAGAGTATAGAAATAAGAGGCCATCCTCAATCCATAATTATTAGGATGGCTAAAGATCAAAGGGGAGCAGGTTTTGTTGGCTCTGGCTCTTAAGTATTGCAAATCTATGTCCACAAGCCGTTGGACTACCCTAAACTGGGCGTCCTTGAGACCATAATCTCCCAGAGCATCCCCCGTAAAACCTAGCAAGTGGAGTTTCTTCGTCAGCTCCTTCTCCCAATGAGAAGTATGAGAGTCAGCAAACACCAGGGAGAGGTAGCTACCGGGGGCTGCTGAAAAGAGCACCCGAAACCACCATTTGAAGGTGTTAATCCACGCCATGCATTTGACTGAACGAATGCCCAGTTCCAGGTATATCGAAGCAAATCCAACACAGGGTTTCAACACAGAAGTTTCCTAAGAAAAACAGCCTGGGTACTTTCAATACAATCCTTGAAGCCTCGTATCCATATGGGAATTCCATAAAGAGTTTGGGCCAAGGTTTTGGCTTGATATATATGCAGAACAGATGGAATAAACTGGCCTCCTTGGGTAAAAAAATAATCTGCTGATGGCTACAGGAGGCCGAATTCAGCACCTGGGTTCGATGATTAGTCTAAGCACCAGTATTCTGAAATTGAATATCTAAATACTTAAAATGGAAAACCTGCCTAACAACATTACCATTGATAGCCCAGTTGTATAATTTCCGGGCTCTAGAGAATACCAGTACTTTGGATTTGTCATAATTAATAAACAAATGTTCTCAGCACAGTAGGACCCAAATGTAGAAAGTAATCTTTTTAGACCGAGCCTTGATTGTGATAGAAGGACCACATCGTCAGCATAAAGAAGAAGCGGAATCTTCATATTTAACAACTTTGGGGCATGGGACTCAATGCGTGCAATGTGAGAGGCCAGGTCAGATAAGAATAAATTAAACAGAAGAGGGGCCAGGACACAACCCTGCCTAACTCAGCTCTCAATCGGGATAGGATTTGAAAGTTCTCCCTGCAAGCCGCACCTAACCTGGCTAGAGGTCTGATTATACAAAGATCTGATTAAGAACAAAAGACGTCTGTCAATAGAACTTTTGTGCAATTTTGACCATAACAGTTCCCTAGGGACTGAGTCAAACGCTGCCTTTAAATCAATAAAAGCAGTAAAGAGTTTGCCACCTGGTGTAATAGCATATTTATCAACCAGATGTGCTAGGACAAAACAGTGGTCCAATGTGACACAGCCCACTTTAAACCCAATCTGCTCTGCACCAATGTTAGACTCCTCAACCCAAGTGAGGAGTCTACGTTGAAGATATTTAGCATACAATTTCCCAATGATAGGGCGATAATCGGCAGGGTTGTTCCTGTTTCCTTGTTTAAAAACTGGAATAATAATTGCTAGACTCCAAGAGAAAGGAATCCTACCAGAGGAATTAATATGGGTGAAGAGTGTTGCCCAAAGAGGAATCCACCACTGGGGATTAGATTTTAGCAAAATGGGGGGTATAGCATCAGGGCCAGGGGCTTTGCCTGACTTAAGTTCTGAGATAAGCTCAGCGATTTCAGCATGAGTCACAGGTTGCCATATAGGAATTGCAAGAGGCAATTGTGATCCAAGCTCGGACGAAATTATTGAAGCCTGAAAGATTGACAAAAAATGATTTTCCCAATCTCTGTTAGAAATACAGCAGAGAGGGAGTTCTTGGTAATCAGAGAGTGAGCTGGCAACAATTTGCCAGAATAGGACTACCATAGTTTCATGGTTGACTGTGGTTTTGAACCTAGGCTTCCAGTTATAATGCAACAATTAAATTGGCATAGAATTCTATTTTTAGTGCTCAGATGAAGTATACCTGCCCCATATTGCTGACATTTGTTGGGCCTGTGTGACCTTCTATGCCATGAAATATGGTATTCCCCATTACGTTATCATGTAAATGAGCAGCCATTTTAGTTTTTCACAAACCAAAAATTCTAACCTACAAGTTTGGGAAAGATTGTGTATTTCTGTGGCCCTCTAAGGTTCCTAGTGTATGCAATTTTTCCATCACAACCAAAAAAAATTCATCAGCAATGAATATTTGGACTAGACTTTTTGTCTAAAAGCCTTTTATGTATAAAAAGGCACTGAACTGGATGATACTTATTAATTTTCCATTACTCAACTGCTAATGAAATATACATTCAGCCTCACAGACCAATTAAAATAATATTCCCAGAAGCTGCCCACCGTTTTAATTCATTCTTCCTAGTCTAGCATAATTAATTCCTTTTGTTAGAAGTCTCTGAAAGCTGCTAAGCAGTTAATAAAAAGCACTGGTTTCCATGCTCTCTAAAGCCAGCCATTTCCATGCTTCTCAAGAACATTTCAGGAAGCACTACAACTTGGACTTACAATGAACCAAATCTAGGACAGCTTTTAGTAGAGCAGTCTTCCCTACACAATTATACTGGATCTGAAATTTCCTAGTTGAGTCAGGGAATTGTGGTATTTGGCCTAACAAATTTAATGCGGCTGGAGTGAGTCTTAGTGGTCTTTCTTCACTCTCTTTATCAACTGCCTATCACCCTGTGCCCATGATTTTTTAAACAAAATTATCCTACCTGTATTATGTATATTCTCATTTGTTGTGAGGAGAATAAATAATTCAAGGTGATGAATATATCAAATACTCCTTCCTCCTCTTATTTTACCCCACAAAAAAACCCCATGAGGTGGGTTGGGCTGAGAATGCATGACTAGCACAAAATCACCTAGCCAGCTTTCATGCCTAAGGCAGGATTAGAACTCACAGTCCCGTTTTTTAGCTTTGTGCCTTAACTGCTGGAAAAAATGGCTTTCACATTTTCTGCGATCCTTCTGTGTTAGGGACAGCCTCTTAAATATTGGGCCACCATATGTGGGCTTTAAACATCTCTAGACAGTCACCAGATGGTAGCAAAAAAGATGTAGAAAGTCTTAACTTTTTTCCGCTGTTAACTATTATCCAGAGTTTTGCAGTCCAGATACGGTAGCTAAATGGATGTATCCATAAAGTAATCCGGACCTAAACTCAGTTTGAGGGAATCTTAATCTTTACTTTAAACAGAACTTGGCTGAAGCACAATGGATATAAAGAAGACATAGGAAGTTTGTGGAAGTATTAGGTGGACTGATAGTGTTCAGTGGAAAGAAACAGGCAAGCTTACAGTATGCTGAAGTTATGAGACACAAGACAGTATCTTCCAAATCTCAGCTTTTTTAAAAGTCAAAATGTGGAATGGAATATAACTGAAAATGCACAAGTAACCTAGAAAAGCATCTGACAGGATTTCTGGAATGTAGAAGCATCCTCCATATATGTTAAAGTACAATTGTCATAATTCCTAATCATCATTCAGATTCAGAAATAGAAGCTGTGGTCTAATCCTAAGGAGTGCATGGGTGAGGCAATATGCTAATATGATGGGTATTAAATATCTACAGGTTCAACATCATACATTTAATCTGCCATGGCGGATACATCCCCAAAAATAAAATAGGCTCATCGCTCCCGTTACTTAATGATTAAAGAAAAATCACACAGAGAAGAGGAACACATTGTGCCAGCACTGAGTGACTTTAATTTACACCTTTAATTGTGCATCCATTTTACACCACATTAGACCATTCACATGATAAAGACTGTAACCAACTCTCTTCATACCTAGTAGCTGGACCCAAGCATTTCCCATGTCACACTTTGCCCTAGTTAAGCAATAATCATACTTGTTACACCGTGCTCCACAAACTTACACTTCTTAAAATGTAAAAAAAATAATAATCAGGGGAGGGGGGGGAAAGTAAAGGAAGAAAAAGAAAAGAAAGACAGTGTTAGTTTAGTGCTGCTCCTTAGCGCTACGACCAGACGTGGAGACCGTGACCTGGAATGTTAGAGGGAGGGGCTCTACCCACACCCCGTACTTGGTGGACTTCTCCCAACCCAGAAGGCTGCAAGACGTGAAGCTCCTACAAAATGGAATGCTTCTCAAAGGGAATGGTCAACTCCTTTGCAGCTGGCTCATCCAGGAACCAGTAAAGCTTCCCAGTGTGTGGCTGGACAAGGGCAGCCGGCAGTGGGTTCTCCTCGTTGCCTTCCAAAATACGCTGTGGCAAGAAAGAAAAAGATCAGGCACCCATGCTTTCAAACTCTACACTTTGCATATGGTGTTCAAAATACATAACATAACAGAGGCAACATATTTTAAGTTGTGAGCTGCCCAGGGTCACTTTGGAACCAGACAATGTCTAAGGAAATATATGCATAAATAAAGGTCACACACACAGACACACTTTCCTTGCTAGGCGGCACTGGGAACAGTCATAGGTGAATTACTGCCAAAGGAAGAGCCTTACTTTTTCTTAGGAAATTCTACAGTAGAAAGAAGGAGCTGTGCAGCCATCATTAAAAAGGAAAATTGTGTGAACTGGACAAAGCCACAATTCAAATTGAAGCAAACAAGTTTGATTCCTCAGTGTATTAGCTCAGCATAATTAATTCCTCTCCAGCTCAGCAAACCAAGGAGGAACAAACAAAACCTTTGCAAGAAACTTTTCAGAGCAAAACTGAAAAACTGGAGTGGCAATCCCTGTCCACAAGCTATATTTATATCTTCTCTGCAGCCCCTAGAAATTTTGTACCATCAAAATTTGGGGATATAACATGGGAATTTGATGGCATACCATTGTTGTTGATTAAGGAGGGGGATGTCTGAGAAAATAAAGGAAAGGTGGACTAAGGTTTGAGGGGGGTTTACAAATTTTACTCCCTTATTAAAAAAAACATTTCCAAAAGGCTGGATATTTTGCCCCACCCCTATGATGACATCACTACCATATCGCCCACAGCACTCAAAAGCTGGGGAATAAAAAGGAAAAATATAGTCCTTCCAAAGGACAGTACCTTTATCACTGCAGCCTTGTTATCCCCTGTGGCAACGAACACCACACTCCTTGCTGCATTCAGCACAGGCAAAGTCAGTGTGATCCGCTCTGAGGGGGGCTTTGGGGAATCGCTAATGGCAGCCACAATCTTCTCCCGCTCCTGACACAGGAAAGTAAATATATGGACCATAGTGAAGGAACGGAAAGATAGACCTTGGAAACAGCATGAGCCAGAGCTAGGTTTACTTCATCTTTATCCACACAAATAAAGCACAGTGTTTAATTCTCAAGGCCTTAAACAGAACAAATTATCTTACAAGTGTGCACAGTGTTCAAAATTAACCAGCTCTTGGAATGTTTTGCTTTCAAATGGTCCTTGACATAGAACATCTCTGTGTGCCCCAAGTCCATAAAGCTTGAAGTTGTCAAACTTGGAGACCCCTGCTATAAGAGGATTTTCCCATGGAATACAAGTATAGCTTATCAAACACGAACAAAGTTTGAGGAATTAAAGTTGTTGTTTAACCAACTGATGCTTTAACTGTTGGGGATCAGCCTCAACTATAGCTGATGTACTAGTTAACTGCAAACTCATAATGTTGGAAGCCATTTCAATTTTACTGTGTTATGATAATATGGAACAGACACACACACACCTTCACATTTTCCCCCTTCTAAAAATCATACGATCACCTTTAATTTGCCCAGTCACCACTTTCTTCAAAGGTACTTACACTGAAACTCCGATATAGGTATCTACATTTTAATCTAATTTATGTATCACTTATAGGATTGAAAATTAAGCAGTCCATCTCTAAACTGGTCAGTACCACATATTTTCAAAGTTTCCATTTCAGTACAGTCTAAAGTGTTGCTCAGATCAAACAAAGCAAGGGTCAGAAATTACAGGAAGAGATGATGCAAGACCAAAAGGAAAGCACAGAAAAGGAAATTTTTTATTAATACCCACAAGAGAAGCCAATCCATGTCTATTTCAAAAATCTTTATGGCTTCCCCAATGGCTGGATATTCTACTTGTCACTAGATCAGCTCACTTGCATCTTTGAGCCATTTATGAAAGAAGTGCGGAGAATCAATTATACTTACTTTCTTTTTTACATTTTGCCATTTGTTACTTTCTTGATGGTCCCAGCTAGTAATAGGCATCAGCATGCTAGGATAGGCAACTTTTTGGGTTTGGAGGGCATGACTAGAATTTGAACATTAAGTTGTACCGTAAGAGCTCCTCAAAATGATCCTCATGGCAGGAGATCTTGCCTATTTACAAAATAGCTACTCTGGGACATGTGGCCAATGGCAAAACCTCTGGCCAATGGCAAATTGAGGGAAATGCTCTCTTCTATCCTGCCCTTCCCTGGCAGTTCTCTGGCTTTCTGTCCCATTGTTTTCTGTCATGAGTTGGGAGTTTAACTAAGGACAACAGAAGCAAAGTTGTCTCCCAGGCAGATCAATCATACTGACAGACATCTTAATACTTCACAGTAGCCATTAGACATTAGCTCTGGCTCTAGACTTCTTTAAAAAGCAAGACTCTCAGAATTAAGAATAACTCTTGTTCTCAATGCATATTTGCCCAATTATTTCCTGCTGCTGCCCAAGGAAAATCTATTTCAATAGACTTGTTATAACACATCACTTTTTAGAAGGATAAATTGCACTAAACTTTAATCTGATTACTGTGGGCTTCCTCAGAATAGCCAGCAGGATTTTTGCTCCTTCAATCTGCAACAGCCATGACTCCATCTAACAGGATCTTCAACCCAAGCAGGAGCAGACCAAAAAAATAAATAAATCACGTACAGTTCCTCTCTTTGGCTCACCTGTAGTAGGGGATGATCTGGAAAAAGAGAGCAGGTGTGTCCATCTGGTCCTACTCCTAAAATCAAAAGGTCAAATACAGGCATATCTTCACCCTGGAAGGCCTGTGGAACAGAAACACACTTGAAGGTTGAAATATCACATTCACTTATCTATCTGTTCAACTTTTAAACTGCCACTAGGTGTGTGTTTATTAAAGTAGTTTTCAAATAAAAATATATTATGAAGAATATAAACATGGGAACAACTATCTTTCCCTCCAAACATAATCTAGAAAAATGAAAATGTCTTTGCCTGATATTATTGTGTTAAGAGTGTCCATGATCTAGTTATTATGAATTTTAATCCTTCAGGACAGCGGTTCTCAACCTGTGGGTCGCGACCCCTTTGGGGGTCGAACGACCCTTTCACAGGGGTCACCTCATCGAAAAACACATATTTCCGATGGTCTTAGGAACCGAGACACCGCTCCTCTATCCGTCTCCACACCCCTTCGAGCTGGGGGCTGCTGCAGCGCCAAATTCGTTTCCGTCGAGGATCTCCTAAGGGACGCTGCGCTGCTTCGCTGCCCTTTCTGCGGAGGAGCTGAACTAAGCTCTGCCGGCGCTGTTGCCCTCTTGGCTCTCTCTCTCTCCTTCTCCCCGCCTGGGCGCTTCTCCAACCAGGCTGGGCGGAGCGGCCTTCCTGCCCCCCCCGGCCAGCTGGAGCCAGGCAGGCTGGCGACCTTCAGAAGTGAGGCGAGGACAGGCGAGGTGCGCTGAGCCCCGGGCGCGGCGGGTGAGTGGGCGGCATCGGTGCATGCTTGGAGAGCCCTTAGGGTTGGGGGCCACCACAACATGAGGAACTGTATTAAAGGGTCGCGGCATTAGAAAGGTTGAGAACCACTGCTTTAGGACAACATGTTTTCCCACCATCAATTTTGGCATTATTATTGGCCTGAACTTGATCTGAGATTTCAAGCATTTGGAGGAATTATCCCTATTTGCACTGGTTAACTAGTCTCAAGTAGTCTGACTGGATAAAGACAGGGCTTACCTTATTCTACCACAGCATCATATGGAAGATGCTGTAGGATTACAGTTTCTGGAACTCAGAGCTAAAGCGTTAAACACAGCATAGTTGAATTGTTGTAATAACTGCATTCATCATACTTTCATTTTAATCTACATTGATCAGCTTGCCACTAACTGTTCAGTTTGCCCAAGGCCTTTGAAAGGACACCAGCCAGAAATTTACAATGAGCAGGCTTGTTACAGGTCTGGGCTCAAAACTGTGTCATGAACATATATTCAAAGTTAGTGGCTCATCAACATTTTGTCAAATATTTGGGGAACTTTTATCAGTACTGAATGGCAAAACAGCAGATCAAACCAGGAGGAGCTACTGAAAACAGGGAATTCTTGAGGAAAAAAAAAATCCAGTTAGGATTTAATCTCATTTCCAACCACTGTACTTTGCCTTTAAGTTACTAGAGCCCTGCAAGAAAATCTGACCATCTGTGGCAAATAAAAATACACCAACTCCCAGCTGTACCTTTTTCAGCTTTTCAGCATAATCTGCCGCTGCCTCGTCTACAGATAGTGAAGGATTGATAACAACTATTTGGTCATCAGGTATAGCAATTTTAGAAAGGAGGTATGTCTGAAACAAAGTACAAATCGTATTACAGAATGACAAAAGTAACTGTGGTCATGCTTACTTATATTTTTTGCTCTGCTTTCACACAGACACAAAACCAGGTTGAAATTGAGATGAGACTCTCATAGAAAGGAGAGGTTGCTGTTTAGGAGGACAAATTGAGGGGGGAGGGCAATAGACTGCATTATCATTATACTTCCCAAGAACCATCCTAGTGAACAGAAGGACCCTTTAAGAATGGGGAAAGAATGTTGCAGGGATTGAAATCGGATGAAATAGATAGGGGATACATTTCTATTCTATGCAATCTCATAGAATCTGTTTCCTTTGGCAGAATAAAAGCAGGATCAAATCTATGAAATCAAATCTATGACATGCACTTCTTCCTATTTCGCTTCCTTTTTTCGCTATAACTGTAAGCTCCGTGCAACCTGGGTTTGATTGTTTTTTTCCTCCTGCTTGTAAGTGCCATGATTCTTACTCGTGGAAGAAAAATGAGAAAATAAACACCCCACAAATGAACTTTCTATTGCTGTATTTCCACACTAGCATATATTTCCCTTGTGCAACTGTGATCTTCCATGCAGCAGTTAAAGATATAAGACTCCTATCAAGAAAAAAAAAGGTAACTTTGTCATGGTCATTACAGGCAGTCTTTGACTTACAACAGTTCACTTAGTGACCGTTAGAAATTACAAAGGCACTAAAAAGTGACTTATGACCATTTTTCACATTTACAACTGTTACAGCATCCCCCATAGTCACATGATCAAATTTCAGATATTTGGCAACTGACTCATATTTATGACAGTTGCAGTGTTCCGGGTGATGTGATCATCTTTCATAACCTTCTGACAAGTAAAGTCAATGGGGAAGCCAAATTCGCTTAACAACCATGTTTCTCACTTAACAACTGCAGTGATTCACTTAACTTTGGCAAGAAAGGTTGTAAAATGGGGCAAAAATCACTTAACAAATGCTTGCTTAACAAAAGAAATTTTGGGCTCAATTGTGGTCATAAGTAGAGGACTATCTGTATTCCTAAACAGAGCTCAGAGAATCATCATTTACACCTGGAATATTGAGTTTACGGAAGGACAAGGCAAATCTTCCAGAATCTGGGAGTTTCTCCTTCGGCAAATGATTTGGTCCAATCGTTAAGATTACTAAAGAACAGGAATGATTTCTTACTTTTCCGCAAAAGTAGACAGAATGTAAACTAACACACCATCTGCCCATTGATCAATATGTTTGACAATCAATTGAACCCGTGTCTGACAAAAGATTCTAGGCTATTTAGATTGCAGCCTAACATTGAATATGCACCTTTTTTAATGTGAGCATCCACACACTAAATTGCTATAGTTTAAACAGCTTTCCTGCTATGTAAATTTAATACCCTTAAGCAAACTACAGAGTTTTTAGTTAAAAAGAAGAAGTGACCCAGGCAGACAAACGGAAGTCAGCCCACCCTAAAAAAATTAAGCAACAAGCTACAGACACTTGTTTTCCAATACAGATTCACAGGCAGATTTCATACAGCTCCATGCATGGCTTGGGTTTTAGGGTATGAATCGACACAGGCTCATATTAATCTGCTCCAGCTTTTTGTAGCGAAAAGCAGCAAATATGGTTGCTGAGGGGGGCGTCACAGATAGGATGCTGAACAAAGGAGATTTCAGTCTGGCTCCGCAAGGCGTTTGCAGCACCAAAGGGAAAAAAAGAGTTGTTATTTTTTTTGGTGGGGTGGGTGAAGCAGTGTGGACAGGTATCGCAATCCGCGGGGACTGCAGGTGAAAAAAAATGGAAGATCAAAGCTTAAAGCAGCCACCAGCCTATCCCTCCTGCAGTCTCAGGTTTACCGGCATCACCCTAGGGAGTTCACGCCCAGCCTTCCTGGCCGGGAAGAAGAGCCGCGGCCAAGGAAACACGTCCCCCCCCCACCGCCCCGCCCCAGGGATCAGCCCCAGCACCCACCCCGGCCCTCCTTGGGGGCCCCCTCGCCCCTCCTGGAGAGACACCTTGTAGGCACCAAAGTTGCTCTCGGGGTCGTTCAGCGGGACCCGCCGCTCGTCCACGAAGGCCAGGAGCCACCGGGCAGGGCAGGCAGCGGCCGCGGGCAGCTCCTGAGCCAAGATCCGCACTAGGCTTCCACCTGACAGGCCCAGGGAGAAGCGCCCACCCGGGCCGGACTGAGCTTCCCGCTGCGCTACCAGCTGGGCCAGCGCCGAGCCCAGCTCCTGCGGCGAAGGGAAGACCGAGATTTGGGGAGGCGGCGACGCTGCAGCGGCCGGAGCGCGCCGTGGCACCGAAGAGCCGGGCATGGCGAGTGAGGTGAGGCGGCAGCTGAGAGGAGGAACGAAAAAACCCGGCAGCGAAGCCGAGAGGGACCCATGGTGAGAAGGCGAGCAAGCCCGGGCGGAAGCGACCGCAGTCGTCAATGGCACGCGGGCGGAAACGCTCTTCTTTGAAGGAGGAGTTAAAGAGCAAAAGCGGCGGAAACATATGCAAGAAGCCACCGGAAGCCGGTGAAGCCGGCACTCCCCCTATATTTATTGGCAGGCGGAATTCTTACATACTGCAGAGAACACGAAAATAGAAGTTGCAATGGACCCAAAGAGTTTCGTTTGGCTGCATTACGAAATGAAATAATGGATTAAAGTTGGGGCCATAGTGGAGTTCCTTTTTCTTCATTAGAGGTCTAATGTGGGGCGGGAAATCAAGGATGAAAGGCAAAGACGGTAAGAAAGGGGGATTTATTTCATAAGGTTTATAGTAAGACTCTCTCTTACCGGTAGCTTTCCTGAGAACTCTGTAAGGTTGAATAGGGCTAACAGGTGGCCCCAAATTGGGTCTGAACCTAGGTGGGCCTGCCTTTACTGGCCAACACCTTAACCATTGCACAAAGCCAATGTCCTGGAATTGGTAGGAGGGTTTTCTTATTTTAATTTGATAACGTTCAGGTCTTTGATTAACCGGGTCGAATAGAAACACCAGCATTTTCCAAGTATTGTCACTTTGGGCACCAGCTATTCAAAATCAAAATTTTGAAGGTTTTTTTTTTAGGTTGTCTTGTAGCTAGCTTTTAACTCAGAGACTGACTGAATTAGTTATTAAAGCCATTTCATTAGGAATAATTTATCATGACAAGAAACATCCGGCTATGATTTTGAAGGCTCTAGTATCTTCTGAAATTTATCTTTAAGCCTATTGTATTGTTAAATTTTAGCTTGTCATCTGTTTATGGTTCAGGATATTAGTAAAATCCAAAACTGGGTTGAGTAAAGTAGTTTACTTAATCTTCGTAAATGGGCAGTGTATATAGCCTGTGTTTGAAACAGCAGTTCCATAATAACAGCCTCATCAGGCAGCACAGAAAATTTAGGGTGACTCTGATGTGAAGTTGACATGTTTAGTAGAAGAAAGCATACATTTCCTGAGCAAGCAAAGTCAGCCTACCGCAAAACCATACTGAGGTGAAATGCAAATTAGCTGTGCCATTTTGTTTAGTTAGAGTTTGCCTCCAGTTAACAGACTTCAGAGATTAGATATTGCCATATTACTTGGATTGAATAGGAAACATACTTGTAAATGCCCTGGGAATAAAAAGAGAAAAGAAAAACAAACTGTCCCTAAGCAAGGTAGGTACATTTTGGAGAAACACTATGTTGAGAAGGATTGGGGAAAGACTTTTAAAATTATAGTTCAAAGGTTTTATAAGTTTCAAGTTACACAGAATCCTATACATAAACATATACACTGAAGTAGACAACTAGTAACTTATCTGTTTTTGTGGCCCTCAGATCCCCATTTGGCTAGGATTGAAAATTGTTGTGTGGTTGTGTCTACTTGAAATGATATGCCTTTGCTCTCAAGGTAAGCAGGTGGGGGAGGGGAGAGATTTTATGTCTCTAAGTGTGGTAAATTAAATTAACATTAAAGCAATGTTAGAACCAGATTAACAAAATAATTGAGATCAATGGGACTTGAGCGGCTCAGAAAAATGCAACATCATTTCAATCAAATCAGTCTCTTGAGGGAAGTCTAGAATAGACACAAATGCTTACTGGGTAGAAAGACTATAGAAGATCCAGTTTGACGGAAGAGTGATATGTTTTGCAAAGGTACAGCTTATGTTACAGTCATGTCTATTTTTATTTGGAAGCAAGGCTTCTTGTGTTCCAAGAAAGTTTTACTTCCAAGAAGTGGGGGCTATTTAGCTGCCAACCAAAAGCTTCTGAAATAGATGTGAAGTCTAACTTCAGAGCTGTGATGTTTGCTTTGGGTCAACCCCTTGTACAAGTTATATTTCTTGGAACAAAAGATTAATTTGAAGATGGGCATCTTGCCCTTGGGATTGCAACATGGATTGGGCTGGCAAGAAAATAGTATTATTGCCTATCTCTGTATCAATGACCTACTGTAGGGCTTGAGGTAAATCCTTTAGTAAAGTTATATTTTTATGCAAACTAGGGAGACGTAAGAGCTATACTGAGTGGTGACTTTTTTGCTTGGCTAGTACTGTTTGGCCAGGTTAATAAAACTGACAGAACAAACAGCAGACACTTGAACATGAAATGACAAACACACGGAACATTTTCATTAACAGAATAGATATGCACATAACGCAGAAATGAGTTCTTTTAAGATTCTTTATTCTTGTAAGGTTTCTCTCAAATCAGTGTTATGTTTTGGCAATAGTGACTCCAATAACAAAATGTAACATTGCTTCAAAAAATTCAGTTAGACAATGCATGATTCGCAAAACTAGGCGCAAAATTAGTTTTGTTTGCTTTTTTAAACAAATCTTTTTCTCCAGATCAGATCAGTTAGCTGTAGGTAATGTTTATTTATGCAACAACTAATACACCTTATGTTCATAACAAAATTGTTAACTTGTTTTAAACTCGTTCTGAAGAGAAGTTGGAAAAGGCACATTCTGGGTCTTATAATTAAAAAAGGGAAACGGATGACTCCCATGGCTTCTAAACTTATTTATCAATTGCCTGGCTAGTACAATACTTGGCGTACAGTACTCAGAAATATAACATTGTTCTGTACATGTCTTTGTAAAATACTCTTAGATGAAATTCTATTTCTGCCAAAGATAAAAATATCAAGGAAAATTAATTTGATCTTATGTGATTCAGGGTACCTGAAACATTTTATTCACAATCATATATCAGACCAGTAGTGTATACATTGGTAACTGAATATTTCCATATCAATGTATCCCAAGAATTACAGCTTCTTTGAACAGGCAGGCAGTCAAAATTCAAGCAGTCCATTTGTATCGTCTTTATACAAATTCTTAGTGCCATCTACCCAAATGGCACTAATGAAGCAAAGTTATGAATATCCAAATCAGATATTGCTGGAAGATCAGTGTGAGAAATGTGTTGCAAATGGTCTTTGATAAGCTGACATGCTTCCTATGCTGGTCACAAGAAATTAGTAAGTCCAAAGACTGAACAGTATCAGACATCCACTTCTTTCAGGGTTTAATGGAACTGTTTTTTCAAGATTCTGGAGCAGTCAAATAATTATTTGAAATATCCCATTCCTCCAAACTAATGTTTGTTTTAAATAAGATTATTTAAAATAGATTAAAAGAACATACATCAATTATTTTCCCACAGGGTATATAGTCTGTAACAGCCAATTGATACGCTGTAGGTAAGTGGAATTTGAAGTACCACAATATCCTTCTGCTAAAAGAGCATCCAGAGAACATTTCAAGAAGAGTTTCCGAACCAACTTATTTTCAATATACTTATATATCATTTAAAAAAAATAATACTGTTATCTCATCTGATTAGTTCTGTTTCTGGTTTTTCTATTCAACATCAAGTTTCTACACATAAACTGTTGCATTTTGACAGTCAGTTCCTTAAAGCTACAAATAAAGTTACAAAGAAACAATGGGAGGAACTCTAAATTTGTATGTTTGGAACCTGAAAAGTCTAAAGCAACTGAAGTCTTTATCCCAAACAATTATTCTCTGCTTTAACACAATGAAATATAGCCAAATAATACAGAAGAAAATAATTTGATCAGTTTTGCTACAACAGGTTTAGTCATCCCTGGTATATTGAGGACATTTAATAATGCAGATCAGAAGTGATTCTCACTTTCATATGGAATTCCCTATCACAATAGTTATTTGGAAGAAAAAGGCCTTTCTAAAAACTGAACAATACAAAAAGAGTTCTGGAAATGGTTAATGTGCTTTTTTTTTTAAAAAAAAAAGGAAGGGAAACCATCTTGCTCTCACACCATAGTGGGTTTTTTCCCTGTTGCATATTAAAATCTTGTTTTGCTTATTTATTCAAGTCTATTTCTCTACCAAAACAAGACCTTTCGCCATCAGGATCTTTATGCGTCGTCTCACCAATTAAATCAAAGAGACATTTTTCCAGTTTGGATCCTCTCAAAAATGCACTCATCTATTGGTAGGTACTTGCCAAGTTTCATATCCAAAAAGTATAACCGATCTGACATCTGGTGTGGATTGTAGCCTTCTCTTTGTAAACGGGTCTTCTGAATCTTGAAAGTGCCTAGTGGAAAAAGAAAGAAGACAGAAACAGATTGTTGACGATTACATGCAAAAGAGGCAAGGCAAGGGAGGTCTAGCTCTAGGACACAGGTCGGCAACCTGCGGCTCTGGAGCCACATGCGGCTCTTTGAGCCTTCCCCTGTGGCTCCCAGTCTCCTCTGCCATTTGCAGAGAGAGACAGACAGAGAGAGGCACTTACGCTTCCCTGCTTCTCTCTCTCTCTCTCTCTCTCTCTCTCTGTGTGTGTGTGTGTGTGTGTGTGTAAAAAAAAGAGTGCACTCACAGTGTTTTCCAAGGAGCTGAAAAGCTTATTGGGCGGAGCTCCTCCCTTTGCTGTCTCTGCAGGAAGCAGGAAGGGCAGGAGAGAGCTAGCTAGCCCAGCTATGCTGACTCAGGAATTCTGGGAGTTGAAGTCCATGAGTCATAAAAGAGCCAGCGTTGCCTACTCCTGAGCTTGTTGGACAACAGCTTGAAGCCAGCTTGCCAGGTGAGCAGCAGATAGGAGAGAGGGAGGGAGAGAGAGAGAGAGAGGGAGAGAGAGAGAGTGGGGGAAGAGGACTGGCAGACCAAGGGCACATAGAGAGAGAGAGGGAGGGAGGGAGACAGAGAGAGAGACTCTTTTGACATCTAAAATGAAGATAACACTGCATATATCCTTTTTTACCTGTGTGTGTGTGTATGTATATATATATATACACACACACATACATACACACAAACACACACACACACACCTATAATAAAGGTAAAAAAGGATATATGCGGTGTTATCTTCATTTTAGATATCAAAAGGGTTTTGCGGCTCCCAGTGTTTTGTTTTCGGTGAGAAACGGGTCCAAGTGGCTCTTTGAGTGTTTTGGGTTGCCTACCCCTGCTCTAGGACAACTTGCCACAGCCAACTTGCTAAGGGACAATTCAATGCTAAATTAATTGTCATTCAGTTGCTTTTACAGGTGTCCACACTTTCATTGAAATTATTGTAACTTTTGCATTTCTGGATTGACTTTCTTTGTATTATGATTATTATTGGCCACGGTTCCACTGAAATGAATTTAACTTTTGTACTTAGTGAATTGTCCTGCGGCAAGGTGGCCGTAGAGACTTGGCTGTGGCGAGTTTTGTCCCATTCTGAAGCAAGGAGCAGCACTTAGTACAAAGACAAGGATTAGACTGAAGACGTTTTATCTGAAAAACAAGGCTATAGGAATAGCACTTATGTACCACCCATAATGCTTTACAGCACTATCTGAGCTGTTTACAATGTCCGCATATTGCCCCCAACAATCTGGGCTTTCATTCTGCCAACTTTGGAAGGCTGAGTCAACCTTGAGCCTCGTCAGAATCAAACGCCAGGCTCTGGGCAGAGTCAGCCTGCAATATCGCATTCTAACCGCTGAGCCGCCGGGGTTCGTTTTCAAAACATACTGCTGTGAATTCCAATCACAACTCAAAACTGAGCAAAATTCAGAGGAAGTTTACTTCTGTGAGGTAAGAATGACTACCTCCTGACAAAGGGTTTTCTCCTGCTAAGAAGAGGAATTAAAAAAGAAGGGTTGGGAAAAGGAAATGAACATCTGCAATGCAAAATGCGGTACCTTAGTCATTTGGCCACTACAGTACAACTGAAAAGGACTGGTTTGGACTATGGAACAGGCCCATAGCCATTCTTACAAAGAAGCTGGGGTGTATTTGGTTGGAGAACTCCCATCTCATACATACAAATGTTTTTAATGTTTATCTACAAAATAAAATAATGTCTGTTTATACTGTTACTTTAGATCAGTTATTTTAGCAAAGAAAGAAAGGGAATGCTTGTTTAGACTGCACAAAGTTATTTGTTAGAAACTGGAGGATAACTTAAATCTCACTGGTGGACCTCCTCTTCCAAGAGATTCCCAATCAAAGAATTAATGAAATGCTGCCATCAGACAGTGAGCTTCCTCTCATACCCTTGTTTGTCCAGCTGAGGAGATTTTTTGCCCTCCTTCCTTCATCCCAGCTTTCAAAAAATCGAAAGTGCTTTGAATCTTCTCGTCCAAAGCCCAGAACAACAAACCTAATGCCAGTTCACAAAAGGTGACTATGAAATTGCATGATCTTTCATGTGGACAAGCCCTTACAATTCCTTTTTAAAAAACAAACCAAATGTCTGAGTTTATTAAGAAATGGAGGGAATACAGGAACGTGACATTCACACACAAAAAGAATAGCTAAACCTGCTCTTGAATATCAGGGCATGTTTCATGTTCACTGCAGATCAAATAATCTGGACGTTCTATCTGAATATTGTTAGGCAGACCCTCCTTTTTTCCCTCTCACGTGTCTAGACTACCACCCTCAGTTTAAAATAATATGGAAGATAATTGAAAGACAACCTCTTTGTGGAGTCTAGTGCTTTGTCCAAACAAGGAAAATACTCCATCTCTGATATCACCAGACTATCTAGTAAAGTAGGAAGTTATCTACTTTGGAACACACGTTTCTGACTTCAAGGTTTATTTCAAAGACAGGTACAGAGCAAAACAATTAACAATGTTTAGAAGTAAAAGAGAAAGGTTGGCCATAAAACACACGCTAAAAGATAGCTACGGTGGTAATAATAGAATAATAACAGATCCCCTCCTCTCCCTCCCCTCGTCTTGCTCCCTCCCCTCCCATCTTTTAATTATAATTTTGTATTCTTATGATTTTATCACTTTTAATGTTGTAAACCGCCCAGAATCACCTTGTGGCGACATGGACAGCAAATACACTTAATAAAAATAAATACTCTATTAAACCTTTTTAGTCTCTATTATATATCCCACCTTGGTCCTTTAATTTAACCTTAGGCACCTTTTTCAGTCTGTATTACCTGTGGTGTCAACCTGTGGCAGAAATCGGAGGAAGATAGGCCGTGCATATGGAGGTAATGCTTTCTGTATCTCCAAATACAGAATGTTAGGATTCAGTTTTGCTTTTGGGTCAGCAATAGCTGCCATTCCAGCCTTGCCTTCCACTCCTAAAATTTAAAAAAGGAAATAAGCAAAATTATATCAGATTTTTATTATGGTCACAGCCCAGCATAAAGCAAAATGATAAAGACTACCCACTCTAATAGGTACATTTTCACAAAGAAGCCACTGGCAGCCAACTAATTCACAACTGGAGATCCAATCCAGATGTGCACCCCTGCTCCACAGCTAAAGAGCCTAGCTGCAGAGAATAAGCACTGGAGGGACTTTGCTTTTCTCCTTTTCTAAATAACTCTCTTCCATTTGTCAGTGGATCTGTGACTGCAACAGGAAGACTTATTTGGCTACACCAGCCAGCTATTGCAGCAACCACATATCAAATGGTTTTAATAGGCTGCAAATATGTATTGCAACTTGTTTTTTCACCCTGTTTTTCGTGCCTCACTTCCTTTTTGTATTCTCTTACCAAATTCTTAATTGGTAAACCACCGCAGAAGATTCTGGGTCTTCCATTTGTGCATGGCACCTGTTCCCCATTAGTGCAGTGCACTAATATTTAATTTATATGAGACTCAATGGTTAGAAAGTGGGATAAATGTATAATAACTCAGCCAATTACATCAAATAATTAACCTAAGCTGTTTCCTGTCATACATTCTCCATGTGGAAAGTTGAAGCAACTTTGCAAAACAAAACAAACAAATCCTCTGTGTTGCTTTTTGCTCTAAGACCAAAAGTAATAACTATTTGTTCAAGCAAGTGAGCTAACACAGAAGAGGCATCTGAAGGAGCGATAGATGCTGTTGACACAGCAAAGCAAAACACCTTGCCATTAAACAGAAGAGGATCAACTTCTCATTCTACTAATGGTCATTTTTGCCTGTTTTACATCGGTTCAGACAGCTGCTTCTGTTTAAGTCTCAGAATGAATACCACTGGAAAATAACTGGACTTCCTGTAATATATCTGTTGCCGTAACAGCTTGTACCCTTATCTCTCTATTACTCTATGGCTACTGTTCCAGAGATTTTTTTCCAGCCCTAACATACATATAAATTAATGATTTTCAGTGTTACTATAGGTGTATGCTTTGAGCTGCCTTTGTTGTTTCTTTTTATTATACAGTATCTCCCATCACCAAACCCAATAGTATCCACTGATTTTGAACTTGACAGACCTGCTTGCTGAGTTTTTAAATTCTAAATTACCTGGTACCTCTACCCCATAAACGGCCACATCTGTCTTGCTGAGAATATGGCTGAGGATTCCCTCAACTTCTGTGGTGGAAACGTTCTCCCCACGCCAGCGGAATGTATCCCCACTGCGGTCTTTGAAGTACATATAGCCAAGATCATCCATCACTAGGACATCTCCTGCAGGAAGAATAGGATTTCAGTATGTATCACGAAGCCTGTGCTTCTGCCAAACTGTATCTTCCAGCTGGGAGTTCAACCAAATGAGGGTAAAGGTAAATGTTTCTCTGTCCAGTTGTGTCCAACTCTAGAGCGCGGTGCTCATCTCCATTTCTTGCCTGAGGGAGCCAGCATTGTCCAAGACATTTTCTGTGGTCATGTGACCAGCATGGCTATATGCCCAAAGAGCACGGAATATACTGTTACCTTCCCACCATAGTGATACCTGTGAGCCTATTCATTTGCATGCTTTCAAACTGCTAGCTGGGCAGGAGCTGGGGCAAGAATGGGAGCTCGTCCCAATGTGCGGCACTTGGGTCTCGAACCTGAGCGGTCAGCTTTCCAGTTGAAAAGCTCAGCATCTTTAACCGCTGAGCCATTGCGCCCCTCTTCAACAAATGAGGACTAGAATACAATAAGCATATTGTTTCCTAATTACCGATACAACAGATGGATCAAGAACAAACATGCAAAAATGGTTTGGTAAAAGGGAAAGAAAGACCATCCACATTATACCTAAACTATCTCTCAGGAATGATGGCCAGAACCAAATCAAGAAACTCCTTGTAGAAGAACAACCTCCATCTATCCTGGAAAGTAATTCTATTCATCCCAAAACAGAGCAAAATCAATAATGTTGATAAATAAGCTTAGGCAATAAAAGTGTTTTATTTGCACTGCATTGTGCTTTTAAGCCGTCAATGGTTTTAAGTTAAAGTAAGTGAACTAACAGTATTGGTAAGGTGACCAATCATCCTCCTTTCGGGAGGACAGTCCTTTTGCAAGTTCTGTCCTCTCTTGAAAAGTGTCCTCCTACATGTCCTCCTTTTCGATATTTGAAGACTAATCTGTAAATCTCCGTATTCGATCGATGCCGATCCGATCCATTGCATGTGATGTGACGTATTTGTATTTGACATGACGATTCGTCAAGCCTCGGTACAGTGTGGCGAGACGCGATTATGAGACGCATGTGCTCCACACAGGAGAATTGTTTTACGAGAGTGCGCCGCGCGCAAGTGGCTTTGTTTACTTCTTACCGAAACGACAGAGTACACACACATGCATTAGACTCACTTTTTTTCTTCAATTTATTTGTGTCCTCCTTCTCATTGTAAAAAAGTTGGTCACCTTGTATTGGGATGTTTACAAAATACTGCTTCCCTGAATCATCATGCATAAGAAGCAGCAACTTTGGATTCATCATAGCATTAAGTGATTTTATTCAGGTTCAGATATTGTTTCTTTTAAATACTACCACAGGTCTATGCTTAAGGAAGAATTTCAAATATCTGTCTTTAATTTCTGAGGAACTTAGATAGTGCATAATTTTGTAATTTTGACTATAATATATGAATAATTCAAAATTATCCTTCTAGGACACAAAGGGGCCAAGACAACTACCTGTAAGATAAGCCTGATCTCCTTTTTGGAAGACATTATAAGCTATTTTCTTGTTAGTTGCATTCTGATTGACATAGCCATCAAATCTCCGCAAGGGGTCTTCTTGGTTTATCCTGCCCACAAGAAGTCCGGGTTCTCCTAAATAAAGGAAGAATTTAAAATATATATATATATATATATATTCTGTGTTACAGCATTATGGATACCCGGATGGATTCTTTATATTTGCTATTACCTTTGGCACAACATCGCAACAAAAATTGAGACACAAATATTACAATTTACTTCTTTTCATCTAGCAGTTCTCTAACTGATCTGGTTAAGAATCTTACTGAATAGTCATTTCATTTAAAATTTGTCTCTTACTATCCTAACACATTTCAGCAGTACCCTAGCTGAAAATTGCAGGGCTGAAATAAATGCTGAATATTTTTAAAAGTGCATACTCAATATAAAATGTTATTTGATTCCATTATAAAGTAAGATTTTTTAAAAGGATTATGTATTTGTATTTTCAAACTCATCCTCTCCTAAATATATATTTCTAAATGTGTCTTGCCCCCAAAGTATGTTCTCTTGTAATGGTTGCCTTTGAGCTCCCCCCTCCAAAAAAAGAAAAAAAAGAACTAAAAAGAAAGTTATATTCTGAATCACAATTGGTCAAGGAAATTCAAATCAAGACCATCTGCTTCAAATGCAGCCCAAACAAAATTCACGAGTATCTGTAATCTGTAAATCAAAGTAAGATAACACATATAAGCTAATTAACTAATTTGCTAAGCTGAATCGCTGCTATCGTAACCTTTTCTTTAGTATTTTTCTTAATTTAATTGCTTTTATCCTTTCTATATGATCCTGTGTTTTCCATGTCTACTCAGCCTGTCTTCTTTAGGCCTCTCTTAAATATATATATTTTTAATTCTTTTTTTTCTTTTCAAATATCAGTGATTAACTTTGTTATTTCACAAGTTTCCATTTGTCATTTGCTTTACTTCATTTACACATCTGCTTACCTACTTATCTGCCACCTTTCAACTATTCAGATTGTGGAGGTAGTTTTAAAACATGATTAAATATTGTTCATGGCGAATAGGCAAAAGGCTTTGTACTCTTGAACATCGATGCTTTTTCATCTCTTGTCTTTATAATGGCATACAGATAGTCCTCTTTTAACAACCACTCATTCAGCGACCAAAATTACAACTATTATGGGATCATGATCTGGGAGTTTAGTGACTGGCTTGCAGTAACAATGTTGCGGTGTCTGGGGTCACATACATTAATTGCCATTCGCAACCTTCCCAAGCAAAGTCAATGGAGAAGCCAGCAGGAGGTTGCAAACAGTGACCATGGGGTGTCATGCTTAACAATTGTATGAAACTTGCTTAATGATAGCCATTGGAAGTGCAGGAACTGCCTTCACTAAGTGATGTGGTAATGTGACATCACACTTCACAACCACATCACTTGAGAGAAATTCCAGTGCCAATTACTATTGTCCAGCAAGGACTACTTGTATTTGCCTAAGAAGCAGATCAAAAAGTCGCCTCTCCGGTCCTGTAAATTCTCCTGCCCTTGATTAATTTGGGCACAATAATAATAAACAATATCCAGACCAGCGATACTCCTCGACAATTGGCATTGTGTAGGAACCTCTATTCTTCAAGTCACAATTAAGGCATAAAGCATTTTCAGACTTACTTACCTGGTTGGCAGGAGATACAAAGTCCATTTGTGCCACGTATTAGTTCCATGGTATCCTCATTAACTTTCACCAAGCGGATAGGATATACATTTGGCAAAATCCGGCTATGGAAGCCACAGGCTCCCACCTGTCAAGAATAAAAAAATTAAAAGCAAAGGAGGCCTCCAAAAGCTGCATACATTTCTCTAAGGAGGTTATTATTTACTAGGAAAATATTCTGTGATTTTCCAAGCTCTACAAAATGGTGAAATGTGACTTGAGGGGACACCAAGCAAAAAAGAACATTGGGACTGGCCCGTTCCACTTACGCTGGCAGGAAAGGGCATCCTGCAGACCCCAAGGAATTCTGGCCTGCAGGGTCCAGGAGAAGGATCTTTGCTGCCATGGTTCCTGTCTTCTGGAACATCAGGTCCCTTGAGGTGAGATTTGCTCCTACCCTCTTGGCCTTCTGCAAGTGCCTCAAAACCTGGCTCTAGCAATTGGCCTGTGGCTCTGATGGGGCATTCCATGTTGGAGGTGGATTAGCAAAAGATTATGCATCCACCTAGTAGTATTGGTTTTTTTTTAACATTTCATCTCTTATTCATTTTAATATTGAATGTTTTAATATTTTGTACCTTTGTTTTTATGATGCTGTAAACCACCCAGATGCTCAATAGTGAGATGGGCAGCATATTCATTAATTTATTAAATTTATATGCTACCCATCTCACTATTGAACATCTTAAATGATACAATTAGAAGGTTGAAAATATTAAAACACTGGGCATTAAAATTAATAGCAAAGTAGATAAAAAGAACCAATGTACAAAACGGGTGGAAGTGGAATCTCCATCTAATCTACCAGCCACCTCCAGAATGGGATGCCCTCATTGGGCCCCCATGTTAGCCAGCTCAGGTTCTTGGCAATTTGTATTTAAAATCCAGGAATGGGATGTAAATCTGAAGGAGAGCAGTATTCAAACAAGTGAAGTTTTCTCCTCCTTGTATTATATAAGGATTTGGGGAAAGACAAAATGTTTTTCATTTTCTATGTACCAATAAGCCTGCAGGCTAAAATCTCTAGTGCTACATAGCACAGCACAAGAAAGACTTGAGGTCCGGCATGAGAAAAAAAAAATAATCTCCATGGTTCCTAGACTTCTAATCAGGAATATTCCTCTTCAGGGATAGAATATATTGCAACATGTTACTGCAACCCCAGTTTTTGCAGTCTGTAAATTAAACAAACATTGATAAAAGCCCACAGCATTAAAGAGAGAATGCTATTAGCAACTGGTAACAAGCAGTAGTAACTGCTTCAGGGTAGTAACTGAACCTGCCAAGAGTCAACAAATAGTTGCCATATCTACAGTAATAGTGACCTTCTCTGTGAAGGGATTATCCTACTAATCCAATCACTTCTTCAGTGACTTTAAAAACCCAGCTGTCTCCCTTCATATAGTCACAGCACTGTAGCATGAAATCCAGCCAAGTGGTCTTAAAGGGGACGCTCCCTCATTGCAGATGGGCAGCTATGCAAAAAATGGCACATTCCCAGGCTGCTGGGAAGTGAAGCTGAGAAAGCCCACATGCTACAGATTTTGCAAACGTTGCCCCATCCTTGCATGCAGAGCTTGATTAAAAAAAAAAAAAAACTATCCGAAGTATAGAAAGACAAACTTCTCAATTTACCTTTCCATCTACATTAGCAATGCTACAGTTACACTCAGTAGCCCCATAGAATTCTCCAATCTGTTTGATTCGGAAGCGCTGTGTGAAGTCTTCCCAAATGGTGAGCCTCAAGCCGTTTCCAATAGCTAGCCGCACCTGGTGCTGCCTTTCTGCCTCCCGCACTGGTTGGTTCAGCAGGTATCTGCAAATCTCCCCGATATATTGGATGATCTTTGAAAAGAAAGACACAATTTGAAAGAGTAACCTTGCAAAGCCCTGAGGAAATTGGATAATAAGGCAACTGATTCAAGGTACACTGCATCTTGATCCAATTTGCTTAAGGAGTTTTTCTGGCTTCAAATGAAAAAGTAATTGCGTTTGCAAAATGCCAATAGTTCTGTCTTGTTTCTAAAGCTGATTTGTTTATATAATTAGAATAGTTAGAAACATTTTAAATGTGATTAATCAAAACCAGCAATCTGTTTAAAAAGTATTAATGAAATAGTTGCAACTCGTAGATTGAAACCACTGTTTTAGAAATAAGAAAGCAGGCTTTTTCTGAGACAGAATTTGTCGATACAACTATGTATTATTTAAACATTTTCCAAACTAAATTTCTCTTCATACATAGATAACTAATAAAAGATAACATGGTTGACTATGGAATCATAAAAAAATAGTACTGCTAAATGTTCACGTGAATGTATAAATGTTTGCATACTCCACTCAAAAAGCACAACATAATTACAAGCTGATGTGAATGCCAAGAAGGCTTTTAAAAATGCTTTTTATGTTTTTACTATTTTATTACCACAGTGAAATGTTAAGGGTTATGCTATAGAGCAGAGGTTCCCAACCAAGGGTGCTTGTACCCCCTGGGGGTGCGAGACGATATTCCAGGGGGTGCAAAAACTTGGGTTTTCAAAATGATAGTGTACATGCATAATTTGTTGCTGTTATTTTGAACTTTTGTAAGCGGTGCGAGAATATATCAGGAGCGTTCTAGGGGTGCGGGGTATAGAAAAGGTTGGGAACCACTGCTATAGAGGATGGGCAGCTAAATAAATCTTTTAAATAAACCACACAAGTTATTTGAACAATAAAAAGTATTATTAACCCTGTTTACTACAATCAACCATAACAGTGTTGGATTCCAACATGTGAAAGAATCCTAGCCTTTCTAAACTGCAAGAAATGTTTCCTGCTTCTTACTTAAGGGCAATCTTTTAACAACACACCAGACAAAGCAAATTGCTCAAGAACAGCCACTCTTTTAATATAAGCTTTTTTTTTTTTGTTTACTGGGTTATTGTCCAAAAAAGCATGTTTAAATTTGGCTATTCACAGAGTAATTAAAGATTAAATAAAGAGTAAATAAAGGATTAAAGTACTAGAATAGAGGTTACTCCTTGTTTCAAACCTCAAAGCACAGGAAAGGCAAGTCGGTTTGGTGCCTCGAAGGGTGGCATGCAAGATACTGAGAGGAAACAGATTTGACTTTTTCAATTTTTAAGCTTGTGTTATCCAAAATGGCCACACTTATGAAAGGATGGCCAGTAAATCAAGGGATTTCCTATTGGAACCTTCTTTTGCAAAAAAAAAAAAAAAAAAGTAAGTTCCCAGTAGGTCTGCAGAGTGAAGTAGGCTACCCAAACTACAGCAACAACAAAAGCTTAATGACATATAGCCAGGAAAAGCAGATAAAACTAGGTTCATCTCCGCTCCAGAAAATGAAGAGATTATTTCTCGATGCTGTGAAATTGATGGCATCTGAGAGGCCTGTTGATCTGCTCCTGGGCCATAATCTACTGAGATTCTGGACCTTTAACTCTGCCACTGTCCGTGCCCATTAATTTGTTTCTGCGGCAGCTGCATTTAATGCATAGGTTTAGTAGCATTTACAATAAATGACTTCTGGTTATGGCTCAACTCCACTTCCTGCCATTATCTGAGCAAGAAAGCTTCCTAATAGCAGCGATTCAACGATGGATTAGTGATTACCCTTCCACGGCTGCTATTGCTTCTAGCCTTTCTGAATCTGGTTGAGACACCAATTGGCTAGAAGCTGGACAAAAAAGCTTTGGGAGTAACCTATTAAAGTATTACGTTGAACTGTAAGTGAGATATTATAAGGCAGTGATGAACTTCCCAACGGCCATGGTCTACTTTTCTTTTGCCCTGACATTTTGCCAGCACTTGTGGCTGGTCAGGGCAAAAGAAAACTAGTTTACAGCCATTCAGCCTGAAAACACATGACTGCTTCATTGATGCCAGCTATGAAAAACTAGACCAGTATATCGCAAGCAAGGTCATTTCTCAGTTTGTCCACATCCCGTTACCGTTGCCTTTTCTTGGTTCTTTATTTTTCTTTTTAATGTGTAACTGTCTTGCCAAGCAGCCTTCCCCAAAGTTGCATTTGCTCCCACTTACTAACTGTGGTGCCTACAAGCAAGAGTTCAGAGATCTCCTTACTGTACACTTGTATTTCACACAGTCATCCCAGAAGCGACTGGCAGAAAATTTCTTCTTAATCACTACCGTCAGACCATGAACCACACACTGGCCGATACCCATGATGTTCCCTAAGAGACAGAAAGAGAGAGACTCAGCAGAGACATGCTTGCCAGGAACCCTGACTTAGGAGATTGACTTGTGACTTTCCTCACTAGCTTTCCCACTGATTTTGCTTGTGGGAAGTTGGCAGGGAAGGTCGCTAAATGAGTGGTTGTTAACGGAGAATGCCCAAGCCAAACTCCATCCTAAAACATGCAGCCATAATGCCAGCCTACCTGCTGAGTGGTACAGTGGTAGACAGTTATAGATTATGTCATCTTGGGTCACTCTGTAAGCGTAATAACCAAAAGCAGAAATTCGGTAATATCTGCAATAAAAGAAAAAAATAGGTATCAATAGAGTTGCACTTAATTTGTACTAGATAACATACAAGATTTGTGAAAATTCTTCTAGGATCAAAGGACAGTTTCATCTTGCAGAAAACCAGTGATACAAGTACTGGAATGCAGTATGAGTGCTCAGTGTGGTCAGCTGGCACCTAGACTGCAGTGCGTGGATACATCTCGGGAAGATACACAGGAGAAACTGTAGGTCCTCACTTAACAACAGCAACTGAGTCTGGAATTTACATTGTTAAAGTGATGCAGCCATAAAGATTGATATCATGTGACTTCATCGCTTAAGCAGTGGCAAATCTTGGAAGTTGTTTTGTCATCATAAGGATTGTGGGCCCTTAAGTGAGGACCTCACCTGACTGGGACTTGTGAATTCCTGCCAGTTTTCAACAAGCAGTCAATGAGGGACCAGGCAGGAAGCTGCAAGCCTTAGGGAACAAGAAGCTTCCTTTAAGGGGCTCACAAGCAGGCCAACGGGGGCCCGTGAAGGTTATGGAGTGCTGCAGGATGGAGGAGGGAGTCCTCTGCTGCAGCATGTGCTGCAAAGCCAGGGGTCAGGCAGCACAGTACAAATGTGGCTGGGCAAATGGTTACCTGCCCACCCAGGGCTCACACTCAACCTACTACCTGGGGGCTCCTCTTGGGAGAAAAAGTGATGGGAACAGGAATGACTTAGGACAGGGGTGTCAGCGCTGAGATCAGCGCAGAGAAGGGAAATGGAAGGGAAGAGAAAGGTACAACCTGATGGATCACCATTTAGCCTTTCCGCTAAAGACGAAGAGCCAATCTTCACCACGTCTCTCTTGGGCTAAGACTAAGTCGTGACTGGGGATTCCTAGCCTGAGGAAGAGAGGCGTGGCAAAGGTTGATTGACTTAGTCTCTAGGGCAGAAAGGCAAGATCAACCCATCTGTGGATTCTCCATTCGTCATGCTGGAGAAAGTGATGGGAATGGGAATGACTTAGGACAGGGGTGTCAAACTGCCAGCCCGCGGGACGGTTTCGTCATACCGAAGTCATGCCCGCATTATTGTCGGCAATGCAAAAAGAGTCGCAATACGTTGCGACACGTCACGTGATGTTGCGAATTTTGACACCCGTGACTTAGGAGAATGACTTGTGACCTTCCTCACAAGCTTTCCCATTGATTTTGCTTGTGGGAAGTTGGCAGGAAAGGTCGCTAAATGAGTGGCTGTTAACTGAGAATACCTGTACACTCAACTCAATTACACAAAGATGAGAAGATTATTTTAGCTCTCAAGTCATCCAAACTGATTTTGCAAAGTAGAGGGGAAAGGTTGTTTTAAAGAACTCTTTCTTTATGAGTAACTCTTAAATTATTATTTAGTTAAATCTTCTCTTTGTCATTTTAACTCTTCATCTATTTGCTTTGCTATTGTTTGTTCAATTAGCCCTTATCTGTTTCTCTCTGTGTAAAGAAATACAGAGCAGAACCAGATCTTGTGAACAGAACAAACGCTATCAAGCCTCTTTCCCAAGAAAGTTGCAGTTGTACTTTTACTGTGCAACTGCAGCTTTTCCCTGTATCCTCCAGTACCCCCCACTATGAGTGAACAATTTTTTTACATTTATATATATATATTTCCTTCAGGAGCTCATGGCTGCATTTTAGTGCAATGCATGTTTCAGAAATGATTAGGAAAATTAGATTCCGTGTGAACTTAGCATCTCTACTATTCATTAAAGCTGATCCTTCTTTTTTAGGCTCTTGGAGAAATTTTGAGAGTGATCATTATTATGACTCTCAAAGCAGCCACACTATTTTTTTTAAGTCTGTGCAGAAGCCCGGGGGGGGGGGAAGCTGCAGCATTAATGAATAGCATAGAGGTGATGTGCTCATGCTTATGTGAGGTTTGAAATGTTCCTTTAAAATTATTGTTGAATATTGCTGAATGTATAATCCTTGCCACTTGTTCTATCAACTTAAAAACCTGTGAAAAAGTTGGACTAAGAAACAGCTATACTTCCAATGAGTTATGGCAGAGAGTTAGTAATAGTGGGGAGTTATAATTATAATTATAATAACTAAGTGGAGATTTGAATCAGAAGTAATCTAATGCTCTAATTGCTACATTGTCTGATCACATATAAGGTCAAGAGTTCTAAGACTTCTTGAGCCATTTCCAAGTATTAGCTTCTTTCAAATCCTCTTGCTTACATAATAGTCCTTGCATACTTCCACCAAGGCTTCCATTTTCCTTACACTCCATAGAAACAAAATGGTAATACCAGGGGCATTTGGAGGTGTGTTTCTGTGTGTGTGCATGCATGCGCACACACAAATCTTTCTTCTATAGGAGAAGTATCCACATCCCAAAGCCTCCTTCATTTATCCACATAATAAAAAAAACCTCCAGAAATAAAAATATTAAATATATTCTGAGTGGTCAGAATATAGGGGATATAGTTATTGAGCCCCTGTCATGGTCTGACCACTCTCTCCTTCGCTTGGACTTTCTGACCGCTGCACCCCACCGCAGGGAGGCGGAACCAGTGAGATGGTACCGCCCCAGGCGGCTGATGGAACCCGAGCGGTTCCAGATGGAGCTTGGGCCAATTCCTGAGATTCGGATACACGACTCGGTCGAAGAGTTGGCGGCAGCCTGGGATAGGGCTGCGGCCGGTGCTCTAGATTGGGTCGTGCCTTTGCGGCCTCTGATTCGACGTACGTCTCGATTGGCCCCTCGGTTTACTGAGGGGCTGAGAGAGATGAAACGCCGGAAAAGATGCCTAGAGAGCAGTTGGAGATCGAGCCGTGGCGAATCTAACCGAACACTAGTAAGAGACCATATTAGGTCCTACCTAGCGGCGATAAAAGCAGAGAAGTGTTCTTACCTCACTGCTCTTATCGCGTCATCAGATAACCGCCCAGCCTCCTTGTTTAGGGTGACCCGCTCCCTCCTTCATCAGGAGGTGAGAGGAGACCCCTTAGAGGGTAGAGCTGAGGATTTTGGAAAATATCTGCATGATAAAATCGCTCAGATACAGGAAGGCTTTGATTTCAACTGGGTATATCCGGTGGGAGAGACGGAGTCTGGTCTTGAGACTGCTATCTGGGCTGAGTTTGACCCCGTGACTCCCGAGGACGTGGACAGGTTGCTCGGGGGACTTAGGGCGACCACTTGTTCATTGGACCCGTGCCCCTCCTGGCTGGTGTTGGCATCCTGGGAGGTGGTACGAGGCTGGTTCCAGGCAATCATTAATGCTTCTTTAAGTGAGGGTGTCTTCCCTGCTGCCTTGAAAGAGGCGGTAGTGAGGCCTCTCCTTAAGAAGCCTACCCTGGATCCAGCTGTTTTATCAAATTATCGTCCTGTCTCCAACCTTCGCTTTCTTGCGAAGGTTGTCGAGAGCGTGGTTGCCCGACAGTTCCCGCGACACCTGGAGGAATCGTTATACCTGGATCCACACCAGTCGGGCTTCAGGCCTGGTTACAGCACGGAAACAGCATTGGTCGCGTTGGTGGACGATCTCTGGCGGGCCCGGGACAGAGGTTGTTCCTCTGCTCTGGTGCTATTGGACCTCTCGGCTGCTTTTGATACCATCGATCATGGTATCATGCTGCAACGGTTGGGGTATAGGGGGCACTGTTTTGCGGTGGTTCTCCTCCTTCCTCTCCGGCTGGATGCAGTCTGTGTTGACAGGGGGCCAGAGGTTGACCCCGAGACCCCTCGTATGTGGGGTACCTCAGGGATCGGTCCTCTCGCCCCTACTGTTCAACATTTATGTAAAACCGCTGGGTGAGATCATCCGTGGTTTTGGTGTGGAGTACCATCTGTACGCTGATGATACTCAGCTGTACATTTCCACGCCAAACCACCCCAACGATGCTCTTGCCGTGCTGACCCAGTGCCTGGAGGCCGTGCGGGTCTGGATGGGGAAGAACGGACTCAAGCTCAACCCTTCCAAGACCGAGTGGCTGTGGCTACCGTCGTCCCGGTTTAGTCAATTGATTCCTTCGTTGTCCGTTGGGGGCAAAACAGTGGCCCCCGCGGAAAGGGTTCGCAATTTGGGAGTCCTCCTGGATTCACGGCTGTCTTTAGAGGACCATTTGACGGCCGTGGCCGGGAGGATGTTCTATCAGGTTCGCCTGGTACAGCAGTTGCGTCCCTTCCTAGACCGGGACTCGCTATGCACAGTTACTCATGCCTTCGTCACTTCCAGGCTGGACTACTGTAATGCTCTCTACATGGGGCTCCCCTTGAGATGCACCCGGAGGCTTCAGCTGGCCCAGAATGCGGCCGCGCGGGTAGTGACCGGAGCGTCATGGCGCTCCCATGTAACATCGCTCCTGCGCGAGCTGCACTGGTTGCCGGTGGCCTTCCGGGTGCGTTTCAAGGTGTTAGTGACCATCTTTAAAACGCTCCATGGCATCGGACCCGGATATTTACAGGACCGCCTTCTGCCAGCAAATACCTCCCGCCATCCGGTACGCTCCCACAGAGTGGGTCTCCTCAGGGTGCCGTCGGCCAATGTCGGCTGGCGACCCCCAGGGGGAGGGCCTTCTCTGTGGGAGCTCCAACGCTTTGGAATGAGCTCCCCCCCCCGAACTCCGTACGATGACGGAATTGCGTTCCTTCCGTCGAGAATTAAAAACATATTTATTCCGACAAGCCGGCCTGGGATAGTAGCTCCGGTTCCAACAAGGCCATAATTGTTTTTAGGGGATTGAGTTTTTAGATTGTGTATTGGGTTTTTAAATGATTGGGCCAAATTATTTAATTTATTTTTAATAATTTTACTTTTTGTATGTTGACGTTTTAAATTGGGCTGTACACCGCCCCGAGTTCTTCGGGAGGGGGGCGGTATAAAAATCTTAAAAAAAAAATAATAATAATAAACGACCAAGGCCAGGTACTGTTCCTCACCTACTGTGCACCACAATCGCAGCTTTTGGCATTCCAGTTGTTCCAGAGGTGTAAATGTAGAACAGCCGATCTAGAAAGACAGCACAGCAGCGAGGGATGAGTTTGAGATCAGCTTCTCTTTGTTATTTCTACTTAACAAGTTACCCATCTCAAGGAGACAGCTGCTTCAAATGCAGAGCACAGGCCCAAAAGCAAGGAGGTTAGGCTACCTCCCCGATAATAATTCACAGCCTGGGTTGTCAGAACCTGTTTTGCTCATCTGAACCAAGTACACAGCCCTAAAGATGTAAAAATTTTTTGCCTCCACTTGTCTGTGGAACTACGGTAGGACAACTAGTAACATGAATATAGAGGAAAGGTCACATAAAACTCTCCCTGCAGCACACCTCACCAGGAAGGGGGGTGGGTGGGGGTGGGGCAGGAACTGCCAACACCCTAGGCTCTTTCTCTCTTCATCAGAAGGCTGATTGCAAGGAAACATACCATCTAATCCCTTGGTTGAAACATGAGTTGGATGAGATTTCGATGTCTGTGCCAGCAGAGGATCCAAGTGCTTAGTATCTGGAGGACAGGATTCAGGTACAAAATCTCCAGAACAGAACCTAGTCATATTTTTCCCCAGGATGCCGTTCACTTCAGAGATTGCTGCAACATAAAACCAGCCCTTTTTATTAAAAATGCAAAATAGATGGTGCCCATTTCCATAATCATAAGAAAAAAAATCAATGACAGTATTCAAATTATGATGATTGCTCGCAGATTATATCCTGTCTTGCAATATCTTACCATCATGTCAAACACTACCATATCCAACCCTGGAAGTTTTGAAGTAGAGACTGGACAGCCATTTGTCTTAAATGGTATAGAGTTTCCTGCCTGAACAGAGGATTGGACTAGATCAGGGATCCCCAATCCCTGGTCCGTGGTCCGTGGACCAGTACCGGGCCAAGGCATGCCAGCAACTGGTCCGCACAAACAAGCAAAGCCCCATCTGCGGGATGCAGGCAGCACACAAAACCACACACTCCGGTCCACGGAAAAACCTCTCTCCACGGAACTGGTCCCGGTGCCCAAAAGGTTGGAGACCTCTGGACTAGATGACCTCCAAGGTCCCTTCCAACTTTATTATTATTATTGTTGTTGTTGCTGTAATTACGAAAAGTTTTGTCTTTTTAAAATTGGGGTATTCTTGCTACTCTTTTCCAGTGTGGATTCGAATGGTCTGTTTTTGAAAAACAAAATTTGCAACTATTTCTGTGTTTCCACATGCAGATTAACATCACAGTTCTTCATGTGGTTACTATTACAGGTAGTCCTCGACTTACAAGAGTCCACAAAGTGACTGTTCGAAGTTACAACGGCACTAAAAAAAGTAACTTGACCACCCAGGGTCATGTGATTTACATTCGGATGCTTGACAACTGATTCATATTTATGATAGTTCCAGTGTCCTGGGATCATGTGATCACTCTTTGCAACATTCTGACAAGCAAAGTCAATGGGGAAGCCAGACTCGCTTAACAACGGTGTCACTAATTTAACAACTGCAGTGGTTCACTTAACCAATGTGGCAAGAAAAGTCGTAAAATGGGATGACACTCGCTTAACAAATGTCTCATGCAACAACATAAATTCTGGGCTCAGTTGTGATCATAAGTTAAGGGCTACCTATATACAAGATTGCCTAATTAAATGTTATAGTTCTGTTTTAATTACTATTCTTTCAAACCATGCAGGGGAACACACAACTGTTATAAGAGTCTAAAGTCCCCTACTGGTTCATGTGGAAAGAGACTGTTTTGAGGGTTTTATATTCTTCCTAAATCCATTTATTCCAAAAAGCACGCAGCCCAGAGGACTACAGTCCAAATTTAACAGAAAGTGAATTTATGTACTGAAGGCTTTGTGGAAGATGTCTTTGGAATCAAGATATACTTTGCGCTCAGAGACAAAGGAAATTGTATTTCTTTCCTCATTAGTTCCCATTCTTTTGTCATAGTTGAAAGTCAAATATATGGCCTCATTTTATAAGTAGTCCTTGTGTTAATTGGGACTGGAAACAATTATAAGTTGAGTTGCCCACATAACCAAAAGTCTGGGGGGTTTTGGCCTTTTTCATAGTGGTCATTAAGCAAAAGCCAGGGTTGTGAAGCAAACCCATTCACTTTAAAGGACATTTTTTGCTAGAAACTGAAAAAAGATGCTGGAAACTGGCACACCACAACTGGTCTTAAAGCCACACCACAACTGGTCCTAAAGCTGACCCACATGACTACTGGGAGGAGCTGGGGATGCTTTACATTCTGTAGCTGTCATTACTTCAGTCATATAACAACTAAATGTAAATCAAGGACTGCTTGCATTTTCTTTTTCCCTAATCATTTTTTCTCCCAGGGATTAACATGGCAATGTTTTTTTCCACCGTGTTTGCTGCTTTTATTTCTGTGCTAGTCTTCCCCCTCTCTTTTGTTATTGTTCAAAAAATAATATATCTGATATAGCAAATCAAAAAGTTTGAATTTCCCTTCCTAAAGTTTTAAAATCTCTCCTTGGAGAAAGAGAAGAGGCCCAACCTTGCTATAGAATCTCAGAGAACCCCCTTATAAGCTAGGTTTTATAACAGTATCCTCAAAGGTTTAGGTTAGCTAGCATATATTTCATTTTTAAAGGCAGATCTTTTATAGCATTTTTAAAAACCTGATTGTCACACAACAAACTACGTATCTACCTGTTTTTTTAATTAACATAAAGGAAACCTTTGGAAAAGGACACCCTATCCTATTTCATAGAAGCAAGCCACAGATTTGGAGAATCATCTGTCTAAATGACATGTTAATTATTACTTATAAAAAGGAAATATATATTCCTCAAATGTGTAACAAAGGGCATCTGGTAACTTCTCCCTATCTTGAATGAAAATCTTCCAAGCAAATAAGTATATTAATAATACAGAATATTTATCTATGCTGGGAGAGGCAGTCTGGCTTATTGCTTCAGGTATTGGCCTATTAATTTGGAGATACTGAGTTCTAGTCTTACCTTAAGCACAAAGTCAGCTGAGGGGACCTTGGGTCAGCCAGTCAGTCTCACTCAGCCTTAGAAAGGGCACACCACTTTTGAAATAATGCAAAAAAAAACTTTTGGGACTTGTCCAGGCAGTTGCCAGGATTCAAGGCTGAGTTGAAGCACACACACATACAAACATTTTCCCTATGCTGACTGGACTGTATTCTGGGAAGTAGAATGGAAACTGTTGTCCAAGATCTTAGCAAGCAACAATCTTGCTTCATTATGAGCAATATCCACACAAATAATGTATAATTTCTCCCCTTTCTTCTCTTGTAACACTGAGCATGTCAGCATTGCTTGAAATGAATATTTCATGATTGATTAACCAAGTCAATCCCAAAGACGCTTTTTTCATGTTTTTTCTTTGAAAACATGTCACCTCTCATCCAAGAACCTTCTTCAGTTCTAACTTGAGTTGGAACCATGACTGGGAGGATTAAGAATCTCCACAGACATCCCCAATTCAATCTAATGACAAGTGCAAAGAGGTCATTCACTTTGGCAAGCAGGCATTTTCTCTAAAAAAAATCATTTTCTCCTCGCCAGACTATATAGTTTCAAGACAAGAATGAAAACAGTGGAGGTTAGGAAATCAAACCCAAATATATCTATATATATATCATACCTTCTGATAACTCCCCACCAAAGATGATAGCTTTTGCTCCTGAGGTTTTCACACAGTAAGTCAATGAGTCAAGGCGTAAGTTGAAGTTGATGAGAGCTGCCTCAATACCCACTTTGGCCATCCCCAACCAGAAGCCTACAAATTCTGGTCGGTTCTCCATGAAGATAGCGATTACATCACCCTCACGAAAGCCCTGCTGGTAAAAGAAGTTGGCCACACAGTTGGAATATTCATCCAGTTGCTGGAATGTCCACCTGTCATCAGTAGCTTCATAAATCAAGGCCACTTTGTCTGGATGTTTCCAGACCACTTTCTGGAATATCTTGGGAATATTATTTTTCGCTTTCCTGTGATGATACAGTTCATATTTGACTCGCAAAAGCACCGAGAGTCCTCTGAAAAAGGGATAAGGAAGTATTAATTATTATACCGTAGTGGTTTTAATTGTTTGAGGCATAGATGCAATGCATGAGACATCTGCTTGGTCAACTCCTCAGCCATCCTGACAAAGAATCTGATTTTATATAATTAATACCTCATGTATCTGGCCTACAATCATATTCAGGCCAAAGCTATTACAATGGTGTATCCAAGCAATTCCCCAAAAGAGTACATTTTACAGTAGATAAAGTTGCAGAATTCTTGCTTTACTCTATTTATTCAAATTTTATTTTACTTAATTGGGGGAAAAAAGCTCAGCAACCCATATAAACACTGATTTAGTCATCTATTATTACGCAGTTTCAAATATATTGTGGCACTTTAAAGGACTGAAAACTAGGGAAGAACTAGGGAAGAAGGGAAATCAAAATGTGATGCAAAACTCACATTCCTAAAATTAAATCAAGCTCCTTTCTGAATGGATGGATTCATCACTGCGTCTTGAAAATATTTCCTAATGAAGTCAAGTATTAAAAGAATGCTAATTGCTTGCTAGCTGGGAAAATCTTTCCTGCAATGAAACAGAATACCTTCACAATTAGGAAGGTAGCACCCTATAAATTGGTGCATGGGAGACAGCTACAGTAGGTTTGATTGTTTCAATTTATAGTATATAATCATTCGTTTTACATTTGTGACTCTGGGCAGCTTCCAATTAAAACCCAAAAAAAACAAGTAATAAAACAAATATGCCATCAATACAAAATGTTAAAACAATAAAAACAATGAAAAGCATATAATACAATCACTGGGAGACCCTATGGTAATTCAAGAGCCATACAATCCTATTATGGGCTTCAGACCACTCTCTGGTTCCCAGACCAGATAGAAAAACCACAACAGCTACTTCTTGGTAAGACAGAACAATGTAAGATAGAACGTATCACCACTAGAAGGATTCAGAAATGGCTGACCAACCACACTTAGGGGGTAGTCTTCAGTGGAACTACATTTACATGGAGGGAAGCATGCAGTAGGGTACCTCAAGGTTCTGTCTTAGGCCCAGTATTCTTCAATATCTTCATAAATGATCTAGATAACTCATCAAATTTGCAGATGACATCAAGCTGAGGGGAATAGCTAACACTGTAGATCAGCAGTTCTCAACCTTTTTCAAGGCGAGACCCCGACCTGCGCCACGCATGCGTGGCGAGACCATGACCTGCACCGCGCATACGCGGCGCGACGGCCCGAATCGCGCATGCGTGGCGCGCGCGACAGCCCGAATCGCGCATGTGCGACACGGCGGCCCAAATCGCGCATGCACGGTGCATGCAGCGGCCCAAATTGCGCATGCACGGCACACGTGTGACGGCCCGAATCGCGCATGCACGGCGCAATGGCCCGAATCCCGCATGCGCGGCGCGATGGCCCGGATCGTGCATGCGCGGTGCGCGCACGGCGGCCCGCATCGCGCATGCACAGTGGCCCGAATTGCGCATGCGCAGGGTGCACGCGACGGGCCGAATTGCGCATGCGCGGTGTGACGGCCCGAATCGCGTATGCACGGTGCGCGCGCGACGGCCCGAATCGCGCATGCGCGGCACTACCCCGTGCCGGCCGAGGGGAAAAGGGGAAAAAATGGCGGACTGCGGTGTTTGGCGACCCCCGTGAAATGGTCGTTCGACCCCAAATGGGGTCGCGACCCACAGGTTGAGAATCGCTGCTGTAGATGATAGACTCAAAATTCAGAAGCACCTTGACAGACTGAGCACTGGGCTCTATCCAACAAAATGCAATTCAGTGGTGAGAAAAGTAAGGTCCTATACATAGGCAAGAAAAACCAAATGCACAAATATAGGTGGCATCTGACTCAATAGCAGCAAATGTGAGAGAGATCTACGGTAGGTGTGCTAGTAGACAATCACTTAAGTATGAGCCAGCAGCATGCTGCAGCTGCCAAGAGAGCTAATGGAGTCCTACGGTAGGTTGCATCAACAGAGGGATAGTTTCAAGATTGTCGCTTTACAATGCAGTGGTGAGACCACACTTGAAACACTGTGTCCAATTCTGGTCACCATAGTATAAAAGATATTGAGACTCCAGGAAAGAGTCCAAGAAGAGCAACGAAGATGATAAGGGGTCTGGAGGCTAAAATATAATCAACAGCTGAAAGAAATAAGTATATCTAGTCTAAGAAAGAGAAGGACTGGGGGTGATATGAAAGCAATTTTTTCAGTCTGCTTGAGAGGCTGTCACAGAAAAGAGGCAGTCAACTTGTTCTCCAAAGCACTTGAAGGCAAGTCAAGAAGTAATGGTGGAAGATCGTCAACAAGAGAGCCAACCTAGAATTAAACAGAAATTTCTTGATAAAGCAATTAATCAGTGGAACAGCTTGCCTCTGAAAGTTGTGGGTGGTCCACCACTGGAGGTTTTTAAGAAGAGACTGGATCACCACTTGTCTGGAATGGTATAGGATATCCTGTCATGGGCAGGGGGTTCGACTAGAAGACGTCCTAGGTCCCTTCCAACCATATTATTCTATGTTCTATATTCCAACTTCAAGCCCTTCCAGAAGGCAATTAAGGTCAGGGCCAGCCAGATCTCAAGGGGAATAATATTCTATATGGCAAGAGCAGTGGCAGAAAGGGCCCTAGGTCTCATCAGATGACACTTTCTAGTGGACTGAACCCAGAACAAGCCTCTTCTGCTGAACCTAGTAGAAGGAGTAGATGTCACTGAGGAAAGTAGTCCTTCAAATAACCCAGCCTCATGCCATGTTGGGCTGATGGTTAAAACCACTTTAATTTTTGAATCTGAGAAAGAAAATATAGGGAGAATCTTACTGGTTTTAGCAAATGAAAGTGAGCTAGCTGAAACCATTATTTTTTGGGGAGAGGGGGATGGCTAAGCACAGACAGCAGCTACACTGTGTATTTGGAGAAAACTTTCTGCATTCACTATGCTCTATTTATATACTTGTAAACATCTAAAGGAATTTAATTTTTAAATACTGCCACTGGAACTACTATCAATATATGTGGCATAAACATGTATGAGTACTCAGATTTAGCTCAGTTTATATAACTCTGCACACAACGAGGATAGTGATTAAACAGTTCTTACACTAAGAACACACTCCACAGCTTGTCTCTTTCCTGCTCATAACTACTATTCAGAGCTATTGACATATAAAACCAAGGAATGAAAAAAAAAGAGAAACACTTCAGTCTAAATTCAGTGTTGCAAGCCTCACATTCAAGACTATTTTCAACAATGAACAGCTTCAGCGATACAAAGAAAACATAACTCAAAAAAGAAGTGTGAGGACAAGGAATGCAACAAAAGTGTAAGCGAAATGAGTTATATAAAGAAGGCATCTGAGTTTGTTTACTTTTTTAAAAAAAAAATATTCATCTGCAACAATAAAGTTAGACTTTTTGGAAAATGTTTCCAACCAATTATTTTGATTGCCAGCTAAACTATGACCTCTGCTTGCTATTGCAAATGCTACATGTAGAAAACTCAGTAACTACCGTAGGAGATATTATTGGCCACATTTTTTTCTACTTGTTCCAGCCAATCTCATTTAGCTCTGTTCCCTCCCATGTACATCTATATCTCTGTTTACTAATGAAACAAAAGATATGAAATACAATAGAGGAAATTAATTCAGAATATCCTTCATCCCAAATTGAGTAAGGTCTCAGGTTTAATCCCTTGTAAAGCATGACTGGATAAAGCCTGTGGTCCAGAAGCTGTGGAATTGTGATTTGTCAGAGAAGGCAATTCTTTATCAAGTGGACCATGACTCATTTGTTATAAGGTCATTTTAGACATTCCCATGGGGCTGAAACAGACATATGGTATAACTTTGAACAAATGGAGGCAAAGCATATTACAACCAATGCAATATCCACTTCTAAACATCAACAGTCTGTCCACATTCCTTGATATATTTAAATATATTTAAGTATATCTTATGATGATATTCCTTGATCACAATTATCGCATTGCACAAAAAAGTTTTGTGTAATTCCTAGTTAACACTTCACAGAAAATCTTACCTGCCTGTCCACATTTTATATTTGTTTTGATCGATGTGAAAGATCGATCGGAATGAGAACATGGTGCAATCAATTCAAAAGCTATATTTTCAGGGTTGAGAAAAATATCACGAAAACGGTCACAAGGTCAAGACAATGACTAGCTGTACTGCACTGAGCACATTTATTTTCCTCAAAAGTGGAGTAATAATGGAAGGTATAGTTTTATGATTGGTTAAAGAAGAACATAGAAGATTCCACAGAGGACCAAGCAGTAGCAGAGATAAATGACCTCTTAAAAACTCATCTATCCCTCCTCACTGTGAATGCCCTAATCAGGAGCTTAGGCAGATGAGGAAAGAGAGGCTGGTTTAGTAATAGGCTCTTGGCATTTTGCCCAGCAAAGCTGGCCTATCATAGTGGCCCAAGCTGTGCCAGGAAGGAAACAGAGGAGCCTTTTCAGGCATGAATTGCCCTTTCCATATTCTTAAGAGGCGCTTTATTCTCTGCTGTTATTTCTCACTTGCCATGCAACTGGGAGGAAGTAGAGATCCAGAGGGCACTGACAGTCACTATAACAGCCTTTGTAAGAGCAACAGCCCTAAATCCTTTTAACAAGAAAAAGATCCTAAGGGGACATGCAAAAAACTAGATGCCAAATTCAGTGACAGAGCAACAGGAAAGCAAAGTGTTAGACATAGGAAAGATATTGGGAAAATGTCACAGAGGACCAAACATTAGTAGAGATAAATGACCTCTTAAAACTCATCTATCCCTCCTCACTATGAATGTCCTAATCGGGAGCTTAGTCAGATGAGGAAAGAGAAGCCCCAATTAAAAAAAAATCATCTGTGTAGTAATAGTAAGAAACCAGTTAAGTACACGTAGAGTTTAGACATAGATTTCATTTCCTAGATAAACATTATAGCCAAGAAGTGAAATTCACTCCCATCTTGACACAGGCATACATTTTCTATAACATATAAATAAGAATTCTCTGCTATTGGCTGAGCATAAACTTCATATTATGAATAGTTACAAAATTCTTCAGCTGTACACAAGGCTACAGAAAAACCAAAGGAAAAAGCAGCAGGTAATGTCTACTTAATCTTTTTTTTTTTTAAATGGTTTTCCCTCCCAGAAAGAAAGCAGATTGAGAATCTGGCTCACATATCACCATACTAAACTATAATATGGTTTATTTGATTCATATTTAGCACATTGCGTATGCTAATACCAGCCATATTTTATTCAATAAAACATGACTATGCAAATTGCGGCTTCACATAACGCACAGATTCAGCCCTAAACATCTCTTGCCCTTTAACTTTCAATGAATGCTTTTCCTTAAAAAAAATGCAAGCCAGCTGATCACAATAGGTATGGTCTGGGGATCAGCATTTTATTAATACTATTTATACACTTTAAATGTGTGTTTCAACAACCAGCTGTCTTGAATCCCCTCAAGAAGAGCATTTCTCTTTAAGGTGCATATGCACATTATAGTATTTGGCTTCTGGAACAGACAGGTAAATCCTTCACAGGCTGTTTTCTTACTATTTTATACACACAAGATTTAATAAACGGAAAAACAATTAGCTTGGAATACTATAATTCCCACCTTCCTCTACTTAGCAAAGTCTATTTATTATAAGCATCCATTTATACTTCTATGACTTAAAAAAATTTCACATTTGGGAGGATAGTTGGGAAGACAAAGCCAAAAAGTATTTATAGTAGTCTTTCAAAAGAGTAGTTATCAGAGCTCTTGATCAGGGGAGAATTCATATCCTCCTCCCATGAAGGGATTGAGGCTATACAGATTCATTATCTGGGGCAACAAACATCTTTGGTGAAAACAAACCATCCTGATATCATAAGAAGGCATTGTACTTACAGTAAATCTCTCAGGGCTGTTTTAAAGATGATGCGGAGAAAGTTCCACCCACCACTGCCAATATAAATGCCCAAAGTGACTGCAAGACTCCATGTCCAGGACACACCGAAGAATCGCATGAGGCCCAGTGAGCCAAGAGAAGCAGTACAAACCCCAATTGTGTGCATTCTGCAGAAAAGAAAAGAAAAAAGTTAAGCTTCATGTAAGGTGCTAGGGTAATTTTATCGTAAAAAAAAAAAACCCAGTTAAAATAAACAGAAGATGATCGCAGGGAGACAGACAAACTGGCCATATAATATGGATGGAGCAAAGGTGAAAGGGGCAAATGAAAGGGGCAGGCTAAAGTCTGGATTTATTTATTTGGATTATATTCCACTTTCTTCTAGCACAGGGAATCCTTGACTTAAAACCACAACTGAGCCCGAAATTTCTGTTGCTAAGTGAGATGTGAAGTTTTGCCCCATTTTACAACCTTGCTTGCCACGGATGTTAAGTGAATCACTGCAGTTCAGCTAGTAACAGCAAATCTGGCCTCCCCGTTGACTTTGCTGGTCAGAAGGTCGCAAAAGGAGATCACATGACCCTGTGTCACTGCAACTGTCATAAACATGAGTCAGTTGCCAAGTGGCTGAATTGTGATCATGTGATTATGAGGATGCTGCAATGGTCATAAGTATGAAAAATGGTCATGTGTCACTTTTTTCAGTGCTGTTGTAACTTCAAACGGTCACTAAATGAACTGTTGTAAGTCAAGGACTACCTGTATTTGAAAACAGTAAGATGAATACTCTTTCCTCCCGTTTTACCCTAACGGGGATCCTATCAGAGAAACTGTGTTGAAAGATAATACCTGGCCCAAAGTCCTCCACTGAACTTCCATGCCTGAGTGGAAACTTGAACCTGGTCTTCGTCCAGCATCCTCATTATATACCACATTTCTTTATCAGAGAAAATAAAAAGTACACAACTACCAGAATAAATTCAGAAGGACCTTTCCGGGTCAAGTTACACTGCTGTAATGTACTAAGATTGTGGTTCCTGTTAAAAATTATCCAGATAGTTTAGCTGATGTTATCCACTGTACTTTTTCAAAAACTGAATCATAGTTATTTGATTTGCTGCAGTATCCTCTGTGTGCCTGCAACAACTATGGCAAGCATCTTTTCTTCCCCACTTTTAGTGTAATATTGTTATGACGTTTATGTAAGTGTGTAAAGAAAGAATTGTGGTAACAAAACGTGAGTTTAAATAATACGTTTTAAGAAGATATTAATGGAAAGCAGTAATACAGTATAGAAGTATGAACAATTTGAGAACAGTTCATAAGTGATAGAAAAAATGGAAACAGTTCAGTTTTTGCCTGAAACCAAATTCTCCTATTCTTTCCTACTTTTCTTAATTGAAATCAGAGGCCAAAGATCTAATTTATTTTCAAACACTTTTCTGATCACATAGGGAAGCATTCACCTTTCCTTTCCTGCAGAGTTGACTATTTTTTGCTAGTTGCAGCTGTACTCAAAATAACTCTCAGTTTGTCATATATACGCTGGAGAGAAGATACAACTGAGCACATTCTCAGCACAGAAATTTATGGTCCTCCCACAAATGCTTATGCAGAAATCCACTCCTATTTTTCCCAAGCATTATTTGTCAGTAATCTAGTCTGAATGGAAAATGCTTTTTAGTTGCAACTGTTACTAAGGGTTCATCTTCACTGAAAAAAAGGTAATTACTTTTTTCATCAGTAAGCAATGAAGAAATACTAGTCACTCAACTGTAACTTATCCAGCAATTAACCAGTATAATTAGTTTATCCTTCCTAAAATTTTAATTATTAAATATTTACAATATCTCTGAAGTCATGCAATCTGATTTTGATCACTTCCCTAATCTCAGTTTCAGTGTAATATGCAACAGAGAGGCTATAATAGCAGCAATAGAACTCAGAGCTGCCTCAAAGAAAAAGAGGAATCCAGGCAGTCTAACAATTGTGATCAAAGTGCTGGTTTTAACATTCAAACCCTGAAAGAAACTAGAGACCATTTTATTTAAAAGAATGCTACAGACTCTGAGCTCATCAAGGGAGTAATTCCTCTGCTGCACACTCACATTTTGTAATCAGAAGATAACTGAATAAACAAGTCCTTACAGACAGGACTTTCTGTGAAATCCCAATTGAGACAAGTCTTTTGACAGATAATTTATGGTATGATTCTACTTGTTCTACACAAAAGAAAGTTCCACTGGAATAAATATTTAGTCTCAGGTAATTGAACAAAGAATTGAGGCCAGACCCTACTATTTAGACAAGTAGACTATTGTGTTTACTGCAAAAACCCTTGTTAAACTGCTAGGAAGGAAATGTATTTTTAAAGAAAATACATTCTGTAAGCCAAATCAGCAAAACTACAAGTTAGATAACTGCAGTTGTATCACATAGTAAATACTAAGAAATGATATCAAAAGTAACAACAGTAAATTATCTGGTGCCTTCCAGTTTCAAATATAATAAAACTGATGCAGTATGGCCAATCGGCATGGATATAGGGATTGGGATGGCACCCATTTGGCCTACTAATGAGAATTCGTATTATTCTGCTGAGTTGTTTCCTGCTGCTTCCAAAGCACTTAACCAGGAAAAATGGGACATTGGCAAAAGTTGGGCCAACAAACCAGGTGTGTACAAATCCTTGAATGTATTTTGAGAATGTCTGGCATTTTGTCACAATAGCCAAAGAATGATCTGGGGGATCAGGAAAGTTGTTAATTTAGAATTTTAAAAGCAAAAATTAAATATAGTTTAACTTTTGTTATAAAAATAAACTATCAACTTTATAAATATATAAAGTTAATCAATATTTATTTACAATGTTTGTAAAACATCCCAATCTGAAGACTGTAGGCAATATACTGGTAGTCCTTCTTTTGTGACTACACCTGGAACTGGCAATTCAGTCATTAAATAAATGAAAGTATGGAAATATTAGTCAAAATTACTTTTTCATTACCATCATAAGTACAAACTACAAAGACAGCCACTAAACAAGAGCTACCTGTATAACAAAGCAATTATATAAAAAGCAGCACCATAAAAGTAATCAACTCCCCAAAATGAATGGTCATCAACATGTATTAAGATTAAAAGGAGAATGGAACAAAACTGTTTTATCTATGAAATGCCAAGAAGGGAGCTGCTGCAAGAACCTCTTAGGGCACCTGTTGGTAACCTGCGGCTCCGGAGCCGCATAGGGCTCTTTGAGCCTTCCCCTGTGGCTCCCAGCCTCCTCTGTCATTTGGAGAGAGAGACAGAGAGAGAAGCAGGGAAGTGCAAGTGCCTCTCTGTCTCTCTCTGGGTTTGTGTTTGTGTGTGTGTAAAAGAGAGTGGACTCACGGGAGTGGAAGTGCATGAATCATAAAAGAGCTGAGGTTGCCTCAGAGAGAGAGAGAGAGAGAGAGAGGGAGAGAGGGAGGGAGGGAGAGAGGGAGAGAGGGAGAGAGGGAGGGAGGGAGAGAGAGGAGAGAGAGAGAGAAGAGAGAGAGAGAGGAGAGAGAGAGAGGAGAGAGGAGAGAGAGGAGAGAGAGAGAGAGAGACTCTTTTAACATCTAAAATGAAGATAACACTGCATATATCCTTTACCTTTATTTTATATGTACACAAACAAACACATATACATACATACATACATACACATTAAAGGTAAAAAAGGATATATGCAGTGTTATCTTCATTTTAGATATCAAAAGGGTTTTGCGGCTCCCAGTGTTTTGTTTTCAGTGGGAAACGGGTTCAAGTGGCTCTTTGAGTGTTTTGGGTTGCCTACCCGTCTTAGGGAAATGAAAGCAAAACAATGGAGGCCACAATGCTTTCTATTTCTCACATGGGTGGAGACTCTCAGCAGGCTTTCCCAAAATATTTGAACCAGCTGTGCAAATTCAGTCCTGGTAAAATGCTCCATGGTATATCCAGGTGTATGCCGTCAGTATTTTTGAGTTGGATCTGGAAGCCTACTGTTAATCAATGCAGGGATTTCAAGGAGGGTGTTGCTCCTTGTTGACTTGCCCGTTGTTTTTGCATCATATTCTGGTCCAGGTGTGGCTTCTGGGTCATTGCCAAAACTGCTCTATGTGGGGCACACTATAGTAAGCCAACTATAATCAAGTTCTGTCAACACCCTGGTCCACATTGAGTTATAAGGGGTGCACCATCAAAATTGTGCAAAGGGCCTCCTGGACACAGCATTCACCAGCTATTTGTGAAGCTATAAACCTAGAACAGGGGTTCTCAACCTTGGCAACTTTAAGACTTGTGGACTTCAACTCCCAGAATTCCTCAGCCAGCAAAGCTGGCTGAGGAATTCTGGGAGTTGAAGTCCACAAGTCTTAAAGTTGCCAAGGTTGAGAACCCCTGACCTAGAAGTCCAACCAGATCACAATCAACTTCTCTAGGAGAACTCAACTGCTGTTATCAGATTGCACAGATGTTTACTGGCATATAGCAGCTCAATTCTTACAGGATTTAATCTGAACTTGTTTCATCTCATTCAATGTGTGCTATGATTAAAAGAGAATATCAGATAATCCTAACAGAATAAATCATCCAAAATTTCATCTTCTTTACTATAATCTAAAGATGAACCTTCAGCTTCTCAGAAGAATTGTAACAGAATGGAACAATATTCCAAACCTTCTGATATAAGGTCTTGGAAAGGGGTTAAGTGAATTTTCAAAGGACAAGAAACAGACAAGTCATCTATACAATTCTCCATAACTTACTATTATTTGCCAAAGACTATTCTTAAATTCAGCTTCTTTGTCACACTCTCTTACCATAAAAAAAAATCAGGGCTGAAAGCAAACAAACTATAAATATGAAAGTGTTATGGAATTTATTCTGTAAATATCAAGTGCAGATAGTGGAAGTCTAAAAGATGTGTGCAATTTGCATAAAGCTAAAGTATCTGCTCTGAGAAACTTCACCCACCTTGGCTGATCTCAAAAAAGCTGGAGATCAAGAAGCAATGAAGTGTATTCATCAATGGCTCCTCACTAATCTGAAAAGAAGTAACAAATGGAATAACACAATGTCCTGCCTAGGCGCAGTACTGACCTTTATAGATAATCCAAATAAAGGAGGAAAATAGTTCTGCAAAACAACTCAAAGCGGGTAGGGGAGTTCCATATTTAAACAGTCAATTGCATAGATGGCTGACATCTTCCATGACAGCAGAGGATGTGAAAAAGATTTGGGCCAGTTAATCGAACACACTAAACTTTAGCACCTATAATGTGCAGTTCCAATAAAAGGTTCCATTCAATTCTGCTTTGGTTAAATTTTACTTGGAGTACTGCATGTATTTGTGAAGACTATAATTTTAAACAGAATATTGACAAATTGGAACATGTCCAGTGCAGAGTAACATAAATTGTTACGGCTGTTACTTGTGGAAAGGTTAAAGAGATTGTTCTGTGTGGAAAGAGAACTAGGAGATGACATGATATTTATCTTTAAATACCACAAGGCTGGCAAATTTATTTCTTTTCTTCCACAGGGTAAGATCAGAATTATTAATTTCCAATGATAAGGAAAAGTACAGTATTTAGATTTTCTCTCGAAATAAATTTTTCAGATTGTGGAACAAGCTACATAATGGAAAATAAATTTCTTTTTGAAAATTTAAAAAAAGGGCCTTGAGAAACATGTAATTACTTCTACTGCATCGGATGATATATGATATTTGAGGATGGAAACATGGAGCTTCCATATTCAGAGGCAGCATTCCTATAAATAACAGATGACTGAGCCAAAGATAGTTGTTATCTTAGTACACTGCTCATAACATCTTAAAAGAATTTATCCAAACAGAAAGTTAGATCAGATTGGACTTTAATTCAATACAGTAATTTTCTAATATTTGTAAGAAAATATTAAAGTTACTTCTATAATTATCTAGGATTTTGCTATTTCTGGCCATAAGAAGCAAGGATGCCTATATTCCCAATTAGTCAAGTTTCTGCCAGTAAAGTTTACAGCAAACCATACTGCAATTCTGCTTTATTATACCAGGAAATAAACCAAGTTGAAACAGGGCAAATTTGGAACAGTATTTGAAAGCAAAATGTTGTTACTCGGGGCTGAATCAAACAAGCACAGACATAAATTTAGTTTCGGAAAGAGATATACATCTACCTGAAAAATACTATTTCTGCCAAGATAGTGAATAGCTCTAAAAACACCAACAGCTAGAGTTCTAATCCAAATCAGATTAAAAATATCACCTCAGATTTAAACCACCCCCTTTGAATTACAGCACAAAGAATATCTCCACAAGCTTGTTATATATGTTATCATTTTAATAAATGAATCTCAACATCTTGTGCTTCAGTATTGTAGCAAGCCCCTGCTCTTATTTTGCTCATTAGACATAAACAAATCTCAGGATATTATTTTTCTGCTCTATAGGCTAAGGTGATCAATATTTTTTTCCCTGAGACTATATACCCAGCTTACATTCAATAGTTGCAGAGCACTGTTCTTCTGAAGCAATTTACTATTTTTATTCAGTATGCATTTAGATCTACATGCAAGACGACACCTATTCTCAATGACTATGGAGATTCCCAGTCACCCAGGTCATGGTTGTCCCAAAGATGCTTTTTCAAGAGGCAACTGGACTTCCTGGTTTTTCTCTGAAGACGTTTCGCTTCTCATCCAAGAAGCTTCTTCAGCTCCGACTGGATGGTGGGGATCCACTGTCCAGTCCACTATCCAGTCAGAGCTGAAGAAGTTTCTTGGACGAGAAGCAAAACATCTTCAAATAAAAAACAATAAAGTCCAGTTGCCTCCTGAAAAGCACCTTTGAGAAAGACCTACGGTATTCTCCCAACACAGCAACCCTGCGAGGTCGACTAGGGCTGAAAGCGATTGATCTCAACCGCCCCTTCCTCGAGTTTCCATAAGCTAAAAGAGGACTAGAATCTTGGTTTCCTTGCTCCTAATGAAAACTTCAACCAACACCAACACCAGATCCTCAAAGAATCAATAAACACCAACTGATTCCAGTTAATCAGGGCTCCCCTCAGCCTAGTCTGCTTCTATGACAAAACATACAACCACATTAACGATATTTTACGCGTTGATCCTTTCTGTCTAACCATGAAGACCGCCAGCTGACTGACCCACAACTGGGATCGTCCCTGTTAACTTCGCCAGCGCCCCCCCTTTTTTTGGCGCCAATCTGGGCACGAATTTCCATCCCCGCCACATGTGTTCCCGGTTCCGTTGCCAGAGCAACGTTCCAATTCCCGGCTCCCCTCCCGTCGCTACGGTGTTGCGACGCTGAAAGCTGCTTTTCCATCTCGCGGCCAGGCGCTCCTTCTCAGGTGGCAGCCGCTTATTTCCCGCCTCTCTCCCCCCCCCCCCACACACACACATCCCCCGCCCGCCAGGCGAATCCCCTCGTCCCCATACCTCGCGCCTACAGCCTTCGCACTTGAGATTCCTACACCTTCATTCCCCTTTACCCGACTGCTTCTCCTCCCGCTGTGGCCACAAGTACCCCTTCGAGGCGCTGGAGGAGGACCAGGCAAGGAGAACTCCGCCTCCAATCATAGAGTTGCAGCGCGGCTGCCGCAAAAACTGGGGTTTTTTTTGACAATAGAGAGGGCGAAGGGGAGAAAACAGAACAGAAAGAGCACTGAGGCCTCACGGGAAAGCACGCTCTTGCAAAGGCTCGGTGACCATAGCAACAAAGCTCATCGCAACGGAGGGTGGAGGCGTTGGCATTCAGTCGCCGCGATCTTCGTTTGTTACGAAGTTCCGTTTTTTTCTTTCCGCCGTTTCCAACTCCCGTGTTCTCAGATCGCCGAGTTCTGATGTGTCTTCTGCTTCTATCGAGTTTCGGTCCCCCCCCCCAGTTACAGAACTGAATCCAAAACATCAAAATATTACACTGACACATTTTATTGCGGCTCAGTTCACCAGATGCGGAACGGCTAGCCGATACTGAATTGGGGTGAGGCGGAAGGGTGTGAGAGAAAGGAGAAGACACAGTTTCTCAACCTTGATAATTTTAAGGCATGTGGACTTCAACTCCCAGAATTCCACAGCCAGCAATGCTGGCTGTGGAATTCTGGGAGTTGAAGTCCACATGCCTTAAAATTGTCAAGGTTGAGAAACACTGCGCTAAGGTGACCAACTTTTTTACACTGAAAAGGAGGACACAAATAAATTGAAGAAAAAATATCGTAAATAAAAGAAGCGTTTTATTCATTGCAACAATAATACAGAATATACTATAATATGATAAGTGCATAATAAAAACATTTGTGACAATAACATTTTATACTGTAATTATGCTTACATGCTGGGCCCCTGCCAGCAGCCACCCCGCCAGCACTGCTGCCCCACTGTGTAGAGTGGGCCCTGCAGCTCCCAAAGCGCCGGCTGCGCCAGCTCCAACCCTGGGGGGCAGCCCACCATCGACACACCCCACCTGCAGCCGCCTTACCAGCACCATTGCCCACCCTGCACAGCCCCGTGTAGAGCAAACCCTGCAGCTTCCACAGCACAGGGGGCAACCGGCCACCACTGCCCCTCACGCACACCTGCCCGCAGCAGCCCTGCTACCCCTGCCTCTTGAGCCCGCAGCCATTATTGCCCTAGCAGGGCCGAAGATCAAGATAAAGTTACTATGGCATCACCGCTCCAGTCTCCTCCAGGTATCTTTGGGACTAACTAGGAGATGGTGTAGTTGGGTAGTAGAGAGGGCTACAAAGATCCTGCTAATTCGCCTTTGCTGCAGACAACTTACATGTGCAAAGTTTGCTGGTGGGGTGTTTTGGCGCACTCAGCAGCAATTCCTATTGGCTTTCGAAAGCCAATAGGGGGAGTAGCACAGCTCATGCAAAAACTGGAAAAAAAAACCCATCAAAAAAGGTGCTGGAAGTTCTGAGCGTTCTATGAGAAAAAAAAGCCCTGCAGATTAGTCTTCAAATATCAAAAAGGAGGACATGTAGGAGGACACTTTTTGAGGGAGGACAGAACTTTAAAAAGGAGGACTGTCCTCCCTAAAGGAGGACGATTGGTCACCTTATACACGGATAAAGGTTACATAAGCATATTAGGGTTATTAAATTATTTAGGTTAATACCATTGCAGTATTAACTGTTGTAATATGTTAAACTCCCTTTGGGTTTGCTGAGTTCTGAGACTGAATATTTGAGAGCTCTCACAGAGAGGAGGAGGAGGTCAACCTATTCCCCAAAGTACCTGAGGGCAGGACAAGAAGTAATGGATGGAAGCTTATCAAAGAGAGATCTAACCTAAAATTAAGGAGAATTTTTTGGTCATTGACAACAATTAGTGGAATGGCTTTTCTCTAGAAGTTGTGGGTGTTCCATCAACTGGAGGTTTTTAAAAAGAGATTAGACAGCCACTTGTCCAAAATCATAGAGTCTCCTGCTTAAGCAGGGGGCTGGACTAGAAGACCTCCAAAGTCCCTTCCAACTCTGTAATTCTGTAATATTTACTGTACAAAAGATACCACATACAATAACAGTCTTACATTCAGGTGAAAAATATGGAAAATGAATTGCCTTTTTAAAGTAAGTTTACATAAGCTGTTTGGTTTATACATTTTTGTAAATATTTTTTACAAACATTTTGCTTTGAATTTTCATTAGTAAAGCAAAATTATAAATATAAATATTTTTTAAAAAAAATATTCTTATAAATCTTTTTCAGGCTTGTCCTTTATTTTTTTCCAGAAAACTTTCTAGAAAACCGTAACTGAAGCATGCTCTGGGGAGGTTAAAGTACTCTGATACTAGTTTACCTTGGTTTGAGTCCTGATGTCAAATTTATGTTCATTAATTCTTTTGTGCAACATGATCCTGTTTGTCCTATTGAAAATCCAGAAGGACATTGCTGACATATTGACATATAAGAACATAAGAACATAAGAAGAGCCATGCTGAATCAGGCCAAAGCCCATCGAGTCCAGCATTCTGTGTCACACAGTGGCCCACCAAATGTACATGGGGATCTTGAGCAGAAAGAGAAGGCAAAACCCTCCCTTTCCCTTGACCCCCAAACAAATGGTACTCAAGGGAATCCTGCCTGCCTCAACCAACATAGAGGCGGCACATGGACATCTGTTTTAATAACCACCAATACACTTTGCATCCATGAATCTATCTAGCCCTGCCTTGAAGCTGTCAAGGCTGACAGCTGTCACGACCCCTTATATATCCTATTACAGGGCACATGTGAATTTGCCTACATTCTTATGCAAGTACTTGTACCTGTAATAGTGCTGATGTTGTCAGAAAAGGTGCTACCAGACTTTTTTTTTGCCACTATGCGGTAACACTTATCTCGTCCTTAAATTGTAGTTTAAGGTAAATTGACTAGCTACAGATAGTCCTTGACTTACATCCAATTGCTTAGCAACTTTTTGAAATTATGATTGATCCCCAAAAGTTACTTACAACCTGATCCAAAGTTCCAGCAGCTGCCCCCCTAGTCATGTAACTGCAATTAGCCTGCATTTACAGCCATTTTCAGCATCTGTGGTCACGTGACTATGACAGTTTTGCCAAAAAGCAGTGTTTACTGCAGGTTTTTTTTTGGCAAAAACACTTCATAGCAAACAATAGGTTTGCTTAACAAATATAGTGTTCACTTAATATCCACAGATTCATTTCACAATAATGAAGATTCTCTTAACCATTGCTGCAAAAAAGGATTGTAAAATCGCCCAGTCACATGATGACCTGCTTTATGAGCATCATGACCTACGACCACAGCAGGCAGGCTCTATTAAGGTCATAAGTTGAGGACTTCCTGTATCATTTTTGCTTGTAAACCTAGACAGTGAGGTGGGCAGCTGGAGCCCTGGTGAGAATGTAGTATTGCAGGCTGTCTCTTGACTACAGTCTGAAGTTCGATCCTGGCAGGCTTGAGGTTGACTCAGCCTTCCAACCTTCCGAGGTCAATAAAATGAGGAACAAGATTGCTGGGGTCAATATACTGATGTTGCAAACTTCCCAGAGAGTGATGTAAAACACTGTGGAGCAATATATAAATGATATTGCTATGGGCAGTATCTAAATTTAATAAATAAAATTAAGTAGAAATCAAACACATCACCACTGCTAAAAGTTCTAGAACTAGAAATATTCTAGCTAAAACTGTAGGTTTCCTGTCCAATTTCATCCATATCTGCTGAATTAGAGTTGTACTCATCTTAAGTCAAGATATAGAAGATTGCAAGCAATATCTTAATTTTTGTATATTTAGTTATCTGATTTTTGTAGTACTATTTATTTTATGATTAGATGAGCCAGATATCTGATGCAAATTTTTGCCATTACTATTTCTCTTTCTCTCTTTTTTAAAATTTGTTTTGTTATTTATTACACTAGAATTCAAGGGATTGCCCATTTTTTACCTTAAAGCAGTGGTTCTCAACCTTTCTGAGGTTGATACCCCACTTGCCCCGCCCATGTGTGCCGTGATAAAATAAAAAAAAACAAAAACAAAAACAAAAACAAAATGGCGGCCGCGATGGGCGGATCTGCGCATGCGCGGATCGGCCCATCGCACGCGCCACGCATGCGCGCATCCGCCCGTCGCGGGCCGCCATTTTGTTTTTTTTTATTTTTTTTTTAAAAAATTAAAAAAAATAAAAACAAACAAAAACAAAATGGCGGCCGCAACGGGCGGATCTGCGCATGCGCGGATCGGCCCATCGCACGCGCCACGCATGCGCACATCCGCCCATCGCGGGCCGCCATTTTGTTTTTTTTTATTTTTTAAAAAATTTTTTTTAAAAAAAATTAAAAAAAACAAAATGGCAGCCGCGACAGGCGGATCTGCGCCTGCGCGGATCAGCCCGTCGCATGCACCGCGCATGCACAGATCCGCCCGTTGCGGTCCGCCATTTTGTTTTTATTTTATTTTAATTTTTTTAATTTTTTTTTAATTTTTTTTTAATTTTTTTAAAAAAAAATTTTCCGGCGCGGCGGGCGGATCTGAGCGTGCGCGGCGTGCGCGCGCTAAAAAAATAAAAAAAATTAAAAAAAATTAAAAAAAATTAAAAAAAATAAAAATAAATAAAAATAAAAAAAAACAAAATGGCGGCCGGCGGTGCCCGGCGACCCCCGCGAAATGATCTCGCGACCCCAAATGGGGTCGCGACCCCAAGGTTGAGAACCACTGCCTTAAAGAAACATTATGAGGTAGGTATGGTTGAGTAATGTTGATATTTTAAACTCATTTCTTAATCTTAATTGATTAAGCAGAACTTTGTTTATATAATTATCATGGGTTTGGATTATGTTTGATTATTTATCAAACATCATTATCATGACTATTCATACCTAGGATTCTCAAATCAGTGCAACAATTTAAAACCAAGAAATAAAATAGCCTTCTGTTATGACATAGGTACACAAACATTTTGGGCCAAAGGTCACATACAGGCCAGATCAGGGTGAAAAATAGTAAACACTGCATATGTTTCTTAAGTATGTTTCTGGTTTTTTTTTCTAAGCTTGGAATATATAGCACTAGAAATAGATTACTAGAGGCCCATTTTGTGTCCATGGTCCACAGACTGACTTTCCTCAGTTGTCATAATGCATAAACATACCATTGTGACTACCATAATTCATTGTAATTGGAAATATTTGTGATGACCTGCCATTTGAACAAGTCTTCTAAATAAATAATATTTTGAAGAGGCATTTATTTTCAAGAGAATGTGCATATTTCTTTGACAGCACATTTGCAGCGATATTTTCTTTATCAGAACAATTACAAAACTTTGAAAGAACACAATGTTCAGGTTATCTATGTTTTCTACTTATAATGCAAAGAACTGATGACATTCCAGTGACCTTTACTTTACTTCACTTCAAAAGTACTCCTAATTCCTGTTAGTATGGTATTTATTGTTTCAGGATTCATGATTTGTTTGGGGCAAAACTTTTCCCAGTCTTACATTATTAAATTCACAAAAAACTACACTGTCCTCTTTGTGGTTCAGGACTGGGGAAAAAAAAGCAACTCCTAGCCATAATTTACTGATTATGATAACCTCCACTGTTTAATGCAACCAGAGAGCTTAAAAATAAACTCCCTAATTTTTATGTCATGTTCCCAAGTACAGGGTTTTATATGACTTGGACGGTCACTCTCTTGAGACAGGCGGTTGATTTTCTATTTTTACACAGTGTATATATTCTGTGCGGTATTTTTGGTTACATTGCTCTTCAGGAGGTACCACATGACCAGTGTCATTCTATTGGGTACCAACAATCACATCAACAACAACATATTACACTTATATTTTTGCCTGACTCTAACCAACTCTGGGCAGCTCACAAAAATCAAACAAGAAAATCAATAAAAGATATAAGATAAAACAGGGGAAGTTCCACAAAGTGAGGGGTCTCACGCCCCCTCATCAATGATTTGGATGAAGAGCCAGGTTTTCACAGCTGTTCTAAACGATAGCAAAATGGGAGCAGTCTGGATCGCAGGCGGAATCTCAGTGGGCAGGCACTGCTAAAGAGGAGGCATGCTACTAGGGTCTCAATATATGACATTGTTTAATCAAAGGAACCCAGAGTGCACCAACCTTGCAGGTTTGAACAGTCAGGAAGATGCTATGGGAAATAGGTGGTCCCTCAAGTAACCAGAACCTATGCCATGAAGGCTTGCAGATAACAACCAGCAGCTTTTGGAAAGTCTGTTTTAATTGTTGGTTTTTTTTGTATGCCAGCCAGACCCACTCTGGGAGAAATGTGCAGCCATATAAATTTTGATAAATAAATATCATTTATTAAATGAACAAAGTTTCACCAAGATGTTGAACAAATCATAATAGCTAGATTCACATAACATGCTAAGCCAAACCCATAATGTGGCATAACACAATATTTGAACTTTGTCTTTGCCTCTTTTTATGTTAGATACAGAGAACAACATCTGCATCAGGGGTCAAAATTTGCAAGATGGCAGGTATAACACACAACCCAGGTCTCACCATTGCCATTGAACACATATGCAAAGAGGTAAGGATGGGAACATGATGCTGTGCCCCTCATTCTCCCCACCTTACTGCCATGGACACTCTTGAATAGCAAACACATATTGCATTATGTATCTGATATTACTTCCATCAAGGTCAATCCAACAAAATTATGCAATTAAAATGTTACATCACAGTAGCAGTCAGATTAAAGGCCTCTGATGGGCTTGCAATCTAGATACCTGTTTTCTTGCTTATGAGCCTCTCTATTAAAATAATAATTAAAGGTTATTTTAGGTATCTTATACATAAAGCAAATTGATTAGAAAGAGAAATATTTGTTTGTTTGCTTGTTTAAGTTTATCTGCTGCTTCAATCACAATTACAACTCTCTAGGCAACTTACATAATACATATAATTAATATTAAACTACTGCACCCCAGATTCTTCTCTCAGTTATTCTGCCTAGTGGGATAGGAGCATTTCCTTTTCTTTTTGATGTTCTTTTGGATTTGTCAAAACATCATTTTTTTATTATTATCAGGGACCACAAATATAAGTTGTGTATGTGAAATCTGACAGAGCCTTTTTTATTTTGCAGTTTTATATGCTATTTCATCTCTTAGCTGATTTTAGATTGCTAACATTTTTAAAAACAGCCCTTAATGAATGCTAATTGCTTTTTATAAAGAGGACAGAATTTATGTTTTAAACTGATCAATTGATTCAATTGTGCAATAGGTTCGCCAGTATTAAGAATAAAAGTACTAATGAAGCGTCTAATGATATGATTCATTGGGCCATAATCTGTTAGCATGATAAAGTGACAAGCAAATTCATTGGTCATATTCTTTCCAAATAGCTACCATAAGAAGATTAAAGTATTGGTTGTTTCTTCTATTAATAGGTAGGGAGGTAGATTCAGTAAGATAGGTTATTAGCATCAGCCGTGAATTAAAATATGGGAACAAAGTACTGCCTTTTAGACTGTGAAGGACCTTCCCAGTGGTCTGAAGACCTGAAAATATCGCTTACTACCTTCCCAACAATGAGGTGGCTTTGAGGTGAGACGAAATCAAACTGAACTAAAGTAGGAATGCCTTGTTAATTTTTGCAGAGACAGCAAAGTCCCCATCTTTGCCCAGGAATTTCATTACACCTGGCATGTTTAATAAATATAATCTATTTTAAAATGTAGATATTTGTTTCTCCTATTGGCAAGACCTAATATTTTCAATAGCCTGTCTGTATACTGTAGTACTAGCCAAACCATTCTCTCTAGTAGTTACTATCATACAATAGCTTTTAATAGGGACATTTATAATGATTTGCTTTTCCTGGCCCAACCATTTTAGTTTTTTGTTAATGCTAGGCTAGGACAACAAGAAAGGGAGACCTGCATTGAGCTTGGCTGAGATTTGAATCTCGGTTTTAATGTCCTTTTCACTGTATTTTCTTTTGGGATTAAACTTTGGAGAAATGAACCCCCTCTATCTCTTTAGCTGAATGAAACAGCAGATTGTCAAATTATCATGCTTGTTTTTAACCATTGAACAAGTAGAAAATTAGCAGAGCAGGAGAGGTTGAGCTATTTTTTCTTCTAGGATGCCTTGTTTCTTTCTTTCTGATGACCCGACAATTTTTGAACATAAAGCAGCGTTTTTTCCTGTGCAGTGGGGCTGGCTGCTGTTTTGTGTCCCCATCCCACCCGACAGAGACAATTAAACCTGTTGACAGTGATAGGGCATGTCACTGATTAGTGTACAGTATTGGTTTTCGGGTTTGTCCTTGGGCTTCCTGAGCCATTAGTGCAGGAGACAGGATATACAGTAAGTTGCTAAATAAATGATGAGGAAAACAACTGACAAATGTTGTCTTCCCTTTTTTTTTCTTTTCAGTGCTAACCTGGGGCAGAGCCTAAAAATGGTTCTAGTTTAAATGTAGTGGCCCCCTTGTGGCCATGGCTGCCCTTTTTTTCCACAAGAGCCTTGTTGTGAACAACAAGGACAATGATGAGCTGGAGTTGGAACGGGAGCTCACCCGAAAGTTAGAGAACAAAGTCATGCTCCTCTATTTTGGCTCTGGTGAATGTCCTCGATGCCAAGAGTTTGCGCCCATCCTGAAAGATTTTTTTGTGAAACTCACAGACGAGTTTTATATGGAGCGAGCGTCTCAACTAGTTCTCGTCTATGTGTCGCTGGACAAAACAGAGGAAAAGCAAGACAAGTTTCTGAAGAAAATGCCAAGGCGGTGGCTGTTTTTACCTTTCCAGGATGAGTTCAAAAAGTAAGGATCTGAGAATTTAGTTAAGAAAATGCTAGAACTGAGGCTGGGCTCACAGACATACTAAGCCACAATGTGGGTTTGTTTGGCCTTGATTCAGCCTTTATAGTCTATAATATACATGTTATAATTATCAATTATCATTTGTCACTCAACAAATTGTGGTGTGAATTTGCTTTAGATGAACTAAACATATTTATTGTGTATGGTTCATTGATAACTATTCAGTCAGATGTAGATATGCTAGCAACAATGATTAGCATGCGATAATTATCTTTTTAAAACTAAATTTTATTAAACATTTTTGGGAGAACATAGAAACTAACACAAACCAAGGCAGAATGAAAAAACAAAACAAAAAGTAGAAAAGCTTTCAATTTTCTTTGCAGCAAATACAAGTAGGACTGCAAACATATCTCTTACTTTACGATATAAAGAAAAGCTTTCTTTTTTTCTTTTACCCATTTTTTTCTCTTTTAGAATTCTACAATTTAACTATAAGCCATAAATGCATTTTTTTCCTGTTTCACGCAAAAAGTCTAGAGAAGGTTTCCAGTCAGTCATAAATATAGATATTATCTTTTCTCTGATCAAGAAAATTAAAGTAGCCATCTCTGCAAATTCCATCATTTTCACCAACCATTCGTCCATTGTTGGTAGTCTAAAACTTTGTGCATATAATAGTCTTGCTGCATTTGTCATATATAAAAACAAGGTTTCTAGTTGCCTGTCCATTAGTCCCAAAAGAATACCTTCTGGTTTTAATGCTATTTTAATCTTTAAAATCTCCTTACTTAATGTATGCATTTATATCCATATTTTCTGGTTTTTTTACATGTCCACCAAATGTTGTTCATATTTCCAGCAAAGATTCAAAATACCGTTAATACATTAAAAACATTTCCCTGGTGACAAATACCAATGAGACATCATTTTATAAAAAAAATCTTTTTAAGGTTAGAACATGATGTAAATTTAAATCCTTTGAACCACTTATTTTCCATTGATCATTTATATATTATAGCCAATGTTTGTCCATTTTATCATACATTCTTTCACTTATTCTTCTGTCTCATATTTTAGCAAAAAAATTATACATTTTACCAATAATATGTTCATCCTTAGTACATGATTCTATTTCAGACTCAATCTTACTGATAATTGTACCTTAAGAAAACCATTGGCAACTTTATCCTTCTGTTATCAAATCTTCTCTTGATTTTGTTTTGCAATTTCCTTGGCATTGTGGTACATTATGATGAATTAACCATTTATGTTTACTTATCATTCTCATCTACATTTCTTGTGCTGAAAGCCACAAAAGTGTTGCTGAGCACAACATAGACGTATATTTCATACTAGTGTGAAAACTAGTCATGTCACTTTTTTCACGGCTGCTATAACCTCGAATGGTCACTGAATGAATGGTTGTAAATCAAGGACTATCTGTACTTAACTAACTAAATAAATTGTAGTCCATCAGAACTGGAGAGTACCCGTATCCATTTAGCTTTCCTTAATATTTTTAGAAAGCTATTTAATTTTACACACTTGTAGCTTGTATTTGTTGTTTGATGATGCTAAATATTGCTTTCATGGTTTAATGTACAACCCATCTTTTAAAACAACTTTACTAACTACTTTCCAGAAGTGGGTCTAGTGGTTAAAGTGCCTGGCCTAGAGAACAAGACACTTTGAGTTCTAGTCCTGCTTTAGGCATGAAAGCAGGCCGGGTGATTTGGGGCCAGCCATTCTCTCTCAGCACAACCCACTGTCCAAGATCCTAACTCACCCCTGGCAATAAAGACTCAGAGTCGATCAGTTCACAGGTGGTGTCGTTCTACTAAGAGGAATCTTCGGCATGCAGGTCAAACAAAAAATGCTTTCAAAGTCCGCGCTGGGAGCAACTGCCTCCCAGCGCTGTTTATACACACAGGCAATAAACCCCACCCCCCCCTCTAGCCAGCATCTGGCCGTGCGTCCCTTAAAAGGCTACTGGCAATGCCCAGCAACCCTTTCGTCCCGGGCTGCACAGCCCCGTCCCATCCAACTCCAGACTCAGCCAGCTCCAGACCTTATCTTCGGCCCAGCCAGCTACAGGGCATTAGCTCTGCCTGTAGCCCGGATGGCAAATGTCCCGAGGAACAGCTGCTCCGTGGCCCAAGGAATGCCACCGAAGCTCTCAGCTGCTCCACGGCCTGGAAAAACACCGCCGGTGCTCGCAGCTGGGATGCAACCGCCTGTCAGCTGTTTGGCGGCTGAGCATGCTGGCTGCTGGACTCAGGTGGTTTCGTCGGCGCTAGCTGCCATTGGCATCTTCCGCCCTGCGCGCTGTCCTCACCCTCCCCCCACCTGTCTATGTCAAGCCTGGAGGGCTTGACAGGCGACCCCCCTCTACCAGGGCTCCTCCTGGAAGATAAGGAAAAACATGCAATTAGGTTTGTGCTGTGGGAGACAGTGCAGGTAGCATTCACCCCAGCTTATGAGGGTATTTACGGTGATACCGTCGTAACAACCGGGGAGCTGTGATATCCGCTTCCCCCACCCAGGAAATCTCCGATATTGGGTACCCCTTCCACCTTACCAAGTACTGTACACGACCCTGATGGAGGCGGGAATCGAATACTTCCCGGATTTTGTATCGATCCCCCCCAATGGGACCCAGTGGTGGTTTTATGCGTCTGAAGGATGATCCTACCGCCGGCTTCAACAGGCTACTATGAAAAATGGGGTGCACCTTGCCAAGACTGCGGGGGAGTTACAAATGTACGGTAACTGGGTTGATGACCTGTTGCACTCTAAACGGCCCTATATATCTCGGCCCCAGTTTCTTACATAGCAGCACAGTTTTAAGTACTTGGTGGACAGATACACCATATCCCCTGCCTGGAAGGGTTTCTGTGGTGTCCGTTTTTTATCGGCTTGTGTTTTCCAAGTCTTTTCAGCTTTCCTCAAAGCCTTCTTGACCGAGTCCCACACTTCTCAGATCTGAGGCATCCACTCCTGCAGAGGACAAGGCGAGGGGTCTTCCTGCAGGCATTCCAGAATCAGTACAAACTCCACTCTGTGCACCACCCAAAAGGGAGCGAAGCCAGTGCTGCTGTGGACCGTGCTGTTGTATGCCACCTTGGTGAACAGTAGGAGATCCGCCCAGTTTGTCCGTTGATAATCAATATAGCACCTCAGATACCGTTCCACCATCATGTTGGCTCATTCAGCTGCTCCATTGGTACTGGGGTGGAATGCAGAATTCAGACCCTGTGACGAACTGATCGAGTGGACAAACCCCCGTATAGAATCGGGTGGTAAACTGTACACCCCAGTCAGATATTATACATCTGGGCACCCCATGCAGCCAGTATACATGTGTTATGAACAGTTTAGTCAACCGTCGAGCAGATGGTAAATCCTTGCACGGGATGAAATGTGCTTCCTTTTGAAAAAAGGTCTATTACTGTCCATATTACCGTATTTTCATGACTATCTGGTAGTTCTACAATAAAGTCCATTGCTATCTTCCCAAGGCCAGGTCAGGTTGGAGACCTGTTGTAATAGACCAGGTGGTTTTCCTACACAGGGTTTTGTGGCAGCATATATGGGGCATTCCTATACATAGGTTTCCATGTCTGCCTTCATCCCTGGCCACCGGAATTGGTGTCTGAGTAAATGCAATGGTTCCGGGAAGCCAAAGTGACCAGCCTGCTTAACATCATGGCTTCGGTGGAGTACCTTCATCTGTGCCTTTCCTGGCGCGTAGACCGTATCGCCCTTCCATGCCAACCCCCCCCCCCTTGGTTAACACGGCCGGATGGCTCACCAACCAGGGATCGCTCACAATTGCCCTGCAATTCCTGCACCAAGTCCTCTGCTGGTCTGAGCGTGGTTACTCTTTCGGCTGGATGCCGCAAGGGGAGTATCATGGCCTGCACCACCTCCTCCCTCTTGCTGTTGTATTGCAGTATCTGGGATAACGCATCTGCCAAAAAGTTCCTCCCACCAGGCATGTATTTCAGCTGAAACCGAAACCTCTGGAAATACTGTGTCCATCTAACATGTTTTGGAGCAAGGCGGCGAGGTGTTTGTAGGGCCTCAAGGTTTTTATGATCAGTCCACGCCTCAAATGGTTCCTTGGCCCCCTCCAGGAAATTGAGTCATGTGGTTAACGCCCATTTCATGGCAAATGCCTCCTTTTTCCATATCGCCCAAGCCCGCTCAGTAGTAGTTAACTTACGCAATGTAAACACGCAAGGCTGCAGGACCCCCTGATTGTTTTTCTGAAGCAGAACTGCCCCCACCGCCACATCACTGGCTTCTGCCTGCACCATAAACTGTTTCTCCAGGTCTGGATGTTGTAAGACCAGCTCCCTCAAAAACAAACCTTTCAGGGTTTCAAAGGCTTTTTGGCAAGTGAGTGACCATGGCAATAATTGGGTAGGCTGTGGCTTACTCGCCAAGTGTCTGATATGGAGCAGGTCTGTTAAGGGCAAAGCCACCATAGCAAACAAGGGGATAAACTGGCGATAGAAATTCACAAAGCCGAGGAAACTTTGCAATTGGCGTTGTGTTTGTGGGGCTTGCCATTCAAGCACAGCCTGAACCTTAGCTGGGTCCTCCCCCGAGATCCGATACCCAAGGTAGTCTAACTGAGTTTGATGGAACGCACACTTAGACAGTTTGACGTATAATTGTACTCGCAGAAGTTTCTCCAAAACCTGCCTTACCAACCTAACGTGGTCTGTCCTGTTCTCGGAGTATATGAGGATGTCATCTAGGTACACAAGGACCCCCTGATATAAATACTCATGCAGAACTTCATTAATCAGCTGCATAAATACCGCAGGGCCCCCCTGTAACCTGAAGGGCATTACCTGATATTGGTAACTCCCCAGAGGACTATTGAACACGGTTTTCCATTCATCCCCTCTTTTTACTTGTACCCTATAATATGCCTCCCACAGATCGAGCTTGGTAAAGATTTTACCCTTTGCTAGGTGGGCTAACAGGTCCTTCATGAGTGGTAAGGGGTATAGGTTTTCCACACATATCCCATTGAGACCTCTGAAATCCACACAGAGGCAGAGAGTGCCATCCTTTTTCTCTTTGAACAATACTGGGGCTGCAACCCATGACCAGGCGGGTTGGATAAACCCCCTTGCCAGATTTTTGTCAATATACTGCCTTAGCTCAGCCATCTCTTTGGGTGTCATGGTGTACATCCAAGGTTTTGGGAGTTTGGCACCCGGCATGATATCGATGGCACAATCAGTAGAACAATGAGGAGGCAAGACATTGTTCTCCCGCTCGCTGAACACCTCAACGTACTATGGCGGAAAGGTGACTTGCTCTCCTTCACCCCCTTCCTGGATCTCTCTGCCTCCTTGGACCCGCTCATGTGGTGGAGGCCAGGGACCAACCCCTATCTGGACTTTCCGATAACCCCCCTCCCACCAGATCATCGGGCCCCACTTGTCTAACCACGCTAGACCCAATATCACGGCCTCCATCATTGAGGGGATTATGATGAAATGTATGACCTCCCAATGCTCTCCCATCTCCATCTGTACTGGTTCTGTGATGAATGTGGCGGGAGCCCCTCCCAACAGAGATCCATCCACTTGCTCGAACCTTACTGGTTTGACCAAGGCCTTTACCCTGATTCCTACAATTTTCACCACCCCCTCACTGGTTAAGCACCGGGTAAACCCTGTGTCAATGAGGGCGTCATATGTCCCCCGACACTCTGACTGTAGACTAACCAGCGTAATGGAAATGGTGAATGGGTGGATAGGCTCACTCACCCTTGGGTCTTCTGTGTCCTCAGCGTCATCTTCGAAAACGACCAGTTTGTGTCCTGTCAAGGTGGTTGCGTCTTCCGTCTTAGACCACTCTCCATGAGGAACGGACCCTTCAGCCTGTTGTACAGCCCTTGATTTTTCTGGGGGTCTTCTTGGGGGTGATTTTCTCAGGGGACTCTGGGTTTCCTCGGACTGCTGGACTGAGACATTCTGCGGCGCGATGTCCCGGCTGGTTACAGCGGAAGCACCTAAACGCTGGGCGAGGCATCCCTGTGGGTTGGCTTGGTCCTGGCCCTGGAGCCCTTGGTCTTTCCATGGCTTTACGTGGACTCTTGGGCCCCTCACCCCCAGGCCGGAATTCCTGAAGACCCATGTCTAGGTCCAGTACTATGCAGAACCACTCCTGCAGCCTGCTCGGGATCCCGCGGTATACACACACCTGTCGTAGCTCCTGGTCCAGGCCTGCCTGAAATTGGTGGACTAACAGGCGTTCTGGCCATGTGCGCAGCTTGCTAGCTACTCATCTAAAGTCCCGGACATACTCAGCTGCAGGCCTGCCCCGTTGTTTGATCGCTAATAGCTCTCCTTCCGCATGCTGCACCCTGGACACGTCTTCAAAACGGGCCCACAGCGCACCCAGAAACGACCCAATGTTGGTTAGCTCCCGGGCATGGTCGCTATGTAGGTTAGCCACCCACTCCACAGTCTCCCCCTGCAGGGCTGCTGTGACTGCTCCTACCATAGCCCACTGGGATGGATAAAGGTAGCCATAATGATCCAAATGACCGATTGTTTGACTCAGGAATAATGCCAACCGATCCAGGTTTCCATCAAATGTAATCTGGAGGGGTGGAGGACCCCAGACCTGTCCCTGAGCCCAGGGACCTATACCCCACCCTGGATCATGCGTGGGGTCTGCCATAGGCTGAGGAGCCGGTGTCATAGAGTCTGCTCTCCTCCTGGTTGAAGGCCCAACCCCGGACCTGACCTTCTGGGCGGAGGCCCCGGTGGGATACACAGTGGCCTACCTTTCCCTCCAGCCCATGGCCTATCCACTGGCAAGTATGCATTCTGAGTGGGGCCCCTCTCCTGTTGCGTGTTACCTCTGTGGCTCGCGTCCAGCTTCAATTTTGGGCTGGCCAACTGGAAGCAGCCTGGGCCCAACTGGAGCGATGAGGGACCGGTCTGTGGCCATGACGTTGTCTTCGTACTCTGGTCCCATCTTGGCGATGGGGAGGAGTCCTGGTAGCCTGCTTCTCTGAAGTGCTCCCGTAAGATATCCATCATCGTCTGGCCGGGAGCCATGGAGTAACTTCAGTCCTCATCTTCGGTAACACATCTCTCCCTCCATTGGGATGGTTGCCGGCCCTCTTCTCCTGATATAAGTGGCTGGCTGGTTGCCAGGCCAGTGGCAGCTGGGCTATGCCACCACTCCCCGGAGGAGCCGTCCCCTCCTGGGGCAGACCCCTGGCTACCCGGGGTGTCCCCTACCCATTCCATTGGCTGCACCTCCATCACTTTTGATCAGCATTCTGAGGGGCTAGCTCTAGGACTCCAGGTGGAGCTGCTTCCATCCTGCCTCTGTAGGCACTGCCTCCTGGATACCCTCAGCCATACCCTCAACTCAAACAAGCCAAACTGCTTGCCTACAGTAAGCCCTAGGTGCAGACACAGGGAGAGGGAAACAGAGGATAAAGGGGTAGGTTTAGATTGCTAACTTTCTATCCAAGATCCTAACTCACCCCTGGCAATAAAGAATTAGAATCGATCAGTGGTGTCGTTCTACTAAGAGAAATCTTCGGCATGCAGGTCAAACAAACAGCGCTTTCAAAGTCCGCGCTGGGAGCAACTGCCTCCCAGCGCTGTTTATATATACAGGTAATAAATCCCCCCCCAGCCAGCATCCGGCTATGCGTCCCTTAAAAGACTACTGGCAACACCCAGCAGCCCCTTCATCCCGAGCTACACGGCCCTGTCCCACCCAGTTCCAGACTCAGCCAGCTCCAGACCTTATCTTCGGCCCAGCCAGCTACAGGGCATTAGCTCTGCCTGTAGCCCAGATGGCAAATGTCCCAAGGAACGCCGCTGGAGCTCTCAGCTGCTCCGTGGCCCAAGGAACGTCACCGAAGCTCTCAGCTGCTCTGTGGCCCGTAAAAATGCCGCCTGTGCTTGCAGCTGGGATGCGGCCGCCTGTCAGCTGTTTGGTGGCCGAGCTTGCTGGCGGCTGGACACGGGTGGTTTCGTCGGCGCTGGCTGCCGTTGGCGTCTTCCGCCCTGTGCGCTGTCCTCACCCTCCCCCCCACTTGTCTATGTTGAGCCTGGAGGGCTTGACACCCACCTCACAGGGTTGTCGTGGAGAAAATAGGAGGAAGAAGATATATTTGGTATGTTTATTGCCTTGAGTTATTTGTAAAATAATAAAAGTGGGATATAAAATATATTACAGTGTGCACCTAAATTAGTGGATAAGATAAAGGCTTGGCCTGCTCCTGTCAGTTCTTTTTGCTGGAGGAATGTGCTACTTGTTAAGTGCACATGAGGTATCTCAGGGTGGGAAAGACCATGGGGGGGTAGTGATGGAATAGGCCCTGAAGGCCTCCCCAACCCACTAAGATACCTTATGTTGCCCCCTCCCTTCCTTCCTGAGCAACTCCCATGCTTTGCTCCATAGGCATGCAAACGAAGCAAACACTTCCCCCCCAAGAGAATGGAAGCTTTGGGGGGGGGCATAAGCTCTTTTACAGAGAATGGGTGTTTGAAGTTGTGCGAGATCACAGACCCCAAAAACTTCCACTGTCGAGCGCGAAAAGCATTTCCAAGCTGACTCTCCTCTCCCTCAAAGGGAAAGAAACCACAGTAGAGAGGAGACAGATCTTTGCAAGATAAGTGAGTCCAGCGTGGCAGGAAGTGAGGGGGAAGCAGTCGTGGGGAGTGGGGGGGGGAAATAGGCTGAATGTTGCAGCCATTCGTAAGGGCGAACAATTGCCATGATGCTGCACCATTCGTAATTTTGGGAGTTGCTCATAACCACTAGAGGGTGCTTGTCATGTAACTTCAAACAGACACTAATGGGAATTACCTGTATTATATTATGGTCCAGAAAATTCAGCACAGAGTCCTGCTGTATGGCTTAAATCCTGCTTTAGCAAGAGAGTGAAAGTAAAACTTCCAGATTAGCAGTTGGAGAGATCCAGCATGAAGCTCTTGATTAAGCAACAGCTAGGCTCCAGCTGAGCAACATTGTGTAACAAAGGAGCAGCAGCTAGAGAGATAGGACACCTTGTCCTTATGTATCATTATAGCCAGGATCCAGAATAGGGTTGCTTCTCAAGGTTGCTTAATGAGCTTCTTCACCAACAACTCTAAGCTTATTTCTATCTACCTTCTTACTGTGGCAAACAGATATAAAAACCAACCATACAGATCCATTAAATAAACTGGGTTAAAGCCCCTAAAACATCACATTATCAGCTCTTCAGATAAACAACATCCACATCAGAACTCCACAAACTTCCCAGCCCCTGTGCCTGGGGAAAGATTCAATTCTGGAAGGCCAGCAGGGTCAAGGCTTTCTATATTTAGGGAAAGGGAGGCTGTTCCACAGGACAGACACTGTGACAGAATTGGCACACTTCTTGTGGTGCACCAGGTTGCACTGTTCTGCTGATAGTACCCAGAGCATGTCCATTCTGCTTGATGTAATGGGATGATGAGAAGCCATCAAGGATAGGTGGTCTTGCAAATAATAATAATAATAATAATAATAATAATAATAATAATAATAATAATAATAATAATAATAATAATAATAGTTGGAAGGGACCTTGGAGGTCATCTAGTTCAAACCCTCTGCTCAGGCAGGAAACCCTATACCATTTCAGACAAATGGCTGTCCAGTCTCTTCTTAAAAACTTCCAGTATTGGAGCATTCACCACTTCTGGAGGCAGGTTGTTCCACTGGTTAATTGTTCTAACTGTCAGGAAGTTTCTCCTTAGTTCTAGGTTGCTTCTCTCCTTAATTTGTTTCCATCCATTGCTTCTTGTCCTGCCTTCAGGAGCTTTGGAGAATAGCTTGACTCCCTCTTCTTTATGGCAGCCTCTGAGATATTGGAATACTGCTATCATATCTTCCCTCGTCCTTCTCTTCATTAAACTAGACATACCCAATTCCAGCAATCGTTCCTTATATGTTTTAGCCTCCAGTCCCTGATCATCTTTGTTGCTCTTCTCTGTACTCTTTCTAGAGCAGACATGTCAAACTCGCAACGTCACATGACATTGTGCAACATATCGGGACTGTTTTTGCCATTGCCAGCAATGGGGTGGGCGTGACTTCCACATGATGTGTCCGGCCCGCGGGCCGGCAGCTTGACACCCCTGTTCTAGAGTCTCAACATCTTTTTTACATCGTAGTGACCAAAACTGGATGCAGTATTCCAAGTGTGGCTTTACCAAGGTATTGTAAAGTGTAATCTGGCCCCATTCCAAGCAGAGTTTAAAGGTGACAACCTTGAATTGTACCCAGAAGCCCAATGGAAGCCAGTGCAGCTCATGTAGCAGCAATGTTATGTTATGGTGTGCCCAATACTGCAAGTAATACTGCATTCTGGATCAATTGAAGCTTGAAAATACTCTTTAGTGATAGCCTCATGTAGAGCATATTACCATAATTCAGTTGGAAGGTGACCAAGGCATGAGTTACCATGAGCAGTGGCTCCCAATCTAGAAATGGGTACAATTGGCTCACAAGATGTAATTGTGAAAGGTGGCCTAGATAACGCCTCCATTGCACCTCAGGCAGGAGTTATGAATTCAATACAATTCACAGATTATATACCAATTCTGCTTCATTCAAAGTTAATGATCAAAATTGCAAAATACTTAGGACACTAAAGCCCACAGCCATGAATCTTATCAGCGTTCAGCTGAAGTTAGTTCTTCCCAATCTAGGCCTATTACAGCCTCCAAGTACTGAGAAAGCACCTTGCAACATCATTTGGATGGCCCAGAGCAGAGATAAATGTCATTTTTTAAAACACTGGGTTGAAAGATGACCTAATATTAGTTTTCATGTTAAATAGGAGGAAAGACCTCACACCAAGAAGCAAAAACCTAGGAATGGAATCTCCCACACCCAACAACTGGAACCATCTTCAGAGGAAGGAGAACCACCAAAAGCAGGTGGACTCTCCCTCTCCCACAAGGAAGATTCAAAACTATTTCGGCCCAACTGCATGTGACTTCTTGGGAAGTCTTAACCAATCAGGAAATATATGCGTCTAATAGTCCCAGAGCCATGACCATTCTCTTGGATGTCACTGAATTGAACTCAGCTCAGATAAATGTTCAGGAATAAGCAACGGCCATTTCCATAGAACCAGCAGAATGGGATGTCAGTTTCAAGTGAATCTCATCATACTGTCTTTTTATTATTAGGGTCTCAAGATCTGAAATTTGTTAGGGTACTTCACTGACTGTGGCTTCTTCACCTCTGAATACCCTTTGATGATGTATATTGATGAGCATATACATCTTCTGGTTCTGGAATTTTACCATTTTTGGTACTGGATACGATAGCACTATCACAGACAGGCCCATTGACATTGTGGTGTAATGAAAATAATCTTACACTTAACACCACAAAAACTAAAGAACTTATAATCGACTTTAAGAGGAAGAGAGATGCGCATCTACCATTGTACATAAATGGTGTGGAGGTGGAGAGGGTGGGTAGTTTTAAATTTTTGAGCACATAGACCTCTCATGGTCTATGAATGTTAACATGCCTGTGAAGAAGCTACAGAAGAGGCTGTACATCTTGAGAATGCTCAGGAAGATAAATCTATCTCAACATCTACTTCTGTCCTACTATCACAGCACCATTGAGAGTGTCCTGACATATGGCATTCTTGCATGGTATGGGAGCAGCTCTGTAGCAGACAAAAAAGCTCTACAGAGAATTATTAAAATTGCCCAGAATATTATTGGACTCCAGCTACCAGCCCTGGACAACATCTTCGAAACTCGTTGTTTGAGGAAGTTGCGTAACATTCTCAGAGATTCTTCCCATCCTGCTTACAATCTTTTTGGACTGTTGCCTTCTGGTAGAAGATATAGAACATTTAAAACTCGGACCACCCATTTTCTGAATAGTTTTTATCCCAGAGCTATAATTGCACTTAATAATGAACTAAAGGGCCACCATCAGTGAACTGTTGGATAGTACTACTTGGTCTGTTGGGTGGATGCTGAGTGGTTTTGGGGTGGGGAATTGCGATGGGTAGGAGTGTGTTTGGGGATTATGTGTGTGGGACCTGGTCTTTGGGTGTCATGTAAATTTCGTTGTATGTGTATACTATGTATGCACACACAATGACAATAAAGTTATTATTATTATTATTAGTCTGGGTATCCTAGACACATCACTCCTGTTTGAGGAGTAGGTGGTAGTCATGGCTAAGAGGGCCTTTGCACAGCTTTCTGATGTGTGCCAGTTGCACCCCTTCGTAGATTGTTAGGCTCTACTCACTATCACTCATACCCTAGTCACCTCCAGAATGGATTACTGTAATGCTCTTTACATGGGGCTGGCCTTGAAGAACATCTAGAAACTTCAGATGGCACAGAATGTTGTGGCCCCTGCCTCAGGAATGTTAACCCCCTCCAGAGGAATAATATAGCCAGAGGTGAGTTAGTCCCATTTCTGTTAACCTCCCAGAAGGCCCCTGAAACATTTTTTTTTAGATCCCATGGAGAGCTTGCAAGGTGGTTGTATGAGGTCACCTGATTGTTGGTTTCCTGCAATAGTTGGATTTTTTAAAAATTTTATTTGTTTGATTGTTTTTTATTATGTAACTGTTATATAAAACTACTGTGTACTTTTGAACTGTTCGTATGTTTGTATATTACCCAGAGTCAAGTCTATGTGACATGGACAGTACTATAATGGCATGTTTTGCATTTCCTTTCTCTTCTCTATATTGTCGCTGGAAGCAGGAAGATTAATTATATGATGATGTCACAGGGCTAAGTAAGAGATCCAACCTGTTATTGGGAAAAGGGAAAGAAGTTTACAGATAAATGCTTTAAGGAAGAATCCAAGGGTGACCCATGCTAAATTTGGGGAAATGATCAGAGTACTTTGTTAAAAATACAGTCTGGTAAATGTAACTTTGAGACCTTGGAAGACGGCAAGGAAAATGTGAAGAGGAGACCTAAAGAAGGTTCTACTCACAGCAGCCTGAGGGCATTAATCATTTTTATCTTTCTAAACACATTTATTTTCAGAACAGAAAAAAAAGGTGAAAGCACCAGGATATCTAATAAAGACTTTCCTTGCCTCCGTCCCCCCACTGCAGGTGCAAAATCTCTTCTTAATAAATTGACAACACATGCTTGGGACTTGTCTATGTTGATGGTAATGTCCAATTGTTGTATCTGAGTATAACTATACAAATAAATAAATCATTATAAAACATTAATATAGTCTTTCTTTCTGCAACATTCCTAGGGAGCTGGCATTAAGATTTTCAGTGACTCATCCCCCTGTGGTGGTAGTTTTGAAACCAAATGGTGAAGTCATTGACCATAATGCTGTGGATGAAATCAAACAGCTAGGCACAACTTGCTTCAAGAACTGGCAAGAAGCAGCTGATTTGGTGGACAGGAGCTTCCTTTTATCTGAAGACTCCGAGGATGTGACCCTGAGAAGTATCACTGATCCCATTAGGCGGTTCAAGTACAAACTGGCCAAGAACAAAAGGAAAATGAGAAGTAGAGATGGTGATAAGAGTGAAGTCTCCTGATGAGATGATTCTTCTTCTTGGAACTTCAGGTTGGTGAACTTGAGTATTCCCATACCATTGCCTACGAACAGGTACATGTGTCCATTAGATATCTACAACCGTATCAACCAGACACAGACATTTTTAATTGCAGATGTATTTCTAGTTTTGAAAATCTAAAATATTTTTTTCTAAAATCTAGAACTTTCAGCTATGATATTATTTATATGGTGCTTATTTGTAATTGGAGCCTGGAATGAATGTATGTCATAATGCACTCAAAATACTCAATAGGTCTGGAAACACTTTGAAAATAATTTGGAAGAGCTTCAGACCTCACATGCGCACAACATGTCTCTTTCTTCAGACTTTCTGATGAGCCTGAAAAAACCTTGTCTATTGGAAAGGGTGAAATTATTAAAGTCACTGTGACCCTTAAAGAAGCTACAACTTTTTAAATATACTTTAGGCAGAATTCTGAAGATGAGTAGATGTTTTAATGAATAGTTGACTTGCCACAGATCTAAACAACTTCTTCCAAAGACACTAATTTTACAAGCATGCATAGCTCTAGGACAGGAATGTCAAACTGCCGGCCCATGGGCCAGATGCGTCATGGTGAAACCGCGCCCACCTCATTGCCAGCAATGGAAAAAAAGTTGCGATATGTCGTGGCACATGACATGATGTTGCGTGTTTGATACCCCTGCTCTTGGAGACCATTGGGGTTGCACTTAGATTTTTTTCCTGGAATAACAACAGAAACCACACAAGATAAAAGTGAAAACAGCTTTGTTTGCATACTTTACCATAATACTTTTCATGCAGATCTGCTTTCTGAAAGAATCCACCACCATTTTGTTGTCTGAAACATCTCATTTAATTACAATTGGGGAAAAACACTTTGTTGCCAACTCTCAGTATTTCTTTTGCTTTTCTGGCACCCAACTTTATCTCCTTGCCAGAGTCAGTGTTCCTAAGCTGATAGCCTTCCTGGTAAGCAGTTATTTTTGGGCAGACTGCCACTAACTCTTTTAGCAGGAAAGAAGGGTTTTCTTCCTAGATGAACCAGGAAGTGTCTGTATGTTGTAACTCTCAGGTTTGCAGTGACGCTAAACTCTAACTCAGCGGTTCTCAACCTATGGGTCGCGACCCCATTTGGGGTCGAACGACCATTTCACGGGGGTCGCCAAACGGCGTAGTCCGCCATTTTTTCCCCCGGCTGGCGCAGGGGGCAGCACCGCGCATGCGCGGGGTAGCACCACGCATGCGCGATGCGGACCGTCGCGCCACACATGCGCGATGCGGACCGCCGCGCTGCGCATGTGTGATGCGAGCCATCGCGCCGTGCATGCGTGATGCAGGCCGTCACGCGTGCATCACGCATGCGTAATGCGGACCGTCGCGCCGCACATGCGCGATGCAGACCATCGTGCGCATCGCGCATGCACGATGCGGACCATCGCGCCGCACGTGCGCGGTGCAGGCCGGGGTCGCGCCGCAAATGCGCGGCGCAGGTCGGGGTCGCAACCTGAAATAGGTTGAAAACCGCTGCTCTAACTGCTTGTTTTGCCGGTAGGTGCCACTTAAGGGACTAGCCTTGCAATAGGCAGTATAGTCAAGCTTATAAAGGTGTTTTAAAAGAATAAATCCAAATATACGAAGCTTTATTGATGACCTAATACCATCTCTTCTCTACAATATTCTTGTTGGAATACATGTTATAATGTATTTTGTATTGCAACAGCTACAGAATTATTTAGCCAGTAGATGGCAGTGTTTAGTTTGCATTTATGGTTATAATCTATGATTTCTATAAGTTCTGAGGAGTTTCCTGTGACAGTTAAAAAAGCCCATTAAGCAGCAAAGCTCATGGTGACTGAACATTGTACACTTTATTTTGATCTGTCTGACTATGTAACCATCCTCTGCTACCATTTCTATAGAATAAAACAGAATTTCTATAGAATAAAACAGAATTTCTAATACTTCTCTATTACCTTTTTTTCATAGGAACTCTTGATTAAAGGAGAACCTTCCCACTTTCTTTCAGTCACCCATTGGCCACGCTCAACTTCCAAATAACTCTTTCTCCAGCATCCTTTCTTAAGGACCCAATGAAGCCAGAATTTTAATTCTGTAGTACCATCAGCCCATATAGCAATGCTATATTTTGATCAATGAAAATTTTTACAGACTTATTGTACATTTTATTTTATCTGAAAATAGAAACTGTCCAGAACAGGGTTAGGCAGAATTTGGATTGGAGAACAATAGAATAGTATTGTTTGTTAACAAGCAGGTAAAAAAAGAAAAGCAAATAATGTTAGTTTTGTGACCTTTGGAATAATGAGCAAGAATTGTTATTTCAAGGAAATTTAATAAATTTAATAAACACAAGCAATAGAACATAATGATATCAAAGTCTTAGATTTTAAAAGAGCTGATTTTAACAAACTCAAAGATTCCTTGGATGAAAATTCTAAAGAGGAAAACAACTCAAGAAGCTTGCAAAACTGAAAAATATGATCATAAAAGCCCAATCCAGTGCAATACCACTGAAAAAGAAAATCAAGAACTCTAACATGAAATTAGCATGGCTGCACAAAGATCTGATAAAGACAAAAAGGACAAGTACGAAAAATGGAAAGAGGACACATAAGTAAGGCAGAATATCAGCAGACAGCCAGAATCTGCAAAGAAGAAGTCAGGAAAGCCAAGACTCAGAATGAACAAAGACTTGCAACAAAAATCAAAGATAATAAAAAAAAAGTTTCTTTCAGCATATACAGTCAGTCCACTAAAGAGAGAAGATGGCAAGGAAGTAACGGGCAGCAGAGAGAAAGGAGAGCTACTAACTCATTCTTTGCATCAGTCTTCACGCAAAAAGAAATTATAGCCGAACTCACCAAAAACATAACTGAAAAAGACAGACTAGAAATAAAAGTTAAAATGAACAAAAAAATGGTTAACAGAACACCTGCCAATCTTGCTGAACATAAATCACAAGGACCTGACAGACTACACCCGATCCTGAAGGAGCTGGCAGATGTCATCTCAGAACCACTGTACCATATCTTTCAAAACTCCTGGAGCACCAGGGAACTACCAGAGGATTGGAAAAGAGCTGATGTGGTTCCCATCTTCAAAAAAGGAAAAAAGAAACAGACCCAGGAAACTACCTACCAATCAGCCTAACATCAATACCTGGGAAGATACTGGAAAAGATAGTAAAAAAAAAAACAACAATCTGCAAACATCTAGAATTGAAAATCAAATTCCAAAATGAAATTCAACTTAGAGAAAAGTAAAGTCTTACACTTAGACAAGAAAAACCAGATAGATAGATAGATAGATAGATAGATAGATAGATAGATAGATAGGGTGAAACCAGGCTTAATAGCAGCAACTGTGAAAGGGATCTTGGAGTCTTAGTGGACAATCAATTAAATATGAGCTAACAATGTGCGGCGGCAGCCAAAAAAGCCAATGAAATCCTAAGTTGCATCAACAGAGGGATTCAATCAAGATCACGTGAGATACTAATACCATTCTACCACACCTAGAATACTACAACCAATTTTGGTCTCCACACTATAAAAAAGATGTTGAGACTCTAGAAAAAGTCCAGAGAAAAGCAACAAAGATGCTAGGGGACTGGAGGCTAGAACATATGAAGAACGGTTACAGGAACTGAGCATGGCTAGTCTAATGAAGAGAAGGGCCAGGGGAGACATGATAGCAGTGTTCCAATATTTGAGGGGCTATCAACTTATTTTCCAAAGCATCTGAAGGCCAGACAAGGAATAACGGATAGAAATTGATCAAGGAGAGATTCAACCTGGAATTAAGGAGAAATTTCCTGACAGTGAGAACAATCAACCAATGGAACAGACTGCCTTCAGATGTTGTTAGTGCTTCATCACTGGAGTCTTCCAAGAAGAGACTGGACTGCCACCTGTCAGAAATGGGGTAGGGACTCCAGCTTGGGCAGGGCAATGGATTACATGACCTACAACAGCGGTTGTCAACCTATGGGTCGTGACCCCATTTGGGGTCGAACGACCGTTTCGCGGGGGTCGCTGGACACCGCGGTCCGCCATTTTGTTTTTTTTTGTTTTTTTTATTTTTGTTTTTTCCGTCGCATGCGTGCCACGCATGCGCGGTTCGAGCCGTTGCAGTCCGCCATTTTGTTTTGTTTTTTTTCGTTGCGCTCGCACCGCGCATGCGCGGATCGGGCCGTCGTGCACGCGCCGCACATGCGTGGATCGGCCCGTCGCGGTCCGCCATTTTTTTTGTTTGTTTGTTTGTTTTGTATTTTTTCGTCGTGCGCGTGCCGCGCATGCGCGGATCAGCCCGTCACAGTCCGCCATTTTGTTTTGTTTTTTTCTGTTGTGCGCGCCGCGCATGCGCGGTTCGGGCCGTCGCGCGCGCGCTGTGCATGTGCGGATCGGCCCGTCGCGGTCCACCATTTTGTTTTTTGTTTGTTTTTTGTCGCGCGCGCCGCGCATGCGCAGATCGGCCCGGCGCGCACATGCGCGCTGGGGTCGCACTGCGCATGGGCGGGGCAAGTGGGGTCTCAACCTGAAAAAGATTGAGAACCACTGACCTACAAGGTCCCATCCATTCTAAAAAAAAAGTGGCAGTTGACACATGCCACACATTTTTTAATCAGACGCCTTAGAGAACATATAACCAGTCTTCGAGAGCATACAACCAGAATTAGTTACAATTTCCTTGTTCTATGACATGAAATTCAGGAGTTGAAACATTCGTGTAATCTGGGTTTGTACTGTTATTGCTATATTTTGATCTAAGAATTATAGTACTATTTATTTATTTAGAAAATTTTCTAAATTTAAGTAAGTTTTTCTAGCTATATTCCTAATAATTGAGAACTATTGAGATATCAAGAATTATGGATAATACATCATCATCACAATCATGAAAACCTACGAGCATTATTTTGTCTAACTTGCTACAGTGATTATTTTTAATTAGTATGGGTCCTGCTGTTTTCTGCAACATGAATGCATAGTAATCCTGTTGTTTGATTAAATAGAATTTTAAAAAAGAATGTTGCCTAATTTCTTGTAGTTCTTTCCACCATGATATATTTTCATGCAATTGTTAAAATGTTTTCTTTTTTAGATCTAATACAGTGTTACTTCATGCATTCTTAAATATTATCTTCCTAATTTAAATCACGTGGTACTGAAACAATCTAAAATCTGTTCAAATTGATGCTAGACTCCTCTTTTCTTTTAAATTTAAGACTGTAAAGAAAGGAAGAAAGGGGGAAAAAACCCCTTTACCTGCTACTTTTTCCATACTGGATCTCTGTTCCAAGAACAAGAACAAGCTAAGCTTTTTAATTTTGTTTTTATCTTTTCCCAGGCTAGTTAAGAACATTTTTGTTTTCTTTTTTGATATAAATGTTTTTGTTCCTGATTGGATTATTTACAAATGAAAGGCTTTTGTTCCTGAATTTGAATAGCATCTTAATCTTGCAAATTGAGCACATACGGCACAGTGCTTAGCTTTAGAAAGCTGTTGATCTGGATTTAACTTCAAACAATGAATTCACCATGTGGTCTTAGCCCATCTTCCATTCTCTGAGAAGTCTCAACCCCAATCTGTGTATGGTATCCGGGATCTACTTTATGGGGATGATACTGCATCGTAATTAAATATGCAGAATTTTAATATTGGAAAACAGTTGGCTCTACAATATATATTGTCTTAGTCTTACAATAGCCCTGCAAGGAAGGACAGGCAATCTTGTTAGTTCTGAGGGCTATGTCAGGTATCAGGCCACAAAATGTGTGCATGTTCAGATAAAATGCATGCACAAATATTCATTGCATGTAGAACAGGGGTGTCAAAATCAATTTCATTGCGGGCCGCATCAGCAATGGGATTGCTCTTGGGGGGCCGGGTGGGTGTGGCCAGGGTGGGTGCAGCCTACTGGGTGGACGTGGATGGAGTGGGTGTGGCCTACTGGGTGGGTATGGCCAGCTCTACATCGTTTGCGTCAAGGGTGCTTGTGGGGGCCTGGGCAGGAGTGGGACAGATCTGAGGGTCTCTGGCAGAAGGGGGTGGGACCAGGGCAAGCGCCAAGGCATGGTCTATTTGTTTATTCCTCACAAAGGGTGACACCTCCCCAGCATGCACCCAGGGGGCGGGGCCAACATAGGGGCTGGTTCCTCGCTGGTTTTTGACGGCCTTGTGGAGCTAAGACTCAATGTGTTTCAGCATAGATGGCCACCACAAAATTGTACATTGGCTCCCGGCTGGCCTGGGCCGGGACCAAGGCAGCGGGGGCCGTTCCCTCACTGTTTCCAGGATGGCTTCGCGAGCCGTATGAAACCACTTTGCAGGCCGCATCCGGCCCCTGGGCCTTGTGTTTGACATGTCTGATGTAGAAGCACACACCTGACTTTATCTTGCAATAAATTTTGCCATTGCCAGCAATGGGGTGGGCGCAACCAGGGAGAGTCATAAGATACTTAGTGCCATTTTCCAGATCATGGTGTCTTCCAGATATTTAGGACTTGTTCTCACCATTCTTGAGGGTATTGTGATAGAAAAAGATGTAAAATAACAAGGGAGACTTCCCTTGTTCATAATTTAGTTTTTTAACTATTTCCTTTTTTTCCCTCTCCCACACTAAATTTCTGCAATTTAGCTTGCAAGCACAAGTTCAAAAATGCAGACAGGCCTTCTCCCATTCAATTGTTACTCCTGTTTGGGAAGGTTCCCTTTCCACCTGTGGCCTTTGAACCACACTTTGAAAACTTTTCCTAGGTATTCAGGTAGGAAGTGGTTAATAAGAGAGAGTAAAGCAGGATTGTCTTCCTTTCAAGTAGTACAGAGATACTGTGGGAAGAAGTCTCTGATTTCATCACTCCTGCAAAAGGAATGTGGAAAAGCTGCACTGTCTGTCGTTCTTGTGTGTATAACCCAAATGGCTCATCCATTCCTCACAGATAGGGGACGTGTCCTGACATTTCCGCATCTAGTTCTCAGGTGAAATTGGGAGCAAGAATGGCAGGTCGCAACTGGACACGTTCTGACCTCTAAAGGTACAACATTTCAAAGAGAAAGTGAGCAGGAGATTCACTTTTTGGAAAATATGAGGCATTCTTCTCCAGAATTAATATCACATTCTAGGAAACACTTTTCTTCAATAATCTTTTGGGGAACTCTTTAAAAAACAATTTCCTTTTCGTACTTGTTTTTCTCTACAGAAAATGCAGGCTTGCTTTGGATTGTGTTTCACAAAACTGTCAAGCTGGACGTTTTAATGGAAAACATTGTGTTCATCTTAATGCTAAGAAATTGAGGACATCTGTTCCTCAACCTATCTAGATTGCTGTCCTCTTAACCGTCACTCGAATTATGAAGATTTTTCAGCTGCCCTTAATGGACTGTGACTTGCCAGCAGAATTGTTAGATTTTTATAAAACTACAGGAATATCTTTCTGGAAACTGAGGATAAGGTACCAAGGAAAAGCATAAAGATCTGGAGACTTGAGAATTAATTGGATTGATGTGCTACACTAGGTTCTGAATCTAGCCTGAATACAGAATTTGCTAGCATTGAGGAACAACAGTGGTGAATATAAACTCTAACTGGAGTCCAAGGATGGATCCCAATGATTTTAGATACCCTTGCAATGGCAAGCAATCAGCACTGGATGTTCAATCCTTAGCCAATAATCCGGAACTCCTGAGTGCTACTTGGGCCACCACAGAAGGCCTGGGCGGCAATAAATTCTGCTCTAACAGGCTCCTTCAAGTCACCAAGAATCTACGAGGCATAGATAAAAAAATCCAGTGTTTTCGGGAACTTTTACAGCAACATGGTAAGTACTAGAATTTTTTAATTTACTGGTGTGTGTTTTGTCAATTTCATCTTGTGCATTTATTTAAATAAACAAATTTATTTAGCCACCCAAATCACACACAGTGACTCTGGGCCGTGCACAACATTAAAAATCTGCAATTAAAAATTCACAATTTATCACCGTCCCCCACATACCCTCCACCCCAAGGTGATGACAGCAGAATCAGACAAGTCACTTAATTGGCTCCAAATGGGATCTCGAAGCCTGCTGACCAAACCATGGCTTCAAGGCCTTTTAGAGAAGTAACAAGTTGAGGCCAATCTTATCTCTGAGGGAATGATATTCTATTATTTATTAAACAAATTTAATAAACATTCTTTAGGAGATCAGAGGAGACTACTATCCCATAAAAACCCTATGGAGTAGGATGCCAGTTTAATCTCTTATTTCAAATTCTGTATTTTGTTTGAACCACAGTTCTTTTTGGTTTCCAGAATTAAATTTCTCCCCCTCTTCAAAAGATGTATTTAAATATTGGGTTTTTTTATTTCTCTCAAATATATATCTGAATGCAAATTGTAAATCTTTTTCCTTCTCCCTACAGTAGTACTTTGTTGGGTGTTTGTTACAGTACTGATTTTTCTATGGCATTTTGGAGAGATTCTTGTTTAACAGGTGGGATTAAGGTGGATTGGTGTGAAATTCTGTATTGATTTTCAAATCAGTCAGCATTCCCACAAGATGGTAGACTTTAGATACTTTATTCTTGAGGTTATGATGGGCAATATAGAACAATAACAGCTATGGAGTGCCATGTTATCAATAGCTGTGATATAATTCTATCAACCCATTAGGGAACAGAGGAGCCACAATATGGTGGCATTTCCTCATGAAACAGTCTTATCATATAAAAGAGAACCTTTTTATTTTTTTCTTTGAGAGAATAATTTGAATTCCTTCCTAGCGGTAGGTTTAAATCTTATCTTATATATAAATAAAAATGTAAATGTTCGTTTGTTCAAAATCTTAAATCTCCGAAAGTTCTTCACCGATTGCTTTGAAATTTTGACACAACGTTGCATTTGAATATGCACGTGTTTTTATATACCTACTAGATATCACACCTATAGATGTCACACCTGTGACAGGTAAAAACATGCTTTTTTAAAAAAAAACCAGTGCTGGCAAACCAGACAATCTCTATATCTGCACAGACAATGGAACAACAAAAAATATTGTATACCCACAAGCATTGTGAAATTAAACATATTACAAATGTGCACTTTCTCTTTTCTTTCTTTTCCATTTAACCAGACTGAGCCACAGCAACGCGTGGCTGGGTACAGCTACGGTAGTATCATAATAAAAAAAGAATAAGAGGTACTACATCTAATTGGTGAGGCACAAGCAGACATGGTTTCAGGTTTATATGGGATGAGTAATTGACCTCTCCCTAGACATTAGATTATTGCAGCTAGGCCTGGCAGTCTTGTTGACTTTTCCTTTACACACACACAAACAAGCGTGAACATAAAAAGGTGTGGAGCAGCTGCCTGTTTCTTTTCCCCTTCATTATACATTCTCATTCACAACCTTGCCTGTCTGTTGAGCAAGTGCTATAGTAGGCCAGAAACCACATATCTCCAACCACTATTTGTTTATCTTATTTTATCCCGCCTTAAATATTTTTCTCAATGATTATAAAATAATTATTTCATAACTCATGGCAGTGATCATACCTGATATTCCTTCCTCCTCCTGTTTTCCCCACAACAATAATTGTAAACATCTAATAGCAGATAAAGCCACAAGTATGCAAGGAAGATGGAGGGGGGAGTAAGTATATACGGTAGTAGCAACATACATTAAGGGAGCAGATTCTACCTGGCCTTAGGGTTTTTCCACACTGAAGCCTTCAAGTACTTGTCTTCCATGATAAATAGGCTGGAAATCAGTTTAAGAAATCCTTTTCTTGATTTCAACCCCTTTGTTTAAGCCACAATGATAGCAATAGCACTGTATCAGGTATACAATTAGTGAAAACTCCCTTGGTTTGGTAAATAAATAAACAAATAAAACCCTTATTTTGCCATTTTTTCTGTCCCTTGGATACTGCCTAATGTAGCATTGTTACGAAGTAGAAGTTTCAGACAATGCCAGCATCCACAGGTGGAATGTTAAAAAAGAAATACAGAAGCTTTCTCAAAATGGCCACCATGGCTGGATGTCAGTCAGAGAATGGCTGCTGTTGTAGACAGAGCCAGATGAAAAAAAAATTCTTTGGTAGAATGATAAACAAGGGAAATTAAATCTCATAATTTCCCAAGACTAAATGAGGATAAGGTGGAAGCTGCCGACACCCAACACAAAACTGTATCTTGGAACCACATTTTTCTACTTTAGCCAAAACCCATTTCTTTCTGCTAATGCTAAAAGAGAATCAACCTCATCCTACATGTGGAATGGCCTAATGGCCTAATGGCCTTGAACAGTTTAAATTTTGTAGGTTGCTCTGGGACTGAAAAATATCATGAATGAGGCCTGTTATTTGCATAAATATAAAGCACATTGAAAAGGATCACCAGATGGCGCCAGCAACCAAAAATTGCTCCTGACCTGATTCCCTCCCTCTCCCCAGCATCTCTCCTTCACAGTACGCTTACAACCTGTCCCTGCCCTCTGATCCAATATCTAATCCATTTCTTTTTGGTTAATAATGTAAATTTCACTAATAGTATTTTAAATAACAGCAAAAATGAGCTTTCATAGTACATTATTTCACTGACAGTTTTGTTTTAATGCTGGCAAACATCAAGTAGAAGCCAAGTTAAAGAATCAGGGGGAAAATAAGTATTTCTTTGATGGTACTGTCAAAAACATTCAGTGATAATGCAACAATGGATCTAGTGAAAATTATGTGAAATGCCATATTACCAAGTATCATTTATATGTGCTATACAGTATGTGTAAAACAGAAAAGCAGACTTCAGGATATCATTCATCCGTTGTTACAAAATAAGATAGTAGCTTAAATCAGGGAGAGTTAAATTAGTGTCCTCCAGAAGCTTTTGATTAGAACCATCAATCCTTTGACAAGCAGAAACTAATGCATACTGAAGTCCACGAATCCAGAAGTCACAAAATTATCAATCCCTGCCTTAAATTATATGAAGTTCAGATTCATATATCTTGATATCATTTCATTGTGGGTAAAGCAATTTATTTTAAAAATGTGAGGTGTGCAAGTCCACATTTTAAGCTGTACTTGGGCACTTAATTGTAATACAAAATTGGCAGATGGCAAAGGGATGCTAAACACTTCACTAGATCTATTATTCTCTGTCAGAAATAACCAGAGACCATTTTTATTCAGTGTATGTCCCAACAAGGCTTCAAACATCAGTACTGAGCCTGACCTGGCAGGAGAAATTGGCCCTTAATCAGACATTGCACAAGTAAATATCTGTAGGTTTTGAATCAGTGGAGGCTCCACTTTTCTAACTTGATGATTCCCTTCTTCAAATGCATCCTTCAGTGCTTCTTTATGTTATCTTGGCAAACTCATAATTAGAAATGGGCATTTGCTAAGATAATGTGTCATTTTAGATACAAAACAAAGGATCTGAGGCACAGAACACAATATTCTATCTACTCTCACCCCCAAAAATAGTGGCTTGAGAATTGCAAGAAATAATGCATATACACTATGCCAAATTATTAATATTCTGTATTGTTATTATTGATAGCCATTTAGACATAGTGTTTAAACTAAAGCATTAGGCTAGCAACCAAGAGACTATGAGTTCTTGTTCTGTGTTAGGCACAAAGCCAGCTGACTGATCTTTGACCAGTCCTCTCTCAGCCCTAGGAATAAGGTGACCAACTTTTTTACAATGAAAAGGAGGACACAAATAAATTGAAGAAAAAAACATCGTAAATAAAAGAAACATTTTATTCATTGCAACAATAATACAGACAACTTGCATGTGCAAAGTTTGCCAGCCGGGTGTTTTGGCACGCTCAGCAGCAATTCCTATTGGCTTTCGAAAGCCAATAGTGGGAGTAGCACAGCTCATGCAAAAGTTGAAAAAAAAACCATCAAAAAAAGGTGCCGGAACACCGTTCTGAGTGTTCTATGAGGGGGAAAAAAAAGCCCTGCAGATTAGTCTTCAAATATCGAAAAGGAGGACATGAAGGAGGACACTTTTTGAGGGAGGACAGAACTTACAAAAGGAGGACTGTCCTCCCTAAAGGAGGACGGTTGGTCACCTTACTAGGAAGAAACTACTGTAAGGGCCAACCACTCCTGAAAATGTAGCCAGGGAAACTGCTAGGACCAGTCTAGGCAGTTAGAGCAACCAACAGAGACCCAAAGGCACAAAATAAAAGTGATGATGATTTAATCATTATTATGGTTATTATTACAGGAGGCATGCTTTCAGGCCCTGCTGAAATTAAATTGTTTGAATTGCTCCAGTCTGTCTCCTGCTTTCTCAGCAAGTATCCAGTTTTGAACGCTTGCACCAGTCAGGCAGCCATAGCCTCTCTTATCACATGTGTGAATGGTAAGTCTCAGAGCTTCATTAAGAATAATAGCAACAAACATTAAGATCATCTTTACTTGAATCAAGTTCTCTTCAAATTTATTAGGCTATCACCCAGGACAGCTAACATCCTGGGAGTCTATACTGTATACATTGGCATCATGCTTTTCCCTTTGGAGATTGGAATGCGATAACTTGGCACAGCTAACTCGCCACAGCCAACTCATCACGGCCAAGTCACCACAGCCAACTGGTCGTGGCCAACTTGCCAGGGGACAACTTGCCGCAGGATAATTCAACAATTCAATTTAATTATTTAAAATACTTTTAAAATAATTTTAATTTTTGTCATTCCACATTTCATTCTGCCCCTCCTTTTGCATCCTTTCTTCAATTATTCTATTCCACCATTTCTTTGATATTGGTGTAAGTCTTGTCCCTTGGCGAGTTGTCCCATGTTGAGTTGTCCTATGGCGAGTTGGCTGTAATGAGTTGGTCATGGCAAGTAAAGATATGCACATTGCAGAAAAGGAGATGGGAAAAGTAAGTAAAAGGCACTCAATAAGAAAAAAAGAAAAGGAAATACCACCGTGTGGATCCTTCAATTCTGCTGCCCATTGTGGCTTTAATCAATCAGTGCTTTCATGTAATGCTTTTTTTTTAGTAACATAGAGAAGGTATAGCTTGCTGGCTTTAGTTACACTGAAGTTACATTTAGTTACATTTCCTGCTGACTGCAAGGGCACATTATTGGTCACTTTGAATACATTTTGGCCAACCATAGGCCAGTTTTATCTCAAACATACTTACACTATTCTATGCAAGCTAGGATAACTAATCAACAAACTTGCAAGCCAAGATACTGTTGCTTGCATTCCACCAGTACTTTGCATCAACATGCAGAAGGGAGAATTTTAGTGTGCAGCCTATTACGATAGGTGGCACTTGTCATAGGTCTCTACTCAGATACTTCATTTGATATATTTATATCCATCCTTTTCTGCAGGGAGCATGAAGTAATGGGAATAGTTTCACAACCTTATTTCCCTCTCAGTGATAGGCTGAGAAGAGCATGATTTTTTCAAAATCACTTCACTTGGGCTTGGTGCCTGGGGGCCTTTCCCCATATGCAACTAAGCAGCCTCTTTTTTCTGCCATGTCTTCGTGACACTGCATTACTTCACATCCAGACCCATTCTTAAGGTCCATAAGCCTTCAGGGGTTAAAATCACCATGCAACAAGTTCAGTAGCTTTGCTGTGGATACAGTCTGATACATTTCACAAACAACTCTACCATTGGCTCTGTTAAAATGACCCCATCTGGCACCTATTGACATCTGTAGATTGGGGCGGACTTCCTCATTCCCTTGACACTGCTCTCAAGGACTGTTGTGGGAATGGGACAGACAGGGTTTTTCAAATGGGGCTCTCTCCAAGCTAATTCTGGTTTGGAGATCTGGGTCAGCCCAAATAGCAGCTGATCATCCACAGCTGCAGAATGTCTGTGCAATGAAAGAGGAAGAGAGAGCTGCTATTTGCTTTGGCACTTCATGGCACCTAGACCTCTAATCTCATATCATGCAATTGCTGTCCTGACTGCATTTGAATATAGGCTCAGCACTCTTCATGGGTTCCAAAGCAGCCCAAAGGATTGAGAGGCCAGGGTGGGGATGGTATGAGCCAGGAGGAATCTTCCACTGTACTTTGCATCCATCATGGATCCCTTTAGCAACTGAGAGAAGCACAAGGATTGTACAGGACAGCAGGATTCTTGCTACGTTGTACAACCTTCCTACATGCTTGCCAGATTATTTTTAAGCACAAGTAAAATTAGCCACGCTAACAGGTGATGGGATATTACATGGTATAACAGGGGAGCTCTTTCATCCCACTTCCCCCTCGCAAGCCTTTTCCCTGTTAGTTGGACAAAATCTAGACATCAAAACTCATCTTCTTCTGGGTCCCAGGTCTATCCTCATGTTGAGAGTGACTGCTGTATGTTTTCCCAGGCTGATGGGGTTTGATGTGAGAAAGGGAAAACACCTTTGAGGTTATCCACCCATCTCTTTCCTTAACAAGCTCTATATTTAATGGCAGTATGCCTGGGGCAAGATAGAAATGGGCAATGGGGACAAAGCATTTTGTGCCAGTATAATTTTTTTGTTGGTTCAAGGGTGAGGTGGTAGCCATTTAAATGAGTTTTAAGGAACAACCCTGTATAGGGCTTCACAACCCATATGATTTTTCATATGATCTCAGCCTCAGTGAAATATTAATGATGTAAGACAACAGAGTTTCATATTTGCCAACCAAAGCTCATGAAAGGAGGCTGTCAGAGGAAACACAAACATACAGCATTATTATTTAATAAGCACAGTTGCAAGCATTATTACACATACATAGTAAACAGGAGGGGATTCATTTCACATACCTTTGTTTCTTTCGAAAATGAATTGCCAAGACTTTATGGGAAAAAAACCACTGAGCAAACAGAGTCCCAGAGATATATCAGAGGCAGCCCAGAGGCAATCAGTGCATTATCAGTCAGTAATCAAAGTTCAACTAAGAGATACCCCGAAAGACTAGAACTTTTAAGTCAATCTAGAATCCTGGAAGAAAAGCTTGTTACTGTGATGTCACTCTAGACTTTACTTTCCACAATGAGCACCAGTTTTCAGTACAAAGCTCTGGAAACTATGGACCAGGCATTGGTGAATTCATAGAATCGGATGCTAACACATCCCTTTGCTTTAGCCAAATTGTTCTTTATGTCACTCATCTTCAAGGCCTTTCTGTCTGTCAAAACAGATGTTGGCTTAGCTAAGTGTGTGCAAAAGAAAGGCTTTCACACATTCACACAGAAGTGGGACCTGTTGCTGTTAAATCTCTGTATTAAAGATGAATTCCAAGTCACAATTTAAAGGAAATGCACATTAAAAAAAACAGTTTGGGGTCAGAAAAGTTTCTTATCTATCTTTTGACCTTTAAGCCACATCTTAATAAATCTTTTCTCCCTTTGTTCTCTGAGGATTGCCTCCTAAGAAATAGTGTGGTGAGTCCATAACTGCTTTCAGCATTTGTCTCTTTTCTGACTGCCTAGGGCAGGGGTTCCCAACTGGGGGCGTGAGACGATATTCCAGGGGGTGCAAAAACTTGGGTTTTCAAAATTATAGTGTATATGCATAATTCGTTGCCGTTATTTCGAACTTTTATAAGGGTTGCAAGAATATATCAGAAGTGTTCTAGGGGTGGGGGTATAGAAAAGAGAGCTGCTGGCCTAGGAGCTGTCTGAGATAGGATAGGCAACATTATCTTCTCTGAGGAATAGATGTAGCCTCTTGTTCTTTTTTTAATTCTCAGACACCCCAGAACTAATTTTCAGCATTGCTTTCATAGTGTATTAAATAATAAATACATATAAAAGTATTCTTGTTTGTCTGTTCAACCGATTCAACAGATTTCAACTATCTGCTTTTCTATTCATAGGGTATTCAAGGCAACTAGCAATAAAACAAAACAGATCTCAATAATTCCATATAAATTATAACTCAACTAGCTTCTTGAACTTAATCCATATAGCCACTTAATATGTATGAGAAAAATCTATGAGTGGAGATCATCGTTTTCCATTTTAGCATTCAAAAACAGAATTTTTCATAGTACTTTCTTTTTATTTTTTTTATAATGTAAGCTGCCCAGAATCATCTGAACTCAGGCAGACTCTAAATGTAATAAAATAAATAAATAGTACATGAGGACGTGATAGAGACAGGCTTTCATCACCATCCTGATGAACATGGTTATTAATGTAAGTAGGTCAGGAATGGATTTTGATTAGGCTTCAGTCCTATCCTGCTTGTGTCAGTTTCTGTACTTTTAGAAACATAGGTAAGAGTTTTGTTATCCAGATGAGGTTATTTGGTGACTTGAGTAATCATTATTATTGTAAACAACTAATCAGGTTTTTTCCCAATGGTTGTGTTTAATAGTTTAGGAGTGACCCCCCCCCTTTATGGGGGGCAGGATTCTTTGTGGATTTATTTATATGCTGGCAGCACATGGGCCCAAAGCCTGCATAGGATTTTTTAGATATTTTAGAATTTAGCTTCATCTCTTTCTCTATATTATTTCCTCTTTTCTGTACTGCTGGCCCTTTAATTATTTCTTGCCAACTGGTGGCCAAAAAGAGTTAGATGGTTCCTGTCCCAAAAAAAAAAAAAGAAAAAGAAAAAGAAAAACCACATCACTTTTAACCCGTTGTTTATAAAGAGTTTTTGAAATTAGACAGAGGTTTGAGCATTATAGTAACTTTGGGTTAAGAGAGTTTGAAATATCATTGGCAAATAAGGCTTGGAAAGATGGTAGATGAGATATTTTTTGTGGCTTCAAGAATACAGAAGTAGATGCTCAAGACCTTATTTCCTCCTCTTGACTCACTTATCATTAACAGTTAACAGTTCTTCAAATCCAGCTGTGTGACCTTGGGCTAGTCATTTTCTCTCATCTCTAGGAAGGAGGCAATGGCAAGCCCTTCTGGGGGGGGGGAAACCCCTGCTTGTCCAGGTGGTCTCTGAGAATTGGACATGACTGAACAGAAGATGGGTGGATGGATGGGCAGACAGGCAGACAGACAGATGGCAGGCAGGCAAACATCTGCTCTCTCAACCATATGACTCAGGGTGGCTAACAAAAATTAAAAACAGGAAATAGACCAAAAAATTAAAACACATTGCACTATAGACAATGCATAAGTCAGATCTTCGGAGTGTAATACATACTAGCTTGTTGTGGCAGATTCTGAACTGAAACCCTCCTTATTATCCTAGAAGGCAGATTTGTTATTACCCAGAGTACTATGGGAGCACTTTTAAAGTCTGTAAAATAACATTACAGCAGCTGTCGTGACTTCAACAAATGTTGAAAGTTCTGAGCAAATTCTGCAGTTGCACCACAGAGGCACAAGTTGTTGTTTTTCAGTCCCTAAGTTGTGTCCAACTCTTCGCGTCCCCATGGACCATATTATGCCAGGCCCCTGTATCATCCACTGTCTCTCAGAGTTTGCCCAAATTCATGATCATTGCATTGATGACACTATCAGAAGCACAAGTTTTGGCATTAAATTAGGTTCAACTTTTTTTAAAAAAAGTATAGTTTTACTTGCATCTGGGTAAATACTCATATTTTCCAACTATTCTTACCATGGACAGTCCCTAATTTGAAGAAATCATTACTAGTAAATCACTGTTCTTATTTTGGCTTTCCCAGAGACTGGGGGTTGCCTTCTTAAAATAAGCCCAGGATGTAACCCCCAATGGCATAATAAAATAACTTGCCTGAGCGGAAGTTACTACAGCACAAAAAGTGTACAGCAATGATACATAAAAGGTAGACTGCACTCCATCTCATTATGCTTGCTAGTCTTTATGATTATTGTAATGAATGCCAGATGAAATAAGCTATTATTTCATCCTTTTAAATTCTTAAGATCAATATTTAGATAGATTATACCTTTAGTGGTAAAAGATTCTATGTTCCTATTCTTACTTTGTAAACTGAAATATCTAAATTCACCTTGCAGATTCAACGACTGGATTCACACATTGTGCCAAGCCAATTTTAAACCATGGTTTGCTGAGTAAACAATAATTTGTTGGATTCACATAACAGACTAAGCTATAGTTTTAAATCAAGGGGATAAGTCCACATAGTGCACCAAGTTGAAATAAAACAAACAGCATCCTGGTTGGTCTCTAATGCTTTCTAATAAGATCACCTTGAACAGAAATAATCATTTGTAGGATCATCATCATCTCCACGTTTGCAAATTTGCCTTAAACTTATATTTGTATCTTGTATTTTATTACCCAACTAAATCCTTTGTGTTGGAATTCCAAAGGGAAGAGATGGAGAATCTTTGACAATTAAATTAAGAACTACACATCACTTTTTTTGGATAGCATAACTCCATTTGATTGGGCCATGTTATCTGCAAGGGCAGAGCCAATAGATGTATATTTTCTGGCTTCTGGGGATGGATATGTTTTTATTTCTTTGCTTTGCTTTTCAGTGTGATTAATGTGGCCTCTCTCTTTGAATCATCTTTTGTGGGTTTAGTGAAGACATGTGCAGCACAGTAACTAAAAAAATGGACAGTTATAGACTAATCTAGAAAAAAAGGAATGAGTGCCTGCCTGATTAAAATGGTCTTCCAAAATTATTTTGAAGCAGAAGAAGAAAGTACGATTAGAATCTCCATGTAAAACAGATCCACAGTTTTGATATCAGACCTTGAAGAATGCCTTTTCTCTGCCCCAGCACTAATGCCATCAAAGGAATAAAATGCTGAACACTATTAACACTTTTATAATATAGTTTTCATATGGTTGTTTTCTTAATAGAAACTAAGGTGAGTAATCTGGCATAGGCTAAAGGCAGACTTTATGCATTAGATTTACCACCAGAGGTTGGGGGCTCTTATTTGTAAATTGAAAAATATGCTAATGAAGAAACAAGTAAGTTTCTTGATACGGAAATGTAGTCAGCAGGAAGCAGTGAAGTTTCGGTGGCTGTGGGCTCAGAAACTTTGCAAAGTATGCAGTGTCCCTGGGGCTGCCTACCAGAGTTAGTGGCTCCTGGAGTATCCAAGGATTTGTGCTGGGGTCCAAACCTGGGGGTCCTGCTGAGGATTTCATCATGGCAGAGCCTCAATCTTCTGGTAGGTAAAGCAATATTCTTATATTTTTATGCAGGGACTTTGAAGCCTTTTTTCAGCATACAGCAAGTCATTGCAGACGGTTAACTCTTGAAGTTTTTAGGTTGGGGCAAGAAATGATTGCTTTGAGGTGTCTGATCCCTGAAAATAAAACTTGGTTCAGTGCAACAAGGCCTAGAGAGGGATATATATTTCAGAGCTGACGTTGGTGGAGACAAGAGAACTTTCTATTGTATACAGTATATGGATAGTCTCAGGATGAATAGGCTTTTTCCTATTCTGAGTATTGAAATCTGTAAAATGTGTTTTGAATAAAGATAGATGTGGGCCAAAATTTATGACTCTGTGACAACAACCACATCATATCGAGGATATGTTCAGTATATGTTCCTTAACTAAATGATCAAATCTATCTCTGTATCTATCTCTGAGTTTTTTTCAGTTGAACTTAGAAATGCATATGAATCACTTCAGAAATCATTGTTGTATTTTAATTATGTGTTCTAAATTAAGATGATGGTTAAAATGTACTTAAGATTAAAAAGGGAGCATATTTTCTTTAGGATCAATAACTGTTTTTAAAAAGTACTCTCTCACACATTTGATTGTCTGATAGATATGTTACACTAGTTGGAATCTATTTTAACCTTTGAAATTATATTTTTATATATATTCTGTTACAAATCCAGCAGTGTGACATGGAGATTTTTAAACCCTTGTTTAAAATCTCTATAAATTTGATACAGCTAGGAGAACGCATTTAACAACCTGTGAAGTGTTATAGGGTGATCATTCTCTGTCAGCCATGTTCAAAATTGTAATTTGTGGAAGTACTCATTTCCTGGTCTTTTTTTATTTTTTATTTGCCTAACTGCATGATATAGTGCAGGAGTCCCCAATTTGTGGGCTATGGCCCACTACCAGGATGTGGCCTACTGGCCACCAGGCCGCAGAACAAGCTAGCCAGTGCGTGTATATGCATGCACTCACCCCCACTTGTGCTAGTGACCAACTTTTTTACAATGAAAAGGAGGACACAAATAAATTGAAGAAAAAATATCATAAATAAAAGAAATATTTTATTCATTGCAACAATAATACAGACAACTTGCATGTGCAAAATTTGCCAGCCAGGTGTTTTGGCGCGCTCAGCAGCAATTCCTATTGGCTTTCGAAAGCCAATAGTGGGAGTAGCACAGCTCAAGCAAAAGTTGAAAAAAAAAACCATCAAAAAAAGGTGCTGGAACACCGTTCTGAGCGTTCTGTGAGGGGAAAAAAAAGCCCTGCAGATTAGTCTTCAAATATCGAAAAGGAGGACATGTAGGAGGACACTTTTCGAGGGAGGACAGAACTTACAAAAGGAGGACTGTCCTCCCTAAAGGAGGGCGTTTGGTCACCTTACGCTACGCAAACAGGGCACTGCATGGTGAAAATGGGGCGCCACATGGGGAAAAGGGGGAGAAAATGGGGCACGGCGTGGGGAAAATGGGGCATCAGATGGGGAAAGGGGGCAGTACTAGCGAGTGTCATGTGGGCACTAGCATCACCTCGTTTGTGTCGCGCATGCTTGTGGCCCCATTTGTATACACGGGCGGACATAAAATGCTTCCCCTTCTCTTTCCCTCTGGTCTGCCAATCAAGAAAGGTTGGAGACCTCTGATATAGTGCACATGCCTGCACACTGGATGGGATGCTTGCTTTACAAATGTTGTTCCACATGCTAATCCTGCCACTATATTTTGTGCTACCAAAAAATGTGTCTTCTGAAGAGGAGGTTGTAAGAAGCAAGAAATAATTTAGGAGGGGGAAAAATCATACTCAGTTCTTTGCCAAGGATTGCTACCGCCAATCTGATCTGGGGAAAATTTAAATTCTTCTTTTGAAATCCTGAGAGGCTGCCCTTTGCCATATGCATGTGAAAATAAGGTATTTACGAAAAGACTAGAAGCAAAAGAAAATGATATTACAACTGATCTATTTGTAGTAAGTATTTGTAATATTTAAACTCTTAATTAACAATTGACAAATAGATCACTGTGATGACAACATTTTCTGTGAAGGCCCTTTCACAGCAATTCTCAAAGACTAATGAAAAAGAATGACGGATAGAGCACAACATTTTTACAAATAAAATGGATCATGAGAATGGAGATGCTGTATGTATACAAGAAGAAATGAAGAGATACTTCCACATAGTCACCGTTACCACTCTTTAAACTTATTAACTATTTTTCCAACAGGCTATGATTGTCTTTATCACAGCCACTGAGAACTTAAAATAAGCCAATCAGCACTTCCCAACTAATCAGTGGGAGAATGAAAAGCCAGATATCACCTAGCAGCATATCTTTTTATTTGGGAGAAGTAGAAACATGCTCCTTTGCTTTATTTAGGACGCTCAATCTGAGAATATTATGGCAACATGGCAACTTACCAGTTATGGCTGGGTGGGGTGGATAATTGAAGATTAGGAAGTGGGCTGAAGCAAGAGTTTCCCCAGTGAGAAACCACTTATTGCTAAGCTTCAGAAGCAGTGTTTCTCAAACTTGGTAACTTTAAGATGTGTGGACTTCAACTCTCAGAATACCCCAGCCAACCATGAGTCAGAAGGAAATATATTCTGCGACCATGGCAGAAAACGACACAGTGTGGTTCTAAGCTATGACTGAGACCAAAGACACAAAGGATTTACTTTTAAAATGGGTGGTTATCTTACATTCACTAAGAATATGATATTGGTAGACTATTTTTCTGTATATATATATATATTGTTTGGTAGAGATTGTTGGTAGAGATTGTTTCAATTAAAATCTTTCAGATAAATACAGTAATCTTTCAAATAAGTATTTTACTGTAGATTAGATTAGATATATGATTAGATATAATATATGAACAAGTGCAGAAAAGTAGCTTGTGGATGTAAGCCAGTGTATTTTGTTTGGGTATTTTTGTTTAATACTTTGTTAAATTCAAGATAGATAGATAGATAGATAGATAGATAGATAGATAGATAGATAGATAGATAGATAGATAGATAGATAGATAGATAGATAGATAGATAACCTTTATTGTCATTTTTTGCTGTGGGCACAATGGCACACATTAAAAATGAAATTTATTTGTTTGCTCTCAAAGTGTAAACATACATAACACACATTTAAACATACTATATATAACATGTGTATAGACCTACACCCTTACATATAAGTAACATATAAATATTAATCACTGTCCATCTTGAATAAGTAATGGAAGGAGGAAGCTTTAGAGTTCACAAGATTAATACTGTATGCAACAAAACTGTGTCTGAATCTGGATGTTCTGCTTCGGATACCACAAAGGTTGTGAAGAGGATGCGTAGTGTCCCAGACAATCTTGCGGACCCTGCTCAAGTAACGCTTATATGCTATGTCCTGGATGGAAGGGAGGAAATTTCTAATAATCTTTTCAGCCATCCTCACCACTCTCTGCACTGCCTTGGTGTCTGAAGCAGTGATACCGGTACTTCCAAACCAGACAATATGACAGGATGCTCTTGATCTCCCTCTGTAGAAAGTGGTAAGGACAGGGGAAAGAAGATGTGCTTTTCTCATGTGATGCAGAAAATGCAGGTGCTGCTATATCCACTTCACCAGTGTCTCGCTGTTGAGCGACCAAGTCAGCCTACTTGTTAACTACACACCCAGGAATTTGATGCTGGCAACCATCTCCACAAGTGAATCATTGATGCACAGAGGAGTGTGGCTGTGCCTGCCTTTTCTGAAATCGACAATGATCTCTTTGGTTTTTCCAATGTTTAATACTACTAGGCTGTTTTCCTTACACCAGTCCACCAAACCCTCAACCTCCTTGCAATAAGCACCCTCATTGTCATCTTGAATAAGGCCCACTACTGTTGTATCATCTGCAAACTTCACAATATGGTTGTGGCAAACCTAGCACAACAGTCATGGGTCAACAGGGTGAACAGCAATGGACTTAGGACGCAGCCCTGAGGAGAACCTGTGCTCAAGAAAATGGTGTTAGAAATATTTGTTCCAGCTCGCACATACTGGGGCTTGTTAGAAAATCAAGAATCCAGTTGCACAAAGAAGTGTTTAAGCCTAAAAGGCCCAGTTTGTCTACTACTGGGGAATGATTGTGTTAAATGCTGAACTGAAGTCAATAAACAACAAACACGCATGAGTATTTCTTTCCTCTAAGTGCTCCAAGCTCAGATGGAGAACAGAGGAAATAGCATTCTCTGTAAGCAAACAGAAGCAGGTCAAATGCTGGCAGGAGGCTAGATACAATAATGTCCTTTATCAGCTTCTCAAAGCATTTCATAATGATGGATGTCAGTACAACTAGATGGTAACCATTGAGGCCTGTAAAAGACATTTCATATTTAGCATATCAAGTATTTGATGGATCAATATGCCCAAATACCAGTGCTTTTTTTCTTTAAAAAAAAAAAGGTGCCGGAACTCACACATGTCATACAAGCTGCCTTGCCTACCCTACAAGGTTCCATCCAAAAAAGGTGCCGGAACTCCGTTCTGGGCGTTCTATGAGGAAAAAAGCCCTGCCAAATACTATATCGGGAACAATTGGTTTTTGTTTTCTAATTAGCAGTACAAATCAAGACTCATTTGAAGCATCTTGATGTTAAGCCATTTGAGGCAAAATTCTATTAGGCTCAAATGGTCCATCTTCACAACTTTCTTTTATTTTTTATTTATTTAAAACATAACAGTTTGGATGACCTATCCTCCCCCTATTCGAGGAGTTGCCAAACTTGGCAACTTTAAGACTGTGGACTTCAATTCCCAGAATTCCCCAGCCAGCATGGCTGGCTGGTTGAGGAATTCTGGGAGTTGAAGTCCACAAGTTTTAAAGTTGCCAAGTTTGGAGACCCCTGCCCTATTCCAACAGATAGATGAGGGAACTGAGCTTCAGATTCAATGTATATTTGTTAAGTATAGAAGGTATGTTGAAACAAACATGGTATGGAAGTGAATGGAAAAATAAGGACAAGGTCATACATTGCTTTCTATGTTAGATGGGTTGGATCTTCAGATCATTCTAACATAAGCATATTTATAACTCCCACTGGCTTGATTTCATGAATACAGTTATTCAAGACCAAAGATGCCATATTATGGCCTAGCAGTGGATCATTGTAATTGGTAAATTACAGATTATGCTTTGATTGCATAATTCAAGTCAACTAATTTAACTGTAGATATCCTGGTTATGCAAGCCATATTTTAGCACATTATGTGAACCAGATTGTAGATTCGCTCATACAGTGTTCAACTAATGTATTATAGAATTTTTGATCTTAGTTCAGACCAGCATTGGACTACCTAAGGATAAATGCCTAAGTAAAACAGACCACAGCCTTTTCTGAATGCATGCTTTTATATTTAATTTGTGCTCGGCAAGAAGGCAGAAGTTCTACTTCCTCTTCTTCTCCCTCTTACCTCATTTCACAGGAAATATCAAGAGAGTTCTAAAAAAAAAATCAGCATCTTTCCTTTATTAGAACATTATTTCCAGTTCATTTCTGACACATTCAGAATCATGTTGACGCTGGCAAACAAATGAATGCTCAGAGAATAGTACAGGTTCCATCCCTATTTATATAATTCTTATATGAATGAAAATCTTTCCATATGCAAATGACTGTAGATTCCTTATATACTGTAGATCATGTTATATGAAACGGAATAACCATCAGACTAAGATGTTTGGGTATTAATTTCTATGTAGCAATTAGAAGTATTCTTTAAAAATAAGACATTTTTTGATGATTCACTAATAGAAATTTGTCTAAGCATGGGATGGAGAGCAATAACAAATAACAGCTGAATTACTCTATTTCATGATATTCTATCAAGATTCTTTGTGATCCTAACTTCAGAAATGATGCTTAATATGGGGGTTTGGCAAAAATGAATCTTGGAATTCAGAGGTTACACGATCATGTTTAAAGAAGAATAAAATATAAATATGAATGCTGAACTGGGTTAAATATGTACTAGTAGTATTGGCAGAGTGAAAGGAATGAGAAACTGTACTATGGTTTGAATTGTTGAAAAGGCATATAGGTAATCCTTGATTTATGACCAGTCGCTTCATGACTGTTTGAAGTTACCCCAAAGATTTTTACAACTCAGTTCCAAAGTTTCAATGGACAGTCACATGACTACATTTCAGGAATTCAGAAACTGGCCTGCATTTAGAGCTGTTTGACCATACTGCGGTCATAATGTACACAATTTATGATGTTTTTGATCAAAACCAGCATTTACTTTGTTTTTGACAAAAATGCCCCATAACAAACAATGGGTTTGCTTAATGACGAGTGCAAATGGTCATTAATGACTTACAACCATAACGGGCAGGTTCTGTTGTGATTATAAGTCAAGGATTGCCTGTATAGCAGGCACAGATGAGAGTAAATCCTGTGTGTATGTGTTACAGAAATTTACAAGAGATAAGGAAGATATTACAAGAAATTAAGAATAAGGAATCATTTCAGAATGCAGGCCCTTCCTCTCAAAGTATATACAAGGGGTATGTTGAAATACATCAAGAAAACACTGAATTAAACATTAAGGACTCAACTTTTCTTGGTAAGAGAACCTGTCTTTCTTTGGAAATAAAACACTGGCTGTGTCGTAAACTAACCTGATTGCTCATGTAATTTATATTTCTGCAATAATGCTGTTCAAGTACCAAACCTGATACAAAAAACCCCAGCATTTTGTATCATAGCGTTTCAGCTTCCTTATTTTTCATTTAATATATCCTCATACTTTACAAGTAACAAGCCTGAGGATGTAATTTGGGAAAATCTTAAATAAATAAATGTCTATGCCAGGCGTAGGCAACCTTGGCTCTTTTATGACTCGTGGACTTCAGCTCCCAGAATTCCTGAGCCAGCATATCCACGAGTCATAAGAGAGCCAAAGTTGCCTACCCCTGGTCTATGCTGCCCAACTGTCAATGAGTCTGGGTGGCTCACTGCAATAGAATAACAAATAGGATTGGTAGTAATTTCATTATTTGCAAAACTATTCGTTTCCAGGAAAAAAAGGGGAAAAAAAGAAAGCTGGTTGGAATCAATTTGCTCAAGCATTCCTGGTCACAAGAAAAGCCAAACAAGCGTTCAAAGCTGTCCAAGATTTGGCAAGAAGTAACAGGTGGAAGATCATTAAAGGGAGAAACAACCTAGAACTAAGGAGAAATTTCCTGATAGTGAGAACAATTAATCAGTGGAATGGCTTGTCTCTGGGAATTGGTGCTGCTCCATCACTGGAGGTTTTTAAGAAGTGATTGGACAGCCATTTGTCTGAAATGGTATAAAGTCTCCTGCTCAAGCAGGGGTTGGACTAGAAGACCTCCAAGTTCTCTTCCAGCCCTGTGATTCTATGTTCTATTTTAAGAACCAGTTATGGGATGATATTAAATACAAGCCTCTTTTTCTTCCAATTAACATTTATTCTGACAGTCCACATAGCTCTGTAGGGAGGCAAGGAAAGATAACATTTAGTTGGGTCAGAAGGTCTCAGAGAAGTGCTGCCTTTTCTTCTGTCCAATGAATAAGCTTCCCATTGCTGCTTGATGAAGCAACCCTTTTAAGACAACCACATCCTGTTTCTGGGGCAGAGGAAAGGAAAACATGAAGATTTTGCTCTGTTAATATCACAAGCGCATGACTAGTAACATTTTCTAAATTCTACAATTATAAGCTTCCACTTTTGTTGGCTACATAAATAAATCAGAGTTCAGCCAGAGTCTCACATCAAGATAGTTTGTTTGATATGGGGTTTATGGTTTAGTGTGAACTGTGCGATGCTAGGTTGATCCACAAGCTACAGTTAAAACATGGCTATATACTTTAGAATAAGAATTTAAGGTATAAAAGCAAATAACAAATTATGAAGGATTATAGCTGTTGTGTCCTGAGCCTGCAAAAGCAGGCTCGGGAAGTTGCATTGGTCCCGGGCATTCCAAAAGCTGTCCGGGACCAAACAGAGTGGTGCCGGCCTTGTGCGCATGCGCAAGGTGCGAACATGCTCTGTTCCTATTGGTTGTCGCTGTCCGGGCTTCTGGCCATATAAGAAGGCCTGCGAGCCTTTTGCTTTCGCTTCGTTGTTGTAGAAGGAGAATAAAGTGTTTGTTCATCATCGCCATGTGTCTTCATCATTTGCACACGAATGAAGTATACAACACTGGCGACAAAGGTGGGATCCTTTACAAGCTGAAACAAAAGATTTAAGGACTTACCCAGGAAGTCCTGAAGAGGGGAAGACGGCGTCTGAATCAGCGTCCCAGCCTGCCAGTATAGCATCGCTGGAGGGTGAGCTCGGCTAAAGGACCCTTTCCCCAAACAGCAGTTTGCAGAGCAAGTGAATGGTGAAGGTCGTAAACTGTATGATATCGAAGATTGGCCGCTTGTCTGATTTAGATGTATCACACCCAGAGAGATGGAATTCCTACATAGCACGGGTGTATAACTACTTCAGAGTAAATCAGATTAGAGAAGATGGCCTGAAGGCTGCAACTCTTTTGTGTGCCTGTGGACAGGAAGCTTTTGACATTGCAGAGAATCTGGTGGCCCCTGCACCTCTGGAGTCAGTAACATATGCTGACTTGAAGAAAATGTTGAAGGAACACTTCCAGCCAAAGTTATCTGTCATTGCTTGGAGGCACATGTTCGAGCAGAGAGACCAGAGGCCAGGTGAATCTGCTGCGGACTTTATTACGGCCTTACGGCAAACAGCCAGACCTTGTGAGTTCAAGGATGTGGAAGAGAGGCTGCGAGATCGCTTTGTATGTGGTTTGAGGAGCAGAGACTTACAGCAGAAGATTTTTGCAAAAGAAAATGTCTCTTTCCAAGACGCGCTACAAGAGGTGGCAGCTGAGGGAGCAGCAGGCGGTGCTGTGAAGGCCTTATGGCTCACCAGGAACCCTTCAGACACAGCTACCGTCCATCAAGAGGATGCTCGAGAAGGATCGGAAGTGGATCCTGAAGAGGAGGTGGACAGACTTCACCAGCCAGCTGAAAGGAGGCAGAAGGAACGTCCGGACAAGGCCCCAGCATCTCTTCAATGCGGAGGACGCCACAAGCGAGTTGACTGCAGGTTCCGCTCCACCATCTGCAGAGTGTGTGGAAGGAAAGGCCACATCGCATATGTCTGTTTGGGTCGCCAGAAGGTCCAACCTCATGAAGAATTGTGTCTGAAAGGTACCAGGATCTCCAGCCAAGATAGGGTGGGTTTCCGCGCATCGCACAGGAGTATTCTGAGGACAGGGACACACAAGCCCCTTAAGAAGAAACTTTCCATTAACGTAAGGTTGCAAGGGGTTCCCTTATCAATGGAGTTGGATACTGGGTCCGCTCTCTCCATTATTTCTATTAATACATTCAAAAGGCTATGCAGCAGCAGTGGCCTTCGAGTTAAACTCAGGCCATCTAATACTTACAGATTTTCAGAATTCTATGGTGTGTGTCAAGGGGGAGGCCACACTTAGAATACAGCATAAGGATTTTGAAGATCCTCTAGATGTGGTGGTTGTTAGAGGTGAACGTACGAGTCTTATTGGACTTGATTGGTTCGAGGCTCTGGAAGTCCAGGTAACTGGGCTGCACCATTTGCAAAGATTGAGCCTTGCAGAAGTCTGCAAGGAGTTTGCAGATGTGTTTAGTTCAGAGCTAGGATCCTACAAGGGGCCTCCCATTTCGCTATGGTTAGACCCAACCATCACACCCATCAGAGTTAAGCCCTCAAAGGCAAGATTGATGCTGAGCTGGACAAATTGCTCCAGCAGGGCATTCTAGAACCTTTGGATTCTAGTCCATGGGAAACCCCCATAGTAACACCTCTAAAGGCTAATGGGGACATACGTATATGTGCAGACTGTAAGTGCAAGACAGCCCTTAATCTCTCTGCTAAGTTTTGAGATGACTCCCCAGCAATGAGGACATCATCAAAGTAGGGACAGACCCCAGGAATACCTCGAAGTGTGCTCTCCATGACACTTTGGATTATGCCAGGGGCTACATTTACCCCAAATTGCAGTCTCTTGACCTTAAATGCCCCTCTGTTGAGTTACAATAGTCTGGGCCTCTGCAGCTGCCTCATCAACAGGTAGCTGTTGATAGGCTTGTGCCAGGTCAAGCTTTGCAAAAATACGCCCCCCCCCGAGGGAGGCCAGAATGTGATTTACCATAGGCACTGGATAAGCATGCTGTTGCAGCGCCTTATTCAGTGTGCACTTGTAATCTGCACATATACGTATGTGCCCATTAGCCTTTAGAGGCGTTACTATGGGGGTTTCCTCTGGACTTGAATCCAAAGGTTCTAGAATGCCCTGCTGGAGCAATTTGTCCAGCTCGGCATCAATCTTACCTTTGAGGGCAAAAGGTACCCTCCTAGGTTTAACTCTGATGGGCGTGATGGTTGGGTCTAACTGTAGCGAAATGGGAGGCCCCTTGTAGGATCCTATCTCTGAACTAAACACATCTGCAAACTCCCTGCAGACTTCTGCAAGGCTCAATGTTTGCAAATGGTGCAGCCCAGTTACCTGGATTTCCAGAGCCTCGAACCAATTGAGTCCAATAAGACTCATTCATTCACCCCCAACAACCACCACATCTAAGGGACCTTCAAAATCCTTATGCTGTACTCTAAGGGTGGCCTTCCCCTTGACACACACCATAGAATTCTGAAAATCTGTAAGTATTAGATTGGATGGCCTGAGTTTAACTCGAAGGCCACTGCTGCTGCGTAGTCTTTTGAATGTATTAATAGAAATAATGGAGAGAGCGGACCCAGTATCCAACTCCATTGATAAGGGCACCCCTTGCAACCTTACATTAATGGAAAGTTTCTTCGTAAGGGGCTTGTGTGTCCCTGTCCTCAGAATACTCCTGCGCGATGCACAGAAACCCACCCTATGTTGGCTGGGGACCCTGGTACCTTTCAGACGCAATTCTTCATGAGATTGGACCTTCTGGCGACCCAAACAGACAGATGTGATGTGGCCTTGCCTGCCACACGCTCTGCAGATGGCGGAACGGAACCTGCAGTCAGCTCGCTTGTGGCAACCTTCGCACCCGAAGCATTGTAGAGATATTGGGGCCTTGTCCGGATGTTCCTTCTGCCTCCTTTCAGCTGGCTGGTGAAGCCTATCCACCTCTTCTTCAGGATCCGCTTCCGATCCTTCTCGAGCGTCCTCTTGATGGATGGTAGCTGTTTCTAGAGAGCTTCTGGTGAGCCGTAAGGTCTTTACAGCCCTGCCTGCTGCTCCCTCAGCTGTCACCTCTCATATCGCATCTTGGAAAGAGACTTCTTCCTTAGCAAAAATCTTCTGCTGCAAGTCTCTGTTCCTTAACCCACAAACAAAGCGATCTTGCAGCCTCTGTTCCAGATCCTTGAACTCACAAGGTCTGGCTGCTCTCCTTAAGGCCACAATAAAATCCGTAGCAGATTCACCCTGCCTCTGGTCCCTCTGTTCAAATGTGTGCCTCCAAGCAATAACAGACAACTTAGGCTGGAAGTGTTCCTTCAACAGCTTCTTCAAGTCAGTATATGTCACTGACTCCAGAGGTGCAGGGGCCACCAGGTTCTCTGCAATTTCAAAAGCTTCCTGTCACAAACACACAACACAGTTGCAGCCTTCAAGCCATCTTGTCTAATTTGATTTACTCTGAAATAATTCTCCACCCTTGCTACGTAAGAATTCCATCTCTCTGGGTGTGAGACATCAAAATCAGACAAATGCCCAATTTTCGCCATCCTTTAATTACAAACTTCACCACTCGCTCCTCTGCAAACTGCTATAGGGGAAAGGGTCCTTTAGCCGAACTCACCCTCCAGCGACGCTGTACTGGCAGGCTGGGACGCTGACTCAAACGCCGTCTTCCCCTCTTCAGGACTTCTTGGGTACGTCCTTAAAACTTTCTCTTTAGTTTGCAAAGCATCCCACCTTTGTCGCCAATGTTAAGTACTTCGTTCTTATGCAAATGATGAAGACACATGGCGATGTTAACAGCTCTTTATTCCTCTCTCTCTAACAGCAACGAATGAACAGGCAAAAACAAACAGGCTTCTTTTAAGAGAGCAGAGACCTGGACAACGGCAAACAAAGTATCCAAGGGCTTCTTGCCTTGCCCATGCGCACAAGGCTGGCGCTGCTCAGTCTGGTCCTGGACAGCCAACGCTTTGTGCACGTGCACAAGGCTGGCTCCACTCTGTCTGGTCCCGGGCAGCTTTTGGAATGCCCGGGACCAATGCAATGTCCCGAGCCTGCTTTTGCAGGCTCAGGACACAACAATATTGATATCATAAGTGAGCCCATGAAATATTATGTCTTAGCCATTCAGTGGCAGTTCAAGCTGCACTCTAAAAAGCAAATAAATTTGCTATGCTCCATTTACAAACAAGATATTTTAAGGTGCCAGATTGAGAAAGACATTAGCCTTATGCTACCTTTGGCCTTGCTTTTTAGTCCCTCCCATCCTCCATTCAGCACACCTTTTAATCTTTCTCTCTCTCATTTATTTTCTCATTCCTAATTGTCCTTCTCAGTAATTTCAGTTTCCACTGGGAATAATATACCCGATTTTTCCACCCTTTCCACGCCCATCTCTTCAGTGTGCCCTTAATCCTCCTGTCTGCTGATTAGCTTTTTATCCCTTGTTGGTACTCCAGCTCCAGTTCCTGCATCTGTTTTGCATGGAACTGTAGTTTTTCCATTCCTTTGGATGTAAGATAGGATGCGTTGTAGAGAAGCAGGCCAGGGCTCTATTCTTTGCTTTATTCCTTTGGATCTACTGATCGAAAGAGGAGAATGTGGGGTTCTGGCAGAGTGAAATAAGAGTCAAGAACATTTTTTTATCCTGGAGGAAGAAGGTTATAAGACATTTTCTGACATTACTACAAGGGTATTTATTGTTTGATCTTCTCTCTGTCCTCCTCCAGCTTTTACTTTCATTCAGTTAGTATTTATTACTCCCTTTCTGTGTTGCTTATTCCAAAAGGGAGTAGCATGGTAGTTATCTATATATAATTGTACACAAATTCTTTTTGAGTGTAGAGTCAACTTCAAACTTTGGATGAATTGGGAGCTGGAAATGGGGCCATGTAGAAAAATTCTATGAAAAAAATAATTCATCCTAAGAAGAAGCAGAAATGGATAGAAACAAAAGAAGCATGGCCCAAGCATAATTAAGGGGGCTTAGTAACATGGATCTTTTCTCATTTATCCAGTCTATTAAATCATAAAACATAGTTCTGAAACCATGCTTTCTGTGTTTTTCTCTCAGCCTGCCCCTCTTTTTATTTAATGGAACAGCCAGCTGGAAGAGCATTAGTCTTGCAAAACTGCAGTTTTAGAACATTTTACTGGGTCCCAATAGCGGTATTACTACATTAAAAATTTCTTTCCTTTTTACTGTAATCATAGAGTAAGACAATAAGACCGAAAACCTGCTAAAAATGTAACAGTCTGTTTTAACTGTTGGCTACTTAGCTTGTTTGTGCTGTCATTTCATTGCAAAATATTTCATAGTCAAAATAGCCATGTGGCTCAATCATGCTTGCCACACAGAATGTTTGCAATATAATGAGTGCTGGCTTGTGGAAACCTATTTCACTTTCTGCCATTTTCATTAGTGGTGCACAAAATTAGCTCTATGGACCCATAGCTGAAAATGAGTAAGCACATGAGATATTTACTCCTTAACAAATACAATAAATGACATCAGCAGCCCTAGTTCCCTGATTATAGTGCTTTGTTCCTCTCCAGCTAGCTTTTATGGAAGTCCTAGGGTCTTACCTCATTTGTAACCTTAAAGTACTGCTGTAGAAACACACCCTGACTATTTATTTACTTTGTGTGTCCCAACAACCACAACACAGCCCAATCTTGTTTTTGGCTTAGATGGGAGCCTGGCGTAAGTTGTCCTCAGCCATTTACTGTAGGTTATAGTGTCCCCCCCCCCCGCCACCCTGCCCCGAGGCTTGCAGTAAAGCTGTAGCAGTATCAAGGTGGGTAAAACCTGATACATTTTACCAACTATTCTGGCAGGGTTAAAGTCAGGTGATCTGTAGGAAGCAGTGACAACTAAATGTCTATTGGCAACTTAAGGTAATATAGCTACACCATCTTCCCTGGCTCCTCGGAAGTCTCTTCTGCACCATTATTTCATTTTTTTTCCCTCCAGAGAAAAGAGCAGGGCACACTAGTTCCTTGAAGTCTGCTGAACAGACTGTTGGCAGCTGGTAAGGGAAGAAACTCAGCATTCTCAGAGCAGGGGATTTGAACTCTCCTGCTACCATACTGGAAAACTTGTAGCCAGCTGATCAAGCATTTGGCAGACTTATTTTGACTAGAGATTTAGGGTTCTGCAGTTGTGAAAGAGCACTAAATCTACTGTCAAAATAAGCATCTTGTTTTCAGCTTCTCCTGCTTTATCAGGCAGTTTATTCACCCTGTGATAAAAGGCGATAGAGGTAGGCTAGAGATGATAAATGTACAGGTACAAGTGTATCTTACTTCCATTGAGCTATTAATCTGGTCATACTGGAAAATGTCTGGTCCTGCAACATCATCACTAGTTCCATTTCCACTTCAACCCCTGAAGCAGTTCAAAGCCCACCTGCTGTCAACAGAGGAGAAATGGGGAGAGACTCAACAGATTCGGAATGGATATGAGAGGTACTTAAAAGTACTTCTATAGAGACAAACATCAGATCTGGTTGAATATCAATATCCGTAAGGTATTGCTTGATTACTGCCTACTCACATCCTGGCATGTGAGTCCTATTCTCCAAAGCCTATCCTATTCTCAAAAGCACCTGAAGGCAGGAGAAGAAGCAGTGGCTGGGAATTAATCAAAGAGAGAAGCAGCCTAGAACTAAGGAGAAACTTCCTGACAGTTAGAACAATTAACCAGTGGAAAAACCTGCCTCCAGAAGGGTGAGTGCTCCAACACTGGAAGTTTTTAAAAAGAGACTGGACAACCATTTGTCTGAAATGGTATAGGGTTTCCTGCCTGAGCAGGGGGTTGGACTAGAAGACCTCAAAGGTCCCTTCCAACTCTATTATTGTTATTGTTATGTAAATTTGAATTAAAGCCCTAATATAATCTGTAAGGGATTCTATGACAGTTTTAAAACGTTCCAGGTCTTTGTGATGTCACAATATTATGTAGGTTACAAAACCAAGATGATTTATATTTGTTTCAATTCTAGTAGAAACTATAGTAGAATTGTGTCTGTGCATACTCTCTCTCCATCCTCATCTTAACTTTGTGGAGTCTGTTTTCCCATTTGTAGAAACTCTTAACTCACCAGTCCTCCTGAGCTGACACATTTTCAACTCCATCTCACAGAAATCATAAATATCCTTTGGTAGGCAACCACACAAATGCATACAATGTGAAGTAAGGATGTGAATGATATGTGTGTGGAAGGGGGTCCTCAGTGCTCTGTGTCGGGTTGCTTACCACTCAGGGAAGAATAAGCCTATCCTTTATTTGTCTATAGCAGGGGTAGGCAACCTTGGCTCTTTTATGACTCATGGACTTCAACTCCCAGAATTCCTAAGCCAGTGTAGCTGGCTCAGGAATTCTGGGAATTGAAGTCCATGAGTCATAAAAGAGCCAAGGCTGCCTACCCCTGGTCTATAGAATAGACCAGCGGTTCTCAACCTATGGGTTGCGACCCCATTTGGGGTCGAACAACCGTTTCGCGGGGGTCGCCGGACACCACGGTCCGCCATATTTTTTTCGTCGCACGCACGCCACACATGCACGGTTCGGGCCGTCGCACGCACACCGCGCATGCGCGGTTCGGGCCGCCGCGCGTGCGCCACGCATGCGTGGTTCGGGCCGTCGCCACGCGCCGTGCATGCACGGATCGGCCCGTCGCAATCCGCCATTTTCTTTTTTGTTGTTGTTTTCGTCGTGCGCGCGCCGCGCATGCGTGGTTTGGACCATCGCGCGCACGCCGCGCATGCGCGGATCGGCCCATCGCGGTCTGCCTTTTTTTTTCCGTCGCGCGTGCCGCGCATGTGCAGATCGGGGTCGCGCCGCGCATGGGAGGCACCAGTGGGGTCTCAACCTGAAAAAGGTTGAGAACCACTGGAATAGACAGTGGAGGGTGATATATTTCTGGGTTTCTACTTCTTCTGTAGCACAAGGGCAAAGCCTTGTGCTATTACTGGGCAATGTTGACCTCCAATACAGAAGATGGTGCCTTGCTCAGTGTGGTCCTGGGCAGCCAACGCTTTGCCCATGCACACAAGGCTGGCGCTGCTCAGTCTGGTCCCGGGCAGCTTTTGGAATGCCCGGGACCAATGCAACATCCCGAGCCTGCTTTTGCAGGCTCAGGACTAAACACAGTCAGAGTTCATTGGAGTCAGGAGGCCAATAAATTTAAATACATAAATAAAATAGCAAAACTTCTCTATGAAACATAGACTGCACTTGTTCTAGAGGGGCAAAATAAATTAAGGCTTTATATTTTCTACTTAACTAGTTAAAAGGTCCTTTTGCTATGCATAATATGGTATCTCCTTCCCTCTAAAATCTGCTGCATGTGGGAAAATAGGTTATTAGCAACAATATTTGTCTTATGCTATACCAACTTTAAGTGAAATATCTATTTATAGTCACCAGGGGAAGTTCAACTGTAATGATCGACATTATTTAAAGAGAAGCAACTATGGGCTTTTGACCTGACGGTTTCTTTTTAACACCCAGGATATTTTCAGAGCAGTTGGTATATGGCCTTACCAGGCTGAATGCTGAACCCCACCAGACTATCCTGTCTGCCTTTGCCTTCTCATAAGTTATAAATGTGTGCTTACTCTCTTAAATTTTATATTTCTAAAGTTCAGCATTCATATTCACTCATTTGTAGTCCATTCTTCATCTTGGCATTGGACTTCAGCTTCCAGAATTCCTGGACATACAAGTATGTCCACTTCTTGTAAGTAAATTAGGTAGTTTATTAATAGTATTCAGTGATGAAGTCTATTTCATAGGTTCATATTCAGGTTACGTTTTCTTTTATGAAAATTTATTTTTAGAGTTGCATAAGCATTCAGTTCAGAGAACTGAATTTGGTGACATTACAGGTTGTTCCTCATGATCGAATTAAAAATTTGTCAACCAGTCCTTCAGCAAACAGAATGCTATATAGTACTAATACAAAATAGTGATGGTGAGGTCTCATCCTGCCACAGACACAATTACAGCAAATATTTCTGTTCTTATTTTATAATTTCCTTCCACCAAGTGTCATTAAGATATGGAAAACATCAATTGATTGTTCTTAAAGTGGGAGGGGCTGAAAGGCAAGCTTAGTTTTGATAGATAGTTAGATTGGTAAGTTTAGTCATCTGACAAAGCTTACTCTGGTCTGGTACAAATGTTGTCCACACGTGAATTCAAAAGCAGACTGAACATGAGCTGATATTTTTGGATGATTATGATTGGTCATAAAGACAGCCAGATGTTTTGCCTAGATTTGGCTTTTTTGTCACCTATCGAGTCCTTCACAATGCCTTGGGATAGGCAAATGTTGTAACAATAACATTAAAGGTAACATTGCAGGATATAAGCTGTTCCAAGCAATGCTGCCTTTTGAGGGCGAAGGTTTGTTCTGCAAGCTTGAGGACTGGCTTCCGAATGTTCCGTTACCAGGCTAGGTAACATCTTCAGCAGTGTTTAGTGGATGTCTGTATCCAGTGGTGGGATTCAGCCAGTTCGCATCAGTTCAGCAGAAATCAGTAGCTAATTTTTTGTTGCCCAGCCCCAGAATGGACTTCCGGCATTCACACAAACAACCAGTTGTTCACATATTTGAATCCTACCACTGTCTGTATCAATTTTCTACTTATATAAGGGCTTCAAGTGTGGGAGTGTCAAGTGAGGGTCTTGTGATGGCCAGGTGTGGGTCATCAGAGAGAGGCTTGTGATGGGGAGGTACTTCACGTAAGGGTCATTGGAGGGTGTGAATTCGTTGGTCAGGAGTGAGACATCAGTGGGAGGCTGGTAATGGGTCTTGAAATACCTGAAGTACCTCTCCATCACAAGGCTTTCTCTTATGACTCACATCTGGCCCATCACCAGATCCTAAGGCAGAAGCTTGTCTACCCCAAGGATAAAACACCCAGACACAAACTGAGCAATGTGTATATGCAGTACAATGCAGTGAGCCATGTGCAGATCTGTACATTGGTGAAATGAAACAACAACTTCATAAACGTATGACACAACATAGGGTTACAAACCCATGAGGACAAGATTCAGCAGTCCATCTGCATTTAAAAGACAAAGGCCACTCTTTCGAACACAGCAAAGTCCACATTTTGGACAGAGAGGACCACTGGTTTGAAAGGGGGGTCAAAGAGGCGTTCTATGTCAAAATTGAACAGGCCTCTCTCAACGGAGGGGGAAGGACACGACATCATCTATCTCCAGTCTACAACACAGTCCTTTCAGCAGTTCCAAGAAGGCTCCACACACATTTGCACCACTCAGGTGACCCTGAGGACACTGATAAGCCTCCAGGTAGCATTAACAGCTTGCTAAAAGAATGCAAATGAACAGCTGTCTGCAAGGAGTATAAATCTTTCCATGCCCCACCATCCAGTCAGAGCTGAAGAAGCTCCTTGAATGAGAAGTGAAATGTCTTCAAAGACAAAACAAGGAAGTCCAGTTGCCTCATGAAAAAAAACATCTTTAGGATAAAATTTCCATGATGTTTTATGTATGATTAAGCCATCTTCTTGCATCCATCCACCTTAAGAATCTTCTTGCTTCTATCCCCTAGTCAGTGGAATGTTTGCCAGTAGATTGAATTTCCTCTCCTTCCTAACTCTGCATGCCACATACTCCACAGATCTGTTCTGGAGCTCCTGGGTGACATTTTGAAATTGGTTTAGGGTGTATGAAGGAATGCAGCAGGAAGGAGAGCTGAGCAACAGGAAGCTCCATTGCATCAGTAGAAATCTATATAACATGCTAAGTAACCTATTGCTTGAATTTGCTGAAATTTCTTTTTAATTTCTTATTTCTTTTTCAGATCTCAACAGCCAAGTAAAAGGAACTGAAAACAAAAAACGCTACAGTGAGATTTTCCGAAGTTTGGATGCCCTTGAAATTTCAATTGGAAATGTGTGCGTATTTTGTGTCATTGTTGTCCTCAACAGGCACTAAAGACATTTCTTAATGCTGTTGTGAATGTGGTATGTGATTGTGGAGAGATAAGTTCTTATAACCTGAAAGGTCCAGGCCATGAGTCAATACTCACCTCTGTGGGTAATGGTTACTAGAAAACCAAGCAGTACAGATTGGGATTATGCTGTAGAACTGACACACCATAAGTCTACTGAAGTTATATACATAGAATACTATATTTTTTTCAAGGATACAGAGCCAGAAGATGTTGGAATTTGAGGTGATGATAGAGGTAGTTGGTGTTATATTGCATGTACAATTAAGGAACAAAATATTTTATACTATTTAACTATTCTGCTGCCATTCTTCTGAAGTAAATCAACTAAAATGTATATAAAGAGCAAAGTGTTAAGCATAATTTAAATGTCCTGCAATTCATGATTTAGTAGGGATGGGCTGAAGCAGTTTGCTATAGTGATTTACTATCAGGACTGGCTTCTGAAAGGAAAATGATACTTCTTTCCTTGACCTCAAGAAGTGTTTCAGTCTAAAGGCTGCATCAAGACTCACATACACACACTCTGAGTGTTAGCACATCACTCTTGGCAGAGGATAAGTCTGTAGCCTTCAGTTGAAAAAAGTCTGCTATTGGATCCTGAACATGACTTCCACTATACTTATAAATTAAAATCATTTGAGTTGGTGGCATACTTTTTCTTGTTGTTACTATTAGTATATTCTTCTTTGGGGCATGCATACACTTGCCTAGCATTTTCAATTCCTGTAGTTTTTGTTTTGGACAGAGGAACTAACAAACTACTATTGTGGCACTGTAAGTACTACCATAGTTTTCATAGGAATGAAAGGATGTACAATATGCTAAATCATAGTCCTTTTCAGCCCCATCTGCTCTCCACTGGGACAGAGTTTGTGGTGGCTCACAAATATAAGAGTTACTTATAGTCTTTGTTTATTGGAGCACGTTGCCTACTGTTCTACAGATGTTGCCCAAATTCCTTAAGCTATGATTTATAGATATTAGATTACAATTGCCATTATCATTATGCAGCCTGGATCAAGAGCCAGTTGGAAAAGACGGGTTTTATTTTTTAGACACCAATGAGTGGCGATTTCTTATTGAAAGGCCATGTATTTGTATGTAAGTTTATAGTTAGAACAAATGTTGTAAACCACTGTCATACAACTTCATTTGGAAAACTGGATAGCGATATAAGACATTTTCAATTTTATTAGTTTTAAAGTAAATGAATGCATATTTGTTCAATTCTGCAGGTTTGAAATAAATTGTATGTTTATTTAAAGCTGTGCAGGTGCACATTAGGCGCACACTAAAAATAAAAATGCATACATTAGGTGCACAGTAAAAAAAAAATCCACTCCCCTCCAGAAATGTTGATCCACTACTTTTGTCATTAAAAGAATGATATATAATCATGAAATTTCCCATCCTCAGATACTTTTGCTTGCTCCAGTCAAAGGGAGGGCAGTTAGAAAGTACTGTAAATCTGTGTGTTCAGCTTTGAGCATATTGCATTCTTAAGATTTGTTATATTTTTTCCTACCGTTGAATTGTGTCCGATTCTTGGAGATTGCCTGGATAAGTCTCTGTAGTTTTCTTGGTAAGGTTTTTCAGAAGTGATTCGCCATTGCCTCCTTCCTTGGCTTGAGACAAAGTGACTGGCCCAAAATCATCCAACTGGCTTTGTGCCTAAGGTGGGACTAGAACACATAATCTTCCAGTTTCTAGCCTGATGTCTTAACCATTACACCAAACTGTAGTGCCCAAAAGGTTGGGGACCTCTGTGTTAGATGGTTATAGTCTTCCAATTGAAACTATGGTTAAGTCTGTCCATATGTTGTGAAAGTTTTCATTGTGTCTTCTGGCTGCTAGTTGGTGTTCATGGGTGCAGTCGTCAGCCCGTCTGTCCTATGTAGTGACTGTTACAGCCCTTACACTGCATGTCGTAGATGCCTCCTGTTTTTTTTTTTCTTCAGCTACTGGTCTTTTGTTTACTTAAGATGTTTTGGAGGGTTTTAGTTGCTTTGTATGCCATGGTGATGCCATGTGGTTGTAATATTCTATGAATTGTTTCTGAGATCTTTTTGATGAATGGGCAGTGTTGTCTTTTTCATAGCTTGTGTTGATTGTACTGTAGGGGGTTGAGTAGTCAAGCACTTTCGATAAAGTTGCGTGGGTATCCATTTTGTTGGAAGATGTTGTATAAACACTTTTTCTAGTGTTTTGGATTGCTGCAATGTATTTGTGCTCATCTGAATAATGTTCTTACACAGATCCTCATATGGGAAGTTGGGTTGTAATCTACGTAATGGAGTATTTGATTGGTGTGGGTAATTTTACAATAGACTTGTTTGCTGCCTTTTCCTCTGCTGATGAGAATACTTGGGAAGGGTAGTGTGTTGTTTTCTTCTTCCATTATGAATTTTACTCCTTTGAAGATGTTGATTTTTTTTAATGTGTCTTCCCTAGTTATTCATGTATTTTTATTATAGCAAAGGTGTCATCCATATATCAGATTCATACTTTTGGTTGTATGTGTGAGAGTTCTATAGTTTCTGGACACTTCATTACAGTCACTGTTGTATATCTTAAGACTGGTAATCACACTGATGTTCATTTGTTTGTATATTTGTCCATGAAACTGAAAATAGACAGTGGGGCAGAGGTGGGTCATCATTTTGAGTAGTTGGATCTTAGTGTATTTGGTTAGGTTGTATGTGTATATGTGTGTAGTGCTGCTGCCATGAATTTTTCACTGGTTCTAGGTTTATGGATGTAACAAGTGCTCTGACATTGAATAAAACCATGATCTCCTCTTGTTCTATTATCAGGTCTTTGATTTTCTGTTGGCACAGTTGTGGGGAGTTGATAGAATATTCATCCCCCTCTGTGAGATGTGCAAGCTTTTTTGTCAATTCTTTAGTGATGTTGTATGTTGGGGTCCCAGGTAACGATACGATTGCATGAAGAGATATGTCAGGCTTGTCTTTGGCCTCCATAAAAGCAGGGTGGAGGAGTCCACTGCTTTTCACCTGCCACTGTTCTTTTTTTGTGATTTGACCTTTCATGATTAGGTCGTTAAGGGTTATCTTGGTCAAGTTGTCTAGTTTCTGTATTGGGTTGGTCCTTACTGGAGTATAAGTTTATTTGTCCTCCAGTAATTCTTTGGGTTTTTTTTGTATACATTGTGTTTTGTCCAGGATAATCGTAGTAAGGACTTTGTCTGTTGGGAGGATAATGATGGCTTGGTTTTTTTTAGGTTATGTCCTCTGCTTTGAGTTGGTTCTGATTTTATGTTCTTCTGGTCTGCGGTATAATTGTATGTCTTATATTTTCTCGAATCTCTATGGAAAGCTCTTAAAAATGCTGCTTCTAAGGCTGCAAAGAATTATAACTGATTAGCATCATCTATGTTATAATTGAGGCTTTTGACGATGAGGTGGAGGTTAATGATCATGGATGCTCACCTCAGATTAAATAAATACCAGCACTGCCTAGATAACCTTAAGGAACAATTGGAACAAACTGTGTTCCCAAAACACACAAAAATGCTGAACCACCATGAACACATATCCCTAAGACAAGCTGGAAAAAGAAAATGAAAGTCGAAGCTAAATTGTTCAAGCTAAATTCCACAAATGAGTTGTCAATATGTCTAGTAGTTCACTATCTATTGCAAAACACAATACCCTACAGAAAAGCCTCAACTATAACATAGATGATGCTGGTTGAGGTGGATTGAGATGAAAAGAATCCTAGATGATAATAAACATAATAAGTAGAGAAGGATTCACTGTCCTATATTAGGGCTCAATTCTGTCTCCCAGCTTTGCACAATGATATGGGCTGTTCAGTACTGTTTTGTACTAATGAAGAATAGTGCATTTTGCCTTTTGTAATTTCTCCTATTGATTTTTTTCCAATTTTTAGGGCAATTGAAATGTTTAGTGATGATGCTGATGACAACAGGAATGAATCTTCAAACCCACAGTCTGAAAAAGTACAGGTAGAAATAAGTTATCTTAATTCTGACTAAGAATAATAAGAATGTGTGCTGTTTAAGTTTGTGCCATCTGAGAAAGAATATATATATATATATATATGTAGGTCTTTGGTTCTTCGGGTTTTCTCAAACACCCGCGAAAACCTCAGAAAACATATATATAAAAACATATATATATATATATATATATGTGTGTGTATATATATATATATATATATATATATATATATATATATATATATATATATATGTGTGTGTGTATATATATATATATATATGTGTGTGTATATATATATATATATATATATATATATATATATATATATATATATATATATATATATATATATATATATATATATATATATATATATATATATATATATATATATATATATATATATATATATATATATATATATATATATATATATATATATATATATATATATATATATATATATATATATATGTTTTTAAAATTGTTAACAAAGAAATAAGGGATTTCTGAGATAGCTATTTCGAGTTATTTAACTCTCTTCAGTCAGAACTCACCCTTTCCGGGATTATATATTTGTGCTTGCAGATGGCTCTGGGTTGAGCTGAAACAAGCAAAGGAAAGAATGATTTCTTCCTCCCATATTTGGGTTTACAGGGTGCAATCTAAAAAATAACCACTTCTCACACACACACACACACACACACACACACACACACACACACACACACACACACACACACACACATATATATATATATATATATATATATATATATATATATATATATATATATATATATATATTTCCTTTGCAAGATAAATTACAAGATCTGACCCAGTTATGGATTTGGCAGGGATATACAATTTTCTTTAGGAAAATACGCTTGCCACATCTAGTTGATGACATAACTTTTTTCAAAATATATTTTTTTTTAGTTATACCTATTATCACATAAGTATCTGCTAATAGGACTGTGTCACGTGCATTTATGTACTGAGGTGATGAAATCTCTGGAAGTCTTCAGCTGCTCTTGGGAGTCCTTAGTTCAGGCATGTCAAACTCATGACATCATATGACGTCGAGACTTTTTCCCTATAGCTGGCAATGGGGTGGGCGCAATTTTGGCATGGCGCATCTGGCCTGTGGGCCGGCAGTTTAATATGCCTGCCTTAGTTGATAGAAGATTGAAATGTTGGGCACTGAATAGTATTTTTGCATCTCTCTCTCTCTCTCTCTCTCTCTCTCTCTCTCTCTCTCTCTCTCTCTCTCTCTCTCTCTCTCTCTCTCTCTCTCTCTCTCTCTCTCTCTCATTATTTAGATAATTATTATCCTTTAGATAATAATTGAAAGTATCCAAAGAGAAAACATCTGGAAATGCACACCATGCCTGCCTAAAAAAAATTATAATAGATAAATTTGCCAGTAAGGAGTAAAACTAAGATGATAATAGTGATGAGGATATAGTGTCAAAGAAGAGTGGAAATCGGAGTGTAAAAGAAAAAAAATCTACAAAATGTAAAACAAAAATGACTACAAAAATAAGAAATGTTGTTCCTTTTTAGATAGTAATGAGATTTACTTGTGTAGTGATGAATTTAATCCTACTCCAGAATATGTCTTTTGCACTGAAGAGACATTTCTTGATCAAACATAGTCCTCTTACTGGTACACCTCAATTTTACTTTGAGAGACTTTTACATTCTAGAAAATATCAGTTTGAAATTTGCTAAAACTCAGTGTCAAATAAACCAGCTTTTTAGTAGCTGAATTGATAGCTAAGATTTTGAAACCTCATCCAAGCCCAGAGATGCTCATACTCCCAGTTCACCATGCTGAATTAAAGACAGGATATGATGGTAAGACAGTAGACTACAGATAGTCCTTATTTAGAGACTGTTTCATACAGCAACCAAAAAAAATAGCTTTACAACCAGTCCTCAGATTTATGACCTTTGTAGGTCTGTAAAGGTAAAGGAAAGCTGGAATAAGATCATAAGCACAGGTGGCTTCATTTAATGACTGCTTTGCTTAACAATCAAGTTGTGGTTCCAATCGTGGTTACTAAATGAGCACTACTTGTAGTTTTTTCTGTTGTAAAAAACTTGAGGGAACAATAATAGGTTAAGATGTTACTACCCTGACATATATATATTGATTTGCTTTGGAAATTCTGCGCTGCAATATTTACATTGAATACCCATGTTTCTCTGAAAATAAGACCAGGTCTTATTTTTCTTTTCCTCCAAAAGAGGCACCAGGTCTTACTTTTGAGGGATGTCTTATTCACCTCTGGCACCAACATCCCCACCCAGCAGGTCCACTTCTTCTGGGGCTGAAGGAGCAACTTCATTCTGTAGCTGCACTCGGGCCTGCATTTTGCAATCAGGCCTTTCCGGAAGGCCTCTGCAGCCGAGTACCAAGCTATGCATTCAATACATAGCTCAGTCCTCGGCTGCAGAGGTCTTGCAGAACTGAGCTATGAATTGAATCCATAGCTCAGTTCATGGCTGCAGTGGCCTTCCAGAAAGGCCTCTGACTGAGAAATGCAGTCCTGGCTGTAGGAGACACCTTAGAAGAAGTGGGCCGGGAAGGAAAGGATTAGCTGGGTGGGTGCAGGGTGCGTGGGGCAGCTCCACACCCCCACCCCTGCCCCACTTGGATTTTTAAGTGTATGCCTCGCCCCCAAACTAGGACTTATTTTTGGGGTAGGGCTTATATTAGGCCCACCCCAAAAATCAAGCTAGGGTTTATTTTCAGGGTAGGCCTTACTTTCGGGAAAATGCAGGTATTTTGAACTTTCCTTGGTTGGGACAATAAAATGATTTATTTGGTTGGGGAAAATGCATTATAATTACATGTTGGTTTCGGCTTTGTAAAGCAAGTTGAGGACTACCTGTATCAGTTTTTCTGTTAGAACCACTACCTGCTCTGTCCCAGATTCTAGATAGCATTTTAGTTTTTGAGGCTTATGCCCCCAAAAACTATGCATATACATATGGACAAATACATGGATGATGGAAATGTATCTTACTCCAATATTTCTTTGCTTTGTCACATGTCCACTATTTACATTTCCAACATTCATTTGAGATACCTTTATACATTCTAGATAACCTATCTGCTGTTAAATACCAATGATACATCATTTTATAAAAAATTTCTTTTAAATTATAATTTAGTGTGAATTTTAAGCCTTTCGTCCACGTTCTCCCATTGTTCAAGCATCACGTTATATCCAAAATTCCTTGCCTACTGAATCATACAATGTTTTACATGTTCACTTTTCAAATTCAATTTCAATAATGTTTTATAAATCTTAGCAATGGTATGTTCATCACTACTACATGGTAAAATTTCCAATTCATTTTTAACAAAATCAAACACATAAGTCTTTTTTATCTAGTTTAAATCTTTCTTTCAGTTGTAAGTATGTAAACGGTGGCAGACATGACCTTCTGATTCTAATTCTTCCTTAGACTTGAGAGTATGATTACCAAAATTAAAATTATTTTACCATAAGTCTACCAGTCCAGCTTCACCACCATTTCTTTTCTTAAAAAAAGCTTCTTGGGGGGCAACTTTGTAAAGAACCTTGTTTTGTATTTATTACAAACTCTTACTATGGCACGTCTAACAAAATGATTATTGAAATCAACATTTACTTTAAATTTATCATACCATAAATAACCATGCCATCCAAACCTTAATTAATGATCTTCTAAATCAAGTAATCTCTTTTTCTGGCGATTCACCTACTCTTTTAGGCCAGACCAAACAAGAAGCATCAAAATATAATTTCAAATCTGGTAAACCCAAGCCCCCTCTTTCCTTAACATCTTGCAATAACTTAACAATAACTTATATCTAATAACTTAACGTTATTATTAAGTTATAACATTATTATTATTATATCTAATAACTTAACAATAACTTATATCTAATTATTGGTTTCTTCCCTTGCCATGTAAACTTGGAAATATCCCTCTGCCATTGTTTAATGGAATATACATTCCATTGTTTCATGGAATATCAATTGCAAGTATTGGTAATGTCTAAAACAGAAATAACATTTTTGGTAAAACGTTCATCTTAATTACAGAAATTCTATTCAGTAGTGATAAATGTAATGTGTCCCATCTTTGTAAATCTTTTTTAATATCATTCCAGAGAGGCACATAATTATTTTGAAAGAGTTTTGTATTTGTGTTTGTCAACATGAACCCCAAATATTTCACCTTTTTCTTGACCTTAAAACCAGACTTTTTAGTCAATATATCACAATCCTGAGAAGACATATTCTTAATCAGCATTATTGTTTTCTATTTGTTTACTTTAAAACCTGTTAAAGCCCCAAATTTTATTTAATTTCCTCATCAAATATTCTATATTATTTTGGGGTCTTGCAGGAATATAACCAAATCATCAGCAAATGCCCTCAATTTATAAACTTCTCCCATTTTATGACCTTTCTTGGCACAGTTGTTTAAATTAATCTCCGCAGTTGTTAAATTAGTGACTTGTTAATTAACTCAATCTGGCTTCCCCATTAAGTTTGCTCATCAGAAGATTGCAAAAGGTGATCATATGGCCCCAGAACACTGCAACCTTCATAAATATGAGTCAGTTGCCAAGCATCTGAATTTTGATCATGTGACCATGGGGATGTTGCACTGGTCGTGTGAAAAACTATCATGTCCCTTTTTTGAATGCTGTTGTAACTTTGAACTGTCACTAAATGAACTTTTGTAAGTGGAGGACTACCTGCATTAAATCACTAAAATCAAGTATGTCTCATCCTCCACCTAAGATATAAACATCTTCTCCCTGGAATTCTATCAGTGACTGATTGATTGGGTCAGATATTTTAAAAAATATCATCCAAGTTTCAGAGAAGGGGTAGCAAAATAATTTATAAATTGCACATTTGGAATTTTTCTTATTTTATTTTAGTGCATTTTATTTTAATGTTTTCATATTGATATACTGAGTAGGCATTTGACGTGTAATAACATGATTCATTCATATGTTGAACTTTGGGAATATGATTAATTAAGCAGGAAAATCTAGTTATTATCCAAATTCCATTAAAATGCCTAAAATATAAAATGGGAGATTTACGTAACCAAACTGATTTGATTGGGGTTGGATAGGAAGAATATAATTTCGTTGTAATTCTCATTCTCAGTCATATCATCTTAGATTCTGCTTTGTAATCCAGTACCAGTTTGGGGAAGTCTGTTTCGTTTGGGATCTTTCCCACTAAAATAATATTTTTTTAAAAAAAAATCCACATATTTTTATTTTGCAGCCATATGAACTTTTCTGTAAACATGAAAGAAATTTGGAAGCAGCAGATCCAGCAAATATGTCAGGTATCTACAGAAGAATTTAATTGAAATATTTGGCATGAATTTTGATTTCCATGATTATTTCATTTCAAAAATCATATATTGGTTTTTGCTATTACTTTGCATTGAAGATGGTGGGATAGAAGAGTGACAGACCATTGCCCTCAAATCCTATGTTTGGTTTCCAGGTCACATATTGACTAACTATTTTGGAAAGCTGGAGAATGAAGTAGTTGAAGTTTAGCCCAGGGCTTTTCAACCAGTGGTACGGGTACCACCTGTAGTACATTGGCACCTGGCAGGTGGTATGCGACCATCCTGGAAAAGTGGTAGTGGGGGAGGGGAATGAGATGAATCGGTGGCAGCACTGCACAAGCCTGAGTGAGAGATGGCTGAAGCTGCAGGGCTGTCAGGGCTCAGTGGAAGCGCCAGGATCAGAGCCAGGCTCCAGCTGGAGCTCGGCACTGATCCTGGTGCTTCTGCTGAGCCCTGAAGTAGCACCAATCAGCTGGAAAGCAGCACTGATCCTGGTGCTTCTGCTGAGCCCAGAAGAAGCGCCGATCAGCTGGAATATTGCAGCATCTCCAGGGTCTTGTCATTTACATTCAGATGCTTGGCAACCGATTCATATTTATGATGGTCACAGTGTCCCAGGGTCATGTGAAGTGACCAAAACCTGCTGCAACCACGCAGCAGATGGTGGGAATAAAAACCAAACACTCCCCTCCTCACCCCCGCTGCCAATCCTCAACAGAAATGCTCACAACAATGAACACCTCGGACAGGAGGAAGAGCGCCACCGGGTGGGCAGGCAGGTGTCTTCCTTGGCTGTGGCTTGGGGGGCACTTTTTTCAGTGCCATTGTAACTTTGAACAGTCACTAAGCGAACTGTTGTAAGTCGAGGACTACCTGTACTTTATCACTTTTTTCCTTTTTTTTTTTTTGGTCATCCAAGTTTTTGACACCTTGCTAGGTGACTGATGGTACTCAGATGTTGCCATATCCTAAAAGTGGTACAATGGGTGAAAAGGTTGAAAAGCCCTGCTTTAGCATAAGAAACAGCAACTTATGAAGTTCTTAATTTGATGACTGAAGATGTTGCCAAAAAAATTATAAAGTATCTTGATTATCATTTAAAAAATCTGTATCATATTTTTACCAATAGCTACTACTACCTGAACAAAATGGCAACCTGGTCATACAGGGTACCCAATGTCCAGAGTTCTTATGAGATGGGCAGTTTTTGTGAATGTGATTTGTAAATAAATAATTTACATGATGATAATTCTATTTTATCTATGATTACTAAAAGTGTAGTCTAATTAATTTATCTCTAGAAAGCACCAAATTAGAACTTCTGATCAGGGCCAAGAAGAGTTAGAGTGTTTGCAAAGGAGGCTTTTATTATGAACTATCTCTTTTTCAGTCACATATTAAGTTCAGACAAGATTTTTCAGCTAGAAAGCCAGACTGGAAGGCAGGAAGAAATTGTATTTTGGAGCTGGGAATTGAGGGATGGCTTCAAATAATTTATACAGATCAGGAAGCCTGTGCAGAAGATAATAAGACTTCTAGAAATAAAATGATTGATGATGGATAGGAAAGCAAGATCAAGCAGTGGAAAAGCATGGAGGTGTATTGTCAAACTGACTGTTTAAAATAGAAGAAAGTACAAAGACCGAAAGGGGAAGTAATGAGTCTCCAGGGAAAATGAGGACAGAGAAAGGTTGCTATAGAAAGCTTACAGTTAACCCCAGAAGGCTTACAGTTTTCCATAAAAGCATTGCCTGGGTTTACACCGGGTATTAAGACATAAACCAGTTTACAAACCATAATGAATGTGTTCACAGATGCTAAATCATGTAAACCATATTAAAGCTTGCTTCAGTATGTGAATCTAACCACAGTAGTTCTGCGTTCAGGTTTAGGCTTCAGATATGTTTGTCCTGAATATCCCTGACACAAGAAACTTACTCAGATTGTGTGATCTTTGGCCTTCCAGGATTGCTGAACTGCAGTAAGCAGCTTCAGTCAATATAGGCATATGGTGAGAGATTTACATGTTATATTCAGCAACAGCTAGAGGGGCACAGGTTTCCTGTTTGGCCAATAAGAAATTCCTGTACTGTTAACAGGCGAGTCCTTTGTTAATGAAAATACTGATTTTGTTGGCTGTGTTCTGAAATCAACCTGTTAATTTTCTCAGTTGAAGAAGCTGATGAGATGCTGATCAAATGTGAAGGTGGTGTAGAAGCAGCCTTAAGATATGCCAAAATGTGGTGCAAATACATCAAGGAGCTGTTGAATTGGATTGACAAACGTATTTCTTATGGTAAGTATATATATATTTTTGTCAACATCTATGCTTTATGGAAACTTGGTAGATGACTCTGACCCAGTCATTCTGGTAATATACTTCTAGATTTCTTCAGTAGTGGGACTATTCCCCCAGGCCATGTTGAGGTTAAGGAAACAGAATTTTGCATTCGAGTGGGTGCACAACTCTTCTTTGCCACAAAGATAGATTTCCAAAATTTTGAGGTTTTAATCTTGCTTAGCAGGAATAAACTTCCTACTCTTATCATGGATTTCTGATGGGGATTCAATCGCTTCATGTGTTGGTTATTTGCAGAAATTGAATTTGCAAAGAACATTCTGAAGATAGCCGAAGCTGGAAGAAATATCATTTTTTCTCAGGTAATGGTTCCAAGTTTTGTCTTCTGTGTGTTCATTTTGCAATCCATATCAAATCACTTTGGTGCAAGTGTTATAGAGAGTTTGTACACAAACATAAGCATTTTCTTTTTAAATCATCCCTTATATTTGTGGGCAGGAATGTTGACATCTTTTTCAGGCCCCATTTTAATAACAATAAAAAACATTTTAATAACAATCTTAATAATGAATTCATCCCTAGCCACAGAAGCACGGGCAACAATTATTTATATAGAAATAGCACATGTTAAAAATGTCCCATTGTAGTTGCTGAGGTAAAATGGACTTTAGCCTCATAAAAAGACAACATACTGTATGACCAAAACATTGGATGAAACATTTTAAATAAATGTTTGTCCTCCTGATAAATCAAAAGCCTGACACCAATGCCGTTTTAAGTATTATTTACATTTAACAGTAAGAACTGAACATATGTAACTAAGAAAGCTAAGTAACATTCAGCCGTGTTCTATGGCAGAGTTTCCCAAAGAGATCAATACTCCTCGACTTACAACTGTTTGATTAGTGGGCAGTTTGGAAGTGGTCTAGGTTTCATAAAACTTCATACTGTCAGGTTTACTTCATATTATGGCAGTTGCTGTCAACTATTTTTGTGTGGTTGGCAGTCTTAACAAAAGAAATTCAATCTCTTGGAAGCACCTGTGCTAGTGATGCACAGAAAGTTGTTGTAGTACTTGGATAATTTACTCAAGATATCCCTATGTGCCACATAGTAAGATGTCAGCATAAGCTATGTCTAGTGCAGGTATCCCCAACCCCGGGGCCACAGTTCTCTACCGGGCCGTGAGCGGTTCAAAACCAGGCTGTCTGAAGCAGCAAGCAAGCATGTGCACGCACAGTCCATTTGCATGAGCAGCGGGCATGCCGCTTATGCAAATGAAGCTGCACGCACGCATGTGTTTACCTGCCGCTTGCGCGGAACCATCCCCTCCCCCCCACACTAGTCAACAAAGCCGGAAAGGCTGGGGAACTCTGGCCTAGTGAGTTCCCCAGGCTAGAGACGACTACTATGGAAACATGCCTCAACTACCCAAGACTCATGCCAAAGATCAAAAGCCTGAAGTTTAAACCACTGAGAATGTGTACATGTTCCTTTCATTTTTGCAAGGCAGTGAGAAGCAGCTGTTGTGTGTGTGGCTTTGTTCTTGTCTCCTATATGGATTCTAATTTATACTAATTCCAAGTGGGAATCCTGGCACTGTGGCAATGGCACTGAGTGCAGAAGGAAAGCCCGATGCTATAAAACTGAAAAGGGATATTACTTTTAATGCTGGGATCTGACAGAGAGCCTGGAAATGATTACCTCCTATTAGCTAGAACGTGACTATTCCACACCGAGCAATCTAACCGCTTGAGCATGTTGGTCAATACTTTTGTCTCCCCAGAACAGTATGCCTCTCCAGACCCTCTACACCATGGTTATGGAGCATGACATAAAGGCAGGGAATGTAGCCATTGAAACAGCTGGAACTTTGCATCTGAGAGAATATTATGAGGTACATCATTTTTCTGATTTAGATAAAGCATCCCTAGGCCAGAGCAACAATTTAAAATGCCCCGTGAGTCTATGATGCTAGAATCTTGGACCTAAAGAGATTGTGGCTGGAACAACTGCATTTGAAGAAGAAGGGACTGGGAAATATAAATGAAATATTAAAACTGGGGGAATTGGTTTGATCAGTTTTCATCAAGCACCCATGTTAATTCAGCATATGGGTTTTTTTCTCCCCCCGAATGTCTACTTAATATTACATTCTCTCCTGCTATGTACACCTAACAATCCTCTTTCTGTTTTAGCCTCTTTGGGCCAAAAGGAATGAAATTGAGAAATGGCGGAAGGAATTCAAAGATCAGTGGCAGAAAGAACAGAAAAGGATGGTAAGAACAGAGCAGGCATGAAGTTGCAATCAAGTTTGGTCTTTTGGCAGATATGCGTGGGCCAAAGGTGTTAAGGTACTATACATGCTGCTATACATTCAGGATTTTAAATAAATTTTTCGGCAATTGAAGTTTAGGTTGGGAGATAAATTAGGAAATTTTTATCCCACGCTTAGAAAGTACCAGGACAGAGAGGGATGGACAAAGGTTCACATCAATGGCTTCCATGCAACATCATGTTTCTTATAACCAGTGCTTTTTTTCTAAAAAAGGTGACGGAACTCACACACGTCATACAGCCCGCCTTGCCTACCCTATAAGGTTCCATCCAAAAAAGGTGCCGGAACTCCGTTCTGGGCATTCTATGAGAAAAAAAAGTCCTGCTTATAACCCAAATAGTCCAGATCTACACACTGAAAGAAAGCGCCCTATTATTTTTCCAGGGAGTCTGTTCTCAGGAACATTATTTCATAACTAAAATTTACCTTTTCTTCTACTTATGAAGGTATAGATGAAAATATGTAGATGGTAAACTACCAAATTCTACTTATCCATCCATGGCAAGTGTTTGAGTGTAATGGCTGATGCCAAAATGAACCTTTCAAATCTAGGTTAGAATATGGCTTTACATTAATGTTCATATCCAGATTATGATAGCTAAGGTAAAGAAACTTAGGTGATTGACACAAGTTGATTTAGGCACTTGCGTTTAGGTTTTTTAAAAAAAATTCATTGCTAAACTGCAATTCTCTTGCATGGATTAGTCAAGATCTGCAAACCTATGGTTTCTAAAAAATATTAAACATGATTTTAAAAATGAAAACAGATCAAGCATAGATTGACATTCTGAGGCTGAATCAAATATGACACCCAAAATGAGGAAACTGTGCTCTTTTTTCAACACCCATTTTGAAGTCCATTTAGAATACAGGTGGTCCTTGACTTACGACCACAACTGAGCCCCATATTTCTGTTGCTAAGTGAGACATTTGTTAAGTGAGTTTTGCCCCATTTTATGACCTTTCTTGCCACTGTTGTGAATGACTGCAGTGGTTAAGTTAGCAACACGGTTGATAAGTGAATCTGGCTTCCCCATTGACTTTGCTTGTCAGAGAGGTCTCAAAAGGTGATCATGTGACTCTGCGACACTGCAGCTGTCATAACTATGAGTTAGTTGCCAAGCTTCTGAATTTTGATCACGTGACTATGGGGATGCCACAACAGTCGTGAGTGTGAAAAAGAATCATAAGTCACTTTTTTTCAGTGCCGTTGTAACTTTGAACAATCACTAAATGAACTGTTGTAAGTCAAGGATTATCTGTACCTTGCAAAGAAGTCGCTTCTGATTTCTAGGTGTCAAAATATTCAGTTGTCCTACTATGCAAGCACATGTATCATAGCCAGTTAAGATTCTGTAATGCTTTGAAAATAAGCACAGAGATAAATAAACAATCTCCAGCTCTGACAACTTAGCAAAATCTTTGTTCCATCATCATCTAAGAGCAATTCAGAGTTGTGATTATTTTTAAGCTGCATTTGGAAGATTGGGCTGCAAGAATTATTCATGAAGGAAGCGAGGCGTATGTGTCCCAGGATAATGTTGCGGGGTCCAATCTGGATCGGTCACCGAGGTCAGATTGGAACCTGCTACAAGAATCACTCTTTAAAGCCTTAAAAAACACAATAACTTAGAGAAGGCATTTATTATTAACATTATTACTGAGTGCTGGGACAGACTACCCTTTGTTTTTTTTTTCTGAGAAATTCATGCCAGCTGCAGATGACGATGTGAAATAAAATTAGATTAGGGACATTCTAAATATTTTTGTTCCCCTTGGCTTGTGAGAATCTCTAATGGTAAAGTCAAATTAATTATCCTATTTAGTACTATATTAAGTATTTTCGTATTGTGCTTTACATGGATTTACCTGGCAATATTCAATTGAAAAAAATCTGCACAGTCTGTGTAGATGTGCTCGTGATAAGGGATAGATAATTATTTGAATTGAATTGAATTGACTTTATTTGGCCAAGTGTGATTAGACACACAAGGAAGTTGTCTCCAATACAGAAACTCTCAGTGTTCATGCAAAGCAGCAGAATAATAATAATATTAATAAAAGGGGAGAGTAAAGAAGATACTAAGGATAAATAATACTATATAATATGTGGCTACGTATACATAGACATTGGACAGCACTGTGAGAGTTAGATGTTCAGCAGAGTGAAGGCACAAGGGGAAAAACTGTCCCTGTGTCTAGTTGTTTTGGCATATAATGCCCTATAGTGCCATCCCAAGGGAAGGAGTTGAAACAGTTTGTGTCCAAGATGTGAATGATTTGCAGATATCTTCTCAGCTCTCCTTCTGACCCACACAATACACAAGTCTCCTATGGAAGGCAGGCTGGTTGCAATTGTTTTTTCTGCAGTCCTAACTATCGGTTGAAGTCTGTGTCAGTCCTATTTGGTTGCTGTACCAAACCAGACGGTTACCAGAAGTATGAATGACAGACTCAATATTTCCTCTGTAGAACTGTATCAACAGCTCCTGGGGTGGTCTGAACTTCCTGAATTGACGCAGGAAGAACATACTTTGTTATACCTTTTTAATGATGATTCTATTGTTACGTGTCCATTTCAAGTCCTTATATTTTATAAAATATTATAAATGATATTTTGCATAGACTATATTTTATAATCAGCATAGTTGTTATCAAAGCCACTTTGGAGTAGTGGTGAGGGCACCAAACTAAAAACCCGGAGACCATGAGTTACAGTCCCATCTTAGGCACAAAGGCAGCTGGGTGCCCTTGAGTCAATCACGCGCTGTCAGCCCTGCGAAGCAAGCAGTGGGAAAATCACTTCTGAAATCTTGCCAGGAAAACTGCAGGGACTTGTCCAGGCAGTCACCAGGAGTCAATACTGACTTGAAGGCAGTAAAAAAGACAAAGTAATTATAGTCAGATTGATTTAGTAATTAAATGGTTGGCCACTACACTTTGCATGATTATTGTTGGCAAACATTAGAAGAGGAAGTGTTATATACTTCTGGGGTAAGGTAGGATGGGGGGTGTTTGGTCTTTATTCCCGTCTGCTGGGTGGCTACAGCAGGTTTTGGTCACTTCACATGACCCTGGGACACTGTGACTGTCATAAATATGAATCAGTTGCCAAGCATCTGAATGTAAATCACAAGACCCTGGAGATGCTGCAACATTCTAGGTGATCGGGGCTTCTTCTGGGCTCAGCAGAAGTGCCAGGATCAGTGCTGCTTTCCACTGATTGGTGCTTCTTCAGGGCTCAGCAGAAGCACCAGGATCAACAGCTGGAGCCTGGCACTGATCCTGGCACTTCCACTGAGCCCTGACAGCCCCAAAGAAGCGCTGATCCTGGCGCTTCCACTGAGCCCTGACAGCCCTGCAGCTCCAGCCGTCTCTCGCTCAGGCTTGTGCGGCGCTGCCACCGGTTCAGTTCATGCCCCTCCCCCACTACCACTTTTCTAGGATGGTCGCGTACCACCTGCCAGGTGCCAATGTACCACAGGTGGTCCCCTACCACTGGTTGAAAAGCCCTGCCCTATACCATTTCAGACAAATGGCTGTCCAGCCTCTTCTTAAAAACTTCCAGTGTTGGAGCATTCACTGCTTCTGGAGGCAGGTTGTTCCACTGGTTAATTGTTCTAACTGTCAGGAAATTTCTCCTTAGATCTAGGTTGCTTCTCTCTTTGGTTAGTTTCCATCCGTTGCTTCTTGTCCTGCCCTCAGGTGCTTTGCTAAATAAGATAGTTGTTAAGTGAATTTTGCCCCATTTTTGCCACAGTTGTTAAATGAATCACTGCAGTTGTTAAATCAGTAACAGGGTTGTTATGTAAACCTGGATTCCCCCCTGACTTTGCTTGTCAGAAGATCACAAAATGTCATCATAATGACCCTGGGACACTGCAACCATCATAAGTATGAACTAGTTGCCCAGCACCCAAATTTTGATCACGTGACTGTGGGGAATTCTGCAATGGTCGTTAAGTGTGAAAAACGGTCATAAGTCATTTTTTTAGTGACGTAACTTTGAACGGTCACTAAGTAAACTGTTGTAAGTCAAGGACCACCTGAATTAATAATAATACAAACCAAGAAACCAAGCCTATGGCAGAGCTACTGCACAATAACAGTTTGCCTCCTCTAATTGCAGAATGATTCCTTGTCTTTGATGCGCAAAGCTCGCCTCCATTACCTCCAGCGCTGTGAGGATTTGGAAAAAGCCAGAGTGCAAAGCGCCAAAGCAGAAGAAGAGTTCCAGGCTGTCACAAGTAGTGGAAACAAGCAATTGGAAAAACGGCGACGTTATCGAGATGAGGTTCAGACAAAGGTAATTGGGTCTTGGGACTTAAAAATTAAATGCTCTGCCTCTTCACTCTGATCCCTGAAGCAGATGTTAAGTTTGAGGATTCAGGTCCTCATGGCAGCAGGGAAATAATGTAGAAATGTATGGGGAAGACACAGAAATGAATTACAGTTTTTTGTAAGCTTGCTTATAAACTTTTGCTTTTGCGCACCACATATTTATCTGGATGCCGTTGATACAGCAATGGGAAAGTGATAGGTAGTAAAAGTTATTATATCGTCAGCAGTGATTTTTGAGATGAAATAAAACAATGACAGCACCTGAACATGAAGAGTCGTACCATTAATTGTTCTGGTTCCTGACTTCTGCAGATTCTGCTCAAAGTCATTGGACCTGCCACAATTCTGTCAGACCAGGAATCTCAAAGGTGCTTTTTTTCAAAAGGCAACTGGAGCAGGTTTTTCCCTTGAGGAAGAAGATGTTTTGCTTCTCATCCAAGAAGCTTCATCAATTCTGAACTGGTGAAGCTTCTTAGATGAGAAGCAAAACAGCTTCTTTGAGGAAAAAACATAGCCTACTTGCCTTTTGAAAAAGCATCTTTGAGACAATCATGACCTGGATGACTAAGAATCTCCATAGACACTGTCAGACCAGTACTTTGCCTCTTTTACTGTAATCCCCTCCCCACTTATGAACCTGTTAAAATTGATGTGAAAGAACTGGCTACTAATACCACTTTACAATGTCTTGGTAAGGCCACGCTTGGAGTACTACATCCAGTTTTGGTCACCACAATGTAAAAAAGATGCTGAGACTCTAGAAAGATTGCAGAGAAGAGCAACAAAGATGATCAGGGGACTGGAGGCTAAAACATATAAGGAACGGTTGCTGGAATTGGGTATGTCTAGTTTAACAAAGAGAAGGACGAGGGGGGACATGATAGCTGTGTTCCAATATCTCAGGGGCTGCCACAAAGAAGAGGGAGTCAAGCTATTTTTTCAAAGCACCTGAAGGCAGGACAAGAAGCAACGGATGGAAACTAATCAAGGAGAGAAGCAACTTAGAACTAAGAAGAAACTGCCTGACAGTTAAACAATTAACCAGTGGAACAACCTGCCTCCAGAAGCAGTGAATGCTCCACACTGGAAGTTTTTAAGAAGAGACTGGACAGCCATTTGTCTGAAATAGTATACTATAGGGTTTCCTGCCTGAGCAGGGGGTTGGACTAGATGACCTCCAAGGTCCCTTCCAACGTTGTTGTTATTATTATTATTATTATTATTATTACTACTACTACTACTACTACTACTACTACTACTACTACTACTACTACTACTACTTAATCTGTACTAGCTGATTGAAAACCCAATGACCCCCAAGTGGATTTGAGGCCTCCATAGAGGCCATTCTAATCCTTCGCTAGCAAGCATAGGTCAGTAAAGCTCCTTTTTAAGTCAGTTTTTATTTTACTGGGTCTTCAAACCTTAGCTCAAGTTTTATTGACATACATTTTAGGATTGCTTTCCGATTACAGTTGTTCTTTTTAACAACATTGATTTTCTTTTCATTGTTGTTTTATAACGTGAATGTGTTGTAACTTGCTCAGAGTCTTTTTAGTTGGGTGAGCTATTATAAGAGTTAAATAAATAAATCAATAAGTGGCAGACAAAGCACTGAATTGCTCACAAGGCATACTTTCAAGAAAGAGAACGTGCTGCTTTAAATCCAGTCGAAAGCAATGAATTCCACATTATGTGAGATCAAGCTGTTTGCATTTACATTTGGTGAACATTTTTCTTGTTGATTTTTTTGGGGGGTGGGGGATGCTGGGGAAATGTATGTGATCAAAGGGAAATAGGAAGGAACCAAGCTCTGGATTCTAGACTTTTCTCTGATGGAGGGACAATAAGCTTGTGTGGCTTAGAAACCAGCAATAGTTCCCTGAATGAGGTATAATGTGAAACAAATACAGTTGTCATGACCACCAAGAAAGCTGCTCTTGGAAAAATCATGAATGGTGATAAAAGGAAGTGATTTAGGAGAAGAAAGAAAAACAAAAGAACTGTTGATTATGACATGATATAAGGAGATTAATCATGGAATTTCCCCCAAAGCATCTGAGAAGATTACTAACTCATAGAGAATACTTCTCTGTATTAGTAATGGAGCTGGCTCATTACATCATACAAAATGGTTTCTTCCCTTCTGTGCAAGTCTTGTATAGCACAGAATGAAAGTTGAGCAGATTTCATGCAAATGAAAAAAAGCATTGCTCTTGCGGAATGGGGGGGGGACTTACTAGAGCAACTTACTAGACCAGTGATGGCGAACCTTTTAGAGACCGAGTGCCCAAGCTGCAACCCAAAACCCACTTATGCATCGTCGAGTGCCGGGTGGGTGTGGCCCATTGAGTGGGTGTGGCTGCAGTGGTAACAGCAGACTGGGTGGGACTAAAAAGTTCAATCAATCAATTTCAACTTTGCAAGATCTTTTTTTTTTCTCACGAGAAGTTGAAATTGACTGAATGAACCTTTTTTTTTTTTTTGCACATGATTTGGCCTGGGAGAAGCTGGCAAAGAAGATTGCAAATGGTGATCATATGACCATGGAATGCCACAAGCGTAAATGTTGTCAATGTGATCTGGCTGTAAAGCACCCAAATTGCATTCTGTGATGGCTGGGCAACTGGGCCTTCAAGGACCAGTTGTAAGTATGACTTGTTCAATGCTATTGCAACTTTGAATAGTTGCTAAATAAGTGGTCAATAAGAAGAGATTATCTGTAGTATTTGTGAGAAGGATTTGAGTGCCCTGTTAGATCACAGATTAAGCATCAATCAGCAGTGTACTGCAGCTGCCAGGAGAGCCAATGTAATCTTGGACTGCATCCACAGAGGCATGCTGTCACACTCATAAGAAGTGATAGTTTCATTCTGTGCTGCATTGGTCAAACCCTACTGGGAATACTGGGTCCAGTTCTAGTTGTTTTACAATACAAGAAGGTACTGTAGGAGAGAAACTAGAAAGAATGTGGAGGAGAACAATGACAATGATAAAGGGCTTGGAGGTTAAATCCAATGAAGAATGGCTGAAGGAACTGGGTATGTTCTTTTTAAAGAAGAGAAGAGGTGGTTTCCAAAAACCCTAAAAGTCTGTCCCAGGAAGTGGTGTGAATTTATTCTCCATAGCTCCCACGGGTAGCAAATGTAGCAATAGCTGGAAGCTTTATAGAGGCAGATCCACACTTGGAATAAAGAGGAATTTCTTAACTGAGAAAGCTATTAAACAGTGGAACAGCCTGCTTCCTTGGAGTCATGAGTCCTCCATGACTGGAAGTTTTAAAAAAAATGCTACATAGCCATTTGTCTTTGAGGATTCCTGTCCCTGGCAAGGGGTTGGACTAGACCTCCCAAGTTTCTTCCAGTCTTATAATTCTATAAGTGCCCTGAGAAGACTCAATTATAGTTGAATTGGAGGTGGATGTAGGAACATGTAAGAGTCTCTGTTGTCACTAATAAAGCTTTGGAAGCAGAATTTTCCATATCTTGCATCTTGTCTTGGCCTGTTCATTCCAAAGCATATGGGATAGATCTGTATTTATAACAGAAGGAGATGATGATTTGGCAATAATTGCAGACACTGGGATTAATTGCACAAAGGACAACTGCCCAGCTGCCCCCAGTGAGAAGATTTCGACTCTGGTTCAATAGATGATGTTTTTGCTGCAGTGCCATAGTCCCAAGCTGGAGGAAAATGGTGAGGAAATGAACAGGTTGAAAAGAGCAATATGGTGGTTATGGAAATGACTTTATAGCAAGTGATTCCTAAATCCAAATTTGTTCCTGGAAGCTAAAGCTGTAGCCCATCAAGTAAGGAGCATAATGCTTGCATGCATTGCTGAAGAATATGATTCTGCGGATCCTGGTTCTGTGATTTAGACTGAAGAAAAAAACATTATCATGATCATGAATAAGAACTATCAGAATATAATGATAATGGATACTAGTAATCAGTCCTGGAAATAACACAGGTGATCATTAAGTCTTTGAAGAAAAGGAAGAAGGAGATGCTTAGTCTCAGAGTGGATTAATCCTATTGTAGTATTTTCTATTCAGAAATAAACCACAAAGTGTCCAAAGGCAGGACAACTGCCACAGATCCAGCAAATTTTATTTGATGTCAGAATGAACTGAACTGCACAAATGATTTCAATTTATCCCTAAAATAAACTATACAATATGGATGCTTACTTATTTGGGGCACAGAACTGGCATTCACATCAGTTCTTACTGCCACCCCCACATTGAAATACCGGTACTTCATCCATTGGCATATCCAAGTCAGCTTTTCCATTCCTTTCATCAGTTTTTATTTCATGCACATAGGTTCAGGAATCAGAAGTCATATATAGAAGCTGTGTTTCTGAAGCCAACAATCGTCATTCGGAGTTGAAAAAAGTCCGGGAGAGAATTATCTCTCACATTCGCAAGCTAATGTATCAAGGAGATGAAATGCTGGTGAGGGTAAGTTGTGATTTATGGCTAGATGTTTCTCTTGACTTCCTCCTTCACTTCCCAGCTTCACTTTCCAAAGACAGGGTGAGAAATGGGTGTGTGGGGGGGTGTATGTGCTCACTTCTCTCAACTTAAGCAGTTGTTAAATAGGGGTGAACAGAATAGCCTATTTAAGTCAGTTTAATGCACACAACTGCAACTGAGTGAATTTCCAAACTTTTACTATCGAAAGATAAGTAGGAGATACTGTGGCAGATTCTCCAAATTTCAAAAATCATTCTAAATTCTAAAAATCAAGGAAATGTATTCATTTTGTATGTGTATATCTTCAGGTCTCCTTGAGGATGTTCAAGCTACAGCATGCTCAAGCAGAACGAATCCCTGTAGGATACCAGAACTTGACTGAATTCTGCAAGCCCTACAAGATTGGTGAAAAATATCTGGAATTTATTCAAAAACTGCCCAAAAAAGAGCTTCCCGTTGTGGTGTACAAATTTGAAGAATTTGCAAATTCTTCAGGGCAGAGGTAAGGAAGTATAACCTTTTTCTTCTGTCCTCTGACCATCCATCCATGAGCATTCCCATCCTCTTATAGTCCAGGGGTAGGCAACCTTGGCTATTTTATGACTCGTGGACTTCAACTCCCAGAATTCCTGAGCCAGCCATGCTGGCTCAGGAATTCTGGGAGTTGAAGTCACAAATCATAAAAGAGCCAACGTTGCCTATCCCTGTCTTATACCCATCAGTCCTGATAAAAAAAAATTATTACATGGCCTTGAACATTTACGGCAATGGGGAAACATGATGTTGATGAAATATACTGTAGATCTCAGCAGCCCTAGCCACCATAGCCAGTTGTGAAGAATGCTAGAAATTACAGGTTCCGCAACATCCGAGAACTACAGGCTTCCCACCCCAAATGCCAACAGTTTTAACATGTGAAACATGCATATTGCAGGATTCCTTTGATGAGAAATGTCTATCAGTGATTGGCATACTGAAAACTCAGATTAAGTGTTTTCAGCAGACAAGAGACAAAAAGTCTTCCAAGACCTTTTAGTAATAGCACCAATTATTTCTTGTACTTAACTTTTTTAGACCCAGTCCTTTGATCAACTTAAGCATTTCAGAAGAAGCTTCTTAAAATCTTTAATATATATTCATGTGGTGCTAATGTCATAATGGTATGCCACTCCCTCACACCCTTACACTAGGCTGGATCCTACTGATGAGCTCAACTGTCCAACTGAAAACTAGGGCACTAAAGCTTCTCTGTAAATAAGAACTAAACTCTTAAAAATAGCTAGATCATTGAGATGTGTCACCATTTCCAGCAGGGGGCAGTAAAGACTTTTAAAATAATACCTAGAGACAGGAATTGTGAACGGGATGCTGTGGAAGGATGGAGAAAGAGAGAGAAGGTCCTGAAGTCTCCAACAACCATCACAAAACGGAAAATAAGGGAGTAGCTAGCATTGAAGACAGAACAAGAAGGAATGGATATGGGACCAGGTTTAAATCTTCCCATTAGTCCATTATGCCAAATTTTCTTTTTCTTAACTGTGATTTTTGAAAGAACCACAGCACTACGGAGTACATGTTTGATTTTTTTTTTCTTGAGCAAGTGTCCTATTTGAAGGACTAAACATTTCTCTGTAGGATTATCATAGGCTTATTCTAAAGTTAAACCTGAATGATAGATGTTTGATTTAAGCTCTCTGTGCTATATTGTATCATTTCAACTTCAGATATTTTTCTAGAGATAAAATTATATTCATAGTAAAATAAATTATTTGGGCAAAGGAAGGAAATTGCTCCAATATGAAGTAGCTATTGTCCTTTCAAAGAATCTGTGGGCAGAAGTGGATGTTTGAAGGAAAGTTTGGTAGATGGAAATGCCACCGCGCGTGTGTGTGTGTGTGTGTGTGTGTGTGTGTGTGTAAGAGAGAGAGAGGGAGGGAGGGAGGGAGGGAGGGAGGGAGGGAGAGGGAGAGAGAGAGTTACAGTTTGTATAGTTGGGCTCTGAAAAATGAGGTAAAGCGGCTCAGTATGGGAAAAGGGTACAACTGCAGGGGGAAAAGCAATTGGGAAGAACTACTCACCTGTCTGTGTCTACCGTCCACCGCAAATGGCAGTGGAAGAACTGCATTTGAGCATTTCCTCACCAGCATCCCTTGCTTTGACAAGGGAAAATACTGCTGGAATAATGATGAATTGTTCTGACTTTCTTCACTGTCCTCTGTGTTTTATAGTAGCAGAATCAGCAGGATAAAGTTCCATAAATCACGCTTGGGATGAGAAAAGGCCAGCATTGTGGGAAAAGGGGATGACACTGGAGCTGCCAGGTTATTCAAGGGACTTCGTAAATAACTTACAAGGAAAGTTCTTAATTAGTGCCAACCTCAGTAAGAGGAAGGCTCTCCCAGTAATAAATGCTCTCCCAGGAATAAAACCTAGAAGGAAAAAAACCCAGCATTCTTCCCAGATTACCTGTCTCTGAAGCAAATATGATTTCAGTGCAATACTTTGAAGGATCAAAACCATGTAATATTGAAAATGGCTATAAATTCTTAATATAACCATACACACTATATATTACTGATTTTCAAGTTTTAGGGTTGCCATAACACCTTCAAATGATGCACAGTGAATTTGTATAACACCTATAGATAAAAGAATTTATTTATCTGAGGCAAAAATAGATTTGCCACTTAATTTGAAGCATTGTGTTTTAATTTACATATCAAATGAAGTAATGACAGATGTTTAAACTATTTCATTGGAAATAAACCAACAACCCCCCACGCACGCACACACCAATAAAATTTACAACCATCCTTTTAATGAAAAGGTTGAGTTTATTTACTTTTACATAATTCCTGACATCTGGGTTAATTTAGGCACATTCGATCTATCAGAAACAAAAGGAAAGGAAGCTTTTTGACTTAAATTAACTTCTCTTGAAATGCTGCAGTACACAAATCTCTGGCAGACTGTAAGTTACTTTTAGTGCTCTCTACTACTCCTTTCCCCTCCATATAATTTCCCCTGCAGAGTGAGCATTAAGTTACAAGGTCAAAACTGTGCATAGAAGCCTCTTGTGCTCTGGGCATGATTATTCCTCCTTTGTAAATATATTGTGTTTAAAAAAAACAAGCACAAAGAATATTCAGGCCTCATCTGGGGCTCTGGAGGCCATTTTGTATCAAACTACTAGTAAGGCAGCTGAGGGAGGAGGCTTCTTTCCTTTCATGAATGTTGCACTATACCCGTGGTGGCGAACCTATGGCATGTGTGCCACAAGTGGCACGGGGAGCCCTCTCTGTGGGCAGGCGTACCATCGCCCCAGTCCTGGGCCTTCAGCTGGGTTTTATAAAACTTTTTTGCTTTGGGCCCCCGCCACTGTGTGCAGAAAAAAAAAAGGTTCAATCAATTAATTTCAACTTCTTGCGGGGAAAAAACAAGATCTCGCAAAGTTGGAATTGATTGAACTTTTTAGTCCTACCCAGTCTGCCATTACCACCGCGGCCACACCCACCCAATGGGCCACGCTCACCCTATTGGCCACACCTATCCAATGGGCCACACCTACCCAATGGGCCATGCCCACCCAGCACCTGACGATAGATAAGTGGGTTTTGGGCTGCAGTTTGGGCACTCGGTCTCTAAAAGGTTCGCCATCACTGCACTATACTCACAACTGATTATTGATTTATTATGAGCCATCAAGACAATGTTGACTACTAGGAACCACATAGATTTTCTCCAGGTTACCAATAGAAAGAAACAAAGTGACATGATGAAGAAAATTCACTTCTTACTGCATCTAACTATTCTGTTTTATATAAAATTCCGATTTTGTTGAATATTGTTGTAAACAAAATTATTAGTGATTATATAACACCATATACTGAAGTATAGAAAAGAAAAAAATATTCAATTTTAATATCAATGTTAAAGCAAAGATTGGTTTACTTAAAGAAGGTGTGAGGTAATACTGGGTCCAAACTAGGAATTCAACATAGAATTTCTGTATCTTGTTCATTGCATTTAGAATGTTTAGTTGCCTCTTGAAATATGCACTTAGAATATTTCCAGCTTTTTGTAGCGTTCTTAATCTTGTCACATGAGTTTAATTCAGGTGGCATTAACTATTACTATTAACACAAGTGTGTACCAGGGTGTGGGAATGTTCGTTTAAGACAACAATCATTTGTGAAACTTTTTTGGAACAAATGTCTGGTAATAAACAATTACCTGTAACTGGGAATATTTTCTGGGAAAACTATAGTAGTTGATGGGCCTTTGCTTTTTTAGATCACCCTCTTCTGGTAGAAGAAAAAATATTGCACCTGGTACTCGAATTTGTTCATCAGCTGCTGACCACATCAGCTTATCAGATGAAACTCATGGAAAGCCATCTTCTTCGAGCAGTGAGCAAAGTACAGTCAATTCTATTACAATATACTTCTACCTTCTTCTTTGGGATTTTATAATCCTTGCCGTGGCCTGGCTAGATCAGGATATGGTGCCCAGATCTAGTTACCAAAATTTTCATTACTACAGGTAGTCCTCGACTTACGATAGTTCATTTAGTGACCGTTCAGAGTTACAAAGGCACTAAAAAAAGTGACATCATTTTCCATACTTACAACCATTGTGGCATTCCCATGGTCACATGATCAAAGCTCAGATGCTTGGCAACTGGTTCGTATATAAGACAGTTGCAGGGTCCCTGGGTCACGTCGTCGCCTTTTGCAACATTTTGACAAGCAAAGTCAATGGGGAAACTCAATTCACTTAACAACTGCAGTGATTCACTTAACAACTGTGGCAGGAAAAGTCATAAAATGGGGCTAGACTCACTTAACAAATGTTTGACTTCGCAACAGAACTTTTGGGTAGTCAAAGACTACCTGTATTGAACGATGTGCCATCAAGACGTTGTTGACTCCTGACGACCACATATATTTCTCCCTAATGGTCTGTCCTTAACTTGCTTTATCTGATCTTCTAATGGTGCACCCATCACCATTGCAACTTATTCTATCCACCTTGTTGGTGGACATTCTCTTCTTCACTTTCCTTCCATCATTCCCAGCATTGAGCCTGTTCTAGAGAACTTGGCCTTTACATAATCTGTCCAAAACAGATTAATTTGAGCCTGGCCATTTGTGCCTGGAGTGACAACTCTAGTGATGACTACTAGATGGCAGGATTAAATTTTTTTTTTTAAATGGGGGGTATCTTTGCTGCCATTTTGCAGTTTAGGACTGTGACGTTAATGTAGAATTCTTGAGTGAGGGGGGTGAAAAAGCAAGCACAGCTAAGGCATCTCAACAAAAGAAAATCCCACACAACTCCTTCAGTGACAGGCAAAAGTTAATTTCTGCATTATCAAAGGCCTCTCCGCTTTCCATTTTGCCTCTCAACTGACATCTCATATTTTACAAGAAAGCTCTAGTTATATACAAGACTATCTTTCTTCCATTGCCAGGTGCCAACCAATCTTTCTACAGTGACACAGAGAGCTTGGGAGGGAGCACTGAATGCCAATGCATGGATTCGCCCACATCTAGCCCAGGTGAGAAGAAATTCCCTTTTTGCCTGGAAAATTAAGAAAGTTCATAAGGAAGAAATGGGAGATGGAAGCTTTATTAAAGTATTAGCTGGAATCTTTGTGAGAAAAATGAGTTACGTTGCAAACAGACTGTGGCATTCTTTCCTAACCTATAGCCTTATTCTCCCCAGATACTGCTTTTGTAATAGATTTTTTTACAATAAAAAAATCCCTTCTCCATAATATCAGGCACTTTGACCTTTTGAAGACAGAAACTGTTTGTCTTTTAAATGAATATATAATCCTGTTTTTTTTTCTTTTATACATTTTAAATTGCAACTTGCTTTCTCTATTAAAGCTGAGAAAAATCTATTTAGGCATCTTGATTCCTACAAAAGATTTTTTTTTAAAAAAAAAATTAAAGTGGCAGTATCATTTTAAATGTCTGGAGATCATGAAATTTATAAGAGAAAATATATCAGTTCTGTATTGGAAGCCCTGTGAATGATCTGGGAACACATGACACATTTCTTGTTGCAGTTAGATGAATGCTTACCTAATCAGAAAACTAGATGGGGGGGTGAGATTTCCTAAAGTGAAAGAGAGAAGGAAAAACCAGAAACTGTACCTGAACTCTGATTTCACTTCTGCAATACTAATGGCTGAGTTCGTGCATTGTACTAAGCCAGAGATCAGAATTATGAACTTTTGTAGGAATGTTGCTGCACCAATGGCTGGATGGCTTCCTACAAAGTCACAAGAAGAGTTTATGATGTCACAGAATGTGGCAAAGCTGGTTTTTTTTTCCCCCAACCTGTTGTGAGGATTTTAAACCACTGGAATTGAAACCCTGCTCCACTTTAGTGATTCCCAGTGGTGGGATTCAAATATGTGAACAACTGGTTCTCTGTATGGATGCCGCTTACGGAAGTCCATTCTGGGCCTGGGCAACAAAAAAATTAGCTACCGGTTCTGCCGAAGTGGTGCGAACTGGTTGAATCCCATCACTGGTGAGTCCTCTTATCTTCCCAGATGGTCCGAGCTGCTGCTACCGAATTTTGGAACTATAGTGCCGGAGTCAAGAGCTGCAAATGAGTTATTAGGCAGCTGTATTCATGCAGCCTTAATTTGGTTTGTCTAATTTGAACCTTATGAAATTGTGTATTAGGTATCATTATATATCATGATTATTATAATGGTAATCATGATTATTATGATTATGCTTGTCTGATGTGTGAACCCAGCCATAGCCTACATCTAATCAAATCACAGATGTAAATCTTGTTATCAGGTGCTAAAACAAAATATGTAGGTTGCAGCAAATTAAATTACAATAAATGTGGCATTAGGGTGCCTATAGAAAAGTGCTGCCTTTTTATAAAATAATGTTTTATTTAAAAAAAAATAGAAACTGACCAACTGCAAAACAAAGGGGCAGCCTTTACATCATCTGTATTATCAGAGTTACTTTGAGGTTTCTCGTAGACCCTGTAAACATTTTCAAAAAATTAAAATGGTTAGGTGACTACTTCTCATAGTTGCTTGAAAATGTGCCTATCTTTCTAAATAAAACAAGTATAGCTTCAGAGGTATAGAAAATTGGGGTGGGGCAGGAAGCTTCCAAATTAGTTTGCTCTTTGGTGATTTCTTTTTAAAATGGCTGCTCCTAGCCCAGCGGTAGGCAACCTCGGCTCTTTTATGACTCGTGGACTTCAACTCCCAGAATTCCTGAGAGCCATGCTGACTCAGGAATTCTGGGAGTTGAAGTCTACGAGTTATAAAAGAGCCGAGGTTGCCTACCCCTGTCCTAGCCACTGTGATAGCCACTGTGGTGCTGCAGCATCCCCAGTCCCATGAGAAACCATCTACAATAAGTGTCTTAAAATTTCAGACCTGCGTATCAACCCTGGAAGGCTGTGGCTCAGAGAATAGCTGGTCCTTATTCTTTTCAAACTTATGTTTTAAAACGGCAAGTCAGTTTAAATAGTTGAACATGTCTGCACAGATTTGACAGTTAAAATAGCATGTCTCCCCAGTTTGGAAATTCTTCAGTTGCGTTATATTGACAATGCAAACAAGTCTTTCATGAATGCTAGCTCTAGAAAAGTACATTATTTTTTTCACACAACAAATTAATTTTGCAGAATTCAGTGTGCAGTCAAATGTAACTGTTTGAGGTTATTTTAAGCAGATTCCATGATTGTTTAAAAGGTTATTTATTTCATATTCAGGCCACAGGAAGTTGCTGAAAGCTCCATCCACTGGAACTATATCCTCTTCAGAAGACTGTGAAGACAAAGATTTGATACAAGCCTATGACAATGGTGAGAAGCAAAAGAATCCTATGGTTTAACAGAATAAGAAGAAAATCAAAACTCTTCATAGCCTGGGAAAGGAAACAGAGAAGAGAACAGGAATATAGTTAGAGAGCTCCACAACTTATAAAAGCATACTCTGTATTTTCCTGGTTTTTAATGAAAACATGCCAAGGATTCTTCATGCTGGGGTTCCCACTTTTACACAATTCTACCACATGTAAATGTTTTTAATTACCCGTAACACTACTTTGAGTTTTCCATTGTCCCTCTTTTTAAAGACTTACAGCTTTTTGAAATCAACTGTCTCAAACTTTCCTGTGAAAGTACCTCTGGAATTTTATTCCCCTAGAAGACCTTCCCTTTTTTATCACCCTTCTTCCTGTGGCCAGGCTATGCTAGATGCCATTCTATTGTCCACTCTGACCTTTCAACTTTTAGATCATCTTCTTTTCCTTTTTCCTCTCAACACTAACTATTATTGACTTCATACTCTGATATCATACTCTGATGTCAACTGTCATTCACAGTGTAGTACTTGACCTTTCATTTCCTCTAGCCAGAATTCCTAATCAATCATAATATATCATTAACTAAGAATCAGTGAGGAAAGATTTCCTCTTGCATCTATCACTGCCTATCCTTTTTTTTTTTCCTGGGGTTCCCCAATCCATTATGAAAGTAATTGACATAATTGTAAATCTTTTACTAAACAAATTAATTACTACTGTTGCTTGACAGGTTTTCAGCTGTGGGATTTTTCACACTGCATTTGGAGATTATCCTTGTGAACACTGTAGGATGTAACACTTCGCTGCCATATATAGTATTTTATTTTATCCACTGGGAGACTCAGCCATCCTCTTTGGGGATGCTGCATTATTGAAGAGAAGAAAAGATAACCTTTGTGTAATTTTTTACTGTGAGCACATTGGCACACATTAAAAATGAAATTCTGTTGCCTGCTCTCAAAAGTGTACACATACATAACACACATATAAACATGTTATATACAACATATGTATATACCTACACCTTTACATATAAATACATATAAATATTAATCACTGTACATCTTGAATACATAATGGGAGGAGGAAGCTTGAGAGTTCACAAGGTTAATACTGTATGGAACAAAACTGTGACTCAACCTAGATGTTCTGCTTCAGATACCACAAAGCCTCCTCCCAGAAGGTAACAAGGGAAAGAGGTTGTGAAGACGATGTATAGTGTCCCAGACAATCAAGAAGGAGGAATATCTTTCCTTGGAGTATGCTACATTTTTAAATTACAAAATAGGAAATTTGTAATGATCAGGGTTTGCACTTTAACATTTCACCTACGGTAGTAAGTACAAAATGGGAGGAATCACATCACATACTTGAGCATGGGCAGGATTTCTCCTATTTAGTAGTGGGGGTGAGTTATTTTATTTTAATTTAATCTGTTTTAATGTTATGTTGAACCTATTTGCAATTTACCTTACTCTTTTGTGTGCTACCTCATTCAAAATTAGTCTCGTGATTTTGGAATCCCCCGACTTTGAATTTAGGGCATACCTTAAACATCTCCATAGTCATTTTTCACCAGGTTTTTTTTTTTTTTTTGTATCTGTATTCAGCAAATATTCATTGTTCTTTAGGGAAAGAAATGATCACATCTAATAGCGAATAATGGACCTCATCCTCTTTTCAGATCTAAATGATGTTGCATCTGAAAATGGCTTGTCCAATTGCCAGTTTAAAAAAATAATCCTGTCAAGTGCTGCTCAGACTCATCGGCTGAGAAAGCTGAGGGGCCCTTCAAAATGCAGAGAGTGTGAGAACTTCATGGTCAGTGGTATCGAATGTGAAGAAGTAAGTGAACATAAAGGAACCACTTTGCTGCAAAATGGTCAAACAGCCTCCCACTCTCAGTACAACATATGACAAAAACATTGGTAGTCAAAAAAAGATGTAAAAGTAATTATTATTTAGGCTTCAATGGCACACTTACATACATGGAGCTAAGCACAGGAAAGCTAACTTTTAAATAAATAGGTATACATCTAAATCTATAAAATTAATTCAATACCCTATTGTAAGATGCGATCCACTGAGCATTAAATCAGAGAGAGAGAGAGAGAGAGAGAGAGAGAGAGAGAGAGAGAGAGAGAGAGAGAGAGAGAGAGAGAGAGAGAGAGAGAGAGAGAGAGAGAGAGAGAGAGAGAGAGAGAGAGAGAGAGAGAGAGAGAGAGAGAGAGAGATGTGGCCTGTTACAAAAGTCTTGTAACAAAAATACTGTGGTTTAAAAAATAGCTTATTTTTTAAGACTGATCCAATACTTTGCATTTTTTTCACAGTGCCTGTTGGCCTGCCATAAAAAGTGTCTGGAGACCCTTCTCATCAATTGTGGTCATCAAAAACTGCCAGCCCGGGCATCGCTATTTGGAATTGACTTCAGCGATGTGCCAAGGGATTTCCCAGAGGAGGTGCCATTTATTGTGATGAAATGTACATCGGAGATAGAAACTCGTGCCTTGGGAGTGCAGGTAACTCATTCTTCTATGCATTCAACAGTTGCATCCCAAGCTTTATTCCTGTTTCAAGGTAAGAGCAGGAACAAAATTTTCATTCCCATTCCTAATACAAAAACTGAATTAACAGTCACCTTTGCATGCTTTATATTTGTCCATTTCTGTGGAAACATAAAATTCTCCAAAAATGAGAATTTAACAGTTGGAGCAAACAGGTCTGCCTATACTTTTGTCTGCATATAGATCAGAATCTTACATATATTGTAAAATTGCAATGTATTGTTATTGTCACATGCTGGTTTTTCATTAGGCTGTTAGCTCTGAATTTCAGATTGAACAAAATACAGTATATCTCCAGGTTTCTGAGGTGGCAGAAGTATATTTTCTATACTAAATTAACCAGAGTTTGGTGTTCTAGCATTTCAGTCTCTCCTCCACTTGCATCTCTGTATTTCTGTATCAGATCGATATTCCGGTTGTCATTTGGGCACCTATGTATATGTGTTGTTCATCTAACTGGCTTCCCCTGATTTGGTCTCCCTTTGCCTCTCCTCTATGCAGGGAATATACCGCATTAGTGGGGCTAAAGCACGCATGGAGAAATTGTGCCAAGCCTTTGAGAATGGCCGAAGGTTGGTGGAACTGTCAGAACACTCACCCCATGACATCACTGGAGTCCTTAAACATTTCCTTAAGGAGGTAAGAAATAAAAATGGAGAGTACCCCTAGCAGCACATTTCCCTACAGCTGAAAGTGATTTTCTGAGATGTGTATCTTTAGCTGTGGGAGTTCACAAAGATACATTTTTTTCAGACCTTTCTAAAGCAGAAACACACTGATATTAAAAGACAGCTCATAGTTAGTCTTTCCCTTATAATGAACATCTTGTATTGCCCTCAGCTTTCACAATCTGAGTGTCTCATATGCTGTTCTATGACTAATTTGATTGATTGGCTCATAGATATCATATAAATTGCAGTTTGCCTACTATTTTTCAGATGTACTCTGTAGTTTTGCATCTATTCTTCACTGTCCTCAGTTTTTTACAAGCACAATCTCTTCTGTGGTTTGCCTCAGAGAAGGACCTTGGCAACTATTTGCTTCTTTTTGCTTCCCATTTTACAGAATAGAATAGAATAGAATAGAATAGAATAGAATAGAATAGAATAGAATAGAATAGAATAGAATAGAATAGAATAGAATAGAATAGAATAGAATAGAATAGAATCTGGAAGGGACTTTGGAGGTCTTCTAGTCCAGCCCCCTACTTAGGCAGGAAACCCTATACCAGTGGTGGCAAACCTATGGCACGGGTGCCAGAGGGGGCACTCAGAGCCCTCTCTGTGGGCACGCACGCCGTCACCCCAGTCCTTAGGCGTTCAGCTGGATTTTATAAAACCTTTTCGTTTTAGGCCTCCGCCGCCGTGTGCAAAACAAAAAACCAGGTTCAATCAGTCAATTTCAACTTCTCATGGGGAAAAAAAAAGATCTTGCAAAGTTGAAATTGATTGATTGAACTTTTTAGTCCCACCCAGTCTGCTGTTACCACCGCAGCCATGCCCACCCAATGGGCCACGCCCACCAATGGGCCACACCCAGCCAATGGGCCACACCCACTCAGCACTCGACGATGCATGAGTGGGTTTTGGGTTGCAGTTTGGGCACTCAGTCTCTAAAAGGTTCGCCATTACTGCCCTATACCATTTCAGACAAATGGTTGTCCAATCTCTTTTTAATAACTTCCAGTGTTGGAGCATTCACAACTTCTGGAGGCAGGTTGTTCCACTGATTAATTGTTCTAATTGTCAGGAAATTTCTCCTTAGTCTTAGGTTGCTTCTCTCCTTGATTAGTTTCCATCCATTGCTTCTTGTCCTGCCCTCAGGTGCTTTGGAGAGTAGCTTGATTCCCTCTTCTTTATGGCAGCCCCTGAGATATTGGAACACTGCTATCATTCCATCCCTCGTCCTTCTCTTTTTTAAACTAGAAATACCCAATTCCAGCAACTGTTCCTTATACGTTTTAGCCTCCAGGCCCCTGATCATCTTTGTTGCTCTTCTCTACACTCTTTCTAGAGTCTCAACATCTTTTTTACATCATATTTTTATTTTATTTTATTTATTTATTTTATTGTATTTTATTTTTTTATTTCATTTCATTTTATTTATTTTATTTTATTATTTTACTCAAAAATAAGGTTCTGATCTTGATCTCCCAGAGAACAAAGTCCATTCACTGCTCTATATGATGACTGTTTAGGAGTCGCTCCTCAATATTCTTTTCTGCAGACAAAACGTACTCTGTTCCTTTAACCATTTTGGGTAGGACTTGGTTTCTTACAATTTTGGCAGCCATTCTCTGAACTCATTCCACGTGGACCTGGCTAAGGCAGAGTAAAGAGGGACAATAACTTCTTGTGATCTGGACTTGTTTGCATATTTATCTATATAAGTGTCCATCTCAGGGCCCAAATCTGGGCAGCTCACAAGAAATATATCCTCAAATTGGATTCAGCTGTTTAGCAGTTGCATCTTATTGTTGTTTCCTGTTCTACTGGTGAATTACCAGAACATTCCATTTCTTTTGAAATGTGGATAGTTCTTGGCTTATTTAGTGACCGTTCAAAGTGAAAATTGTGACTTATGACTGTTTTCCACAGTTACAACCTTTGCAGCATCCCCAAGGTCATGTGATCAAAATTCAGATGTTTGGCAACTGATTCATATTTATGACAGTTGCAGTGTCCTGGGATCATGTGATCCCCTGTTGTGAGTTTCTAACAAGCAAAGTCAATGGGGAAGCCGGATTCATTTAACAACCAGGTTACTAACTTATCAATTGCAATGATTCACTTAACAACTGTGTCAAGGAAGCTTGTAAAGTGGGGCAAAACTCAATTAAACAATTTCTCACTTAGCGACGTAAATTTTGGGCCCAACTGTGGTCTTAAGTCAAGGACTACTTGTCATGCTGTCAAATTAGGTCTCCCCTTTTTTATCCGTATATGTTTCATTTCATCTCCCCACATGCAGACTTTACATTTCTCCCTGTTAATTTTCATTATATTTATTTCAGCCCGTTAAATTTCATGCTGTTCATTTTAGCTTAGTTATGCTGTAACCTGTCTAGAAGATTTCTTTATTATTATTATTTTCTTTCTAAAAGTTAGCTGTTCCTTCTCATTTTGCACATGTGCATAAAAGGGGCTCTGAGTTCATAAAAGAAAGGTGTAAAATTCTAAAATGTTTTGTAATGCACAGAATTCCATTGCTGCATAAAAGGTAGCTCATGATATGGGCACATCTTCCTTAAGGGGGATCCTTAAAGTTCAACAGCTCATATTTTCTGATATTCTCAAAATATGAACTCTTGTTCTGAAATATATGAGAACATGTGAGAACACTCAGAATTAGAAAAGTGCAAGACAGTAAACTAACATGGAAATTATTATAGAACCAGTCCATGAAACTGGGTTAACATGCCAGGATCCAATAATATTTGTGATCAAATTTAAACCCAAGGAGTCTGTATCAGTAAAGTATTATGATGCATATTTTGCATTTTTGCTACAGCTTTCCAGCCCTGTGCTTCCATATAAACTTTATGAAGATTTCATGACTTTCTCAAGAAATTTGCAGAAAACTGAAAACAGAACTGGTGATAATTCTGAGACAGATCCCATCAAGACCACCAAAGATTTGATGAGCAAATTACCAGCATCAAATTATAATACTATAAGGCATCTTATTGCTCATCTATACAGGTAATGAAAGAAATAGCACTGAATATCCAGCTTTTCTCTTGTAGGACAAATTAGCTCTGTTAAATTTATCTGATCTGGATATCATTTTTATTGCCAACAAAACGACTGTAACTATTATCAGTGAATTCTGACGATATCCCTTTTAAAGTAGATGTAAGTTAAGAGAATGTGACAATGACTTGGAACAGAGCAAAAAACCTTATTTTAAGTGGCGCAGAAGTGTATGGAATTACACTAATGGAAAGTATGAAAAAGAACATTTGGTAGACTACTGAGATGAAAGAGATTAAGGGTGGGAAAAAAATGCATACATGAGCATGGTTGCTGCAGAACGTAAGAATAAGAGAAAGACATCCTGTAGAAAGCATTTAAACTCTTTCACTAGTCTTGGAATGCATGATCTCAACTCTCAACCTGTATTTGGCGCAGTACAAAGGCAATTTCCACCTCATCTTTTATTGTTAGTGGTATTGCCGCCGCCTCTTTAGTCAGTCCTTGCACTGAGCCCTTTGTTCTCCGCTGCTGGGCCATTTGCCTCCTTTTGAAGGGACCTTGCTATCATAAATGGGTGAAACACTGCATTTTTGTCCTGCCAGTTTCCCCTTTAGTTGGAGTCATAGGAAGAATGATAAAAATATATTTCCTTTCTCTTTTCCTCCCCTCCCCCTGGATGTGCTAAATGGGAAGATTCTGACTACAAAGGGAAATCAACTAAAGGGCTGGTACAAATGTCCATCAGTGAAAATCCATATCCTCAGACCCATTGAAAGAGAGAAAATGACTGGGGCTTGCTTTCCGAGCATGGGTGAGATGAGTAAAGAACTAGGGAAATCTACCAATCAGGGCTGTGGTATACACCATTTGGACAAGGACACCTGGCAGGGCCATCTCCAAAACTGAAGAAATGGAAAAACAATTTCTTAAGCCAGTTTCATTTTTAGCTGGTTTCTGCACAGGAGACAAGTAACTTAAAACAAACAGAGCAAGGCATGGTTAAAATTAAAAGAGGAACACAAAATGCAATGCAAGCTTGATAAAAAAATAAAGTTGTTTTGGAAGGGGGATGAAAATAGCTTAAGAAGAAGCCTCTTGCATGGCGAATGGCATTAAGAATAAAAACAATGGCATTATTTTCAATGAAACCAAAACCAGCATCTTTTAGAGATTTAATAATACATTGATGCAAAGAATTATAATGATACGTTATAGGGTGGGACTTCAATAAGTATTATGTTAGTGTCCAGGGAAAAAATTTAGAAAGGGAAGTCATAAATATTTTGAGAATAATGAAAATAGTAAAGCAGCAGGCATTTTTTTTCTTTAGATATTTTTATCCCACGTTTTATAAGTCACTCAAGGAAATGGACATAACTAATATTCCTTCCTCCTTCTATTTTCCACAACAACCCAGTGAGGTGAGGTAACTGAGAGAGAGGGATTGGTCCAGGCCTAAGGTGGAACTAGAACTCACAGCCTCCTGCTTTCTAGCCTGGTACCTTAACTACTAGACCAAACTAGTTATCTAGGTTTAGATAGTATGTTTGAGAAATATTAAAATATTAATGTAATTTGTTTACACTGTGCAACTTGTACGAAGGCTGCATCTGTGCTTAACAACTGAGAGAATACTCTATAGCAGTGGTTCTCAACCTTTTTCAGGTTGAGATCCCACTTGCCCTGCCCATGCGCGCCAGGCCGATCCGCGCATGCGCGGCGCGTGCGACGACGGAAAAAAAAGCAAAAACAAAATGGCAGACCACGACAGGCTGATCCGCGCATGCGTGGCGCACGCGGCGACGAAAAAAAAAGCAAAAACAAAATGGCAGACCGCGGTGTCGGGTGACCCCCGCGAAACGGTCGTTCGACCCCAAATGGGGTCGCGACCCATAGGTTGAGAACTGCTGCTCTATAGTAATTCCCTTGTAAAAAAAAAGAAAAGAAAAGGTAGCAAATAAGGGTTTTCTTGCATAAATGGAATGCTTTCTTTGAGGAGAAAGCCTTCGGAAATGGGATTGCAGATGTTAAGGAAAAGAGTCTTCCCGGAGGTTGATATTTCCCTGTGTATGAGTTTCCAACTCAGGCTGGCAATAGATTTGCAATTCACAAAGAAAGAAAAATGCTGATTACTTGGGTATGGTATTTTTATCTATGTATCCCTCTATTTGTGAGGAAAATGTCCTGAACTTGAGAGGTTTCTGAGATTTTCCACCTCCTGTGCCAATTTGGCTGCCACTGGGGCCACTGCAGAAGAGGAGTAGGTGGGAGAATGTATGAAGTGTCATTAGTGACAACAGAGATGGCAGCAGGCTTGTCTCTGGGATAGGAGGCTTTAAAACTGGGAAGCCCCAACCCATGGTGGGTCCCTGGCAGTCTCTTGTAAGAAGCCATTTTTCTGGAAGGAGCAGAAGTGAGAAAGCAGAGGGAAAAGTTAGAAGGCATTTTCCTTTCCTGCTGCACCTGCTGTTTCTATCCAGCCCAAAATAGCCAATCGCTCCAAGAAGATGATGTGCATTATATTTTGTGCAGCCAGCAATTTGCCAGTCTCGCTGCAGAGGTGCAATCAATTTTCAGGGCTAGACAGAAATCTCAGGAGCGAGAGGAAAACGCAGTGATGTTCCTTCGTGGGTAAGAGCTTTGAATTACAGTGCCACCCACCCATCTTTGAGTCTTCAGAAAACTAAATTAGCATGAATTTTGCTGTCCCTTTTGCCAGTCCATATCCTGCCTCTCTCAGCTCTGCTCCCGGTTATTGTCAGCCACCTAATTTTCCTCCAAAGTGACAAACAACTAACAGATTTTTGACATCTTGAGACTGCCCTTGCACAGAGTTCGAATACGGGGGAAGATGTTCCAGGACAGCTAAAAATGACATGATTATTCATGAGCTTGGGACAAGATGAAGACCACATCAAAACATAAGCTTTTCTGAGGATGTGTTTCTGGCATGGTTAGGTGCAAGAGAGGACCCAGTCATAATTGAAAACACACACAATTTTTTTTGTTATTCTGAATATATTGTAGCAGAGGTGAAAATCAATGGATTTAACTGCCCCATGCAGATAATAACATGGGAACACAGAATTGATTCTGAAGCCACAACAAAATCATGGGGAAAGTTCTCATAGTTTGGTATGAAGAAGAAGTTGGTAGAGGAGGGGATTACTGAAATACATAGCAAGAACCGGTAGGAAAGAAGAGATTCACAAACTGTATGTTAGCACAATTGTTTTTGCACTGATAGGATGAAGTGAGTTGTTCCTTACTTATTATATAGGGGAAACATTCTTCCTTCAAGATGACAATTTGCATAGATACTGCACTGGTTGATGTTTATGTTGCTACAGTTTCTTTCTGATCATTTCTGCCCCTGCACAATTATTGATGTAAGGTTGAAAAATTGTGTGTGTGTGTGTGTGTGTGTGTGTGTAGGTCTTTGGTTGTTCGGGTTTTCTCCTGCGTAGAATTTGAAGTGTCTTGGCGACGTTTCGACGAAGTCCCATTCGTCATCTTCAGGCTGGTGCTTTCGGCTTCGTGCTCCTAGAAGAAAACCCAAACAACCAAAGACCTACATACAAACACCCGCGAAAACCTCAGAAAACTTATATATCTTGCTGATCCTGTCTGTGGTGCCTCCTCCCATACATAAAAGGCACCACAGACAGGATCAGCAAGATCCTCCACAAACATAACATCAAGACAGCATTCTGCACAAACAGAAAAATATCCACCATCCTAAGAAACCCTAAAGACAAAATTGTGTTAGAAAATCAAGGAGTATATGAAATCCCATGTACTGCTTGCCCCACCACATACATCGGACAAACCAACAGAAGAATAAGTGCACGCATTGAAGAACACAAAAACTCTGTCAAAAAAGAAGAACCAACTTCTTCTCTGGTCCAACACCTTAAAGCCACAGGACATGAAATTGATTTCAAAAAGACCAGAACTATTGCCAAAACTGAACACTTTAATAACAGAATAATCAGAGAAGCCATTGAGATAGAAAAACGCCCACACAGCATGAACAAACGAGATGATACCTCCTGCCTACTAGCCATTTGGAAACCCGCCCTTATTGACAAATGAGTCCATAACACAAAGAATGACACCAGACCTACACTCACAAAAACCACACAGGATGTCACCACCACACATCCAGGCAAAAAGCAAACCCAAACCCACACCGATGATGAGGCACGACCACAAACCAGAAGCCAGACCACAGCTGCATCATTAGCCACCTTAAACCCCTCCAATCCATACATGAAGCAAACTGACACCCACCATGAAGATGAGGCACGACCACGAACGCGAAGCCAAACAGCTATGCAGCTCACCATCTCTAACCCCCTGTAACTCAGACTAACCTGAGCACAACAAAGCCCCCACCCAAACAGAACACTCCCCCAGCCAATCAGAGCACAGCCAACCCCCCATCCAATCAGAGCACAGCCAAGCCCCTAACCAATCAGAACACATCTCCACCCAATCAGAACACAGCCGAGCTCCCAGCCAATCAGTTCAAACCCCCACTGGCAGTTAAAAGGAAGAAACAGCTACAATCACACATTGCTCCTATAAGCACAAAGCCAAAAGCACCAGCCTGAAGATGACGAATGGGACTTCGTTGAAACGTTGCCAAGACACTTCCAATTTTACGCGGGAGAAAACCCGAATAACCAAAGACCTATGTGTGTGTGTGTGTGTGTGTCCTTAATAGTATTAAAAACACGAATCCCAGGTATACACATAATGTGAAGTAAAATAAGGTGATCACCAGGATAAAATCATAAACATAAATGTTTAATCTACAAAACCAAGCTTTCGTCGGCCACACTACCAACATAGTCAGGGTATAAAATGCTGGATCCGGGAGTCCGTTTTTATGTGGCTGGAGCGGATGAATAGCGGATCTCCAGGCACCCACACACGCACAAAGAAAAAAGCAGCAATTGGAGAGGAGAGGACAACTTTAGAAATGGCCCCTTTAAGAACTACACAGCTGATGCTGATGGGCGGACCTATGACCCGATCCAGGGTCAAAGCGCAGAGGCAGCCAGACACATAAAAGCGGATTCCCATTGTGCCCAAAACCTTCTAACCCTTTCTAACCCTGTATTTTTCTTTTCAAGGGTGGCTGAAAGATATCAGGAGAACAAGATGTCCCCCAACAACCTGGGCATCATCTTTGGCCCTACTCTAATCCGTCCTCCCTGTAGTAACAATGATGTGTCCTTGTCATGCCTGGTGGATTCAGGGTACCAGTCCCAGCTGGTTGAATTTCTTCTCCTGAACTATGAAAAGATATTTGGGATGGATGACCTGCCTTCAGCTGGACTTTTTGACTGTGAAAACTCTTTGAAACAGGCAAATACTAATGACGTTCTTTCAAGCAACCAAAGACATTCCGGTGCATCTTTTGAGGTAGGAATGAGCGGTTGCCTATCCTTAAGTGAAATCAATGGGCCTCTTTTAGCAATAGACTAAGATAAATGGAAAACTGGGTTCAAGCCACCCAATCTTGAGTGGCTATGGGTTTTTAGTCCTCCGGGTCCAGATGATATTTCATCTGACTTTGGATGGGGTGGCACTCCCCCAGACTGAGGTGGTGTGCAATTTGGGGTCCTCCTGGAATCACAGCTCCTGCTCTTTGCCCAGATTGGCTCAGTATGCCAATTACACCCCTTTCTGGATCAGAAGGTCTTGTTTATGGCTATCCATGCCTTGGTCATCTCCTGTTTGAATTACTGCAATGCTGCCCTTCAAAACCACCAAGTGCTGAGATGAGGTGATTGCATATTTTGGCACCAACGTTTAGTTTTTAACGTGATTGGTTTCTATAGTTTTAATGTGGTTTGTATCTTGTTTTAGTTTTTCATTAGGAGCCACCATGGTTTCTTATAAGATGGGGCAGGGCTATATAAATGTTTTTAAAAACACCACCAGTTTTTTCATTGTGCGTAAAGCACACGGACAGCCATTCCATGCATATCTCTCTGAGGTGGCCCTCTGTGATGTATTCCAAAGAGGCTATAAAAGATTGCATAATTTAAGAATAATAATAAACAACTGTTAACTGTTATTAGTGGTAGTAATACCATAGGTAGAGGAGATAAAGGGAGCTTATATAGGAATTTCACTTTATTTTACCCAGATAATAATCCTGTAATCTAGACTGGAGTAAGAGTGAGTTTCCATGACTGAGTCCCTGATCTAACCCCATAACCATGACACTAAATACAGATTCTCAGTGTTAGCAGAACTGAAGTGTTGAGTGGGTATTCTGCCATTTTTGTTTTCTCAAAATACATCTTTATTTTGATATTTCAGAGTACCATAAAAATATTATCAAAAATAGAAAGAAAAAATTGAAATACAATGGATGTTTTTCTTCAGGAACCTGTAACACTAAAAAAATTTGAAAAGCGCCACAGATTTTACTTTAGAAAATTACAGTGTCTAATATCACCCTACCAATCTCACACATAGCTTTCTTGCTGCAATTAGATAAAATTGGTGGAGGAACTCAAGTCAACAGATTCATAGCATTTTTTCCCCCCAAACAGAGCTCTGCTTCCAAGCTATGTTTGAGTGAAGATGACTGTAGAAGTGAGGATAGTTCCTTCACTGAGGTCAAACAGAAAGACAGCATGGAGCAAACCGTCAGCCCCGTAGGTAATTTTTCTTCTATAGCAAACCATTTCTTTAAAGAATATAAAGTCTATGCTGTTGAGAAATCTGCATTCTATCCCAAATGATTAATTATCTACAATATCATCTTCTTCGGAATGAGAAACAGCAGCATAAGGCAGGTTCTGAAATTCCAAGTAATTATGCTATCTAAACTGAGTTAATTAGGATGACTTTTGTCTTCCTCAGTGCAAGAGACTTTTGAAAAATGACAGCATTCTCCTAAAGGATGCACAGCACGAAATATCTTAATGCTGAAAAGTATAAAGGTTTAAACTATGTTATATGAAAATAATGTATAGGTATAAAATTTAAAATGATCATATTTGCATACCTGACTGCAAAGCTGACTTAGTTTAATTTAAAACAAATCCCCAAATTCTTTGTAGGAGAAGAGCAGTGGAGCTATGGGGGCAAAGTTAAATGCATCATCAGTTTAGAGTCCTTGTGTTCCCACAAGAGATTGAAGTCCAATCTCTTCTGAATTCTGTTGATCTTTATCTGGTGACAATTTGGTGTTGAACTTTAATTGACCAGATTCTTGTGTATCAGCTTGAATAAATTCTCTAGGCTGCAACTTTACTAATAGTCCTGATTCTTTGCATCTGATATTCTTTGAAGTAAAACCATGGCGTGTTTTCCAGAAGTATCTGGTTAGCTATTATACAAAAAAGGATGTTGAGGATGAAACTCTTGGGCAGGTTCAGCTGGTCTGTCATGGCTTAGGATAGTAAGCAGCATTAAATGATATGAGTCTGAAATGCAGATACACCAATAAAATAAAAAGGCTATCAAACGTAGATGGTTGATGGATTTGGTCCTTTTATGAAATATCTATAACAGAGTTTGTGGCGTATGCAAAAAACAAAAACAAAAAACTAATGCTGCCCTGCTTGTAAGAGATCTGTGTTATCTCATATCAGTCAAAATATGTGGTGAGTGGACAACAAAATGCTTCCTCAAGGAATCCAGCTAATCTTTCATTGCTTTTAGAAAAGCGTCATGTGCCTTTGCATACATGGTCTGCTGGGTGATACATGGAACAGATTGCCTTTCCTCGTTCTTTATCAGATTCTTTTCTCTTCTCACTCAGAGCTGAACAGCACAGATGACACAGAACTGCAAGACTTTATACTTGATCCAGAAGTTGCTCTCAATCCTCAATCCAGGGGACGCTTCAGCCGGATGCCAGTGAAGCATCCTCGTACCATCATCCCCAAAGTTTCCAGTCTGCCCCTGCTGGCTGCTGTTCTGTCTAACTCAGAGGCAGCCAGTAGCTGGTTGGAGACAAGTCCCAGTAGTCGCAGTGCCTCACCTGACACCTCTGGAAAGCGTAAACATTTTAAAATCACACCAGAAACTGCTAGGATTGTCTCCAAGCTGCAGCCTCAAAATGGAACACAAGATTATTATCAAGCTCAGCTTGGGGCAGCTCTCCAGGAAAAGCCTCTGGATGCACTGGGGGAAAATAAGTCTGAATCCCAAGCTAAAATATTGCTTGGGAAATGAACTGGACAAAGGACTAAAATCCCAGTTCTTCACAAAACATCAGGGCTCTCTAGTGTATTTGGAGAACAAACAAACCAGCCCTGGCTAAGTCTAGGAGGAATGAGGTATTTATATAACTGTTTCTGAAAAAAGGGGTGAACTAGAGCTGAGCTGCTGAGATATTATAAACTATAAACCCCGTGAAGCCGGCTTTCAAACAGGGACTATGACCACAAAGGCAGAGTGGAGGAGCAAAACATTTCTAGGGAAAGTGGTAAGAATTTCGCAGAAATGGACAGAGTCTTGGAAATAATTGGTATACCTGCTCCCAGTGGCCATATTTGTGCAGTATGTTGATACAGGATGTGAGCGTTCAAGGTGGTTCAGGGTTATGTTTAACAAGAATAATGTGACTGTGTTGAAACCACGTGATGGAAGATTAAATCAGATTACTACCAGAAAAATGGCATATATCTTGAAAGTTTAAAAGTTTCAAAATGATCACTAAAGAAAGATAAATTCTATGAAAATTGAAAACAAAAACAAAAAAAAATCCCTTTGAAATCTTGTAATGCCATTTTTCTAGGTTTGGAACAACATGTTTAGACATACAGTATGAGCCCTGGAAATGTACTTCTTTTAAAAATGAAATTTATTTTTGGGAAACTGAGTTCTCTATTAATTGTATATATCTGTGCTTTTTATTATCAGTTTGTACAGAATAGTCTAAAAAGAGTATTGGCTAAACCAGGGGTAGTCAACCTTGGCTCTTTTATGACTCGTGGACTTCAACTCCCAGAATTCCTGAGCCAGCATGGCTCAGCTTGGAAACCTCTCCCTTTTCCCTCAGCATGGCTGGCTCAGGAATTCTGGGAGTTGAAGTCCACAAGTCATAAAAGAGCCAAGGTTGCCTACCCCTGGGCTAAACAGTGTAGTGGTTCTATAGTGAGAGCTGCTAATATTATATACTATATATAAGAAAGCAATGTATGTTTCTTGTAAAGAATGCCTGGATAAGGAGATGGGGCAGGGCAGGTAGATGGATGATAGGGTGTTGCTGGAATTCTTTCTTATAAACATGTTAACACATATGTTAACACCTATGTGGTTCTCTTTGTGTAGAGTTGCCAGCTGGGCATTAGGCATGAATTTTTACAGGCTTCTTCCCACTATCTATATTTGTTAAATTCCATCAACCATCTCTCCTCACTTTTTGTATGGCATAATTGGTTGAGTGTAATTGGTTGAGTTCATACAGTGCGTTAAACCAGGGTACGTTATAATCTGGACTTGATTAAGAAGCTGTAATGCTTGGTTTACATATAATGTTAAGCCCTAAATCATAGTTTACAAACCACAAAGTGTGTTTATAGCTAAACATAATGTGTTTACAAGACTGCATGAAAATTGTAAAAGAGTTGGTAAGAGGACGGATTGGAGAAGCCATGGCTGCCTCAGCTGCCGTATCAATAACAGATGTGTGCCTGACCATTATGTGGAATCTGCCACTAATTGAAACTTTTGATTCTATGTATATGCACTGAAATACGTGTGTGCCTATGTAGTTTTGCTGGCAAACATCTCTCATAGAGATGCTCAAATGCTGCATTCATAGAATTTGCCTTGCAGCTGTGATGTCTGATGAATTAGTGGGTTTTGAAGCTTCTCAGTAAGCTACTTAATAGTTCCAAGAATCAATTTTTCTCTTGTGATTACCCTGTAACAACCTATTCTAAATTACATTTTGCAAATCGCTAGACAAATGTATATAAATACATGCCAATTAACACATGTTCAGAATGTGTGTGAGTTGTTGGGAAACCATCACAAATGTATTTGTTACTCTGTTTGCAAATGAAGGGGAACTACCTAATTATCAATTCAGAGAGGACTGGAAACTCTGCAAGCAGAACAGGTAATCCGCAGCCTACATCGTAATGGAGCTTGTCCATTGCAGTTGCAAGTACTGAGAGTCATTAGGCAAGATGGCCTTGCTTAACGACCCCCACCCACTGCTCTCCCTGATGCAGTTGTTTTTAACATGTGGGTCATTAAGCAGAGCATAGGGTGCCTCGGATGGGGGACATCCTGGAGCACAAACCCAGGCCCAACTGTCCTGGCTTCCCAAGCTCCCCTCCCCCCCCACAGAGATATCCCGGTCTCCACTTCCTGCCCCTTGGAGTCCCCACAGCCCTTGGGCCTGCTTTCCCCCCACCAGGTCCCCTCAGCCTCTCCACCCTCCTATCGGGCCCCCACAGGGCTTGGGCCTCCTCCACCCTGTCCTCAGTTATGCATGTACCTATTGAAGATCTCTGCGGCTCTGGTGGTTCCTCAGTGCTGCGCAGACTGCATTGGGGAAGTAGAGCAAAGCAGTACATCCCTTCTTCCAGAAGCAGATGTCATTTTGGAGTAAGGGCAAGGAATAGTGGCCACGCTGAAAATAGCAGTCACTTTCGCTTTCCAGTGCTATGCAGATTGAGTTAGGGAAGCAGAATACAGCAGTTCATTCTGGGGCCGCCTGGCTGTCTCCTGGAAGTGGCTGCTATTTCAAGATGACCACAAGGATTTGTGGAGGTGCTGAAAATGGCAGCCACTTCCAGGAGGCAGCCACATAGCCCAGGGATGCATGGCCTGCCCTCCTTGCCAAACATGAGGTTCGGAGATCTTCAAAAGGCAAATGTGTGATGGGTGACAGGTGAGTAGGATGCAGGCCTAAGGGCCACCAGCGGGGAGGGATGGGGGGGGATGGAGGTGGAGAAGCTGCTGCAGCATCCCTGCAGTCAGTTGTAAGGGCCAATGCGTGCAGGGCTGCTGTAGCAGCCATAATTTCAAAAAAGGGTTATAAGTACCTGGGAGGCAGGTCTGTCATGACTTTCAAAAATCGTGAAGTGACTGGTCATTAAGTAAGGATGATCAAGAGTCAATGTAAAGTTTATTTACCCAGTGTGAAGACCAATCAATCACGCAGAGTCACTTTATTTCTGAATTTCAGATACAGAAAATTCAAAATAGCAATACAAGGTTTCTTTACAAATTTCTTATCATCTTTAAAGTAGCACATGTACAAGTAATTGCTGTTCAGGTTGGAATAGCACATATACAGGTACTGCTGTTCAGCTATTTTTAGCATGACCTATACTACCAGACCCCTGCCTGCCTCCCAGCTCAAGCTAAATATCGTATTGCCTTACTTTTCCAGCAAAGGGTCTTCTTGCAACAAGCTTCTAGCTACTGCACTAACCACACCCTGCAGAGCAAAATATAATTTCTTGCTTCGGTTTAGTAAAGCATTTTGCAGTTTTTTGTTTTATGCTTCTGTGCAGACAGGGTAAAGTGAAGCGAGAGCAGTGTGGAAAAAAAAACGGAGGGGCTTCTGTAAAATGGGTACTTTTAAAGTTGAAGTTTGAAAATATGAAGTTTGGGGTCCCAAAGATGAAGTTTGGGGTCCCGGACCTACGCTCCCCTCTTTTTGACACTTTTAAGATACTTCAATAAATATCAAACCTCATTAATGTGTCAGCTGGGAAATTTCATCTTCTCATTCTTGTAACCTACATCTCCACAGGAGAATGGACACAAGATTGCCTTCTTTATTCCGATTTTTCACTCCAGTTAAGAGTGCCGCTTCCACTTCCACTTTGTCTTGGCCCCAAATGGGGCACATCTCAGCAAAGCTGTGGCACTGCAGGAGCTTATCACAGGTTGGTATAATAGACAATGAGCGTCATACTTATGAAGAATAAAATAAAACCAACATTTTCAACAATTCAGGATTGGAAACCAAGAGTAAGATTTTCTCATATGCGATGGAAAGGGTATGGAAGAGAAAGACTTGGCCAGTTCAGAGTTTGAGGCTTGGTCATTAGCTATACATTCCAATTAATCCTAGGTTATGGTTGATCTGAGTCAAGCTTTGGTTGGTTATAGCAGGAAAAACAGATACCACAATTTTGGTTTGAGATGGATCTGAGTAGCCTGCTCCAGGTAATTGTGTCACTTATGGAGGGAGGCACTTGGATTACTTCTTAGGAGAAAAGTTTCTGTTTAACAAGCAATTGTCTATGAATGTGACTGTGGAGAAAACTTCATAGGTGATGGTGGGGGCTTGCTTTCTGGACTCACGAGTATGAAGAATTTTTTTCTTCTAAAGAGTAGTCTTTCAAGTGGTTCTGCCTTTCACATGAATGACTAGAATTTCTCTGGGGGTGGAAATCTTTTTTTCATAAGTGTGATGCACTTAGGACTTGACTCTAAAGAACTTGAGAGAGATAAAGGTCAGCAAAAGCTGGGTCTTTTCTACTTTAGTTGAAGGGATTCATCATTCCAGGATTTTAGCAGAACTCAGTTCTGTATGGATGAACAGGCTGGTCCAATCCTACTGGTTGGTGTTATTGGATATCTCTGGAAGGAGAAAGCAAAGCAGCAGACAAACACAGCAGGTATTGCTTCTTCTAGTTGAGGACAATAGGCATTTGCACTATAAGGTATGGTTTTCTCATATAGAATCTCAAAGGACTCACTCCCAATCTTTTGCTTGAAGTGGCTTTGCATGCAACTGGGCAACTGGCTGTGTCTGCTAGTAAGTTAAGTAGGATTCTTGAGCTATTTTAGTTAAGTGATGTTTTTAACGGGATCTTTAGCGCTTTCTACTTGACCACAAAAAAAAAGGTAAAAACAAATTCAATTTTGACTTGGTTCTTAAAACTTACACAATTTTGGCTACAGAATGTGGGTTGTCATCGGATCTGATTTTAGTTTACAAAATTCCCTATTTAGGAATGATTTCCTTAAGTAGGACTTTTATTACTTATTTTGTTGTGTCTCTTAGGATACGTTACTTTTAAACGAACAAAACTGCTTCTTTGTTCATTCTTACTCGAACATGTTAATTCCATCGTTGTTCAGTTGCTTTTCTGTTCAACACATTCAACATATTACTGGGCTAGCTGGAGAGAGGTCTTAAAGGGACTTGGGCAACTCAAAAACTTTAATTTACAGGCATCCTGTCCGCTCACAGACTAGGGTTGGTTCTGACAGGAAAAGCTTTTACTTATCTTGAACAGGTATTAATAGAAGCAACAAATATTTAACTTTTTGTTGTTTATTTGTTTTCTTGACAGTTTCATAAAGTCAATTTGTCAAAAATCTTCAGATTCCTTCCCCTCCACCCCTTTGGCTGGGCTTTGAGTAGAGACCTTTTATTGACTTTAGGGTTATTCTGTCAGGCAACACAGTGTTTTTCTCTCGTAATTCTCACTGACCATCCTGTGACTTGGTGCCTTCCTATTATTCAGTTCAAGTGTCTCCCTTTTTAGTTCCTTTTGCCATTGATAAATCTTCTTGTGGGATGTTTTACAATATCTCACAGCAACGTCTTTAGGAAGGAGTACAACTTTAAAAAGACTAGAAATTTATCGTATGTGTTCTATCTCTGTGGTTTGAGCTATAATCAGTTTTTATTTGATGTCTGTGTAAATGTCAGTTTTTTTTCTGCTATCAATTTAAGAGCACTTTGGTCTTTTACAGTCACCACATAGATTTTCTCTTGGATTTTTTCCATTCTTGTTGTAATTTTTTTTAATTTTCTTAAAACCACATCTAAAATCTCTTTCCCATTTCTTTAGTGACACCCTTTTCCTCCCTCTGTACTTTTTTGCATAATTTACATTAAAACACATTTTTTGTATTTATTTATACATCTTTCATAAACTATTCTTATTAGCTGTGAGCTGGTATCCCAGCTGCTTCTACATTTTCTTTTAATCTCATTGTTATTTGGACCTACAAACAGTGGACTCAATGTGTGCATGTTCGCTGATTTGTCTAGAATGATCTAGATCTGTAAATACTCTAAAAGACTATTTAACAAGGCTTGTGTATTCACCCAAGTTGGATTATGGGTATGGAAAATAAATACAAGCCACTTGATGGACAATGAGATATAAACAAAATACCATTTTTATCTTGTTTACTTTTTTTAACCCTAGCCTACTAGATAAGTGATATTTTTTTCTCTTTTTAAATCTAGATATGGATTAAGATTTTATAGAATTATTTTATTAGGATCGCATCAATATGAGGGGCCACTGTTCTTCCATTACACATTCTGAAGTAGAAAAAGCAGTATATACCAGAATTATTTGAGGTTGTTCCCCTTGGGAATTTGCTACCAGAGTACATCTCAGAAACAAGAGTTTGGCTGGTTTCTTGGATCTTAACTCACAGGGTTTCTGAGTAGCCTCACCCACAGGGTCACTGTATGTAGGAGGATTTGGACTATTCAGTAAATCATCAGATTCAGCCAGTTCAATCAAATTCTCTCCTCCAGAGATGCTCCCTTTTTCAGGATACTATAATACAGGCAGAAACACCCTAACCCACCTTAAGGGCCACCATTGAAGGATGATAGGCAGGGGGCCAATCCTCCCCATCAGCCTCAAGAACAGCCTGACTTTTTCTTTTGGGTCTGCATGATCAAAATCTTAAAGCATTTTTACAAATCTGGAAAACTAGACAAAGCCATGAATAACTCAACAGACATGTGTTCTAATTACTTCTTAGTTCTTTTACAAAACAACAACGGCAATATTACATTATAATTTAAACTCTCTTCTGGTGGCCACCTTATTTGAATGTCTATGGGTGTCAAACTCAATCGGGTCACATGATGTATCGTGATGTATCACAATGTTTTTTTGCCGTTGCTGAGCCGGGGTGACGCATCCAGCCTGCGGGCGGCCAGTTTGGCACTTCTGGTCTAGGGGATATTGAGACCAATCATCCTGGTAAAAGCAAATCAATTTCCTGCACCTAATTCCCTGAAATGCTGCAAAACACAGTTCAAAGAGATCATTCTCCAAGGTTTTGTCTGGCCAGAACCCATGGCCACCATCTACAGTCATGACCTATCCCCACTGGAGCCAGACCTGTTTACCAGCAAAGCCTCAGGGGCGGGGGGGGGAGGAAGCAAAAATCTTTCCAAAGAATCAGAAGACTGATTGCCCTCCCCCAGGGCCATTAGGGCTTTGTGTAACCCCCCCATGAGACTCCAAAATCAGTGGGGGAAGGTGGATTTGTTTAACAATCACATGATATGGTTAACACCTGTGACAAAAAAGGCCATAAAATCCGGTGTGACTGACTTAACCACTGCTTTGCTTGGCAACAGAAATTGTGGTAGTAAATTGAGAACCACCTTCATATTTAAACTCTTCAGTGCCAAATGGAAGAGTAGCATGGGAATGTCTTGCACCAAAGTCATAAAGATTCCAAAATGTATCTACCTTGTCCTCCCAGGGTGTCTTCAGTCTCTGTCAACATACGCCCGCAAAACTAAACGTGCATAAATGCACCTCTGAATGAGCACATATTCTTTTCTCTGTTGGTAGATACAGCAGCCAAATATATAAATTAAGAAATACCAGAACATCGAGGACTCTGTTAGCATTTGGTTGACCATAAGTTTGAACGTAACACATTCATTTGGTTCCTACATTGTTCTTAAACGTGACTGGTTGAAAAAACCGCAGCATCCTAGGACTAAAATCACCATGGCTAGGTTCACATAGCACATTAACATAAAAAGCACAATTGGAGGCTAGTGAATCAGTTAATATCTGGAGGTGACTCGCCAATACTCTGAAACCTCTAAAGCAGGGGTGTCTAACTTGCAACGTCAAGTGATGTGTCATGACGTATTGAGACTTTTTTTGCCATTGCCAGCAATGGGGTGGGCACCGTTTCGCTATGATGCATCCAGCCCACAGGCCGGCAGTTTGACATCCCTGGTCTAAAGCCAGAGGATAGGATTAAATTGGAGATTTCTGTAATTTGTACATGACTATCTGGAAAGAAACAGAAGGAAAGGTCATGTGATTGCTCATTTTTTTTTCATTTCCTACCACTCCAATACATTAATATTCAGGGCTGCTCATTTGTCATCACCCCACTCTTCTGATTTCCTGTTGTGCAGTCTTGAATATGTCATCATTGTCCTTGTGCACAGATCCAGTTCTTTATTCCTGGCATATGAACCCCCAAGTAATATTTGCCCCAAATAGCATATGCTTTTCCTTCCTCTGCTGAAAGAGAAGTGTATGACTATGAAGCTTACGCAAATTGTGTTGTCATTAGCATTATGTATATTTAAACACTACTAAGATTCCCCTTTGGTATGTGTGCATGTTATGCACAAATAATTCAGATTCAGTCTTCTCAGCTAAACTCCCAGCAGGGGGAGTTTTGCTGCTGGGAATTTCAAATACCACTGGTGTTAGGTTTCTTAAGCTCCATCCTGTTGTTTTTTTGTTTTTGTTTTTTTGAAGAAATAGCAGAATCTCAGATAAGTAAACTAACATATTTATTATGTTAGGGTCATGAACTGCAACCCAGCTTTTCTAACTTGTACGGGATGGGGAAGAATAGACAAGCATTTGCTTCCTCCCACTGACTATTAGGGAAAACAAAGACCATCAGCCCAAGCTTGCAGCCTGGGGTCTAGTGTTGGAAAGAAACAGGAATGGACGAGAACCCATGCAGTTCTACAGATATGTGTTTTATTTCAAGCATTTAAATGGAAGATATTTAGACTACTTCCAGCTGGGGCTGCAGATCCAGAGACAGAGTAAGTGTATGCTCTTTTCCCCCGATGATCATAGATTACCACTGCTGGGCCCTTATTGCACATGGTCTTAGCTTTCTCCTGCTACAGTTGCAGATGGCAAATATCACTGCAGAAGTAGCATTCAGGCATCTCATGCTTAATGGTGTGGTCTAGGCTAAGCTTTGTGGAACCCCACTGGATGCTGTTCTCCAAGATGATGTGGAGACACATTCTTGGTATGCGATTGTACGCAATCAACACATTCTTTGTATGCAATTACTGCAATTAACCGGCCAGTTTGTGGACCTACCTTATTGTATGCCTACTGTATTTTTTGAAGTTTGACAGGGAAAATAGTGAGATGTGGAACCTTGTCAAAAGCTTTGCTGAAATCAAAGTAGATTGTTTCCACAGCATTCCCCTTGTACATCATAGTAGTTGCCTGTCAAAGAAGGAGATAAAATTTGCCTTACGTGATTTATTTTTGACAGACTGCCTCTTACCAATCTTAGAATTGTCTTCAAAAGTTCTAACATATAGCCAACTTTATTACATGTTGTAACATCTTTCCAGAATGCTGTGTTCAACTCAGTGGTTGATAATTATTGGGACCCTCTTTTTTTTTCTTTCCTGAAGAGAAGGACTACATTTGCTCTTTTCTACTAATCTGATATCTCCCCAGTTTCCCGTGAGTCTTCAAAGATAATTGACAGAGGTCCTGACAGTTTTCTGACAATTCTATCAAAATTCTAGGATGTATTTCATCAGGACTTGGAGGCTTGAAATCATTTAAAATAGCTAAAGGTTCCCTTATTACATCTTTACTGACCTGCACCCTCTTCTATTGTGTTCATTTCTAGTTTCAAATCACCCTGCAAAGATAGAGGCAAATAATTCTTCTGCTTTTTCTTATCCACTTGTTAAATTTTCTTCATTCATTGTTATCTTCTTGCTAATGGCAACTTCGTTACTATTTCTCTTAGTTTATTAAAATTGGCCTAACCTTTCCCTGGTTTTACTTGAAACATTTTTCTTTCTCTTACTAGAGTTTTGTCTTCAATCAAAAGTAGTAATGAAATCACTACCTGTGCCTCAAGATCCTTTACTCTCCTTACCTAGGCCATTAAGTCATTTGTGCTACACTGGAGACTATGCCTTAGACTACAGTATCATTTGTGCCCACCTGGATGAGTAAGAATGGTTTATTATTAGCAGGTCCAATGACTGGCAGATACATGGCAAGTTCCGATTGGCTCTTGGTCCCTCCATGACTCATAAAGAATTAGTGCCTCTTTCCATAGCATCTGGTCCTGCTAAAGTAACCTGAATAGCCTTTTGCTTGGATTCATTTCACCTTTGAATAAAGGAGTTGTGCTGTGGAAAGGCTGATCCTACTGTAAATGAGAACCAAAATGCTCTTTGGGCTCTTACATTAGCCACTCCATTGCCAGTTGAAGAAGTGAGTACTTTGTATATTTTCCTCTGGTCAGTCTCTCCGACTTACGTTGTGTGAATTGCAGGGAAGACTTGAAGAGTTAAACCAGGCCCTCACAAAGCTGGGCAGCTGGTTGCTTGCTGATTTGTTTTGAAAAAAGAAAGTGATGTTGACAGATCCAGTCTTATACATCAAACTTAAATTGGCCTAGGGGTTTAGTCCCAAAATGGAAGGCTAAAGGTTCTGTTTCCATTCTTTCCCCCTAGAAGTGACCTTCTTTGGTTTTGTTTAACAACATATATATTTAAACTGTTGTTTTATGGGTATACACCTTTCTATGTACTACAGGCGACTTTGCTTTAAATTTCAAAATATATTCTTCTGAGCACTAAAGCAAAATTAGAACTTTCCCAGTTGTTCATTTGAATGAGAGACATCTTTGGGCAGTTATAGAGATGAGAAAGTGGATGTCTACCAGAAGACTTTATTTGCGAAGGATTGATGCTCTACGAGAATAGTTTGGTGGCATTTTAAAAATCTGCTTCTACTGCCTTCCCCAGTTCCTCTGCTTTTTTTTTAACATTTTTTATTATTTGATATCCATTTGTACATGTAAACAAAGAAGAAGAAGAAATAATTTCAAGTTAAAGCCATTCAGCTCTATACAATCATTTTAAATTTGTAGACCTTCTTCACTCCATATATCCAAGTTTAACTATAAACCAACTACATTTTAAACATTTTAACTTTCACGTCTTTTCAGATCAATCCGTTGGACATCAAACAAACAAGTCATCTTATTAAAGTTAATAATTTCCATGTCATACACCCATCCCTTCAACAAGTACATTCTTAGTCTATTTGATATATATCTTCCAATAATCAGTAGATATATATTTGTATATGTAAACCAGGGGAAAATTCAAGCTAACTGTTATCCAACTTAATACAATCAATTTAAATTTGTAAACATTCTTCACTCCTTATGTCAAGATTTAACTATAAGCCAGGTACATTTTCTTTGATTGGTGTTTCTCTTGTTTTTTTAAGAGAACATGTTTTCACTACCCATCTCCCTGTTTCAAGGACAAACATGTTGATTATACAGCCACAGCTCCAGCACTGCCGGTCTCATAGATATGAAAGGAGATTCATAGTTTGAGCAGTCTGCCTCCTTTTCAGCTTTGCTGTTGTCTATTTTAATTTCCAATAAATATTCACTCCTGAGTTCTTTCTCATTCAAACTTAGCTGGAAGGGAAGAATAATATCTATAGTACTGTAGTTTGTTCCCTTACTGCACAGTGTACAATCTGCCAATTTCATCTATCTTTTAAAAAGATTAGACTCACTGTATACTTTAAAGAAACTTACAGAAGCCGTTGTATAGCCTTGGAAAGCTTTCCTTTCCTAATCAGTGTAATTGGAGCCTGCATAATATGCAGTATGTTGGAAAGCATCTAAAAAAAATTGGAGCAGAAGACATGTTAGTGTATTCTTAAAGTATAATCAGCACTTGGCTTTTCTCTCAAGGTAAGAAGCACTTTGTTGCTTTTAGAAGTAATTCCTCCATTTTGGTTTATATTTCTCCATCTCTCTAGTGCTTAATTTCTGAAAGGCTTAAGCTGCCTTTGTAATCATTTTCTCTGCCTTGGTAGGTCTCCCTATTATACAGAGATTGGATACACACTGGAAAAAGTATGTTAAAGATGCTCCAGGGACCTCTTCTGTTTGTGATTATTCATTCTTTCTGGCAGTGAAGCAGCCTTTCTGCAATGAGCAAAACATTAGTCTTCAGCATTGCGAAAATAATACAGCTTAGGGGAAAATATGCATTTTGTAGATTTCCAACTTTCTATTACATGTTTTAACAATCGTGTTGGAACACATTTGTTGAAGAACTGGGCATCACCAGGTTTGATTTCAGATACTTAGGGGAAACAAACTGAATTCTCCCCTACCCCCAAGGTGATTCCTGCCAACCAGTTGGCAGCATCCTTGCCATCACAACGGAAGGAAGCTGGGAACCAGTACAATTAAAAGACTCAGCAGTACCATCAAGTGATTGGAAGTGGAAGCACCATTCATTTACTTCTGGATTGAAGGCACATCTGGTACAGCCCACTGTGTCTTTACGTCAATGTTTAAAGCAACAGATGGGATTTCTTTCATTAATAAAGACGTTGTACACAACAGCACAGTCATCTTTCCGTTTAAGGCTAACCATCATCGCAGCCATTGGTTGTTATAGAATAATTGAGGCAAAGCTTTTAGTAAAGGTGCAGAAGACAAGATGTTAGCAGGTAAACAATTTTTGCCCTGTTTTGTATATCTGGCTGGACAGAAGATACAGCATTCATTTATTATATTCCAAAAATTGGTATTGCCAGTAGCTACAGCTGCCATCATATCTAATCTGAAATAACTTGCAGGCTCTGAATACTTAAAACCCCAAATTTAGCTATATAGGAATCCTCCCAATATGGTTATATCCAAAAATTTAATGTACCTGCTGAGTCATGAGCAGATGGGTTTTCCAAAAATCTGAAGTTGGTGCCGTACTACCACCCATTTCTAGCTTTTCCAGGGTACTTTAGGAACAGAAGATGTACAAAGCAAATTGGACCATATCTTTGCTAAACCCGATCAAAATACCAGGAAAGTGTGTGTGTGTGTGTGTGTGTGTGTGTGTGTGTGTGTGTGTGTGTGTGTGTGTGTGTGTTTCAAGATGAAGTGAAACAAACAAAAATGCAGCAGGCTAATAATCAGGAGACTGAGCTTTAGTCTCGTCTTAGGCACAAAAGGCAGCTGGATGAGTTTGGGCCGGTCCCTCTCTCTCAGCCCATCTCACAAAGTGGTGGTTGCGGGGAAAATAGGAAGAGAAAGGAATATTAGGTATGTTTTCTGCTTTGAGTTATTTATAAAAATAATAAAAGTGGAATAAAAATAAACTCATTGCCTAAGCAAAGGGAGGCAGAATCTGAATAAAACTGATAGTTGTATCCAGTGTTTTGTTTAAAAAAAAAAAAAAGAAGAAAGGTGCCGGAACTCATACACATCATACAACCCGACTTGCCTACTCTACAAGGTTCCATCCAAAAAAGGTGCTGGAACTCCGTTCTGGGCATTCTATGACAAAAAAAGCCCTGGTTGTATCTGTCAAAAAAAAATCTGCTGTTTAGATGTGACATGGGAATGGGAATGGGAATGGGGGGGACGGCTTTCAGAAAAGATCACTCCATCCTAAGAAAGAGGACAGCATTAGAAACTCAATGAAGAGCATTTCTGGAACCTCTTCTGCCAAGCTTTCTTTATGTCATTGCCTACCCTGAAGGGTTGATAACAGAGAATGTTAAAACATTACATAATCAACAGAGGTACCCAAGGCTCACAGATTTTATGCATTATCCTCAGAGAACCGACAAGGTGAACATTTTCTAAGGCTTGTTAAAACCCTGTGATTTGTAGAGGCAAACTTAGCTACCTTCCTTCCTCCCTGTTATATTTCAAGGCGTGCTCTCCTCTGGCCTTGATATATTAATTCTACAAAATAATATTTCGCTTATGACCACATGCAAACAAATATTTCTGGCAATAAGGCTTCTGTTACTGTTCAAGGTCCAGATCTTGTTGTTACACACTGTATCTGTCCGGATTTAGTTCTCAGCTTTTGTTTCTTTCCTTTGCATTTGTTTCTTTCATCTGAATTTGGAGCCACTCAAGAACACCTGATAAAAACCTTCCTTATCTCATGCTCAAAAGAATTGTCACTGAACGTAGGGCATTGGTTGATTCATGAGGGTGAGGATTTTTTTTGTAGGGATAACTACCGGTAGCAGATCAAACAGAAAATTCAGAATAGACTTCTCTAATTTATTTTATTTGGCAAGAAAGTTTTGTTTTGCTTTCAAAACACAGTCACCATCGCCCCTATCATGTTTGGAAATAGCATCATCAAACCCTATCATGTTTGATAATAGAGGGATGCTGGGAATTTTATTTCAACAGATCTTTTGGCTTCAATCAAACCAATTTAGGGAATGCTGATCTAGGCAGTTTCTCACTTCAAATAGAACAAACATGGATCTGTCTCCCTAAATCATCATATAACTTTGCATTACTGCTGAGATGGATTATCAGAAAACTATACAAGCATGATATTTGCTGTCCCTATTGCAGATCTGTACTTGCTTCCATTGTCTCCATTTATCCATTTTAAAATCACCACAGGCAAAGGCTTTTCTCCAAGATAATGTGCAATGAAAACTAATAGCTTTTAAATAGTTCGAAGTGGCTTTGAGACACCATTGGAAAAAGAAAGAAAATACAACTTTAACACTGCTGTGACCACAATTAAAGCCTCTCATTGGTTGGGGATGAGGTAAACATTAGATCATTAGGACACCAAAGAACAATGTTGCCAAAAGTTGTTTGTGCTGTGGTTAGGAGATGCAAAAGCCCAGAGATTTTTGAAGTAATATTTCTTTTTCCTTGGCCAATCCCTCTTTTTGAATAGGTTGATTTTGTTGTTGGGGCCACAGCAGGGGAGGAAGAAGTTAAAGCCTATGCATCAGAGTGCCAAGTCCCAATCTGTTATCCTTGACAGATTTGCAGTTCAGAGATTTTTGTTTTAATTCACAAAATCTGAAGCAACGTTTTTAGCATTCCATTACTAATACTCTTCTTATCCTTAAGAAGTTGCATCTGAGTTAGACCAAAATTGCTTCAACAGTTTGTTAGCCACCCAGTTACGTATATGACATGGGGCAGCCATATACATGTGTTAAATATATCAGGTTCAGAATGGATAGATGAGAGGGAACAGAATCAGAACTGGAGTGTACAGTTTCATAGAAAGACTGCTAGTATTCTGCTAGTATCTTTGTAAATATTGCCTCCTCTCTGCTGCTTCCTCATTGAAGGTTAGCAAATGTAACTGGACACCTTTCTCAAGAAAGAAGACTGCTATGATAGAGCCAATAATATCTTCTAAGACAGAGGTTTCTACTCCCCATGTATATGCTGGAGTATGATTTAATATATTCATTGCATTTTTGTTAATCTAGAGTTGGGCAAATTGAGAGGAGAAGCTCTGACTCTGGATAATACGTCAGAGATAGAAGTCATCTTGAGGTAAAGTTTGCAAAAGCCTAGATGTTTTCTACCAATATGTCTGGCACCATTTCCTATAGTCAGTAAAAAAAAAAAAAAAAAAAAGACAGAAATTGGCTTCTCCAAACAAATTTGTGCAGACCCAAAATGTTCCAAATCACTTAGGATTTGGCTAAGGCCCAGTGAGTTGGAGAAGTTCTTATTTCATGAGGCAAGAAAGGAAACAATTGGAGGAACAAGACTCCACATGCTTCCCCCCCCCCACTTTTGGCAAGAATTATGTCTTGAAAAGGCAGCTTTCCCTCCACTTCTCCATCAGGTTTAATGTCAGATGCCTGCAGTGTCCAAAAAAGTCGTTTAAGAGGCCTTTCTGCTTAATGTCTGGAAAGAAAAAAGCATGTGGGGACCTTCTGCTGAACAGCAAAAGCATAAATACTGTTCTACTCCTGACAAAACACACAAGGATGCCCAGATGTTCCTGGTTCCACTCAACTAGGACACCCACTCTAGCTTCAAAGTTATCTTCTAAAGAACCAGTTTTTAGAAGCAATGGCCCATGTGATAAGAGATCCCCAGGGCTCTTTTTAGCATAGGCCTGTAGCCAGAGATAGTGGGAAGCCTAAGGGCTGTGTGGAACAGAGGTAGGGATGGACTAAAAAGTTGGTGGAATATATCTGGTTTTAAAAAGTAAGTTGGCAAGCAGTAATTATGAATTCAAAGTCATGGACATTTTTTTGCCATAAAGCTGGAAAGTTCTACCGTTGTAGAAGAGGCAACTGGTATGGCTGAGAATTCTCACCAGACAAAAACGTTATTGCTGCTGGATAAATAATGCATAATGAAAGATTGCTGATTCCGTGGGTTTCCCTTTATTCTAATGACCCACAGTGCCTCCAATACAATTTTAATTTTCTATCCTGCCTTGGGAGAAGTTATTTTATGGATAATGCAGATGATGGGGGAATCATAATCACCCAGCAACATACAGTGCAGCTACAAGAAAATGTGGAGGAAATGTTGAGGCAACCACCTCTTTTCCACCTTCTGCTTTGCACCATTTTGGAAGAAATCATTTAGGAATGAACCATTCAAAGATCTGGTGTTGTTACAAGCCACTATCATCAATATGTAGTGCATGTTTGTTGAATGCATTCAGTTACCCAGTATTGACCAATTAGAAGATGTGGAATGTGTATAGTTTGTAGAGTGAAAAGAAACAGACTAGCTTTGATGGTCTTCTGCTAGCCAGATGTGTGAATGTAAGATTAATATTTAGCAGTCCAGCTTTCAGATGACTTATTTCATCCAGAATGCTACCAACCACTTCTGATTTGAAAGATTAATATGCAGAAAATTGCTGGATCCCACAAAAACAGAACACTTTGGCATTCTGAGTAGTAGTTATTTTTGTAGAGACCTATTTGTTTGGCTTTTTAAATTAAAAATAAAATTCTCTAGGTATTAATTGTCATAGCCAAGCCTGGAATATTCCTTGGAAAATGAAATATATATCCAGAAAGATTTTGGATTTTCCTAAGAAGCACAGCACTGCCTGAAAATCTTGTAGAAGAGTTTGTAGGCTAGACCATGGTTTTGTTCACAGAATTATTCCAAAATAATCACTTAACAATTCTAGTAATAGTTTAATACTGACTGTGCTGGCGCTCATAGAATGAAACATGCTGGTGTTGAGTCTGCACTGAACTTGTGTTGTCTCAAATTGAAATGTGAAATTTTGAACCTGGAAATGGGAAATGATGTTTTGATAAACCTTTTTAAAGCTACCAAAGAATAGAATAGAATAGAATAGAATAGAATAGAATAGAATAGGAATAGAATAGAATAGAATAGAATAGAATAGAATAGAATAGAATAGAATAGAATAGAATAGAATAGAATAGAATATTCTTTTATTTAGCCAAGTGTGATCAGTCACACAGGAAATTTGCTCTGGTGCAGAAGCTCTCAGTGTACATGCAAAATAACAGAGTAATAATAATATAATAATGATACCAATAAGGGGGAAGTAAAGAAAATGAGAAGGATAATAATAATAATACAGCCCTACAACATGGTAAATATACTTAGACATAAGACAGTACTGTGAGAATTGCTGTCATTTCCACTGAGATGGGGTTGTTTTTTTTTAGTTTCTTTGTTTTATTGTGTACCAGTTCTCATCTCCTCCTACAAATGTGTAAGAGTATAATTACAGTTGTTAGATGCCACCCTTCAATTAAATACAAACTCTCCAACGGCGAATTACATAATAAGATATTAAACAAATACAGTGAAGCTCAATTTGGAAAAAAGGAACTGTGTGGTACACAGGGCTGTAACATGCAAAAGGAGTCCTGTACAGGTAATCCTTAATTTAATGACCATTTGTTTAACAATGGTTTGATTTATGATCCAATCTTAAAGTAATGATCATTATACCACTCCTGTGATCACATAATCACAATTCAGGTGTATAATAACTGGCTCACATTTACGATTGCAGCATCTTGCAGTCACCTGATCACAATTTGTGACCTTCCCAATCAGCTTTCAACAAGAAAAGTAAATTGGGGGAGTGGATTTCTTAATGACCACGTAATTCATTTATTCATTCGTTTAATAGCCACAATGATTTCCTTAATGACTGTAGTAAAATTACTTCACCAAAATTGTGGTCCCAACTGTGGTTGTAAGTCAAGGATTACCTGTATATTGATTATTTATTCTTTACATTTATCACAGGTAAAACAATGCTTCCTCTTCTTCATTTTCCCAATAACAGTTCCATGAGATAGATTGGCCAAAGAGAATCACTGGCCCAAAGGATGGACTACATATCATCCAAAACCTGATCCACTATAGCAGGCTGGTTCTCAATGGGTGTGTTTAAAAACTATAGCTATAGTTTTCAACTATAGCTTCTTATTGTTCTCAGAGAAGCAGTAACAGCAAATTTGCGTGTTTGCCTTCTAGCCTTGCTCCTGATATCAGCTTGTTCTTTCTATCTCCCTTTATACCTGTTCTGCTCCCATTCTTTCTCTTCCATCCTTCAAACTGTTTGTTTCATTTCATTTTAGTCTTTATTCAATGAAATGGACATGGAAAGAAAAAAAAACAATAGAAAAAGCAAAGCATAAACACACATGCAGGCTTCTCATTCATGTATATATGCACCTAAAGTTTCAGTCAACAGTTTGTTTCAATAAAGAATTACCATACTTCATCATAAACTTCAATACAAAAAGTATGTCTGTAAGCAATTTGCTCATATGTCTAAGTAACATCAGGTCTTTAATCCACTGAGTAACTGGGGTCGTAAATTTAATTTTCCAATGTGAAAGGATAAATCTTTTATAAGAATGGCAGAAAGAATCTACTTCTATTCACCAGCCATCAATTTCCATGAATAGGTGCATAGTTTTTCTTTAATGGATGTCAGGTATATTACACTGTTTCAAAGTCAGATTAATATATCTAATGATTTCTTCTTTGAGTATAACATTTAACATTGCAAAAAGTAGTTTTAATGAAGTGCTGTTTTCATTACTGCTCTAAGACTATGATGATTTACTTGTTGCTTTCCCTACAAATTCAATTGCCCAATAAGTCTGATGTTTTCTTTTTGCATAAACATGGTCTAAATTGAATGTTTTGAAAGATATTGATGGCTTCCCACTTTTTGAGACAAAATGGTGATTTCCAATTCCTTATTCCATTCAGTGTTTAAAATTTACATATCAAACTGAATTATCACTAACAAGATTAATTATGGGCTTTTTTTGTTTTCAAAAGTATTTGAAATCATTTCTAATAATTTTAAGTATCTCTGAAGCTGAAAATGTTGATCTAAATCAAGATGTCAGTAGATGTTGTAAATACTACAAATGTGTGGCAACTGACCAATGATATTTATCCAATATAGGAAATAATAAAAATTCATTATTATCACCCAATAATTGATCCATAAAGATCACAGCTTCCATCCAAACCTTTTGTATAACTGTGGTTTTTAAAATTAATTTCAATGTGTGGAACAGTGCCCCAAATTGTAAATCCAGTAATTCTGCATTGTTGTTATCGTCCTTATCTGGAAGAAATTCTCAACACTCTCAATGGCCTATGAAGGACTTGATTCACCAGTCAACCTACTCAAAAGTTTTCATTGAATGCTGGCCCTACAATTTGTGATTTACATCTCAGTAGATCATGCTTTTTAGCTACCTGTAACCAAATACAGAAACCCCTTTAGTGACATTTATTGGATTCTTACAATCCCAACCCACACATAATGAATTTGCAAAAGTGTCCCATCCATCATACTGAATTTGTCACCTCTTTGTAGATAGCTTTTTTCCCCCTCTCCATCTCCCCTTTGGAGGGAACATTAAAATTAACATTAAAAAATAGATTGGCTCTTTTGAGAAAACTTTAATTCTAACTTGCAAATCATCTGCTCTATTTTTCTTTTCTTTTTTTCTGAGCAGCTCTACCTTTCTCCGTGACAAACAACATTCTCTATTGCTTGGTAGTAAGAAACAAATGAACAACAACCTGCATTCATTAATCAGCCGTGTACAGAGAAAGGTACATTCATTTGAATGTGTAGTCAATGAAGCTAGCCCATCTCCAGGGCTCTTGTTGCTAACAATCTAAAACCTGCTGCCTAAGCAAAGCCAGAATTGCAGCTTTGCAAGTTCTTTTTTTAAAATAAATGATAGAGCAAGGGGTGACCACAAACAGCTGGTTGAGAATGATGTTGAGTTTGATCTGTTCCAAAACTGCTCCTTGGCACATTCTCTGCTTGTTTTCACTAAGGCAAGAGTCATTCAAGGGCGTTTTCTGAATCTGGGGCAGAAATGACAGAAAAATTGCCAACCCATGGTATCCAACAATGCCTTTCAGGTTTGATTTGTTGGTCTGGTTTAACATTAGATGTCATGTGTCTGGGTTTGTCAGGTAAATTTGCCCTGAGAAAAAAGTGGCCTGCTTTGCAAGAGACATTGTTGCCATCTTTTCAGAAATATTTGATAAATGTTGGCATCATCCACAAGAATGCCACAGATTTTCCTACTCAATATCAGAGTATCGCATAAGTTGTATCTCCTGTTTTCTGGGACCAGTGACTTCTGTGTTATTGTTGTTGTTGTTGTTACTTTAGGAGGAGTTGTAGTTGTTAACTGAATTCTTGCAGTAATTTGGATCACCTAAAGCAGGGATAGGCAACCTTGGCTCTTTTATGACTCGTGGACTTCAACTTCCAGAATTCCTGAGGCAGCCATGCTGGCTCAGGAATTCTGGGAGTTGAAGTCCACGAGTCATAAAAGAGCCAAGGTTGCCTACCCCTGATTCCTAAAGAATAAGCATTTTGTTTAATATCCTTTTCTGTTTTCTATAAACTTGAGATGGCTTACAATACATTAAAACTTCATTCCTAAGAAGACTTCTAGCCAGCTCCTGCTGTTATCAAAGTTTCAGCTGTTTTAGTAAGATACACATCTGAACTAATTCACAATTTTCATTACTGTTTGAGCATTCAGTACCTTCAGCCACTTCTCTGATGTAGAATTAATACTGATTACCCAACTGACCAATGATGCTCCTGGCTAAACTCCAGCTTTCCTAGAGCTGGTCTGAAGGGAGATGTTCTGGTTAGAACAGTGTTTCTCAACCTTGACAATTTTAAGGCATGTGGACTTCAACTCCCAGAATTCCACAGCCAGCAATGCTAGAATTCTGGGAGTTGAAGTCCACATGCCTTAAAATTGTCAAGGTTGAGAAACACTGGGTTAGAAGAACTAGGAACTCCCCTGCTGAGTAGCCAAGGGGGTATCAGACAGTTTGGTCAAACTGATGGTAAGATATGATTATTATCTTTTACTAGATAACCCATGCCCCATTGAGTCATTGTTTCAAAAATATTTCCTTACTTAAACAGAGAAACAGAACTAACATGGGTGGGCAAAAAAAGCAGTGGGGGCAGGAGTGACTTCTGACTTCCTACCAACTTCCCTGTTGAGTTTCCTTATGGGAAAGCCGGCAAGCACCAGAAACCCTTCCCTTCCTCCCTCCCTCCCTCTCTGATCTCCTGACCAGCCTCTTGTCAGCCTTATAAGACAGGAAGCAGACCAAGATGAACTAATTCTAATTTATTGTAAGGCTACATTAATAAAATCTTGCAAGTCTGCAGGAACATTTCTACTCCATTGCCTTTACAGTCCAAAGAAATAGGGAGGGTCCCTTCTGATATGTTTGCTATGCCCCATTCCCTTTGTGAGCTAAGCTGTCTTCATCCCACCATGCCCCTGGCTGTAGTTCTTCCCTTTCTCTTCCAAGATCATTCCTACATAACAGTACACTTCCAGCCTATCAAACTGTCAGAGGTTTGGACAGAGGTTTACCCATTTTCCAGAAGACTGGTAGAAAGGTTCCCTGTTGCCACTTAAGTTGGAAAGGGGATCTGGCAGAACTCTTGTTAATTTCAACCCAATTCCCAAATGTCCCACAGAAATAAGTGCTGTCGTGGGATAGCAATGTTGGAGTGGCCACAGTTGCCCGCACTTAGAAATATACCATTGAGTATACGCAATTATGTTAGAATAGTCAAAACGGAACTGTCTCCTTTAACAGCTCAACCAACTATGAAGAACTCAGCCAATGCCAGTCTATCACCAGGACCTTGAACTGGTATCATAATAGCAATAGCACTTAGATTTATGTATCACCTCATAGTGTTTTACAGCATTCTCTGGGCAGTTTGCAACATCAGCATATTGTCCCCAACAATCTGGGTCCTCATTTTTACTGACTTCGGAAAGATGGAAGGCTGAGTCAACCTTGAACCAGTCAGAATTGAACTCCTGGCTGCAATACAGCATTCTGATCACTGAGCCACTACAGCTCTGTTCCTATGTTTCAATAAATTGTTCCTATACGAAGATTTATATTGGAAGAAGGAAAATGCAGCCTTAAAACTGGAACACATAGGGGTGAATTTAAGTTGCCTCCATGGGCTAGGTATGAAGGAAAGGCTGCAAGATGAGGACATGTTCTGTAAAAATGGTAAAAGGAGCATCTTTGTACCCCAGTTACTAGGAAACACAGATGAACTTTGACTTTAAGCTCATTTGCATATCCCACTATTGTATGACAGTGTCCTACTAACCAACTGCTAGGATACAAGACAGAAACAAAACAATCCAGCAACCGTTAGCAGCAAGCCAATTACTTTTAAATCCCACATATCAACCACAAATATTCTTCAAAAATATTTACTGACAGTCTTCTCTGTTCATTCCAAAACCATAATGCTGAACAGTAGCTGAAAAGGCCCTTCCCTCCCGATTATGAAACACACACATATATTCACATATAGAGAACAATTAACAATTCAATAAAAGTTGACTGAGTCCAAAGGAAGACATCACAGAGAGAATTTCAATTTAAATCAATACAGTCAGCGTTGCTAGCTAGCTATATATTAGGTTTTTGAATACAAGTTTTATAACATGATCATTGCAGTGAATATGTTTGGAAGAGATCCAGGGCTCTTATTTGGCTGTCTAAAGACAGTTCTTTCTTTTTCCCTTTTCGCTTCATTTCCTCTTCTGAACACTGGACTTTGGCTGTATAAAATGCAGCTGATACCGTGTTTCCCCGAAAGTAAGACTACTCCAAAAAATAAGCCCTAGCTTTGGGGTGAGGCACACACCTAAAAATCAAGCTAGGGCAGGAGGGGGGGTGGAAGTTGCCCCACATGCCCCGCACCCACTTACCTTGCAGCCAGGCCTCTTCTCACCGGCCCACTTCTTCTCCGGCATCCACGGGCCTGCATTTCATAGTCAGGCCTTTCCGGAAGCTCTCTGCAGCTGAGAAGCGAGCTATGGATTGAATCCATTGCTTGGTTATTGGCTGCAGAGGCCTTCAGGAAGGGCCTGACTGCAAATACAGGCCTGAGCTCCTTTCTGAGCTGCAGAATGAAGCTGCTCCTTCGGCCACAGAAGAAGTGGTCTGGCAGGGTGGGGCTGTTGGTGCCGGAGGTGAGTATAAAACACACACACACACACACACACACACACACACACACACACACACACACACACACACACACACGAAAATAAGACCTGGTGCCTCTTTTGGAGGCAAGTAATAATAATAATATAAGACCGGGTCTTATTTTGGGGAAAACATGGTAAGTGAAAGCAAGCCTCTTTCAAGAGACTGGTTGGTTGTTTCTCAGTCGAGGGCAATTCTCCACCTTGGGTGTCTTGGCTTGAGCCAGCAAACCAAAATCTCCAAAGCTGAACCCAACATCCTCCGATTATAGCATGAAATTGTAATGGTACAGTCTGGTATCTGCCAGTTCTATCTACGTAAATGGCCTTACAAGGGAGAGTTTTGGGGAAGGAAACAAAAGCCATGCATTCAATTTATCAGATTTTGGGGGGGGGGCATTACTAGAAACTAGGGAAGTGTCACAATGGATTTGCCCTCTCCCTGAAGAAAGATGTATGTAGACTGCAGGTTTTCCTAGATCCAACCATATCACTGATGGAAAAGCCAACTTTCAAGCTTGTCCACCTGCCCCACAGCTTTCCAAGTACAGTATTTCTCAGCCTGACCATTAAGATAATTGAAAAACTCCTTGCTCATGGCCTATTGTACCTCACCTCCTGCCAAGACTTAAAACGCTCAACTATGTTTTCTGAAATCTAAGTACTGGATGAGGGGTTTCCCCCCCCCTATTATTCTATAAGGAAGAAATGTTGTATGTTCTTGTTGTTTTCCTCGGTTGCTGAGTGTAAAACATCCAGGGTATTTCTTTTCTGGTTTCAGGCAGCAATTCAGGATTTTGGCTTTTCATTTTTTTGATTCCTTGTTATCCAATGCATTATAAATTAGATGAGATTTGCTTTCATTTTGATCCTGCAGAATCCAGTGTGATTGTCCAAAAAACATGCGCTAAGCTCCGTGCTTTTTGTACATGTGTGCGATGTCTGGATGCATGTACAAAAATGGCAATTGCTTTGACTTGTTTCTTGTTTGCATTTCTGTATAGCTTAAAGGTTTCCTTTTCCATCGTGGTTTGACCATTTCAGTACTACTAATGTACTGGAGATGCTTCCTCCTCTTTTGTGCCTCTGCAACCAATTTATAAGCATAACAAGAGTAATCGGAAGTGAACATGTCGGTTGTAACTTTCTCTGAAGCAAGACACCTGTGGGGGTATGTGTGGGGAGAATGCTGTCTGGAAGCCTAGATTAAAAAAAGAATTTAGATGACATTTCAAACCACCTGATTATCAGAAGCCAAGTCAGAAAATAGTCTCCTCATGAATTTTCAGCCTTGTAAACTGAGGCAATTTGCATTTTTTAAAATCAACATTAAATATTAAAAACGCACCCTGTAAAAACATCACACACAGTTTGTCCCTAATGTGATACATTTAAGAAATCGGTGGGTCATGTTGTTTCCTACTGTTTGTAAGAATTATGCCAGTTGCTATTTGGTGAAGAGCAGGTCAAAATAGGACAAAGGGCACACAACCACAGACATGGGGCCATATTTCCCCTGCCTCCCTGCAGATCGGAGGCGCCTGCTTTTGTGTTACACATTTACAGATAGCTCAGCTGGTCACTAAAGCAGCACTGGACTCAGTGGGATTGAACTGAGTTCTAATTCCACCAGAGGTCAGCACATTTAACCCAGCTGGAGCTTCAATCAAGATCTCTCCAGCTGCAAGGCCTTCAGGAGGCCTTTTATTGACTTGATGATAAGACAAGTTCCTGATTATTTCTCAGAGAGAGGCTCCCTTTTACCAAGGGTTGATTATGGACTTGTTTTGTGTCAGAAATTACTATTGACTCCTACAATCTATACAACGTTTAACTAATTCCAAACAAATTTTTGCAAATGATTGCTCCCTGTGCCAGATACCCACAAGGCAGAAATGATGGAGGTAATTTGGAATTGAAAAACAATCTATTATAGGGAAACAGTTGAAAACCTCTACAGTTCTACCATTCAGCCATTCAAAATTAATTTCCCTGAACTGTTGTTCATTTTTAAAGAAGTCAGTTTTATTTGCCACTTTTGCACATGATGTGCAATGTACTTCTAAGAGCATAATGCACCTAAAATTCTTAGCCCAATGACTAGTTCACAAAAATACCCTAAATCAAAAATCTGACAAATATCACCTATGCATACCAAGGAATAATTTAGTTCTTTTTCAGTACAGTATACCACAATGGAGAAATCCCTACAGGTTAGGTGCAACTAACAAAAGAAGTTTTCCCCCCCAAAAAAGTTGACAAAACAGAACCATATAATTTTCCCAGATAATTGATATCAGATTTGGCTCACTGAAGAAAGGTGACATTGCTATGCCTGTAGTAACTTGGGGCCAAAACACAATCATCTTCTTTGAAATGGAAAGTGTCTTCTTAACAGCTGACAAAAAGATAAAACATTCCATTCAGAATGTCAAAAAGCCTCTAGAAATATAGATAACAAAAAGAGAAAAAAGAGCCTCTGGGGATGTAAATCTTAGTGCAAAGAATTTGTATGTTCTCAATGGATTGAGATGGAGTGGCTCATACCTCCCCAGAATAGACATAAACTTAGACATTTCACACTCAAGCCAATGCAAGGTGAAATGCACTCTCAATGCCAATCAATGCTCATTGTATGGAGTTCCATAGACATGGTAAAGTTCCACGTCTCATATCTAATAGGATGTTCAAAAATTTATAAAATAAAGACTAGTACTACTTAATAGAAGACTTTATAAATTAGGATTAGTTCACTATAACTGGACAGTGACTGGCCAAAAAGAGGTTTTGGTTGAAAATATCTGATTTTAGCTAGAGACAACAGATCTGGATAGCCAGAGTTATAATGAGAATAATTCTGAAACATTTTTAACAGTTGATTGAAAAACTGTGTCGCCAAAATCTATGTAACAAAATATTTTGGTGTGGTTTAAATTTTTTCAGAAAAGGCTCTTGCCAGATAAATATACAAAGCAATGAATTAATACTTATTCTGTATTCCAGAAAGGGTTACTAGAACCTTGGCAGATATGACTTCTATGATGTATCTGGGCATTGACAGTTGGATAATATTACGCATGGCTAGGTTAAAATGTGATTAATAAATAAGATATCCCAAAAGTGAAAAAATTGCTAAAGGCAATATTGAATGGTGGAAACACCATCAAAGCCATCAATACCTGGGACATCTCTGCTATAGGATGCATTGCTGGAATTATTAATCTGGATGTAAGCTGAACTGGACTAAAAAAAAAGAAAATTGATAACTATTCATTATGCATTACATCCTTATAGTGCTATTGATAGATTATACTTGCCCTGCAAAAATAGAGACAAAGGTGTACTTCAAGTCAAAGAAGAAAAAAATGCATTGGCCAATTATGTAAAAGTCAAGAACAAGTACTGATGCACATTAAAAATTGGAACTTACTGAATGTACAAGAAACAAAACATGAATATCAAAATAATGCAATAAAAACATGAAAAGAATATTAGCAAGAAAAAAAAACAGATGGCCAGTTTCTACAAAAGATTGAGAGAAAAGTGGAGAAAAACAAAACTTGGCAATGACTTATCAGTGAAACATTGAAAGAAAAAGAATCTGAAAGATTGATTTTGGCTGCCCAAGAGTAATTTATATGAACTAATGCAATCAAGATCAAAACTGAAAAATCATCAAATGATTCAAAATGCATATTGTGCAAAGAAGAGAAAAAACAGCAGCTCATAAACTAAATTTGTGCAAGGAGATCGCACCAACTGATTATAAACAAAACAATTCACTGGAGTATCAGCTAAAAATTATCATGCGTCTATAATGAAAAACTGGCGGGAATATATAGTTGAAAAAGTAGTCCAAAATGAGCAGGTTAAAATATTGTGGTATTTCCGAATACAAACTGATAAAGTCTTGATGCATAACACATCAGATTTAACTGTGGTTGAAAAAAACAAAGTGTGGATAGGTGATCTGGCAATACTACAGGATAGTAGAAATCTGGGTTCCACACCAAAAGGCCTTGGACAGTGCTTAGAAAATCTCATTGACAAAAAATTCATATCAATTGCAAAAAGCCATAATGCTTGGATCTGCACATATACACCCCAATACTTTATGACACCCTAGATTCTAGGGAAAAACTTAATATGAATGAATGCCAACACTAGCTAAAGAACTGACAGCTGTGATTTCACAGTGTTGTGTATGTAATAATTTAAAGAACTGGAGAATAATCACAAAATACAAAAATCTGCAGATCGAAGTGGAACAACTGTGGCAAAAGAAAACAAAGATAGTATCGATAGTAAAAGACATTTTGGGTGCAATTTTAAAACATTTGGAGCACTACTTGAACACCACTGGCATTGACAAAATCAAATTGCAAAAGGCAGTTTTACTTGGAACAACTTGACGATGTCTTTAACACCCTTAAACAACAACCTCTTCCTATCCCAGACCCTTGAAAAGGACTCATTAGGTAGATAAAAAAGCCAGTTCCAATACAACCCTCTGACTGATTATGAGACATCATAATAACCCACTGCAGCTTACAAAACCTTTTTTCACTGAACTTGTGACTTGCCTATATGATAAACTGTGACCCTTATCATTATTCTCTGACTGGCAATTACAGTCCAACATATCTGAAGTGCACAAAGCTTGGGAAGGCAGCATCTGTCTGCATCTGCTTATCATTGCTTATACAGAAGTTATTCATGTTAAACCATATTATACCATGGCTTATAAACTGCAGAGTTCACACAATGTACTAAGCTAAAACTGAACAAACCATCTTCTTAAATGCCCAAGGGCAGTAGGAAATCGACTTGACCCAAAAGGGCAATTTTTCATGTTCTTATAAGCCTGCCACAAAATCTTCAAGAGTGTATCCTGTAGACAGAGAACTACAGGAATTATTCAAGAGATGGAAGCAAGCTGTGCAGTATGAATTTGAATGAGTTCTGGAGAAGGAGGTAAACATGTCCCTTAAGAAAAAGGAAAACAAAACAGCTTTTCAAAATGCACTTCAAGTTCCAGTGCAACAAAGATGAACTTTTAGAAAGATGCACATACATTCAGCAACCCAGACTGGAGAACAGGGTCTACTCAAAACAAATCCCAATTACTATAGCAAGAATTCATGGTTGCTTTTTAAAGTTTACAGTATGCTTACAGTATTGAATTTTGATGCAATCTAACCTTACTTTTTAACAGCAAGTTAGGTTTATATACATGATCGCCCAGAATGATAATCTTCAAACTAAATGAGCATGGAGTACAATGTGTTTACTCCAATCAATTGTTTGCAGAATGTCCCAAAATCTTCATAGTTAATTGCAAGAAATAGTAAAACTGCGAAAAGTCCAAGACCATCAAGTGCTGCTTTTTGGCAGAGATAAAGCTAAAATTATGAGGGGCAAAGTTTCCAATTTTTTTTATTTTATTCTATGAGCCATTGTGGCGCAGTGGTTAGAATGCAGTATTGCAGGCTGACTCTGCCCACTGCCAGGAGTTCAATCCTGACAGGCCTCAAGGTTGACTCAACCTTTCATTCTTCCAAGGTCAGTAAAATGAGGGCCCAGATTGTTGGGGGCAATAGGCTGTGTGAACTACTTAGAGAGGGCTGCAAAGCACTACGAAACATTATATAAGTCTAAGTGCTATTGCTATTTTCATTTTTCAGAAAATGTAAACTCTCCCCTAAGTCTCCCAATTTTAGTTAAGTATGGCTATAGCCTTCCAAATATTGAATGTAGCTAGTTAAGATCATAAGTGTCTCTTCCTCGACAATGTAAACACTGAAGGGGAGGGGGAATATGTTAAATAGTTTGATAATAGAATACAGTGCAGTGCTGAGGAATGGATTGCTCTTCTCAACCAGATTATAGGTCCACTGAGAAATGCAAATAGATATTTTAGGCACCAATTGTTATTAACATACAAAACTTTTCATTTTGGGACTAAACAGATGAAAGATTACCTTCCCCTTTAGATCACTACAGTCATTTGTATATTCAACCTATCCTCCCCTCCATCTATTCCCACTCTACCCCAAATTAAATCCTATATCATTCTAGCCGCTCTATGCATTTGATGAAGTGAGCTGCATTTCGCTAAAGCGTATGCTTCTGAATAAAATTTATCAGTTGGGAAAGGTGCTACCAGGATCTTGAGGTTTTTGCAGAGCAATCCTCTTACAAAGTTTACAGCCTTCAGGAGAGAACTTACCAATGGCGTCATAGTCTGCAAATTGTCAATGCTGAAACATAAAAATAAACATGATGGATGATCAATGTGCAATTGATCCAATTGGAAAACCAATTGGACCAATCTGACCTACCTAGGACAATATTTTTAAGTAGTCAAGCAACCTTTATTAGACTGCCTAAAACATTTAAACCAAATGACTGTTCTCAAACGCAGCAATACAGTCATATGAGCCAGTTTTAATGTCCTGTAACAGCTGTTCTGGAGAGCTTTTTTTTAAAAAATAAAATCATACAAGCTAAGATCTTGCCATTGTGATGATTGAGTCAACACCCCGTGTTTGTTATGTTGTAGTTTCCATATGGCCGTAAGTGCTTATTAGACACCTTCACATCTGTTGAAGTACCCAGATAATTCTGACTTATTTTATATACTCTGGTCAAATCAATACTGACAGTTTAGTTTCATTCAATATGGCAAAAATTAGTTGCGTCATCTATAAAACTCCACATGCTTTGTTTGCTCAACAATTGCCTGTTTATCAAAATAGGTGAGGTCAAGAAACTGAATCAGCAGACACTTTGGGATGTTCTTTATTGTAGAGTATTCTAGCAGAAGAAAGTTTGTCAAGAGTTTTTTTTTCTACTACTTTATGCCAAACAAAATTAAGGTGGGGTTATTTTGAAATTCTTTCTCCTTTTTTTCTTTCCCAGTACTAAGTAATCTTTGTTCAGACTCCACCTTAACAGTTCATTTATCCCATCTCCATTTTCAAGGTCAGACCTACATTGCATTACAACGTAGTCATAATTGTATGTTTGCGAAATGTACTCACTTGAAATAGAAATCATTTGTTAATCTGCAGAGGCCTCATCTATGACCATAACAAAGAACTATACCATACAAAAGCGAAACAAAACAAAAACCAAGCTCTTCCGGTATTGTCCCATCCTGTCAGGAACACCCTACCCTGCCTTTTGCCAAATGAAAATCTCTGCACCCCATTCTTCTTACAGTGGTGGTTGAGGAACATCTTTGTGCTTATACCTTCCAATAAAATGGGTGAGTGCTTTTGTCAATATTTACGGTATGGATGTTGTTGTGATAGTTATTCATTCTAATGGCTTTATTATGTGTTACTATGTTATTTTTGCTGAAGATTTAGCTCTTCGGTTCGTGGTTTCTTCTTGTTATGTGATTTTGTAGGCAGTTATTGGTTTAGTTTACAGCTTGCTTTTTCCCCCATTACTAAACTAATCAGATGGGTGGCTCAATATATAATACATAAATAAACAAAAAAAAAAATAAGGAGGCTCATGATCTATACTGTTTTAAAATAATAGCAAGTATGGGCAAAATAATAGCCTGCTGAGCTCTGGAGACTGAATATTGTTATGGAGGTTTGTCTTGCCCCTTGGTCGCAGCAGGAAGGCACTGAGGTTAACACTTGTTGAGGTAAACTAATCAAGATCTTAGGTGCCAAAAAAGCCAAAGATAAAAAGAAATAAGGGGAATGAAAAGGAGCATCAACATGGTACCTGTGACCTAAATTACATTAGTCTTACTAGGTGACATGCAGATCTTTTTTCATTTCACCCAGCCCTTAACTCATAATCCCTTGATTCAATGAATGCATAAATATAAGATGCCCAGATGACACAAATCTCCTCAGACTAGTCTAGTTTGTCCTGGAAGCTCTGGTGCCTATTTATTACAATCAAAATCCTTCGTGTTTTCTAGGAGATTAAAACAATGTCCATTGGTCTCTCTGTTCCTTCTATTATCCTCAGAACCAGCTGGTGAGATAGATAAGGGCTAAAGGCTGTTATGGAGGGATCAAAAATTTGAACTTAAATTTCCCATATCTCTGTAAAAAGTACAGGTAATCCTCAACTTACAATTGTTTGTTTAGTGACCGTTTAAAGTTACGACACTGAAAAAAGCGTCTTCTGATAGTTTTCCACACTTACAGCCATTGCAGTATCCTTGTGATCACATGATCAAAATTCAGACGCTTAGTAACAGACTCATATTTATGGTGGTTGCAGTATCCTGGGGTGATATAATCACCTGCCACTTTCTGACAAGCAAAGTCAACGGGGAAGGCAGATCCACTTAACAGCTGTGTTACCAATTTAACAACTGCAGTGATTTATTTAACAATTGTGGCAAGAAAGGTAGTAAAATGGGGCAAAACTCACTTAATAATAGTCTTGCTTAGCAAGAGACATTTTGGGTTCAATTGTCAAAAATTACCTGTGCAGTAAAAATATCCTTAAACCTTTTGGCTAGACAGGAATTTGGGGACCATGTTAGGCCACTTACAAAAGGGCTACAGGGGACTTGCCCATATATAAGATTACCAGACATCCCGCAAAAGGAAGACATGTCCTCTGTCCTGCAAACAGAGCCTTAAAGTCAAATATTGTCCAGCTTTTTTGAATGTCATTTTCAATTTTATTTTACTTTGGACTCTTTTCACAATTGGCCATTCATATTTTCCTGTACTGTGACCCTGTAAATTGTCTGCTTCACCAACTGACAGATTCAACAAACTAGATTTACCTTATTTCCTGATTCCATCAATCGGCTTCGATCACATGCCTCATCATCATGTTTCTACAGTGAAATTTGAAAACTATGTCATTGTTGACTCTATTATTGCTAACATAGGTTCTCGAAAATAAAGATTAGGTGGAAAAATACTGCCATTGAAAAAATTAATCTTACTGATGCTGGAAAAAGTAATTTCATATAAATGTAAGCTTATGTGCGTGGTTTTGGCTGGGGGGCGGCACGGAGGGAATTCACTTGTGGATGGTACTAAAGGAAGACAATGTTATAGCTTAACCCTCCTTCTCTTCCTCCTTGCACTTCTCATAAGCCTTGATGAACGGTGCATGCAGTGGAAAAAATGCTGGGTAAAAATGCAAATGGCATCTCCAATTTATAGATTAGGTATAGTCGATTATAATTGAATTATAAATTGGAGATCCTGTTTATACTGTTTTTGATACATTTTCCACTGATTGGGAATATGGACCATGTGTAGCAACCTTCCCTAATCTATTATTCTCTGGATGGATTAGATTAGATTTATTTTGAAGAGATCTGATTAGGAAAGGCTGATCTAGGTGGTTTTTGTTGTTGATGCTTTTAGTTTTTTTTCCCCCACATGCTCTTATGGATTTTTAATTGTAAGCCATGCTGAGCGCCATCTGGTGGAGAAGTAGTCACAGATTGTCTATCTATCAATCAGTCGAACACTACTGACTGGAAGGCCTTCTATGGAATTAGTCATAGCAGGCTAAATATTTGTACCATAAAGTACAATCGAGGATATGTATGACCAAGGAAGCTAGCTAGCATGTTTATGTTTGTATGTTTGTATGTTTGTTTGGATGATTGGTCTTTTAATTGACGGGTTTTACAAATGTTTTATATATTAGATTTCTACATGTAGTATTTATGTTGTGAGCCGCCCTGAGTTCTTGAAATAGGGCGGCATAGAAATGTAAGTAATAAAATAAATAAATAAATAAAATTCTCTTGCAGAAATATCACAATGAATTACAGTGATTTTGGACGCAGTTTTAACTTTGCTTCTATAAAATAATTATTAAGCGAGCAACTGTATGTCATACTACTAACTGCAAAATTTATATGTAGCACAAACTGATGTAACTTGCTGGGTTTGGGCTTAGCTCCAAAACCCAAAGAAAAAGACATGATTTTTTTTAAAATCACAAATCCTACTTATACTGACCATGTCTGAACCTAGAATACTGGCTTATTCCTGCTCTAACAAACACCAAGGGACTAAAGAAAGCACAAATTAAGAGCTAGCTATTGATTCTTCCAACATTTAGGTTAGAACTGCTGTTTTCTAAATCTTCAGATCTGATGCTGACATGCCTAGGAATTTGATTCCTCCCCCCCATCCATCGAGATAATGTTCCACCCTCCTTCAGTCAGGTTACATTTGCCATCCTTCTTAAGAGAAAATCCTGGCTCTTTACTATTATTTTCAGAAAATCTTTATTTTGTGTCATCTTTAGCCTGGAATTGAATGACTCGCACCCTGAGAAAGGGGAAATGAATGGAGAAACCTCACGCATATGGCAGCTATTATAGCAAGTTGGTTTTAAATTACTCTACGCTACAGCTGGCTGTAAGGGGGAGGGGGTGGGGGCGGATGAGGGTGAGGGTGAGTCCTAACATCCCTATGGCCCCCTTCTAAAGAAAAAGGAAAAGAAAAAAAAACTATTCTACTTCCTGCATGCCCTGCAGAAATTTTTGGACAGGAGCGCTATAATTCACTGACTTGTTCAAGAATGGGGGATGGGGCCCCAGCGGGAACTCCAGAAGAGGAGAAGAAAATTAATGGCAGAGCTTCTACCAAAAGCAAAACAGCAGCACTGGAAGGATGCTGGGAGTGGGGCGGGGGCTTGAGGGGAACATGACTGGGCTGATTTAGTGTCCTTTGCAGATAAGGTACTGCTAAAGAAAAGCAGAACTGAAGCCAATTCTGAAGGCAAAATCAGTGATCATAATTTTAAAGGCAGTAATGAGGCACATAAGGAGAGAGCCCTCAGGGCTTTTAATCAGTAGGGCAAATGCTTAATGCGGTACAACAATTTCGTCTGTTGAAAACTCCCAAAATTCCCCAAAATTTCTCTAATTAGAGCCTTCTTGATAGATTGGGATGATAATTCCCAGAAATTCCAGTCAGACTTGAACATACTGGGAGGGCTCTCTCTCTCTCTCTCTCTCTCTCTCTCTCTCTCTCTCTCTCTCTCTCTCTCTTTGTGTGTGTGTCTTGGAGATGCTATCAGATGCAATAATATACAAAGGATGAAAAATCCTCAGATCTGCTAAAATGAATCATTCTCAACGTCTTCTTCAAGTGTCATCATTCCCTAAGCCTCGTTTCTGCCTCATCTCATCGCATCATGGTGTATTCTTTATTAAATATGCAGTAAGAGGTTGATGACTGCACAACATGCTAAGCCAAAAACCAACAAAAACCATATAATGGCTTAGTGCAATGCGTGATCTATGTCACAATCACCTTATTACTTGGAAATCAGGTTCAGGAACTGAGTCAGGGCAGGAGCTCCCACCATGATTCTAGGAAAGGAGGAAGAAGAGGATAATTTATTTTTTCTTTCTATCCAGTCTTTTCTCTTGAGAAATTGAGATTACAAAATGTAGGAATTTCCCTTCATTTTATCCTGGCCGCAAACCTATGGTAGCATATTGGGCTTCAAGACATTGAGGGAACCAAACTCAAACAGCCCTGTGGTATATGCCTGTATTACAGTATTGAATTTCTGCATTATTGTTGCTTTTAATTAGGTGCCATAAAGTTGATGCTGACTCTTAGCAATGACAAGGATACATTTTCTTCGTGACGCTCTGTCTCCAATCTGGTCCTTCAGGTCTTACAACAGTGTTGTAATGTTACCAGAATAAACTCTGTCACCTCTCTGGTTTGTATTTACACAATCATTATGTAGAGAAATAACAAACTTTTGACATAATGAACTTGTTTGTATCAGATTTTTTTTTTAAATCTAACTTTCCTTGTTGAAGAAAAATATTTGAAATGTGCAGAGACTGTTTTAAGTGTAATCTTGTATTACTAACTATTCACTCTGCCAATGCTTTCTAACTAAAATCCCTGTGTATAAAGGACCATCATTTCCCCTTTCCTCAGCCTACTATACTCATGTATGATTAACAGGTAAAGGAACCAACCCAAAAATATAACTGCTTCTTTTATTCTCCTTGCTTCTAATGTCTGGACTTAAATTGCAATTGCATCAGATCAGTCTGCCTTGCTTCAAGCTAGCAAACCATTATCCACCATTAGACTGCAGCCTTACTTTTGCTAGTTTGGCTACTTCAACCCAATGACCTTATCTATTTATCCGGAAGCAAGCCTCACTTACTTCAGAGCTTGCTTTTCTTCAAGTTAGTGTGCTTAGACATTAGTTCCACTGAGAACAGCAGGATGCCTTTCTGAATAAATACACATGGGCCTTGCTTGCCCATTCCACCGAATTTTCAAACAAACATGGAAAAGAGCTGGGATGCCTAGCTGATCTTAAAAAACTGTACCTCGAATTAACTTTCCCCCTCAGAAATTCAATGAGGCTTATTCCCAAATAAGGGTCAAAACATTTCATAAGGCTTAAGATGTGGGATTTCCCACAATCACATGACTGATCTTCTCACAAATCTTGTTTGCAGCAGCCACATCAATTCCTAATCACAGATTTCACCATTTTAATCCCTTGCTTCCTTCCACTTCTCTCTCCAGCATATCCTTCCTACAACAGCCTTCCTAGAAGCTAAACTATAACCTAGAAACTGCTCATCCATAGAAGCACCCTTGAGTAGCAAAGCCAGTTTGATGTAGTGCAGGGGTATCAAACTGCTGGCCCGTGAGCCGGATGCATCATCCAGAAGGCGCGCCCACCCCATTGCCGGCAATGGCAAAACTGTCCCGATACATTGCGTGACATCACGTAACATCGCGAGTTTGACATGTCTGATGTAGTGTGTTAAGACATCAGGATATGTTCTAGTCCCACCTTGAACATGAAGCCAGTGGGGGACTTGGGCCAGTCTCTCTGAGGAAGGAAGCAAAGCCACTTTTAAAAACATCTTTCCAAGAAAACTGCAGACTAGCTAATGCAGTTGCCAAGGATCAAAAACTAAGTTGAACTAACACACACACAAAACAAAAAAGATTGGGAAGAGCTCACATATTACTTATGTATGTATTAATATTTTATGCCATCCCAATCAAGTAATTCAGTGGGCACACTAACATTAAAGTAAAAAGTGATCTCCTAAAAACATATCCAGTACAAAAACAATCAGACCAGCATAAAAGATAATAGTCACCCAACTTTGATTAGATTAGGTATCCAGTATGTTGAAGGCCTACTTAAAAAGAATTGTTTGTAGGTTTTTTTCCTGAATATTATGTTATGTGACATTCCACAAGCTTGGCATTACCACATAGGCGACCTGTTTTCTGTCCCACATTCTTCTGGGGACAAAACCTTGAGCAGTAGATAACCTCACAGAAGAACCTAATCATTTGGGACAAGTTAGTCCCTAGATCATTCTAGATATTCTAGATCACAATATTTTTACATACAATATAACTTGTTCAATCAGCCACCATGCCTCATGCTAAGTTACAAACTATAGTTTTGAACCTAATGGCAAAGTCCATACAATCACTCTACACAAAACCAGATTGCACCATGGTTTTGCTTTAAGTGCTACCCCAGATAAGTATCAACTTAACTTTAATTTTTTTTACATAAATTTAAGAAGATATAAACCTAATAAGAAGAATAAACTACTTTGCAGGCTGATACATAGTACTAATTTTGTTTTAATGATTTGTTGAATAAGCTACAATGACTGATTCATATATTACAATGAATATGGCTTGCTTGAATCTGGCTTATTTGAATTCAGCCACAAGTTGAATAGACCTATGGTTCTATGTTGTTTCAACATATACATTGTGTTTACCCAAGACATTGAACCACAACTAGGCAATGATGTTTTAGCATAGTGTACAGTGCAAAGCAAACCTTTATGATTAGTTTATGTCTTAGGCTCAGAGACTCCGAATAGTGATGAATTAAACTAAACTCGGTTAATCAGGGCAAAATGTGTCATGCAAACGCAGTCACATAAAATTCTTTAGAACAGGGGTGTCAAACTCGCAATGTTACGTGATGTGTCGTGACCTATCGTGACTTTTTTGACATTGCTGGCAATGGGGAGACAGTTTGACACCCCTGCTTTAGAACATCCTTTTCCAACAGGGTACATACAGATGTGTTGGGAGTGAACCCCATCATTCCCAGCCAACATGGTCATGGGCCCTACTGGTTGGAGATGATGAGCTCTGTAGTCCATTATATCTTTAAAGGACCAGTTAAAAATCTCAGGTTAGACCTTTTGCTTTCTAAACCTGGGGTCAGAATCAAAATCCTGCCTCCTGTGTGTAGGTCTCCATTCCTTCTCTGCCCACCAAACCTCTCTGCTGAGTACAAAGAGGATTCCTTCACCCCCCTCCTCCATCTCTCTCCACACTCTCGTGTAGTAGAAGCCCTGTTTCTCTCTTCCTCCAGGCTTGTTAGGGTTTCCCATTGAGCCCCCTTCCCTCTTCTTCCAAAGCCAGCCAGAATACCGAACCCTCCGTGTTCCTTTGCAGAGCCCCTCACACGTTCCCGCTTTCCAGGCAGAACTGGACGATCTTCGAGACAACAGAGGCTCAGCTACCTCAGAACCGTATGAAGGCCGTTAACTAGACTCAGGTTACAATTCCTGGGTGGCTCAGGTCTCCTGCTTGGCGAAGAGGAAGGCGGGCCTCGGGGAGGCCACCGAGAGGGATGGGCCGAGGGACGGAGGCAGTTTGCAACATTGCCTTGCGGAATCACTCTTTCCATAGGCTTCCGCGGTGACAAGAGGCTACTCGGCGTGGTAGCGGGGTTTTTCCTTCCAGTTTTTTGTTGACAAGCCAGGAAAGGAGAATAAAGGAGAGGCCGAAGCTGCCCACCCATGGCTAGGGGCTCCCGCTCCAGCAAGCACCCTCGCTCCCAGGGGTGGGGAGATCAGCGGTAAAAACCAAAACAAAGGGCCAAATCCGCGTGTGGGAGGTGTGCGCCTGCTCTCAGGTAAGGGCGTTCCGCACCAGTGCAAAGAGAAAGGGAGGGTCGCAAGGCGCGGAAAGTTTGCACGGGCAAGAGCCAGCCGGCCAGCCCGCCCGCAGCTTGCTTTGAAACAATGAAAAGTAAGGTCGGTCCGCTGGAATTTGTTTTAGCCTCTGCCTGTTGCGAGGTAAAGAAGTCTTTTCTCGTTTCTCTCGGGAAAGGACTCCTCCCCAGCGATTCCAAGTAAGTAGGGAGGGATGCTGGCTGGGTCTTCCTCCGCCGGACCTGGTCTCGCAACGCCAGGTCGGGAAGGAGGAAGGGCAGGGAAATTCATGTTAATTTTGAAAGGTTAGCCTTGGAAAACGAGTCTTAACTTGCTTAGGGGAAATACAGTTTTTTAAAAAAGGGTTCAGGAAGAAGGAAGGTGCATCGGTCTCATCAGGCCTGGGGCAAGAAATGGCTTCTTCCCAGCTGGTTGGAATTTTAAGACTCTCAGGGTTGATAAAAAAATGTTTCTGGTCCTCATGGTTAGTAGAGATGGGCTAAGATTTTCATTGCTCCGGTGGTGATGAGGGCGTTCTGATGAAAAAGCTCATATCTGCATTCATGATTCCCTCAAACACTGAAGTTCCATGCTAACAATCCTAGTTAATCATCATTTCCATACAGTATATAAGGGTTAGTTTATGTGTTGTTTTCCCCCCCCAACAAGTGGAGTTACAGAACTATGTACAGTAATAAGATGACATGAAAGATAATAATGGAGTCCATAGTTAGAGCAGAATGTGATTTGTTTGTTCATTGAACGGTTTATTTGGAAGAAAGTTGCCAGCTAGGCAGGATTTTTAGGTTTCGCTGAAGATTAAAATGGAGCCAGGAATCGCAGGTGCTAATTCAAAGGGTTAGGGATGTGTTCACACAAAGTTTAAAGGTAATATGCTACTAACCATGGGGAAGGCATTTATGTGGTATATTTAGGCTGCTTGAGTGGTAGCACTTAAGATGTTGGGCTGGCATGAGGGAGTCCCTCAGCCATGGAGTCCCACACAGTGACTTTGAGCAAGTTCCTGTCTCTGAGCCCAGCTTGTGTCACAAGATTGTTGTTATGGGATAAAGTAGAGGTCCTGTTCTTAGAGGAGAAGTGAGATGTAAATGAAATCTATCAATAAAAAATATGCCCCCTGGTCTGGCACCAAAAGATCCGTTTCTTGTGTAATCAGGACTACAACAATTTTTGCATTAGCTAATTACTGCCAAATCTTGGGTTAATTTTGTTTCAGAGTAAAAAAAAAATTGTTTTTTTTGGGGTGGGGGAGCTCTCTGGTCACTATGCCCATAAAAGAAAGGTCTCCATAAACAAAGGGAAGGGAAGCAGAAGAGATGCTGTACCTAAAGTAAACCTATTTAAGAGTTGTAGCTTCTTGCTTTCCAAGAATTAGCCTTGGATAAAACCCTCCTCCTGGATCTGAAGGACATAAAAGGAGGGCAGGCTAAAAGAAAGACTGGTAAAAGGAATTGTGACTTTATGCCTTACTCTTAAGTTTTACCTTTACCAGATTTACAGGGCCTAGCTGAGTATATTGTCTGAACATAGGTTTTCTCTTCTCATTTCCTACTGCTCTTCCTTCTTCCACACAATGAATCTGTCCTTTCACATAGCTGAATACGCTCAATATGAAGAAGACCTTAGCTGGTTAATTGAGTACAATACTCAAATACCTGATACCAATTAGGATAGTTGTTGGTGTGAAGTGATTAAGTCAATTTTATTTTAATTTTTTTACAAACAATTTGCTCATTCTAATGAGAGGTGAAATGGTGTGAGGTAAAATAAAATAGTGGTGGATATTGCTTGGAATTTTCTCCAGAAAGAGCAAAATATCCTGAGCTGGCCTTTATATTTATATTCATATATGCTGCATGTTTTTATTTGGCATCAGTCTTCTTCAGCCAGCACTCCCCAGATGTGTTGGAGAATTCCCATCATCCCCATGTGTCATATGGTCAGAATTGTAGTCCAGCACATTTGAAAGATGTTGGAAAAGGCTTATGTCCTTTTCCAGAAAATCATCACAGGCCATTATTTCTCTTGAGAGCCAACTAATGCATTCCTGACCCCACATAATGAACATTCTGTTCTCATTTGGCAGTAGTGAATGTTATCTGGATCATAGCACATAGTCCATGGTCCTTCATCATCTGTCAGGTTCAGACTGAGGCCTTGAATGAATTTACTCCATTTAGTAATACCTCTGCTGCAACTCCTCAAACAACCATAAATTAATAATTCAATCATTAATTGATTAAAGACAGAGATATGTCATCCTCGTAGCTACAATTGAAGGAGAGGAATTCCAAGATATTGGAAACATTTTTAGTTTAGGGTTTCTTGAACAACTGTCCATAACTGAAAAAAAAATCATGCACACACACTACCTAAATACTTATTTTTAAGATAAACTAGCAGTTTTCTCATCAGCTTTGTTTTTGGTTAACTTATAAGCATCTGTCATGAAATAATGCCTGCAGTAAGGAGATCAGGGAAAATGTCAATGGCATCTTCTCAGTTCACCACCAGTGCTGGCCAGGTATTTTAAACCTCAGGTAAACTGGATTGATTTTTTTAACATGTTACAGGGATTGGTTGGTGGAAATCCTTATGCAATAGTAGCCATCTTCTTAAGAAAACCCTCATAAGTGCATAGTATAAGAAACCTCCAAGATACATTAGAAAATTCCTCTTCATTTACATTTTTCAGTGTAAATTAACAACCATAAAATTACATGCAGTCCGCAGTCCGCCAGAACTTGCTTTCCTTTCTTTTTGACATTTTCTTTTTTTATATTTTATTTTAATCAACTGTACACTTTGATTGGCATTTTACCAGTTTAGCATCAATGTTTTCTAATTTCCTTACAAATCATATTATAATTTCCACATATCCAGCTGACAGAAGATTTATTATCAATTATTCTCCCACTACAGACAAATGACAAATGAGGGTTTGTCCTCCAGTTTTTTCAAGTTAGGAATTTTCTGATATTTTTTCAAATAGAACTATTGACGAAATTTTATTTTCAGTTTTTTTAATTGATAAATTATCCAACTATTTTCAATGTTGAGCAATTAATAATTTAGCTAGCAAAGCTCATGGTGACTGCCTTGACTAGTCCCTGCAGTTTTCTTGGAAAGTGGTTTGTCATTGCCTGCTTCCTCAGGCTGAGAGAGCTGGCCCAAGGTCACCCAGCTGGCTTTTTGCCTAAGGTGGGACTAGAACTCAGTCTCCGGGTTTCTAGCCTGCTACCTTAACCACTAATATATTTTACCCTCTATCCCAGTGATGGCGAACCTTTTAGAGACTGAGTGCCCAAACTGCAACCCAAAACCCACTTATGCATCGTCGAGTGCCGGGTGGGTGTGGCCAATTGGGTGGGCGTGGCTGCGGTAGTAACGGCAGACTGGGTGGGACTAAAAAGTTCAATCAATTCCAACTTTGCAAGATCTTTTTTTTCCCCGTGAGAAATTGAAATTGACTGATTGAACCCTTTTTTTTTTTTTGCACACGGCAGCAGAGACCTAAAGCAAAAAGGTTTTATAAAACCCAGCTGAAGGCCTAGGACTGGGGCGATGGCGTGCGTGCCCACAGAGAGGGCTCTGAGTGCCGCCTCTAGCACCCGTGCCATAGGTTTGCCACCACTGCCCTATCCTTTCCATCAAATATACGTAAATACATTGGTGTAATTTTTTTTCATTATAACATTCAATTTATCAAAAACTTTTTCCCAAAAATCGGATACTTTTTCATATACCCATGAAAGCTAAAAAGCTAATTCCTGTTGTTGTTTTGGGGTATATGGGGAATTCTTTATGAAGGTTAAATGCCAGTGATGCAAACTCTTCAAATAACTGTATAGTCCCTGAGAAAAAACAACAAATCCCCCAATCACTGTAATGCTTGCCATATATCAAATTGTTTTCCAGATCAATCTCCCTTGCATTTTTCAGACCTAGAGAATAGTTTTCTGTACAGTTATCTATTTCCAATAATAACACATACATTTTGGAGATTGTGTTTTACATGGAGAAAGGTCATTTAATATTAATTTCTCAACACTTGTTGGGTGATTTGTAAATTATTTTAACTTTTTTACACAAAAATAAGTTTATATGAATCCACAAAGCCACAATATTTTATATTCTAATTGCTGCTCTATCTTCTTTACTATGAGTTTACGAATTCTTATAACAGCCTAATTCTATATACAAGTAGTCCTTGACTTATGACCACAGTTGAGCCCAAACTTTCTGTGGCTAAGCATGGAAGTTGTGAAGCAAGGTTTGCTCCTTTTTGTAACCTTTTTTTTTGCCCCGGCTGTTAAGTGAATCCTGCAGTCATTTAGTGAATTCAGTTTCCCCGTTGGCTGTTGGTTGGAAGCTGGCTTCCAAAACATGTTGCAAATAGTTATGACATCACCCCAAGATATTGAAACTATCCTAAATACATGCAAATTGCCAAGTGCCTGAATTTTTTTTTATCTTTTTTTTTGCCAAGTGCCTGAATTTTGATCATGTGACCATGGGGATGCGCCAATGGTTGTAAGTGTAAAAACAGTCATAAGTCACTTTTTCAGCGCCTTGTAACCTTGAAAAGTCAGTAAATGAATGGTAATAAGTTGAAGACTACCTGAATTGATTTTCATTTGGCCAGTTCTGTATTGATTATAAAACTCACATACATCATTTGGGATGTTAAAGTAGATACATGCTATAGAATTGCTAGGTACCTATCCTTCTTTGTAATATTGTTTGTTATTTTAGGTGTCTTTTTAAAGAATAAATAGCTTAAGTATTTATTCAAATCATATTTTCAACATCTATCACTGTTCTCACTGATCGCATTTTGGATCTTATTTTATATTTTGGCTTATAAATTTAATAAATAAATCTTTCAAAATGGATGGGCTGGGATGATCTAACTTGAGAATATAATTTAGATGTAGATTCCCCTGTCTTTTTTTTTTTTTTTTGAGAACTACAGATTATCTTTCTAATGATCGTTGGATTGTTTTGAATGGAAATAGAACGTTTCATCGTTCTTTTACCATTCTGTGAAAAACGTTTTCTAGGATCTTCATAGACGTTTAATTTTGAAAAGGCCATTGTTTTACTTACAGCAATTCTGTAGTTAAATATTGACACAACTCTTTCTTTCAGTACTTAGGGTTTTAATCTTGTATTAATCAAGCAGCAGAACAAAGAAAATTATGCAAAGCTAACAACTTAAAAAATATATGAAAGGCTATGAAAGAACTACTACAAGGAGAATACATAAACCAGGAAATAATAATTAGCAGTCAATGAAATCTTGATTGGAAAACAGTACTTTATTGACAAAATAAATGACAGGCTTCCAAAACATACATGAACAGTTAAAAAAAGGAGAAAGTTGGATATTTTAGAAATTAATATCTCCCCAAAACACTGTCCATGGGGTCACGATGGGTTAGACACGACTTCGCAACTAACAACAACAAAACGTTTATTTCTAAAACATTTTTAAGGTAAAAGGATGCTCATTGACCCCCTTTTTACTATTTACAGAAGTACTCTATATAGTTTTTAAAAAGTGTAAAATTATAGAAACTTCATACATGAGTAATAAAATCAGACAAATATAGGGAGACGTTATTAACTTATAACGTCTATAGATGTATTTAATATTAACTTTCTCAAACATGGTACACTCATGAAAAAAGAAGTTGCAATATTTTGCAGAAGTATCAGGTTTAACAATTAATCTAAAAAAAGGCCCAAACCTTCCATTACTGTGTATTTGTACCCTCTAGGAATACAAAAAAGTATCCAGTATCTTAGAAATACCTTAGATACATAAGCCTTTGAAATACTTCAGTACAGAGTTAACAACAAAAAAAAAGAATGTTAAAACAATCATTTAATAACAACTCTGCCTCCAGCATGACAAAAAATAAACTCCGAATTTTCTTTCTTTTTTTTTTTTCTCCTCTCTGCCACATTGGGATTCAAGTCCTGCTGTAAATCCATAAACTGCCTCTTCTTTTCAACTTCATCTTAGAAGCTAGAACTGAGCCATCTGTTTTTGAATAGCAGCCAGGCTTCTTTGTTTGTCATATCATACCAGTTAGATCCTTTTATTGTTGAGTCTAGGCTTGTTTGTGGCCACCCCCACCCTATGCTCAGGCCCAAGGTCAGCTTCTGCTAATTGCAAAGCAAGGACAGGCATCCCTGCAAATCAGGGAAGGATTTACCTGTCAACAAACCCCCAGCTCCACTCCAACTTTTATCTCTCCTTCTCTGCATTTCAAGGGGATTTCTGAACTGCTTCTCCATTTATTCTGCCTCTTTTACAGCTGAAGTTTTGGGTCTCTCAAGCAGACAACTTCGTTTTCCAGCCATTGGTTACAAACTAGTAATGTCCTTTAGTATGGAAGGCAGAGTAGCGCTGGTATCTTGTACATCTTGTTCTGTGGCTACCTCTGCTTAAACATGTTTGGCAGGTTTGGGGGAAATGATGTCAATATTAACAAGCGCCGCCATCAGCCCAGTAAAACCTGTTCAGAAGAAAATGTGGGATGTGTAGGAATATGGCAGTGAAACTTCTTTGAAAATGCCTTCAGTGCTTCTCCGTGAATCACAACAGAAACCCATTCACCAGCCACAAGATTCTTGAGGATTCGTACCATACAACCAGTCAAAAAAAGGGGGAGGGCTCCAATATTCATATAAATTAATTATATATTAATTGTCTCATGCCTTTCTGGAAGTGACTTGCTGCTGGAAAAGTTGTTAAGTTGAGAAATACAGGTTTGTGTTTCCAGCTTCTGACCTCACCTTTACTATTATGCATGATTTTGGACTTACTGCCTTTTTTTTAAAACCTACATGATTTAACCTTCTGTGAAATGAAAGCCCGTCGCCCTCCTTGGTCTTAGATTTAAATTCTTCAGCAAATTCTTCACAATTTAGTATTTTTGCTTTGTTTCTCTGTGACAGGGGTGTCAAACTGCTGGCCCATGGGCCGGATGCATCATTGCGAAACCGTGCCCACCCCATTGCTGGCAATGGCAAAAAAGTCACAATAAATCGCGACACGTTACGTGACGTTGCAAGTTTGACACCCCTGCTGTATGACATGCATTGGTTGGGGTTCGTTGTTTTCACTGGGATTGGCATTTTGCTTTCCCATCCTAAAAGGATGGTTAGATACGCTCTACAAAGAAAAAGCCATGAGTAGGATAAACAAATATTTAGATTTTTGTCCTGGAGGTTTGTCATTTCTTCACCACTACATTAATGGAAAAGGTAGTAAGGAGGGAAAGTAAATTTCTGGGAAGACTCTTACTCATCTCTCCTTTCTTCCACTCTGAATCGGTGGCATCGGCCCATCGGAAGGATCCTTTGGATTAAAAAAAAAAAGTCATTCAATGACTGGTTTAAGAGAAAAAAAATTCCTTATCCATTCAATATTAAGTTAAAAGTAAATCTGCCAACCTCACCAAACCCAAGCTTTACTGGCATCCCTTTGACAACTGCAGTCATTATGACATCACTGAAAAATGAACCAATTATAATTTCTCTTTTGCCAAGAAAAGCCACTTTTATGATTTACCTCTACCACTATTACATTGGCATTGGGAAGATCTACCTTTCCTCCATTGGTATCTTCCAGATGTGCTGGGACTGCTGGAGGGCGCCAACTTGGGAAAAGAGACAGTAGATTTTCAAAGTCCTGTGAAGGATGGTCAGGTCTTAATAACCCATCTGGCCCTTTCTAGTTATTTTCATCATAACTCACTCAGCACTTTAAAAACCAAGCAATCAGTTGCTGTAAAGGAAGGGTGTCAAACTGCCAGCCCACTGGCAATGCAAAAAAAGTCGTGATACATCGCGACACGTCACGTGACACGGTGAATTTGACACCTGTGCTGTAAAGTAACAGTCGCTGCTCTTCTGCTGATTGAAAGGGTGTTGTAGTACATTGCAGAGACTGCCAAAGAAAAAGCCCAAATAAAGAAAATGTCTAAAGAAAATTCAGTACTATATAGCCAGTGGCCATTATGTAATTTCAGATTCCAGACTTAATTATGTTTCAGTGCATCTTTAGAGGGCAATGAGCATTGCTTCAAAATGTGTTATGTCCTAATGCTTGGTTGCATGCTGCACGCTTCTATACAACAAGTGAATAAGATGCATTATAGGAGCTTTTTCCCCTTTAATTAGAGTGAGATGCCTGCTGAGAAGCTGACTCTTAGGGGACACGTAAAGGCAGCAGATTTGTTAGTTAAGAGCCCTGATCTGGATTGTCAGGGTCCTTGTTCTCCAGGTTATGGCAAACCTGCTTTTGTAACAGGCATTCCTTTGTGTTTTGGGTGAGACGGCATGCATCACTGAGATCTGGGTGGGTGTGGTGTACCATTTTGGAAACACGCCTACTTGAGTTTCAGGTTTGGATCAGCTGAAACCCCAGGACAGGGCTGGGGAGAAAGAGCAGCTAATGCCATTTGGCCAGCTGTGATGGCTTCTACAGGCACTGCACTGCATTATTACGTGAAATTATTTTCTCTGAGTTAAATTTAAATTTTGTGGACACCTACAAATGACACCACCATTTGTGGTACCATTTGTACACCGATTTTGCACACTGGTGGGGTGGAATTGTCAACTTAGAGTATGTCCTTGAAAATTTTAACAGCTTTATTTACCAGGATTTAATTCTGAAAATGTTCTTTTGTATAGAGATCAAGGGGGGAAAAATGGTTTCCTGCGGAAAATTCTGGCAGTGATCCAAAAAATAAGGAACCATCTGATCGATAAAATTTGTAAATGGCTATGGAAACACTCTGAGAAGCTTGGATGTCGCCGATATCATTTAGATGCAATCATTGTGAGAATCCTGTTGCACTTTTCACATTATAGCATATTCTCTATACTTTCTCTAGGGCAGTGGTTCTCAACCTGTGGTCTGTGGACCCTTGGGGGTCCGCATTGTCGTCATAGGGGGTCCGCAAAGGCTTGAAGAAATGCTATGAGTTAAATCTTGAGTTAAATCTTGGTGATCCGTGGCCATGATCCTTGGCCACAAAAGGTATTTAAAAGGGGTTCGTGGTGAAGAAAAGCTTGAGAACCAGTGCTCTAGTCTAGGGGAAACTGTGAACTTGCTTGAGCCGATAAAGCTATGGCAGAAGTGAAGCTTGAGCCCTGCCCTTTCATTTCAGCCTTGCGGTTATAATAATCTATATATTTCTGGGCAGTCAAAACAGTTATTTTAAGTTGAAACCAGCATGCAATGTTCTCCAATGATACCTTTGCAAAAAAATAATAATAATTAAAAGATCTAATCCAGTTGCACAGAAGAATTCCTGAGGTTAAGCATCTTGTTTTCGTCTTCCGTTTGTTTACGTGCTATGTTATTTCACAATTACCAAATATACTATCATAGCCTAATTAGTTCATCCAGAGCTCAGGCAACTCGGCAAGGCCAGCCAGATGCCAAGGGGGAACTCTTTGAATAAACAGATTCCGGGATGACTTTGGGGATGACTCCTATTACCCAATACGACTGTATCATCTTCCTGGGCAAAGGAAAGAAATTGCAATTACAGGTAGTCCTCAACTTATAACCATTCATTTAGTGACCGTTCAAAGTTACAACACCCCTGGAAAAAGTGACTCCTGATCATTTTTCACACTTGCTACCATTGCAGCATCCTCATGGTCACGGGATCAAAATTTGGACGCTTGAGAACTGGCACGTATCTATGATGGTGACCAATGTCTCGAGGTCATGTGATCACCTTTTCCGATCTTTTGACAAGCAAAGTCAATGGGGAAGTCAGATTCCCTTAACATTTGTGTCACTAACTTAACAACTGCACTGATTCATTTAACAACTGTGGTAAGACAAATTGTAAAATGAGGCAACACTCACTTAACAACCCGTCTTGCTTAGCAATGGAAATTTTGGAGTCAATGGTCGTAAGTCAAGGACAAGCTGTATAGCAGGGATAACGGAAAGTGCATATTGTATCTTTCAAATATTCTCTTAAAGATGTCATGTTCAAACTGGAACCATCCAGATGTTCTGGATTTGAAATGCAATATATCCTGAAACATATCAATTAGGAAGAACTGCTTTAAAGAAGATGGGAAAAGATGCCTCTTTTGACTGCTCTCCATTTTATAATCACAACAAACTTGTGTGGTAGGACACACTGAAAAACAACAGCCTAAGGTTGTTTGAGATGAATTCAGTGCAGAGTTACTGAACTCCTGTTGACGCCAGAAGTTGGGTTCTCACGTTCTGCTAAGCCAAAATTACGCTTTTCAAGCTACAATTACTGAGTTCATACAACATCAGATCCAAAGAAACGCATTGTGGTTTAATGTAATGTAATGTGTGAACCCTGCAAGTGGGTAGTTTCAGTTAAATCACTGCTTAAACCCAGGAATCTGAAAATTCAATCAATACAGTACACCATTAAGCCTTGGAAGCATTTAAAATATATATCAGTATCCCGGAACTCCCAAGAATTTTTGAAGATAGCATCCATAATCCTTTTCCAAGAACTGATAGGAGCTGAAGTTCAAAATACCTCCCCCATATTAACATTTTAAACTCTTCTACCAGTGTCTGCTTATTATCGGTTTGAAATTATTTTTTAGTTTGCTTTTGTCTTAACTGTATTTGATAGCAAATACTCAGCAAGGTTTTGAATCTCTATTATAAAGCAAAGAATAAATTTTACCTGAGTTTCTGGTGATGTGTCACTCTTTATATTTCTTGCAACCAGGCTGTACATGGGGTCAGGACTGATGGATGCCTAAAAGGATTAAATGGAGAGCTATGACTAAGTATGGGAGAAGGACACCATCTGGATTTCTACCAATCATTATAACCCAAACCCATTTCTGAAAACTCAAAGGTCCTCTGAAGAAGATCCTTGTGTTACAGAGGATCATCTTCAGAGGACCTTTGAGTTGTCAGAAATGGGTTTGGGTTATAATGATTGGTAGAACCATTTGTTATAGGTAGAGGTGATGTTCAATCTATAGGTGTGGTACAATCCAGGGGTGTTTCATTCTGTTTTCAGAACATTTAATTTGTAAACGATATAAATTATTTCTCCAGAGAAAAAGGAGCTGGTAGAGGTTTTGCTCTCAGACATTTGGGGGATTCTTGAGTATCATCCTTGTTCTGAGCAATTATGCAGAGTACAAATAGTCCTCACTTTACAACAGTTCATTTAGTGACCGTTCAGAGTTCAAATCCCTGAAACAAGGGATTTATGATCATTATTTTCACACGACTGATGCAGCATCCCCGTGGTCACATGATCAAAATTCAGATGCTTGGCAACTGGTTCATATTTATGACTCTTTTTAAAAAAAAAATTTTTATTATTAGATATCCGTTTGTACATGTAAACAAAGAAAAAATTCAAGTTAACGCCATTCAACTTAATACAGTCATTTTAAATTTGTAGACCTTCTTCACTCCGTATATCCAAGTTTAACTATAAGCCAACTACATTTTAAAAATTTTAAATTTCACTTCTTTTCAGATCAATCCATTGGACATCAGACAAACGAGTCATCTTATTAAAATTAATAATTTTCATGTCGATACACCCATCCCTTCAACAAGTACATTCTTAGTCTATTTAATATATATCTTCCATTAATCAATAGATATATATTTGTACATGTAAACCAGGGGAAAATTCAAGTTAACTGCTATCCAACTTAATACAATCGATTTAAATTTGTAAACATTCTTCACTCCGTATGTCCAGATTTAACTATAAGCCAGATACATTTTCTTTGATTGGTGTTTCTCTTGTATGTAGTCTATCCAATGTTTCCAGTCCAACATATATTGTTCATTTGAGCGATCCTTCAACTATGCCGATATTTTAGCCATTTCTGCCAAATTTATTACTTTCAAAGTCCATTCTTCAATAGGTGGTATTTCTGGCTTCTTCCAGTATTGTCCCACCAACAGTCTCACTGCTGTGATCAGGTTCAGAATTAAGTTCGTCTCTGTGGTAGTACAGTCTTTTATGATCCCTAACAAAAACAACTGAGGTAGTAGAAATTCAATACGCTTTTTCAAAATGGTTTGGAGTGTCCACCATATTTTTCTCCAGAAGGCTTTAATTTTTCTACATGTCCACCATACATGAAAATATGTAGCCTCCATACTATCACACCTCCAACATTTGGGTTGGATGTCTGGATAGATATATGATATTTTTTTCGGATCCAGATGCCACCTATAGAACATTTTATAAAAGTTTTCCCTTAAATGTTGCGCTTATGTAAATTTTACATTTCTCACCCAGATTCCCTCCCACGTTTCCATCGTGATAGGTTGCCCAAAATCTTGCTCCCACTTTACCATACAATCCTTGACTAGTACAGTTTCAGAGTCAATTTCTATCAGTACACTGTACACTCGTTTGATATGCATGGGCCCCTGCTCTCTAACCTGTTCAATTAAATTCTCATCTGTTAGGGATAAACCCTTCTTCAGGTCTTTTTGCCATCTAGACTGCAGTTGCAAATATGAAAGCCAGGTACACACTATTCCTTCATCTGCTAGCGTATTTGATGGCTTTAACGAAAACACATTTCCTTCTTCCATTACAAGTTTACTATAGGGCACCACCTCCTGACCTTGTAGTATGTTTATGTCCCCTATTGCGTGTCCGGGGATCGTCCAGATGGGAATCTTTTCGTGTAGTAGGTACTGATATTTCTTCCAGACCCGTAACAGCGGGATTCTCAGTGGGTGCTCCTTGAAGCTCTTGTCCACCTTCTTGTCATACACTAGGTATGCGTGCCAGCCATATAGTAAACCATGTCCTTCAACATTCAGTACTCTGTCATTCGTTATATTAATCCAGTCACTCAGTGCCACCAGCGCCGCAGCGTAGTAATATAACTTCAAATTGGGTATTTTTAAACCACCTCTTCTCCTTGTATCCTGGATGGTTTTTAATTTAGCCCTCGGTTTTTTGCCATCCCAAATAAATCTGTTAATGCCCTTCTGCCATTCATCTAGTTCCACTTCCTTTTTGAGTATAGGTAGCATTTGAAAGAGAAATAAAATTTTTGGCAGTACATTCATTTTTACTGCCGCTATCCTGCCCAGCAGGGACAGTTGTAATGTTTTCCACCTGACCAGATCTGTTTGTATCTTGTTCCACAACACCTCGTAATTATTTTTATATAATTTCCCATTTGTAGCTTCAATCTCCACTCCTAAGTATTTAACTTTCTTAACTATTTCACAGCCCGTTATTCTTTCTAAGTCCTGTTTTGAGTTGTTATCTAAATTTTTAACTAGCATCTTCGTCTTAGATATATTTACTTTGAAGCCTGATACCCTACCATAGTCCTTAATTATCTCCATCAGTCTCCTGACTGATTGTGCTGGTTGGGCCAGTGTCACCAGCAGGTCATCCGCGAAGGCACATAGTCTGTAGTCCTGTTGTCTAATCCATATGCCTTTTATGTCGTCTGCCGCTCTTATCTTGTTCAGTAGAACCTCCAGCGTTAAAACAAACAGCAAGGGGGATAGCGGACATCCCTGTCTAGTACCTTTCTGTATGTTAAATGAGTCTGTTAAGTCCCCATTCACAATGATCTGGCCTGTTTGTTTCTGGTAAATTGCCAATATGGAATTAATAAACTGTTCTCCCATTTTCATACCCCAATCAGTTTTATCAGAAACGGCCAATTCAGTCTATCAAAGGCTTTTTCTGCATCTACAAACATGAGAGTAGCGGGCACCTGGTTATGCCTTCCCAAATACTCCAGTATATTAAGAAGTTGTCTTACATTAGTTTTCATCTGATGTCCTTGTATAAATCCAGTTTGGTCCGGGTGAATTATTTTTTGTAACACTGTCATTAATCTGTTAGCCAAGATTTTTGCAAAGATTTTGTAATCCGTGTTCAATAGCGAGATGGGTCTGTAGTTTTCTGGTTGAGCGTTGTCTTTTCCCTCTTTAGGGATTAGAGAGATGTGGGCTGTTTTCCACGACGGTGGAACTTGACCACCTTCTTGTATGTTGACAAATAGCTCTCTAAGGGGTTCTATCATTTCTTCTCGAAGATACTTGTAATAGGTCGCTGTTAACCCATCAGTCCCGGGCGATTTTCCCTTTTTCAATTGTTTAATCACTGAAAGTATTTCTTCTTGTGTGATCAATGCATTCATACTATCTCTTTCTTCATCGGTGATTATCAATAACTTTTCATTTTGCAGAAACTTATCTATCTCTTTGTCTTGTGTCTTCTCTTCAGCGTATAACTTGGAGTAGAATTCTGTAAAAGCTTTCTTGATCATTTCCTGTTGAAACTCTTCCTTTCCTTTATACTCTATCTTTTCAATTATGCGGGATTTTTGCTTCTTCCTTAATGTATAAGCCAGCCACCGACCAGGTTTATTGGAATTATGGAATGTCCTATGCTTTGCATATTGTATATTCCTTGCCACTTGATCCGCCATCAACAAGTCAAATTGTTTCCTTAAAATCTTGATTCCCTCTTTGGTGACCTTGTCCTCCGGTCTTTTTATTAATAGTTGCTCTTTCTTACTTATCTCATCTTCTAACTCCTTTCTTTTTTGTTCTTGTTTGCAACGGTGCCTTTTGTTCATGTCCATGAGAATCCCACGCATGTATGCCTTGCTGGCGTCCCATATCATTTCTATAGGTGTCTCCTTATTCATATTTATGCTAAAGAATTCCTTCATAACATTTTTGCATTCATCCACATTTATATCTTATTTAAACAGATTTTCATTAATTCTCCAGGATCTCCTAGGTTTCTGTCCATGTCTTAATTCCATCCACACCGGGTTATGGTCTGTTAGTACTTTGGGTAAGATTTTCACCTTCTTTAGGCTAACAAGCAAGTCGCTGGTTGTTAATATAAAGTCAATTCTAGAGAATGATTGGTGTCTGTCTGAGAAAAAGGTAAATTCTTGCTCTTTGCCATGTCTTTCCCTCCAAATGTCTATCAGTTCGAAGTCATCCTTTATGTCAAAGAAGGATTTAGGCAACTTGGAGTGTTTTTGCGGGTTTGGTGCTGTCTTCTTTTTATCCAGGCCGACCTCTATGACACCGTTCCAGTCTCCCATTATAATACATGATCTGTAGTTGAGTTGTATTAACTTTTTATGTACCAATTTGTAGAATTTTCCTTGTTGTTGATTTGGTGCATATATGCCCATCAAAAGAATTTTCTTATCATCTTTTACTATTTCGATTGCTAGATATCTACCTTGAGAGTCTGACTCAATTAATTTAGCTCTTATATGCTTCTTCACATAGATGACTATGCCATTCTTCTTTACTGCTGCTGCTGCAACAAATTGTGTGCCTAGCTTGTTGTTGGTTAAATATTTCTGGTCTGTAGTTCTGATGTGTGTTTCTTGTAAGCAAATTATATCATTTTTACCTTGATTCAGATAATGAAATATTTTCTTCCTTTTCTGTGGGGAGTTTAACCCGTTAACGTTCCAAGTCAAATATTTACTTGTCATGATCGGCTTCGGGACACTCCTGTCAGACCACTTCCACTTTTTCCCCTGCTTTCTTCTTTGGTCTCGCTCCCATGGTATCCAGGTTGGTGTTCATATTGCTTTGTGGGATCTTCTCTTGCTGTTCTATGCGTTTAGTAGTAGCCCTCGTCTGCCTTAGCTCTTTAATCTGTCCTGCTTCCATGATTTTATTGACATCCATCCTCTGTGCAGTCGCATCCCGAGAAGCTCCTTTTTCTTCTCCTGCTGCTGCGGCGGTCTGTGCTTCTGAGGAGTTTGATCATTGTTCTAAGTCCATTCCTCTTTCACGTGGCCAATCTACATTATCCAGTGTTGTGGGCAGGGATCTCCCCGCCTTCAGTTCCTTTTCAAGAAATTCTTTTGCTTTCCGGATTGAGTTCAGATGGTATTTTTTGCCTTTATAGAATAATGACATTCCAGTTGGGGCTTCCCATCGATATTGTAGAGCGCATGTTTTCAGTTCAGTGACCAAGAACTTGTAGTCTTTTCTTTCTCTTAACATCTTGGGGGGGATCTCTTTCAATATCACCACCTCTTGCCCCTCTACATACAATTTCTTGTTATAGGATGTTGTAGAAATACGGTCTCGGAATCCCTTTGTTACAAAATGGATAACCACATCTCTTGGTAGATTTTTGTTTTTTGCAATCCATGAGTTGACTCTGTGGATTCTGTCGATTTGCCAAGAGATATTTTCAGCCTCCTCTCCCAGAAATTGTACCAAGGCTTTTACAAAAATTCTTTTCAAATCTTCTTGCTTTTCATTTGTTGATTCTCCCAGTCCCCTGACCCTGATTGCTGTCCTCATCTGCCAATATTGCATCATAGTTGATTGGTCCTGCACCTCACTTTTTATCTCAGCCATCTGGCCCTCAATTTGACTCTCCACCTCTTCCATCCTTTTTTCAACCCCCTCCCAGACCTTCTTAAAATTTTTCTCAATATCTTCTCTCATTTTCTTATTGTTTGTTTGTATTGTTTCCTTGATTTGGTCTAGGTCTTCAGTAACAGCTTTGCTTTGTGCTTCCATCTTCCTCTCCAATTCTCTGCTCTGTTCCTTCAACTTCTGTTCTAGTTCTTTGCCTTGTCTCTCCATCTGCGTCCCCATTCCCTCTATCTTCTTATCCACTTCCTCCACCCTCTTTTCCACTGCCTCCAGCTTTTTCTCTAGTTTTTCATACATTGCTGACATTATCTCTTTGAATTCTTTCATCATATGCATTTCTGGAGGGGCCTGGGTAGACAGGGGGGCCTGGGATTCCGTAGGTATGGAGGAAGATGAGGGGACAGGTAGGTTGTTCCCTGGTATTTTAAGGAACTGGCCTGGGGAGGGTGTTGCCACCTTTGAGGGTATTATTTTGGACTGCTTAGTGGCCATCCTGAGTTCAGTCCCCTGTTAGCCAAGCCTTTTTTTTAATGCAGAAGATTAATTCTTACTCTTATATTGCCAAGATGCTTCCTTTTATAGTCTTTTTTTATCCTCTTGTAGCCTTTTTATTCTTTTTATGTATATTTTGTAAGGTTTTTTAAGGTTTGCGTCTAGACTGCCCTCTAGTGTTCACTCTCGCAATGCCGTCTCACTTTCCACTTTCGCTCTCTTCCGTCTACTTTCGTTTTAAAGTAAGAGTAGTCGCCATCTTGGATACTTTTTGTTTATTGTGAGAGTAGTTAGTCAGCTGTATAATATAAGAAATACTTGCTTTTTTAGGCTCTTGCGTTCAGTCCATCTGTCTCCTTGCCTCTTTAGCGAAGTTTTCCTCACGCGGAGACTGGTCTTAGCTTGTAAGTCTGTCAGCCGACAGAGAAACAGCTCCTGGCTGGAGCTATCGTGAGCGCCCGGGGGAGTCCTCTTTCTTTCTTCCCGAACTCTTCCAGGGAATTTTCAGAGGCTCTCGACCCCTACTCACAGCTCTTGACCCCTTCTCCGACCGAGGAGGGGTTTTTTCGGCCGCGAAAAACAGCTCTTTTGCGCTGTTTTTGCGGCTTTTCAAGTCCCGGAGTTCGGAGCCTCACAGAAGCCGGCTGCTTCCGTGCCTTGCGCATGCGCCCCCTTGCGCATGCGCCCATATTTATGACTCTTGCAGTGTCCTGGGATCATGTGATCATTTTTTGTGATCTTCTGACAAGCAAAGTCAATGGGAAAACCAGACTCACTTAACAATCATCTTATTGACAATTGCAATGATTCACTTAACAACTGTGGCAAGAAAGGTCGTAAAATGAGCCCAAACTCACTTAACAAATGGTCTCAGCAACATAAATTTTGGGCTCAATTGTGGTCATGAGTTGAGGACTACTGGTAGTTGCTTTTACTTGGTTCTTCCAGCTAACTAGCGTGACTAAATTATTGACTTTGCATCCTGAGATCCTTGATTTTCCTAGTCATCTTCTAAACTGATACGAGATTATCGAATTTGATGCTAATAATTCAGTACTTCGACAAAGTCTGAAACTGGAATGTTCAGGGTCATAGATCTGGATCGTGATCATCTATCATGTGCTTTGTCTGGTCCTACTTTAGTTCCAGAAAACTAATTTATTCAATAAATCATAGTTACAAAAATCTTGGCTTAGCAAGCAGCATGAATTCAGTTGTAGATTTCCCATATCCATATAGCAATCACACTTAGCTAGTCTTCTCCAGTCTGAAAGTAGACTACAGTTGTCGACATCCTTAGCCAAGGAGAACTCTGGCCAAAACCTTATACCTAGTTTTTGCAATAGCAGCATTCCATTTGCATGTTTTGCACCCTTTGAGACTTTTAACAGGCATCTATCTTAGAGTTACTAACTTGTAATGAGTGCCAGTAAAAGGGTAGGGGTTGCAGCTGGAAATACATGAAAATGAATTGGAATCGGCGTTTCGTTACAGAGTGATAAACAAAACATGATAAACAAAACATGCAGCATTATTGTTTATATATATATATATATATATATTTTCTGAGTAAGAGCAGCTGTGGTTACAGAAAATCTTTTAATTTCTCCATCGCTTACATATCCAGTTTAGGGAGGAAATATTTCTGAGGAAGGGTTTCTTATCAGATATGGGCAATTTCCCCCCAGCCTGGTTTCTTTCTTATCCCAAGGGTTCTGCATTTTCAGCAAAACTTAGTGGGTGAAGTGAAGGCTAGTGTGATACTCCCGGTTATTCCTCATCTCCTATCAGCTTCTCATTTCTGCAAACCACATCCTTCTGTTCATGTGCTTCCCCAGCACTACTTCAAATCTAAAGATTTTGGCATAAAGTGGAAAAACACTTTGTCTAGTTGATTCCTTCTTAACGCAGATTAGATATTTATGCAAATTTGCAGATTGGTTTACAGTTTTGATTATTAGACAGAATATTGTAGAAAGAAAAGAGTTTGCAACCATTGAGTAAGACATAAATTTATAATTTGGACTTATAGTTGCTGTACAGAAGATAGAAGCTCTATCTTTCTTCTCCCCCCCCTTTCTTGCACTTTTAGCTTTCTCTTTGCTTTCTTTCTTTTTCTTACTTTATGTTAGTGTGTATTAGTTTTTCTCTTTTTAAAATAAATAGCTATGGGTTTTGAGTTGTTTGTGTGTCTATCATGTACTAGGAAATCAAGCTGTACAGCACTCTGCATTATTGTAGAATGCTAAAAGCTGCTTTGGAGAATATGGGTGAGTGCATATATAGGACTTCACTGCAACAGTTTAAATGTGTTTTTTCCCCAGGATCATGCTGTAGCTGTAGAGAACAACCATGTATCTCCTAAAAGATGTAGCTGTTTTAAGGAAATTTAAATAATACTATGAGTACTTCTGTGCATTTCAAAATACCTTTTGATCTTCAAGTTTGAAATGCTGCATAGTAGGAATATTTAAAGTATGGGTCTAATTGATTTAATTTCTGCATTAAAATATTAGTTTTGTAATCTATATCAGTAAGGTCTTCCTTCCTTCCTTCCTTCCTTCCTTCCTTCCTTCCTTCCTTCCTTCCTTCCTTCCTTCCTTCCTTCCTTCCGCCATAATTTTATAAGACCTGCTAATCACAGGCAGAAGGGTGTTGAGAGAGGCCATCTGGTCTGTTTACAGTTCAAATATTTCTCTGGTCTCTACCCTTTTAGCCCATGTACTTTTAAATATTCCTTTTTAGCTGTAAATGGATATATTTTGGGCATTTACATCCTACAATTTCATTATATTCCCAAAGTAGAAACTGGTAATTGTTTTTTTCTTTTTCTTTGTAATGAAAGCTGAGATTCTTCAGAAGCTGACATTATAAGAGGACCACGTTAGAAGGAGTCTGGTAGCACCTTGTGGGACTGACCAAAAAAACCCCCAAACAAACAAACAAACAAACAACCTTTTACCTGACTTTAAAACACCATGAAGCTTATTTTTGCTTTAATTGCTTAAAATCAAAAGGGTTTCAGGCAATCTCAGAAGGTCTTAACAAATACAGTGGGCTTTTAACCCATTGTAATTGCTAATTGATCAGATGCTGGCAATCCTTCTTGGAAAAATGCATGTAAACTGCATCTACATAACCAAACTACTTCCATCCCTGTTCCCATCTCAATTCTAATTTAAATCTTACCTTAGTCTCTAGCACTCTGTGCATTTGATGATGAGCTACAGCTCGTGGCAGTTTATAACCTTTAATAAAAACATTTAATTGAAAAAGGTGCCAACTGACTCCTTATCATATTTCAGAAGTTTTCTACTACTTTCAAGCAGGAATTCTTAAATTTGTGGGTATAGTGCAAATGTATGGAGTAGAGTTTGCTCACATCAATGCCTATCCACAATAGCCTACATCAGGGGTTACCAACTATTGGTGCTCGCACCCCCTGGGGGTGCAAGACGATATTCCAGGGGTGTGTGAAAACTTGGGTTTTCAAAATTATAGTGTATATGCACAATTCGTTGCCGTTATTTTGAACTTTTGTAAGAGGTGCAAGAATATATCAGAAGCATTCTAGGGGTGCGGGGTATAGAAAAGGTTGGGAGCTGCTGGCCTACACTGTGTTGTTGACATAAATGCTGTTGTTTCTCCAGTCTTTTAATGTGGGTAAAGGATTGTTGAGGATCTAGCATCAGACTTGGAAAAGTCTGAGAAAGAAAGAGAAATCTTACTCACAGCTGTTGCAAAATGCTTGATACCTAAGAAAACACAGAAAACAAAATTGGTGTTAAAATGTGTGTGTGCCAAGAAGGCAGCACTATGCCCCGCTCTGCTCCTCTTAGTTTTACTGTGCGTCTCTGCCCAAAGCATAAGAAATGTTATAACATACCCAATTTCTAATTGCAGTTAACTAAATCTGCATTACTTATTCTGAAAACAAATGTGTGTGTGTGTTTACATATTATATTCCATTGCATTCCTGCTTGTAACTGCTCGAGTTAATACTAAATGGAATGTAATAAGCATGGTATGCATATACCCCATACTCATTAGGCATTTGTCCATAAAATCTAATTCTTTTTTTATTGAAACAATCAACATTAAACATAAGATCATATTAAGAAGCAATCATCATAGAACCTGAAATACAACACTAAGTATTAGTCTTTGTAAACGTCTGATTTGGCAAACATTCCCCACTCCTCACATCTAATAAGTATTATTAAATAAGTAACAGAATAAGATATAGTACATCATTCAAACATTACTAAGAGAGACAGGATACAACCAAATCCATTCCAGACCAACTACAAAATGAAGTAGGAAATGTACTGGCTAATTTATGCATGGTTATAATAATTAATCATAGTAGTATCTTTCTCAGGGGCTAATTTGTTTTTCCTAAATTCCTCTCCTAACAAGATTACTTTTTCTTAGGAAACAACATGAAACTCACTACCATCCTCTTTTTCTTTTTACCTAATTTACTCCATTGCCTCTTCCAAAGATAAAATTGTCTCCAGGCCTTAAAAATAACTGAATTTTGGTGCAAGACGGGTGTAGACTTAATAACCTGGTTATATCCGTGGAGAAGATTTAAATGGGAAGATGGAAAGCTAAGGCATGAAACTATATTTAACCATTTCTTTCTTCTGCACAACTATGGTAAAACCATGGCTAGTAAACTTCTTGAGCTAATGATACATTTCTGTATAAACAGATATTTAAAACTTGGTCTTGTACAATGTATTAGAATATAGAAGAGACTGAATTTTAACTGTCAATATAGGAGGGGTTGAGTTTTACACCTCTGGCAGAAAGCTGTGCAAGTTAAATAACTAGCATTCAGGTTTTATGTCTGATCACTGCGCACATATGCTGGGTCAGAACAATGTTACTACGGTACCATCATCTTAATTTCATTGTATTGGTTTTTCTGAAAACCAGAAAATAAGAGGAAGAGAATAAAAAAAATGGGCTTCACAAGAAAACAATGGGTTCTAGGTATTTTAAAACATGTGTCCCAGATCTAAGAAGGTGGAAGACTTCTAACCGATTAGATTTGTTGGTTTCTACCTATATTGTTAACATCAGCCTAATGAGAGAAATGTCTTCTTTATTTTCTCTTTTGCTCTCTGTAGGTCACCGGCAATGTTGCTGTTTTTATCCTGACAAATAAGAAGCTTTTGTAAACAACAACAAGCCTTGGACAGAGCAGAGGTATGTAACCTGGCACTTTCCAGAACCTTTAGGCTACAGCACCCATCATTCCTTACTACTAGCCTTGCTAATTGGAGATACATAATAGGAGAGTATTGGATTTCCTTTTTTCTAATTACATACATGGAAGATGCCTAATATTTATGAAGTGGGTGTTCTTTAAGATCATTCTCAACTATTGGTAGAAGAGAATGTCTTTAGTTGCTTATCTTCAGTGAATTGGGACATGTGGTAATAATTGTGTCAGAGGAATACTTTAATGGTTGGGACTTTCTTAAGCTGAAATTTGGCGAGTGAATTAAGTCCAAGGTGGCCAAAGGACTTGGTATTAGCTAGACATGTCTTTTATCCTCTCTTTAAAGGTTGTGTAAACAAAAGACTTCATTTCTTTCTTTTCTCCCTATCTTCTGTTCTCTCTTTAAAAGCTCAGATTGTGTCATTTCGTTTCTCCCTCTCTCCCAATTAGGACTTGACTCTTTGAAAAGATGACTGTGTGCTATTATAATATGACCGTAGAGTTCTTCTATAACAACAGTGGAAAAGAGCTATTCCATGAATGGAGACCCAAGGATATCTTGGTGGTTGCCCTTGGCTTGACAGTCAGCATCATTGTACTGCTCACCAATTTGTTGGTCATCACAGCCGTTGTTATCAACAAGCGATTCCACTATCCTATCTATTACCTCTTGGGGAATCTGGCTGCAGCTGATCTTTTTGCTGGGATTGCATACATGTTCCTGATGTTTCACACTGGGCCAAGGACAGCTAAACTCTCTCTGAAGACCTGGTTTATCAGGCAGAGCCTCTTGGACACCAGCCTTACTGCCTCAGTTGTCAACCTTTTGGCCATTGCAGTGGAGCGTCACCAGACAATTTTCACCATGCAGCTCCATAGCAAGATGTCCAACCAGAGGGTAATTATTCTCATTGGCTGCATCTGGATAACAGCCCTGCTACTGGGTCTTATCCCTTCATATGGCTGGCACTGCTTGTGTCAGCTGAATGATTGCTCTACGATGGCTCCTCTCTACAGTCGCAGATATTTGACCTTCTGGGCACTTTCCAATCTCTTTATCTTCCTCATTATGGTGGTTGTCTATACTCACATTTTCATCTACGTCAAGCGGAAGATGGCTCGGATGTCTAAGCACACTACATTTCACCCACGCTACAAGGAAACTATGATCAACCTCATCAAGACGGTCATCATTATCCTCAGTAAGTAAAAGTACCAAGTCCATACCCTACTTTATATATCACCTCACTTCTTACCTCTTAAGAATTTCATCAACATCATCTAACTCTGATTTTTTTCAGTTGTCTCCTTCCTCCCAATTTGTTCATTCTACCTTTGTGTATTAGTTTTGCAATCCAGTCCTCATTCATTCTCTCTAAATGATCACTCGCTCTTGTATTCAATTCCATAGATGGCATTCTTGACCTTGCATGTTCTTGTTTATCACACTGTTCTTAAATAACTCCTTCCAAACCCGGGTCTTCCATATAACACAATGTTCTTATATTCAGCCAGTTAGCTTCTTTTGCTTTAGAAGGAACATACCAGTAGATAAAGGAGTATTCCTCCTTCAGGGTTGGCTTTTATGAGAACAGGATGTTTGGAACATCATTAATAGGAGCAGAGCTAGCATTTTCTCTTCACATGTCATCCTAGACATGGTGATGGTTTTGGGACTGCCAGAAGACAGCTACATAAGAACATAACTGTCTCATTTAATGGAAATACTGGGGACCGAAACAAGAACGTCCATATTTAAAAGATGTAGTCCCATCAAGGCATTTGGAAAAATGGTTGATGTTGGAATCTTTTGAACAAATAACTTGAGATTCAAAGCCAAGCTAGAAGTAATCAGAACAACCGGCTTTTATAGTTCAGTAAATCTGCTTTATTTTTTTTCCCTTCCATTTTGTTATTTGAATGGATTATTCTGCTGTGCACAAGAAAAGCAGCAGGAGACTGTTTTGCCTTAGCTGAAGTTATAGGGAACTGAGCCATATTCTAGCTGATAATTGCTCAAGCTGTATCATTCCCTGAGGACTAAGAGACAGCCAGAAGAATGCAGGGGGTTGCTCCCTCTGTTTTTGATGAGCTGTCTTGGCTTTGTGTAGACGTATGTGAAGGTGTGACAAGGTTCCTGCTGGGAGAGAGGATGAAGGAGGAATGCATAACTAGACCAGAGGGCAAATTAACATCATTTCTCAAATGGAAAACCTGAACTGTTCTTTCTTTTGCTGTGGATGGATGAATGAAGGAATGTACTTTTCTTTACAATCTGCATGTGAAAGAGAAAAAAAAATTAGGTCTGTATTGTTTCCTGAGTATGGCAGCTTTGGGGTTTGCTTTGGCTGATTATTCTTTTAACATTTGAGAGTTTCAGTTCTAGCTCCAGTTTCATTTTAGGGTTATTAAGTAAATTGTTCCTCAACTGCAAACTTCTCCAGCTATGACAGTTTGCCTGGCAGTCTGACTGCCACATTACTGCTGCCAGCTTCAAAGACATTCAAATAGGTATTTCAAAGAGGAACTGGTATTTTTAAGGTGAGGCCAGCCAGTATATGCTAGTTGTGCGGCTCCAGATTGTCCCTTGACATCAAGCCCATTTATCCAAGTAGCAGTAGCTGTGATAGCTACTACAGTTGTAGGGTCTATCATCTGCCCCATCATGCAAGAAGTTGCTTTTAGATCTAAATGTCTGTGGTTTTGCTTTATTGCTGTTCTTACTTAGTGCCATCTACAGTATGTTTTGGTCCTGATAGTGTTGCCTTATTAGGCCATGCTGTCACCAGTAAATAAAATCAAGAAGTAAATGCAAATTTCTTCTAGAATTTATGATTCATAATGTTTACTGTTGTTAAAAAATTAGCTGAATAATAAACTAGACAATTAAGGAAGAATGACATTGAGAAGAGTACAAGAAGCTGGGTTTACATGTACAGATGCTGGGAAGTGATGTGATTTTTTTTAATATATATATATATATAAGCTCAGCCGTTTTTATTTAACCATGGCTTCTGAATTAGTGTGCTGTGTGAACTGAGCTACCCTGGTTCAGTGTGATACATGAATTCAGTTATGGTATGGTACTGTTCAAAAAGTACTGTGCTTTGTTTAAGAATAGGCAAAATTATGTGGCTTCATCCATTCGCAGAAATTAATAGCAGTTGTGGTAGATGGAAGCCTCCACTCTAGCGGTTCTCAACCTTTTTGAGGCTGCGACCCCGACCTGCGGCGCACATGCGCGGCGTGACCCCCAACCTGCACCACGCATGCGCGGCGTGACAGCCCACATCGCGCATGCGCGGCACGACGGCCCGCATCGCGCATGCGCGGCGCGACGGCCCGCATTGCACATGCACGGTGCTGCCCCCGCGCCGGCCGAGGGGAAAAAATGGCGGACTGCGGTGTTTGGTGACCCCCGTGAAATGGTCGTTCGACCCCAAATAGGGTCGCGACCCACAGGTTGAGAACTGCTGCTCCACTCTACTTGATATACAGTAGAATGGACTATAGAGGCCGCATGGCAGAATTTATGTGATTTTGAAAGTATTCTTTCCATAGGCTTTTACAGTAATTGTATTTCTTTTGATCCCTAAATGGTGACCACTTAACTACGGTTTATTGTTAATTGTTATAAACTGGAATTTCAGGTTGGATTTCAATAAGCCATTATTAAAATTAACCCTACTTTTTCATTTTGTACACAATACTAAATTGTAGTTAGTTAAAAGCAGGAGCATTTCTGAGGTCATTGCCGCTGCATCAGCAGAGTAGAGAGTTGATGAACTAGGGGACTCTTCTAAAACGTGAGCACCAAAATATAGTTTAACATTGCATGAAAATAGAGGGTGCCTTGAAGTAAAGACCAAAGTCAGCAGCATGAAATATCTAGAAAGGTTACTGAGATGTTAGCAAGAGTGGTCATTTTTGTGTATGTTTGGATTCCTTTGTGTAAATACATATGCTGTATGTTGATACTGCAGCTATTACCAGGTGCAGTGTTTTATATCTTCAATAAAAGCTTGATCTGACTTTTTATACAGTGAAAAGGGTATCCCAATATGAACAGGCAGAATCACTGTATGAAATGAGCAACTATGCAGAGGTGTTTAAATAAACAAACAGGTCCTCTTCATAATAAGCATTTTTTTTCTTTTGAAAATGCCCATCCTGCTCTCAAATATACTTTGGTTTATTTATTTTTCAATAGACAAGATGAAGACTGCATCGTAATTTCATAGGCCATTACATTTATGAAGCATTTTTGCAGGGGTGGTGTTTAGCCTTTATGCGGCGGGGATTAAATACCAAATTGAATTTTGTTTCTTCCAAATTTCACCCTGCAAAGAGGGAGGTAGGAACAGTGAGAAAAGGAGTTGACAGTCTGGGTTTTTTCCTTTTGTTTTTGGGTTGGTTTTTCCCCCAGATTTGGAGCAGCTTGTACAGAAATTGGCAGGTGAAATGTTCCACTGTTTAGAAAATGTTAACTCTTTATGAGGTTACTGCGTAAAAGTCTTGGACTAAAAGTAGATCATAGGTTTTGACTTTGATTGGGGGGTTTTCAGTAGTGACTTTTCTGTGATCTTCCAGAGCAAGTCCCTTCCTGGTGCCTACAGTGCTACAGAATGGATTGATAGATGTCCATCTAACCTTCTAAAGGTTGCATGGCTGTCAGTACGATTTGTTCCACAAGTGTTTGATCAAGGCTATATTTCATAAACGACAAGGATGTATGAGGGGAAAGAAGAACCTTTATCTTGATAGGAATGTTAGGGGGGCAAAAAACTACTAGCACTGCAAAAGTCCCTGTACTTTTCTTGGCAAAGTATTTTCAGAAGTGGTTTGTCATTGCGTCCTTCCTAGTGCTAAGAGAAAGTGAGTGGCCCAAGGCCACCCAGCTGACTTTCTGCCCAAGCCATGACTAAAATATGTGGTCTCCCAGTTTCCAGCCTGGTGTCTTAACCAGTATACCAGACTAACCTATTCCATATATCAGATCCTTTTCTCCAGCATACTGAGTGGAGAATCCACTGGTGGGTAATCTCAGCCTTCCTGCTCAGTTGAGACTAAGTCAGAAATTTGCCACGCCTCCTTCTGGGCTGGACCTTACCCAGTTTTTGACTTAGTCTTAGCTCAGCAGGACGCAATTCTTCTTGGCTCCTCTGAATTACAGATTAGGTAGAGCAATTGATTTCAAATTCAACTTAAATTCTTACTGTATAATTCGGCTCCAAATTAATTGATATAGTTTTGTCAACTTACTGCAGCTTCGGCTCCAGCGAGCCTTCCAGGCTCCACCCAGACCGTTTCCAGTCTCGGACTGATCGCACCTCTGATCAACTACAGACACTTCCAGAAGGCACGGGCTGTTAGCCTCAGTTGGGCGAACCCCCGCGGAGCTTTTCGGAGACCGAACAGCCTCACCGGAGTGCGCCATCACTGCGAGGACCCTGCCTACTTCCAGCGGCAATCCGGATCGCAGCGGAGGCTACGCAACGAACTAAAACCACAAGTGCCTCGTTTTCGGCCCCAGAGGCAGGAAACTCAAATCGGACAACAAGTTTCCCCTCAGGGTCTCTCAAGACAGGAAGGCCCGGCCGAATCACAAATGGCCATTAATTTTGGCGTGGCCGTCATTTTGAGAGCCTCACAAAGCCCTCAGTTACAACGATTCAGGCTTCTCTATCAAGAACCAGGCTCTCTCTTTATCCTGCTGTGACAGGCACGGATCGCAAACTAAATCGCACTGGGCTTCCTCTTAGGACTGAGATAAAGGCTACAAAGACCTCCTACTCATCCACCAGTGCGCTCGCCTAGGACAGAAAATCAGTGGCGCAGCCGCCATTTTGGGTTCCCTAAGGCAGCTCCTTGGCCTGTCTCAAAAATAATTGTAAGGCCCTTTGGCCTTATCTGACAATACATCAGGCCTTCCAAGGCATCACAGGCCCTTCAGGCCTTAAGGACTGGGCCAGAGAATATTTCTTTAAAGAAAACTTACGTCAACAGGGCCTCAAACTTTGGTCATTGCATCCAACATCCATTCACAAGGGGGGAGAATTTATTAGAATCCATCTGTCCCATTTAGCCACGTGGCACTGTACCGCAGGGCCTAACAGATAGTTCTAGGCGACTATCTGGCTATCAGCCATTGCTGTTGTTCAGAGTTCGGGGCTTCCCTCTCTGACAACCAGATCTGCGTTCCACCCCCCCCTCCCTGGATATCTCCTGCCCGGAATATCTAGGTGGCAATGGCAGACAGTGCAACTCCTCAGCCATCGCAGGGCTCTTCTGCCCGCCCGCAGAAAAAAAAGCACAGATCCTCCAATTTGGAAGCGGCGGGGGGGGGGGAAACTAAGGCAAAGGCCTTGTCCACTAAGAAGCCCTCCAAAGCCGCTGAGAGAGAGGCCTCGAGGAGACATCAGGCACTGGAGAAGGAGTTCTCCAGAGCTCAAAGGCCATCCCACTGGACTGCTCACCATTTGAGCCTCAATTCGTGCCTCCCAATGCTGCCAACTCTGCCCCTATGGCATGGTCTCCTCAGGGGGAAACTGGACAGGTCGGTCCCCCTCTCCCCTCTCTTGCAAACATTTGGGGAATTTCCCCCTTCCCCACAACACAACAAGGCCCGGAAGCCACATATACACCTACGGCAGCTGGCATCCACCCAACAGAACAATAGGGGATGTGCCGGACCAATTTCAGGCCTTTATGAACCAAGCCTTTGAACAATACATGGCCTCTTCCATGGGTCAACGGCCTTTACAGATGCCCCCGCCTCCCCGGACATCTCTGCCTCAGACAGGGCTCGCCCTGTTCCCCAGCTCGGGCAATTTGGACACATCCTCTCAAGTAGGAGAGGATGACTCCATGGACTTTGAAACTTCTGACTTGCCCATGTCAGAGGACGAAGAGACGGCTCCAGATCCATCCTTGGCATCTGGCCTATTTGATCCTATTCAGGTCACTGCTACTGAAGGCCTGTACTTCGGCCAACATCACTCCTGAGCAGGAGCCTAAGCCGAGGAGAAGCAGATTCCCTGCCCGCCCTTCTTCCGCAGCACGGTGGAAAAACAATGGGCTTCCCTAGGCACTCTTCCCACTTCTAGCGGGAATGAGAAAAAACTTTTCAATGTCTCTTCCTCCTTCTCTTCCCTCCTGGATGTGCCACTAGTGGACACTCCCCTAACCTCCTTATTTTCTTCCTCCACCATACCAGGGAACATGGCAGAGGCCTTGAAAGCGGAGGAAAAGAGATTCGAATTTTCCCTCCATAGACCTCATCAAGCTTCGGCATGGTCAGTCAGAGTGGTGACATCGTCATCCTTCTTCACCAGGTTCTCCATCATATGGCTCCGTGAGCTCCAGGCGCTTATTCCCCCTGACCAGGTGCAAGCACATCAGATATTGGGCAAATCAGTCGCAGTGTCTGAGTACATGGCGGACGCATCACTCCACTCTGCCATGTACTCCATTGCGGCCACTGTCTCGTCCTGCAGACTTCTCTGACTAAAACAGTGGCGGGCCGAACTGAAGTCCAAGTGGCACTTGGCAACCGCTCCTTATAGTGGCATGCACCTTTTCGGCCCTGTTCTTGAACCATATCTGATTGAGGGAAAGGACAAGCACAAGGTGCTTGCACATCCCTCTAGGAGGGCGGACAGAAAGCCACAACAAGATTTCCGGAGGCAGTCCTTTTGAGCCGGGGCCGCCTGGGACTGGAGATAGCCCTTTTGGGCCGGACCGTCCTGGGATTGGTCCCGTAACTCTCGATCCTTTCCCCCCAGGCAGGATCACCAGCAGGACCATCAGAACCCCAGAGCCAGGTCCCATTACCAGACCAAACGGCCCTTTCAGGGTTCCAGAGGCTATCCGTACAGACGGAACAAGTGACTCCAGGGAGACCTCTCCCATAGGAGGTTGACTATCCCTATTCAGCGACATTTGGGAGGCCACCACCACAAACTCATGGGTGATAGACACCATCCGACACGGCCTTTCCCTGGAGTTCTTATTCATACCTCCAGGACACTTCCTAGCGTGCCCCAACACAAGGAACGCCACCAAGGCAAGACTCATGGCCATGGCCATCTCCCATCTACTGGAGATAGAGGCCATAGAACCAGTGCCCACGGAACAGAAGGGACAGGGGTTTTACTCCATTCTGTTTGTGGTACTGAAGGCCTCGGGGGGCTGGAGGACGATATTGGATTTGAAAGGACTAAACTACTTCTTGGCCTACAAACGGTTCAAGATACAGACTCTCAAGTCTATCCTGGCCAGCATCAGGAGGGGGGATTTCCTGTCCTCCATAGACCTAATGGAAGCTTACCTGCACGTCCCGATCCTCCCCGAGCACCCAAATTCCTCCAATTTTGTTACGCGCACCGGCATTTTCAGTACAAAGCGCTCCCGTTTGGCCTTTCCTCGGCCCCACGGGTATTCACAAAGATCGTAGCGGTATTAGCTGCCCATCTGAGAATGATTCCGGTGCGCATTCAATGCTATATGGACGATATCCTTATCCAGTCCCGCTCCTGTTCGGCCCAGTCAGACCTGGAAATCACCATCAGGACTCTTCAGGTTCATGGATTCTCCATGAACTCCCAAAAGAGCCACACGGTCCCCTCAACTTGCCTCCTCCACCTGGGGGCGGTCATAGACTCAAACCTGTGCGAGGTCTTCCTTTCCTAGGAATGCCGGGACAGCATGCGGACCCTCATACACTGGGTTCGGAGGGAGAGGGTAGTTTCTCTAGTCCAGCTGTCACATCTGCTGGGGAAGCTGGTCTCCTGTATGGGGATCGTTCCTTGGGTCAGGCTGCATTCTAGAGAACTCCAGTGGTTCCTTCTCCCCTTTCAGAAGCGGAACATGAGTTCTTCCAACAGGAGAGTGAGGGTCCAATGCCAGACACTGTTGTCTCTCCTGTGGTGGACCTCCCCAGCGAAGGCCAAGGGATCCCTCTTCAAGGAGCCTGCCAAGCTCACTTTGACCACAGATGCCAGCCTGTTTGGCTGGGGCGCTCACCTCCAGACACATCTGGCCCGGTGTCAATGGTCCCGCTTGGACTTGAGCCACAGTATAAACTGGCTAGAACTCAGGGCCATTCACCTGGCCCTCCACCACTTCTCCACCATAGTAGCAGGACAACATGTACTAGTATTAACAGACAACATGGCAGCAAAGGCGCACATAAACAGGCAGGGAGGGACCTGATCCAAATCCCTTATGCTCAAAGCCCATAGACTGAACTCTTGGGCAGAGGCCAATCTAGGCTCGATCAAGGCAGAGCATATATCAGGGGAGGCGAACCATCAAGCGGACTCCCTGAGCAGGTCTATGATGGACCACTCAGAGTGGTGCCTGGACCCAGCTCTGTTCAGGGAGATCTCGGACAGATTCGGCCAGCCCCAGTTGGACCTCTTTGCCTCCCTGAACAACTCTCAACTGCCCAGGTACTTCACCAGGTTCCCATCCCCAGGGGCGGAGGGAACAGACGCTCTCCGCAGCGAGTGGCCCAGGAGGTTGCTGTACGCATTTCCTCCTCTCCCACTGATTCCGGCAACTGTCCGCAAGATGCTTCAAGAGCAGGCGGAGGTCATCTTGGCCGAGACGCCCGTGGTTTGCCGACCTCGTGGAGCTTTCCATCTCACCACCATGGAGGATTCCTCCAGATCGCATTTCCCTCAGCCAAGGGGCCCTTCAACACCCGGATCCCCAGTGGCTCCAGTTGGCCGCCTGGCACTTGAGCAGAGAAATTTAACTAGACAATCCTATTCGTCCAGGGTGATCTCTATGATCCAAGCTTCCAGACGCCCCTTGACTAATAGGATATATGATGCCATGTGGAGAAACTTCTGCCTGTGGTGCACTAAGCACCAACTCCAGCCTCTTTCTGTTACCATTCCCAATATTCTAGACTATCTGTTGGAAGGTATGGATAAAGGGTTGACACCTAGCACTATCCTCAGACAGGTAGCGGCCTTATCCACAGTGCTTACTTGTGACAATCTGGTTCCTTTAGCCCAGCATCCAGTGGTAAGCGCCTTTCTCAAGGAGGCGACTAACGCCAGGCCACCAGTGGTTCATCGCTACCCCTCTTGGGACCTGCCTCGGGTGCTACAAGCACTAGTTTCAACACCGTTTGAACCTATCAGGTCTTGTTCCTTAAGACTCCTTTCTCTGAAAGTGGCTTTCCTGATTGCAGTCATGTCAGCCAGGCGTATTTCGGAGCTGGCTGCCCTTTCAGTTAGGAGTGACCTATACACCTTTTATGAGGACAGAGTGGTCCTTCGTTTAGATCCATCCTTCATTTCGAACATCAATACCTGGTTCCATAGGACCCAAGAGTTGGTACTTCCAAATTTTTGCCCCAATCCATCGCATAGACTGGAAAGACAGTGGCATAAACTGGACGTAAGCAGGGCTCTGCGTTGTTATGTGAAATGAACCTCTGCCTTTCGCAAGTCAGAGGCCCTGTTCGTGTCCTTCCAGCCCTCTTCCATGGGTCAGAAGGTCTCCTCTTCGACCATTGGGAGGTGGATTAAGGCGTGCATTGCCCGTGCTTATCTTTCTCAATCCCTACCGGTCCCTGGACACATCACTGCCCACTCCACTCGCAGTGCGGCTACGTCAGCGGCCTGGTCTACCCAGGCGTCCATTGAGGAAATCTGCAGGGCGGCAACTTGGTCCTCACCTTCCTCCCTCATCAGGCATTACAAGCTGGACAAGTTTGTCTCTGCGGATGCTTCGTTTGGCCGGAGGGTGTTGCAGCAAGTGATTTCATCTGGTGAGACACAAGCCCAGACTAGTTCCCCCTCGTAGGGACATGAGCGGCTTTGGTATGTCCCACCAGTGGATTCTCCACTCATCATGCTGGAGAAGGGGCGTTGTCTTACCTGAACGCCTTTTCTCAGCATGATGATGGAGAATCCACACCCACCCTTCAAGGCCGTCTGGGCCTGTGTCAGAGCAGGAGGAGCCAACGCGTCAGACTTTGCCATTTTTGCTTCGCCTTGGTCAAAAACTGGGTAAGATCCAGCCCAGAAGGAGGCGTGGCAAATTTCTGACTTAGTGTCAACTGAGCAGGAAGGCTGAGATTACCCACCAGTGGATTCTCCATCATCATGCTGGGAAAAGGCATTCAGGTAAGACAACGCCCCTTTTATTATTATTTTTGCAAAAGTAGGTTCTATTCAAACTTCCTGACATTTCCTTCTTGGATGTAGAATCTTTATAATAGGAAATATTCAAAAATAAACTCCTCCCAAAAGGGCTTAGTTCTACCTTATTGTAACAAGGGCAATTTTACTTTAAAAAATAGTATACACAGCATTTTTAAGAGTAAAGAACAGTGAAAGAACCACATAGTAACTCATAGTAAGACTAGCTGAGATAAGCTCATTGGATATAATTCCTGCAGGCTATGATGCTATTTGGAGGTGGGTGGGGAGACTATGCAGCAAGGGTATCAAACTCTTCACGTCACGTGACATGTCACGACATATCACAACTTTTTCCCCCCAATGCCGGAGCTGGGATAGACACAGTTTCGGCATGAGATATCCAGCTCGCGGGCCGGCAGTTTGACACCCGTGCTATACAGGGATCATTCAAGTTTCTCGGTTTTTCATATTTTCCCCTGCAAGGCTGGAAAAAGAATACTCCTACTTGGAGAGAAAAGTCCATCCCACCTTGGACTCAGGAGCCTTCAAGACCTGACCAAAGGATGGGAAATCATTGACCCCATTGGCTCAAAACTCTACTATATTTGTCTTCATCTTAATTTGGTGAGAAATTTATGGTGGCCTTGAATCTGGCTTAAAAGCTTTCTCAACCTTCAATAAACTAGTATAGGGGGGGAAATCCCTTTTTCTTGCTTTGCTAGGATCGAGTTGTATGGCTTCGGAAGCTTTAAAATATCCAGTGTTGGAGTTCTCCATGATTATTTTTTGCCTAAGTGAATTGGCAGTCCATATCTGCCAACAATCTTCCTGAACTCAATAAGATTGCTTTTAATTGTACTATCCTATTAATAAAGCAGTAAATAAATTGTATATGGATTTTAATAATTAAAAACATGAACAGGATATAATACTGTAATAGATTGAATGATAGGTACTGAAGTGTTTCCAGAACAAACTGAATCTAACAGTTTTTCAGCAAGTGGGTCTGTCTTCTCCACTAATGAGCTTCCATTGGGACAAAAACTTTCTAAGGCGCATTCCATAATTCAGTCAGAGCATCTCTTTTACAGATTTATTTTTTTTATTTTATTCGGATTTGTATGCCGCTCCTCTCTGAAGACTCGGAGCGGCTCACAACATATATAAAAAACAATTTCAATCTAAATCCGAACAAAAAAACATTAAAAATAAAACCCCACACATACTCATCAGTCACACCACAATCAACAATCATCCCCAGGCCTGCCGGCAGAGGTAGGTTTTTACATTCTTTTGGAAAGCCAGGAGAGTCAGAGAAACGCGGACTTCAGGAGGCAGTTGGTTCCAGAGGGCGGGCGCCACAACAGAGAAAGCCCTCCTCCTAGGGCCCGCCAGACGACATTGTTTCGCTGACGGGACCCGGAGGAGGCCGACCCTGTGCGCTCTCACCGGTCGTAGAGACGTATGTGGCAGAAGGCGGTCCCGTAAGTCCCCGGCTTGCAATCAGAATATCTGTTGCTAAGCAAAGTGGTTGTGTAAAGGGAGTCACATCCAATTTTGCGAACTTTCTTGCCAGGATTGTTAAGTGAATCACATGGTTGTTAAATGAATGGGGCTGCTCTGTTGATTTTGCTTGGCGAAAGCCACCTGGGAAGGTTGCGAATAGCAATCATGTGACCCTGGGACCCTGCAACCCTCATAAATATATACTGGTTGTCAAATGTCCAAATGTTGATCACTGGATTGTGGGGATGCCGCAGGGGTTATAAGTCACTTCTGTTCACTGCCATTGTAACTTCAAACAGTCACTGATTGTAAGTCAAGGACAACCTGTAATCATTTAAAGCCCTCCATAACTTTTTATGATGCTCATACCAATAAAGAGTTTATAGGAATTTGTTCAGTGGAGGGAAATCACCTCCAGTCTGTGGGTGCTGATTAATGTTTGGGGTCTTGCTCCTTTAACCCTTAAGTGGGAGCTTCAAAGCTTGATGAGTATGTATGGGGTTTGTATTTTTAATGTTGTTCGGATTTGTTGCAATTGTTTATATATATATATGTTGTGAGCCGCTCCGAGTCTTCGGAGAGGAGCAGCATTACAAATCCAAATAAATAAATAAATAAAATTTTCCTTTGATGGAGCAGAGCCTATGGAATGTCTTCTCATTAGAGGTCAGCCTATAGATATTATCTACCTTCTGGGGAAAAAATTGAAAGCTTTTCTAGAGGGCTTTTGGGGCCTTATATTTTTGCTGGATTATTCTGTTTTATTATTGTAAGCTGTCTTACGATTGGGTTTGGATATAAATCTAACTAATAAATAAGGTAAATATGTTTCTACGACAGCTTTAGGAAAACCAGAATTCCTCACAAGCCAAAGGCCGGATCACTCCATTCTGTGTCTTACAGAGATACGCCCAACGGTGTTTTAGAACTGCTTGGTAGCTCTGGAATGGTAACTCCTGAGTGGTCTTCTTTTGGGAAGCAGATGAAATTGAAGCAGCCCAGGGTGGCTTTGTGAAATGAGCAATTTTAGCTTATAGCACTAGGGGCAAAGCCACTGTAGGTGTGTAGGGTTGAATCGCCTAATGAATTTGAAGCTTAAGCACAATGGGGACAGTAAGAATAGAGCAGGGATGGCAAACCTTTTAGACACTGGGTGCCCAAAATTTGGCCCACCAATGTCCCAATCCCGCCCCGCCCCCTGCCCAGCCTCAGGGCCACCTACCGCCTCCACAGCCGGCCACAGCAGATCACCCAGGCGGCCCTGCAGCGCCATGTTGGCCACGTCCTCTGCCTGCAGTCCTCAGCATCATCTGCACGCGACTGCGTGAGGGCGGAGTCTTGTCCCTGCTGCCTGGCTGCCATGTCCTTGACTGCGCTGCTCCACGTGGGCCACGCCCGGGGGCGACTCTCCTCCGGGGGGGCTGCTGGTGAGGAGAGGGCCACAGGGAGAGGCGGGGCTGGGGCAATGGCACATGTGCCCACAGACAGGGCTCTGAATGCTGCCTCTGGCATGCTTGCCATAGGTTCGCCACCACTGGAATAGAGGAATGAACAGCCACATATAGCTGCATTATTCAGTTTCATATGGTGTTTGGTTCAATATGCTTTTCTAAAAGAAGGAGTTAAAAGCAAGTGAAGATAAAAGGTGGAAAATTGAATGCTTTCTTTTAAAAAAACTCTACAGGTAGTCCTTGGCATACAACTGTAATGAAGCCTGCCATGTGACTGACCCAATTTTGCAACCTTTTCTTTTTGTTGAGAAAATGTCCATTTTAGCAATCAGTACTGAAACAATATACCAGTAGTAAAACATCTTGCACCTGCCATTTCTAATATTTCATATGAATCTAGTATTTTTCTTCTGGTAAAAATTCTTATTGCTGCATATCCATTATTGTGTCTAAATTCTGCATATACGGTCTGTTTCTGAGTCATAGCTCACCAAAAGATTATAAAGAAAGCCCAGCAAACACTCTGAACTAGCTGCTCAAATCCTTATTGCTCATCCTATCCAAGGTCCAGGAGGAAGAAGCTAAAGGGTCCATGGTCACATTTGGCCCATAAAATTCTGGTTCTCGTCTCAGAAGAACGTTTAAAGCTGGAGCCAATTGGCTCTGGTGGTAGCTAGAGTGCTGCCAAGTGTTAAGCTGTTCCTCTAGATACAACTTTATTTTTAAAATATGTCTCTTCCTAGATTTTGTTAGCGTTCAGGAATCAAACAAAATGTGCACATGGAAAGGAATGGGGAATGCACACTGACACACTCATGAAATGTGTCCTTGTGTGCCACCCAGAGACATTGAGAGTGAGTTTGGTGGCCATATAAATTTTCTTAATAGGTTTCTCTCCTTATAGGAAAATAAGTAGGCAACCAGAAGATGTGATTAATGAACATAGTTTTGATTTGCATTATGGGAACATACCAAGAGCCCTGATGGATCATGCTCTATGCCTGTATAATCCAGCATCCTCTCTTACACTTTTTTATACATTATGGAAAAATAATACTAAATTTTAGCTATTGCTCCCTAGCGGTGGATATTTAAGGCTTGATTTTGGAAATAGCATATAATAGCTACTAGCTCTCAGTAGTCTAACATAAATTTTGACAGATTCGTTCATTGATTATGTACCATCAATTCATTTGTGACACTAAGCAACCACATAGTTTTCTCCATGCAGATCTATCCCTAACCTGTTTTTTTCAGGCTTTAAACGGTGCACTTATCATCACTGCGGTCCCCTTTTAGAACTTTCTAAATTGATGGCTATAGCACTGAAGTTCACGGTTTCATCAGAAGTTGGGGGGACAAGAGCTTTTTTGTAATGATTCTGAATTTTCTCAAGAAGGAAGTGGTTTCACGTTCCACTAGTATGAGCGGAAAAGTTTCTCGCCCACGTTTTCCCATATTGCATCACTTTCTTACATTGTCCACCTCCGTGTTAGTAACACGGTTGTTAAATGAATCTGGCTTTCCCATTGACTTTGCTTGTCAGAAAGTCACAGAAGGTGATCATATGACTCCAGGATATTGCAACCGTCACTAGTATGAGTCAGTTGCCACAAACCTCTGAATTTTGAGCATGTGACCATGGCAACCGTCAGAAGTGTGCAAAATGGTCATAAATCACTTCTTTCAGTCCTGTTGTAACTTTGAATGGTCACTAAATGAACTGTTGTAAGTCGAGAATTATCTGTATTGTTGTGGGGCAAATAGGAGGAGAAGGGAGTATTAGGCAGGTTTGTTGCCTTAAGCCAGGGGTAGGCAGCCTTGGCTCTTTTATGACTCGTAGACTTCAACTCTCAGAATTCCTGAGCCAGCCATGCTGAGGGGAAAGGAAGAGGTTTCCAAGCTGCCATGCTGGTTCAGGAATTCTGGGAGTTGAAGTCCACAAGTCATAAAAGAGCCAAGGTTGCCTATCCCTGGCTTAAGCTATTTATACAAATAATAAAGGCAGGATTTTTTAAAAAAAAAATCCAGAAATAATTAAAAAGCCCATATGTGATAGTCTTTTAAATAATTTTGGTTGAATCTGTTTTGGAAGAAGAATAGGTAGAAGTGCCGGAATATATATTCTTCCTTCTTTTGAAGAGGGACTTTGCCTGCTTGGATCCAAGCCTAAATCTTTGCCTCCAGCTAATCTCTCCTCCTTTTCTGGAAAAAGTCTCCTAGTACTGTATTTCCCAATTGGCTGTGACTAGAGCTTCCAGAATCCCCATCCAGCACTGAAGCTGTAATATCTATATTATCTGAAGGGATTAGGCAGTGGAAGCCATGAATCAGGTAATGTAGTTAGCAATGAATCTTCATCATTCAGAAAAAAGTTGGCAGCAGCATCTACTTCACATCTCTCTCCTTGGCAAATGTGCAACTGCTTAAACTAAGCCTTGAATTGCTGTGGATTTTTTTTTTCATGGATTCCTCTCTCGTCTTAGGTGCCTTCGTGATTTGCTGGACGCCAGGGCAGGTGGTTCTTCTGCTGGACGGCCTTGGCTGCAAGAGCTGCAATGTGTTGGCAGTGGAGAAATACTTCCTGTTGCTGGCAGAGATCAATTCACTCATCAATGCCATCATCTACTCCTATCGGGACAATGAGATGCGAAGCACCTTCCGGAAGATCCTTTGCTTTGCTTGCTACAGGGTGCCAAAGTACTCCCCTGCTTCAATGAAATCTAGCACCATAGAGCATCGGATCCTGTCTCAGAATGGGCATCCAGTGATGGACTCCACACTTTAACTTTGCAGTTTCAGGTTGCTCTCTGCTGATTGTCTGAAGCTGCTGGTTTAGATCTGCAGATGGCCCTTTTGTACGAAACTAGTAACCAACGCCTACAGTGGCTATAGCAGGACTGGACAGTTTTATTATTTGTGGACTGCTTGGGGATAGAGGGCTGCATTCTTGATCTATAGCTCCATGCTGCAACAGTGTGTGTGACCTAGCAGAAGCTGCTGTACTGAAATTCTTGTTGACTGATGTCTGGAATACAGTGACTGTCAGTCAACTGAGCTATGGAATTAGTGCATTTGGCCTGTTACAGTCTTGATGGACACTTTGAACACTCTGCTGCATGGAGAACCAGTTCAGTTATTGGTTTCCACCACAGCTTCTTAAAGGCTTTATTTTTCTCCTTACAGAGGCTAACAAGTAGAGCTTGCTCTAGCTGCTACAAAACCATGGGTGGCCCCTTAAAATAAACTTTATTTGCTTCTTAAACACAAATATTTGGCCAAACTTTACAAACTGATGGGACAGAAATACAGAGGTACACGTGTATGCGTTCTCATGAACTGCTTTTTTTTAACCACTGTGTTGTTTTAGTTGAGGGATTGTACCTTCCGCTGTATCAAAGCACATCTCTGAAACACTTCTGTGAAGGATGAAGAATCTTTCTCTTGGCTTTTTCAGTTGCTACTTGCTTTTATGTTAGCATGGCTTCTCTTTGAAAATGCAAAACCTGTATTCTGTTTTCTGTACTGAACTCTTAAGAATTTGTTGCAAACTGAATGAGCTTTTCTGCTAAACTTTTATCCCCCCCTGCCCCCCCCATCTGTATAACTCAGGGAGATTTGAAATCAAGATGAACAAAGTACCAGATTTACCAAACTGCAAGGTAAATTTTAGGCAGTGAGAAGAATTATACTAACTCGGATCTGATAGCACAACAGATGTATGAAATAATTCAGTGCATAAAGACCACTTTTTAACTTACCGTTTGATGCTCAGAGGTGTTGTGATACAGTTTAGGTAACCACTAAAGCACAATTTAATCTTTCAGGTAACCTTTCCAGCCATGGTTGATTATGTTCACATTTCCTCCTCTGTGGAAACAAAATTATGTCTGTATTTTTGATATTCGGGTGCAGTGTCCATTTGGATTGTATCTGCTCACTGGGTTGTCATTTCACAGAGATTAGCTGTGGCAGCATATGCTGTTTAGGAAATCGTTAAACAACATCTTCTGGGGGCCTTGAAATGGTCCATGGCAGATGTTCCATATTATATTCCTCTATGGTCACAGGATGGGGGTTTCTTCTCTCAGGCATTGATTGAGCTCTAGGGCTTAATGTTAGGGGCCCCAAATCTGGGCTAAAAAAATCCAGTTAATCATTAAGATGACAGCAAATAATTTTTTGTATGTCTTTGTTGCCATCTAGCGATGGTCTAGATTTTTACCGTCTAAACTTGGCTATTTGAGGTAGGTCTCCCAAACTGAAATTCCTGAAAGAAAGTACCTCAGAGATTCTGACAAGACCCATACATCTGAAACAAGTGACAATATCTCAGTGACCGAAATATTAACATCTCTGTATTTATAACCATGTACTAACTCTCAAAAAGCACCCAGTGCCCCCATACAGTGGCCGACTTTAGACTATGCTATGTTATACTTTTAACCATGGTTTAATGAATAAACAGTTAGCTGGGCTTTCAGCCTTAAACCTTGTTTTAGAAATAAGACTGGCTTAACGAGTTGTTTTTTGGGGGGAAAAACTGGTTTGGGCTTAGAAAAAGACTGCTCTTATAGTGGCAAACATGGCCTTAGTCCCAGCTACTGATGTCATTCAGTGGACCTCCATGACTGGGATAGGGGTGAATAATGGCACTCGCTTAACTATGTTCCTGTTCCTAATTCTGATAGAAACAATGGGAGAGTTTTAAAGTAGTTTTCCTGGCCCTCCATATCCATTCCTTTCCTTTAGGTGCAAGTTGGAGCTCACTCCTCTTCAGCATTTTGCTGTTTGGTCATTGTTGTTTATCTTCTATATTGCTTAATGTGATAATCTGACTATCTCTCCCCACCTCTATTTGTCCATAGAATTATTCAAACTTTTAAAATAACCAAGAAGAATTTCATCCCTCCGTTGATAACAGTCAGTTAGCCTATATTTATGCATAATGTGGTCTTCTCCAGCATGATTGGATGTAGAATCCACCGGTGGGTAATTATAGCCTTCCTGCTCAGCTAGACTAAGTCAGAACTTTAGCCACGCCTCCTTCAGGGAGTGCCTTCCAGTTTTGACTTAGTCTACAGCTCAGCAGCAGCAAATATTGGAGGCTCCTTAGCTAGTTAGGCCTAGTCAGTTATTGTACTTAGTAAATTTAATTTTTTCCCTTTTCAGCTCTAAATTTACAAGATTGATTACAATTCGGATTGAGTCAGCTTCAAATTGGTTAAATTTGGCTAGAACGATTGGCTGTCGTGAGTTGAGGCCTTTGGGCCCAAGAGCCTGAGAGGCTTGGGCCACAGGACTACTGAGGGAATTTTTCCCTCGCTTGCCTTTTACCGCTCGAGAGAAGATCGGCGGATCCGCTCCCTTACAGGAGCATCCCTGGGGAGGTTTTCCTTCGCCTTCTCACTTGGACAGACAAAGCAGGCATTCCGGATAGCAGCGCTGCTGCTACATCGAAAAGCAAGTGCCCTTCGGAGTGGGGGAGAGCGGCCCGGGTTGCCCTGCAAGGGGTGGAGGGTTCCGCAACAGTTTTTCCCCTGGAATTTGCCGATTGCAAGCTTTGGAGCTTGCAGCCGCCATTGGCCGCATGTGACAGTCGCGGCCGCCATTTTAAGCACAGGCGCATCCACCATTTTGGGGGCAGGTACGGAGGCCTTCTCACCGGCGCGGCCGCCATTTTAAGAGGCGCGGCCGCCATTTTGTTCCTGGGTGTGGCCGGACATTCACGGAGGCCAGTCGAAGGCCTAGTTGAAACAGGATGCGTGCCTGGTTTCCCGTCACAGTGCCTGCTGAGTCAGGCCCCACCGGGGGGAGAGAGCACACGGATTGATCTTCTAAAGTGGTGTGAGTGTCCCTGAACCAGCTTGGGAAGTATCAGAGGATGAGGATCAGCAGCCAGGTCCCTCTGGGTGTTTTTCCCTCCCGGCAGCCGAGGATCAGCAGCCAGGCCCCTCTGGGTGTTTTCCCCTCCCGGCAGCCGAGGATCAGCAGCCAGGCCCCTCTGGGTGGTTTCCCCTCCCGGCAGCTGAGATAGACAATGAAGAGCTTTGTATGCATTCTGAATCAGATTCTCAAAATGATGAGTCAGATTTAGAACAAGAAGATAAATGGATTAATCCGAGGTTCCGAAGGTTTGATAAGCGAAGGTGTCAGTTAACTGGAAAAAGGAAGTAATTGGGGAAGTGACGTATCGGACACTATATTAGAAGGGGAAAGAAAGACTACGCTTTTGTCACGAGCAACGTTCATCAAGGAGTGGGCTGAAAACTTTGGCAGTGTTTTGGAACTCAGTTTTCTGGTGTTTTGAAAACCTATCGAAGAATAATGAGATCTTGGACAATGTGATGAAGAAAGAGTAAGTTAATTGGGATGTAGGAGGAGGAGAGCCTGTTTATCTAAATGTAAATAGATCTGATTTGGCCGTTCAGGCCAACATAATGCCAGCAGCTTGCTTTGAAATGAATCCTTTTGAAATGTATTAAATAAACCTCTTAAATACATATTTACGTGGATTTTAATGAGCTGCGAGAGGCCAGACATAACAGAAAGTGTGAAATTTCTTTCACTTGTTGAAGGGTGTTTTATTGCCTGTACTTTCAGAGTATAGAACTTTAGCTGGTGTACCTTTTTATAGTTACTCACCTGTGCATAGGGGACTTTCATACCACCTGCTGTGATTAGTTGTGACCTTTAGTCACTTGGCCTAGCAGACAAACTTAGGGATTTGTCTGACTCTGACTGCCATTGCACTAGTGCAGAACAAGGGTCGGTTTCTCATCTCTGCCAGTTGGATCTGCGTCCTTGGGTTCTCCCCCCCACCGTCTGGGTACCTTCACCAGATTATCCAGACAGCATGGCAGACAGTGCTTCGCCCCAGGCATACCAAGGCTCAGGCATCTCCCCCACATCACAAAAGCGCAGATCGGTTGATTTGGAAGTGGGGGGGGCAAGAAAGCTAAAACTAAGCACCTGGTTACAAAGGAGCCGTCGAAGGCAGCCGAGCGAGAGGCCACGAGGAGGCACCAGGTGCTGGAGAGGGAGTTCTCCAAGGCCCAGAGGCTCAGAGCTAGTGGGGCTGAAGTGGTTTCCCCCACCCCATTGGACACTCCTATTCCATTTGAGCCACAATTGTAATCTGGGCAACGCCCTAGGGCATGGTCTCCGGGGGAAACTGAGCAGGTTGGTTCCCCTCGTTCAACTTCATCCTCACCTGAACACCCAGGTTCTGCAGCCACTCATGCTGAGGCAGGGGACAGCTCTAGGGATCAGCATAGTCAGTGGTCACAACAATTCCACTCATTTATGCAGCAGGCATTTGACCAGTTCATGTCTTCCTTTAGGGGTCATCCTCCTCCTCAAAGCTCCTTGCCTCCTACGGTGCTCCCTCCCTGTACGGGATGGGTCGCGACCCAGACTTCTGGCATCTCAGAGACTTCTTCGCAGGTGGCAGAGGAGGGATCCGTGGACCTGGAGATGACTGACATCCCAATGTCTGAGGATGAGGAGGCAGCCCCGGAACAGGCATCCACCTCAGGGTTATTCGACCCCTCCTTATTCCGTTCCCTCCTCCTTAAGGCCTGTGCAACGGTCAATCTTTCCTCGGCCAAGGTGGCCAAACCCGCCACCTCTGACAAGGAGGACGAGTCCAATCCTCTCTTTACCACTCAGGTAGCAGAGGATAAACAGATTCCTTGCCCAAAGGTTTTTCGCTCCACAGTGCAGACGCAGTGGGCGTCTTTAGCAACTGTTCCCTCCCCCAATAATACGGAGAAAAAATGTTTAATGTTTCCTCCTCCTTTGCATCTCTCTTAGACATGCCGTCGGTGGACGATCCCTTAATTTCTCTCTTTTCCACTTCCGCCATTCCAGGGGATATGGCAGGCCTTGAAGGCGGAGGATAAAAAATTTGAATTTTCCCTTCGTCGGACACACCAATCCTCAGCATGGTCAATCAGAGCTGCCACTTCGGTCTCCTTCTTCGCAAGGGCCTCTATTATGTGGCTCCGAGAGCTCCAATCGAGTGTTCCACCCGAACAGGTATGCACACACCAAACCCTGACAAAGTTACTCACTGCAGCAGAGTACATGGCTGATTCTTCCTTATACGCCACAAGGTACTCAGCCAGATCAATTGCAGCAACTGTGGCCTCACGGAGGCTTCTCTGGCTAAAACAGTGGAGGAGTGGCGCCTGTCCACCAGGTTCAAAATTGTTTGGTCCCATCCTCGAGCCACACATCATTGAGGGTAAGGACAAGTGAAAAATTCTAGCTCACCCTTCCAAGAAGTCTGATAGGCGGCCACAGCAGGAGTTCCGCAGACGGGTTTCGCCCGAGCGGCTCCTGGGAATGGAGACAGCCCTTTCGTGGTGGGCAGTCCTGGGATTGGTCCAGAGGCTCACAACCCTTTCCCCCCAGGCAGGATCGCAACCAGGACCGCCCAAACGCAGCCAGGGGCCAATTCCAATTGAAGCGACCCTTTAGGGGTGCTGGGGATCGCCTGTACAGGCGGTCAAAGTGACGCCAGAGACAGCGCTCCCATTGGAGGTCGCCTGGCGCGGTTCAGCGACGTGTGGCAAGTAACAACCACCTACGCTTGGGTGAGGGACACCATAAGAAAAGGACTAGCCATAGAATTTTACTCCCCTCCTCCAAGTCGCTTCATAAATGTCCAGTCTCACGCAACCCAGCCAAAGCAAGGCTGCTATCTTTGGCAATAGCCCACCTAATAGAGATCGAGGCAATAGAACCGGTGCCACAAGATCAGGAAAAACAGGGGTTTTACTCCATCCTGTTCGTCGTGCCCAAGGCCTCGGGGGGTTGGAGAGCTATTCTCGACCTAAAAGGTCTAAATCACTTTGTAGTCTACAAAAGGTTCAAGATGCAGTCCCTCAAATCCATATTGGCCAGCATCAGAAAAGGGGACTTGCTTTCATCCATCGATCTAACAGAGGCATACTTACACATCCCAATTCTTCAGGAACATCAAAAATTTCTCCGCTTCTGTTACGTGCACCAACACTACCAATACAGGGCCCTTCCATTCGGCCTATCTTCGGCCCCTCGAGTATTCACAAAGGAACTGGCCGTCCTGGTGGCCTACCTTCGAACGTTGCCGGTACGCGTCCAATATTATCTGGACGACATTTTAATCCAGTCCAGCTCCCTCCAGTCAGCCCAAGCAGATTTACAGGTCACACTACGCACCCTTCAGGTTCACAGCTTTTCCGTGAATTACAGAAAAAGTCACATTGTTCCCACAAGAAGATTACTCCATCTAGGAGCGATCATAGACTCAAACTCATGCACGGTTTATCTTTCCCAGGAGCGCCAGGTAAGCATCCGACGGCTTGTACAAGCCATTCGGAGACAATGGTCCCTCTCGTGCAGCTGTCCCAGCTCCTGGGAAAGATGGTTTCGTGCATGGGGATCATTCCCTGGGCCAGACTTCACTCCAGAAGTCTACAATGGTTCCTTCTTCCCTTCCAAAGGCAGAACCTCAGCGCGTCCTCAAGAAGGGTCAGGGTTCCTCAGCACACCCTTTTTTCCCTCCTGTGGTGGGCCTCGTCAGCAATGTCCAAGGGGACACTCTTCAGAGAACCAGCCAGAATCACAGTGACCACGGACGCCAGCCTGTTCGGTTGGGGGGCTCACCTTCAAACACACCTTGCACAGGGCAGGTGGTCAAAACAGGACTTAAAACACAACATAAATTGACTCGAGCTGAGGGCCATACACTTGGCCCTTCTTCGCTTCTCTTCTCTTCTGGCGGGTTGTCATGTCCTGGTACTAATGGACAACGTGGCAGCCAAGGCCCACGTGAACAAACAGGGAGGGACCAGATCGGCGGCACTCATGCAGGAGACCCGAGATCTGGGTCTGTGGGCGGAGTCATTCCTAGGTTCAATCAAGGCAGAACATACCTCGGGGGAAGCGAATTGCCAGGCCGATTCGCTCAGCAGAGTCACAGTGGATCACTCAGAGTGGAGGCTGGATCCGGCTCTGTTCGAGGAAATCTCGGACAGGTTTGGCCACCCTCAACTGGATCTTTTCGCTTCCCCGGCGAACGCCCAGCTTCCCCGGTTCTTTTCCAGGTTTCCAACAAGGGGAGCGGAGGGAACGGATGCTCTAAGGTGCAAATGGCCGCAAGGGCTGCTTTATGCCTTCCCTCCACTACCGTTGCTGCAAGCAACAATCTGCAAACTATTACTGGAAGGGGCGGAGGTGATATTAATTGCTCCTCATTGGCCTCGGCGCCCGTGGTTTGCAGACCTTGTAGACCTATCGCTCTCGCCAGCGTGGAAGATCCCCCCGCACCGAGTGTCTCTCAGTCAGGGGAACCTTCAACATCTGGACCCTCAGTGGCTCCAGCTAGCCGCTTGGCAATTGAGCGGGAGGGTCTAATTAGACCAGTGGTTCTCAACCTTTCTCAGGTTGAGACCCCACTTGCCCCGCCCATGTGCGCCGCGACCCTGACCCGGGTGTGCGGGCGCGCGCATGCGTGCAAAAAAAAAAAAAAAAATTAAAAAAAATAAAAAATGGCGGCCGTGACGGGCGGATCTGCGCATGCATGGATCAGCCCGTTGCACGCACCGTGCATGCGCAGATCCGCCCGTCGCGGCCGCCATTTTGTTTTTTTTAGTTTTTTATTTTTTAAAAAAATTTTTTTATTTTTTTTTGGTGTGACGGGCAGATCTGCGCATGCGCGGATTGGCCCGTCACACGCGCCGTGCATGCACGGATCCGCCCGTCACGGCCACCATTTTTGGGTTTTTTTGTTTTTTTTTTTAATTTTTTTAATTTTTTTGGGCATGACGGGTGGATTTGTGCATGCGCGGCGCGCGCGCCAAAAAAATAAAAAAATAAAAAAAATAAAAAAATAAAAAAAACAAAAAAAACAAAATGGCGGCCCGCGGTGTCCGGCGACCCCCGCGAAATCGTCGTGCGACCCCAAATGGGGTCGTGACCCCAAGGTTGAGAACCGCTGAATTAGACAATCCTATTCGGAAGGGGTTATTTCGGTCATCCAGTCTTCAAGACGTCCTTCCACTAATCGGATATATGACGCTATGTGGAGGAACTTCTCCACCTGGTGCAGCAAGCACAGACTAGCTCCCCCTTCTGTCACTATCCCTAACATCCTGGAGTACCTCTTAGAGGGCATGAATAAGGGTCTGGTGCTCAACACCATCCGCAGACAGGTGGCGGCCTTGCAAATAGTCCTTTCCTGTGACAATCTTGCTCCCTTGTCACAACACCCAGCAGTAAGTGCCTTTTTGAAGGGGGCTGACACGGTAAGGCCACCCGTAGTCCATCGCTTCCCATCCTGGGACTTGCCCAAAGTCCTGCAGGCATTAACTTCGCCGCCATTCGAGCCCATGGGTTCTTGTCCTCTTTGCTACCTTTCCTTGAAGGTAGCCTTTCTGGTGGCTATTACTTCAGCTAGGAGAATTTCGGAGCTAGCCGCTCTTTCAGTTCGTAAGGACTTATGCACTTTTTCTGAGGATAAGGTCACCTTACATTTGGATCCTTCCTTTGTGCCAAAGGTCAACTCTTGCTTTCACAGATCGCAGGATCTCGTCCTCTTCAATTTTTGTCCGCGTCCTTCCCATCATCTGAAGAGACGATGGCATACATTGGACGTTCGCAGAGCCCTGCTCCATTATGTCAAAAGGACTTTGGCCTTCCGTAAATCGGAGGCGCTATTTGTTTCTTTTCAGCCATCGTCCATGGGTCAGAAGGTTTCTTCGTCGACCATTGGCAGGTGGATCAGGGCCTGTTATCGCTAAAGCTTATGTCTCATTATCACTCTTGAACATCACGGCCCACTCCACACGGAGTGCTGCCACTTCTGCAGCCTGGCTCACTCAGGCATCTGTGGAGGAGATTTGTAGGGCGGTGACCTGATCTTCCCCTTCTTCCTTTGTCAAACATTATAAAATTGACAGGTTTGCTGCAGCAGATGCCTCATTTGGCAGGAGAGTGCTTTAGCAAGTCGTTTCTTCTCGGGAGACACTAGCCTAGACTCCCACCCGCAGGGACATGTTGAGCTTTGGTATGTCCCACCGGTGGATTCTACATCCAATCATGCTGGAGAAGGGGCGTTGTCTTACCTGAACGCCTTTTCTCAGCATGATGATGTAGAATCCACACCCTCCTCTAACAGTCTAGGCAGGTGTCTTTGTTTGTTTTTTGTTTTGGAGCCATTGAGTCAGATTTTGTCATGGAAGCTTCGCCTCGTCAAAACTGGAGGACACTCCCTGAAGGAGGCGTGGCTAAAGTTCTGACTTAGTCTAGCTGAGCAGGAAGGCTATAATTACCCACCGGTGGATTCTACATCATCATGCTGAGAAAAGGCGTTCAGGTAAGACAACGCCCCTTTTGTAAAGTACAGGCAGAAGCTTATTTTTGTTAAAAATCCCTCCCCCCTCGAGTGAGGCTTTTGAATGACTAGTGAAGAAGGTTATCAGCTAACCGGGGAAAAAATCTGAGCTGTTCATGTATCTTTGTGTGCCAGCAATTGTAAGATGTTTCATGGCCTTGAACAGTTTTTCCTAACCTGGTCCTTTCTGGATGTAGTCTGGAGATGTTGGGAATGACAACTGTTACACATTTGGACAACACACCTTAAGTAAAGCTAGCCTAGAACCAGTTCTGCTTATCTGGCTTGTTCCTTTCTTTTCTCTGTAGCCTCTTCCTTATATATCTCTTGCATTTCCCCATAGTATGAGGTCCCTTGTTGTTGGACTGCTTGGAGACAGAAAGTTATAGGCAACATATCACGTTTGAAAAAGAGGCAGCTGGGCAGTTTTAACATGCTGCATCTGAACTCTAAAACTCTGTGCTCTCAGCCCTGCTTAGTGCAAAAAAAAAAAAAAAAGCATTTGTAGATAAAAAGGAGGTGGAAGGGTGAGACCCCATCCCCAAATAATAAATTTTCTGGCACTCAGTCAAAAGGCATTGCACACCCATGCTATTGTTCCTATTTTAGTGACAGGGAAAATATGGGAGGATTACTCATAGATGACTACCTTGTTCAGAAATTCTGTGAGTGAGGCATTTGTACAATTAAAGGTATTTGTACAATTAAAGCCACTTCAGGAAGCATCCTAGAAATGAACAAAGTTGGAACAGAGATAGAGCAAGAAGTAGTTGGTAACCTATAAAGAGAGATCACTTTTTTGGCCTGGAGGTAGGAGCATTCATTCATATATTCTCTGACATGGCCCACAAGATTTGCCTTCTACCCCAAGCAGCTTTTTTTTAACTACCTTGCATTTAGTCTTCTATAATACTTTATTAGTGTAATAAGTTTTACTAGCTCTTCATAAAAATAAATCATGCTTCCTTCAAGTAATTTCCTTTTGCTTGTAAACAGTCCTTGGGGAGATGGCTTTCTGCCAGATTCCAAAACCATTGTCCTGGTTCACTTTATGTATGAATCTGGAAAGCTGCCAAAAAGTTCAGGATTAATGCTATAGGGGTTTGGAAAGGCAGACATCTTTCGCATTGCCCTGCTTTATGATGCCTTTAATGGGAAAAGCTGGAGAGAGAACTTAGAGTCTTCTGGCCACAGTATATGTCATCTGTTGTTGCGCTGTGGCCCTGCTTCAAGTCTGATGATTGAAGCATTATGTCTCACGCATTAGGCTTTCCCATGCCAGTTCTATGGAAATGAGGGGGAGTTATATATGAACGTAGGTACAGCTCTCGTGGTGGCTCAGCGGTTTGAGACCTGAGCGCCATGCAGCGGAGTGAGTTCTCATCCTTGCCCCAACTCCTGTCAACTTAGCAGTTGTATGCAAGTATGCAAATGCGAGTAGATAAATAGGTACCACTACGGTGGGAAGGTAACGTCATGCTGGCCAGATGGCCATGGAAATATCTTTGGACGGAGTTGGCCCAATGGCCTTGAAATAGAAATGAAACCCCCCCCCGCAAAGTCTGCAACAACTAGCAGACTAAAATCTGCAGGGACTCCTTTACCTTACAGCTCTCATACACTTTAGCAGGGATTGCAAAGACATAGTCTCAGATACATCGCTGACAACTGTGTCAACATCTTCCTCTGCATTTAATAGCTTATATTTAGGAGAAAGACATATGGTATAAGGGTTAAGATTATGGACTAGGAAAGGGAGACCCAGGTTCTAATCTTCCCTTAGACATTGAAGTCAGCCCTAAAGTGCAAAGTTGGAAAAAAAAGTCTCCTGTACTTTCCAATCCATGTTGCACTAGTGCGGTAAATTGTGGTCCATAACTTTCAGTCAAGAGACCTTAATCTTGCCCTGAACTGATATCGGCTAAGGTTTTAGCATCACACACGTAGAAGAAATTGACCTCCTTGGCCCTGCTGCCAATTACTGGTTCTCCCAAGATATACTGTTGCCTAAGATATTACATTAAACAGTTCCAGGAGATCTGAAGAAGCCTAAGTGCATATATAGCCACAACTATACAGTAATGGAGCTTATATTGGAGACTAAAGGATCTTTATGCCTCCCTGGGGATGGAGAGGAAGAGTCTTCTTCATAATCGCCTTCTTCATAACTGCAGTAATATGCTTTCTTCCCATAATTGAGGTAGGAGGAAAGTATGTCAGTATGAAAAGCATTGCCCCCAGCCTACCTCCACAATATTGGAGCCAGTTATTGTTATGGCCCATATGCACTGTTAATGCAGCATAGTTTCAGAGCATGGACTGGTAGAAATACCAAGATCAACTTTTTAAAACTTTCAGCTGCTTAAAAAAATAATACGAGATTTCCAACCTCTAGAAGAGGAGAAATGTCTCAAGTCCTTGGGTATGATGGGAAAAGGGTACTGCCATGTGGGTCCTGTGGAGCCTCTAATTTTGTAGCCCAGTGTAACAGTGACCCCCTGGAAAATTAACAATCAATCCCCCACAAAATCAATATTCTTCTGTCCAAGCAACCACACACAAAAAAAGGGAAGAATCAGGTTATGCCAGTGAAGTACAGTATCTGCCCCCACATACAAAAAGGCCATGGGGATGCAAAGCCGGCCAATCAGAAGGAAAGGGGTCAGTCCTGTAGCACTTGGAGCCCAGCAGATTCATGACTTCTAAAAATGGTTCTTCCAAGTGATTTAGATTATCCACACAGGAGACCTGCTAGCATATGACCACATCAAAGGAAATTAAATGAATGTAGACTTGCTAGTCGGCTGCTTGACTTCACAGCTATACAGAAGCTCCAGGTTCAAAAGGAATTTTCTCTGGTATCCACTGGCTGGACCACAAGAACAAGATTTGCGGTTCTTTTATGTGTTCCTTTTGAAATGTTGATAGGCTTCTGATTGGCTGCTGCAGGATACAGGATGTTAAAACTGAATAGTTTTTTTCAGACTGCTGCTTTTAACATTTTTATCCACACAGATTCATAGATTAAAAATGAAGAGTTATGAATATGTGTAGAAAGGTATTTTTCTTCAGTCCCTCATTATTTCAATACATGTGCATACCACACAAACACCACACACATATATACTTATACCACTTGTATACAGTGGTGGGATTCAGCCAGTTCGCACCAGTTCGGTAGAACTGGTAGCTAATTTTTTGTTGCCCAGGCCCAGAATGGACTTCCGGAAGCGGCATCCACACAGAGAATTGGTTGTTCACATATTTGAATCCCACCACTGCTTGTATATTTATAGACACATTATCCCCAAATTGATTCCTTTTGCCACAAGTTCTTGGAATCTAGATGTAAAAATTGCATCATAGAGCTGCAAAACTTCATATGCCCACCAGATGGCAATAAAGGGAATACTATCCCCTCGTAAGTGCTCTGTATTTCATAGCTGCCAGAGATTTTTGCAACCCAGATTTGATAGCCTTATTAAACCTTACAAACTGATATTTTTCTGACAATGCATGTATACATTAACATTTTGTAATTTTCCTCGATTGGATCAATGCAAATGACCAGCTGTTTGCAAGGAGGATAAATCCATTCCCCACTAGTCAGAACTGAAGCAGCTTCTTGGATGAGAAGCGAAACATCTTCAAAGAAAAACAAGAAAGTCCAGTTGCCTCCTGAAAAAGCATTTTTGGAATAACTATGACTTGAAAAAGCATCTTTGGGATAACTATGACTTGGACGACTGAGAATCTCCATAGACAGATCAATGTACTTGCACTTATTTTAAGCCACTGAATCCAGAACTTATCCAACCAATCCTTATGAAATATCAAAAACTGCAATTCACATAAGATTGGGTATTTTAAATTGTTATAGTTATTGGATTTTTATTTTTCCCCAAATCTATATATTCCGATGCTTCGGGTTTTTTAAAAAGTAGTTTGTGACACAACGCGTTATCCCAAACTAGATTCCACTGCTCAGAATTTTCCACTTTGGTGGATAATAATTCAAGAATTCAAGAAATTCAGAACCCAAGACATTGTTTTGGATTCAAAAATTTAACAGAGTTCTCAATCCTCTCAGAAACATATCCATTTTTTAAGGTTTCTCTATTTCAGCAGCATTGTTTCAAGCAATGGTAGGGATATACTTTGTTGCTTTTGTTTTTAAATAACTAAGAGTTTAAAATCCTTCTGGACTTACTGCAAATCACCAGAGACCCACCGCTAGATCTTAATTTACCATTTGCATACAGAAGTATACTGAGAAATGAGGACATTTATCTATATGCAATTAGTGCTTTTTTATTTCTCTGTCAGCATTTCTTCATTTTTAATGCTTCAAATTGCATTTCAAGATATGATGAGTCATTGGCTGTGTTCACATGACACATTCTGCATCAACTATTTTTTATTTAAATTTCTACAGTAGTTGCCATGTACACAATTCTGGGTGGCTATAGAAACCGTTAACAGCAAGAGTGCAAATAAGCACATTAAAACAGAAAATAGAAATGGTTATGCTTAGGGATGGGGAATCCTGCAACAATAATAGACAACTTAAACACAGGGGTGGACTTATATACAATAATATCATATAATTATAGTCTCATGTATTGTGCACACCAATTCAGTGTTGTGCAAATACAGAAAATTAAGTTGTGTAAATCATGGTTGAGGTAATTATGAATAAGGTCATTCCATCACAGCACTGGCACTTTGAAATGTAGATTATTTCACTGTATGGTTTACTGTCAAGTCAAGCAAACTAGGAGGATCTGTATGCCACCTCTCTGTTGTGTAGCTAATTCCTGCTAGAACACTTCATTATCTCTGGTTTGATGCTCCAGCTATTGGGACTTCCGTCTATTTTGATCTGCTCCACAGTTGCTTCTTTGTAAGTGAGAGAAATATACTGTACTTTAGCTTGGTATATTCCAGGATTAAGCAGTTGCAGTGAAAGTAAGGTTGGAATGGACTTTGCAGGTGGTTGTTGGAGAAGTGCTCCAAGTAAAAGAAAAATGTGCTCCCTGGCACCCTTAGCACAAATCAGAGAAGAAGTTATTATTTCTGCTTCTTCAATTGGTTTTCTCTCATTTTCTCTTTCCTCTTTTTCTTCCTCCTAATCCTAAAAGGATATTGTGATTAAACTATTTATCTGGGCTAGGTGGGCACTCTAAAGCCAGGAATTCTTTTAGATGAACATGAAAACACCTTTAGCATCTTGATACGTTTTATGGTATCCTGCTGGTGGCGAATGAAGAGATTTGTCACCCAACCCATCTGGAGGTCACTGAGTTGGATGAGGCTGCTTTAAGGGAGTCATTTCTGCGGTGGCAACCTTGTCCACCTGCAGATGGATGGGCGTACAACAATTATCTAATGAACCTATAAGACATATGTGCAGGTAATATTTATCTACATAGGAAGACTACAGATCAGGAATAGAAGCTGGATAAGAATAACCCATTAATAATTACCGGTATATTTTACAGCACTTATGATTAAAATAAGGTAAGCCAAAGAAAATACTGCTTGTTTTGCTATTTGACACCTATAGATGCATTTAATGGAAGTTAGCAATGCTTCCTGAGCTGCAAATATTGCTTCCCCTGGAACCCAAAATCCAGTTCTTGAACACTATGAAAGGAAATTCCAAAGCTTTAAAAGTATGTTGTTCAATGAGCAAACTAATGACAGAATTAGAAATTTTCCCTTAACATTTTATCTGAAATAAGTAGTTAGAATTAACACTGTTAAGGCTGCCTTGTTTTAAATAGCATTTTGCTGATATCATCATCATCATCATCATCTCTGGTGGTGCAGTGGTTAGAATGAAGTACTGCAGGCTAATTCTGCCCACTGCCAGGAGTTTGATCCTGACAGGCTAAAGGTTGACTCAACCCTCCATCCTTCCAAGGTCTGTAAAATGAGGACCCAGATTGTTGGGGGGCAATATGCTGACTCCGTAAACCTCTTAGAGAAGGCTGTAAAGCACTGTGGAGCGGTATATAAGTGTTATTGCCATTAGTATTACTTACTAGTATCCCAATAAATGATTGTTAGGATGCTGTAATATAATTGAGTTTGTGATTTTGAGAAAGGGTCTTAGAAATTAATTCCAATTTGAAATGTTGCTGTGTTTGTCTTATATATTAGGGCTACTAGATATAGCCTACAAAAATCCCAATGGCCATTATATGGTAGCGAAGAGATACAGAAAACTCTGATTCTCCACTGCCATCAAGACTGGCATGACAAGCTCCTATAAATAAACAGCCAGCAAACCCTTTTCTCCCTTAGACTGATGATGTTACCTAGCCTAATAATGAAATAGTTGCAAGAAAAAAAATTCAGCCCCAAGAACACAATTGTTCACTTCTTCAATTAGGTCCTGAAGTCATGAACAGTATTACAGTAGATCCATTTGTAATATCTGTCAAATCATGCAGAAAACCTGAGTGTTGAACATTAGCCTGAAGTGGCCATAATGTGTTTTCTTGGTGTGGAATCAAATATAAGACTCAAAAACCAATAATCAAGGCTTACTGCAGTAATTATTTATTTAACAGTATGCACTGGAGGCATTTCCTCCAGAAAATAATGGGACAGACTCCTACAGAGAAAAAGAATGCACTCATATTTATATATTTCAGGAAAGAAGGAGAAAATGATACAGTCATACATATACATAGGTAGTTGATGAAGTAAGCATAAATATTCATAATTAGCAAACCTCAAGTTACTTCCCTGCCTTTCTACTGTTACTATCTATCCTCAAGAACACGGGTGTCAAATTTGCCATATCACGTGATGTGTCGTGATGTATCGTGACTTTTTTTGCATTGCTGGAGCCGGGGTGGGCGCAGCCTCCATATGGTGCAACCGGCCCATGGGCCGGCAGTTTGACACCCCTGCTCAAGAAAGAATTATGAGAACTGAGCACTTCAAGATTGCCTCAATTACCATATATTCTTTCTTTGTTTCTATCTTGGTAACACGCTCCACTCTCCAAATAACTTGTTTTCCTCACATTGTTTTTTGCTGCTGATTCCCAACTTCAACTGATACATCCACCAGGACTCTGTCTGGAGTAGGATAATACAGTGTTAGTATTCTGCTCAGCGCTCTACTCACAAGTTGCCTGCAGGTTCCTGCGGGTTCCCGCCTGATTGCAAGGAACTGCCCCTTCCTGGATCACATGTAGTTGATCTCATGGTTTCTCCTTGTCCAGAGAGGTTTCATTTGTGGGAGAAGCTTGCATCATCCCTACTGCTTCCCGGAAGTGTGTTAATCTGACAGGTTTCTACCTGGAAGTCAATAAGGGAGACCCACTATAGTCTTGATGATAACTCTGGCTTGCAGAAGAATAGCTACAGTTATTGGCCTTCTTAGCAACACTTTAACTGGGATCTTCCATGCCTAGGGAAATATGATGAATACCAGCTGTCATGTATTGCAGTCTTACAATTGATCCTGGAATGTACTTTTAGGCTGTCTTTTAACTAAACACTATTTTAAGTTGATGTTCTTTCATTGTTTTATATTTTGTATTATTTGGGTGTTCATTTTTGTGGAAGTTGACTTTATCATTTTTGTACATTTTTGGAGATTGCTTGGGTGGAAGACTATGGCCATCATGTCGCTGTTGTGGATTATAAACCATGATTTGTAGTCTAATTGTTTGAAGCAGTTAACTGTGGTTTATTCAATAAACCATGGCAGCCCATGGTACGAATCAGGTCATTGAAGCTTAGCATGGGCAGCTTTCCTTATCTTTTTTCCATTTATTCCCATGAAGGACGATGCTACTTGAGTTGTTTCTATCTGTTAGACACAACTAGCTTGGGTTTTGATATATTAATTTTCTGACCCTTGTTGCAGCACACAACCTATATAATATTTGCTGCTGGGTTCTCATCATCCATATGCCCATATATATATTCATGATGCAACATACAGTATCTTTTGAGACTAAGTATCCATAAAGATATTAATTAATCAAGGGGCTATCACATATCTAGGTTTTACTCTCTGCCTATTCACTTTATCATATGCTTTCTCTAAATCCACTGATATCTACATTGTCTTACATTGTCTATGCCCTGCCCCTTTTCCAAAATGCTGATGTACACAACTCCATGTTATTATGACAAGGATTTTTTTTACTCACTTCTCTTCCTCCCTTCCATGCATTTGTTTTGACCTGCTGAAAGATAATCTGGAGTGCCCAGCATAAAGTTAAACTATGTTATCATAATTTGCTCCTTTAGCTTTTTTTATTACCAAGCCAGCAAATGTTTTCAGCAGCACAAACTGGACATAAGAAAAAACACATTCAGCTAAAACTTTCTGTTAAATAAGCTAAGGCACTGAAAAAAGTAATTTCTACACGTATGACCATTGCAGCATCCCCACAGTCACATAATCAAAATTTGTGTGCTTGGCAATTGACCTGTATTTACAACAGCTGCAGCATCTTGGGGTCATGTGATCACCATTTGTGACATTCTCAAGTTGTTTTTTGCCAAGCAAAATCAATAGGGAAGCCAGATTCACTTAACAACTATGTAATTCACTAAACAACTGCAATAATTTGCTTAACAACCTTGGCAAAAATGTCAAAAAAATGAGTGTAATTCATTTAGCAACCATCTTGCTTAACAACAAATATTCTGGTCCCAATTAGGATTGTAAGTGGAGGTTGTAAGTGACCACCAAAGGCTTCCCCCAACCCACTGAGATATATCATGCTTCCCCCTCCCCCCCTCTTGCCTGACTGGGTCACCTACCTTACCTAGATCTGAATGATCAAAGGAGCTATCTCCTCTCCAGCCTCTCTGGCATGGTTTCGCCTTCAGCAAAGGCTTGCTGAGGCCTGCAGAGACGATAGATTGTGTCCCTATATGCTCCGGTCATGTTTGCCAAAAGGCCTGGAGAGATGCGTGCACCCCTCCCAGCCTCCGTTCTCGGTGGCATAGGCTTTTTGCAAAGATGGCAAAAGGCTTTGCAAACAGAAGGAAGGTTTTGGTGCTTCAGGCCTTTCCTCCATTTGCAAAGCCTTTTGCCGTAGATCTCGTCCAGGTCTCCGTTTCCAGAGAACAAAAGCCTAAAGTACTGTAAGATCACGCAAGATCAGTAGCACGAGATCTTGCACTACTGATCTCACGTGATCTTGCAGTACTTTAGGCCTCCATTCTCTGTGACCGCACCGAAGGGCTGAAGCACCGAACAAGGCCAAGAAACCGAAGGCTTGCTAGATCTTTGCAAGGTGAGTATGCACGGATCCAGTGCCTGTGGAGACCTGGCGGGGAGGGAGGGAAATGGCAGAGTGAATGTTGCAACATTCATAACTTTGGGACTGGTCGTAAGTATTGGGAGGGGTTATGTTGTAACTTTGAACAGTCGCTTAGTGAACTGTTGTAACTGAAGGATTACCTGTATTGAAAGATCCTTATGAAAGTTTCACTGTTGGTGCATTAATTTTTTAAAATTTTCATTATATACCACAGATGACCAAATAGAAGAGGATTGTGCAACAAAAGACATTTTGTCTTTTTTACAGTCTGTTTCTATCAACTCCTTATACTTCCTTGAATGATTCATCCAAAATCATCTATATACTGAAACCATTTTCCACTTTACTAGTTCAAGAAGCACCAAAGGCCCAAATCAAATGCATTGGAATCTAATGTCATCTGTTTCTGGAAGACACAACTTATTCTTGTGGCCTATGAATTGAACTTACTGACATTTATTCATAGGAAGAAGAGCCCTGCTAGATCAGACAAAAAGCCAGTTAAATTTTATTTGATTCTGATGTTAGGCGGTCATAAGACTCTCTAGAAAGGCCACTAACAGTACACAAAGATAATAGCCCTCTTCTGCTCCTAATTTAGAACAAAGTATATTAAGCACTTTTGATCCTAGAAGTAATATACAGTCACTATGTCTACTAGATCCTGGTAGCCTTAGTGTGTGAGTGTTATGCCTTTGAGTCAGTCTTGACTCCTGTGTCTACCTGGACAAGTCCCTGCAGTTTTCCTGGTAAGATTTTGGAAGTGGTCTGGAAGTGGTCTGCCTTTGCCTGCTTCCTAGGATTGAGAAAGAGTTACCAGTCCAAGGTTACCCATTGCTATGATGCCTGCTAGCTTCTATCGCTCATCAACTTGCCATAGATAAGGGGGGAGGGGTAGAAAGCGAAGGGAGGGAATGGAATGCCAAGAAGCAGTTCATGGACTGTGAGATCCTGCACCATGCCAATGTCACTACCACATGTGCTCAATGGAGAAGTGAACTGTTCCCATAACAAAAAGAAATATTATGATTGGACAATGTGAACACCTGGTGGGTGGGGCCACAAGAATCTGCTTAACTAAGTGAGCTTTCACGCGGGAAAACTCAGAGCCGGTTTGGCTTCTTCAGTTCCAAGATGGTGTATCCAATAAAGTTTTACCTTATGGGACTCAATTGCCTTGAGGAATTCTTTTGTTGGGTTCACTAGTCGGATTGTTGACAGGGGAGCTATAATTCCCAGTCTCCCAGTCTCTAGCATGGTGCCTTAACCATTATATCAAATTATTTGTCTATGGTAGCCTTAGATTTTATAAATTCAAACCAACAAAATTAATGACCATCATCCCATCTTCCCAGACAGCCAAGTAGTTTTATGATATGTAAACAGATAATTCAGCCAAATATGCTGTGTACTTTAAAAAATTGTGTAAGTAAACAGTACTGTATGATCTTTCAGTTGACCCAGTATCCTTGCATAGGACATTTGGGCCTAGAGAATGTATGCCAAAAGGCTTGTATTTCTCATGACATAGCCAGTTCCTCAGCAAAAGTCTCAGAGTACTTACTGTTTAAACTTTTCTATATGTTTATTTGGGGAAGGGAACTTTGCAGAGAAAAGCCATATAAACTGATATGCCTGGATCTGTATGTACAGTACATCATGCTAAGCTGTAATGAAGTCTATTTGGCTTGGTTTAGGATATGGAGTGAATCCAGCCTTTCTAGTTTGTAATCCACTGTTTGTGGCTGGGATGAGCAATATGTGGGCCAACAGCATTGAACCAACTTCAGTTATGAACTTTCTTCAGCTAGAAAATGAAGTTGGGAACTGGGGTATGAGATAATGTACTCTTTGATTCAAGTGCCCTTGAAAACTGATATAGAAGGGAAAGAGAAGAATGCATCATGCTAAAGCATAGCTCATTTTAACCACAGTTTACTGAATTATAATAATTTCATTGACAAGATTAGGCCCTAATGCTAAGACATCTTTTTTGGAACTGAAGATCCCACTAATAGATTTTTAAAATAGCAAATACATTTCAGCTCTTAATACTTCAGAAAAATATTTTAGCAAGCAGTTGAGCTTTGAAAAGGTTTACAATAACAAAATCCAATTGTCATTATAGACAAAGATTAACACCATCATCCTAAAACTCTTCAGATGATGAAAATGGCATTACATCGGATTTCATAAAAGAAATGGAAAGAAATTAGTGAGAAATAATTCCAAGGAGAACAGCAAAGCTGATTAAAAATTTTTACATGTTTATATATGTTTTATGAATCCTGATGTCTAATTTAGTTCAATTCACTATATCACCTAGACACCCTATTTCTAGGCTGCATACACAAGGTTTTTCATAGGAGGAAAGTCTAAACAATTGTGTATTTTAACAGAGAATCGAGAACATTAAAAAGAACATGGTGATGGTCCAAGAGTAAGATAAAAGAGAGAAGGATTGTTCCCAATAGTCAGCTAGTACACAATATGAGGCATTAAGATTGAAGATGCAGGAAAGAAGATTTCAGTTATGTATTAGAAGAAACTTCCCATGAGTGAATATTGAATTACTTCACAGTCTCACTTCCACAATTCCAGAGGCAGGTTTATGGTCCTTGAAGGCAAAGAATGGGTGTGAATTGAGGTACCTTTTGTAGTAAATTGTATATAGAATTTACAATGTAGAAGTTGAAGGAATGGGAAACAGGGATAGGTATGCTCAGCTCTAGGGCTGTATAAGGAATGCTCCATCTAACAAAAATCTTTCCCAGATCCTTTTTTTCTGATTACGTATTGCAGTTTTCCCATTCTTGGGCCACCTAGTGTGTTGGAACACTAAATCCTCAAACTCTTAACACATTTAAAGACACCAGATTTTGTTGTGTTGCCTCCTGTTACAGGTAGTCCTTGACTTACAACCACTTGTTCAGTGACCGTTGAAATTACAACAGCACTGAAAAAAGTGACTTTTAACCGATTTCACATTTACAACTGTTGCAGCTTTCCCTGTGGTCACCCAATCAAAATTGGGATGCTTGGTATTTAGGACAGTGGCTGTGTCCCAAGGTCACGTGATCATCTTTTGTGACTTTCTGACAAGCCAAGTCAATGGGGAAGCCAGATTCATTTAACAACGGTGTTACTAACTTAACAACTGCAGTGATTCACTTAACAACTGTGGCAAGAAAGGACGTAACATGGGGCAAGACTCACTTAACAACTGTCTTGCTTAGCAATGAAAATTTTGGACACAGCTGTGATTGTAAGTCAAGGACTACTTGTATTATTTGTGTTTCTCAAATGCACTAAATATGTATGTGCCTGGCTAGAGAGCTGCAGTTGATTCCTAGCATTAGTTGTGTGTGTTGCAAAAGCATTGTGGATAATCGTGATAGCTGTAGTGGATTCATCTAGCATTCTTCCTCTGTCACGAATTTATTAGACAAGATGCTCTTTTTCCATCTTCCATTAAGGTTCCATCTTTAACAGGATTGTATTTACCTGTCTTCTGTTGTTGCAATGATAACAATAAAGCTTTATTTACGGTTGCCCCAAACACTCAAAGATACAATTCCTACAGTTTAGCTGTAAGAGTGGAACGACTTGCCTCCAGAAGTTGTGGGTGCTCCAACACTGGAGATTTTTAAGAAGAGATTGGATAACCATTTGTCTGACATGGTATAGGGTTTCGTTCCTGAGCAGGGGGTCTCTTCCAACTTTGTTATTTTGTTATTATCCCCTCCAAAATGGCTGCTTTTAAAAAGTCAATAAAAATTAAATAAGACCTTCACAATGAGCCAGTGTCACCATCCCACCAACTCAATTTTCTATTTTCTGTTTAAAATAAATTCCATATAAATAATAAAGCTTTTTCAAATTTCCCAAGGAGTTTTTTTAAATGTTAATATATATTCAGATATCTTGCAGTATTGTTATTGTTCCCACTCAGAGGAGATTAGATTTAACTGGATAAAAAGTGCATTTACTCTGTAACTGGGATCATAGCTAAACAAATTAGATCTATTCACTGTACAGTACATGCAGTGGGTTTCCTGCGTGAACAAGGAGTTGACTAGAAGATCTCCAAGGCCCCTTCCCACTCTGTGATTCTGATATGATCCTTCGACAAGCCTAGTCTTGAATTTTGTGCCATTGATCTTAAAAGTATGTGAACCTGGTTTTATTTGGGACGGTACATACAAAATCCAAACGGTGCAATTTTAAAATGCTGTGTCTTTAGCTAGCATCTTTGGAAATGAATCCAAGTTTTTTACTTTGATTAAAATTAGGAAGAGCTACCAGGGGCGGGATAATGCTGCTTTTCCTGGGCTGGAGCTAATCTGCAGCCAGTCAGTTTGCCATCCCCATGCTAGGAAAGCATCTAAGCATGCATAGTAAACAGCTACTATAACATCAGTTGGGGGAACAATTACTTTTGGCAGCTGTTATCTTTCTATACTTTATGAGGAAGTAATGATACCCTGTTGGTAGATAAGATAGTCAAGTACTGTTGAACTATAAACCAGAGGCAGCTGCCTGTATTCTCTCAGGGTGGATAGATTAGAAACAATCGTTTAGGATTTGTTCTCCATGATTTTCTCCTATAATCATCTTTTCTTGCTCCATTGGCAGGTGGATAATGGTAGTGCAAAAAGGAAAACTCAGATACTGGAAATCTTTCAAATTTTTCTTATTTGAATGGTTTGAACAACTCTCTAAAGTTTCCATAAGATTCTCAATAAATACTCCTTTTATTTCCTTGTATTTGTTAGGACAAAGAATGCAGTACTGCTCAATAATCTTTCCTTGCTTTAAGCCTTTCATATTAAAAAAAAACCCCACTCACTGTAATAACCAACTCTGAAAAACACTAATGTTATATGTCTTACTATAATATAGTACAGGTAGTCTCGACTTACGATGATTCGTTTAGTGACTGTTTGAAGTTGCAACAGCATGGAAAAAGTGACTTATGACCATTTTTCACATTTGTAACCATTGCAGCATCCCTTATGGTCACATGATCAAAATCTGGGCTCTTGGCAATTGGCATGTATTTATAACAGTTGAACTGTTCTATGATCACCATTTGTGACCTTACCAGCCAGCTTCTGACAAGCAAAGTCAATGGGGAAGCCAGAAGTGCTTAACGACATGATTCATTTTACAACTGCAGTGATTTGCTTAACAACTATGGCAAAAAGTCATAAAATGAGGTACAACTCACTTAACAATTGCCTCGCCTAACAACAGACATTTTGGGCTCAGTTGTGGTTGCAAGTAGAGGACCATCTGTAATTATGAATACAAATTTCTCTGTCATGGATTTGAGGCTAATCTGCTTCAACAGAAGCATTCCATAAAAACAATGCTGTGGGAGCAAAGCGATGGCAAAGAACATTATGAAGAAAGGATACTGTATGAGAAATGACTTTGCTATACAGTGACTAATGATGACAAGCACATGAGAAAGTGGGTAATGCTTGGAAGGGATCGTGGTATCCTGTGCGGTCCTGTTCTGTGTTATTATTTGTCTAAGTTTGTTTTTATCAGCTATTTGGAAGCTCTAAAATCCAAGCTATAAACCTGAGGTCAAAGACGCCATCTAAAGAAGAGGGAGTCAGGCTATTCTCCAAAGCACCTGAAGACAGGACAAGAAGCAATGGATGGAAACTAATGAAGGAGAGAAGCAACCTGGAACTAAGGAGAAACTTCCAGACAGTTAGAACAATTATTATGTTGTTGCAGATGGAAACTTTTTTTTCCTCTGTCAAGGATTGCTGTTGCAAAACAATAAACATAAAATATCTGAAAATAAGTGAGATGGGGGATGTAAAAACCTGTAGAAAACAGAAAGCCTTCCATGGAAAATAGTATCTCTTATTTCAACAGAAACTTTGGCAGGAGTCCTTGGAACTTGCAAAATAGTTTGGGGAATGCTGTATGCTGTCTGAAAGCCAGCAGTTCCACATCCCTAGACTTGAACATTCATGGTAAGGTAAGGGCTCACCCTTTCATGAACATCCCTCTTGGCTATTCTCCCTCCTCTGACTGAGTTCCTACCCTCACACAAAAGCAAAGGAAATGGTTTCAGGGGTTGCTGTTGAGGCAGCAAGGAGCAAGGAACAGGAGGCTTAGGTGTCAATCCTCGGCACCACTTCTCACTGTGATGACCTTTACCATTATGGTGGAGGTTACTGGTAGGGATACCAACCTTGTGGAATATTCTACTGGACCCAAAATAAGGCGGCTTTGGCTGCTGGTCATGGTTCTGTTCTCTCTGGCAGCCAAAGCAGAAATGACAATGAAGTCACAGGACCCTGTCTCTTTTGTCTCTGCCTCAACAAGATTCAAACTGGGTGAGAACAAGGCCCCTATGGTCCTGCCATGGACAAATGGAGTTCCCCAAGTCACCAAACTTCCTCACTCTCTTCCTTCATGTCACATGGTGTATTTATATAGAGGAGGGCTTACTCTGTTTTAAACTGGAAATTATTATGTTCCTGCTGGATTCTTCTATTAGAAGTAAGTCTTCATCTTGGTTCATCCAAGCCGGGAATAAATAAGCAACAAGGCAACTGCTTTGGGAAGATGGATACAGTTTATTGAAGAAGCAGAAAGAGCAGAGCAGAGAAGGGGGTGAGCACATGGGCAGTAGCTTTTTATACCCTCTCTAGCCTTTTGTTTGGAAGTTTCCTGTTCCTGTGGCATGAACTTTGAGGCTATTTCCTATATCACGTATTCTGACCTGAGTTTAGGTGTGCCTCTATGGCAGCGGTTCTCAACCTTTTTCATGCCGCGACCCTGACCTGCACCGTGCATGCACGGCGGCCCGCATTGCGCATGCGTGGCAGCCCGCATCGTGCATGTGTGGCATGATGGCCCGCATCGCGCATGCGCGGCACGACGGCCCGCATCGCGCATGCGCAGCACGATGGCCCGCATCGCGCATGTGCGGTGCTACCCCGTGCATGCGCGGTGCTGCCCCCTGCGCCGGCCGAGGGGAAAAGGGAAAAAAATGGCGGACTGCGTTGTTTGGCGACCCCGTGAAGTGGTCATTCGACCCCAAATGGGGTCGCGACCCACAGGTTGAGAACTGCTGCTCTATGGTATGGTATACTTGATGGTAATGGGTTAGTCCTATTCTGTCCCAAAAGTAATATTATTATTATTATTATTATTATTATCCTGCTTCCCTGGTGATGGGCTAATGACTCTTAAGAGTTTCTTTGTTTTCTTGAGTTCCTTGGCTCCAACCTTCCTGATGGTCTTACATCTGCATTTGTATAGGGCTGGCTCTTGCTTGGGGCAGAGAAATTTGGGGCCAGGTTTGGTTTCTGCTTTTAAAAATCCTTTTGAGGAAAAATATATTTTTCTGCCCTTTTAATATTTCCTTCTCTGGGGCTGACTTCCCTCACTTCGATGTAGCCTCAGCCTGTCTCAGTGGCTGGCTGGCCTCAAGATGGAGGCTCTGATGTGAGGACAGCTAGGGCAAGAGAGCTGAAGGGATAACTCTGACCATGTCTAATTCAGTTCAACTTGTCTTTTGTGTTATGCAGATGTGGCCTTGCATGAGGAATTAAAACACATCAAATTTTAATTTCACATTCAATTAATTAAAGTTATATACCTTGCACGTCCGCATTAGATGTTTCTGAGTCTTTTTCTAGGGCAGGAAAAAAATAATCCAAACACATTCCCAAACTGTACAAGCATGGAGTAAGATGTGTTTGTTGAAATAGTGTATTGCATCATTTTTCATGATAGCAGTAATTATCCATAATGGAAATTCTAACAAATTGCAGGGGTCAAATGCATCAAAATAATATATAATCATTTTGATCTCAGTGAAAGCCCTAATCCTGTTATTCCAAAACTTATTCAAATGATAGAGACTCCTGGACCATAAGGAAAATATTGAATCTACAAGATAAAAATAGGAGTCTTTGTCCTTTGGTCAGTTGCAGGCTTCCAGCTTCCACCTGAAAATAAAACGCCTCCCTTTATGCTGACCTGCAAGAATTCTCTTGTTAATTATGCCCTTGTCCATTTGCTATGAGCGCTGGTAATTTATCACAAGCTAGAAGATGATTCCCCTCTGCTCTCTCAGCACTATCAGTGTGAACTATTGCCCTACAAATTTAACTCTTCTTCATTTCATTATCCAGCTAATACATGCTTATCTATGAGGAAGGAAAAAGATGGTTTACCTATAACCATTTCAATCCACTCCGTGGAAAGGGAATACAGCGTCCTAAAACATCTACAGAATTACCTGAAAAGGAGAAAGTATATGAAAGCTATTATTTAATTAAGAATCAGATTAGGTTTGGTAGCTATAATAGATGACATATACTATGTCCCTTTGAAGACTGGGTTTTTTGCCTACTTCTGGGTTCCACTGCACTTATTTCTTGGTTCTGTTCAAACTTGTCTTACTGTAGCCTCCAAAGGAGGGGGGGGGGAATAGAAAAAAAAACTTCAAGTGTAGAAAGCCAGGGCTATGACTTCTAATAAAGAACAATTACTATATATCTTATTTCTAGTCTCACAAAGAAGTGAGAATTGCTACTTCAAAATAAACTTGTGAGGCAGCAATAAAAAAGATGGACAAATGCTTTTTTTTTTTTGCAGTTTCTGTTTACCTTGATTTTAAGCCCAGCAGTTTGGTCAATAATCTTTAATATACATCCAATGTTGTTAGTCCCTCTGATCTCTAATTCATAGATGGCAAATTTAATGAAATATACTTTAAGTATATATTGCAGTCACACAACATGTGTGGTGCTCTGGCTTCTATTTCACAGCTGGAATGAAAAAGATGTTCTGAATTCAGCACATACCTTTGTATTTCAGTTCAGTTTATAAATCCTGTTTCTAACCCAACATCAGTTGCCTCATAATATATATACATTGTTTAAAAAAATGCAATAATCCAGCCAAGATTAATAGACAAAAGCTCTCATTTTGGGAGAGGCAAATTGGGAGTGCAGTTGGTTGAGTAAACCCATATGGGCTCCAACTGCATCATTTCTATCAGTTGAAAAAAATAGTACGAATAGCTAGAAACCAACTTTTAATGGCATTTATCAATAGATTTTTTGCTTTAAAAAAGGAATTAATTGTGTGAGGCAGAAGAAACTGACGAATTTTCTAAAACTGCAAGACTTTCATATTATAAATTATCAAAAGGAGGAAAATAATTTAAAACATCTCTTGTTTATACTACAAGAATAATATTGACAAAATGTCTATGAAAAATAAATTGAAAAGTCAGTTATCAAAGAATTTAATGATCAACATAAGTGTTCTTACTCCCTTTGAATGCCAGATCAGCAAACAGGATTCCAAGATTTAATTATTTATGAGAGTGATAGTTCAACACATATTAACAAAACACACATGAACATGATTATTTTTCCCTGCACTATTAACTAAATTCTCTCCAAATGCATGAACAAAGATAAGGAAGGATGATGGAACACTGAAATAGACTTGCTAATGTGTATGGTACTTCTACCATCCTATCAAGAAGTTCTGTTCAGCAATCTGCTAGCTGTCACAGAATGGGGATTCTCTTGTATACTATCCATGCTGTTGGCTAAGGAAGTAAAACAAAAATGGGTTCCATGTTTTAAAAAATATTAATTCTCACTATTACTTTGAAATAACCTTATCCTTAGCTTTTAATCTATACAGGTAGTCCTCAATTTACAACCACAATTGAGCCCAGACATTATGTTGCTAAGTGAGAAATTTGTTAAGTGAGTTTTGTCCCATTTTACGACTTTTCTTGCCACATTTGTTAAGTGAATCACTGCAGTTGTTAAATTAGTAACACGGTTACTAAGGGGGTTGAACTAGAGGACCTCCAAAGTCCCTTCCAACTCTGTTATGTTGTTATTATCTCTCCGCAAATGGCTGCTTTTAAAAAGTCAATAAAAATAAAATAATGAGCCAGTATCACCATCCCACCAAGTCTATTTTCTATTTATTATTTAAAGTAACTTTCATATAAATAATAAACTTTTTCAAATTTCCCCATGAGTCTTTTAAAATGCTAATATATATTCAGAGATGTTGCAGTATTGTTATTGTTCCCACTGAGAGGAGATTGGATTTAACTAGATAAAAAGTGTATTTACTCTGTAATTGGGGTCATATCTAAACAAATTAGATCTATTCACTGTACAGTATGTGCAAAGTGAAGTACAGTAAAATAGATATAATTCCTTCACTCTGCAAAATGAATGATATCATTTACAAAAATACATGCAATTCCATGGTACATAAACCAATGTTATTAGTTGCTGCTTAAAAGTGCTATTAGCTGTTGGAGAGCAGCCCATATTGCCCTATTTTGATCCTTGTGCAGAACACAGTGAGGCCATAGGGCTTTGGCAGTGCTCCCAAATTGCTACCAAGTCCCTATGAGCTCATATCATCATTAAACCGGTTAGCTCAGTTGCTTTACTTGTAGCTCAATTATGTCTCAATACAACTTGATATTGAATCCCTGAGAATTTTCTCCACTGGTAGGAACTCCTGTCGCTCTTGGCTTCTCAGCTCTTTACCATTCAATTCAATTCAATTCAATTTCTATAGCAATAGTAATAGCACGTATATACCGCTTCACAATGCTTTTAAAGCAGGCATGTCAAACTGCCGGCCCATGGGCCGGATGCATCAGGACGAAATCGCGCCCACCCCATTGCTGGCAATGGGGAAAAAGTCGTGATACATCACGCGATGTCATGTGACATCGTAAGTTTGACATGCCTGCTTTACAGCCCTTTCTAAGTGATTTACAGAGTCAGCATATTGTCCCCAACAACCTGGGTCCTCATTTTACCAACCTGGGAAAGATGGATCGAACTCCTGGCAGTCGACAAAGTTAGCCTGTGATACTACATTCTAACTACTGCATTCCCCCATAGCTCTTATAGCTGCCTATCTCAGCCAAGTGACTTTCAGTGGTGAAATATTCTAAAACAATTAAAAACAGTACAAAATAAATATATATATATATACTAGTTGGGAAATTTATCATAATAATTGTCAATAAAGCCAACAAACAGGGTGCTTAAGAAATTTGAGATCCCAGAAGCAGGTACATAGAAAATTTTTTAAATTTTTTCCTGAAAGATCAACAAGGAATGGTACAAATACAGAATTAATATTCCTTAAATGGGTGGATAACCAAATTTTCACCTATAAGCATCAGTTTGGATTTGGACCAGTTAATAAGAGTATTCTGCTATTTTATTAAAGGCACCTGTCTTTTGCATCAACATTGGGATAGTAGTATGAAGTTTAGACATAAACAAATAATGTAATTTGAAATAAATTTGTGTTCAACTGTATTAGATCTCCCTATATTGTATAATAACAGAAACCAAGGATTCTACATAAATTAAAAAGCAACGGTGAAAATGGACATCCTTGGCTAGTTCCTCTAAATGGTGGAAAATTAGGAGAGGATATGTCATTAATTTTTACTTTAAATGTAAGGAACTCATATAATGCCTTAATCAATTTATGAATTCCAAAGGAAATTCAAATCTATTTAGTACAGCAAACATTTATTGTTTCTGTATTTTATCAGAGACATTTCCAGCATTAAATAAAATTACAAACAGATCTATCAGTTCTACAACTAATCTAATCTGCCATTTGCCTAATTTGTATAAACCCTGCTTGTTCATTCTTAATAAATTATATCACTTGCTGTAATAAATTATATCACTTAATAAATTATATCACTTGCTGTAGTCCTTGACTTACAATAGTTCATTTAGTGGCCATTCAGAATGGCACTGAAAAAAGTGACTTTTGACCGTTTTTCACAGTTACAACCTTTCCAGCAGCCCCATGATCACGTGATCAAAATTCAAATGCTTGGCAACTGGTTCATATTTATGACCGTTGCTGTATATCCAAAGGTCAAGTGATGCAAGCAAAGTCAATAGGGAAGCCAGATTAATTAACAGTCAGGTTACTAACTTAAAAACTGCAGTGATTCACTTAACAACTGAGGCAAGAAAGGTCGTAAAATGGAGCAAAACTCACTTAACAAATATCTCATTTAACAACAGAAAAGTTGAGCTCAATTGTGGTTGTAAGTTGAGGACTATATTACTTCTAATACCATTTTCTTGAGCACAGGTTCTCCTCAGAGCTGTGTCCTAAGTCCGCTGCTGTTCACCCTGTTGACCCATGACTGTTGTGCTAGGTTTGCCACCAACCATATTGTGAAGTTCGCAGATCATACAACAGTAGTGAGCCTTATTCATGATGTCAGAGAGTGCTTACCACAAGAGGTTGAGGGGTTGGTGAACTGGTGTAAGAACATCCTAGTTTTAAATACCAGAAAAACCAAAGAGATCATTGTCGATTTCAGAAAAGGCAGGCACAGCCACACTTCTCTGTGCATTAATGATTCACCTGTGGAAATGGTTACCAGCATCAAATTCCTGTTAATAAGTAGGCTGGCTTCACCGCTCAACAGCAAGACATATTGATATGTTATGTATATGTAGGGGTATAGGTCTATACATATGTTGTATATAGCATGTATATGTGGTATATAGTATGATTAGGTGTGTGTCATGTATGTGTTCACTTTGAGAGCGGGCAACTAAATTTCATTTTGGATGTGTGTCGTTGTGCCCACAGTAAAAAATGACAATAAAGGTTATCTTATCATCTTATCTTATCTTTCCTAAAACTGGTATTGAAATCTTTGTATTGGCATTAATCAATGAAATAGGATAATAATTAGTACACTAAGTATAATCTTTATTTGTTTTTGGTATAACTGTAATATAAGCCTAATTAAACGCAGGTGATAACATCCATTTAAAGTCTAGGAATGTGTATATCAAAAGAAAGAACTCAGTTAGTGGCATGTAATAAAATATAGAGAAGTTTTTTTCAGATATCGAATGATGGGGATCATCAGCCTTTGAGGAAAGATGAATACTCTAAAAATGAATATTATTCCCAGATTAATTTATAAATCCAGTTTATATTTCTGGAAAATATTTTCAAAATATACATTCTTTGTTTAGAAAATTTCTTTGGTGTTCTTTAATTATAAGAATATCTTTAGCAAAAGTTTAATTACCAGTAAGTGAGGGAGGATTCAGCTTTCTGAATCTGGAGTTATATCATCATGCTTACCTATTGTCAGATGTTAAATATTGGAAATCAACAATTGGTGTTAATTTTCCAATTTGGGAATTTTTGAACAAACTTATATAGCACTTTTGATTGGATGGACACTATTAGGATACAAACATACAGTACTAAAACTCTTAATATCTCTGGAAATAGTTATGAGCTAGAAAATTATGGAAGTTAGTATTAATAAAACACTTATTAAGTGAATCACTGCAGTTGTCAAGTTAACAACATGGTTGTTAAGCAAATCTTGCTTCTCCATTGACTTTGTTTGTCTGAAGGATACAAAAGGTCATCACATGATGCAGGGATACTCCAACCATCATAAATATGAGTCAGTTGCCAAGCGTCTGAATTTTAATCACATGACCCTGGGGATGCTGCAATGGTGGTAAATGTAAAAAATGGTTATAAGCCACATTTTCCAGTGCTGTTGTAATTTTGAATGGTCACTAAACAAACTATTGCAAATGGAGGACTACTTGTATAAAAACATCATGGGGGAAAAGTGATCTTCATCTGCTGTAAAATTAATTGTAACCATTCTACCTTTTAAGAAAAATAAAAACTTGGGATAAAAAAGGACACAATATACAATCCTAATCTAATGAAACACCATTGCATACACCCAAAAACGGCTTCTACCCACTTCTTGGCAACAAACTTGGCAAATTAAAACATGCACATATGCTAGGAAGATCCAGTTTACATTCTGGCATGTCGTCCTATTTTCCTGGTTTTAAGTTAGAAACCGGTGACTACTGCAGATTAACTGTTTTGAGTGTTCAGAAGCCCTCAGTATTATAAAATGAAATAAAAGGAGTGATAAAATTATTTTACATAAATAATGTACCCCAACTAACCAAAACTCTGGAAACAAAGTCCTATTTCTGTTGCACCTTAAAGTAATGCTTTAATGGTAACTTCCTGACAGTGAGGACAATTAACTGATGGAACAGCTTGCCTCCAGAAATCATGGGCGCTCCATCACTGGAGATTTTAAAGAGGCTAGACCAGGGATAGGCAACCTTGGCTCTTTTATGACTCATGGACTTCAACTTCCAGAATTCCTGCTGGCTCAGGAATTCTGGAAGTCCACGAGTCACAAAAGAGCCAAGGTTGCCTACCTCTGGGCTAGACAGTCACTTATCTGAGATAGTATAGGTCAGGGGTGTCAAACTCACAATGTCACGTGACGTGTCCTGACATATCGTGACTTTTTTTCCATTGCCGGCAATGGGGTGGGTACGGTTTTGCCATGACGGTCCTTGGGCCGGCAGTTTCACACCCCTGGTATAGGTCCTCCTGCTTGAGCAGGGAGCTGGACTAGAAGATCTCCAACGTCTATTCTATTCTATTCTATTCTATTCTATTCTATTCTATTCTATTCTATTCTATTCTATTCTATTCTATTCTATTCTATTCTATTCCCCTGACTCATGAATTGTCCATTCTGATCTGCCTGTGCTGTAGAGCACTTTGGACAATGATTGCTCTCCAACCATTTTGATTAGCTATACCAGTTTCCATTTCTTCCCGGGCAATTCTTATGTTTTGCATTCTATAGTATTTTTTGCTGCTTTTTGGAAGGTCTGCCTCGCTTTCTTTTCCCTCTAGGTGGTATCCAGTACATAGGTGTCTTGGGACAGTAATTTGTCTGGCTAGTGCAGTATGTGGCCATTAAAGTATATCCTGCTGCCTATTAAAATATCCTGTAGCATGATTGGTTTTTTGCACAATCTCATTATTAAATCAAAGTAGCCCCAAGGACCTTTCATAAGCAGCACCAGTGGAAAACATTGAAATTTTTTTTGTGCTATCCATGTTATTATCTTCCAAATTTCACTAGGATATATTGTTGTTAGAACAATAGCATTGTAGTTTGATTTTTATTGCAGTCTCAATAGTTGATGAAATTTGGCACATTTCTTGGGATTACTTATTAATAATATATTTTATTAATATTTTTGGATGCTTTTTCAATCCTATAGTTAGCAACTGCTGCATCTATCATTAGAAATTATAGGCAGGTTAACTGACAACCACCAATACATTTCCCTGAGCATTACCAATTTCAATGGTTCATTTTTTCTGGCTACCAGTTTTGGATTAGCAGTCGTGTTCTGTAGCTTGCCATAGTTGTTTGTCCACTGCACCCATCAATCACTCAGGCAGATGCAAAACACCTTATTAGGGACAGCTCCAAACAGTGCTATTGCTCTTATTTGGTAATTGACAATAATTTCTTTTCTCCACTCACCTGAGGTGTGTTCTATTCACCATCATTCATCCATCAGTCATGTTAGTTCTTCCCCTCTTTATTGTACTTTGTTGTTTAGCCCTGTTCTTGCACTGCACTGTTCTCATCTACCTTTAGCAGTTCAACTGAACTGTACTAATATAACTATTCCATCAGAATTCTTTTGATAGCCTTATACTCACTTGTTTTTCAGCATGTTATCAAGCTAACTAAATGACTTTAACCATGATTGAAAAGGTTTTGTAACCTTAGAGTTCACAGAAAATCCACCTACTTTCATCCCAGTTGATCATTCTCATTCCTAAACCGTGTGCCAAAGTCTAATCTAATTCACAACTGCTTCATAAATATTATTGCTGTTGCTACTACCGTTGATTTAATATAAAGTGATGTACACACAGAGAGTTGACAAGTTCTGTTTAAAAGTGAATTCAACAACTGAACCTGTTTTTAGCCTGAAACTATGGTTGCTGTTCTCTCCTACCCTCATTTAAATGGTAACAATTCAAATGCTTTGTTTTTTTAAAGATACTCATACATTTTCCATATCTACATCTGGACTTGATGGACCTTGCAGCATATATTTTCCAATATGAAGAATACAATCTGCACCTACCTTAATTAATAATTAATAATTTAATTTTAATTTATTTTAACAGAATTTCTGTAGCCTATGTGGAAAATTGCAGTTCCTGTTACCCTTTTGAGCTAAAGATCTGTTAATATTCATTCGTAGAAAATTTCATGGAATCAGCAGAAGTAGTTGCTGAGTGAGTTCCCAGCACACTCCAGGCTTCTCTGCAGAGGATAATGTTTGGTTTCCAGGCAGAGTGCTGTACCTTCCTATTAATATTGGTGCATTTATTGATTGAACTGACTCAAGCTTCAAATCTATAGGGAAAACAATAACCACGAGTAATGTTCTCAATCAATCAAGCCTTCATGTTTATAGCAGTTAGCTTTCTCTGTTCTCACCATAATAACTGGACCTGAGCTAATGTGAATGAATAAAACTGTGTTTCCTTATAATTCAGAAATACTGTTTATGTTAAAAATATGAATTTAGTGAACCTACTAGAAATATGCAACATTTACTTCTTATATATCTGTGCCAAGCAAATGGAAGTAATAGGTAAAATTTGAGACATAAGAAAAATGTGGATTAAATGAGAGATCTCCTAAATTTGGGGGGAATGTGGAAATGTAAGAAGCATGAGTTCCATCCTGAAATGGCTATTATGAGGTTATGATCTGTTATAACATATGTATTGAATATACTGTAAGTGACAAAGGAGCAATGAAAGAGACTAAGCAAGAAAATACATTTCAATGGACTCAGTAAGTACTGGCACTTTCCTGTTAAAGAATGGAGAACAAGGAGAAGTCATCTTTAACAATGTAATAGTTGTATTTGATAATCTTTGTGAATATCTTACTGCAGATTATTTGAGGATATGGTTTCTACCTTTTTTGTCCAAATATTTTATTGCATGTATATTATAATAGTATATGATAAGGAAATAAAGTAGTAAAGCATAATATTAAAATATTAGCATGCTCAAAGCATTATAGTACAAGCAATAAGATTTGTCCTCTACAGTAATGGAATTATACTTTAATGTCATCCTCTTATAAAAATTCAATTTTTAATGCTTACTATATGTTGGTAAAATTATGTTTTTTTTCTATTTGTAAGACAAACATATTTTCCAGTTTTATCTGAAACTTGCTCTCCATTAATGGAAATAAAATTAGACTAAAAATATTTTTTATCAAGTACCTTAAATTCTACCTCAACATAAAAATATCAGCAGTTTGAAATTTTATTAATGTATGTAACAAATTGCACATTTTCCCAACAGTTTTTTTTCTGTTGGATTGGATTAATATTTTCAGTTTTGTCTTGAAATATTAGATTTGTTACTAAAAATTAAATTATTTTTCTTTTTTGCATTTTGAAGTTTTTAAAAGTCTGGTTGCAATGAGAACCAAGAGAACTTGGAAAGTCACAATTAACATTGTATTTTCACCCTGCGTTTGAGTAGATTTGGACAAATGAACCTGTAAAAGCATTTAGAAAATGTGACATATAATTCAAAAAATAAAATAGGCCAGAAATACATTGTATTTTGTAAAAATAAAGTTTAAAATAGACAAATTACAATGGGAAAAAGTGAATATTGTAGAGAACAGGCAAAATCAGGAAACTTCAGTGAGTCTTTAAAAAGTGTCATTTCTTTATGAATACATATTTATATTTTTATATGTCACGTGGAAATGGTTGCTACTAGAATGGAACAGAACAGAATAGAATCTGGAAGGGATCTTAGAGGTCTTCTAGTCCAGCCCCCTGCTCAAGCAGGACAACCATACCATTTCAGACAAGTGACTGTCTAGCCTCTTCTTAGAAACCTCCAATGATGGAGCGCCCATGAGACTGTATAATACTGTAGTATGGAAGGCTGCCCTTCAGCGGCCCAAACTCATGTCATTTTCTAAAATAATTATTCAATTACCATATTAGGTCTCTTCTTTTACATTTGTAATCCTTGGGATTACTTCAAGTATGCTGATATCTCTTTCTTGGTCCTCAGGGGCCCTGTATGGTTTACACAGATTTCTTAATACTTATGCAGTAGTTTATAAAGAACCTGTGTATGCTTTTATTATCTTCCTTCCAAATGATCTTTTCAAGGCAGGACATATATTTAGTCTAATAAAATGATATCTTAACAAAATACAAAGGAAAGTAGAGCAATTCCATGACTCTGCTGAAATATTAGCTATCTTTCACTATCTCTCAACTAGTGGCAATAATTCCATTAGATTCTTTGAACTGTTTCTCTCATCTGAATGAGCTATTTGTTAGCAATTTTTGTGTATGTTTATAAGCACATAATAGATTCTTGGTGATAACCTTATGAGCCATAACAATATCACAATTAACACTAACATAAATCTAATGTTAATCTAACAAACTACAATAAAAAGGCATCTGCTCCATCATTGTTAAAAAATTCTAATGAAACATTAATCTTAAGACAACTGTTAGTTTACCATCAGAATGTGCCAGCCTGGCTTTGGGACAAGCCTGTTCTATAGGCCAGAAGCAATCACTTCACTGGACCAATAGCTTCTCCAATAAAAAACATACCAGGCAGATCAGCTTCACTTGACTTAATAGATTAAAACAAGATTTTAACTGCATCCAGAAATTAATTGTGAGTCAGTATAAAGCTCATTAGAACAGGTGCTATGTGCTTGTGATAACTTTAATCTGCTACATTTCGTACCATCTGAAGTTTCATGTAATTTTCAAAGATAATTCACTTACTTGTGATTAATTTAATTAATGTAATTTTTTAACATTCTCATACCACACTGAACCAGTCTCATGGGGTGGATTCATACAATCTACTAAATATGGTTGATTACAGGTAGTCCTCAACTTACAACCACAATTGAGTCCAAAATTTCTGTTGCTAAGCAAAACAGTTGTTTACTTTTGCCCCATTTTACAAGCTTTCTTGCCACAGTTGTTAAGTGAGTCACTGCAATTAAGTTAGTAACACTTTAAGTGAATCTGGCTTCCCCATTGACTTTGCTTGTCAGAAGATCGCAAAAGGTGATCCCATGATCCCATGTGATGCCAGTTGCCAAGCATCCAAATTTTGATCACATGACCATGGGGATGCTGCAATGGTTCTAAGTGTGAAAAACAGTCATAAGTCACTTTTTTCAATGCTGTTGTAACTTTGACTGGTCACTAAAACAATTGATTGTAAGTTGAGGACTACTGGTAGTATGTGATCTAGTTTGTCATCTGTCTGTAATCTAAACTTGGGTGTCTTGGAATTCCCCCCCCCTTCCTGGATCCTTCCTTGTGTGTTACGTGTTTTTTAGATTGTTAGCCTGACAGCGTGGACAGTCATAATGATAATACTATGCTATATAAGTAATTTGGGGAATCTTTTTTACTAAAAAGCTAGATAAAAGTGCTTTAAGAAAACAACTATGGAATTTCGTACATAATGTATTAATACTCACTATATTAATAGTTTTAAAAGAGGATTTTAGAAATTGAATATCAAAATTAATTAAGTACATAGTTTGATTATTCATGATTTATTGAATAAACCATTTTCCTGGATTTACAGTTTTCTAAGCTATGGACCAGATTTAAGAACAAATAATAGCTGGATAACACACTGAAAAAGAATTACATAATGATTACTAACATGAACTCACCTAGCATTTGCTTGATCTGGTGGTTGTTTATTACTTCTAGAACTACAGGTGAAAAATTAGAACACTAGTTATTGGTGATATAATATTAGTAGTAACCAGCTCTTGCCTTACTTTGCTTGGAGGCTTTAGAAACAAAATGCCTTTTGTTCAGAGTGCAGGACCCTTACCATTTTTTATTTATTCTGAGGCTCAGGCATAAATGCTGGTATGATTAGACAACAATGTAAAAAATGTATTAGCAAGCTGGTCTTAATTCAGTACAAAAATATGGTAGGAACAAAAAGAGGGAAGGATCCCAAAGTGGAATGTTGATTGTTGCAAGAAAAATCTATAGTTAAAGGAAGACAAATGGAATGAGGATATAATATTTTGACTGGATCACTAAGAAGATATCACATTTTATTTTACTAGTTCCACTTTGTAGGTAAACTATAAAATAAGTCAAATATTCAAATAAAACAAGAAATATAAACATAGTAGTTAAAATGAGTACATTTAGTGGTCTTTTTATGCATCAGTTATGAAAAGATCAAGACACTAAGGGTCATCCATTCCTGTTTGTTTCCTGTATCTAATAAATAACCATTGAAAATCTGGAGATCCTAGTTATAATTTTTAGATTTAGATCATTTTATTTTCAGGAGTTTACTGACATGTATAATAATTTTAACCTGTGATAAAATATATATTTTTTCTAATATCCTCCAAGTATCCTGTGAGGGCAGTTAAGGCCCCTACTCTCTCCAATTTTCTTGTTCCTTTAAATGTGATGCTGTCCAGAAGAATTCCTTTTCTTTAGCATGTCCTTCCTATTGTATTGACTATTAATAACTGTCATTAGCAGTAGTATAATATATAATAGAAGTACAATTAGAGAAGGAAGCAGCGAAAGGCTGGCCTTAGCTAACCTTGACAAGGCTAAGCAAAAGTTAGTTAGTACTTTGATGAAAGACCAGCAGGAAACCCGAGGATTTTGAGCTATACTGAGAAGCTGAACTTCATTCAACTTTAAATAAAAAAGCTAATTAATTTTCTTACAATTTGAATGCTTGAAATATTGATATCCTAAATTGGAAATAATTTTGATAGAAATTTATTTCTTTATTTTTTCTCTTTTAACAACAAAAAAATCATATTAAAAGAATTTTTAAAATCCTGAAAGAAAATAACTCTATTCCATATAGTTGTCAAGGAAAAAACACTACATAGGCTCAAATGAATCTTTTCCATTAGAAACTTAAGACATTACTATATCTGCAAATACCGGTAGCTACTATGGTGATGTGCCAGGTCTATTTTCTTTCTGTACATATGGTTTTTTTTCTAATATTTATTTAGGTGTGTAGGATGATAATAGTTAGGAAAGTGATATCTATAAAAGTGTATCTGGACCTTATGAACTGGCTAGTAGTACAGTATATCATTTACATATTGTACTCATAAAAGGTCTGTATTCAGAATTACAAGAACATTTAGTTCGGAGCTTAAGCGTAACATAACATACTGCCAAAATGTCTCCACATTTTTTTAGCTTAATTGGCACCATTTATTAACTTGTTCAATGCACCAAAATCTATTTTAGGGTAAAGTTGCTAGTTGGTTATGAACAATAACTCCATACTAAAACTTTCTAAAACATTGCTTTCCCTGATGCCACTGTTTTTCAAGCTTGATCTTAATGGTAGCGTCGATTTGTATGTTTAAAATACGTCTAGTCTGCGTGTTTGTTATATTAGTAAAACACATGACGTTTGGTTTTGGAATTTGTTCAGTTCTTTTTTGTCCCCGTTCTTTTTTTCCCTTCACTTTTCTCTCCAGATTTTAGTTACGTTACGTTCATCTGTCGTTATTTTAACAAGGTGAATCGCTGAACTGCCCGGGAAAGCCTACTTGTTTCAGATGAAATCGGGTTGGAGGAAAAGTCGAGTCCGCGGCTTGAGTTGAGTGTATTAGGAGCAGCCCCTTCGATTTGCCAAGCCGGAAAGCGACTCTTTCCTTGAGGCTGAAGCCGTGTAAGTGAAGGGTCAGCCTTTGGGGTAACAATGGTGCTGACGCGAGAAACAACGGTTGGAAAACCGTTTCATTCTCTCATAGGTGCTGAGGCACCAGGCTTTGGTGTCCGGTGAAAGTCGTTAGGCTGGCCCTGACAGAAGAAACTGTAAGCTAGACAAAAACGTTAATTTTCAACGCGCGGGGGTGGACACGCGCAACTTTGGATCCCGGGGGGATTGTGACGGTTGAGGCTGAGAGCGCGACACAACGGCGACTGCTTCCCCCTCCCCCCACTTCTCGCTTTCAAAGCGGGACGCAGCCCAGGAAAGCAGGCAGGCGGGACGGCGGGTGGGCACGCGCGCTGGGGGGGGGGCGGTGGGCCGAACTCGGCTGGAGCAGGGAGTTAACCGCTCTTAGCCCCGCCCCCTTCTCCCGGAGGCGGCAATTGTGTAGAAGCCGCCGAGAGACTGGCTTTGTCCCGGAAGGGGGCGGGCAGCTCCAGGAGCTGGGCCGCTGCGCCAGGCGACAGTTGAGAAGGCGGAGCCCCGTCGCGCGGCGGGGGCCGGGGGCGGAGCGGGCGCGAGTGAGGAGCCGTGGGGCCTGTTCTGTGTCAGTCGTGTGTGTGTGTATATACGTTGAGGGGGAAAAAGAGACGGAGGGGCTCGAGCAGCTCCCGGAATCCCCCTCCCGCCGCGCCCGAGGCGGCTCCCTCCCTTTACTGCCCTTCCCCCCCCGCCTCTGACATGGAAGAGGCATCCCGGTTGCTGGCGGGTCTCCCTCCTCCTGGGGCCGCCGGAGATCCCTCGCCCCACAGACTTCAAGCGCCTCCAGGCCCACCCCAGCCCCAGGCAGCCCCCGGACTTCAGGACACGGGTGACATCTTGCAGCAGATTATGGCCATCACCGATCAGAGCCTGGATGAAGCACAGGCCAGGTGAGAAATACCTGGATACGTTCTGGCCCCGGGCACAGGAGTGGGCGGGGTAGGGCGGGGAAGAGAGATCCTGAAACGAGATTGCTTACGTGTGGGGGAGCGGTTTTCCGTGCCTTTTAGTTTGAAGTAACACGCTTTTGGCCTGTTCCCAAAAGCAGGGAATGTTGAATCTTTGAAGATCACGATTGCTGTGATATATATACATATTAGAATATAGAGATTTGAGGCAGGAGGTTTAGTAGGCCAGGGTCGGAGCAAATAGGAACTGGGCACATCTGAAACTTTAGGTTCGGTGAAAGGTACAGGATGTAAGCAAAGACAAAAGGCTTGAGAAGCACTGGAAATTTTAAACCAAAAGTACCTGGCTCTGAATAGTCTTCTTGTGATCACACTGACTGGGTTTGAGTCCTCACCAAGTCGGTTTAGGCATCTTTGGACAAGTGGATCATGTGCAGCACTAAAATGTGTAATGTAAAAAGAGGCTCAGAGATTTAATCCTGAGTCTTGGAATATTGTTTAGTCTGATTTGGTGGCTTCCTTGGTAAAAGACTCCTGTAATCTTAATAGACTTCCATAATACGAGACTCTGTTTATGAAATAAGTCTGCTAAAATCTAACCGCATTGTAGCTTATTGTGAGAACTCTTATTACAGTTTTGAACAGGATTCATGGCTTAGCATAAGAAACCAATCAACTTCAGCCAACTGTGGTCATGCAAATTATGAATTAGTATGGAGTTTGATCTCCGAACTCAAGAAAAAAAATAATCAGGGATGTATACTCTCTATTTAGGAATGAATTGTGACCAAAATGAAAAGAGTATTTGTCTAATGTCCTTTTATGCAGAAACAATGTTAGAATAGTGTGACTTGATGGTGAGAGAAAAATTTGAGGGGGATAACTTTGCTTTCTTGTCAATATGTGGCCAATAGTGTTGAGGCAGTCACAATTATGCACTACTAATAAACTGCAGCATAATGCATGAAATTTACAGAAACATAAAATTTGTATCAAAATATGCAACACCAGAGCACTATGCAGCATTTTGCTAGGCCATATGAAATAATAACAACCACTAATAAATTAATGTACCGGTAATAACCAAGAATAGATCTGCAATAACTAGGGAACTAATGGAAATGCAAGTTAATCTGAAGACGTGAGTTGAACATTTGGAGTACAATAGAAACAGCTTCTTATAAGATCGCTTCTTATAAGGATAGTAAAGATTATTATTACACCTGTTTGCAGATTTGCCTCATTACTGTCTGCTATAGGACACAGCTTGAAGAGGCAATTCAAATTGGTTTTCAATGCCTTCAGGGAATTTGTGAGAGTAGGATGGCTCCACAATTACATATACTGTAACCAAACTGAAGACATGAGGAACAGATAGTTATCACATTGGTCAACTTGTTGAACAGTCATTTCTTGAAGAGTCTGATTTTTTAGTTAGTGCTATGCATCATTGACAGTACAAAACAATTAAAAAAGATCTTTATCTTTTTTATTTAAATATATTTAATTTGGTTTGACCTTAGAAGAATTTAGTCTAAATGTTATTAGCTGCATCTCCTTACTTTGGTAGAATTTATTTCCATGTATAATGAGTTTAAATTCAATATATGATTTTATTCTTCAGTTAAGGTTACAAACATTTTCAGAGGTGAAAGGAAAGAATGAGCATCTAAGGCTTTTGCTTTGGTTTTTTCAAATTTAAGTAACTAGCATTCTGCCTGAACTGCCTGACTGACCCAGAAAGGAGTGGCAGTTTGTTGTGTTAAAAAGCTATGTCATATATCCAAATGGATTCACTAATATTTTGTGGAACTAGATAAAAATTACTATCCCCAAATATTTTACTTAATTTATCTACATGTGCTAATTTTGGGGTTAAAAGCAAGATATTCTCTATCTGGTTGCTTGGCACTATTCTTAACTGTTATGTATGCAGAATTTATTTAGTTCACCATCTAACATCTCCAAACACCTATATAGAATATCTTTGTGCAAATATTGCCTGTGACTATCAGTAATTTCAGTGACTGGTAAAGTGATTGTTTAGGGCAGTTAGAAACTCTACTGCAGAGTTGCCTAAAGCACTTTGAATGATGGGATTGTAAATATGAGTTGTTGCAAGATGAGGGAACCATATAATAAATGATTTAACATGTGCAGACTTTGGCAGTTTCCTTTAGCTGTGAAAATGGCTCACACTCAGGCCATCCTGTCCTCTCATCTGGATTACTGCAATATGTTCTCCATGGGGCTGCCATTGAAAAGCATTTGGAAGCTTCAACTGATGCAAAATGCAGCTGCACAGGTAGTATAGTAAATGATTTTGGATATTCAGCACATGTAACACCATTGCTGCAGGAGCTGTGCTGGTTGCCAGTGTATTTCTGGGTGCAATTCAAGATGCTGGTTGTCACGTTTAAAGTCCGTAATGGCTTGGGGCTGAGGGCGCATCTTCCAGTTGTTTCTATCCACCCAAATTTGGCAGGTTGGACATGTTATGGGTCTGGTCAGCCAAGGAATATCAGCTGGCAGAGACCAGAAAACATGCATCTTCTGTGGTAGCCCTTGCTGTCTGGAAAATTCTCTCTTGAGATTAGGATAACCCTGATCCTATTGGTTTTTCCTAAGCCATTGAGACCTGGTGATGTGCCCCGGCCTGGAACTTGAGTATGTGTTCTGTTTCCTAGTTATGTTGACATCTAGGATGGTAATTTTTCTTGATTGCTATATATATATATTTTTGTACTATACTGTGATTGTTTTTATGATTGTTTATCGCCCACAGTCATTTGTCTGAGATGGGCAGCCATACAAATTAAATGAATGAATGAATAGATAAATAAATCATATTGGTGTTTTTTTTCCTTCTCCTCCAAAAACAAGTCAAGAGTCAAATAATTCTTTTTGCTACAACATTTGTCTACTTGCAGTTTGACAGAAGTACCAAGCTCATACTTATTTCCAGCAACAAATGGTGTTAGTTGTTGAAAGCTTAACATGAGCATATTGTTAAACCATAGCAATGTTTTTTTATCTTGTAATGGCTCCTTTTAGTGGAACGTTTTCATTGGACAGTTTTACCTTTTATAGTCAATTGTATAACTGTCTATATCTTGAATCCATCTTGCTGGCTGAGGATTTAATGTATATAGTATAGAATGCAGGATCTACTCTGTTTTTGCAGCTAAATTTCCGACTGTTGTACAGTGAAACAATTTAGATTGGCTCAGATATGTGAAATGCTTGCCTAGTAGCTTGCAGTAAACAGTATTAATTTTTTTAAGATAACTAGGCAGGAGTATTTTTTATAGATAGGAAGAGAGGTGATTATTATTTCTTTGAAACTGTATACTGCAGTTGAAAAATGGCACTTTGAAATCTTGAAGATAGACTAAAGACTAAAGAAGAAAATAGGCTAATGCCATTCGATGTTTCTTAGGTTTCTATAGAGTCTGCAATTTTTTTTTCTTCATTGTATCTGCTTCTCCTTAGGGATGGGGGAGTGGTAAATACATAGAGAGAGATGGTGGATATATACAGAGAAAAGTAAAAGACTTGCCTCTCTATCATTCTTGCAGAATTACTTACATTTGTATTGGGAGATCTTTTTAAAAAATAATTGGCTACAAATTACCTGTAAATCTGGATCAAATTAGTTAAATTCAATCCTACTGAAACCCTGTTCGGAAGCCTGTTCCATGGACCACACTGGGATATTCTGACTAAAACTACACAGGATAGAGCTTTATGAATGCTTACATTTCATTAGGTTGAGATGTAAGTAGCATGTAAGTAGCACATTGGTTCTAGTATTATGCTAGGGTAATAGTACTCTATTTTCAGTGTGGTATATTCTCAGTTCTAGTAAAATCTGTGTATACTTTACCCTAAATTAATCAAAATATTGAAAATATTAGCGAATAGGGAATGGTAAAAATTGCAGGAATGATCTATGTCAAATCTCTCTAGACAGTTTTATCTATGCCTCTCCCTTCCTCTGATATTTGTGGAGATGGATAATAAAAAAGCATGAACTAAATAGAATCAGGTTTTCAACTGAAGCTATTGTTGAAAACTCTAGGAAGAGTAAGGTGCTTTTTTAAAATTCCAGCTTGAGAAATACATCCTCTTTTAAGGAGACATGGTTATCTGTTTTGTATTTTTCATTTGATTGAAATTATGGGATGTAACTTGCATGATGTAGAAACACCACAGCCATGTGAATTAGCACTCTTTCTGTTATTTGCCAGTGGTGGATGAATGTGTTTCATTTTTAATAAAGAGTAATATTTTATGAATATTAAACATTTTATTATTTTGTAGAATGCTTGATACCATTCTGAGACTAATATTCTGAATTGTAGCTTTGATGCAGGTGTTATATCGGTACACAGATTGAAAGAATACTCCTGAAGTGTGTACTACTACCCTGTAATGATTATTTTTATAACAAAATTATTTTAAAAAAGGTTTCCATACTATTTCAGTGACTGAATTATCTTAAATTAGATTTAGATTAAACAAGGAAACACTAAGGAGATCCAGGTTTAGTCATGATTCTTGGGAATATATATTTCTTATATCAATTTCCAGCTCAAAGGTTTGCTATTTTTGCTGGGGGAAAAAAAAAGCTCTACTAGCCTCAGCGCAGTGATCTGATAGTATCTATTAGTTGGATGGGATTTTTTCCAGCATTCATATATTTAAAGTCTGTAGAAAGTTCAGGTAACATGGAGTTTGCAGCCCTTTCTACTTGCACAAATTGCTTCTGCTAAAAGGAACTTTTACTTTTTTGCAAGTACCGTAATTAAAGATTGCTGCCTTTATATAGATGCTTGCAAAAATATTGTTTTTTTAAAAAAATATCTACTTTCCAACTCTGACACATATTCAAGGTAGCTGTTGAAACATTACTGTAGAAGCAAATAACTGACTTAGGTGTATGTAGTGTGAAGAGTGTTATGTGTCAATTCATATAGAAACTAATACTTCTATGGTACATTAAATTATAATTTATTTGGTATTAATCTGTGACTGTGGCACCAAAAAGTAAAACAATACTCTGTCCTTCGCTCTACTGCAAAGTAATTTCCAAATATAGTATTGCATGCAAATTACATTTTTAGTATACCTCCAGAAAGCTATCTTTCTTGTTCTTGAATTTAGTGTTTTCCCTTCTTTTCCTCTCTGTTCATTCATATGTCAGTTCCCACATTCCTGTGGTTTGCTGTGTGTGACATAATGCTGAAAGAATTGTCTGAAGGTGCAGCATGAGTCAGGGTGGTATTTGTGCAGCAGAATATCAAGACATATTCCTTGAGTCCTGGAACTTGAGCTGTTACTTCACTTAGGAGAGAAGACTCTTGTCCCCAAGAAAATCATCATGGGAATGTCATGAAATCTATTCTTAGTCACGTTAATATTTTCATTTGATTTGTCCAAACATGCTCATATTAGTCTTGAAATCCGCAGTACTGTATATAACTATATAAAACGCCACACACACAATGTATGCAATATGGTCTGACAACTTATTTGTTTGTTTGGGCTTGTATGCCGCTCCTCTCCGGAGACTCGGAGCGGCTAACAACATATATATAAACAACAAATTACAATAAAAATCCCAAACAAGAAATATCTAAAAATACAATAAAACACCCACTCAAATTCAACAGTCAACCACAATCATCCCCAGGCCTGCCGGCAAAGATAAGTTTTAAGATTTTTTCAGAAGGCCGGGAGAGCCGGAGAAACGCGGACTTCAGGAGGCAGTTGGTTCCAGAGGGCGGGCGCCACAACAGAGAAAGCACAACTTGCTACAACTCTCAGTATTCTACTTTAGAATCTAGAGCAGTGTAGAATGATTCTGTATTATAATATTTCACAATATCTGTTGCTAATTTCTGAGGACTATTTAGTCCTAAAATCAGAAATCTGCTTGTTACCCTCCTCAATCAGAAATTTGATTTTTACGCTATCCTGTAATACATACTTGCACAAGGTAGTTGGCAGCCCTGTTCTTACGTTAATATGGCTGTTTTTGTCTATTGAAAATACGAGCCATGGTGGATGTGTTGTTTAGCAGCTGCTTTTGTGCAAACTTATTATATTCCTTGTGGAAGTGATTCCATTTTGAAATTGCACTTGGTTGGAATTAAACTTTTGTAGTCATGCCAAAGTTTTGCATCTGACTTTCTTTGAAATTAAGCAGTCACAAACTGCTATCTTCCATATGCATTAGAATGCTATCCTGATGAAGTGGGGCATTAGTGTGAGCAGAAGTTTGCACATATTCTGTTGGTTTATTAAATATTTGAATCTGATGTTTTCTTAAAATGTTTCTGGTTAATCTTGAAAAGATAAGCAGCATCAGGCTGAATTAATACTTGAATAGGAGATCATTAGGAAATCTCAGAACTGTATGCTAGACCAGTGATAGCGAATCTTTTAGAGACCGAGTGCCCAAAAACTGGCCCCACCTCCGCTCCGCCCCTGCTCCGCCTCACCCCATTCCCTGTCCCGCCTGCCCGCAGGGCCACTCACCGCCTCCAGGACCTGCCGCAGATCGCCCAGGTAGCCCAGCAGCGCCATGGCAGCCACACCCTCTGCCCATGCCCCGCAGCATCAACTGTGCGTGATTGGGCATGAGGGCAGAGTCTTGTCTATGCTGCCTGGCTGCCATGTCCTTGGCTGTGCTGCACCGTGTAGGCCACACTTGGGGGGCAACTCTCCAGGGGGGCTGCTGGTGAGGAGGGGGTCATGGGGGAGTCGAGACTGGGGCAATGGCACATGTGCCCACAGAGAGGGCTCCAAGTGCCGCCTCTGACACCTGTGCCATAGGTTTGCCACCACTGGGCTAGACTGCTGTAATTGAAAAAATATCCTAGAAGGTATGGACAAAACCACTTCTATTTTGTTTCCAAAAAACCTAATGACTATGTCCATGTACTCCATAGGAATTGAGTTTTCCTTGAAAAAATTAATAACCAACTAATATTTAATAAATACATATTTAAGAGCAGCATATGGAAATGAAACATTACAGACCTGTATAACCCTTTTGGTGGTTTTCATAAAAATACTGTAGAGTCAAGCTATTATATAATTCCCTTTAAAGAGTGAAGGCAAAGAATTTCAGTGAACATTGATTCTGGAAATGGAAGGATTTTGAATATGAAATTTTGTAATAGAGTCAATTGTCTATAATGGTGTGACTCTGTATTTTTGATTATGAGTGTTTTGTTCAGTGAGGTGAGCTATATTGAAACAATTAAGAAAAGAGAAAACTTACAATAATTGCAGGCTATGAAAAATCCAATCTGGGAATGTTTTAATGATTTTTTTTATCATTGTGAACCCAATACGTGTGAAAAATGCACAGATCTTTCTAAAAATTAAACTTCATATTGTATATTTTTGAAAGCTAACAAATAGGGCTGTGAAGCAGTATGGATTTAAAGGCAAAAGGGTTCTTCAGAATAACAACCTCATAGATCTTTTGTCAGGATCATTCTGCAGCTCTAAAGGAAGGTCATGTGAACTTAGAAAAATAGAAATGCTTTAAGGAACTGCAAACAGGTATTGTAGGAAAGCTTCTGTGCACACCTTTTCCCCTTCAGATTCAAAGTATGGTTTCCCTTAGCATTCAAGAAGTTTGTGACTGGAGAATGGCTTTCTGTTGGACTTCCAGAAAAGAATTGAAGATGGCTCCACAGAAAGCAGAGGACCATGGCAGAATGAAGATCCAACAAAGGCATTGGCTTTTTGAGATTCTTCCCTGGATAAGGAATGGATTTGTACTCATCCACTTGTGCTCCAGACAGTTGCTTCTCATGAGACTGCCAGACAGCGGTTTCCAGTGGGTTTAAAGCTCAGGGAGACAAGAGATCATCACCATCTTTGCCCAAACAGTGGTCTCTGCCTTTTCAAAGGACTTTAGGTTTGCATATTTCCTTTCTTAATCACTTTTGGAAGTTGCTTGTTATCTGCTTTTCAGATGTTAATCAGAAGTTCAACTTTTACTAAGGTTTAATTGCAAATTAAGATTGACTTTCCTTCAATCCGTAGAGAAAATAAGTTTTAAATACAAATATAAGAACTTAAAATTTTTGTTTTTGAATAAACAGCAAAAAGAACATTGATTTTAGGAAGTTACAAATGGACTAATGGTCCAGATGGGTTAGAAATAAGATTTTGAAACTAATTATAAGAATCCTTCCCATGGGAAAATGCTGTTGTTTTGAATATTTGAATATACAATAAGATTGAGGTTTGGAAGATTGGACACTTGAAAGAACCAGAGGAACTAAGTATTACAGTTAAAGGAGAAGAATGCTTAAATTTGTCCTATTAATATAGAAGAATATTTGATTTAAAAGTGGATTTAAAAATGCTGGGCTATGGGGATGATGTGAAAGGAGATATACAAATGAAACTGCGAATGTCTTAACAAACCAAAAGAGTTACCTGGATAACTTTCTTATATTGGATTTACAAATGAGATTTGTTAAATTGTTGAAGAATTTTATGAAAAGGGACAAAAGATAACATGAGAAGAAATGAAATAATCAGATTATTTGAGGGAATTAAGGATCAAGATTGTTAAAAGTAAAGGGAAGAAATATAAAAAAGATCCCAAGTGGAGCCCCAAGTGGAGGTGGTAGAGCACACCCAAGACCAGCAGGCAAGCCATGTCAAGCAGGGAAAGCCAGATCCCCATTGGCGCCATGGCCGCCCAGTCCCAGCCACGATTGCATGCCTCCCCCATCTGTGCTGGGGCTGGGTGGCCATGGCACAATGGGGATCTGGCTTTCCCCGCTTGGGGTGGCCTTTTGCCTGCTGGTCTTGGGCGTGCTCTACCCCCTCCACTTGGGGCTTCCTAGCTGACTGCTTCTCTTCCTTCGTGGTGGGCGGGCCTGCAGCTCTGGGCAGCGGCCTAATGGACCTGCACAAGCGGTTGGCAGCCGTGGCTGCGGTGGGTACCGAGATGTGTGAGGGCCAAGGGCAAGACCCGCGGGCCAAGGGCAAGACTCACAAGGGGGCTGAGGAGATGACCACTGACAACCTGCTCTCCAATCAAAAAGAGATGGGACAGAGTAGGCGTGTTCGGTGGTCCGCATCACGTGCCCTGACTCCATGTGCTGCCAGTGCCACTGTAGCGCTGCTGCTGGTGGGCCGGCCCAGTATTCACAGTGGGCTACACATTCCCTGCTGCCGGACAACATTGCCCCCCATGTACTCACTGCCTCCTGTGCATGTGCCTTGGGCGCTGCTGGCCTGGGTGGGGCTGGAGCCAGGGCGGTGGGGGCCAGTCCATCACCGTCTCCGGGACATCTCCACGGACCAAATATTGGCCAATAATGGGCCGGATGTGGCCAGTGGGTCTTGTGTTTGACATGTCTGGTTTAATGATTGTTTCATTACAATGACAAGAAGTAACTTAACAACTGGACCATTGCAGCATATCCACAATCATCTAATCAAAATTTGGGTACTTGGCAACTGGTATGTATTTATGAGAGTTGCTGCATCCCAGGGTGATGTGATCCTAATTTGTGACCTTCTCAGCATCAATGGGGAGAGCAGCATTTGCTTAACAATCACATGATTCACTTAAAAACTACAGTGATTTGCTTTCCTATGGCAAAAAGATCATAAAATTGGGCACAACTCACTTAACAACTGTCTTGCTTAGGAATGGAAATTCTGGTCCCAATTGTAGTCATAAGTTGAGGACTACCAATCATTATATAAAATTATATATTTCTTTTCTTAAAAGTATATTCTTTTCCTTTTTCTTTAAGCTTTTTTCTTTAAGCTTTTTCTCCTTTCTGCACTTTCTCCTTTTTTATTTTCTAGTTAGTGTTCTTATCTTGCTAACCATAATGTTCAATAAAATTACCATAAAAAAGTTCCAAAGTAGCACAGTCTAAAATATCTGTAGTAAGATTACATCAAACACCATTAATTTAACTCTACTATAAAATGGCAAAAGAAAAGCCTGCACCATAAACATTACAGAAACCTAAATGCATGTATACATATAAAACATTTGCATGTATAAGTACAAAACCAGTATAAAATTGACACTGAGTTAAAGCTGTTTTAAAAGCATTTGTAATTGTGATCTCATGGTTAAGAAACTATGTTTATTTTCATATCCCACTGTTCAAATAAGCTTATAGAATAAAAAAAAAACATTGTTAGAACCAGCAGGAAGAAATATTCATACCAGAAGCACTTAGGGAAAATGAAAAAGTTGTTTGGCCCATGCTAAATAAAATCAAGGCAGATACAGTGCCAGTCTCCCTGCAAACCTCTTAAGACGGAGCAGCGTTACCAAGTCCAGAAACAAAATCTTGCTATAATGCCGAGGAACTACAGGTAGCCCTCGACTTATGGCCACAATTGAGCCCAAACTTTCTGTTGCTAAGTGAGACGTTTGTTACCTGAGTTTTGCCGCATTTTCAACCTTTTTTGCTACGGTTGTGAAGTGAATCACTGCAATTGTTCAGTTAGTAACCCGGTTATTAAGTGAGTCTGGCTTCTCCATTGGCTTTGCTGTCTCCGGGACTCTGCAACCGTCATAAATATGAGTCAGTTGCCAAGCGTCTAAATTTTGATCACATGACTGTGGGAATGCCACAAATGTAAAATAAAAGTTCATAAGTCACTTTTTCAGTCACTTCGAATGGTCACTAGATGGAAGTTTGTAAGTCGAGGACTATCTGTATAGGAACTGAAACAATGAGCACTAAAGGAGAAGAGTGCCACTAACCAGTCACAGATGTGTGTCTATTTTGGGGGAGTATAATATACTAAGATACCTTGGGATTCAGGTACAATGGTGATGTTCAAGGTTATGCATTATATTTTAGGAAAAAATAGGCGAGGATTGCTCTGACATGTTTGCAAGAAAAACAGTCACATTTACATGGAGCTTGACTCCCTGAAGAAAAGGTCTAGTGCAGTGGTTCTCAACCTTTCTCAGGTTGAGACCCCACTTGCCCCGCCCATGCGCGCTGCGACCCCGACCCGGGCGCGCGCGCCAATTTTTTTTAAAAAAAAATTAAAAAAAAAAATTAAAAAAACCCCCAAAATGGCGGCCACGACGGGCGGATCTGCGCATGCGCGGATCGGCCCATCGCACGCGTTGCGCATGCGCGGATCCGCGCGTCGTGGCCGCCATTTTGTTTTTGTTTTTTTTTAATTTTTTTAAAAAAATTTTAAAATTTTTTTACATTTTTTTTTATTTTTTTTCGGCGCGACGGGCGGATCTGTGCATGCGCAGCGCGCGCACCAAGAAATAAAAAAATAAAAAAAATAAAAAAAATAAAAAAATAAAAAAACAAAATGGCGGCCCGCGGTGTCCGGCGACCCCCGCGAAATGGTCGTGCGACCCCAAATGGGGTCGTGACCCCAAGGTTGAGAACCGCTGGTCTAGTGAGAGGTTAAAGCCCAATAGAGGAACATTCTCAGATTCTTTTGAGCTCGTGAATACCTAGAATTTGAACAAGGGGCTTGTGTTATCTATAAACTTGATCCATGCTAAATGAAGCTTGTTTGTACACCTAGGAAAGTTGAACTGTATGTTGCTAGAACTGGGAGTGATTAATGCTTCATTGAAAAAGGGAATAGTACCTAAAAAGTGCAGCATTTGAAGATCCCATCTCAATCCAGCTATTTTGGACAGCCATTAAAATGATGATGAAATAGTTGTTAGGGAATGTATTGGAGAAAGTAGTGGGGATTCAGCTACAGCAGGAATGTCAATTTCATTGAGGGACACATCAACATTGTGGTGCCCTCAGGGAGGACGTGGGGGCGTGGCCCACTGGGTGGGCATGGCTATGGTGGTCACGGCTGACTGGGTGGGGGTGGCCGGGGGCATGGCCACCTTGATGTTGCTTGTGGGGGGAACACCTGGGCAGGGTTGGGGGAGATCTAGAGGGACTCTGGCAGGTGGGATGGTGGGCAGGAGGCTCGTCCTGCGGGGTGAGGCGAGGTGAGGCAGGGAGCAGGATGGGGGTGCCATTGCCTCAGGATAAGGCAAGGTGAGGCAGGAGCCAGGGCGGCTGCTGCCTGACACCATTGGCCCCTGCACACACAAGCCAGTGAGCGCATGGGGGCTGACGGTGTCTTGTCAGCAGCCACAGCCTGCCAGCCCATCGACTAACACACTCTGGGGCTCCGCAGTCTGCTGCGAATACCGGGCCAGCTCTCCAGCAGCAGGCGGAGTAGGGGAGGGAAGGCATGTGATGCAGACCGCCGGAGACACCTACTTCGTCCCATTTGTTTTTGCTTGCAGTTGGGAGAGCCTCACCTGATCATCTCTGCCCCCTCGCAGATCTTGCCCTTGGTCCCACGTGGAGCCTGTTCCCTTCATGCACCCAATACACCTTGGCTCTACCTTGGGCCAACACTGCCAGCAGCTCGCTCAGGTCCATTAGGCTCCCACCGCCATCCGGAGGGGCAGCCCCGCCCAGCACAAAGGAGGCGAAGTGGCCAGCTAGGAAGCTCCAGAAGAGGGGGTAGAGCACGCCCATGCCCAGCAAGCAAAAGGCCACCCCAAGCAGGGAAAGCCGGATCCCCATTGGCACCATGGCCGCCCAGTTCCAGCCAGGATTGCATGCATCCTCCCCATCTCTGCTGGCGCTGGGTGCCCATGGCGCCGATGGGGATCTGGATTTCCCCGCTCAGGGTGGCCTTTTTCCTGCTGGCCCTGGGCGTGCTCTACCACTTCTACTCGGGGTTTCCCAGCCGACCACTTTGCCTCCTTCATGTTGGGCAGGCCGGCAGCTCCGGGCAGCAGCCTAATGGACCTGCACAAGTGGCTGGCGGTCATGGCTGCGGCTCATACCAAGGTGCGTGAGGGGAATGTGCTCCACCCAGAGACCAAGGGCTCAGGAGATGACCATTGGTGACCTGCTCTCCAAACAAAAAGAGATGGGATGGAATAGGCATGTCCGGCAGTCTGCATCACATACCCCCCCCCCCGACTCTGCGTGCTGCTGTTGCCATCACAGCGCTACTGATGGAGGGCTGGCCCAGTATTCACAGAGGGCTACGCAGCCCCTGCTTCTGGAGTCCGTCAGCCCCCGTGTGCCCACCGCCTCCTGTGCTTATGCCCTGGGGGCTGTGGGGCTTGCTGGGGCCGGGGCCAGGGCGGCAATATTTGGCCCATTACAGGCCAGATTTGGCCCGCTGGCCTTGTGTTTGACATGTCTTAGTTACAGGGACCTGGAAGAAGTGGATTTTCTGAATTCTTTTCAGACTGGATGTAGGAGAGAAACAGTATTGATCATGCTAGTTGATAACTTTGTTGGGCCTTCAGTAGAGGATGTGCATCTCTCTTGATTTTTTAATGCCACTGAATATTCCTCTGGACTGTCTGCAGGAATTGGGATAGACTCCCTGTTACTCAGAGATTCTTCTTCTTCCTAAGTGGGTGATTTGAGTTGATGTGTGTGTGTGTGGGGGGGGGGAGTAGTTAAACCTGTGAATGCTTCAGTTCGAATAGTGTTTGTTTTTCACAGGCATATAGCTGCCTATTTCACAATAAAGTGACTCTAGGCGCCTTACAGTAAAAACAATCATAAAATCCAAATGTTAAAAATAACTGCAATTAAAAACATCACCTATATTATTATTGATAATGGAGAGAATTGATGTTACAACAATGCAGCCATCTCATCAATTCACCATTGCCTTGAGAGCCCCAGGTCTGCTGACACAGCTGTTTTTTAAGGGACCTCTGGTAGGATGTCAAGGAGGGTCAGTCTCTTTTTGGAAGGGGGGTGATGATGTTCCACTGACTAGACAGATGCCACAGCAGAAAAAGCTTAGCTCCCAGTTATCTGCAGGACTATCTATCCTACCCAACTAGGTCTGCTATATGGAATTTTTAAGGAGAACAGTGCTCAAGATACTAAACTGCCCTAGCAAATTAGACTGTCAGTGGTTATAATTCTTGCATATTTATTATATGGTACTGAAAACTACATTGAACCCTTTGGGAAATTGCGGGTCGTAAATCATTGTTTAAATAAATGAACAAAAAAGTGTTCAGGTGCCCATGTGTCCATCTCACTGAATAGCTGCAATCTCAGCTCCCCCGTTGCACTTATGCCTTGGGGTAAGGAAGGCCCTGGGAAGCCCTGTGCCTACTGGCATGCAGAAACCTGCCATGGGCCAGGAACCCCACCGGTACATAGGTCTTCCCCCTGCCCTATCGCTTTCCTGGAAGACTTGAGCCTTCTTGCCCCACCACTTTTCCAGAAGATTTAGGTCTTCCTCCCTCCATATCACTCCCAGAATGCTTTGTTTTTCTCTCCACTCCCTCACTCTTGAAGCCCTGGGAAGCTGCAGAGTACAGGAGGGGAAAAGGGCATAGATTGGGGGGAGACAAGAAGGTGGGAGTAAGTGAAGTGCCACTGTGGTCGTAAATGCAAGCAGGCTGCCAAGCACCTGAATTTTGATGTAACTTCGGGAGACCTGAGGTGGCTATAACTTCAAAAGTTGGTCATAAGTTCCTATGTTCAGCAGCTCCGTGATCTTAATAGTCAATGAATGATTTTAAGTCGAGGACTTCTTGCAATCTGTTTGATTATGTGTAAATAAAGTCTCGGTTCATGTGGGAGGTTGCTGTTCTGGGAAGATGCACCTTCATACAAAGCTGAGAATTCTACCCTAGAGATAGAAATTTATAAAACCAGAAGCCTAGCTACACTTATGGCAAAAAGCTTTGACACAATATATTTTGGTTTATGACTTCTTTGTTTAGGAAAGATTAAAAAATGTAAACAAACTGGTTACTTTAGAACAAAATCTTCTTGATTCGGCCAGAAATGTAAGAAAAATCGTCTGTTGTATCAGTGATTTATCAGTTCTGATTTGGAGTCTGCGTTTGTGTCATGAGTCACCATGTAATTATATAAGTTTAACTTTTGTGGTGTTTATTTAATAATATATAATACAGGCCTTCAATGAACTAGTAGTCAATGTGGTTTCCAGCTTTTGAATGAAATGCATTGCTGCTTCTTTGTTTTCATTTTTTATTCTTTTTGTCATTCATTTTGTTTTTCCTTTCTCTCTTTCTTTAGGAAACATGCCTTGAATTGCCACCGAATGAAACCTGCTCTTTTCAGTGTGCTATGTGATATTAAAGAAAAAACAGGTTTGTTGGCATTTCCATTTTTTATTTGAAAACTAACAGTACCAGCTAATAAACTGGATGTACAACAATATACTAGTTCTTAAACTGACTGCTGATATTTGAACCAATAATTAATTAGAAATTATTTAGGACTTTGGCAACCTAAATCTTTGTATAGGACTCTGTTCCTAAATTATTTGTAAACTGATTATTTTCAGGCTACAAAGTATTGTGCAACTTTGTGCAATAATTTGTGTTTGGTTTTGAACAAAATACTAACAGTTCAGAAGAGGTCTTTTGTTTCTGTTGCCTTTTTAAATAAAACAGGTACCTAGTATATTTTCAATCAAACTGATATCAACCTGCATTTACTGGCCCTCTCTCCGTATTTATTGTATTAATGGCATGCATTTAATATCACCCACTGTTATCAGTTGTGCGTTGACAAGTGATGTTCAATCACTTTTTTCGGTGTTTTATTCTGCTATGTTAAACGTTTTGTGTTTATTCTTTTGATTGAATTTGAATTCAGTATGACGATTATTATCTGTAAAATTAACCTTTTTACAGACAAACTTAATTTTATGGCGTAAACAACTTGTTGAACACCAAAGGCCACAATGGAAATGTCTTGCTCTAGAGAGCTGTATAACTAATTTGTATAATTTAATTTCTGTATAATGAATATAATTTGCATATCATTCATATTAACACAGTCACCATGATAATAGCAGGTGATGCCTTTTATGCTGTGTCTGGCATAAAATCATTTAGCAGTCTCAGGTGACACGACATAAAGATCTGCAAATGGCAGATAATGTTGGCTGTCATTTAGACTGAAGGGCTTCTAAAACTCGTATGAATGGCATATCTCACATACTGCTTTTTCCCTTTTTGGTGAATAATTCATGTGTGAAGGGGTTTAGTCTGTCCTTCATGCTAGAGAATGGTTTAAGTAAGGAATAGCTACTTAACCTGGAATGAATGCTTAGTTCACTGGGAGTTATTGTGGGTGGTGGGATTGTCTTCTGGCCATTTGAGATTAACATATGCATTTCTGATATTTGTGGACCAAATGTACAAGAGGACAGGGCTCTTCTATCTCTAATAATTACCCCGAAGAAGGAAAATTATCATGCAGAAATGAAAAAAGTTGCCTGTTCTTCAGGCCCTTTCTGAACAGTTGTTCATATAAATCTTCTCTTCCTTTGTTTATTCTAGAATTAGCACTTGGGCATTTCTGAATCAATCCCATACTTTTATGATGTCAGTGTCTCTCTTTGACATCTGAACTAATTTATTTCTGGCTAAGTGGTAGTTCCCACAGGAAACTACAGTTAATCTAAATTTCCAATAGATGTTCAGGATCTCATTGGAATTTGAAAGTAGGCCATTCTCCCATGAGTTGAAACTCTTGCTTAATTCTGTTTTCTGGATTTTGCTCCATTCTCATAGAAATTAAATGCCTTTTGTTTCCACCTCTTAATAGATTGGATGGGCATTGATTGTTTTATGTACCATTCTCTGTTTCAGAGAGTCAGTGGTAAGAATTACCACAGTTAATTTAAACCATTTCTAATGGGTTTGGTGAGCAAAAATAGTGTGAGGAGGATATTAGTATTAACAATAGATGAGCAAGAGGATTATTGAGTCCCTTTTCAGTTGAATTTGCACAGAACATTTTTTGTGATGGATTGTAACTTTTGCACCACATTCATTTATCTCTCTAATGATACTGCTCAGAATAAGTGGTCTGTAATTAATTGTCTTTTTGTCTTACATCCATAAACATTTCTTTTCATTATATTATTCTAAGCATCTTCTTAAAATTTCTTACATTACTTTCCACATAAAATGCATATGACCTTTAAATATTCAAGGTGATACGGAAATTGCAATAATCCTAATACTGAGTGTATAAAATAATTACCGTTATATAAACTCTTGTCTGATAGCTGAGATAAGATTTTACATCAGATAACTTATTCTTCTAAAGGAGAGAGAAAAGAACCAGGAACTGAGGGGTGATTCAACAATGGCTTTCTTTTGTTGGATAAATTTAGTCATCTTTCTATCTGCTATCTCATTTTACAGATGTTTAAAAAAAGATTTTCAAAACTTGGTAAATCAGAGATTGCCAGATTATCCTGCTGGACCATGTGCAACCCTATCAAAACTTGCTTTGGGGTTTACTCCTTATTTAGTCTGGGCCAAATTGCAATAAGCAGTTGTACTGTATCTTTGTAGGGGTTCATATATTTTAAAGTTTCAGAACCCTGGTATTTTATCACTAAAATAAAGAAGAAACAAGAAATGGAGAGATATATATAATGGAAAACAGCATGCCTCTTCCATTCTCTTCCATTTTGTCAATATTTGTATCTAGCCTTAGATTTGTCATTTTAAATTTGTCCATTCAGATCAGGTACATTTTACTAATTTCCTGAGACCAGAGGTTCATGTAAGATGTTAGTGGCCAAATTGCAAATGATTTGCAAATTCTAATTTTGTGATATATATATTATTATATATAATAATATATATTATACATTATTATGTACCGGTATATGTATCAGTATTATACATTGATATGTAATAGAGGCAGGTAGCTTTGCTTTTTCCAGGTAACTTAAATGAATACTAAGATGGGTCAGTGAAAGACAATTTTCTTGATGGCATTTCCCTTTTAAAATGCCATGTGTTCCTTAGAAGAAAAGAGTCAGCATTGGCTATATTGATTTTTCTGAGTTTTTTTTAGACCATGGAAACATGGAACAAAAAGGAACCAGGCATGTTGTTATTAAATGAGAACTTTACCAATAGCTGTCTTATAAAAGCAATTGCCTTTTATGGTAGGATAGCTCTGCAAAATTAGAAATGTGCATGTTTAAATTTCTCTCTTTTTCCACAGCTGAAAAGGCACTGATTTAAAACCTCTACTTTAATGAAATGTGTTTCCTGCTAGAACTTAAACTCTCTGGTTGGGCAGTTTGTATTTTTTAAAACCCTCAAGTTGCAATTCATTTTAATGTGAACATATTTGGACTAAAGGATTGCAGCCCCATAGTTACAGAGGATTTGTTTAGGTCTCATAGGTTTTTGAATGTCTGATGGCCTGTCTGTTCCTTATTTAAATTATGGAGAGCAGATGTTATGGCTTTGAGCAAACAAAGGCCTGATCATACTGTAGTAATAGGGCTGATGCTCAGTTTTAACTATTTAGGTGCCCACGCTTGCGTTTAACTCGGAATCAATGTTAAGTATGTGGCTTTTTGTTTGTGTTCTTGTTGTCTTTCCCTTTGCTATCTTCTAGCATCTGCACTCTTACCATTGACGTTGTAAGAACAAAACATGTAGTGGTTCTGTCAGAAAATATGTTCTGTTATTTCTATTTATACTGATTGTTTCTTTGCATTTTGGCTTTGATGTGTAAATGTGTGAATTAATACAGGGTTGTTATATTAATTTTAATAATACATGTCCCTATTGCATTTTTGGATGGGATGTCATCAGAATGCACTGTTCCCTGAATATCTGGGTGTACAGTATGCTCTATTTTCTTTCTTTAGTGAAGAAATACAGCAAGTGAAATGTGTTAAAACAATTGCAGAAGGTTCTGTTAAGAAAAAAAAAGCTACTTCTATGGCCTAGATATGTCTATGAAGCAATTCCATGTGGATTGCTGTAACCATATCACAGTTTCAGCAAGCATGGTAAAATGTTGTGGCCATGTTTATTTTAAGAAGAATAGAAAAGTAAGAAAGAATTAATTTACATTTTAATGCTTGAGTAAGCTGCCTGGCAATAAGAGAAAATAACTATTCAACAAAATACAATTTTTGGCAGCAACATGTCTAAAAAACAGAATCTCTGTAAATACAGATGTCGTTTCTTTCTTTTTAAAAAGCACTAATATAAATTAATATAGTATATGTGTTAGAGGAAGGGGTTCAAAATAAGATAGTCTAGTGTGGAATGATCCTCCCTTTTAGCTAGATTTTCATATTTTGGCCAGGTAAATACAGTATTGGAATCTTATCTGATCCAACTGTAGGTACAGCTAATAGTTCAGATTTTGTCAGAATTATCTGGGTCTGAAGTAATTTTAGCTATCTTTAGTAAAGCTGGATGAAGAAAATTACTTGAAATTAAAAAATCTTATTTCATTATTTGTTGAAACAGGATATAAAGCATTTTTTAAAATAAAATGATCCTTTACAGAAATGAGGGTACAGCAATAGAAGCATCTTTACCAGCCAGTACCATTGAACGATGTGAATAGTTTATAGGAGTATGATAAAAAGAGTATATGTTAAAATAGTTTTGGAAAAAAATATGGTACCTCATCTCTTCACAGTTGTCACCATAATACATTAATTTAGAGTTGCTTATGGCCAATTAAATTATCTCTATTTTAATCACATAAAGAGATGCTTTGTTTTGGGGTGAGCTAGATATCTTTGAAGGAGTAGAGATTGCATTGTGGTGAGATCAGTTACTGGACAGGGTTTTTCTGGCCAGCCAACTCTCTCCAGATAAAGGAAACATCCTGAGATTGCCCATGTGCACTCTGGACAGCTAATATTGCAGGAACTGGTCCTTATTTCTTTATCATAATTTCAATTTGCTTACTTGCTTTTCAACTGTTAAGAACCTTGCAATCCACAAGTCTTACAGCACACCGGGTGAGTTTGTTTTAATTCTTAGCAAAATAATTTTTAAAGATTAAGGACAGCCCCCCCTTTTTAATAAATAGCAAAAAGATGATTAGAATGTTGATTTTCAAAGTTATGAGTGGAATAAAAAGTCTAGATGGATTTGAAATAAAAATTTAAAATTAATCTTGGGAGTCCTTCTGTGGAAGAATGTTATTGTTTTGAATTCTTAAAGAAACATGGTAAGATGGAAATTCGATCACTGAATCCTAGAAGGAACCAGAGAGCTTTTTCTTTTTTGTAGTTTGCTTTATTTATTTGCATAATTGTAATTTTAATAAAAATTATAAAAAAGGATGCTTTGGACAGCATTAATGGAAAGTGGGTGCTGAATCCTTCTCTTTCTTTTATTTTACCATCTGTAAGTTTATTGTTCCAACCACTTTGGCTCTTATTCAAGCATTAAATAATTAAGAAAAGTGACTAGAATAATAGGCTTGGGGATGATAAACTAATGGAAACTAGAAAGACTCTTTGCTTTTTGCCAGGCTTTTACTGTCAAAAGAAGATGAACTGTGTTCTATAATTTGCAGGTAAATAGGTTAGAAATATGAAAATATATATCTTATCACCTTTATCTCAGCATTTATCCCATTTATTGTTGTAACCTATTCATTAGACTTGAGCAGAACAGCTTGATATGTATGAACTGAACCAATGGTAGTTTTGGTAATAAAACTCTTCCCCATGTTTTGTGATTGCCATTTAGATGCCTTTGTTTTCAATAAGTTGGGAAAAAAAACCTAGCTATACAAGTCAAAGATGTAGCTGTTTATATCCAACTGGATGCTAAAATTATCTTCCATCTTTATGAATGTATACCCCATGCATTTTGATAATGGTAATACCATCTTAACAACATTAAATATGTAGTGTATCTTGATCTTGTGTGCATTCACTCAGAAAGAAACAATTTTGCATTTCTATTTTAACCTTTGAAAAACAAATTGGAAATATTTATAAAATAAATAGACTCCACTGAATCTTAAAGTGACATCCTCCAAAGTAAGAGTAGCGTAAGACTTCATATTAGCTGAATGAAATTAGAATATTCAATGTTTTAGAAGGCAGCCCATTTTAACTGGAACATAATAATAAGTAATAATTGTAATGAACATGGCAGTGCCTGGAGATAGCAGAATAGAAGAGAAAGAACTGGAGAAGATAACAAAATACAATGACCTACAAATAGAAATAGAACAACTGTGGCAAAGGCAAGCAAGGGTAGTACCAATAGTAATAGGCGCCTTGGGTGCAATCCCAAAACAACTGGAGCATCATTTGAACACCATTGGCATTGACAAATTTGCCATCAGTCAATTGCAAAAGGCGGCTTTATTAGAAACAACTTCCATCCTGCGATGATATCTATAATACCATTAAATATCCATGTCTGCCTATCCCAGGTCCTTGGTAAGGACTTGATAGGTAGACAAAAATGCCAAATCAGTCTGAACATCTGGCTCACTGTGTGATGATCAATAATAATAGTAACAACAAGTTGGAAGGGACCTTGGAGGTCATCTAGTCCAATCCCCTGCCTAGGCAGGAAACCCTATACCATTTCGGACAAATGGCTGTCCAATCTCTTCTTAAAAACTTCCAGTGTTGGAGCATTCACAGCTTCTGGAGGCAAGTTGTTCCACTGATTAATTGTTCTGTCAGGAAATTTCTCCTTAGTTCTAGATTGCTTCTCTCTTTGATTAGTTTCCATCCATTGCTTCTTGTCCAGTCTTCAGGTACTTTGGAGAATAGCTTGAACTCCCTCTTCTTTGTGGCAACCCCTGAGATATTGGAACACTGCTATCATGTCATCCCTAGTTCTTCTCTTCATTAAATTAGATCTATCAAATTCTAGCAACTGTTCCGTATATGTTTTAGCCTCCAGTCCCCTAATCATCTTTGTTGCTCTTCTTTGTACTCTTTTTGAACTGAACAAGGACAACATGCTCAGTGGCTAAGTCAAGTCATTCTACACAATGATTTATAGTATCATCTAGGGTCATCCGGCCATTGTTGTGCCAAAATAACAGTAATGCAGATTGTATATTATTTCAACAATGGCTGATTATGATATGAAGATGCTGTACTTGAGGTTCACTACTGTGGACATGTTTATAGAATGTACAAGTTGCTGAAATCTATGCAAATTATTTAATTAAAGCTTTTTTACTTCAGCTGTATAGCAGCAACACCTGAGACATTATATTAATGGGAGACTCCAATCCGCACCTCTTTTGCTGTTCACAGAAGAGAAGGTGATGGAGAGATTCTTCCTTCTTCCTTTTCATGAAAATACAGCTGAGGGTGGATAATAATAGTGAAAGCTCTTGAGGGAAGGGATAAGATGAGAGGATCTTCAAAGGACCAAGCAGAAAGTTCTCCAATTTCTTATACCTCTTTTTCTACATTAAGATTTATAAAACATATTTTAGGCAGATTTTAGGCAGTATGATAATTCTTTATATACCCCTCAAACCTAAGCTAAAACCTTACCAATTCTTTTAATGACATGTCCTCCATAGAACTTTATAATTTACCAGTAGTTGGTTGAAGTGCGAACTACTACAGTATATCAGTTTTATTGGCATGAACATCCTGTATTTGCTGCTCGCATATTTCAGTTAATATATTTTTTTCTCTCTGTGAACAAAAAATGTTCTATCATAAGCCAGGAATATGGGCCCTGCTGCTTTTATTGCCGTATGGAAGAGAAAAATCTGGATTGGAAAATGAGCCTCAACAAATTGCATATCATTCTTGTTTTGGCACCAGTGCTCTCATACAGTTCATTACAGCACTGCAGCATGTTAATTAATGATATGTAAATATATTGCAATGATTGCATTTGCATATTGATTGAGGTCTCAGTACCTTAGGTTGTGATGTGTTTTAATTAAGAGCTAATTAGAAATGATGGGAATTTCACTTGGCTCAGCCTAATTATTTTCCATTTTAATGAATATGTAGAGAGTGTTATGATTAGGAATCAGAACAATCCATGGCATATTAGTATATACGACTGCACAGGTTCTTAGGGTTTTATGGTGTTCACAATCGTCCATTAAAAACATCCATAAAAATTAAGGCTGCCAACCAATGGAAAGATTTCTTGAACTATTACTAATTTAATTGATTAATTAGATGATTGGGATAAATATTAAAGTAATTGGTTCAAGTAATATTTTGAGGTTATTTAATGAAGATAGCCGTTTCTCTCCGCTAATTAACAGAGACAAATCTACTCTTTTGTTTGGAAAAAATATTAGCTAGTTCACTTACTAACTTGAGTTAACATGCAATAAAAAAACCCACATTGTTGGCTGTAATGAACAATTTAATTTAATGCTTTAGGCCTTAATAAAAATTATTCATGAATTAGATGCCGTAGCTTTTTTTTTAAAGGCTGACAAGAAGTTTGATGATCTGAATAGTCATAGGAACCCAAGTGTAGATTCTCTCAATGCTCTGTCTGATACAACTGATGGTGTTGCAATGATGAATATAGCATAGAACAGGGCTTTTCAACCTTTTCATAGATTGTACCACTTTTAGGACATGATAATATTTGAGTACCACCAGTGCTTAGCAAGGTGTCAAAAACTTGATGACTAAAAAAAGAAGGGGGATTTGGGGGTTAATGATTAGACTCATTTGTTGTTATAGAAATGGCTAGTTTATAATATTATGAAAAAAGTTGAGGTTCAGTGTTAATGCTTCCTTCTACTGCAACAGAGGAAGTCTGTTCTTTTTCCTTTCTCCTCCTCGCTTCCCCCCCCCTTTTCCCTCCGCACTGTGTCCTACTATTTGCTTTTGTATTTTATTCTATAATCTAATAAAATATTACAAACTAAAGAAAAAAAGGAAAAAAGGTCCAGTTTTAATTTCTTTGGTGGCTGTTCCTTTGCTGAATCAATTTCCCTTTGCACTGAGAAATGTACGATGAATTCATCCATGTTTATTAATATGCACCACTACCAGCTAGCTCGGGTCTTCAAAGTTGGCACTTTTAAGACTTGTGGACTTCAATTCCCAGAATTCCTCAGCCATCATGACTGGTTGAGGAATTCTGAGAGTTGAAGTCCACAGGTCTTAAAGTTGCTAAGTTTGTAGACCCCTGAGCTAGCTGGTTGAACCTTCTTCCTCTCTCCCTTCTGAACTCTCCTTCTACAGTGTAGTAAGAATGCACCCCCCATCCCTTCCCTGTACACTTAAAGGCATAGGAATCAAGTGCAAAGCAAGAAAGACTCACAAACTAAAGAAACACATAAACTCCATTTTTCCCCCTTTAAGCTGCCTCAGGTGTGTCACCTGTCACAATGCTGCAACCTGAGACTGAAAGGCTCCTGCAATTGTGAAAAGATTTAGCCTTAAATTAAGCCTGTTTACCTTCAAAGAAAATTTTCTAAAAGTCAAAGACAGACTCAAGGAGGTAAAACTAATTACATTTGTTTAAAGGGGCCAAACCTATGGAAGTCCACACTTTGGACTCATTGCTAGCCCAAAATACAGACTAAAATATTCCAATAACCAAAGCATACAAACTGAGCCTCTGAATTACAAAGCGCTGTAAAAACTGTACAGAAATCCTTATGGTAACCCAATCAAGCTGCCAGCTGATCCAGAACTAAATAAACCCACCTCCTTTCCAACATGCTCGTTTGCCGGCTTTTCATTTCATCAGCGCTGATTGCATTCTCTTGGCTGGAGAAAATGAAACAGGGGACCTTTTCTTCCAGCAACAGCTGCTGCTTCTTCCCTGTCCCTGTTTCCTCCCTGCCTGCTGAGATCTCCTTCTCCAGCATGATGAGTGTAAAATCCACCAGTGGGTAATCTCAGCCTTCCTGCTCAGTTGAGACTAAGTCAGAAATCCTCCACGCCTCCTTCTGGGCTGGACCATCCCAGTTTTTGACTTAGTCTTAGCTCAGCAGGACTCAGTTTTCTTGGCTCCTCTGAACACTAAATTAGGTTAAATATTTAGTAACTAATTAAATTAATTATTTAGTAATCCAAATTAAATATTAGTCTTACTGGTCAATTCGGCTCCAAATTATAGCTGGCAATTGACTGCAGCCTCGGCTCTAGCGAGCCTTGCAGGCTCCACCCGAGCTTCCTTCCTCGGACTCACAGGCCTCCGATATCATTGCAAAAGGAATTTCTCCAGATCTTCCTTCAAGGAGGCACAGGGGCTAGCCTCAGCTGAGCGATCCCCTGGGGAGGCTGGATGGCTTCACTGGAGCCCGTTTTTGCCACGAATCATCCAGACGATCTGGATCGCAGCGGAGGCTGCGCAACGCTCCAAACCGCAAGTCATTTGTTTCCAGCGTTAGTGGGAGTAAATAGGCCCCAAGGACTCTTAGTAGCCCCTTTGAGGTTCCCCTGGACAGGGAAGGCCTGGCCGCCTCATGGACGGCCATTATTTTTGCCATGGCTGCCATTTTGAAGGATTTGCAAGTCGTGGCCGCCATTATGGAACCGCAAAACCCCTCAGCAAGGCTTCCCGGCCTGCTAGGCCCACTCTGTTAATATCCTGCCATGACAGGCACAGATTGGGGGGGGCGAACCGGACAATTCAAAATCAGACCGCAGCCACGGTACCTGATCATTGGTGGCATAGGTGGCATGACCGCCATTTTGGATTCCCCAGTCACCTTCTTGGCCTATCAGCAATCTCTTTGACCTATGGCCTTATCACCTCATTAGAGGCCTTCCAAACCTCACAGGGCCTTTAAGGCCCTAGAAACCTCAATTGAGGCCTTCCAGGCCTCACAGGGCCTTCAAGATCCCAGAAACCTCAATAGAGGCCTTTCAGGTCTCACAGGGCCTTTAAGGTCCTAGCAATTGAACTGAGCAAATCTATTCATGAAGGTTGCTCACCTGAACCTCCACGACAATCACTGATAACTTCCATACAAGAGGGGGAATTTATTAGTATCCATCTGTCCCATTTAGCCATGTGGCGCTGTGCCGCAAGGCCTATCAGATAATTTTAGATAATTATATGGCTGTCAGCCATTGCTGTTGCTCAGAGCGCGGGAGCTCCCTCTCTGACAACCAGATCTGCGTGCTTAACCCCCCCCCCCGGGACATCTCCTGCCCGGAATATCCAGGTGTCAATGGCAGATAGTGCAACTCCTCAGCCATTGCAGGGCTCTTCTGTTCCCCCCAAAGAAAAAAAGCACAGATCATCTGAATTGGAAGCGGGGGAAAAGAAAAAAATCTAAGGCAAAGGCCTTGTCCACTAAAAAGCCCTCCAAAGCAGCTGAGAAAGAGAGGCCTCGAGGAGACATCAGGCGCTGGAGAGGAAGTTCTCCAGAGCTCAAAGGCTCACCTCCAGTGGAGCAGAATTGGTTTCCCCCCTTCCACTGGACCGCTCACCATTTGAGCCTCAATTCGTGCCTCCCCATGATGCCCCTAGGGCATGGTCTCCTCAGGGGGAAACTGGACAGGTTGGTCCCCCTCTCCCCTCTCTAGCAAGCACTCGGTAAAATTTCCTCTCCCCCACGATACAACAGGGCCCAGAAGCCACGTATACCCCTACGGCAGCTGGCATCTGCCCCACAGACCAACCGGGCATGTGGCCGGACCAATTTTAGGCCTTTATGCACCAGGCCTTTGCATAATACATGGCCTCCTCCATGGGTCAACGGTCTTTACAGATGCCCCCTCCCCCCCACCATCCCTGCCTCAAACAGGCCCTACCCTGTTTCCCAGTTCAGGCAACTCTGACACATCCTCCCAAATAGGAGAGGAGGGATCCATGGACCTTGAAGCTTCGGACATACCTATGTCAGAGGACGAGGAGGTGGCTCCGGATCCGTCCCCGGCATCTGATCTCTTTGACCCTTCTCTATTTTGATCACTGCTCCTAAAGGCCTGTACCACGGCCAACCTCACTCCTGAACAGGAGCCTAAGCCATCTACCATCACCACCCAGGACTCGAACCCTCTGTTCTCAGAGCCGGTGGTCGAGGAGAAACAGATTCCATGCCCGACTTTCTTCCGCATCACGGTGGAAAAGCAGTGGTCTTCGCTGGGCACTCTCCCTTCTCCCAGCGGGACAGAGAAAAAACTTTTCAATGTCTCCTCCTTCTCTTCCCTCCTGGAGGTGCCACTTGTGGACACTACCCTAACTTCCTTGTTTTCTTCCTCCACCATTCCAGGGGACATGGCAGAGGCCTTGAAAGCGGAGGAAAAGAGATTTGAGTTTTCCCTCAGCTGAGCTCACCAAGCCTCTCCGTGGGCGATCAAGGTGGCTACATCATCATCTTTTTTTGCCAGGTCGTCCATCATGTGGCTCCGTGAGCTCTAGGCCCTCGTTCCCCCTGACCAGGTGCAAGCACACCAGACATTGGGCAAATTGGTCGCAGCGTCTGAATACATGGCGGACGCGTCGCTGCACTCTGCAAGATACTCCGCCAGATCTATTGCAGCCACTGTCTCGGCCCGCAGACTGCTTTAGTTAAAACAATGGCGGGCCGACCTGAAGTCCAAGTGGCACCTATCGACCGCCCCTTATAGCGGCACGCATCTCTTTGGCCCAGTCCTCGAGCCATATCTCATAGAGGAAAAGGACAAGCGCAAGGTACTTGCACTCCCCTCTAAGAGGGCGGACAGAAAGTCTTAACAGGATTTCCATAGGCAACCCTTTCGTTCCGGTACCACCTGGGATTGGCCCCGGAGCTCTCGATCCTTCCCCCCTAGACAGGATCGCCAGCAGGACCACCAGACCCCTAGAGCCAGGGCCCAGTACCAGACCAAGTGGCCCTTTCAGGGCACTGGAGGCCGTCCGTACAGATGAAACAAGTGACGCCAAGGCAACCTCTCCCATAGGGGGCCGTCTGTCCTTATTCAGCGACACTTGGGAGGCCACACCACAGACTCATGGGTGATAGACACCATCTGACACGGCCTCGCCCTGGAGTTCTTATCCATACCTCCAGGGTGTTTCCTACCGTGCCCCAACACAAGAAACGCCACCAAGGCAGGACTCATGTCCATGGCCATCTCCCACCTACTGGAGATAGAGGTCATAGAGCTGGTGCCCACGGAACACAGGGGACAGGGGTTTTACTCCATCCTGTTCGTGGTACCGAAGACCTTGGGGGGCTGGAGGGCGATATTGGACTTCAAAGGACTAAACTATTTCTTGGCCTACAAGCGGTTCAAGATGCATCTCAAGTCCATCCTGGCCAGCACCAGGAGGGGGGATTTCCTGTCCTCCGTAGACCTGACGGAAGCTTACCTTCATGTCCCGATACTTCCCGAACAGCGCAAATTCCTCCGGTTTTGTTACGCACGCCGGCATTTTCAGTACAAAGTGCTTCCGTTTGGCCTTTCCTCGGCCCCACGAGTGTTTACGAAGATCTTAGCGTTCTTAGCCACTCATCTGAGAATGATCCCGGTGCACGTACAGTGCTATCTGGATGATATCCTTATTCAATCCCGTTCCTTCCGTTCAGCCCAATCGGACCTGAAAATCACCATCAGGACTCTTCAAGCTCACGGATTCTCCATGAACTTCCAGAAGAGCCACACAGTCCCATCAACTCACCTCCTCCACCTGGGGGCGATCATAGACTCCAATCTGTGCGAGGTCTTCCTTTCCCAGGATCGCCGGAACAACATCCGGACCCTCATCCACCGAATTCGGAGAGAAGGTAGTTCCCCTAGTCCAATTGTCTCAACTACTGGGGAAGATGGTCTCCTGTATAGGGATAGTTCCATGGGCAGACTGCACTCCAGAGAACTCCAGTGGTTCCTTCTCCCCTTTCAGAAGCGGAACATGAGTTCTTTCACCAGGAGGGTTAGGGTTTCATGCCAGACATTGTCATCTCTTCTGTGGTGGACCTCACCGGCAATGGCCAGGGCATCCCTTTTCAAGGAGCCGGCCAGGCTCACCTTGACCACGGATGCCAGCCTGTTTGGCTGGGGCGCTCATCTCCAGACACATCTAGCCCAGGGTCAATAGTCCCGTTCGGACTTGAGCCACAACATAAACTGGCTAGAACTAAGGGCCATTCACCTAGCATTCCATCACTTCTCCATCAAAGTAGTGGGGAGCCACATACTGATATTGACAGACAATGTGGCAACAAAAGCATACGTGAACAGGCAGGGAGGGACCCGCTCCAAGTCCCTTATGCTCGAAGCCCACAGCCTGGGCTCTTGGGCAGAGGCCAATCTAAGATCCATCAAAGCAGACCACATATCGGGGGAGGCGAACCATCAGGCGGACTCCTTGAGTAGGTCTACGGTGGACCACTCAGAGTGGCTTCTGGACCCAGTCTTGTTCAGGGAGATCTCGAACAGATTCGGCCAACCACAGTTAGACCTCTTAGCCTCCCCGAGCAACTCTCAACTGCCCAGATACCTCACCAGGTATCCATCCCCAGGGGCAGAGGGAACGGACGCTCTTCACAGCGAGTGGCCCAAGGGGTTGCTGTACGCGTTCCCCCCACTCCTGCTGATTCCGGCAACCATCCGCAAGCTACTTCAGGAGCAGGTTGGTTGTTCCACACTGGCCGAGACGACCGTGGTTTACCAACCTGGTGGAACTTTCAATCTCACCGCCATGGAGGATCCCTCCAGACCGTATCTCCGTCAGCCAGGGGACCCTTCAACACCCGCATCCCCAGTGGCTCCAATTGGCCGCCTGGCACTTGAGTGGAGAAATTTAGCTAGATAATCCTATTCGTCCAAGGTGATCTCAATGATCCAAACATCCAGGTGCCCCTCGACTAATAGGATATACACGTGGAGGAACTTTTGCCTGTGGTGCACTAAGCACCAACTCCAGCCTCTTTCTGTCACCATTCCCAATATTTTAGACTATCTATTGGAGGGTATGGATAAAGGGTTGACACCTAGCACTATTCGCAGACAGGTAGCGGCCTTGTCCACGGTGCTTACTTGTGACAATCTGGTCCCGTTAGCACAGCACCCATTAGTAAGCGCTTTTCTCAAGGGGGCGACCAACACCAGGCCACCAGCGGTTCACCGCTACCCCTCTTGGGATCTACCACGGGTACTGCAAGCGCTAATTTCACCACCGTTTGAGCCTATCAGGTCTTGTTCACTAAGACTCCTTTCTCTGAAAGTAGCCTTTCTGATTGCAATCACGTCAGCCAGACCTATTTCGGAGCTGGCTGCCCTTTCAGTCAGGAGTGACCTGTATACCTTTTATGAGGATAGAGTAGTCCTTCGATTGGATCCATCCTTCATCCCGAAGATCAATATCTGGTTCCATAGAACCCAAGAGTTAGTTCTCATGGACTTTTATCCCAATAGGCTGGAAAGACAGTGGAATAAGCTGGACGTACGCAGGGCTCTGCATTATTATGTAAAACGAACCTCTGCCTTTCGCAAATCAGAGGCCTTGTTTGTGTCATTCCAACCCTCTTCCATGGGTCAGAAGGTTTCCTCTTCGACCATTAGAAGGTGGATTAAGACATGCATTGCCCATGCCTATATCTCTCAGTCCCTACCAGTCCCTAGACGCATCACTGCCCACTCCACTCACAGTGCGGCTACGTCAGCGGCCTGGTCTACCCAGGCGTCCATTGCGGAAATCTGCAGGGCTGCAACTTGGTCCTCTCCTTCTTCATTCATCAGACATTACAAGGTAGACAAGTTTTCCTCTGCGGATGCTTCGTTTGGCCGTAGAGCAGTGGTTCTCAACCTTTCTGAGGTTGAGACCTCACTTGCCACGCCCATGCGCACCGCGACCCCGACCCGGGGGCGCGCGCGTACCAAAAAAAAATTTTTAAAAAAAATTTAAAAAAAATAAAAAAAACAAAATGGCGGCCGCGACGGGCGGATCTGCACATGCGCGGATCGGCCCGTCGCACATGCCACGCATGCGCGCATCCGCCCGTCGCGGGCCGCCATTTTGTTTTTTTTGGTTTTGTTTTGTTTTTAAATTTAAAAAAAATTAAAAAAAACAAAATAGCGGCCGTGACGGGCGAATCTGCGCCTGCGCGGATCGGCCCGTCGCACGCGCTGCGCATGCGCGGATCCGCCCGTTGCGGTCCGCCATTTTGTTTTTATTTTATTTTATTTTATTTTATTTTTTATTTTTTTTTCAGCGCGACGGGTGGATCTGAGCGTGCGCGGCGCGCGCACGCCAAAAAAAATAAAAATAATAAAAATAATATAAAAATATAAAAATTAAAAAAACAAAATGGCGGCCGCGACGGGCGGATCTGCACATGCGCGGATCGGCCCGTCGCACACGCCACGCATGCGCGCATCCGCCCGTCGCGGGCCGCCATTTTGTTTTTTTTGGTTTTGTTTTGTTTTTAAATTTAAAAAAAATTAAAAAAAACAAAATAGCGGCCGTGACGGGCGAATCTGCGCCTGCGCGGATCGGCCCGTCGCACGCGCTGCGCATGCGCGGATCCGCCCGTTGCGGTCCGCCATTTTGTTTTTATTTTATTTTATTTTATTTTATTTTTTATTTTTTTTTCAGCGCGACGGGTGGATCTGAGCGTGCGCGGCGCGCGCACGCCAAAAAAAATAAAAAAAATAAAAATAATATAAAAATATAAAAATTAAAAAAACAAAATGGTGGCCGTGACGGGCGAATCTGCGCCTGCGCGGATCGGCCCGTCGCACGCGCCGCGCATGCGCGGATCCGCCCGTTACGGTCCGCCATTTTGTTTTTATTTTATTTTATTTTATTTTATTTTTTATTTTTTTTTTCAGCGCGACGGGTGGATCTGAGCGTGCGCGGCGCGCGCACGCCAAAAAAAATAAAAAAAATAAAAATAGTATAAAAATAAAAAAAACAAAATGGTGGCCGGCGGTGCCCCGTGACCCCCGCGAAATGGTCGCGCGACCCCAAATGGGGTCGCGACCCCAAGGTTGAGAACCACTGCCGTAGAGTGTTACAGCAAGTAGTTCCTTCTGGTGGGACACAAGCCCAGACTATTTCCTCCCCGTAGGGACATGAGCGGCTTTGGTATGTCACAACGGTGGATTCTACACTTATCATGCTGGAGAAGGGGCGCGTTGTCTTACCTGAACGCCTTTTCTCAGCATGATGATGTAGAATCCACACCCACCCTTCAAGGCCATCTGGGCCTGTGTCAGAGCAGGAAGAGCCAACGCGTCGGACTTCAACATGTTTTGCTTCGCCTTGGTCAAAAACTGGGATGGTCCAGCCCAGAAGGAGGCATGGCAGATTTCTGACTTAGTCTCAACTAAGCAGGAAGGCTGAAACTACCCACTGGTGGATTCTACATCATCATGCTGAGAAAAGGCGTTCAGATAAGACAATGCCCCTTCTCTTTCCCTGTTATCTTTTTCCCCCCTTTCTTGCCCAAACCACCTCCTTTTATAGCCTCTCCTCTCCCCCCACCTTTTCTTCAGTTCAACTCCAGCTCTGTGCTGTTTCCAGAAACGCCAATCAGCTGGAGCCTGTCGGCTCCTGGGGCTTCTGCCGAGCCCAGACAGTCCTGCAACTGCAGCTGCCTCTCCCTCAGGCTTGGGTTGCTTTGGCTCATTCCCCTCCCCTGCTATACTTCTCTAGGACAGTCGTGTACCACTTGCCACGTGGCAAAGTACCACAGTGGTACGTGTACCACCAGTTGAAAGGCCCTGCCATAGAAAACTCCAGTGGTGTTGCTATACTGGTGAGAGTATTTAGAACAGAACAGAATAGAATAGGATGGAAGGGACCTTGGAGGTCTTCTTGTCCAACCCCCTGCTGAGGTAGGAAACCCTATACCATTTCAGACAAATGGTTGTCCAATCTCTTTTTAAAAACTTATTGTATTGGGACATTTACAACTTCTGGAGGCCAGTTGTTCCACTGATTAATTGTTCTAACTGTCAAGAAATCTCTTCTTAGTTTATTGGAAACAGTATCTTTAACGTGGGAGTGCTTCTTCCAAACATGTAATTGGATTCTTTCTTTTAATATTTAATATTTAAATTTGTAAACCTGAAAAAGAGCCAGATTATGTTTAATAAATTCATCAGAGAAATGGTTTTTTTAATATCTGGAGAAAAAGTAGCCATAGTAGACCACTACATATACCTTGGCCAATGGATCTCAATGGAAGATGATATAATAAAAGAAATTGAATGGCGTGTTATAATAATAATAACAACAACAACAGTAATAAAGTTGGAAGGGACCTTGGAGGTCATCTAGTCCAACCCCCTGCTGAGGCAGGAAACCCTATACCATTTCGGACAAATGGCTCTCCAGTCTCTTCTTAAAAACTTAACAGTGTTGGAGCATTCACCGCTTCTTGAGGCAGGTTGTTAAATGTGATTGGCAGGCATTCGGCAAGCTAAGCATAATTTTCAAGAACAACCTCCCCCTATGCCTGAAGAGAAAAGTTTTTGATCAGTGTGTGTGCTGTGTGCTCTAACATGCCGATGAAACATGGAACTAACCTTACAATCGATACAAAAGCTATGAGTGGCATAAATAGCCATGGGAAAGATACATGCTCGGCATTACAAGACAAGATAGAAAGACCTGCACATGGATTAGAAAACAAACAAAAATAGACAATATCAAGAGAGAGTAAAAGAATCGAAATAGAAACGGGCTGGTCACCTAGCAAGAAGAACTGATGGCAGGTGGACCAAGGCAGTCATAGAATGGATCCCACTTGATAAAAAGCTTCCACAAAAGAGACCAAAAACAAGATGAATCAACGACATCAGCAAGTATTGCAGGCCCAATTGGCAAAAGGAAACTCAGGACCGTATGGGTTGGAAACATGCGGAAGAGGCCTTCCTCCTGCAGTGGATAGACAATGGCTAAAATGATGGTGAATATTAATTTGGTGCTTTCAAGTCGCTTTTGACTCTTAGCAAATGGCTGTATAGATCCCTGAATGTTTTGGAACTGATTTGTCATTTCCTCCTTCCTTGGAGGAAGAGGCAGTGACTGACCTAAAGCCATCCAAGTGCTTTATACTTATTAGTGCTGCTATTTATGTTCCATATTCAGAGCTATCATTGGCCAGTCTATTGGTCTTCAGCTATCCCATTTCTGAATCTCAGTTGGATATTGTCATTGCACAGCTGTTTCTATTTCTTTCTTTTTTTAAAATTCTTTTATTAAAACAATCAACATCAAACATAAGATCGTATTAAAAAGCAGTCATCATATAACTTGCAATACAACACTAGGGATTAATCTTTGTAAACGTCTGGTTCAGTAAACATTCCTCACTCGTCACGTCAAGCCTCAACTATACGCCTGATACATTTTATTTGATTGGTGTTTCTCTTGTATATGATCTATCTTCCGTTTCTAGTCTATCACATATTGTTCATTCGAGCTTTAGAAGTAAATTCGTCTCAATATTAGTGCAATCTTTTATGATCCCTAGCAAAAGATCCTGAGGTAGAAATTCAGTAACCTGAGGTAGAAATTCAGTACGCTTTTCCAATATTAAAGCAATCAACATTAAACATAGGATCATATTAAGAGGCAATCCTCATAAAACCTAAAAAAAAAATACAGCATGAGGTATTAGTCTTTGTAAATGTCTGGCTTGGTAAACATTCTTCACTCCTCACGTCAAGCCTCAACTATACACCTGATACATTTTATTTGATTGGTGTTTCTCTTATGTATGGTCTATCTACTGTTTCTAGTCTATCACATATTGTTCATTCGCGCTTCAGAATTAAATTCGTCTCAGTAATAGTGCAATCTTTTATAATCCCTAACAAAAGATCCTGAGGTAGAAGTTCAATAACCTGAGGTAGAAATTCAATCCGCTTTTTCAATATTAAAGCCATCAACATTAAACATAAGATCATATTAAGAAGCAATCATCATAGAACATAAAATACAACATTAAGTATTAGTCTTTGTAAACGTCTGATTTGGTAAACGTTCTTCACTCCTCACGTCAAGCCTCAACTAAACGCCAGATACATTTTATTTGATTGGTGTTTCTCTTGTATATAGTCTATCCACTGTTTCCAGTCAGTCAAATATTGTTCATTTGAGCGATCTTTCAAATATGCCGATATTTTCGCCATTTCCGCCAAATTTATTACTTTCAAAGTCCATTCTTCTATAGGTGGTATTTCTGGATTCTTCCAGTATTGTCCCACCAACAATCTGGCTGCTGTGATCAAGTTCAGAAATAAGTTCGTCTCTGAGGTAGTGCAATCTTTTATGATCCCTAACAAAAAAACCTGAGGTAGAAATTCAATACGCTTTTTGAAAATGGTTTGGAGTGTCCACCATATCTTCCTCCAGAAGGCTTTGATTTTTCTGCATGTCCACCATACGTGAAAGTATGTAGCCTCCCCATCACCACACCTCCAGCATTTGGGCTGGGTGTCTGGATAGATGTATGATAGTTTTTTCGGGTCTAGATGCCACCTATAGAACATCTTGTAGAAATTTTCCCTTAGCTGTTGCGCTTTCGTAAATACTACATTTCTCACCCAGATTTCCTCCCACGTTTCCATCGCGATCGGATGCCCAAAGTCTTGTTCCCACTTAACCATACAGTTCTTGACTAGCACCGTTTCTGAGTCAATTTCTATCAGTACACTGTACACTCGTTTGATATGCATGATCCCCTGCTCTCTAATCTGGTCAATTAAATTCTCATCAGTCCGGGATAAACCCTTCTTCTTGTCTTTATGCCACCTTGACTGCAGTTGTAGGTACGATAGCCAGGTACCTCCTATTCCTTCATCTGCTAGCGTTATTTGGGGCTTCAAGGAGAACCCATTTTCTTCTTCCAGTACAAGTTTACTGTAGGGCACCACTTCCTGCCCTTGGGATATGTTTACATCCCCTATTGCGTGTCCGGGGATCGTCCAGATGGGGATCTTATCGTGTAGAAGGTATTTATATTTCCTCCAGACCCACAACAACGGGATTCGTAGTGGGTTCTCCTTGAAGTTCTTGTCTGCCTTTTTGTCGTACACCAAGTATGCGTGCCAGCCGAATAGTAGACCATGCCCTTCAACATTCAATATTCTATCATTCGTCATATTGATCCAGTCACTCAACGCCACCAATGTCGCTGCGTAGTAGTATAGCTTTAGATTAGGCATTTTTAGTCCCCCTCTCTTCCTCGTGTCCTGGATGATTTTTAGTTTTACCCTCGGTCTCTTGCCATCCCAAATAAATCTGTTGATGCCCTTCTAGCTGTTTCTATTTCTTGAACCCAGTTGGCTGGGAAAGAATAAACAGGAGGTTGAGATTCTGATCACTGTTGCTAGCCTACTTTAATAATCCACATGCTAATTGGTTATGAAAAGTCTGCACTTTGCTTGCTTTTGCAAAGTTATTAATATCACACAGATCCAACAGGCCTATGGCATAGATGATGGACCTGAATTGCTTTTGTAATGTGTATATGTTCTATGTGATTTTGTTTGTTTGTTTGTTTCTTTGTAAAATGTTTTGAGCTGCTTAAAGAAGAATGGTATTGAATTGTTTGTATAAACAAATTATGCTTGTTGAGTTCTTGGTGTTTTTTGAGCGTGGTTTTCTTCTTGCAGATGTTTGATTAAGTAACATCAGTGCTCAACCTTAGGTGTCATTTTGAATTTCTTTGAAAAAAATAGATATGTAATACTTGCAATGGATATCCATTTGAACAGTGACAGATGGGTATTTCTAAGCTTATATCGCAAAGGGAAAAAAACAAGAATTAGATAGAAACTTTTGCAAGATGCTAAGGAAAGAGGAGGTTTGGGTTTACCAGATTTAAGATTGTATTTCAATGCTTGCTATTTGGTCTAGCTAAAAGAGTGGATGAACCTCCAAAATAAGAGGCTACCTCATTTAGAGGGTCATGAATTAAGATTTGGATGGCACAGTTATCTATAGTATGACAAGATCAAAGTAAATGATGACTTTAATAACTATTTTGTTAGACGTGTCATTTTAAGAGTTTGGAAGAAATATAAAACAAGGTTTCCTGTAAAGATGCCTCTCTGGTTGTTGCCCCAGGAAGCTTTTTTAGAAAAGAAATGGTGGCGAAGGTAGACTGGTGGACCTATGGTCAAATAATATCTTTTAATTTTGGTGATCCTATCCTTAAGTCTAAGGAGGAGTTACAATCTGAAGGACATGTCTGCCATTGGTTTACATATTTTCAATTGAAAGAAAGATTTATATCAGACAAAAAGAATTATGGGTTTGATTTTGTGAAAAATGAATTGGAAATCCTACTGTGTGGTAATGTTGAACATATTATTGCTAAGGTCTATAAATTGTTATTGAATTTCAATTTGGAAAATGAATATGTAAAGCACTGCATGATTAAGTGGGCAAGGAACTTTGCATATAATGTAATGCTTGAACGGTGGGAGAATATGTGGTTGAAATATTTAAAATTTACACTAAATTGTAATTTAAAAGAAAACTTCTACAAGATGATGTATCATTGGTATTTAACATCAGATAAATTGTCAAGAATGTATAAAAGTATTTCAAAAGAATGTTGGAAATGCAAATGTAAAGAAAAGACCTTTCATCACTTACGGTGGACATGTGATAAAGCAAAGATATATTGGAATAGGATTCACATGCTAATACAGAAGATTCTCAGAGTGAACGTAACTTTTCTTTTGGGTTTAATGGGAAAAATCTTGGGGAAAAATTTGAAACTTTGATGCTATATATTTTGATGGCAGCAAGATTACTTTATGCACAAAAATGGAAGGACACTTTGTTTCCCACAATCGATGAATGGCTGTAAAAGTTGATGGAATTAGCAGAGATGGTTAAATTGACTCTTTAATTAAAGAAAAAAACAAAAATACTTTTGTTTCTACTTAGAAAATGCTTTTGCACTTTGTGTTCGAGATAGAAAAAAATGAAACTTTGATTTTGGGTATTACTGATTAGTAGATAGATTTGTTGTTATAGAAACGGCTAGTTTATACTGTTATGTAAAAGTAAAAAACTGAGGTATAATGTTATTATCTTATTCTACTGCACCAAAGGGAGTTGGGAGTCAAGAACTTTTCTTTCTTTTCCTCCCTTTTCCTGCACTTTTCCCTTTCCTTTTCCCTCCCCTATCTTTACTATTATTTTCTTTTGCATTTTTGTATTTATATTCTAAATTAAGAAAATTGATACGAAAAAGAGATTTAGGAAAAAAAATGGTTTGCCAAGCCCGTTAATTTAGGTGTTTTTGCTTTCTTGGTGCTGTTCGTACTATGTAAATAATTCATTTCAGATATCATACCTATAAAAAAATTCAGGTGCCCAGTATGTAGTTGGCAATAGAATACAGTATTAATTTTCACAGGAGTTAGTTTTCTGTTGACCCAATAGCTGGAAGCATCTAGATAGTCTTGGGTAATCATGTATTGTATTGTATTGTATTGTATTGTATTGTATTGTATTGTATTGTATTGTATTGTAATGTATTGTAGTCTAGTCTAGTCTAGTCTAGTCTAGTCTAGTCTAGTCTAGTCTAGTCTAGTCCTTTCCAGTGTTCCATTCCATTCCAATATTCTGTTCAATTTCAATATATTTTTATCCATTTCCCATTCTATTCCATTCCATTTTACTCCACTCCACTCCACTTCATTCCATTCCAGCGTTCTATTCCATTTCAATATTCTATTATCCTATTAACATTCCATTCCAATATTCTATTCCTATTCTTATTCTATTCCATTCCATTCCAATCATACATTCAAAACTTCCATTCTATTCCAATATTCTATTTGTATCCTATTTCTCTTCTATTCTCTTCTCTTCTGTTGCGTTCCATTCAATTTCATTCCATTCCTTCCATCCCATCCCGTCCCATCCCAACCACTCCACTCAACTCATTCCAATGTTGCATTCCAGTCCAATATTCTTTACCTGTGGTGGCGAACCTATGGCACGCGTGCCACAGGTGGCATGCAGAACCCAGTCCTAAGCCTCCGCCGCTGTGTGAAAAAAAAAGGTTCAATCAATCAATTTCAACTTCTCGCGGGAAGAAAAGGATTTCGCAAAATTGGAATTGCTTGATTGAACTTTATTTTCAGTCCCACACAGCGGCGGAGGAAGTGACGCGTCGGAACTGGAAAAAAGGTGCCGTGGGGGGGTGGGGGGAGTGGCAGAAGTAGGGCGCTCCATGCGAGTGGTGGGGCAGGGCCTGTTGCTTCCCTCCCCCTGCCAGACACCTGCCGAAGCCACGCAGGTTAAGGTTGCCCCTGCCCAGGTGCCCTTGCCTCCCCCAAGCATTTTTTTTTACCAACCTGCCTTTCAGCTGCATTCTGTTTCTCCGTTCGCCTCTCAGCCTTCGCCACTTGGTCTCTAAAAGGTTCGCCAGCACTGTTCTATTCCATTCTAGTCCAGTCCAGTCCATATTCCATTCCAGTCCATTCCCATATTCTATTCTGTTCTATTCCATTCCGTTCCATTCCAAATTCTATTCTTATCCTGTTTTCCTTCTGTTCTGTTGCATTCCATTCCATTCCTTCTGTCCCATCCCGTTCCACTCCAGTCCATTCCATTCCAGTCCAGTGATCCATTGCAGTGTTCCATTCCAATGTTCCATTCCAATATCTATTGTGTTCCGTTCCGTTCCATTCCAATATCCTATTCCATTCCATTCCATTCCATTCCATTCTATTATTCTATTTCATTCCGTTCTATTTATTCTATTCCATTTCATTCCATTCTAATATTTCATTACAGTCCATTCCAATATTCTGTTTTGTTCTGTTCCATTCCGTTCCATTCCAATATCCTATTCTATTCTACTCTATTCCATTCCATTCCATTCTATTATTCTATTTCATTCCGTTCTATTTATTCTATTCCATTTCATTCCATTCTAATATTTCATTACAGTCCATTCCAATATTCTGTTTTGTTCTGTTCCATTCCGTTCCATTCCAATATCCTATTCTACTCTACTCTACTCTACTCTACTCTACTCTACTCTACTCTACTCTACTCTACTCTACTCTACTCTACTCCACTCCACTCCACTCCACTCCACTCCACTCCACTCCACTCCACTCCACTCCACTCCACTCCACTCCACTCCATTCTATTATTCTATTTCATTCCGTTCTATTATTCTATTCTATTCTATTCCATTCCATTCCATTCCAATATTTCATTACAGTCCATTCCAATATTCTGTTTTGTTCTGTTCCATTCCGTTCCATTCCAATATTCCATTACAGTCCATTCCATTCCAGTCCAGTCCAGTCCATTCTATTCTATTCCGTTCCATTACACTCCATTCCAGTGGTTCTCAACCTTTTTAATGCTGTGACCCCCAACCGGTCATAAGTCGAGGACTACCCAACCGGTCGTAAGTCGAGGACTTCCCAACCGGTTGTAAGTCGAGGACTTTCTCTGCCCGGGAGCGCCGTGCATGCGTGGTGCCGCCCCCTGCGCCGGCCGAGGCGTAGCTGGCAAGGGGCAGCGACAGCGCAGGGCGACCACTGGCTGGGGAGGTAAGGCACCTGCCGGGCCCCACGTGCGCCATAACTCTCCCTGCGCCCGCCAGCCTCCCACCTCCCACACCTGGCCCTCTTTTACTTACATTTTTAGTAGTTGCTCAGCAGGGAGGGGTGAAAACTTCTACATAGCTCGCCTTCGCTGCAGACATCTTGCAGCAACGTTTGCAGACTGGGCTCAGCAGGGCAGAGACAGCCTGGACAATTCCTATTGGCTTTTAAAAGCCAATAGAATTAGACTCTATTCAAGAGAGTCTATGCTATTGGCTTTCAAAAGCCAATAGAATAAGAGGGAGTAGCACAGCTAAGGAAAAGGGGGAAAAATGGCGGACTGCGTTGTTTGGCGACCCCCGTGAAATGGTCGTTCGACCCCAAATGGGATCGCGACCCACAGGTTGAGAACCGCTGCTCCATTCCATTCCATTCCATTCCAATATCTATTCCATTCCATTCCATTTCATTCCAATATTCCGTTCCATTCCAGTCCATTCCATTATTCTATTCCATTCCATTCCAATATTCCATTTCAGTCCATTCCAATATTCTATTCTGTTCTGTTCTATTCCTATTTCCTAAATTCTATTCTATTCTATTCTATTCTATTCTATTCTATTCTATTCTATTCTATTCTATTCTATTCTATTCTATTCTATTCTATTCTATTCTCATTTCACTCCATTCTATTCTCATTCCATTCCATTCTATTCTCATTTTACTCCATTCTATTCTTATTCCATTCTAATATTCCAGTCCAGTCCAGTCCAATATTCTATTCTATTCTGTTACATTCCATTCCATTCTGGTATTCTATTCCTATTATTATTCCATTCCATTCCAATCCATTCCATTCCAATATTCTATTCTTATCCTATTCCCATTCCATTCCATTTCAATATTCTGTCCTGTTGCATTCCAATATTCTATTTTTATTCTTTTCCCATTCTATTCCATTCCATTCGAGTATTCTATTCCAATTCTTATTCCTATTCCTTTCCACTTCATTCCAATATTTCATTCCATTATTGCATTCCATTCCAATATTCTATTCTCATCCTATTCCCATTCCATTCCATTCCAATATTGCATTCCATTCCAATATTCTATTCTCATCCTATTCCCATTCCATTCCAATATTCTATTCTGTTCTGTTCTATCCCATCCCATTCCAATATTACATTGCATTGCAATATTATATTCTTATTCTATTCCCATTCCATTCCATTATTTATCTATTCTATTTTATCTATTCTATTCCATTACAATATTCCATTCCAAGATTGCATTCCATTCCAATATTCTGTTCCTATTCTTCCATTTCATTCCATTCATCCATTTGAAATTTCCATTCCAAATTCTATTCTTATCCTGTTTTTCTTCTGTTCTTTTCTGTTGTGTTCCATTCCATTCCAGTATTCTATTTTTATTCTTTTCCCGTTCTATTCCATTCCATTCCATTTTTCTATTCTTATCCTATTCGATTCTATTTCTTTCCAATATTCTATTCTTATCCTATTTCCATTCCATTCCAATATTCTCTCCTCCTCCTCTCCTCTCCTCTCCTCCCCTCCCCTCCCCTCTCCTCTCCTCTCCTCTCCTCTCCTCTCTTCTATTCTTATCCTATGCCTATCCCCATCCCTCTTCTCTTCTCTTCTCTTCTCTTCTCTTCTCTTCTCTTCTCTTCTCTTCTCTTCTCTTCTCTTCTCTTCTCTTCTCTTCTCTTCTTCGACTCGACTGTACTAGATTTGTTTTTTTGCTAGATATGTTTGTATATTGCTGCATGAAAAATGGTACTGACTTTAAAGTACTCTGAAGAGGTTTTTGGTTATTATATGTAATTTTTCCAAGATGGCATTTAGTGTAATTTTTCTAATGCTACCTTGTAGCTTCAACTTTTCATTTGGTTCTACATTCTAGTTACGTATGCAACAAAATTAAATTTTCAATCTTTGGTCTTCTCTTCATGTGCTATGTGTCTGCTTCTGAAATCATGTTTACTAATTTCTATGGAAAGAGAAAATGAGGGAAATAATGCATGATTAATTAATTGTCTGCTTCTTATTTATATTTATCCAGTGTTAAGTATACGTGGTATTCAGGAAGAAGATCCCCCTGATGCTCAGCTAATGAGACTAGATAACATGTTGCTGGCTGAGGGTGTCTCCGGGCCCGAGAAGCGGGGAAGAGGAGGACCAGCGGCAATAGCAGCAACATCAGGTGGCTGTCCAAATGACAATAGCATTGAACACTCTGACTACAGGGCCAAGCTGTCACAGATCCGACAGATATACCACTCTGAGCTAGAGAAATATGAACAGGTGATCTTTCTGCATGGAAGAGTTATCCTCTCTGTTTTATCCTCTCAGTTTAAAACAATTAATTGCTTTTCCTTTGTGACCACAGATCAGGGAGTATTCGGTTTTATGAAAATTATAATAACCCAACTATTGTGTGAAATAAACATAAGTTGTATAATTTAGGATTGTCTTTTTTTTAAAAAAAAAAGTTCAAGACAGTGACCTTTGTTGGTTTTCAATTGCATTAAATGCACTTGCATCAATAGTTTTATGACTTTTTCACTTCAAAAGTGCTCCAGTTTACTAGATTTTGCATGAATAGTAGCTTTTCTTATCCAGGAGCTGACATCAGCTTCTACCGTATGTTTCATAGGGAGATTTTATTTAAGTTGACTGTTAATATTTTCCCTTTCATTATATTGTACTACTACTATCACTACTGTTATACAGGCATTGTTTCATTACCATATATAGTATCTTGTTATAAATAAAAAAAATGTAGAAGTAAATATGTTTGACAACTTGAAAGTAGTGGGATATATGTGTGTTATTAAAAAAAATGTAACTCTGGGCAATTTTTAGTGAGACCTGTCTAATACACTCTGCAGCATATTATACAGTTATCAAACCCAAAATCATAATATCAAATCCATGTTTAGTTGAATTCTTTAGTCTAGTTTTAAAATTCTGGCTTAAATGGTACAGGTAGTCCTCTAATTGCAACCATTCTTTTACTGGCCGTTTGAAGTTAAAATGGCTCTGAAAAAAGTGGCATGACCAGTTTCCACATTTATGACATTGCACCATCCCCATGGTCACGTGGTCAAAATTTGGACGCTTGGCAACTGGCATGTATTTATGACAGTTACACTCTCAGATCATGTGATCACCATTTGTAACTTTCCCGCCCAGCTTCCAATAACCAAAGTCAATGGGGGAAGCCATATTCGCTTAACAACTGTGACAAAAAAAAGTTGTAAAATGGGCAGAACTCACTGAACAACTGTCTTGCTTAGCAACAGAAATTTTGGTCTCAATTGTGGTCATTGATAGAGGACTACATATCATGCAGTCAGATCTGACTCAAGGGACCTTTTGCTTCAGTTAAATGTGCTTATTTTATACTTGTTTTTTCAGGCCTGCAGTGAGTTCACCACTCATGTTATGAACCTCCTTCGGGAACAGAGCAGAACACGGCCAATCTCGCCCAAAGAAATAGAGCGTATGGTGAATATAATTCATGGAAAATTCAGCACCATACAGATGCAGCTGAAACAAAGTACGTGCGAGGCAGTGATGATTTTGCGTTCGAGATTTCTTGATGCAAGGTAATACATGATCAAGATTATTTCATGTGTCCAAGATACTGATAATATAAAACATTATAAGTGTTTTTACAGTAGGCACATAAGGCGAGTTAACACCAGGTCATAGTGGTAATACAGAAAATAAACTATGTTCCTAATTATTGCTGTTTAAGCTTATTTACTCTCTAAGTTTGGGGTTCAACAGTAATGATAGTCTAAGCTTGGGGGGGTGCAATTAACAGATTTCATGATTAGGCACACTAATGGTGAATACCTGAGATTATATGAACATTGGCAGTTGAATTATATTTGCCATATTTGCACATAGCATTGAGTTAGAACAGTGTTGTCAACTTTGAACTTTTCATAGTTTTCATAAGATTTTGAGAATCTTTTCTATCAGTTGCTACCAGTTGCTAATTACATGAGCATATTAACAGTTTATTTTTTTTATTTATTTAAAACATTTACAATAATAATAATAATAGAGTTGGAAGGGACCTTGAAGGTCTTCTAGTCCAACCCCCTGCTTAGGCAGGAAACCATGTATCATTTCAGACAAATGGTTGTCCAGTCCCTTCTTAAAAACTTCCAGTGTTGGAGCATTCACAACTTCTGGAGACAGGTTGTTCCACTGATTAATTGTTCTAACTGTCAGGAAGTTTCTCCTTAGTTCTAAGTTGCTTCTCTTTTTGATTAGTTTCCATCCATTGCTTCTTGTCCTGCCTTCAGGTGCTTGACTCCCGCTTCTTTGTGGCAACCCCTGAGATATTGGAACACTGCTATCATATCATCCCTCGTCCTTTTCTTCATTAAACTAGACATACCCAATTCCAGCAACCGTTCCTTATATGTTTAGCCTCCAGTCCTCTAATCATCTTTGATGCTTTCTCTGTACTCTTTCTAGAGTCTCAACATCTTTTTTACATCGTGGTGATCAAAATTGGATGCAGTATTCCAACTGTGGACTTACCAAGGCATTATAAAGTGGTATTGACATTTCACATGATTTTGATTCTATCCTTGGTTAATGTAGCCTAGCACTGTGTTGGCTTTTTTGGCAGCTGCAGCACGCTGCTGGCTCATATTTAAATGATAGTCCACTAGGACTCAGATCCCTCTCACAGTTACTACTATTGAGCAAGATGCCACCTATACTGTACTTGTGCATTTGGTTTTTCTTGCCTAAATGTAGAACCTTACTTTTTTCACCATTGAATTTCATTTTGTTAGATAGTACCCATTGTTCAAATCTGTCTAAATCCTTCCGTATCTTAAGCCTATCTTCTGGAGTGTTGGCTATTCTTGCCAGCTTGGTGTCATCTGCAAATTTGATGAGTTCCCCATCTATCCCCTCGTCCAAATCGTTGATGAAGATGTTGAAGAATACTGGGCCCAGAACTGAGCCACTGGGGCACTCCACTATACGCTTCCCTCCATATAGGTGCAGTTCCATTGAGGACCACATGCTGAGTGCAGCTGGTCGGCCAGCTACAAATCCATCTGGTTGTGATGCTTTCTAACCCACATTCTTCTATCTTATGCCTTACTGAAGTCCAAGTAAATTATATTCAATCATTCCTCTGGTTCACTAATTTTGTCACCTGGTCAAATGCTATAAGTTTTGTCTGGTATGATCTGTTTTTGACAAACCCATGTTGGCTTTTGGTACTGACTTTGTATGCCTCTAGGTCAGTGGTGGTGAACCTATGGCACGCGTGCCAGAGGGGGCCCTCCGAGCCCTCTCTGTGGGCATGTGTGTCATCGCCCCAGCCCTGCCTCCCCCATGGCCCCCTCCTCACAAGCAGCCCCCCAGAAGATGACTCACCCCCAGGCGCTGCCCACGCGGAGCAGAGCAGCCAAGGACATGGCAGCTGGGCAGCAGGGACAAAACTCCACCGTCGCATCCCATTGTGTGCAGACAATGCTGTGGGGTGTGGGCGTAGGGCGTGGCCACCATGGCGCTGCTGGGCTGCCTGGGCGATCTGCAGCGGGCCATGGAGACGGTGGGTGGCCCTGCAGGCAGGTGGGGCAACTGGGGGAGGTTTTGGGGCACTCGGTCTCTAAAAGGTTTGCCATCACTGCTCTAGGTGTTCACTGATTCGTTGCTTGATTATCTTTTGCAGAATCTTCTCAGGTATTGAGATCAGGCTGATAGGTCTATAGTTTCCTGGATCCATTGTTTTTCCATTTTTAAAGATGGGAACTACATCAGCACTTTTCCAGTCCTCTGGTGGTTTCCTAGTACTTCAGGATCTTTGAAATATATAGTTCAGTGGTTCTGAGATCACATCTGCCAGTTCCTTCAGAACCTTGGAGTGTAATCCATCTGGTCCTGGTGATTTGAACTCATCTAGGATGGACAGGTGCTCACTTACCATTTTCTTGCCTATCTTATGTTTCTAATCTGTTTTTTACGGTACTATTTTTGATAGGTTAGAATCAGACTGTTTTGTACCTTTGTGTAAAGATGGATGCAAAAAACAAGTTAAGTAGTTCTGTTTTCTTCCTGTTGCTTGTCACCTTCTTGCCACTTTCTCGCACTAATGGACCAATTATTTCCTTATACTTTTTTCTTGTTTTTTACATGTTGAAAAAAACTTTTTTTGTTCTTATTTTTGACTTTCGTTGCAAGCCTTAGTTCATTTTGAGCCTTCGCTTTCCTCATTTCATCTTTGCAGGCTCGGGCTATTTGCTCATATTCTGTGTTAGTTTTGTGCCCCTCTTTCCATTTTTTATACTTATCCTTTTTGTCTTTCAGTTGATCAGAGAGTTCTTTATGCAGCCATGCTGGTTTCTTTTGAGAGCTGTTGTTTTTCTTCTTCATTGGTATTGTGCTAGACTGGGCTTTTATAATCTTACTTTTCAAAATTTCCCAAGCTTCTTGAGTTGTTTACCCCTTGAGGATTATCATCCATTGAATCCTTCCCCTTCTCTAAGTTTATTGAATTTAACTCTATTAAAGTCCAGGACTCTAGTTTGACTATGGTCTATTGCTTGTGCTTGGATAATGTTGAATTTCAATGATCAGTGAATGATCACTCCCTCCTAAGGTTCCTGTGGCTTCAACACTTTCTATCATTTCAACTCTGTTAGTGAGAATTAGTTCCAATATGGCTGATCCCCTAGTTCCCTTCTTTACTTTTTTGGAGACAAAGTTGTCTGCTAGGTTTGTCAGGAATCTGTTTGATCTTCCACTTGTTGCAGAGTTTGTCTCCCAGTTGATGTCAGGGTAATTAAAGTCCCCCATTACTATTGTGATGTGCTTCCTACATACCTTAGTTAACTGACTAGCAAAAAGTTCATCTATTTCCTCTGTTTGGTTGGGTGGCCTATAGTATACACCTATAGCAATGTCATTTCCCTCCCTTTTATATTGACCCAAATGCATTCAAGACAGTTGTCATCATTGTTGTGCTCTATTTCTGTAGAGATGTAGTTATTTCTTATAGAGAGAGCAACTCTACCTCCTCTGTTATTTGCTCTTTTTCTTTTAAATAATTTAAATTCTTCTAGCTGGGTTTCATCTCACCAGGCAGGCAACAATATCATATCTGCCCTCATTTACCTGAATTTCTAATTCACCCTATTTATTGCTCATACTCTGTGTGTTGGTGTACAGACATTTGAGTCTTTTATGACAGGCCCTGTGTTTACTTTGTACATAACCCATCTTATAATCAACTTTGAGCAGCTCCCAGTCAAAGGTAACATAAAAATCTTAAAGATATCTATAAACACATTAAAAACAACGAAAACCTGGTGCTAATCGTATAGTCTCTTATTCCAGGGCTTGGTGGAAAAGGCAGGTCTTCAAAGTTTTATGGAAGGTTAGAAGGGTGAAAGCTGCTGAACTTCAGGGGTAGAGTGTTCCATATAGCAGAGGTATGCTTCTTAGCTCCCATCAGATGGCAGTATTTAGGAGCAAGGAGCGTGCACACCCTATCTGACCTGATAAGATGGGTAGATGTCCTTAGGACAAGGCAGTCTCACATGTAACCTGGCCCTGTGCCATATAGGGCTTTGAAGGTGATGACTAGCACCTTAAATTGCATATGGAAAGGTACTGCCTTTCCATATGGACACCTTTCATATATTCCACATTGCATATGCAATGCCTTATGCAACAGAGGCATTACACATGCAAACCTAGGGGCACCCGTTACTATGTGTGCTGCTGCATTCTGAACCAGTTGAAGTTCCAGGTGATTGTTAGTGTAGAATGTATTGCAATAATCCAAATGGGAGAGGTGCAACAGGTGCACCAGGCGAATCTATGCAAAGCCCCCCCCCTTTTCCTCCAGCCCCTGGGATATATTATTTTAACATAAGCCTCCTATCCTTCCACAAGAGCTTAAAGATCTGGCTGTGCCGATTGGTTTGGGCTCCAAATGAGGGAGTTCCATGTTGGAGAAGCCCCCCCCCCCAATTCTCTGCTCTCTTACCTGTTCATCTTTCTTTTTTTTTGGTAATCATATAGTTGTATTTCTTGTATTATTTTTCATTGTTTATTTTATTTTTCTATTCTGTTCTGTTCGCACTCTTTTCATTTCTTCCTTTTTATCATTGTAAGCTGCCTAGAGTAGCCCATGACAAGTTAAATAAATGTAACAAATAAATAAATATATTTTAGTTTAACAACCATTAATAGGATGACAATAGCCCACTAGGCTTTATGAATAATTCCAATGTATTCTCAGGCGAAAGCGACGTAACTTCAGCAAGCAGGCAACAGAAGTATTGAATGAATATTTTTATTCTCATCTGAGTAATCCTTATCCCAGTGAAGAAGCCAAAGAAGAACTAGCAAAGAAAGGAGGCATTACGGTCTCACAGGTAGGCTGTGTAGATGATTTCTGATTTCCAAAAATGAGGGACCAATAAGTTTTCCTCATCCCAGCAACCTTGGGAAGCCCTGATGCAATCTGATACCGTCTCTTCACCTGATAGTATGTAATTGGCATATCATATTTTCATGCTACTCCCCCCATTTCTGTTTAAGATATATATGATTGACAGTTCTTGAAAACTCAGGAGATTGCATGTTTTTGTAATTTTGAACCAAACTAATAAAGGTCCTTTTTAATAGGGAGTTTCAAATTCCTTTTTTTTCTTGGCCAGCATGGCTACTTCTACTTTTGTTGAATTGTATATTAATGGGTAAACTATTAATATAGCTTTTGTTTGAATTTAAAAATTTATCTAAATTCCCTACTTGGATCTTTAATTCAGTATTTTTCTTGGTCACGATTTTGTAACTTAATAATTTTAAATCAAATTCCACAGAATTAGAATTATGGTAACAATGGCAGTAGAATTCTGTCCTAGATATTGTTATATTATTGCCAGACTCAGGTCTCTGTTCATTTCCTTCTTTTTAATCATTCTACCTTGCCAAGATTGTGTATTCAGAATGGCTCTGTATGCCTTTTGAACTCAATTCCAAAGGAAATTCATCTAGTTCCCTTGTTAATAACATGTATGCATATGAAGTCATTTCTATTTAATCAAATATTTTAATGTACTGAGATATCAGAGTATATTAATCAGATGTATTTTTTGTGTTTTTTATCAGTCTTTTTATATTCAGCTGGGTTTTTAAAATTGTCATTTAATAAGTTTTCAATTGCTCTTACCTAATTTGGATACCATTTTATTGTGTTACTTTTTTATATCATGGGAGATAATATATTTTTCATATAGATTTTATTGGTATACAGCACAGGCATTTTTTCTGAGCAGGTGGTATATAGCACAATAACAAAAATAAAAATTAAGCTCAAGATTTGTCATAGGAGTTTTTAATACCTTGTTTTAGAAAGAGATTTTATAAAACATAAATTCATGTTTCTGCTAAAGGATTTCTGATCCTTTAAGTAAATGTGGCGGGGGTATTTGTTTTTATCCTGTGTGTGTGTGTGTGTGTGTGTGTGTGTGTGTGTGTGTGTGTGTGTGTGTACATATATACATACACACATACACGTTCTTAAAGAGATGGGAGTACCAGACCATCTTATTTGTCTCTTGAGAAACCTATATGTGGGTCAAGAAGCAACAGTGAGAACTGGACACTTTGACACCACTGATTGGTTCAAAATTGGGAAAGGAGTCCGGCAAGGCTGTATACTGTCGCCCTGTCTATTTAACATATGCAGAGCACATCATGAGAAAGGCAGGGCTAGATGAATCAAAAGTTGGAATTAAGATTGCCGGGAGAAATATCAAGAACCTAAGATATGCAGATGATACCACTCTAATGGCAGAAAGTGAAGAGGAACTAAAGATCCTCTTGATACGGGTGAAGAAGGAGAGTGCAAAAGTTGGCTTGAAACTCAACATTAAGAAAACCAAAATCATGGCATCCGACCCTCTCAATTCCTGGCAAATGAATGGGGAAGAAATGGAGGTAGTTTTTCTTTAGCTGGGCTCTAAGATGACCTCAGATGGGGACTGTAGCCAAGAAATTAAAAGACGCTTGCTCCTGGGGAGGAAAGCTATGGCAAATCTAGACAGCATACTAAAAAGCAGAGACATCACCCTGCCAACAAAAGTACGTATAGTTAAGGCCAAGGTTTTCCCAGTTGCAATGTATGGATGTGAAAGTTGGACCATAAGAAAGGCTGAACAACAAAGAATTGAGGCCTTTGAACTATGGTGCTGGAGAAGACTCTTGTGAGTCCCTTGGACTGCAAGGCGTTCAAACCGGTCAGTCCTAGATCAACCCCGACTGCTCTTTAGAAGGCCAGATCCTGAAGCTGAAACTCAAGTACTTTAGCCACCTAATGAGAAGGAAGGACTCACTGGAGAAGGGCCTAATGCTGGGAAAGATTGAGGGCAATAGAAAAAGTAGACGACAGAGAATGAGGTGGCTGGCTGGAGTCATTGAAGCAGTAAGCGTGAACTTAAATAGACTCCAGAAGATGGCAGAGGACAGGAAGGCCTGGAGGAACGTTGTCCGTGGGGTCGCGATGGGTCGGACATGACTTCGCAATTAACAACACATACACACACATATACGCGCACACACACACACACACAGAGAGAGAGAGAGAGAGAGAGAGAGAGAGAGAGAGAGAGAGAGAGAGAGAGAGAGAGAGAGAGAGAGAGAGAGAGAGAGAGAGAGAGAGAGAGAGAGAGAGAGAGAAAGAAAACTCAAAGCGGCAGCCTACTAAATACTCCTTCTTCCTCCTATTTTTCTCACAACAATAATTCTGTGAGATGAATTGACTGAGTGACTGGCCCAAACCCACCAAACTGGTTTTTCCTGCCTAAGGTGGGATTATAACTCACAGTTTTCTGGTTTGTAGGGCAGCACCTTAACCACTACACCAAACTTCACCTGGCTTGATGCTGTAGAAATTTAAGGATTACTGTATTTTGTTCGTAGTAGCCTTGCTTGTTCTTCCTACCCTTTAAAGATAATAGTAGCTGATGAGATAGGGTGATCTGTTTACATACTAATGGAGTTACTATTGTATTACAGGTCTCCAACTGGTTTGGTAACAAGAGAATCCGCTACAAGAAAAATATGGGAAAATTCCAGGAAGAGGCCAATATTTATGCAGCCAAAACAGCAGTGGATGCTACCAATGTGGTGGCTCAAGGGAACCAAACAAGCTCTCCCCCAACCCCAAATTCTGGTGAGTATAGAAAGGCTGCAGTTAAAGAAGGACATCTGCTGGGGAATCCAGCAATAAAAACTACCACTACTCAGACACTGAAAACAAATGAGTGAATCAACCTGGTGTTTTTGCATGTGGCTTAGAAACACACTATATGTTTACATTCTTTTGTTGTTGTTTTCAGCCTTTCTAGTTGCTTTACGTTAGGATATAATAATAGGGAAAAATCAAGATCTTGAGTACAAGCGCTTCTGAGTGAATTAAAATTGATTGAAGCAATTTCAGCTCCTAACATCTTTGAGTCAGTTGGTATTCAAGATAAACACTAATAACAAGAACTAAACAAAAAAACTAATTTAAAATTATATTAACTATATACCATTTCAGACAAGTGACTGTCTAGTCTCTTCTTAAAAATCTCCAGTGATGGAGCGCCCACGATTTCTGAAGGCAAACTGTTCGACTGGTTAATTGTCCTCACTGTTAGGAAGTTTCTCCTTAATTCCAGTTTGCTTCTCTCTTTGGTCAGTTTCCAACCATTGTTTCTTTTCCTGCCCTCTGACGTTTTGGAGAATAGTTTGACGCCCTCTTCTTTGTGGCAGCCCCATCAAATACTGGAATACTGCTATCATGTCTCCCCTATTTCTTCTTTCCTTTAGACTAGCCAAACCCAAGTCCCACAGCCGTTCTTCGTATGTTTTAGTCTCCAGGCCTTTGATCATTTTAATTCTTCTTCTCTGAACTTTTTCCAAAATCTCAACATCCTTTTTTGCAATATGGTGACCAAAATTGGTTGCAGTATTCCAGGTGTGGTCTTACTAGGGTTTTATAAAGCAGTACTAATACTTTGCATGATCTTGATTCTATGCCTCTGTTTATACAACCCAGGATTGTATTAGCTTGTTTGGTTGCTGCTGCACATAGTCAAGTGATCGTCCATTAGGACTCCAAGGACCTTCTCACTGTAACTATTTTTGAGCCAGGTCTCGCTCAATCTGTACTTGTACCTTTTGATTTTTCCTGCCTAAATGTAAAACTTCGCTTTTCTCCACATAAAAATTCATTTTATTGGATCAGGGCCCATAGTTCAAGTTTGGCAAGATCGTTTTGGATCCTGAACTTGTCTTCTGGGGTGTTGGCTATCCCTGCCAGTTGAACCAGTTGAAGCTTCTGTATAGGCTTCAAGAATAGCCGCATGTAGAGCATATCTCAGTAATCCGTATGAGAAGTGACCATGAGCAGGGCCTCCCTGTACCAGGCAGAGCAATTGAAAGCTCCCTCAAATCTAGATCACACTGCCACTGCTCTTAACAGAAAAACCAGATTGGGCATGTGACTAATGTCATGTGTCAGGCCCTGGATTACCTGGTGCAGGCCCATTCCTGTCATAACAGTCATGAACTCCTGAGCCATACCTGATCCCAACTTGAAGGCAGATTGAAGGTTCAGGAACCTAAGTCTAGGAAACTTCACTGCCAATGGTTATATGGTCAAGGAGCTTGGGTAGGGAGATTGCCATGTTCAGGGAGGCTGATATGAAAGCAACAATTCAAATTGATCCATAGAGACCAATTTAATAAACAGATCTCATATTCAGCAATCAGTAGGGCAGCACCCATTAAAATTTTTGAGGGGGGAGGTATGCTTAACTGAAGATGGCTCTGTAAAAGCAGAGCCAACAGATGTGGCAAAGGCCAAAAAACCAGCAAGTAGACTGGTTCCTTTGAATTTTCTGTGTAAAGAGAGGATGGGAGATCACCTATATGTACTCCCATGGCTTCATCCTGCAAGGAGACTGCAGGATAGGGGTTTTCCACAAATCCCTTACCAGGAGATGATGGGATTAACCACCTTGCTTGCAACTGTGGCACAGACTTTTAAAGGATACTAAATTCTTAAATCTTAGTTTCTAATCATTTAGGACAGTGGTTCCCAACCTTTTCTATACTCTGTACCCCTAGAACGCTTCTGTCAAAATAATGGCAACAAATTATGCATATACACTATAATTTTGAAAACCCAAGTTTTCACAACCCCTGGAATATCATCTCGCACCCCCTTGGTTGGGGACCCCTGATTTAGGATATTTCTCATTAACTACTTTTAAACTATTAGAGGCCTTCAGAAAAACAAGTTTTAAAACATTTGTGAGTTTGACTTCAATCCTGAATGAAAAACTTTTATTCATAGCCTTAAGAATTTAAAGATTCTGAAATAAACAGCAAAAAAATAAATAAGATTTTGTTCTTAGATATGCATGTACTAAGGGTCCAGGTAGAATTGGAATACTTAAACTTTTACAATAAGATTTTGGAATTAAATGTAAAATACAAACAACTTCTTCGGAAAATAGATGCTATTTTGGTTTTGGTTTTAACAAACAATTTCATGATTTCAAAAACCAAACCCTAGAGCAGGGGTCCCCAACCCCCAGTCTGTGGACCGGTACCGGGCTACAGCATGCCAGCAACCGGTCTGCACAAACAAGCATAGCCCCATCTGTGGGATACAGGCAGCACACAAAACCATGCACACTCTGATCCGTGAAAAAACCTTTCTCCATGGAACTGGTCCCTGGGGCCCCAAAGGTTGAGAACCTCTGCCTTAGAAGGGATTAAATATTTTAAGTAGAGGAAAGATATACAGGCTGTAAGATAATGCAAGTTGTTATGACAATATAAATACCAACAGAGAATTTTGAAGAATGGAATCAGAAAATAGTACTGACAGTATCAACAATGTCAGTAATGATTGATGTCTAGCTCTGTGGATAAATGATGTCCAAAAGATGTTATTGAAGAAATGACATATAGAACAAATTTTATTTGACAAGACAGAAGTGCTATCGAAAGTAGATTTTACAACTGACAGGCAAAGAGGATGATTTAGAAAAGGATGTTTTACTGGATCTACAACAAACTAGTTAAGGATTTAAATTTTAAGAGGGAAATACAAATGACAAACAATTGAATAATGTAGATAATTTTTTCTTATTGGATTTACAAAAGAAGCTTATTAAAGATTTGAAGAACTCTTATGTGATGGGACACAGACAAAATGAAGAGAAACCAAATCCTACAACAATATTTGAATGAACTAAATATTAAAATTGCTAGAAATAAAAGGAATACAAAGTTGGCTTATTTGATCAAGGTTAAAGAAACCAGATATTTTGTTACTTCTGGTTTATGGACTTTCTGCTGGACTGAAAGGATGATGTTACACAGATTTGTTTATAGATAGATGGAATTTACAATAAAGAGACAAATGTTTGTACCTTTAGAGGGTAAAAAGTTACTAAATTTGTATACTTGTTATAATGAAAGTTGGAAACCATTTCTGTATATCTTTTCTCTTTATTCTTAATTTTTCGTCTCTATTTACTCCTATTTGCTTTTTGTTTTTATTTATTTATATTAGATTTTACTATTATAAAAATTAACATAAGCATGGATGACAATTGCCACAGCCCTATTTCCTACCCTGAGAAATGACCTGATGCCACACCTGAAACCTGGCTGGGCAAAGTTCTGAAACACTCTCTCTCCCTCGAGCCCAATCAGGCCTTAGGAATGTGCACCAGTCCTTTCATCGATTATACATATTACACATTATTAGTAATATCTTGTTATCAGTAGTAATATGTTATTACTTGGGTATCTGCTATTGCATAATATAGATCATTGATTTTTATGCTTTGAGAAAACTTATCAGACTTGTATGCTGTAGTATTTCTGTTGTTAAAAAAAAAAGATGCGTATTTTAAACTGTGTAGATTTATGTGTGACTTCCTAAAGTCTTCCTAAAAGCCTCACCTAAAAAAAATCATATCCCTCTTATCTAAAGCTAAGGATTGCAATGGTATATCTGAGGTAATAATTTAATGTCATTGTTTCTGAATGAGATGGTGCATCAAACTCAAAAGGGCGCCATGGAATATTTTATTTTTTTTACTACCTAGATTGGATTGCAACTCAATTGGTAAATGAGAAGGTGTATTGGTGGAATGAAAAGCGAGAAGAACTTGAATTGGATTCATAAAATAACCTGAACTGTATTCGGTTGAGATCTGTTCACTAATCCCTAGAATTTGAGTACTCTGCACGATAGAAAGTGATAGATTGTGGAATCAGATTTCAAGCACAAACAGCTGCATGGGCTATCATTTATGACAGAGCGCATGAAAATGAATGGTTGCACATATAACTTAAGATAACTTATTTTTTCCTCTTTAGGTTCCTCTGGGTCATTTAAAATGACAAATTCTGGAGATTCCTTTATAAACCTGCAGTCACTCAGTTCTTACCAGAATTCACCAGTGGGAGCCAATGTGCAATCTCAGGTAGGTGGAACTATGTCAGGTTAACAATCCTCTGCAGCCATAAATATTTTAACCCCTATAAATACTTCAATCCAGGTGCCCATTGTAAAATAAACAGATTTTAAGATTTCCTGAAGACATTACAGTAAAATATCTAAAGATAGTCCTTGAATTATTACCAGTCATTTCACTATTCCCATTTATAACAGCCACAGAATAAGTGCCTGTAGAGCACCCCTGGCCATTGTAAATGGTCCCCTCCTGTGCATATAATGGCATGTAGGGCACTTGGCAACTGGTCACGGGTTTACAATTGGTCGTGACATTTTGGAATCACACAACTGCCATTTGTGAAATTTTTGCCAGTTTCTGGCAAAAAACCCCCCACAACCCTTTGAATGAATGTATTTGTTTAATATCTACTGCGTTTGCTTAATGACAGTAGTGAGAAATATCAGAAAAGCACTTCTAGTCATATAGGAGCCTCGACTTATGATTATAATGACTTACGATTGGATTTCTGGTCCCAATTGTGGCTGTAAGTTAAGGACTACCTGAATGTACAGCAACTAGAAGACAAGGTATCCCATAATTAAATGCCTCCTATGCCTCTGACCTGATCTAAATCTTCAAATGCTTCTTTGGACAAGGAAGGACTTGATTTTTTTTCCCCTGTACTGGGCTACAAACTGGCCTGCCATTTGAATTTTAGGCTAAATAAATTTGGTTCTCTGCCTGATCTGAACCTTTATAAGGATTAATATATAGATCAGGGGTGTCAAACTGGTGGCCCACAGGCCAGACACATCACGCGGAAGCCGCACCCAACCCATTGCCGGCAATGGCAAAACAATCCCGTTACGTGATGTCACATGATGTTGCGAGTTTGACATGTCTGACATAGATGGTCTTTGATCTATGATTGCAATTGGAACCAGAACTTCCAGCACCCAAATTCTGATTGTGTGACTGCAGGGATGGTGCAGTGGGCCTAAAGGCAAGAACCAATCATAAGTTACTTTTTTCAGTGACGTTGTAACTTCAGTTCTTAGAAAAATGGTCATGAATGGTCATAAGTTAAGGACTACCTGAATGTGGCCCAAATGTCCATTACTGTAATGTTAATATTCTCTCCTGGATTTCAGAGGGAAAGGTAATATTCATGTATAGTCATGCAGAATAAATATTGCTATACGCTCCAGGGGAAGAGAATGGGATCTTGGTGGGTATTTTTTCTTTTTTAAATTTTCTTTTCCCAAAATCTGTGGGCCCAGAGAAACTAATTTTTTTAAAAAAAAATGACAACCACCATATCATGCTAATAGCAATCTCCTTTTGGTAACATGCAGAAAAGCAATATAAGTAGATATAAATTGAGAATAAATGTGCAGCCCAGCTGGACACCAAAACACTAAAACATCACAGAAAGGAAGTTAATGGGGTTTGGGGCAGTAAATATAGCATTTACATAACTCTTTTGGCACTTTTTTTGTTTGCTTGACAAATTGGTCATACTGTTACAGATGGATTCCTTACACCATGTCATACACCAGGCAGGAAGATATGACAGCATTGTGGGAAACCCTTTATATTCGACACAGCGCATTGATGTAAGGAGCTTCTGATTTTGAAACTGAATGTCTTGAGCTGCGGAAGTCTGACATGGCAGTGTTGGTTAATGTAACCACATCTGCAGATGCAATTATAATAGAACTCTACTGCGGCATTAACTGTGGTGTTACTAGCACCTTGCCATAAGACTGCTGCTTCAAAGAGTGGGGGAAATAGGCATCCTGTTGCCAGTTTTTATTATTCAGGAAATTTTTAAAAATCCCTCATGCTTAAACTGTAAGAAAATCTGTCTCTGTATCATTCATGGTACTGCGAAGAACCATGAATGGTTAGGGATGATCAGAAAGAGAAGCTGACTCACCTACTGATCCATATTGGCCCAGTGAATTAGAAGGAAGCATCTTTCTATCCCCTCCCATTGGAGGAGAGTGCTCCCAGTTGAAAGAAGAGACTGCAGGAGAGAGTGAAAAAGAGACAGCAAAAGCATGCACAGCAACTAGCCTCCAGTGAAATCCACACACTGGCCTTGGATTGGTTCCTATCCCCAAGTCTGCATTTGGGAACAGAAAAATATGTGGGAGTGTATTCTTCCATCCTGTACTCTGAATTCTTTGAATTGTTTGAGAATCAACAGGGAGTAAAGCTTTAACTATTTAGACAAATTAGGTGGAGAAATTGGGCAAGAGGAAAGGAGTCCCGTTTGGGAGAAAGAGAAGCCATGAAACAAAAGCAGCAGAAGCAGCATTCACTCAATATTTTACCTTCTGTGCCCCAGAAAGTGAATTATGTGGGAAGATGTTTGCTATGAGGCTAATCGTAATGGAACAAAGTCGGTGTCTTGCACATGGCATAATGCTCTCCTATTGTGATTTGGGAAATCGTAATCAGAATGATTTAAGAGGCAAGTAGTAGCATCGTGTGGACTTAACAACAAAATGCCTTTATTCCCTCCTCAGGCAAATGGCAGCTGGCAGGACGCTACTACCCCTTCATCAATCACTTCACCTACTGGAGATCCAGGAAGCATTAATTCAGATGCATCTAATTAAATGTTTTAGGACCTGTTGAGGAGAGGAAAGAGGTCATTAGTGTATCTTGTCAATGTTGCTCTTTTTTTGCCAATACTTTTGATTCTACAACTTGACACACACACAGCTAATTACCTCAGACAAAATAAAAATAAAAAAGAAAACCAATGGAAGATTGTGATTATATATGGACACCTCTCTACCTCTCGGCATGATGTGCTTGAGTTCTTCTTACTTCTGCCCTTTGGGTTCTAAAGGAACTGGCTTCATTTACCAAAACAAATTGTTTTTTTTTTTAAAAAAAATGAATTACCACTTTTATGCTTAAGAAGTGACTCCATTTTTCCAGTTTTAAAAAATGCAACTGATTTTAATTTCTATGTGTTTTTACTATAAAAATTCTGTTTTAGATGCTAGTTACTAACAATTAGCCCCTCTTGTATTGTAATTGTATGCGTTATCTGTATTGTAATTTTCTAGAGGAAGACTCTATCTTTGAACTCATTAACCAGAACAGGCTATTGCTTTACCAAAATGATTATTGGACTTTGCTCTTTGAATAGAAACTTCATCTTCTATGTCACTCACATGTAGCTCTAATTTAATGTCTTAGAGTATACACAGACTTGTCTGTGAATAGATTTTTGTACATCTAGGAAAATGTTAGTAGCAAAGTCATCACTTTCAGTTTAAATTTATCAAAGAATAAACTTCCAAAGTCTTTTTTTCCTTTCTGCCTTTTTACAAGTTTTCCTTCATATTCGACAGACGGTATTTACCAGTAGATTGGGGTAAAAATAAGAGATTGGTTCACACTGCAGTCTTTTGTATGCCTATTCAAAGATATCCCATCTATATAATTGGGAATCCTTTGGTCCTCCAGTTCTTTGTAATAGGTAACTACCGGCTTCCCATAGTCATGTTAGCTGAGGCTCTTGAGAATTAATATAACTAAAGTTGATGAAATTTCTTGCCATGGTTACTACTGCCACACATGAATGCATACTGTTCATCTGTTAAAGATCTGATTCAAATGTACTTGTTGTTTGGTATCCAACCGTATATTTTGCTTTTTGGAGTTAAGCACTATGGGAAAGCTCTATCAGTACCAATCAATAGATGGGCCAGAACTTAAAATGTTTCCCCCTGCAATTGCATCATCAATATTTTGCACTTAAAACAATTTTGAGGAGTCTACTTATTAACATGATCCATTGCTAAACATCACTAAGATAAAATAGACTGGTCTTCCTCAATCAGGTATTCAAAATGTTGGGAACTAAATAATCTGAACCTTCTGGAGGCTGCTTAGTTGGGAATAGCTGCTATACCGGTAAATAAAAAGTCTGGCCTAACAGTTGTGTTTGAAGGAGTAGAAGGGGAGCATTGACAATCATACCAGTGACTAGTTTGTTGACAGCTATGGCAATTGAGATTTGAAAGTTGAGAGGAATCTTGATTCATGAAGCAGTTGAAACACTTATGAGTTTTCTTTTATATGTTGTGTTTCTTTTGATGTAAACAAACATTTCTTTCAACTAAGAAACATGGCAATTTTAAAAATTTGAAACTATATGCTTATCAACTGCTGCAGAAAAGTCTGGGAGAGCAGTGTTCAAGTTAAACATTTTATTTCAGTGATGGACCCTGGATTTGGCTTGTGTACTCATTTAGACTTCACCACTTCCTTGAGTTCAAAGGTATGGTGGCAGTTGGTAATACCAGTATACTTACTGTGTTCAACTTCTTTGCTTACAAATGATGTGCAGCAGGATCACTTCTGTTTTGGTTATGCCTCTTAACTATATGGATATTCATTAGCATGTTCTCAGATGAGTTGGTTAAGACTATTTGGGGTAGGCACTATTTTTGTTTGATTGAAGTGGATAAACTACAGAGCTTTCCTGGTCCTCAGGTGATGGTTGATCATCAAAAGCAATTTCTAATATCTCTGGCACAAGAGCTTTCAAACAGGCATTTGCACTTCGATACAAAGCTGTTCCTGAATTGGAAAAAAACAACAGAAAAATCCTTGTTTTGGCCATTTCCTGAGATTGATTCAAATAATGTATTAATTTCCTATAGTCATCTCAATTTCTTCTTTCATATTCTGGCTATTCTGACATTTGCCAAAGGAATAGGGGACATTTACATACTAAGTAGGAGTTCAGGGAGATTACTTTATAAAGCACTATTAAACTAAAGTATCTTTTTTTTTTAATAAGTTATAAAAAAAGAAACGTTTTATTTTAATATTGTGAAATGAATTTAAAGTTCCTTTCCTGTCTAGCTCTGCTTTTAAGGAATGCCTGCCATTGCAGATTCCATTTTTCCAGTGATACTGTTTTACCACGTAGTATTGAGAGATGGTCAGTTCCCACCCCCTCTCCAGGGGGTTAATCAAATGTTGGATGTGACATTGTATTTCCTGGATCTTTAAGATCCTTATGATAAGGAAGACCCAACATATTAAATGCAAATTTTAGAAATCTACAATTGAAATAAGTTGTAACTTAACAGTATTTTCATTTTAAAATGAAAATGTGAGATACTGTAATAGAGAAGTTAATAAGTTTCATTGTTGAGATAATGTAAGACAGACCACTTTTGGGTTATCAGTATAAAAACATACAAACAGATTTCCTGAATTGCTGGAATGATTATGAGAGTTGCTCAGAGAAATCAATATAGAGAAAAATGGAATTTGGCATCGGGCCAGCAGTGGGAATATTTTTTTGTATGCAATGTCGAAAAATAAGGTTTCTGTACAGCTGAGTAACAGGCTTAGGCAGAAGTGGGGCAGGGGCAGGTAATTAAAGTGGACCTATGCTGCCAACTTTCAGCCTTTCCGATGTGTGTACGAGAAAAATAATCCATCTTGTAACAGCAATCGAGAATGAGTTACTTTTGCATCACAATGTTTAATATGACAAAAAATAACTTTTTCATATAAAATAAAACCTGTTTTGTTTCTTTTAAAAAAACCCCAACTGCTCCATTGTTCAAGGCGGTGAGACAGAACTTACTCTATCCAACAGTGCAGAAATCCTGGATTTCTTCGTTTTTCCTGTGCCAGTTTCTCTCTTCTCGGGGTAGCGTGGACAGAGACAGAGAGAAAGTATTTTTCTAATTTGAATTATATGATTTCCAAATAAAAGCATTTTTCTTCTCTCATTCTGCAAACACTGCAAAACAAAACGATGGGATGAAAGAAGCAGAGATGTCGAGAGGTGAGTTGTCCAACCCAGAGTCCTCCAACGCTTTGGATTATATGGGCCATGGATAATGGGAAGCGTGTCGAGATATCCCCAGAGTTGTCTTAGTGTTCCCTCTCTTTTACACTCTGTTCCTGCAGGTGACACAAATGCGCCCAACAAACTAGTTAGAAGAAGCTAGTAAATTGAATTACATTCTCTCTCTCCAAACAGTTCTAGCTCTATCGTCCACAAGCGAGCCGGTGAGAAAAAATACGCATGCGCCTAAGCAGTCTTGGTAAAACAAAACCCCGCCTGTCCTAGGAACTATTGGCGAAGTTGTAAGTGCGCATGTGCCGTGGCGGGCTCGTTTGATTTTACTTAGGCGAAGGCGATAGGAGTCGCGGAGATGGAGGAAGGGGAGCGCCTTTCGGGCTGGTAAGTGGACGATGTCGTCCTGCTTTCCGTGTTTCATTTCCATGTCTTTTTCTTCGGGCTCTCCTAGGCGCTTTTAAAAACTGGGGAAAACCGGTTGCTTCTTAACGGTTCGACTCCCTTCGAACGTCGGATTGTGTTGTCAGGCGGTGATGTCATGGCGTCTCAAAAGAGTGTGGCCCCCTCCCTTTGGAGAAGTAAAGCTAAGGCTATCTAACCGCGTGAAACTAATTGGACGCTCGCGCATTGGGGGCGGGGCTTGTTAATCTAAGGTGGTCATTCCGCAGACTCACTGCCAGCCACATCGCTTTACAGGTAGCCCTCGACTTGCAACATAACTTCCCATACCACTGAAAAAAGTGATTTATTACCATTTTTCACACTTAGGATTGTTGTGGCACACGCATGATCACGTGACCGAAATTCAGATGCTTGGCAACTGGTTCATATTTATGACCTTTGCTGTGTCCCGGGAGTCGTGTGATCTCCTTTTGTGACCTTCTGACAAACAAAGTCAATGGGGAAGCCAGATTTAATTTAACCATGTTGCTAGCTTAACAACTACAGCCGGCCAGCGGGCTGGACGCGTCACAATGAATGCGCCCACCCCATTGCTGGTAATGGGGAAAAAGCTCCGATATGTCAGTTTGACATGTCTGAACTACAGTGATTCACTTAACTTTTAAGAGGATGTATATGGGGCAAAATTCACTTAACAGAAATGTTGGGCTCAACTGTGGTCATAAGTTGAGGTCTACCTGTTTATATTCCTTGTTACTGAAAGTGGAGGGTGGCAGAGAATGAAAAGGTATGCAAAAGTAGGCCGCGTTTATCTGCAATACTCATGGAGATACTTTGACTGAAGCGGGTTTTTGATGTTGCTGCATGGCGGGACTGTTAATGGCTTTAATATAAGGCTAATGTATCTATATTGTAATTATTCCCGTAACCAGTACATGTCTAGCAATTCTCTAGATATTTTCAGCCCAGATGTGGTAGCCCTTTTGACCTCCTTATAGTCAAATATTCCATGGATCAAAGGTTTTTTGGCCATTCCTACCTTGTATTTAATATTTGTTGGTTCGGTGGTTGTTTAAGGCCCAGTGGTAAATACAAACAAAACTTTCTTTAGCTTGAACAGGCTGTACTTGCTGACATTTTCTTTCTATGCAAATCAATAGCCTCACTTTGAATTTGGGTTGTCTGAATTTAGTTTCATATGCTGCATTGCAATTGCTGAAGAAAATGATGATGATAACTGGACACGTAATGATTGGATAGTGAACCAACATCTGTAAAATTCCTAAAAGCAATGTTTGACTGTAGTTATTTAATTATTTTTTAAATGATAGGAAACTAGGCTCAATGATAATTCTTTGTTGTTAAAACTTTTCAGCACAGAAGGTATTCTTCCAAAGGCCTTGGCTCAACAGGTAAATGAAACTACCTAAAAGCTTTAAAATGTGGCACTTTTAATACTCTGGTTGATTCTTTTAGTATTCCGATTAATCCATATATTTTCCTGCAATTCTATAGTTCCAGTAGTAGTCAATAATTCAACATGTAGTGGAAGGCCAAAATGTGTCAGTCATCTAAAAAACAGAACAAAATCTACATATTTAACAAAGAAAATTCCTTGTTCTTTACAATGCAGGAGTTGAAATGCAAAAATTAGACCAATAGATCCTGATAGCATCTGATAGGTCTGACTATGCATTCAATTTATTTATTTGGGGTTGGTTATTACCTAAGGGGAAAAAGAAATATCAGGTTAAATGAAGTTACAGAGCTCTTTAAACAGTTCTGGATGGAATATGTTATGCATTTCTTATTAAGCATAGAAATGTTTGCTTATTTTTATATTTGTTTCCCATTTGTATGTCTTTAATCAATCCAAAGCAGTAAATCATGTGAAAATTTTACTGTACATTGTAGATCTTCTCCATATAAATATTTTATGGATTCAGACTAATTAGGGAAACAATTATATTGTGTAAAGTTGGGCACAAAACCATGAATCTTCAAGCATGCCGAATCCTTTGAATAAGGAAAATGTTCTTGGAGAAATAAAATAATCGTGCTTTTCTATCACAGCAGAAACGCCAAGATAATTGTTATTTTCTAATGTAATGCTGGTGGGGGAAAAAAGAATCTAATGTTATCTATAATGTTTTGTGAGAAATACACATTTGTTTTTGTTTCAGACCAGTTCTGAAGACATGCAGTCTGCTTCTGTATGTGGAAAAAAGGCTGAGACATTGGGTAAAAGAATTAACACAAATATTTTTTGTTGGTCTTCCATTACTGCTTCATCAAACTATGTGTCATTGTAAACTACAGCTTGCTAAAATGTGTGAACCCACCACAACAAGCCATATAAAGCAGGGGTCTTCAACGTTGACTACTTTAAGACTTGAGAATTTCCAATTCCCAGAATTCCTCAGCCAGCACAAGTCCACAAGCCTTAAAGTTGTCAAGGGTGATACCCCAGATATAAAGTAAACTACAGCTTAGCAGAATGTGTGGTCCATTCGTAATTTTGACTGACTTCTCTTAGTACTGTATTATCTTGTGAAAGTTGCCGTGGTGGCCTATATTGAAATTCAGTGCAGAAGTATATAGGTACTCCTCTACTTGTGACAATTGAGACCAGAGTCTCTGTCAACAAGGTGGTTGTTAAGTGAGTCATGGCCAGTTTTATGACCTTTTACCCATGGTTGTTAAGCAAATCAGTGCAGTTGTTAAATGAATCATGCAGTCATTAAACAAATCTGGCTTTCCTCACTGACTTTGCTTGTCAGAAGCCGGCTGGGAAGGTTGCAAATGGCAATCACGTGACCCTGGCACACTGTAACTGAAATACATGCCAGGTACCACGCTCTTGAATTTTGATAATGTGACCAAAGGGATGCTGCATCAGTTGTAAGTGTGAGGACTGTTTGTAAGTCACTTTCTTCAGTGCCATTGTAACTTTGGTCAGTAAGTGAATGGTTGCAAGTTGAGGACTACCTGTATCTCTATTACTCTACAGAAAAGAAATGTAGAGGAAAGCCATAAATTGGTTTGTGGATCAATTAACCTTATCATTTCTTTAGAATTTGTGTAAAAATGCTAATAGTAACTGCTGGGCTGGTTGGGATGGGCTGGTTTAGAAACTAATCTATGAACCTACCCTATTTTGGGTAGGTTCTCATAATTCTTAGTTAGCATTAGTAGGCCTTCTAAAACACCAGGTTAAGGAACCTTTTCTTTTCCTATCCCTTTGTTCATTTTTTTGGTAGCTTATATATTTCTTATTTCTGTTATCCAGGGGTGCTGGCTGAGGAATTCTGGGAGTTGAAGTCCACAAGTCTTAAAGTTGCCAAGGTTGAGAACCCCTGTGTTATACATTGCTTTAAATAATCCTTAGGTGAAAAGGGGATCCAAAATATTCTAATGTAAAATAAATTGTACTGGCAGAGCATTCCTGTGTCAGATTCTTCTTCCCTCTGCTTACAACCTGTTTGCAGGCATTTTAAATTCATATGGTTCAAAAATTCAGCTGTGTACTGAATTTCTTTCCATTTTGCTTTGAAATATTTTTCAGTTCTGGCCTGAAGTATGTTTTGTCTACTTTCCTTCTTTGTAGAAAATGCGTATAACCAAGAGAGGGTGACTGCTGAATGCTTTATCAAACCAGATAATATTGCTAGTGGTAGCAGTGCGATCCCATTTGAAACGACAGTCAGCCATTCAGCGACGTTGGCCGAGACTAGCAAACAAAAAGGCAATCCAGAATATAGTCTGAAGAATGAGTATTCCCGTGGCCTTGAAAAAGCATCCTCACAGGGCATTGATCCTGAAACACAACGTGCTTCCACTTCATGTAATGTATCCTTTGGACATCTACCTAGCCCAAAAGTTGCACGTCGCTCCATGAGTCGCTATAGTCTGAAACTAAGTGTTAATCACCGGAAGTCACTGCCACCTCTTCATGTGGATATTTTGGGTATGTTTCCTTGACGCAAACAACGATTAAGGATGAACTTGCTAGGAGGAAGGCAACATGAGTTGAGTTCTGGAAGAAGTTATGTGAAGAGATGGCACCCTAAAATTTGCTTCCAGCTGAACTATCCAACTGGTTGCTGTATAATACTGGGTTTAGCATTTTTTAAAATGGACTTTCTGCCTTCCCCAGGGCAACAATCCTCAATATTAGATTGGAAGAACTGAAAGCTTCAGTCCACTATTTTGTGTATTGAATATTTGGGCTTTTTTTTAGCAGAATGGATGTCTTAGTCTAAGGACTATGCAGCAAGACACTAAAAACATTTTCAAAAATCTTAGTTTTGCCCATTTTGAGTGGCTGTAGGTGTTACCGAGAAGATATTCTGGTGCTATATTACAGGCCACTGATCATCTGTTTCCAGTCTAAAACAATGTTCACCTGCCCCTAAATGATTGCACTATGATTTTCAAAAAAATGCTCTTTACAAACTCCAAGTAAATGAAGTAGTAATGAAGTTACTACTAATGAAGTTGTGAAAAGGTTTGGGGGATAAAGTGCTGTAGTTTAATTTATCTATTTAATTTATTATTTTCCAACCTGGTCTTCTCTAAAGATGGTGAACATCAAACTCATCCAGCACCAAGTTAGAGGAAGGCTCTGTTCTTGTAATAGTGCTTATCTGTTCAGAAATAAGTACCACTGTGTTTAGTAAGCCTTGCTTCATGGTATGCTTATATGGTTGTGAAAATGTAATTGTCTAAAAATATTAGGCATTAATGTGCAATCACTAAAATATTTATAATAATATAGTTTGAAAAACATGTTATTTCCCAAACTGAAATAATACCCCAAATGGTAATTATTAAAGCACAAAAAAACCAATTAACATACCGCCCAATTCTGAAATTTTTTAAAAAATGTGTACTTTAAATGACACTGTACTTTAAATGACATTTTGCTGAACTTTCAGGATTGAGTAAGGCAATCAGCCTGGATTTGCCAGAGGCTGAGAGAATGGCAGCACTCCTTCTTTCTAGTTTCCAGGTAAAGTTCAAGTTAAAACTTAATGGGGTTGCCACTGTGGAAAAGTGGTGACTATACAAGGTTTTTCTTTGTTGAGTGTGAATACAATAGTGATGGTAGCATGCTCAATGCAGCAAGGGGGAGACTTTCAGGTTACATATTGTAAGAATGCACAAGCCATTATCTAAACTAATGACTCTTATCAGAATCAGTCCTGATCAGCAATGAAGTTGTTATTGTAGAAAGTGCTAATTTTATTGATCTGGTTAGTTGAGAACTAGTTGATTTATACCAGGGGTCTTCAAATTTGGCCCTTTTATGACTTGTGGATGTCAACTCCTGGAATTCCTCAGCCAGGCACTCTGGCTGAGAAATTCTTGGAGTTGAAGTCCACAAGTCATAAAAGGGCCAGGTCTGAAGACCCCTGATTTATACAATAAGTGCACTTCTGGTTACTGGAGCCATAAAGGGGTTTTGATTGCAGTACATATAGTATATGGTTAAAGAAATCTCTTATTTCTAATCGCATTGGTGAAAAGTTAAATTTTAGCATGAATTCTGTGAACATTTAAAGATTAAATGATTCAAATTTAAATATTTTCTTTCCTGTTAGTACTCTGCCCAAAAGCTTGAGCAGTCTTTAAGTCACATGGAAGGCTTTAATTTTGAAACCTTTCAGCAGAATGGTAAGTTTTATGCTTGATTTACTTCAAGAGAGAAAGGGTTGTGTCTCATCTGAAGAACACCTGGGAATCAATTTGGTCAAATGTGTTTGAGCTTAAAATAAGTACTCTTTCAAGCTAGATCTTAGCAATGTAAAAAGAGGTCAGAATTATTTCAGATAGATAATTTCGAAGAAAATCTGAAATATTTCATTCTTAAATGTGTTTGTGTGGAGTCAAAAGAGGAATCCGTCTAGAGTCTCTACATGGCTACAAATGGACTAAGTCCAAACTCTCTTGAATTCTGTTGACCCTTATCTAACATCAAGTTAATGCTGACAATTAGTTGAGTAGATTCCTGTAGATAGGCATGATTAACAATAAATCAATTTAATTGGAACTTCAAATGTGGTCCTGATCACGCCTGACATGTACTTGCTAACACTGATTCTTCTATGTTACACACTACCTTTAGTATCCCATTATGTAGATTGAAATTTTATTTAAGAATACAGCCAATGTTTCCTTCTCTGTATGTATTACAAGGGAAAATCAATGGTGGTAGACAAATAGAAATTCAGAAAAAATTATCCTTCAACCTTAGTGGAAAAAAGAAAGTTCATTTTTTTCCCACTTGATGATTTCTCATACAGCATTTCATCCTATTCACTCTGGTTTTTCATTATCTTTTCTAGTGAGCTCACTTTCAGAAGAGCTGAGGCTCTACACAAAGAAACTGGTGCTAGATGGAACTTTGCAGAAATGTTTTGAGGACCCCAAATGGTAACATGATTAGTCTTTTTTTATGTGTTACAACTAAAACATGTTCTTATAGTCATGTACCTGACACATCGTTATTAACAGTCAGCAGTAAATTGTGCCATATTTCTTGAATTCTTGGTGATCTCTGAACTTGGTTATTTTCCTGCAGAAGTTTAATGACTAACAACAGTGCAAGGGAGACTGGAGTTTGCTGACTGTATCTAACAATTTGCCCTATCAGATGTGGTGGTTTCTTGACTGGGTTATTGTTTCTTCCCTGATTGGTTCATATGGTGATATTTCCTGCTTATCTGGGAGTTAATTGTGGAAATGGGTGTATTCTAGGCTATTTGTTTCCTTCCTAGGCTTTTGACTATATTGTAAATGGTATGTACATTGGGCATTTATTTATTAAATTTACATATTGCCCATCTCATTATCTAAAGCAACTCTTCAGTGGTACTGCTGCCTCAGGAAAAAAAAAATCACTATTCTCCCAGGTGACAAAGCCAAACCACTGTTATGAATAGAAGATAATACCGGTATGTATGGAAAGCCAAAGAACTACAAAGGATAAAGAATCCTACAATCCTATAAATAACAACTTAATATGGAACCTGGGCAACCAAATCAAGAAAATCCTCAACTTTCTAAGCAAAAAAGAACAAATCATGAAATAAGAGTTGCGGATGTAAAGTGGTAGACCTCCCCTCCTATACTTCTATGGAAATCTCAAAATACAAGCCCCACATACCACCTCTATCACTATCAGAGACCTCAATCTACAATGCATCCTAAGAGCTCACCAGAAACCTTTTTGGAGATGGGAGGAAATACTCTTACTAATTCACCACTACAGAGCTTCCAGAATATCAAGGACCTAAAAACAGAAGAGGATAGAATTATGACTTCACTTCATGTCATAGGACTCTTCATGTCCATAGATCCAGAAGTACCCAAAAAATCATTGCAGCATCACTACAGAAACACATATACAATGTAACAGAATATACTACGTATTAGCCCAGAATCATGACATTCATCATCCTTTGCCTTTCAGTTCAGTGGACAAATATACTAAGAAATCATAGGAAGACCCATGAATTCAGTACTCCGGATTCTTAGCTAAGATTGTGATGTATGTCTAGAAACAGGAGCATTCTCACACAAACACTGAACCTTTAAATCTGCTTTCTAGATGACAAAGAGAGTTACAATAACCCAATAGTTCACCCCCAAGCTACAGATATTCTCTTTGTTGTATGCTGATTGCATAAGAAATGCATATTAACATTATAGAAATAACACAGAATAAATTAGAAACCAATCTGTGGTTTCCTATAACTTAATAATGTCTTAACTCTCTGCATCTTCTATCTGTTTTAGTGGTTTGTCAGATCCTGTATTCAATGAATTGGTGACTGCCTTAAAGGACACCATTGCGAGGTAAGATAGACTCAAACCCCAAATGCACTATAATAATATGGGCGCTACAGCGATCAACTCAGCTTGGTGATTTCCAATGGAGAATAAATTTGATGGAAGTAGCTAGGGAAGGGTTTTTCTTTTTAGTGTAGTAATATTTTATGACAGAAAGTGACCATAAAAAGGAGATTCTGTGTCCTCCAATTACTGTATATCTCTGCTTCACCATACTTTTGTAACCCTTGGAGGTCAAAGAACAAATTATTACTCCTAGCTAGGAAAAGATTGCCCTTGCCTGGACAGTAAAGTGGTAAAGTGTTGATTTATCTTCTATCTAAAATGAAAGTGTTTTCAATTTGTCATTAAGTACTACTTAGTTTGTTCTAAAGGGAAGCTTGGTTAAAATAGTGCTGTATTAGAGCTAGCTCTGATTATAGGCTAAAACATTCTTTCCCATCTGATTCAAATTCTTCCTTCTCTGTCATGGTTAAACATAATTCAGGATTATATCTGAACTAATCACCATGCAAATGAGAATGAACCTTCAGTATTATTTGTTCTCATTAGCATAACATGTTGACGCATGATTAAAGGCTGTAAGTGAAGTGACAGTGTACAGTATGCTCCAGGAATTAGTGCAAATAACCATGGCCTCTTCCTCTTCTAAGATATCGATAATATTCTATCCAGATAAGAGAGAATAAAAATGTGTATTTATTTAAAACATTTGTAAACTGCTTCCCATGAAAAGGAACCCCCAATTTACAGTTAAAAATTCTATTATCAGTTAAAACTGTAGGTTGAAGCAATTAATAGAAACATAAGTTTTACAAAAATACAAAACAAAATCTGCAAAATAAGCATTAAAGTATTAATAGAGAATACAAGCAGTAATAAAAGAATTAAAAATCACAGTAGGATTAAAATATAACTTCTGGGAGAATAACAGTATTTACTTGTGCCAAAAGAGATGATAAAGATGCCTCTGGGTTGAAGGATATCCTGAACAGGCCTTCCAAATATGGCATTATGAGTAGGATATAATGGGAAGAAATGGGGGTTTTTCCCCCCCAGATTTTAAACTGTAAATAGTTTTGTAATAAAAGCAACCTTCTTGAATTGGGATTTGAAGTAAACTGGAAGCCAGTGAAGACCATGAAGAACTTTCTATTGCCTCAGCAGGCTGAAGTAACTAAAGTTTCTGAGCTGTATCCAAGGGCTGTCCAGAATATAATACATTCCAGTAATCTAGAGCAAATAGAGTATTCTAACTCCAACAGAAAAGAGAAAGAGTCCTCTACATATTTATAGAAAGCAGATGACTAAGAGGATGTTAGGTTTTGGATCCAGTTAATCATGAAAGTTATTCAGGTTATTAGGCTTTTAATGAACAAAATGTACTTGAGTAATTGGAACCAAAATTTCACAGCAATTTCCTTGCTGTGACCTTTTTTCTGGAATCCCATTGTTTATTATCTCTCTGTTTTCTTTTTTCTTTTTGTGAAGTACCGAGGGATATTAGCCCATTGATTTCTGTAATGTTTTTTTTCTAAATCTGATATGATATGCTTTATAATGTAATTGCAATACTTGTCTAGTATGGACTAATAAAAGCTTTTAAGGATCTTTGTGCTTTATAAGCATTCTCTATTTATAAATTTAGCCTATTCAATCATTCCTTGAGTCTTTTAATGCCTTGATGTCATCTTTCCCTTTCCTGCAAGGGAAAGAAGCTTTAAAGAATACTTTCCTGTTAGTATTTATTTATTAATTTACTAACATTTTACTTTAAAAAATCCCCATTGGTTAAAGTCTGTTATCTCTCTATGAAAACAGGATGATACTGGAAGCAAGAAGACCTTATTCAGTTTATAAGCTGTTTATCATTCATCTCTGAACCATGTTCATTAAGAAACTATAAAACTGACTGAACTTTTAAAGATGGAAGAAAATTCCATTTTGATTATTATAACCCCTCCAGTATCTCAGAGTAGTTATGTGTTATATGCAGGATTGTTATAAGATCTTTAGATACACTTTCTGTATTGAAGTAGGTAATAATTCTCCAAACCTGATGAGCATTGCATAATGTGTCACCCAAGTACTTGCATAAATCTGACTCCTAAACTTGTTTAAAACTGGATTACCTCTATCTGTTTCCCTCACATGAAAATTAAGTTAATTTTAATAGCTTTAGCTGAATGGAAGTGATTTATGAACATCCCATGAGAATATGGAAGACAAAGAGGGTAGAGTATTGATGGACCACGTAGTGCCATATACAATTCTCAAGTGGCCTTTCTTTTAAGGCTACTTCAAGTTAATGACAGCAAATGGCAGCACTAATGCCTCTGTTGTTGAAGCTAATTATAATCTGTATTTTTAACAGGTTTTCAGCAGAGAATCAAGCTTGGGATGAGCTACTTCAGTCCTACCAGAAAAAATTGAAAGAAATATCCAGGTTAGAATATTGTCTGTCTTTCTTTATCCTTAGGTTATTCTGAAAGCAGGGTTACAAAACCAAAGGCTATAAATTTTATATAATGAAATGTAATGGACAAGAACAGAAAAAAGTGAGTATGGACAGAGCCTGCACATTTTAATTACCATTACTAGGTAAGCCTCAAATACTGAAACTGGTGTTTTTTAATATTTCCAAATAATCTAGATTTAGCAACATGATGAGGGAGCGGTAAAATGAACTGACCAAATTTGTTGATACTACTGAATTTTTCAGAGTGGTTGAACTGAAATGGGAAGCAATAGTTGATATTGCCCTTACTGATTAAGAAATAGTTAACTTTCATCTCACCAGGAAGGGAAGCTGGAAACTTCCAGAAGGGGAAGACAGGCGGTTGGGGCCTGTTGAAAATAAGGACGGCAGATCCAATTTTGAGGGTCGGGAAAGAGTTTTAACTAAGAGGTCAAGATAGATATATAATCCAGTTAATGCTTGCTCAGAATTTTTCCTTATTTTATTAATCCTATTACCGGTATAACTGTTCATTGAGGACTGATGTCTCAGTATGCTAACATACAACAAATATGATAATAATACTGTACCAATAAAAATATTTTGTTTTTTTTATCCTGTAGAGTAGGATTCCCCTTCTCATCCCCCAAAAGTTGAAAGGTTGTTGTCCAGTATTTTGGGGAACTGATGGTTGGCATCTAGCTGAGAAAAAAAGGGGGAGGAATGGGAACCCAGAAGAATGAATGAGGGTTGGGCTATAATCAACCACATACCATGTAATAGTTAATTTATTGGCCATTAAGTACTTATTATTGTGATCTGCTTTTTTATCTTTTAAGGCAGCTAGAATCATGCAAGCTGAAACAAGCACCAGAGGAATCTTGCAGCTACCTTGGGACATCCCAAGCCCATGTACTTCAAGCCAAGCCAGACTATCAGAAAATACTGGATTGCCAAGCAGAAGTCTTTTATTGCCTAGAGGGAGTGGTGAGTGATGACATTAATTATTGTACCATTGTTTTGACATTCCTTACTGCCTTTTAAAAATTAATGTTATTAACTAGCACTAATTTTAAAAAAGACAGTAAAGAATGTTAAAACCATGGTCCAACGATTAAGCGATGGAAAGAAAGAGCCTTGTGTTGAAAGTATACAATTCTTTCCTCTTGAGAATTTATTTTATTTTTTTTTTAAATTTTTTATTTTTCACCCTACACCATACACCAAAACAAACTAAACATACATTAACCCAAAAAACTTTTCTCTTAACAGAACCGTGCAATACATTCTAACTATTCATTACATCTTATTTACATTTTATTTACATTTAGTCATTATGTCTTTTTCTTTCTCTGTTCTAGCCAAATATAACATTTATTCCAAAGTTCATAAAATTCTGTCATCTCTTTGTCTTTTAATTCTAGCGTGAGTATATTCATTTCTGCGCATTCCAAAATTTTATAAATAACCATTTCATCTGTGGGTATATTTTCATTCTTCCAACATTGGGCATATGCTATGCGAGCTGCAGTCAATATATATATAATGATGTGTTGGAGTTGTTTTTGAATCTTTAAATTTATTATGCCCAATAGAAATGATTCCGGTTTAAAATCCATTTTTATCTCCGTTATCTCCTGTATCCAATCTCTTATTCGTTCCCAATACTTTTTTGCTTTGGGGTACAGCCACCACATGTGGTAGAATGTTCCTTCTCTAATTCTACATTTCCAACACTTCAGATCTATATTTTTATGCATTTTGGCCAATCTCGCTGGTGTTAAATACCATCTATAAATCATTTTGTATTGATTCTCTCTATATGCAGTTGATAGCGTCAATTTACAATTTACATTCCATAATCTTTCCCATTCCTCTAAATTTATATTTCTTCCCACATTTCGTGCCCACGCTAACATGGACCCCTTCACTATTTCTTCCTCTAATTCTATTTCTAATAAATATTTGTAAATTTTTGATAACAATTTTCCTTCCTTGCTTATTAAAATTTTATCAAGTAAATGTGGGGTCTGATTTATTCCATATTCTTGTCTGTCTCTATTATATCTAGATTTGATTTGTAGATACGACCACCAATCTATGGGTATTCTTTGTTCCTCCAACTCTTCTCTTGACTTAAGGTTGCCTTGGTTATCCAGTAATTCTTTATATCTCATCATCTTTTTTTTCTCTAGAGTATTAGGGTGAATTACTGCCTCCATCAGCGAAAACCAATTTGGGATTTTCCCATAGTGTCTTTTTTTAATTTTTTCCCATATCCCAATCAATGCTCCTCTTATCTGATGTTGTTGGAAGTATGTATGTATTTTCTTCTGTTTCCCCCACAGAAATGCATGCCAGCCCACCTGTAGATCATGTCCTTCAATCGTTAATATCCTATCATTATCCAAATTTATCCAGTCTTTAATCCATAAGAACCCTGCTGCATAATAATAAATTTCCCATTTAGGGAGTCCAAGTCCACCTCTACTCTTACTGTCTTGTAACGTTTTCATATTTATCCTAGTTTTTTTACCCGCCCAAATAAATTTGTTTATTATTTTGTCCAATTCTTTAAAGAAAGTTTTCTCTAATTTTATTGGAATCGTTTGTAATAAATACAATAGTCTTGGTAATATGTTCATTTTAGTCACTGCAATCCTACCTAATAATGATAATCGAAAATTTCCCCAGGTTTCAAGATCTTGTTTCATTTTTAGTATCAATTTTGTATAATTGTCTTTTATTGAGGAACACCTTGAAGTTATCGAAATTCCTAAATATTTAATCTTTTTTGCTACTTGTACATCCAAATTCTCTTCCAATTTCCTTTTTTGTTTATCCGTTAAATTTTTTACTAACATTTTAGTTTTCTCTGTTAATTTTTAAACCCGCCACTATTCCAAATATTTCTATTTCACCCATAAGAATATTTCCTCTCTCTATAGGTTCCTCAATAAAGAAAACCAGATCATCAGCAAATGCCTGTAACTTATATTCCTCTGTTTTGACCTGTACCCCTTTTATTTCTTCATTCCATCTAATTTGAACTAGTAATACTTCAAGAGACAAAATAAAGAGTAGAGGTGAAATTGGGCATCCCTGTCTTACCCCTTTGTTTATTTCAAAACTTTTTATGTTCTCTCCATTAATCATCACACTAGCTCTCTGTGTTCTGTATATTGCCTTTATTATATTACTAAATTTGTCCCCAAATTTCATATCCTCGATCTGTTGGAACATAAATTCTGCGCGTCTACAAAGATCAGGGCTGCCTGTTTTCCTGGATGTATTTCATAGTATTCGAGGACATTTAACAGCGTTCTAATATTGTTTCTAATTTGTCTTTGGGGCAAAAAGCCATTTTGGTCTGGATGTATTATATATTGCAAAATTAACTTTAATCTTTCCACCATTATATTAGTAAAAATTTTGTAATCAGTATTTAGGAGCGAGATTGGCCTATAGTTTTTAATCTGTTTAGGGTCTGTGCCTTCTTTTGGAATAAGAGATATAATAGCCTCTATTCAGGAGTCTGGTAGATTTGATTTCTCCAACACACCATTATATACCTCTAATAATATCTTTTGAAACTCTTCATAAAAGGTTTTGTACAGCTCCCCTGGAAGACCATCCGGTCCCGGAGTCTTATTATTTTTTTGTTTTTGGACCGCCCTTTTTAATTCCGTAGCTGTTATTTTCCCATTCAGTATGTCTCTTTGTGCTTCTTTTAATTTTGGGAGACCATTAACTTTTAGATATTGTTTAATCTTTTCCCCATCTATTTCATCTTTTTGTTTGACTCAAAAAAGGTTTGGATTATTTCTTTCTTTTTATCCATCTTATATTGTAGTTCTCCATTTCTATCATAAAGTTCCTGAAAGATTTTTTTCTCTCTCTCTTTTTTTAATTTATAAGAAAGCCATCTCCCAGGTTTATTTGCGTGTTCAAAAAAATTTTGTTTTATCATTTTCAATTCTTTAACTCTTTCCTCTTGTTCCATCACATTTAATTTATGTTTGGCTAGTACTAGTCTTGCTTTAATCAATTCATCCTGGGGCTTTTCTTGTAATTTGAATTCAACTTTTTTTCCTGTAGTATGTTTTGCCTTTGTCTTTTCTCCCTATTTTTCTGTGCAGTATAAGCTATTGCTAGTTCCCTTAAATACGCCTTCGCTGTATCCCATATGATTTGTATTGATGTTTGTTGTTTTGTGTTTTCTTTAAAGAAATAATCCATTTCCTTTCTAGTCTGTGTAATAAATTCTTTTTCCTTTAAGATGTAAGAGTTCATTACCCATCTTTTTCTAGGTTTTTTTCGCCCCTTCCAGACTATTTCTATCGGGTTATGATCTGCCCATACATTTGGTTATATTTCTATAGTCTCTATATCCTGTCCCAATTCTTCATTTGTCCATATCATATCTATTCGAGACCATGATTTGTGTGGATTTGAAAAGAATGTATATCCTTTTTCTTTTTGATTTCTCTTTCTCCATTGGTCTAATACAGCGGTTCTCAACATTTTTTAGGTCGCGACCCCGATCTGTCAAGCACTGCGCATGCGCGGTGCTACCTCCTGCGCCGCGCATGTGCGGTGCTGCCCCCTGTGCCGGCTGAGGCGTAGGCCGCCGCCCATTCGGGGGGGCAGCAGGCAGGCCCAGGCGCTCCTGGGCGACCACGGGCTGGGCCACCAGCTGGCCCAGCCCACGGGAGGTAAGCCACTCGCCGGGCCCCACGCGCGCCAAAAACTCTCCCTGCGCCCGCCGCTGCCCCGCTAGCCTTGCCTTCGCTGCTGCCCATTCGGGGCAGCGGCAGGCAGGCCCAGGCGCTCCTGGGCGGCCACGGCAGCGACGGCGCAGGGTGACCACGGGCGGCAGCGAAGGTAAGGCTAGCGGGGCAGCGGCAGGCGCAGGGAGAGTTTTTGGCACGCGTGGGGCCCGGCGGGTGGCTTACCTCCCTCTTGAGAATTTAAAGCAGTTCATAAGCAGCATTTGTACAACATATATATTTTTGCTCTTCTCCATCTCCCCCAAAACAGTAGGCCTGTGATAATGCCAAGTTGGAGAACTTGATAATCTAGGCCAGGGCTTTTCAACCAGTGGTACGGGTACCACCTGTAGTACATTGGCATCTGGCAGGTGGTATGCGACCATCCTAGAAAAGTGGTAGTGGGGAAGGGGAATGAGCTGAACCGGTGGCAGCACCGCACAAACATGAGCGAGAGATGTCAGGGCTCACCGGAAGCGCCAGGATCAGTGCCGCTTTCCAGCTGATCAGCGCTTTTTTGGGGTTGTCAGGGCTCAGTGGAAATGCCAGGATCGATGCCAGGCTCCAGCTGGAGCTCAGCACTGATCCTGGTGCTTCTGCTGAGCCCTGAAGAAGCGTCCATCAGCTGGAAAGCAGCACTGATCCTGGTGCCTCTGCTGAGCCCAGAAGAAGCGCCCATCAGCTGGAATGTTGCAGCATCTCCAGGGTCTTCTGATTTACATTCAGATGCTTGGTAACTGATTCATATTTATGACGGCCACAGTTTCCCAGGATCATGTGAAGTGACCAAAACCTGCTGCAACCACCCAGCAGAGGGGGGGAATAAAAACCAACCCCCACCCCCGCTGCCAATCCTCAATAGAAATTCTCACAACAATGAAAATCTTGGATAGGAGGAAGAGCACCGCCAGGCGGGCAGGAGGTGTCTTGCTCAGCTGTGGCTTGGGGGGCACTTTTTTCAGGGCCATTGTAACCTTGATCAGTCACTAAGCGAACTGTTGTAAGTTGAGGACTACCTGTACTTTATCACTTTTTTCCTTTTGGGGGGGGTCATCAAGTTTTTGACACCTTGCTAGGTGACTGGTGGTACTCGGATACTGCCATATCCTAAAAGTGGTACAATGGGTGAAATGGTTGAAAAGCCCTGATCTAGGCAACCAGGATTCCCAGCAATAGATTCTGCCAAAGAAACTGATGGATCAAATTATGCCCAGAAAGTGTCCATGTGGATAGCTTGGTATTCTACATGCTTCTGAAAAGCTTAGAAACTGAAAATCTTATAACAGAGGTAAAATGATAATCAAACATTGGGTTATTCAGGCAAAAAGGCAATTGAACAGTAGTACACTTTTCAGGGAAGGAGGTAATATTTTTCCTGGGCATGAGGAACAGAGTGAGGATGTAGTTAAAGCCATCTAAGTAATAGCATGGCTCGGAGATTTATCTAATGATTAGGAATTTCTCAATGTGAAAGAATCGCAAAGCAAATAATGTAGTAGAATTAGAAATTATGTCAAGATTGACTAGGAGAGGCAGTGCAAGGCCAAATAATAAACTTGGGAAGCTCCAATTATAAGGTAAATCCAACATCATCTTTCTAAGGAATAAAAATCCCAAAGCAAGTAAATAGATGTGCATGAATAGTTAGTTTATTATATTTGCTTATATGACCTTTCAGTGTTGGCTACATAAAACTGAGAATAAGTCCTATTTCGTATTTTATATTTCCATTAATGCTAGTTTGGGAAAAAGGGATGGGAAAGCAATAGCCATTGGCAACCTCGGTATAAAGAATGGCACACAATAAGAGAATAGTTTTATCCTGTTTCTATTCTATTCTGAATGCATGAAGGAGTGAGATGACTAAATAATGAGCTGCCAAGACAAAATGGGCAAATCTTTGAATCAGGTCTTGCAGAGCTTAACTTAGAATGAAATTCTGGAAAGAGGCTACCAAGAATAGGCCTATTGCCTAAGAAGGAGAGAGCTGCTTAAACATTTCCCATTGTTTGATTGAATCTGGAATGCTGAATCATACATCCCAGTAATATTTAGTTTAGAATAAGAGAGAGAACTGGTCATTTAAAGCAGGGGTCCCCAACCCCCGGTCTGTGGACCGGTACTGGGCTGCACAAACAAGCAAAGCCCTATCCATGAGATGCAGGCAGTACACAAAACCATGTATTCTCCAGTCCGCGGAAAAACCTCTCTCCATGGAACCGGTCTCTGGTGCCCAAAAGGTTGGGGACCTCTGATTTAAAGGGTCAGAACAGATCATCTCTGCTGGATTGTCACCTTTTAAATGATGCTTCTTTTCAGTTTGATGAAATCAGTCAGATGGTGAAAGTTTGTCAGACCTATGTGGAAGATACTACTTTATATCTCCAGAAGCTATCAGCACAACTTGGTAAGTCATAGAGTGGCTACTATATTTGTATAACTGAAACAAATTCCTAGTGTTCTTTTTTCCTCATATCAAAGGTTTATTTTTCATTGAGTATATTTATTAAATTTCTACACTGCATGATTCCCAGTGACTCTGCCTAGTACATATTACCCAATGCACAAAACAAAAAGTAATAGCTTCATGCATATAAAAGTTATAAAAGGGATTAATTTGTTGTATGTATGTAATATACACATTCTGTCTACCTGAAGTCTTAATTTCAGGTAATCCAAATGTTGAAAGTGAGTTTCTGTTCAATCTGATTTTCAGCTCTATTGTCTTAAGGTTTTAGATTTTTAAATGTTACACAACTCCCCATTGGAAGTTAAATTCTATTTTTTATTGTAATAGTAAGGAAAATATTAAACTCATAGGATGTAATTGTATTAACTCTATTAATATTGGTTTTTTTGTCATGATTTATAGCAGGGCTGTCAAACTCAAATTTCATTGAGGGCCGCATCAGCATTGCGGTTGCCCTCGGGGGGCTGGATGGGTGTGGCCAGGGTGGGTGCGGCCTCCTGTGGGTGGGCATGGATGGAGTGGGTGTGGCCTCCTGCGTGGGCGTAGCCAGCTCTACATCATTCGCGTCAAGGGTGCCTGTGGGGGCCTGGGCAGGAGTTGGACAGATCGGAGGGTCTCTGGCAGAAGGGGGTGGGACCAGGGCAAGTGCCAAGGCATGGTCCACTGGAGGAACCTCACTGTTCCTCTCAGGCCATGTGCGGGGGGGTGGGTGGGCTGGATGGTGGTGCAGGTTGCTGGGAGCCCTGGACAGCAGAGGTCAAATGCCCAGCCTGGCCCTCGAGCACCCGCAGCACCAAGCCCAGCCCCACTTCCCCAAAGGGGCACCCAGCTGCACTTACCTGCCGAAACCCCTCCCCCAGAGCCCATCAAGCCAGATATGTGAAGTAGGCGAGGGCCATTTGCTGGCCACTTCCAGACGATGGTGCATTTCTTCATTCCTCAGAAAGGGTGACACCTCCCCAGCATGCACCCAGGGGGTGGGGCCGATGCGGCAGGGGCTGGTTCCTCACTGTTTCCAGATGGCCTTATGGAGCTAAGACTGAATGTGTTTCAGCATAGATAGCCATCACAAAATTGTACATTGGCTCCCTCCTGGCCGGCCAGGGTCAAGGCAGCGGGGGCCGTTCCCTCACTGTTTCCAGGATGGCTTCGCGGGCCACATGAAACCACTTTGCAGGCTGCATCCGGCCCCTGGGCCTTGTGTTTGACATGTCTGATTTATAGGATACTCATTTCCCATATATTGCCAGAACAGAAACTGGCAACACATGAACACTTACTGTTTTACCCTGAAAAGTTGTTTTGGGTAATTGGGGAACTTTACAGAGCAATACTATATAATAGAGCAGTACTGTATAATGCAGAGGTGTCAAACTGGCGGCCTGTGGACCGGATGCGTCACAGGCAGGCCACGCCCACCCCAGCTCCGCAAAGGCAAAAAACATTGCAATACATCATGATACATCACGTGACGCGATCGAGGTTGACATCCATGGTATAAGGCTTTGTCATAGTGATTTGGGCATTAGGAAAAACTTCTTTTCCTACATTTTATTTCTGTTTTCTGTAAACAGAATTAGCTTTTTTTGTTTGTGGCAAGATTACTCTGGATCCACCCTGTAAATATCAGTATTGCTGATATTAATGGAATTCAGAAGTCATACTGATTTTACTCTCCATTAAGAGAAACTCTGCTGCATTGCACATTGCAAAGATGTTACATTAACAGATTTGGATTATAAAAATATAATCTTGGAAAGGCATGTTACATTAACAGATTTAGTTATAAAACGCAGCCTCAGTGCATTTGGATACATGCATTGGAATAGAAATCAAATTGTATGAGAAAGGTTAAATACAGTGCTTTTTTTGTGGGGGAAAAAAAAGGTGCCGGAACTCACTCACATTATACAACCCGCCTTGCCTACCCTACAAAGTTCCATCCAAAAAAGGTGCCGGAAATCCGTTCTGGGTGTTCCATGACAAAAAAAGCCCTGGTTAAATATATTTTGGGCTGATTTTATATCAGATACATCACGAGGAGTTTTGTTGGGAAGATATGTGTCTCGATTTATAGAGATTGTTTAGCAATTCATGCAACACCAACACAATGTGTTGCTTACTTTTCTGCCTAAATACATCTCAGAAAACAAAATCACAATATGAAACTTGCTTGTAGTTTTAACTATAGTTTATTATGTCTGAATTCATAATTAACAGGCTACAAAATGCCATTTATCTTTCTACAAGTGTGAAGGCTTTACTAAATATTTTTATTATTTAACATTCTTAATAATTAAAACAATCTTTAAACTTAAAAAGCGAAACCAAAACAAAAAATAAACAATGTCTAAAAAGAATACAAACTAAGAAAAAAGGAGAAAAATATCTATCTTATATTTTATACTTATCAATAGTCACAGGTTTACTAGTACATTCATTATTATAATATAATCAGTACATTTTACTGTAAAATTTCAGAAAATCTCTCCCATAATAAATATTGCTGAATTCTTTGATTAATAAAAAATGCTGCCTTCTCCAAAACAAATAGGTCATATTTCCAACAACCATTCTTAACATCTTCTCATTTCTCAAATGATTACAAGCCATAAAACTTAGCAGATTTCTCTTAAGACTTTTAGTGTCCTATTAGGTTTCCACACATGATGATTTTGCTATTCTCCAACATTCATTAGTATCTGGCATTAATACAATATTATTTTTATTTCAGCATCAAGAACTTTCCTGAGATTAGAGAAATCACCAGCCCGGAAGCTTCTCAGACTTATCCAGACAAAATCACCTGTACTGCCACCTCCATAGGATTAAAGTTTCAGTTTCATTTTGCTAACAGACATTTCTTCAAAACTGTCTCATTCTTTATCTGACTTTCTAAAATTGACTTTGGAAATGTCTAAGTAGGCCCATAGCTGTTAGCAACTTAAATATTGGCTTGGCCATTGTTACTGAAAAGAGCAAGAAGCTGATCTCTCCACCAATGTATATTAGTGGGGGGAAAAAGTCAAGAAAGCAGACAGATATAGCAACTTTTCTTTCTGTGCTTGAGTGTATTTTTCACCATGCTAGGACAAACATTTGGTGAATAGTAGACAAGTGTGTAATAACCTTATGGTATTTTTTAGTTGCTTTTGTCTTGTGCACCATCTTCAAAAGTCTAATGCTACTCAGAAATAAATTTTATACTCTTAGATGTGAAAAATCAATTTCCACATGGCAAATATTGGTAAAAGACAGTAATGATTTCCAAGTCGATTTTGATTAAAAGTTTTCTGGAATCCCATGCTATCGTATATTCCCTGTCAACCCTGGAACAGGAATTTCCTGAGGGGTGGGGGTGGGGCAGTGTTTCAAGAGAGTAAGTACTTATCTATCTATGTTTTGCACATTTAATATGCAATAAACACTAGTGAAGGCTGCTATATTACTATGGTTTACGATACTCTGAAAGCTCCCCAATTCCTGTGAATTTTCTGTGCGCATATGATATCCTTCATTCGGACTGAGCATAATCTTCATGGGGCTTTTCTCCTTTCTAGTCACCATAATCACATAGGACAGGGGTTCTCAACCTTGGCAACTTTAAGACTTGTGGACTTCAACTCCCAGACCGGCTGAGGAATTCTGGGAATTGAAGTCCACAAGTCTTAAAGTTGCCAAGGTTGAGAACCCCTGAGCTAGGACTTACCTGTAAAACTTGAAGTAGTAATCAAACATCTAAACTTGAACATGCTGGTGCCTCCCTCTAGCACTCGATAGGTCAGTAACGTTACAGCTCAGCTCCCGAATGTCTGCTTTAACGAGCCCTTCCTAAATTCAAAGAGAGACTAAAGGGGAGGGGGGGAGGAAAGCCACGTTATCCCGGTTTTTGTGACGAAGAGAAACCAAACAAGCGCAAACTTTTTCATTGGACGGTACCTGCAGAAATGGCCCGCCAATCAGAGCCAGGCTCCGTTACAAACGCCGAGCCTCGCGTCCGTTCTAAGGGGCGGGTCGAAAAACAGTTTCGTTCTGTTCGCTTCCTGTAAAAGTTCGACCTTTCTGTTCGCGGACGGTTTTTTTTTTTTCTTCTCGTATTTTAACGCTTCCTGTGTCTGAAAACGGTTGAACCCGTCCCAGAGCTGGCATGACCGCTCCGCTTACCGGTCTGGGCTGGACTTCGTCCAATGTGCCGGTTGCTGGCTGGATTCCGGTGAGAAAAGCAGTCTCGTCTCCGAGGGAAGAAACCTCTTCCCTTCTCTTCACGGCGGGAGCGTGAGGGTGAAGCTCGCGGTCGTCCTTTCCTTTCAGAGAGGCTGGGAAGAGAGGAAAAGCTCTTTCCTCCCGACTAACTTACGTTGCTGGCTCTTCCCACCGCTCCGAGGGCTTTAGTTTTCCCGGTTCTGCCTGCCTCTCTTTAAAAATAGATTGCGGGGCGGGAAGACGGAAGAGCTAGTTAAGAAGTCGGAAGCTGGAGTGGAGATTTCCGGACATGCCAGAAACACGGCTTTTGTTACTGCTTGCTTAGTACAGGTAGTCTTCGACTTACAGCGGCTCGTTTAGTGGCCATTCAAAGTTACAACGGCACAGCAAAAATGTGACTCAGGACCGTTTTTCACAGTTACGATCTCGGTAACGTCCCCGTGATCGTGGGATCAAAATTCAGATGCCTGGCAACTGACTCATACTTCTGACCGTTGCTGGATCCCAAAGTCGTGGGGTCGCCTTTTTTCAACCTTCTGATGAGCAAAGTCAATGGGAAAGCCAGATTCACTTAACAACCAGGTTACCAACATACTAACTGCAGTGATTCACTTAATAGCTGTGGCAAGAAGGGTTGTAAAATGGGGCAAAACTCACTTAACAATGTCTCACTTAACAACAGAAATTTTGTGCTCGGTTGTGGTCCTAAGCCATTGGCCCCTGAGCCAATGCTGGCTGCCCACCCGCCCATTTTTAAACCAATAACATTTGTTATATGTTGAACATTAGTTTTACAGCAGGGCCTCTCAATTTCTGCGGTAGGCTGAGCCCCTGAAATGATAGATTTGTTTGCGTGAACACCCTTCTCGATCAATGAAGTGAAATAGTAAACCAGCTATCTGTGATTTGTAATGGCTGTATTCCTGTTTCTGGGACTGAAATAGCCTTGGATACTTTAGTCAGTTATCTTTGCCCATTGTTAAGTACTCCCTTGGTTTTTGATAACATTTTGGACCATCCACAAGACCTGGGTATTACCTGAGAGGATTGCCCCAGTCCTCAAAGAAAGTGCAGCCCTTGGATCCTTCAGGATGGGGTGTCACTTGGTTAGTGCTCGCCCCAAAATTATATAGACTGCTGGGCAAAATCTTTTTAACAGGAATGAAACGTCAGTACACCAACAACATTCAGCTGTATGCCATGTCTCAAGGCTGAGCCAGGGATGCTATACAAACCCTTAATCCTGCATGGAAGCTGCTAGGATTTGAATGCGACACGTCAGACTAATCTTGCAGAGAATAAGTTGCTATACTCTAATAACTGCCTGATAATATTGGATTTAGTAATTAGATTCAATTAGATTTACTGTAATGCCCTCTGTATGAGGCACTTTATGGAGGCAATCTGGAAGCTGCAACTGGTCTAGAATGTGATGACAGGATTGTGGATGGATCGATCCAGCCATTGCAGGAGAATTCTTCTTTTGAAGTCATTGCACTATCTACTAGTATGCTTTCAGTCTCAAAATACTGTTAATCACGTACAAATCCTTGTATAGTGTGGCTTTGGGATACATTAGATATCTCTTATTAAAGTTGAATTTGCCCATCCAGTAATATCATTTCATGATGATGACTACTGCTGAGAGTCACTGTCCCATTTGAAGTCCATGAGGCCTTGGCAGCTCTTTTGTATACCAGTAGTTGTTCAAGCATATGGTTAATAGTCATACTATATAATCATCTGACAGGTCCCACTGTACCACAGGATCACTAAGCTCATTAAACAAAACCATGTTTGGAGGGCCTTTTGGAAGGCCTACAGAGTTGGGGCCAACCTCCCCCCCAGAGAAAGGATGTTCCACAGGGTGGGGGCCATGGCAAAAAAGGCTTTCCCCATAGGTCCTGTCAGACTTTATTTTATTTATTTGTTAAATGTATTTGCTGCCTATCTCGCCATGGGGATGGAATTCCCTGGCTGACAAGGGAAATTCCTCTCAAGCCAAACTCAGTGGGACAGATAGATGTCACTAGGAAGAGGCGGTCCTTCAAATATGTTCGGGAGTTGGGGGTAAGTTGGGAAGTGGCAGAGAGAAGAATCTGGGCAAGATTGGTGGTAAAAACAAAATCAAGGGTTTGGAAAATTAATGACTAATTTTAGAAAAAAAATGAAAGGGGATAATTAAGAGGTTCAGACCTTCACCAAAGAGGTCTGAATAATAAGCAAATTAAGAAGGAAAATTGTTTTGAGTGGGATAAATCAATGTTATCCCAAATAATTGTTCTCTATGTTCAGTAAAAGCCATTTATTGGTGAAAATGTATCTGTTGGAGTTTTAGTTAAGTCTACTTCTGAGCATCCTGTTATTAGAAAAGGAAACCTTGTAAATGGGAAAAATTGCTACTGAACAGGCTTAGCTGTGACAGATAAGGTAGCTAGATAGGTAGGACTTTGCAATGTTGCTGAAAGAGGCAGTGAGGAACAGATTCTAGAAGTAGGAGAGATCTGATCTCAGACGGTGATTATTTGATAGCATTGGTGATGATAAATTGGTGAGGAATCATATCTGTTGTTTTTATTAGTTATCAGTTTCCATAGGAATGAGAATACACTACCCCTATAAGCTCCAAACTGGTTTGGTTGTATTTAATTCTGACTTTGGTTCTTCTCTACTTCACTACTACTTAATGTCCTTCGTGTGTTCCACTTTTTTTATTAGCTACCTGCCCTGCCCAGTTTTCTCTTTTCATATTTTGCATCCATTTGCGATCTGATCAGTGGGTGAGTTTCTGGATATTTCTTTAAACAATGAATGACACAGATCCTAATATTTAATTGCATAATTTGTTTCATCTCTTTGTATGTGCACATACTTTTTATCAAAGCAAACCAGGCCTTTCCAATGTCATCCAACATTAAAAATATTTTCAGAGGAAATCTGTATGAGATTAATATTTTTTGATAAACCTAAACTGAAATACCTATTGCTATATTCTGAAATCAGAAGAGAGTTGTTTGTTCAGAATACTTCTATATGTGAAGTTGGGGACCTGTCAGCATAAGACAAGTCACTGGTAAATGACATACTTTGTGTGCATGAAGATTCAGGTTTAGTTTTATGAATCTCCAGGAAATATTGGGAGAATTCTTGCTCGTGCTTTTTTGCCTTGTTTGATAAAAGTCTCTCTCTCCCCCCCCCCTCCATCTCATTTTTCTTAGATCACAACAACTGTGGAAGGAGCACCTGCTAACTTTGGAAAAGGATTTGCACAAAAATATGGATATTACCTCTGCTTCACTGTATCTGTAGACGCTTTGGTAAGAAGGATGCTTTGGTAAGAAGGTTGAAATTGAAGCTAGGTGCAGATAGTGTGGTTGATGACTATTTTGGAATCTGCTTCTTTCCAGAATCCAACTGGAGACGTATTATATGATGTTGTGATCCTGAGTGAGAAATCGCCATTGCCTTCTGGATATGCATATGCTAAAGAATTTTTGGATTTAAGTGAGTCTGCCTGGCTATTTGGCTCATTTTATTCTGGTTTGTTCTAAACCTGCTATAGCAGTGTAATATGTCCTCTTAAACAGTGGCATGTAGTTTAGGGAAGAGCTATGCGCAAACATAACAATTAATCTGTAGCACTAACTACTGAATATTGCAAGTTATAATTATTATAAACATGGAAAATCATGAAGTCTCATTTTTTTTAAAAAAAATGAATATGACATAGAATTTCTAATAGGGTTTAATTTTCATTTTCTAATGAAAGATGCTGTCATGACTTTGACTGTTACAATGCTTCTGTTCCCTAAAGTGAGAGATGCCCATCTGTTTGTACATATTTGTATTTCATTCCATTACAGGTAGTCCTTGATTTACTACCTGTCATTTTATGAGTGTTAAAAATTATAGCAGCTACCGAATGAGTGCTTTATGGTTCAAAATGCACTCCCAGCGGGTACTTTACAGCCCATAAAGCACTCCCAGGAGTTATAAATGGTTGTGCTGTCCCCAGCAGTCATTTGATTGCATTTTGGACAGGTCAGCTTTATGATCAGTGGTGGCACTCTACAGTCATATGATTGTGATTTATGATATTTTTTGCCAGTTTCTGGCAAAAAACACCCATTCAAATGAATGGGTTCGCTTAATGACAGTCCTAAAAGAGGCCACAAAATTACTTCCAGTCATGTGGATGCCTTGATTTACGACTGTAGCAGCTTACAACCAGATTTCCAGTCTCAATTACCACCGTAAGTTGAGAACTAACTATATGAGTGATCATGAATTCAATTTTATTTTTCTACCATTCCCAGTTGCTGTGATAAAGCAACATTTTGTGTTGCAATGGGATTTTTTTCCCTTCTCTTTACAGTGGTGAATTATGCAAATGAACATAATGCCCAAATCTATTTCCAACGTAACTTTGTGATTGGGAGAAATTATATTGTGGCAAATGTTCATTAATCTTATTTATTCTTTTTTTAGGAGTTAGATTTTTGTATGCAAAAAGAGAAAAAAATACAAAACCTTATATTTTATATGCTAATTGAATACTTATTAGACACACATTGTTATGTGTATTGTTATTTTAATTTAAATTTATAGGAAAAAATAGGAAATTAAATATATTTAATTAAATATGCAAGCTTACCATGTGCTTATTATGTAGGTGAAATTTCTCTATAGGACTCCTAACAAAAAAATCTTATCCAAAAAATCAAAATATAATTGATGGAGAACTATTATTATAGGACTACTATTTTATAATGCACATGTTAAATTCTATAGTATTTGAAAGTCTAGTTTGCTAGTCCATATCTAGATATATTTTGTTCTGTTCCTGAATAATTTCCATAAAGTCAGTTAAAAGAGCCCTTGAATCTTCAAAGGTGGGGTGTGTGCGTGCACGTTCGCATGTATGCATGCGTGCATCTTCCATATGTGTAGCACTTCATAATAGATTTGGCTGGACTTTGTCATTAAAGAACTTACATGCATCATGTGAAAACAATTTGTGTTTTAAGCATTCTGCATTGGCACTTTGCGTTAGTACATTTTCAAATTGTTTGCTATTTTTATTAAGAGTAGGCTTGCAGGCCCTTCTTAGGTGGCCATTAGAACACCATACACATACTTTTGACAAAAAAGACCATATGCACACGTTCAGCTACAAAAGACCAGTGTCTGATAGAATGATTTTTCAAGTTTCTTTTTATAAGCAATCCTCAACTTATGACCACATTTGAGACTGGAAGATCTGTTGTTAACCAGTGTTAGTGAGGCATCAGGTGTCTGCACCCAATTTTATGATTTTTTTTCACAGTCATTAAGCAAATCATCCTGGTCATTAAGCAAACTATCACATGACCATTATTTTTGACCTTCCCTGCCAGCTTCCTCCCCATTAACCTTACTTCGTCAGAAGCTAACTGGGAAGGTTGCAAAAGGTGATCACATGAACTCTGGATTGTTGCAATTGTTGTAAATGCGAGCCAATTGCCAAGCGCCCATATTGTGATCATGTGACCACAGGGTGCTGCAGCGATCGTGTTGAGGAGCAGTCATAAGTAACTTTTTTCAGCACCATCATAACTTTGGTAGCTAAACAAATGGTTGTAAGTCAAGGACTATCCCTAAATAAGAAATATCTAATTGAAGGCATCTATTTTACTGAATCCATCAGAAAATAAGCCAAAATGCCTTCCTACTAATGCTGCTATGACCATTGCAGGATATTATTAATTTTTAAAATGCATTCCTCCAGTGCAAAAAGTTTTTTTTTCCAACTTAATTTAGAGCATCTGATGTGTTTATATATATACATTTGGAAATAACATAGAAGTGGACGTAAAACTACCCTTCATAGAACAATGTACAGATTTTCTGCAATAAATGGAGTTATGTTTAGGCATTATCAATCACAAGATGACATTTTGCTTGTACCTGGGCCTTTCTTGGATGCATACAGCAATTTTCCTGCTTCTGAAGGCAGAATGCCTGTTGTTCCAATGTCCTTTGATTGTACACTTATTTTTCTGTCTCTTATTTATAGAAACCTCTGTCTCTAAGAAGAAGAGGCTATGTTTCAAGCTGATCCCAATGGGTGTGGCAGAAACAGCTGTCTGTGACATCATGCTAAGCAGCAAGAGCAAAGTGATCCCCAATTACATACGCGTTGGGTGAGGTGCTGCTATCCATGTCCTCTGCCGTCGCACATTGTCTCAGTTTTAAAAGACTTACAAATTTTATTTATCTTCCTCTCACCTAGGGAAATAAGTGGTTTTGCCCTTTGGTGTAAAAAAGAACACATAAACAAACCTAGACCCTTTCCCAAACCAAGGAGTATCAGTCTAGAAATGAACCAGCTTTCATTAGAAACAGCAAAGTAAGTTTTGATCATTTTTCATTATATAATAGAACCTGTACATTTTGGTGTGATTTTTCATATTTTTTTCAGTAACATGTATCTAATACAAAATGCGGAAACATGTCATGTAACAGTACTGTTGGCTGCCTCCATTAGTTTATCCGTGTCTCGGACTACATATGAACCAAGATAACTTTGTCATCAGGCAAAAAGCAGCTTGAGTGGGTTTGTAGGACTAAAGAAAAAGGCCTATAAAAAGATTGACGAGAGCAGAACCAGAAAGATGGGGTCTTAAGCAATGTTGGGAAGAGATTTCTTAACATTAAGAATCTTCTGAGGATGGTTACGATTGCGCCTCAGAATGCTGGATGAAATAAATAAGCAGTATTTATTTGTCTACTTCTGGAAGCATCTAAGTTAGAATTTTTTTTAGATAAAATAAGAATAATGGAGAACAATACAGAGAAATTAGATATTCTTGCTTGCTTTCAGAAATCGTGGGCGCTCCATCACTGGAAGTTTTTAAGAAAAGACTAGACAATCACTTGTCTGAAATGGTATAGGTTCTCCTGCTTGAGCAGGGGGCTGGACTAGAAGACCTCCAAAGTCTGTTCCAGCTCCCATTCCTATTATTTCTATTTCTATTCTATTCTATTTACAGAAGTGAGGATAATTTTAGGTTAAAAGTTAGTGAAGCTTTCATTCATGAGGTAAATTAATTAAAACCTCATGCATACCTCTGATGAAGACAAGGACAAGCTGGGATATACTGATTGTGTAAAAGTCGTAGCAGTTAATTGACCTATAAAAAATACATTCAGTAAAAAAAGTTAACCCCTAACATCAGTAACTGTTGGTAACCATTTGTGGGCAAAGTTTCCACATAGTGTAGCAGCATTTTGCTATTTATAGGGGTAGATTAATCCTGGTTGTCTAACAAATATTGCAAATAAAAATTAATTGGAGTGCCCTGGTAATTTAGATAAATCGGGCAATCAATTAATGGCAATGTCTTGTAGAACTAGCAGTACAAGAGAACATGGGCTATGGTTTCTATGGCAAAAAAGATAACAAGTAATGAATGAATGAATAACTACTGCAAAAATTAATTGTCCAGAATAGAATGTTGGATTTGTAAAGTTAATTGATCCCTGTGTGCATACACATAAAAACTATTCTGTATCCAAATCAGATCAATAAGAAGTTTTTGTGCTAGGTTACAAGAAAAACAGAAGCTTATCCATGCTTACAGGCAGTTCTCATTTAACAACTACAATTGGGATTGTAATCTTAGTTGCTGATTGAAGTAGTCATTAAGCAGGATACCACAAGACTGTTTGCTCAATTATGGCAATCTAAGCACTCTTGGTTGGAGTTGTTAAACATTCTCATGGGTTGTTATGCAAACTGAATCCTAGGCAAAGACTGCAGGTGGCCTCAGGACAATGGGGAGACACTTGCCTGTGGCCTGCACTGGGCCTCCATTACTTTTCTGAGGCATCCCATGCTTCTTACTTTACTGTGCTGCTTCTCCACTCGGGCTGAAAATCCTACTTGGATTTCAGCTTCCTTTTGCCTAGGAGCTGGCTGAAAGAGCTCCCTGCCAAATCATTTCAGCTTTGTGCAAGCAGGCATGAAGGATTTTAGCTCCAGGGAAGCAGGCCCAAAGGATTTCAGTTCCATGCAAGCATGCCTGGAGCCAAAATCTTTTGGCAGTGCCCATGGGAGTGCCTATGATTGCACTTGGTAATCAGTTATAAGTGCGAGCAGGTTGCAAAACACCTAGCTTGCAATTACATGACTGGAGTGTGTGTGTGTGCGTGTGCATATGATGTTGTAATAGTTGGAACTGCTTTACAAACTGTAAAGCACTCTTTCCGAGGCCTTTGTTAATTCACACTGTTGCTAAGCAAAATCCCATTGTGTTCAGTGGCTCTTAAACTGCCAATATGATTAGGTCTTCTCTTTCTGTTGAGTCATTATCTTAGTTTCACCATATACTCATTGACCCCGCATCTAATAAGCAAGTATCTCCGGTAAACTTGCTCTTGTACTATTTTAACAATGATTTTTACAACCCTAATTCACATGAATAGCCTACATGGCAGAAGAGATGATCTGTTGCAAAGAGCAACTTGCACCTGAAGAGTGACGCAAGAAGGGGAAGGTTTGCAAGTAGTTCTGATTTAAGGCTGTTGATTTAACAATAGTCTGGAATTACGGCCTTCAAAAAGTGCTTTATTGCCTGTAAAGCCCTTCTGGCCATTACTAAATGTTGCACCACCACTCCTATGGTCACACGATTGCAATCCGGCTCCTTTCAACTTGTTTATGCTTATGACAGGTTGCCAAGGGCTCCACAATCACGTGATCACCATTTGGTATCTTCTCTGCCAGCTTCCCAAGAAATCGGTGGGGAAGCTGGCAGGGAACGTTGTAAGCTGCTGCCACTCGCTGAAAGGACTCACTCTTGCTTCTGGGAGATAAATGGTTCCAACTGTGGTTGTAAGTTGAGGACTATCTGTAATATACTTACAATATTTTAGATCCTCTTCATAAGAAAGTTTCTCCACTTTTAATACTTTCACGTTCTCAGTGCTTGCAAGGTCATCTCCCATACCAAAGAGAGTACTTTGTAGACAAAATAGATCTTCTTTTCTGATGAATACAGGGATCAATAATCTTTCTGGCTCTTGTCATGATTGTCCAAGTATCAAAAGTGTGTTATTCTGTTGATATATATGTTGTTTTTCTATGATACAATATGTTTCACTCACTTTTTATTAAGTTTTTAATTTTTTAAATTAATTTTTGTCCTGTGCAATTCTTAACCTTCCTCAGGAAGAAGAATTATACATTTACAATTATTGCTAGGGCAAAGATTTGTTTTCGAGGTGCTGCAAGCACCTATGAAAGCTGATAGAAAAACAATACAGTTCATAACCTACTAAGACGACCGCATGTGTTTCTTCATTTTAATCCTTTCAGCGTAGACCCTCTTTCTGTTGGCTCCAAAAGACAAACTACCATTAAGAAAAATGAATCTATATACGATACATCAAATACCTGTGGTATTTCAGGTAAGGATCTTCTATTCAAGGAGGTAAAGCATATTTTGCTTCTATGGGAGAATGAAGCATAGAACTGAACTTCAAGAAATGTTCCAGTAGGTATATATGTTCTTTCTTGAAATTTGGCATGGTTCATCCCGTAGGTCTTTTTTATAAATAAGGTAGAATATGAACTTTTGTTATATACAACCTACCGGTAGTAATGTGAGGACTACCTTGTTTTGTTTACATTTGTCAGGATAGAACTGATGTCATGGTTAAAGATTAATATCTCTTCATAGGAAGATGTTTTTTGCTTATAGGAGGAAAGCAGTTCTGAAATTGGAAGTCCTTTTAACTTTAGATTTATCTGGATTATACCATGTTTTCCCGAAAATAAGACCCACCCAGAAATTAAGCCCTAGCCTGATTTTTTGGCATGTGCTTAATACAAGCCCTACCGCCAAAATAAGCCCTAGTTAAGCGCCTGCCCACACCGTCCCACCGTCTGGCTGCTCGCTGCCGCAATGGGGCAGAAGAGCGCACATCGCACCAGTGCCACCGTCAGGAGGTGAGGAGAGGTAGGTGGGGTGTGTGGAGCTGCCCTAATGCCCCGCACCTGCTTGCCTCAGGGCCCTATGTGTTTGTTAATCGCTCTGTTTCCAAGCGCCCCATAGGCACCCAAACACTTTTCACCCAGAGGGAGACTGGAAGCTTCGTCTGCTTGCAAATGGGGCACTTGGAAACTGAGCGCTTGGTGTCTTTAGTCATATTACATTATCTGTTCATATTTAATATGGTACTAGATTAAAGTGAACAAGATAAAATTAAATCCAGACCAGAATGATCACTGACATGAGATCTGGGATGTAATGTGTTCTGGAAGGAGTTGCATCCTTTGAAAGGTCAAGTTTGAAACTTTATAGTGCTTTCTAATTTTGCATTAATCCTGATTTTTCTCAGAGCAATACTGACACCAGCCTCAGCCCTTCTTGAGGCAGTCCAGCTTATAGAAGAGTTCAGTTTTAAGGGTGACAGCTTGATTAGTGGAACATGATATAGTAATTGAACATTGAACAAACCTACACTAATTGTCAGTTATTTTCTTGACATATAGTCCTTGACTTATGATCAAAATTTCTGTTGCTAAGTGAGAAAGTTGCTACATATTAATAATTTTGCCCTATTTTACGACCTTTCTTGCCACAGTTGTTAAGTGAATCACTGCAGTTGTTAAGTTAGTAACACGGTTGTTAAGTGAATCTGGTTTTCTCCAGCACTTGGAGATGGAGAATCCACCAATGGGTTTAGACTGTATTCCTGCCCAATCAGATCAAGTCAGCCAAAGCTGCCACGCCCGTCCTGGACCATAGAGATCCCAGTTTTTGACTTGATCTTGCCCAGGACGGACATGCAGCGTGGCTCCTAGGCAGGTACAGTCTCCTATTGGTGGATTCTCTGTTTCAAGGGTAGTGTAGAGTAGTGGTTAGCAAAGACTTATTTCCCTCCTTTTAGGAAGGGGTTGGGAGCCTTGCTCCCAGCTCTTCTTAACTGAGGGAAAGCTATCCAACCAGTTCCCTTGCAAGGAAGGGGCTCCTTCCTCCCATCCTCCCTCCTCCCCCACTGGCCACCAGACTGATTGGGACTAGCCAGCCGAGGAGCTCCCTTCGCAGAGGCGAGTCAAGACAGAGCTCATTATAACATCACTGGAGCTCCATGGGCCGGCAGGCCCAGACGAGGTACTCCGTCGATCGGCGTGGGGGCGGGGGGTGGCGACTTCACCTTTCGCCGTTTCCCGCCATTTCCAACTGCGGCTGCCTGCAAATTGCCGAGAGGGCTTTTTTACGAGCGTTCGAGCTAGTGCTGATCAGCTGGCTAGCGGCCGATCGCAGGGGCCGAGAGAAGCGTTTTCTGGCCCCTGAGGAATTCCCTCCTGAGCCTGAAGGTGAAGCGGCAGAGGCCCTCAGCAGCCGCCATTTTGACCACGCGGCGCACTCAGCTGCACAGGGGAAGCAGGGGAGGGGGATCCTCCCCAAGCATTACCCCCCTCCCCCCCAGGAGGATACTAATCAAGAGAATTAAGCCGGCAAAGCGGGCACTGCCTGAGCAGGCCCTTTAGCCGACGGCCGCTCCCATTGGGGCCTACATGTACTGAGGCCTACTTATTACCGGCCATTTTTATTGTTCCAAGCCGGGCCCTTTCAACCGAGGCCTACTACAGCAGGCCTCCCTAAACCTCCCCATAGCCAGACCAGCCCTGTCTGGTGGGCCCACAACCTTGCCCTCCCTTTTTAAGTCTGGTGTCTCCTATTGCCTGCTTGTCATCATTGACACAATTAGCTCCACTCGGATTCCAGGCACCCCTAGTAGTGTGTCTGTCCTTATCTGAGTAACTATACGTGGATTCCAGGCGCCCCCTGTAGTGTGCCTGTCCTTATCCACAGTATATCAAGCCGGATTCCAGGCACCCCCAGTAGTGTGTCTGTCCTTATCCGTGCACAGCCACAGTTGGATTCCAGGCGTCCCCAGTAGTGCGCCTGTCCTTATCCACACAGAGGCTGTACCTGGGTTCCAGACGTCCCCTGTAGTATGCCTGTCCTTACCCAGTGTGTAATACTCTCTAGATACCTGGGGCCCCCTGTCGTGTCTCAGCGTTATCGGAGAATGGAGGAGGCCACCCTGGCCTCATCAGGAGCCCTGCCATCCTCATCAGGTCAACCTGGTCTGGAAGGCACCGACAAGATGGCAGCCAAATCTAAGGTCAGATCTGCCACCAAGACTCCCAAAAGAATAGACAAGCAGGACAAGAGGAGACACCAGGCCTTGGAAAAGGAGTTTGCCAAAGCACAGAAAAGAGCTAGGTTTGCGTCACACCAGCCCGAGGGCCTAGCTCTAGATCTTCCCCTGGGGCCATCAACTTCTCCTCGGGGGATTTGGTCAATGGGGGAACCCTCACACACACCCGCGCAGTTTGGCACAGGTGAGCTCCATTCTGTGGCCCAAGCCCCAGCTACACGGGCTCCTCAAGGGACCCCGGAGGCCAAATTCACCCCCATTGCGGCCGGACTCCGCCCAAGTGAGCAGACTACCTTCCCGACGGAATACCGCCTATCCCTACTCATCGCCCAGGCGGTAGATCGAGCCCTGGATGCCAGGGCTCAGACCTCCAAACCAGTGGCCACCGCCCACAGGCACATCCAACAGCCGGAGACAGAGGCCTACGATAGCCCTTCCTCTTCTTCTGCGTCCCTAGCGTCTGAAGACTCTTACCTCGATCAGCCGATCACGGAACAGGATACACCAATGTCCGAGGAGGAGGAGGACCCACCGGAGGCCCCCTCCTTCGGTGGGCTATTCAACCCCTCCTTCTTCATCACCTTGCTACGCAAGGCCACAGCCATCGCTCACCTGGGACCTGAACCTCCGGCGACAACACCCCCCGATCCACTGGATTTGGAGGCAGACCCTAACTTTGTGGAGCTGGTCGCAACGCAACATCGCATCCCTTGCCCCTCCCTGTTCCTGAACGCAATCAGGAGACAGTGGACATCACCGGCCTCTCTTCCCATTCCGGGTAGCACGGACAAGAAGTTGTACAGTGTTGCCAAGAAATTGGAAGAGACACTGAAGGTGCCTACTGTGGACGAGCCCCTAGGGGCCCTAGTGTCATCCACCGCCATCTCAGGGACTTCTCTGAGGCCCTCAAAGCTGAGGATCGCAAGTGCGAGTCCACCTACCGCAGAACGCACCAAGCATCCGCATGGGCGATCAGAGCGGCAACCTCCGCTTCCTTCTTTAACAGGGCCTCCCTCTGTTGGCTCCGGCAACTCCAAGCCCAGATCCCAGCGGAGGATATCCGCACACATCAAGTCCTCAGTAAGTTGGTGGCGGCCACGGAGTACGCTGCAGATGCGACCCTCCAGGCCACCAGGTTTTCCTCCAGGGCTATGGCATCCAGTATCACTGGCCGACGTATGCTCTGGCTGAAACATTGGCAAGCAGATGCAAAGTCCAAGTGGAAGCTAGCAGCGGCTCCATATCGGGGGCGTTATTTGGGGACGCCCTGAACCCCTACATAACCGAAAACAAGGACAAACGTAAGGTCCTTAATCATCTGCTCAAAAAACAGGACAAGCGCTCCGGATTCTATCTACGACGACAGCCCTTTCGTGCAGGAGCTAGATATAGTTACCCCCAGACCTTCCAATCCTTTCCGGCCAGACAAGACAGACAAGAGAAACAGGCTGATAGGCAAGCCCCAGACCCAGGCAACAACCCCAGGGGAAGCGCCCCTTTCGAGGGAACAACAGGCCATTCCACCGCACCAGATGACACCCCATCAGTACCTCCCATCGGGGGCAGGCTCTCCTTGTTTGCCCACCAGTGGGAGGCTACCACCACGGACGCATGGGTGCTCAGCACCATCCGTCATGGCATCTCCTTGGAATTTGTCACCAGCCCCCCCAAATCGGTTCCTTTCTTGTCCAACCCTCCGGAACCGAACAAAGAAGGGGTTGATGAACGAAGCAGTTCATCATCTACTTCACATACGGGCCACAGAACCGGTACCGCTGGGCCAGAGAGGCCAGGGATTCTACTCCATCCTCTTTGTCGTTCCAAAGGCTTCAGGGGGATGGAGAACCATTCTAGACCTCAAGGGCTTGAATTATCATCTGGCATATCACAAATTCAAGATGCAAACGCTCCGGTCTATCTTGGGAAGCGTAAGAAAGGGGGACCTACTGACATCTATCGACCTCACGGAGGCGTACCTCCATATCCCGATCTCTCTGGCCCGACGGTTCCTACGGTTCGCTTACAAGGGACGCCATTTTCAGTACAGGGCGCTCCCATTCGGCCTGTCCTCAGCCCCAAGGGTCTTCACCAAGATCCTGGTGGCTTTAGCAGCACACCTGAGAATGATACCGGTCAGAGTCCAATGCTACTTGGACGACATACTAATCCAGTCCGCATCCTCCCAGTCCGCTCTGTCGGACCTAGATCTGGTGGTAAGGCTGCTTCAGAGCCACAGGTTCTCGGTAAACTTCCCCAAGAGCCACCTGGTTCCTTCAACAAGATTACTACACCTCGGCGCCATCATAGACACCGTGGAGTGCCGGGTCTACCTATCCCAAGAGCGCCGGGACAGCATAAGACATTCAATCCTCCAGATTCACAAGAGTCAATCCGTAACATTGGCCAGTCTCTCCCAGCTGTTAGGGAAGATGATCTCGGCCATTGCAATCGTGCCGTGGTCCAGGCTCCACTCCAGGGAACTGCAATGGTTCATGCTGCCCTTCCAGAAGTGGAACCTCAGCGCTTCCCACGAAACAGTACAACTTCTGCAGCAAGTACTACGATCCCTCAAGTGGTGGCTATCACCAGCCACACGCAGAGGGTCATGCTTCAAGGAGCCGGACCGGATAGTACTCACAACGGACACCAGCCTGTTCGGCTGGGGAGTGCACCTTCGCTCACAGTGGGCGCAGGGCCAGTGGTCCAAGTCGGACCTCCAACACAACATCAATTGGCTCGAACTACGGGCCATCCACCTAGCCCTCCGTCACTTTCGAGGCCGAGTGGCGCGCCACCACGTCCTGGTCACCAACAATGTGGCAGCCAAGACTTACATAAACCGTCAGGAGGGCACCCAGTCCCGGAGCCTTTTGGCCGAGGCTCTCCTACTGGGAACCTGGGCAGAACACAACCTAGCCTCCATCAAGGCCGATCACATATCAGGGGAAGCGAACACTCAGGCCGACTTCCTGAGCAGAACAATGGTGGATCACTCAGAGTGGCGCATTCACCCAAGGATCTTCAGAGAAATTTGTCACCGTTTCGGATTGCCGCGGGTGGACCTCTTTGCGTCCCCGCTCAACACTCAGCTGCCTCGCTTCTTCTCCCAATTTCCAGCCATAGGGGTGGAGCAGACGAATGCTCTCCGGAGCCCGTGGCCCCAGGGCCTGCTTTACGCCTTTCCCCCCCTACCCCTCCTCCCGGCGATGATACGCAAGCTCCTCCGGGAACGGGCAGAGGTACTCCTAGTGGCCCCTTACTGGCCAAGGAGACCTTGGTTCACCGACCTGATGAGTCCCTCATGGAGCCTTGGAGGATCCCCCCGGAACGGATCTCACTCAGCTAGGGAGTCATTCTCCACCCAGATCCCCAGTGGCTCCAGTTAGCCGTCTGGCACTTGAGCGCTCGATCTTAGCAAGGGAGCTCTGTTCCCCGGGGGTCATCACGATAATTCAGGCCTCTCGTCGCCCTTCCACCAACCGCATCTACGAGGCCTCGTGGAAAAACTTCCGATCATGGTGCTCTGGACAACAGCTGTCGCTCTCGGAGCTCACAATTTCCCATATCCTGGACTACTTGTTAGCCGGGCTTGACAGGGGCCTGGCCCCAAACACACTGCGCAGACAGGTCGCAGCGCTGGCAACGGTCCTCACATGCGACTCAGCGGGAACCCTGAGCCACCACCCCTTAATCTGATCATTCCTTAAAGGGGCCTCCAACGCCAGACCCCCTGCTGTGCACAGGTACCCTTCGTGGGAATTACCACGGGTCCTTCAGGCCCTCACTAAGCGGCCCTTCGAACCCCTAATGAAATGTGACGTGCGTCACCTGTCCCACAAAGTGGCATTCCTGGTGGCAATCACGTCCGCACGGTGCATCTCCGAATTGGCAGCGCTTTCAGTCAGGGATGACTTGTGCGTAGTCCATCAGGATAGAGTGATCCTACGACTCGACTCCACCTTCGTACTGAAGGTAAATTCCCTATTCCATAGGTCACAGGACATAGTATTACCAGATTGTTGCCCTAACCCATCGCACACTCGGGAGTGACAATGGCATAGCTTGGACGTCCATAGAGTGCTTAGGTACTATATTTCACGGACAGCGGAATTCCGCAAATCCGAAGCCCTGTTCATATCCTTCCATTCTTCTTCCAAAGGTCGGAAGGTCTCCTCTTCCACAATTGGCAGGTGGATCAGGGCATGCATTGCCGGGGCATATCAGGCTGAAACATTGCCAGTCCCACGACGGGTCACGGCCCATTCCACACAAAGCCCAGCTACCTCCGTGGCTTGGTCCACACAGGCGTCTATTGAGGAGGTATGCAGGGCAGCCACATGGGCTTCACCATCCCCCTTCATTCGGCTGAGGCTTCCTTTGGCAGGAGAGTTCTCTAACAGGTTATTCACCAAAGTGCCACACCGGACCAGTCTGCTTCCCACCCTAAGGGACAGTAGGCTTTGGTATGTCCCATTGGTGGATTCTCCATCTCCAAGTGCTGGAGAAGAGGCGTTGTCTTACCTGAACGCCTTTTCTCAGCACGGAGATGGAGAATCCACTCCCATCCTGGTAGGTCACTTAGGCCTAGGGTTAGCATTAGCGGGAGGAGCCACAATGCCGTGCTGTCAGTCAATGGCTACGCTCGCGTCAAAACTGGGATCTCTATGGTCCAGGACGGGGTTGGCAGCTTTGGCTGACTTGATCTGATTGGGCAGGAATACAGTCTAAACCCATTGGTGGATTCTCCATCTCCGTGCTGAGAAAAGGCGTTCAGGTAAGACAACGCCCCTTCCCATTGACTTTGCTTGTCAGGAGGTTGCAAAAGGGGATCACATGACCCCAGGATATTGCAACCGTCATAAATATGAGTTAGTTGCCAAGCATCCAAATTTTGATCAACTGACCATGGTACTGAGCAGGATTTAGGGGACAGTATCAATATACAGTACAGATGGCCCCTCTGTCTCTGGTCACTTGTAGTCCTGGATGCAGGGTCAGGAAAGGACAGCAAGGACAACACCCAATGTCCTAACCCACCCAAGAACATACGATATCTTTAAGGAAACACCTGAATGGGAACATGTTTAGCTACTTCTGCTTTCTCCCTTATCTACAGCGTGCCAGACTTACTGGGTGCAATCTTTATCTTATGTGTGTCAGCTTTGCTAGATGGGTTGCTTATGTAATTATACAGAATAAATACAAGGATTTCTTGTCATTCGTTGCTCCTCTCATTTAGAGGGGTCTGTCTCTATTCAGCTGAATAAACATGTAAATTTGAAGGCAACTTCTGGTTTCTTGTATTTCTTTAACCAGCAAAACCTCAGAACCTGCATATCAATGGGCATGCCATAATGGTCATAAGGGTGAAAAACAGTCATAAGTCACTTTTTTCAGTGCCATTGTAACATGGCTGTAATTTGAGGGCTACCTGTATTCCCAAAGCTGCCTGTTTTGCAACTTTCTGGAATTCTGTTGAAATGAGGCTGTAGATAGTGATGCAGCTTCCTACATTTTGTGCATCGATTATTGCACTTAAGATAGCCATCCTATGAATTATGTTACATTTTCCAAGTATTGGTGGAGTGGCCTCTGGAAAACATTTCTTTTGCAGTGATTTCTTATACAGCACAGGGAAAGAGCCTTCTGTGTTGCTTTTTCTTGGGTTTAGAAAATCTGTGACGGTATTTCTGTAAACTCGGTGTTTGAATTACAAGTATTTTGTTATATTTTATATAACATCATTTTTAACCTTTTATTATTGTAGCAGGTTTTTAACCTTTCACTACAGTATTACGATTTGTTGTGTGCCACCTCGCTGATCTGTAAATAATCACCCATTTTAAAATCTGGTTACTTTTCTGGCAATCTGAATTATTTGTTTCCTTCTTAGCCATAGATGGAGTCCCCTTTACTCTGCATCCTAAGTTTGAGAACAATGTCATCCATGGTACCACTGTAAGTATTTTCTGTTGGAGTCATGTAACAGTGTAAAGGAAAAAAATAGATGAAAACCATAGATTTTTCTAGGAACACACATCTATTGCTTCCTTATGCAAAGTTCATTATTCTGGAAATGAAACTTGCCAAAAATATTGTCGTCCCCCCCCCCGGGCCACGTCATTCCAGAAGAGTCAGCTTCTAGAAATGGGTCTCTAAAGTGGAAGTAGCTTGAAGATGTTTCAGATATGTATGGAAATAACTCCTCACCCCAATGGTATATGACAGTGGTGGCGAACCTATGTCACGGGTGCCAGAGGCGGCACTCAGAGCCCTCTCTCTGGGCACGCGCGTTGTCGCCCCAATCCTAGGCCTTCAGCTGGGTTTTATAAAACCTTTTTGCTTCAGGCCTCCGCCGCCGTGTGCAAAAAAAAGGGGGGGGAGGTTTCAATCAGTCAACTTCAACTTCTCGCGGGAAAAAAAGATCTTGCAAAGTTGGGATTGATTGAACTTTTTCGTTACCATCGCAGCCACGCCCACCCAATGGGCCACACCCAACAATGCATAAGTGGGTTTTGGGTTGCAGTTTGGGCACTCGGTCTCTAAAAGGTTTGCCATCACTGGTATATGAGTTCCATTCCCAGAGTGATAAATGTCTAGCTTTCTCCAACTGACTTGAAACTACCACTCAACAATATTCCCAGCCAACATGGTCAGCAGTGATCTTCGCACAGATAATATATGAAAAAATCCAATAAATATAATTTAAAAGAATTGAGGAAATACAGATAATATACTGGGGAAAATGTAGTGTAACCTATGTCAGGTGGAGTGCCGACAACTGTCTTAATTACTTTTAAAAAGCTTACTAGAAGACTTCAGTGAGCTTTCTCTCACCTAATTCAATTAGATTGAATGTTGCTAATGAGAAAACATGTTTTCCTGTAGCTGTTTTGGAGTAAGTAAGGATTGTAAGAATAGAAGGGCCATTGAATCTACTTAGTGCAGGAATTAGTTTAAATTCTAGCAATATTGATAGGAATAATTTCTGTAAATTGCAATATAGATTAATTAGCTAATGACTGAATTTGTTTTTATTTTCTAGGCCCTTTCAATATTTAAAAACTTTCACATCAAGTCTCTTGCTGATATTGAGAAAGAGGTGAGCAAAAATTAAGATTAATTCAGACCTGGATCCTTGTTCCATTCAGATCCAAGCTACACAATTTTGTTTAACAAAGTCAAGTGTGTCATTCCCTTACACATGTATTCATGTATTATTAGCTGAGCTGCAGGTCTTTCTGGTTTTGAATATGGGGGATCTTGCTTTTTTGTAACCATATTTTTTGTTTTGCTTTTCTATAGTATGACTACAGTTTTGTAATTGAAAGAACTGCAGCTGCGAGACTCCCACCCACTATTTCATAGCATCAATCATTTCCTGGAGAGTTCTTGCCACTAGGGGCTTATGGGTGGTCAAGCTGACTCAACTAAGCTGATGGAATACCTGCCTCAAAGGGATTGTGCTGTTGGGGGCACTGCTTTACTAGCTGAAACTAGTATAATTGTAATCCTGCTGATATTGTATTTTGCTACAGGTACGAGTTGAACTACTTTTGTATACACTTTTTCCAAGCATCACATCTATTTTCTTGCAAAGAAAAATGTATTAAAAGTAAAAGGCTTATTGTACCGGCAAAGTTATCTCTGTACTTAGTTCCGCCTATTTCAAAACATTCTGAAATGTGTATTACTGCCAATAATGATGTTTATGAAAAATGAAAAATATTGCTCTATTGTTTAGACAGATCTCACATCAAAACAAGATTCAATATGGGAAGGGGGGGAACTAAGGATATATTAACTCAAAGAAGAAACCCCCCCCCGTTCCAAAATGCACTGATTGCCGTTTTATTATCAAATCTCATGACCAACCTTTCTAGGAGGAGTGAAGAGGCAGTACAAAGATTAACAACTGCTGCTCTGTTTGGCAGACTTGTGAAGATTAATGTAGGCCCTTGCACAACTTTTGTTGTGCTTTCCAGACTTAACACAATAAAAATCGGCTTGCCAGTCCCAAACTGGAATAAAACAGCTATCAAAGAATAAATATTCCTTTCGTAGTGCTGTATTTTGGTGGTATCTCTTTCTGGCTGTCCTTCACTTCACTTCTGCGAAGGGAGAAGAATGAGTCTCAAGAAGGCACTTTGAGCTTTGTGCTGCCTAATAGGAATTGCAGGATCCTGTCTATGAGCAGAGCAATGAAGAAGTTGGCCACCAGTACTTTAGTGATCACTAGTTTAAACTGAAATAGAAAAAAAAACAAAAAACAAGATGTACCAAGTACCAGAAAGAACATTTTCCCTATTGCATTCAAATCTAGTTAAGTATCAAGCCTGGAATGAAAATTGTTCTATAGTCTTGAAATAAAGATGGGAGTTGATCTTGTAAATCAGTAAGCAAGGAATTTATTATTAAGCTGGTCATCTGTCCCATTCATATTTTTAGTAGACAGAAATCTATTATTGGTAACTATAAGCAGCATATAGCTACAACATTCTTTTGTTTATATTTTTAATTTGTTATAAGGGAAAATTAACTCTCTGAAGAAGTTTTAGAAACACACTTTCACTACATTGCTAGGCCTGCCAACTCCTATTCCAAAACACCTGGAGTACACAAGACTGCCTACACTTAGTCTTACTCACTATATATATCTGAGTAATTTTCAGTTCTTTCCCCAAACACATTATACCTTGCCTCAAATATCATTTGTCCTGAACAAAAACAAACCTGTTTTTTTTGTTCTCCAAGTCCCTGCATTAAGTAAATATTTTTCTAAGATCAATATAACCACGCAGCAGGTACAGGAATTTACTGAGTCATAACACTGTGGGCCTCCTAGTCCTCAAGAGTACTGTGCATTTGTTGGAAGTAAAGTACTCATCTAAACACCTCCAGTTCAAAAAAGGTTTGAACTACTGAAACCCAGAACATGTTTATCTTAACAATATAGCAGTTTCCCCCCTCTCTCTTTAATTTCTACAGTTAGTTGGAAAAGGGATATTAGAGGATAGGCCTAGCAAAGGTCTTCCTTACTCACCTCTGTTGGGATTTCCACAAGTCCAAATTGTTCATTAAACTCTGGGGAGGAGCCAGTCAAAAGGGCGACAATTGCTAATCCTGAAATGATGATGCTCCATAGCAGAGGTTTGTTTTCCCTTAGACTTTCCATGAATGGGTGGCCCTAGATAAATAAAACCAGGGTGTGGAAAGATGGCCAAACTATATCAGTAATTTAGGAGCAGAACTGAAACCTAAACTGCAGATGTTATACAACATACTAATAAAAGGTTGTCTTATTTTACCACTAATCGAGGTATACTTTCTTTGGCAAGACTTTTCTTACAAAACTGAAGAGTATTCTCATGTCATAATGCTGTGGCTACACGTGACAACAGCCTCACCTTCGCTGTGAGGTTTTATTATGACATAGAGCACATTTTTCACTTACAGGTGAAAGTGCAAGTGTGTATCCAACCTATCTTAGTCAAATAGGACTGAGGAATTGCTAAAAGGGCCTGGCACCCCCTTTGATCTCCTTTCATGATCAACTGGAGTTCTGTAAAAGATTCTCGGAAATTCATTATGTATGCAACTGCCATCAGGATCATTTTAATCTACTTGTAATGATTTTTTATTCTTTTAGAATCATTCCCCTTAAGATAAGGACAATGCACCTCCAAATTCTGAAATCTGGGACTGATCCCAGTTTCCATAAATACACATTTCATTTATATGGCTACCCATCTTGTAGCCATGACTTTGGATGGCTAACAATTAAAATGCCCTAAAAAGAACAAAAAGCACGCCAATTAAAAGCAGCAGCCAAAACCATTCATAACATTCAAACTACAAAATGGGCTCATCCATATGACCTGTACTCTCTGCCATTCAGAATAAGGAGAAATATGACAATAATAATTTGAAGTTTTCCTGTAATGTCCTGTTTAAATTTGGTTTCATCATGGCACCTGCTGCTTGCAATGCAAGGTCCTAGCACTATATGAATCAGGAGATAAAGTATTGGCAATCACAAAATTATAAAAACTAAGCAAATGTTACCTTATAGTTAATGGCAAATGTAGCCATCTGCATGGCCATGGACATGATGTAAACAGTGCTATTCACAAGACTGGGTTCAAACTCCTTATAGAGATCCACAAAGTCTTCTTTCCTTAAAGAAACAGAAAGATCCTTGAACATTTTTCTCAGCCCTTCCAGGCTTGAGTATCCTCCAGATGACCTGACTTCCACTCAGAATTCTAGAACGTCACTGAAAATTCTGGGATCTGAAGGCCACACATCTGGAGAACACCTGTATTTCCTTACAACTCAGGCATTTTTACTTCTGATTCCATACCCTCATATTTAAATCCAAGCAGCACTCACTTGGTCTCACTGCGGGCTTGTGCACCTCGATACAGATACACCAGACTGACAAAATGGACCATAAATTGTAGCAGCACTGTAAGAACTGTGTACAGATTGAAGATATTAGGGAGTGGACGCTCTTGGGAGAGGGTCTTCAGAGGCTGGAAACGAGAAGAAATAGGTCAGGGTTAGAATTCAATAGGAACTCTGGAGCCTGACTCTTATTCACTTGGGAAGCAGCCTGCAGGATGATTACTTTGAAAATGACCCCCTAGAAGAAAAGGCCTGTCAACCTGTTGGAAGAATTAAGACACAGAAATCAAAAGAAAGCCTGTCTTTGCGGTTCAAATCCATTTTGAAAATTGCTTTGCGTGCACACAAGTGCTATAAGCTAAGTATTATTATTATTATTTATTAAATTTCTATGCTGCCCTATTCCGAGTAGTTCTCATCAGTTTTCAAAGTCAGTTTTGACTCCTGGCGACAGCCTAGACAAGTCCATGTAGTTTTCTTGGTAACGTTTTTACAAGATTTTGGTTTGCCCTTGCCTTCTTCCTAGAGCTGAGAGAGGGATACTGGCCCAAGGTTCGTTCCTTGAAACAGTCACCCTTGGATTATATGCCTTGGGTGCTCTCAGCATGAAGCAAAAGAGGTGTTGAAAGGTTTCAAGATCAGAGCAAAACGTTCAGTTTTGTTGAGTGTGAAACAAATGGTGTCAGTTTCAAATATGGTGTACTGAACAGGGCTGCTTTATACCTTTATACAACTAAGTCACTGCAGTAGCCAGAATCAGTGGTGAAGTTTATATCTTCTGCTTACTTTTATATTATTACTTTTGCAACTCAACTAGTGCCAGCAGTCTCTTGTTTTAGAGCAGTGTTTCTCAACCTTGACAATTTTAAGGCATGTGGACTTCAACTCCCAGAATTCCACAGCCAGAAATGGTTTGGAGTTATTGATTCTTAGCTGGAAAAAGAAAATCTAAGTAGTTCTCACTTATCAACCGCAATGGGAACTGGCAACTTTCTCTCTAAGCAGCACAGTATTCACTGTGATATCATTTGACCAGGACAACTTATTGTCATTTTCAGGTATAGTCCTTAAACATGACATTACATGACTGCAACTTCCTGCTGACTTTCCCATTGACTTTTCTTGGCAGAAGCCAACTATTAAGGTTGCAAATGGCAACCATGTGACTATGGGGGGGGGGCTTCAACCATTGTAATTATGCACTGGTTGCCAAACGTCCAAATTGCAATCACATGACTATGCGATGGCCACAACTTCAATGACTGATCACTGAATGAGTGATTGGTATAAGTGAGAACAATTCCTTGCATTTTCTTTTGGATTTGTGCACATCCTTACATGCCACAGAACCAAACTTTATGGCCAGCTTACTGCCTTAAGAAGGTTCTAGTAGTCTATTGAAGTCTAATGCAGAGGTCCCCAACCTTTTTGGTGCCAGGGACCGATTTCATGGAAGACAATTTTTCCATGGACCCGGGGGGGGGGGGCAGGTTTCAGGATGATTCATTATATTTATTCTAAATTTTCTAAACAAGCAAACAAATAATGCACTTTATCTCTATTATTATTACATTGTATTAGATTAGACCAGCAACCTTCTGCTTCTAAGAAAGTGGGAAGGAAAAGAGACAATCCTAAACTCAGCCTTCCAGCAGAACAAACCAAAGCCCAGCAGCCTTGGAAAAGGTGCAGATGAGAGAGGGATTCCCTTGGGGACACGTTGCTTAAGGGGAAATGTAGCTTTTCCCTTCCCCCTCCCCCATTGCAAGCCGGGTAGGAGCGTGCTTGGCTTGCAAACTTGAGAGCTGCAAGAAGAAAGGAGTATGAAAACACACACACACACACACACACACACACACCCCAAATTAAGCCACAAAAAGTAGGCAGGAAATTGCCAAAACACGAGGCACTTGGAGCACCATCAAAACAAAAAACTCAGCAGTCTTAGAAAAGGTGAGAACGAGAAATTCCCTTGAAGACCTAGTGTTTAAAGTCAAAGCTAGTTTCTCCTTGCCCCTTTTTGCACTCTGAGAAAGCACCCTCACAAACAGATACCTTGGGGGGGGGGAGAAATCCCCCTCCAAAGAGGTTTTGGGGAAGCTCCCGGTTTAGGCTGGGGCGCGCTTGCCTTGCCAACTTGGAGACTTACACGAAGGGAGCATGAGCCCAGCTGGGGTGCAGGGAGGGGGAGAGGAGGAAAGTGAGAAAGAAGAGGAGGAGGAAGAGAAAGCAGGAAGAGGAGGAAGAAGAGGAGGCAGAAGAAGAGAGAGTACAAGAAGCTGGAGGAGGAAGGATGCTCAGATGTTGCAAGCCAGTTGCAAGTGCAGCCACTGGAGAATCTTTGCACAGAGCAAGCTGGCTTCTGCCCTGCCACTCTCCCGCCCCTGCCCAGACCCCTGCAGACTCACCACATGCCTCCAGCTGTTCCTAACTGGCCGCAGACTGGTACCGGTCCAGTCAACTCAACGGAATGTGGACTTTCTTATCCCCTGACCACATTTCCTATCTTCCCCTCCACCTCCAACAAGGCATCTTTCTTCCATCATACCTTGGATCGGGAGATGAAAAGAAAGCAGCCGGCCAGGAGCAAGCCTTGCAGTGTAGCCTGGAAATCACTGAATTTCACACCTTCCAAATAAAGGACACTCTGGCTGTAGGCCAAGATGAGCGCATTCAGTGCCAAGATCTTGAACATCTGGAGCGTGGTGACCAGTGTGCAACGGCCCTGCTTGATCACGTGGCAGACTGCAGAATATGAGAGAAGATTTCTGCTTAAGACTGTTACATTGTGCTTTTTTCATTTCCCTTCAGTCTAGAAAGGCCTCTGGAATTCCAGAGAAGGTGACAACACTTTTTCTCCAGCTCTGCTCTATTCACTTATTCACTGAACTTTCTCTAAGGGGCTCCAGTCTAGGTTTTCTAGGTTGTGATGCACAACTTAGATTTAAGAGATATATGTCCCCTTCAACAGACAGGATTCTACTGATTCTAGCATGAAAATAAAATCACACTGATTACTATCTACATTCACTGTGAAACTTCCAAATGAATATACGTCACTGCCGTAGAAGTGCAGGGTGGGCCTTAAGTGCACAACATTCCTCCCTAAGCACATACTTCCTTCCTCCCATACTTACTGCACTGTATAGAGGAAAGCTTAGAAGTGAACGGAGCTGCAATACTGGCATCACCCAACTTCACAATGGGTATTTGCTCCTCCTCCAAATCTTTTAGCACCTGGCTGATCCTCTCCTGCTAGAAACAAGGGGAGGGAAAAACATCCTTGTTCAATGTACAGCATGCTCCCAATCAAGCTATCCATACCACAAGAAGTAGTCCTCAACTTAACAACCGTAATTTGGATCGGAATCTTGATACAGTTGAGTGAAACATTAAGCGAGGCACTCATGTGACTGCTTTACTCAATGACCGCAATCCCGACACTCCCAATTGTGGTTGTTAAGCTATCTTACTTCATTAAGCCAAATCCCAAGAAAGGAGTGTGGGGTGCCACAGAAGGCTCTGCTCGGGGAGCTGAAATTTCCCCCTGCCAAAATCCAAGCAGGATTTTCAATCCCTGAGCAGAGACACACTCACACATGGCCTGCGCTGGGCCTCCCAGAGCCTCCCCCGTCCCCAAGGCATCCTAGGCACCTTACCTTACTGCCCTGCCTTTACATTCTCTGCTTGGATTTTGACTTCCTCTTGTCTCTGGCAGCTGGCTGAAAAAGCTGCCTGCCAAAAGAGTTCAGCTCCCCTCTGTATGCAGAAAGAACTTCTCCAGCAGGGTGCAAGACCTTCAGAATTTGAGTTCTGTTTCTGCACTCCAACATAGGAATTCAGCTCCCCTAGGCAGATAGCTCTTTCAGCTAGTCCTTTGAGACAAGGGGGAGTCCTCTCAGCAGGGGGCAGCAGTTTGCAAACTTCCCTGCTGGCTTCCCCATTAATTTTCTGGGAAGCCAACAGAGAATGCATATTGCAATCATGCAATCGCGGGGGTGCTTAGCAGTCGGTCATAAAGGCGAATAGGTTGCCAAACACCCAGACTGCGACCATGTGACTGTGGCACTGGTGGTGCAATGTTCTGCGATGGCTATTTTAATTCCAGACCACCATTAAACCAAGTCGTAAGTCCTCTGTCTCTAAAATAAACCCCCCATACAGAAACACTGTTGTTCTCTAGGAACAGGAAAGACAAGAAGACAATCCGTTTAATCCAAAGAGTCGGGAATTTAAGAAATTCCAGGTGCGTTGGAGTTCCCATTTATTTGAGTATTGTTTCTACATGCACTGAATAAGGATTTGTAGATGGAGTTCTGTCTTTCCCTTCGTCCTCCCCCACCCCAGTTCACAAAGGAAAAGAAATTCCAGAAGCGTAATTGAGGCCGGCAGCAAGAGACAAGAGAAGTAAAACAGATCTAACCACCTACTCGTTGTACCGCAAGCTGCTCCTCCCTAAGAGACATGAGCCTGTGTTTGGCAGCTCGGGAGGTGGGCCTCATGTTGCTCCCAGCAAGAGAAGAGGAAGTAGCAGGTCTCCCATCAGCCACTCCATCGCGAGGCTTTTTTCTGCGCTCGGGGATTCGCTCTGGGGCATTGGCTAGTAGAGCCACACCTGCAAGAGTGAATCATATCCCTGATGACACAAACAAGCCGTTTTCAGGGCAGGTGAAAACCGGGCTAATGAGTCAAAAACCGATGATCATGAAGCATGGCTATTAATAATGCTTAATATGCTCTATCTGCTATCATTTACAGAATATGGAATAAAAAAAGCTACATTAAATGCATAAATGTGGAAACTGACCTTTTTAGCAGAGATTTTGAAGTATAAATGCAACTTTGATTTGGTCATATAAATATAACGTAAATATGCAACTATAATACAAATATCTAAATTCATTAAACAAATAAATAATTTTCAACAGGATGGCTTGTTTAGCTTTGGACTGATAGGACTTTTAATCAAACCAATTGATTCCCCTTGCAGAAATATCGACATAATTAATTGTGAAGAAAGATTAAGTGTTTATTCAAGTAAGCCAATCAGTCAAAAGACAGTAACAATTAAATACCGGTAGTTTAGAGTCTAATTGGTCAGCAGATACCTACAATTTATGGCAACACAGTTTGTAACAAGGCACCTCCTGCTGGGTGAGGATAGAATGCTTCTCAGATGCTTGTTCCAATGAGTGCATGAAACACTTCAAAATAAAGTATCATTTATTTATTTTTTAGAATCACAATTCATGGAAAGTTAATAAAAAAGCAATTAAAACGCACAATAAACAGGCCCGGTTTTCATCCAAATGACAATCTTTAAATGAATTAACACTCACCTACATCAGCATGCTTCAGAGCCCCCACATCATTAGTGCCATCCCCACACATCAGAGTCACATAGCCAAGTCCTTTCAATGTTGTGATCACAAATTCCTATCACGGGAAAATAAAGAATCAACAAAGAAAATTTGCATAAAATTGCCCAGGTTCTCAACATTTGCAATTCTGTACAGAAAGTCCTCAACTTACAACTGTAATTAAGTCCAGAATTATGGTCACAAGAAATTACAGTTGTTAAGTCAAGGTATCATGTCGCTAATCTGATTTTTTGATATTTTTTTGTAGCAGTCATTAAGCAAAGCCATTTCCCCCCCCCAAGGATATTATTTTGGCTGGAAACCTGCAAAAAAAGTCGCAGATTGAGGTCCTGTAACCATGGGATGCTGCTAACAATCATAAAGGTGACAAAATGAAATCATGACTGTAGAATGTGTGTGGCCATCCTAACTTCAAAAACAGGTTATAGATAGCTCTGGGAAAGTCTGTTCTAACTTGAAACAGTCAGTAAATCTGCCACATCAGAAGCAGCCTTCCCTCTGCTTATTTAGAATTAAGTTGCAAGTCGAGGACTACCTGTAATCTCCTAAAATGAAAAAAAACCCGGAAGTCTGATACTCATGAATAAACTAATGGCTTCACTAGGTTAGGATTGGGCAAGGGAAACACACAAACACACACACACACGCATACTAGTGACCCCACTGAATCATCATTTCAGAGATGTGCAGATGAGTCTTGATTCCAATCTTAAGGCACCTCCCACTAAAGGCCATAGCTCCCCCAAACTTGAAATCCGTGGCTGCCTCATGGCAGGTAACAAATTTATTAAAAAAAAAAATAATTCTGGAAGAGATGTGTCTATTGTCAGGTAAGAGTTAGCAAACTATCCTTACAAAATAAAATAAAACCTCACAATTGTTTGTGTCAATCAGCCAAAGGGCAACTGGGCTGGGTATTAAAAGATAAAAGGTCACCTGCCTTCTGCTTGGGTGCAACACGTGCAAAGACCTGGATGTGTGCAATGAGTTTCAGCAGCAGCCGGGACTCTGTAGCCTGCAGATGAGCAAGACCCTCCCCTGTGATGCACAGATTGTGGTTGCTGATCAGTTCCTGCAGTGAGTCTGGGGCAACTGGGAGGACAGTAGTGCCGTTGATGGATTGCCATCTCCAATCGGAGCCTAGAGCAGAGAAGGGAATTAAGCACAGTGAGGTGGCTGTCTGTTTGGTAGCACTCATCCTAGAGAACAAAGGCTACAAAAAGTGACAACATGCGCTGTGCAAAGTTGCAGCACCATCTGTCTTCTCCCCCTCCCTCCTCTAAGAGGTTTTTTTTTTTTTTTTTACCTTTACTAGGAGATGGCTGCAATATGAGAGTCTGCTCCTTTTGGGTGAAGTGCAGCTCCTGGGCCACGTGGCAAGCAGTCAGTGGGCTGTCACCTGTTATCATCACTACCTGTACAATGGGGGTAAAGGGCAGGTTTGTGCCACATGACTATATGCAACATGCAGTGAAGCTGCTTTGCGGAAGTGGCCATCTGCTCCAGGATCTTATGTCATGGGATAAAGAGGGAATACCCATGCCACAAAAAGGAAACATTGTGCTTGCCTATGTCCTCCATTCCAAACGGGAGAAATATATCCTATCCAAAAGAACTGTTCAACTCCCATAGCAACATGCCTACAGATGCTGAGAACGGAACAGCATGGCAGGGCTACTGCAAGCAAGCCTGGGAGCGCTCCAAGGCTTTTTCAGCTCCTGAGGAAAACTGGATGCCTGATTGGGTGGTTTTTTTTTCATCTGCTCCTGCAGGATTTTTTTCCTGTCTGCTTAGCTGTTCTTTAAGATTTATTCTGCTGCCCTAGCCAATTTATCTAAGAACATATAGAAAAAAAAGATACCGTAATAAGTTTCATCCCTTTGGATTGGAGGGGGTGACAAAAGAGCAGTGCAGATCCAACAAACATGAAGAGGGGATGAAGAATTAGGAAGAATGTGAACTTATGCAAACTGGCTCAAACATTTGCCTAGTCCCCCTCTTCTTGGTTCCTTCCACAGTTTCTCAGCCACAACTCACATGGTGGGAAGCGTTCAGGATCTCACGGATAACGGGCTTCGAGTCGACTTTAAGAGGGCAGGACACTACAATGAAGCCTGTGAACCTCAAGTCACATTCCAGGGCCTCCCGCTTTATTTCTCGTGCCTTTGAATAGGAAATACATAAGATGATTATAGCGAAGACTTTTTTACATTAATGTAACATCCCTCCCCTCCCCCCTCCAATGAGTAATAACTTGGAAATCCATTGCATGCCCTTCTAAAAGTCACATAATTAAGTATATTTAAGATGTGAATCCAGATTACATTTAAATATTTTTTTTCCTCCCTGCTCCAACATCTTTATGACTTATCTATTATTCAAACTTCCATGTTTTATGATTCTACTTTCATTCCATGTTGGTCCCGAGTTAAATAATATGCTTCTTAAGTGGAACTTGATTTCAAATTGATTATTGGTGATTGATTTGGGCCTATTGCATTCCATGAAATAACCCGTGTGCTTTTTTTTATTCAACAAAGCAAACCATGCCACAGTGCAAGGCATGAATCCAACCACTGCCAGTAGGTCCCCTTCCTAGAACAACCCATTCCTACACATCTTGCCCCACCCCCTCCACTTTTCTCCAGTCTATCTTCTTCTCTTTAAATTCACTGGAAACCGTTTGTCTTCAAGTTCATTCTCAGTCTAACTTTTGCAGTATATCGCAATTCAGGAGGGTTTATGTCACCGATCTCTTCTTATCATACCTAGGAAGCTAATTCACACTAATTGCTCCATTCATGCTTTTTGTTTGGTTGCTTCTCTCCCTATTGCTTGCTTGCTTGCTGCCTGCTGCAGCTACAGCAGACCATACCCTTGCTCTGTATACTTCTTCAGTACTGCAGTTGCTTAAGTCTTTGCTATGCAAGGCCATGGTGCCTGCACTTCTACGGCTTATTATTTTGCCCTCTTAGTCTCTTTCTAACTCCCTCACCCCCTCCATTGCCTTGTGCGTCTCTTACAGAGCAGCTTTCCAAGCAGCAACTGTGCCATTTGCGTTTCAAGTACACCATCACTATACTGCCTAAGCTACAACAAACACCCCCCCCCAAAAAGCAGGCTTCATTGTAAATTTGCCACATGAGAAGCAGTCTTCCTTCTGCTTATTTAGAATTCCCCGGTAGGAGGAGAGAGGGCTTCACATTAAGAAAGAAGGCATTAAGAGGCTTTACTCTTCTGCAAGTCTTCAATGAAACCTTCAGAATATACAGAAGATGGTTTGCTACCAAGAAGAAATTGGAATAATTCAATTAAGATGGTTGCTCCCATTGCTCTCTCTCCCACCCACCCCCTGCAAGTGTGAAGTAAACAGAAGGAATACCCCGTTTTAAAAGGGAGCACGTAAGCCATTGCCTATAAATCTAATGGGGTTACTGAGTTATCATAGACGGATTGCATCTTCCCGAGCACCAAAGTAGCTTATGGCACATATGAGCTTGCATAGCTATGGGGGAAGAAGATTTGAAACTTACTTGCTGATGAGTGAGGTGCCCCAATTCTTTGTAGCCAAGGGCCAAAACTCTGGCTCCCTCACGTGATATCTCTGTGTGAATAGCATCATAGGTACTGGGGCACTGAGAGAACTGTACAAAAAGATGGCAACTGTTACAATAAATACTGCTAAAAGAAAAACCTCTAACCAAACCGACAGTTATGTTCACATAAAAAGGGGTGTCAAGACAAGAAGGGCACACATGTCACCGTGAGATACCGAAGAGACTTGCAGCATAGGCAGAGAAGGTCAGGATCCTTCAGTCAATGTTATATTGCTCCAAACGGGCATCCTTCTAGGTATATTGGCATTATGGCTGCCAAATTTGCAGCCAATGGTTGAGGATACTGGAGCAATAGCCCTAATATACCGTGTTTCCCTGAAAATAAGATTGGGTCTTTTTTTTTTTATCTCCAAAAGAGGCACCAGGTCTTACTTTGGGGGGAATGTCTTACTCACCTTCGGCACCGACAGCCCTGCCCAGCAGGTCCACTTCCTCAGGGGCCAAAGGAATAGCTTTGTTCTGCAGCTGCATTCCGGCCTGCATTTCAGTCAGGTCTTTCTGGAAGGCCTCTGCAGCCGAGGACCAGGCTATGGATTCAATCCATGGCTCGGTCCTCGGCTGCAGAGGTCTTGCAGAACCGAGCTATGAATTGAATCCATAGCTCGGTTCTCGGCTGCAGTGGCCTTCCGGAAAGGCCTCTGACTGAGAAATGCAGTCCTGGCTGCAGAAGACGCTACAGAAGAAGTGGGCGGGTGAGGAGAGGCCTGGCCGCAAGTTAAGTGGGTGCGGGGCATATGGGCCAGCTCCACACCGCCACCCCCACCCTAGCTTGATTTTTAAGCATTTGCCTCGTCCCAAAACTAGGGCTTATTTTTGGGGTAGGCCTTATATTAGGCCCACCCCCCAAATCAAGCTAGAGCTTATTTTCGGGGCAGCCTTACTTCGGGGAAACAGGGTAGCTGGAGGGCACCAGGAGTGTTGGACATATCTGGCTCTTTGTTCTTCTCTACTTTACCATACAAAAGTAGAAGTTAAGTGATCAAATGGAGAATTACAGATAGTACTGTACTCGACTTACAATCACAGTTGGGATCAGACTTTCTGCTGCTAAGCAAAGCAACTGAGTTGCGCCTGATTTTGCAACTTTTTTTTTGCAATAGTTGTTAAGCGAATCACTGCAGCTGTTAGGCAAATCTGGCTTCCCTGACTGACTTTGCTTGTCAGAAGCTGACTGGAAAGGTCGCAAATAGGGATCACATGATCCCGGGACACTGCAACCATCATAAATACTTGCTGGTTGACAAGGGCTGGAATTTTGATCATATGACCATGGGGATGCTGTGAGGGTTGTAAACGCAAATATATAAATCGAGGACTATCTGTATCAGCCTGTGGACCATAGGAGTGTTTAACGGAATGCCAATCTACATATGGTGTCCTTTCAGCTAACCCAGAAAAGCAAGTCTTGTGACAAACGTATCACCGTTTATCCACTATTCTTCCCAGTTCTGAAAAAAAAAACTGTTCCTAAAGAGCAACTACACATTTTAATAAATATTACAGAATACAATGTTGCTATGATTGATGGCCTGTGCCCTAGGATCTATAAGAACTGGATGGAGCATAGGTGGGACAAGAAATCATAAAGCCTGGGACAAAGAGACTGCCATGTTGCTTGGAACAAAGAAGACAAAAGGAACACAAAAGACCATGAGGCTTGACCATGCGGCCTGGAACAAAAGTCTATGAGATTTTGGAATAACAGGAAATGAGGGAGGAGCCAATAGGTGGAGGAACGTTGTACCAAGATTTGAATCTACCGGCCACAGGTATAAGCTTTGCCATTGGCCAAAGGTGTAACTTTGCCAGTGTAACCTTGCTATTGGCCACAGCTATAACATTGTCATTGGCTGTTTGTAACCATGTGATACCTTATGTAACCGCCCACTGTAACATGTAATAAAAAGGGTAGGCAGCCTTCTATCTGGGTTCGCTTCACCCCAAGGAAACCTGCAACCTGCATGCTGTCTCCTTAATTCGGCTATCGTGAAGAACCCGCCATTGGGGCACAATGAGGTGCCACAATACAACATTATCATTATTATGTCTTCTTTTTTAAAAACACACTTGCAACAGATATTAGTTTAGCTGGCTTTATGAAAAGGCTGGACAACTTTATGAAGGATTAGTCTCTCAGTAGCCAAGGAAGTTTCATCTAACTCAGGTAGAAAGGGAGAGCATAAAACACATGAATAAATCAAGTTAAGAGTCAGTGTGGCAGATCAGACACTGGACTAACCAGTAACAGAACACCATCTCCATCTTATTCTCCTTTCCAGGATATTGCATAGCTGATCGCTGAGTGCAACTCTACCTTACTTGCATCACATTCCAATCCAAACAGCCAAGACTCTCTTCTCACTCTATTCCCACTTAATATTACATCATAATATTGTGAAAATTATTTTCCAAGACTTGGAAAAACATTCTTACAATTAAACTGATGATAATTCAAATGGCAATATGGGTGTAGGCGAAAAGTATACCCCCTTTGATTTTCTGTAGTAATTACACAGATTCCTCCACTTAATTACAACGATCCAGTTGAGAGTTCTCTTCCCAACCCTATCTGGTTTGTCCAACTAAAATATCATCAGCAATTAGCCATATGCAATAAATGCAAGCTTCTTTGTGCAGCTATTCAAAAGCCATTAAGAATCTCCCATGCCAAAGCAATTCAGATCTGCATACATTCAAGACATCAATTTCATGGGAGTGTAATTCATTAATCCCATTAATTGTTCCACTAGTTAACAATTAACCAGTGGAACAGCTTGACTTCTGAAATTGTGGGTGCTTCATCACTGGAGGTTTTTAAGAAGAGATTGGACAGCTGCTTATCTGAAATAGTATAGGGTCTCCTGCTTGAGCAGGGATTGGACTAGAAGACCTCCAAAGTCCTGTCCTGCCGATTCTCAACTTGAAAAAATGTTTATTAAAAATGTACATATTGCTTCATGTAAAATATTTTGAAATCACTTACACTCACATTTAAAAACAGTAACACAGGCACATGGGGAAGGAATTTGCAGACAACGGCTCACCATTTTATGCAGCATCTCCGGGGCCCCTTTCACAGTTGCAATGTAACACAGTTCAGTGGAACCGACTTTCTCATAGGAAGCCAAGACCGACATTCTTTTCAGAGCACTGGCAAAATGAAAGCGCTGGTGAATTTTCAGTCCCTGAGTTTTAATACTTCGGGGGAAAACTTTCTCATCTGGAAACAAAGAGATCGGGAAATCCTGAAAGGGTTCAACATTGCAAGCGGTAATCTTCCCTTTGGATTGTGGGGGGAGGGTTTGGAGACCAAAAAAAAAAGAAAGCCCTTGTTTGTACCGTTTATCCAAATGGCAGGAGCACACCTTCTCCCCCTTCTTCAACCATGGGACCTACCATGTAATCCCTTTACAAGAGCAGAGGCACTTCTAGAGTCTGGAAGTCCCAGTGTACTGCAGAGTCTCCAGAATCAGAGTGGAAGGAATTCAGACAGCGATCCATAGAATATTTGCAGTTCAATGCAGTGGTTAAGGCATCAGTTTAGAAGCCACAAGACCATGAGATCTAGTCCTGTCTTGGGCACTAAGCCCAAGGAAGGGGATAAGGGCAAATCAATTCCGAAAAACATTGCTAAAACTAGTCCAGGCAGTCACTAGGATTCAAAAACTGACTTAAAGGCACAAAACCGAAACAAAACAATAGGTAAATGTAAAGGCATTTAGGGACACACACACACACATGGCAAAAGGGCATGATCAGCAGGAAATCTGTAGGTTTTGCTAGGGTGATATTGCTAACTCCATTATAATAGAGGAGAATGGTATGAAACTGGTGATTTGAATATTCCCCAAGGTGAACTGGTTATGAAAGCGACAATTTTTGCAATGTACACACTACTATTGGGAAAACCATATAGTTCCATGTGTTGGTTCACTTACATTGCAAAAAAGGTTTTTTTAAAAAAGGAAAGAGACAGAGAAAAGGGTGGGGGGTTTTTTTGGCTTGGTGTTGTTCATCAAACTGATAATAAATTGTGAAATGTGTCTAAATCTACTAGGATCAGAATTCCATATCTGATTTGGTTCTCAGCAATAATATATTCTAGGGGAAATGATCTTGTGACATAAAAGTTAAGGAGGAGATGCTTTAAATATTTTTCTTCATTAAAACTTGTAAAGGAAAACTAGGAAATATATAATGTTGAGCTCAAAAGGCTGTTACAATAACAGAACTTTGAACAGGCAAAGTGAAAACTGATATTCTCAATATATCAACTGTACTTATGTGGGAACCTCTTAAATCTTGAAAAGTTGCTATTGCTTTTAACCTGACCCATCAATACACCATTTGGATAGCAACCGTTTCTCCTGCTTGTTTTTCTTGCCAGGTAAAGCTCACAGAGGATGACTCAACAGGACATTATTTAAAAGAAGAGTTTAAGGTCCACTTACTCTGAGTTCCCTAGTTACCATTTAAATGGCCACCGAGTTTACAAATTATGACTCTGGGCAGATAACGTAGGATTAAAACCAACAAATTCCAACAACAAAAATGCCAATAACCCATTTTTTTTTAAAAAAGTTATTCTGCGTGTTTAAGACATGTTCTCTGTACATGGCCCAAATAAAGTCCATTATGACAGAACGATATGGGCATTTACTTTCTTAGTTCCTTGCAACTCAGAAAATCTACTGCATGTTTCTGTAAAATACCTGCGATCTTATAAGACAGAGGGCAGGAAAAGCTGCTTTAGGGCTCAGGAGCTCCTCCAGCCTACCTTTTGTCAGAGTCCATTCCACAGCAGTAAGCATGGCTTTCTCCAGTGGGTCACCCACCAGTGTCCCATCATCCAGCTGCATCAAGGAATGACATGTGGCAATGACCCGATGAGTCTCAACTGGAATGTCTGACACAGGGATCACTTCTTTCCCCTCTCTACAATAAGATCAAAAGGCCATGCTCAAACAACTGGCTCCCAACTTAACAAAATTAATTCCTCTTATGATCAGGAAACTCAGACAAGGAAACGATGGGTAAGTCAAGGGACCCCAAACAATTCCAAACAACTCTGCTTCCCTTAGCTTCAGGATTTACCTAAGCCCAGCCACACCTCTCACCACAAGGTTGTCACTGGTGAGTGTGCCAGTTTTATCAAAGCAGCAAATCTGGACCTTGCCGGCAAAGGGGATGCGGAATGGCTCTGTGCAGTAAACATCTGCAAGAGACAAAAAACATATATGGGTGAACATGCAATAATGAAAGTCTGGTTTTTCTTTACTTCTTTTTATAAATACCCTCTATCCACTCCCTTCGCTCACATTGTATTTACTCATTTAAAAATATCTCCATCCTACATATCTGAAACCCCAGAGATAAGAAAACAATTTATGCAGGAACAGGCCAAGAACTTCTATCAAGAATCTTTACGGGGACCCTCTCCAACTTGTGTTGAAAGTTTGTTAATCCTTTAGAAGTACCCAAAATCCTAGAGTTTGCAACCTACAACGTGATCCGAGTTTCATTTAAGGCTTGACAGAATTGGCTGAGGAATTCTGGGAGTTGAAGTCCACAAGTCTTAAAGTTGCCAAGGTTGAGAACCCCTGCCCTATAGGCATATCCACATTTCACAATTATAAAATAATCCCACTATCCTAGCAGAGAGGGGGAAAAAAACACCTAAAGTTAAACATAGCAAAAAGAAACAATATCTCCTTCTTTAAAAATAAATTCTAAACTTCCTTACTTTAGTTAAAGAAAAACAAGTGTAAAAACCATTTAAAGTCTCATAAAAGTACCATGTATGTAAAATAACTATTTACTGGAAAAAAAACGTTCACATCGTAATCATTTTAGGCAAATGCAGTATGGTATAATTAAAACAACAACAAAAAGAATCCACCAGAATTACAACGTATCGATTTTTATCTCTGATTGAATAAAGTCAACTTTGTAGATTTTTTTAAAAATACAAAACAATCTTTTTCTATAATTATTCCAGAGGTTGTTAATCCTTATTACAAATTTCTTTAGTGTCTTGAAGAGGTTCTTTCATTAGGAGAAATTGCTTGTGCAACCTCAGGTTGTTCTCTTTAATCCAGAGATCAAAAGGGAACCGATCTGCTTTGGCTCCCTTGTGGAAGGTTGCAAATTGTTGGTTCTGTTTGTCTTCAGTTGCCCATCTTTCCTTGGATGTCCTGACTTGGCAGTCTCCATTGGCACGCTATCTGCCTGCATGTGGATTCAGAGAGGCCAACACCTTTGGCAACAGTTTTGTAGCCCTTGCAGTGTCGTAAGCATCAACCAGAGAGATCTTGGGAGATCTCTCTTCTAATTGAGATGTCATCCAGAAATGTGTGCAGCAAAGAGCATATCGGCAGCAACCAACACTATGTGATATGTTTTTAATAGGGGAAGGCCACTCAAGAGTCATTGACTAGATATCACAATTAAATTATCCCCGAACCAAACTCCTATATTTTTCGTCAATGGCTCAGTGTGTTCTGTAAAAAACATGGCAGAGTTCTCTCTGTTCTCTATTTAACTAGAATCTCTTTCTCTATTAATACAACTTAGCACATTGTAAGTTACAATTCTTCAGAGATACAAATAGATCAAAATGGTTTCACCAACTTTTACCACTGTTAAAGTGTTAAATTACTATTCCCAGAACTGTTATCCATGCTTTGTGAGAATTCTGGGAGTGTCAGATCAATATTTTGGAGAGGTTGCATTAGCAAATGTGCAAAGTGAAAATTCCTCATGTCATCTTAAATTCATGGGAGATTACAAGGGAAGATTTCAATTGCTTCCTTGATCCAGCGAAGGAAATACTTGAAAGCTCTTTGCAGTTGCTAATAGTTTTGCAAACCACATTTTTATATTTAAGGCCACAGTACTACAAATCACAATGACTCAGCCAATGAAGTCAATAAGCAAAACAATTTGTAGTGTAAAAGATGAGTATTTCCCAGAAAGATAAATGCCGTTGTCTTTGAACTTTACATTTTCAAAGTTTGTAATCTCATTCTCCCATGACTCTTGGAACTTACATAATTTGGCAAGAGCAATGAGTGAGGTGTTGACGGCTAAGGAAAGCTCAATGGGAAGTTCAGGGGGAACAACCGAGGTTAGTATTAAAGTACATTCCAGAAAGAGCTTGTAACGGTTCCTGCTGGGGTCTTTAGTGCCTTGGAAAGAGGAAAAGAGACACGTTTGGATTACATATCATTGCTGCACAATTCACTAGGGTGATTGTTAAATCCCAGAACACATGCTAGGGCACAATGAAACCACCATGGGAAATTAAGTGCCTTCCAACTTCAACGTTTTAATCTACAGACAAATCTACTGATTACAGGTAGTCCTCAAGTTACGACAGTTCACTTAACAATGGTACAAAGTTATGACAACACCCTCAAAAGTACGTATGACATAGTCCAATGTTATGAATGTTACAGCATTACAGCAGATGGTCATCCTTATGACCAACTGCAGAGACAATGCAACATTCCCCCTGCCTATTCCCCCTCACAGGGACCTAACCGGCACTAGCCCTGCTATGCTAGCTCACCGGCTCCTCCCCATCCCATCACCAGTCACTCACCTTTGAAAGATTTGGAGTCAGGGCCATTTGGCAGAAAAGCGCCCATCCTTTTACACATCCTCTTGTCCCTTTTGCAAAAGGCTTTTGGTGTGGAGAATGGAAACCTGCAGGGACTGTGCCCCTGAAGGTTTCTGTTTTCTGTGCCAAAAGCTTTGGCAATGGGGATGAAAGAGTCTGAAGGAGCACAAGATCGCACCCCCCCCAAAGGCTTCCATTCTCCATGCCAAAAGTTTTTGCAAACAGGACGGAGGCCTGAAGCAGCGTGAGATCACGCTCTTTAAGGCTTCTGTTCTCTGCACCAAAAGCTTTCGCAAAGGGGAGAGAGGCTGAGGGAGCTCAAGATCGCATCTCAAAGGCTTCCGTCCTTTTTGCAATAGACTTTTGGCATGGAGTATGGAGGCCTGCAGGGGTGTGAAATCACGCCCCCAATCTTGAAATGTATCAAGGATATTGTTTCTTTTTAAAATTCCTCCTTGCTCCTGGGTACGGGGATGTGCTACAATGCTGTGGAATCCAGCAAAGAACAAACAATCTCTTAAATGAAGCAATCAAATCAGTAAGACATCTATCCCATTAATAAGGCAGCCATTCTAATAAGAGTATTCCTTTCTGCAGATCATCAAGACCCTTGCCATTCCTACTGATGTTATATTCTCTTCTTGATTAAACAGGTCCAAATTTACCTTCGATCCAGACATAGGCTGCAGCAGCAATGGCAAAGACAAGGAGGAAAAGAATGAAGATGAAAGTTTCCAAGTTGTTGGCTGTTACCCTTTTTACCCCGAAGAGGATTGTACGTAGGAGCTTCCCCTGAGAGGGAGGAAGAGTAATCATTCCATTATTTCAGAGAAATTACTGACAGAGTGCAACACACAAAAAATGTGACTAATATCTAAATCCCCAGAGACGTGCTGCCCAGTTTAGAGTACTCTAGACATATTGAAATGCAACTCGTGGAACTGTGGAATTTCCTTCCCTGCAGTATTATGCAAAAAAAAAAAAAATCACATATACTTTGGCTATTAGAACCTTGTCAGCAAATCAAGCGACTCCCTTAAAAGCTAACCCTAATGTTTAAGAACCATTTTATTAAGAAGAGGGAGTCAAGCTATTCTCCAAGGTGCCTGAAGGCAGGACAAGAAGCAACGGGTGGAAACTAATCAAAGAGAGAAGCAATCTAGAACTAAGGAGAAACTTCCTGACAGTTAGAACAATTAACCAGTGGAACAACCTGCCTCCAGAAGCGGTGAATGCTCCAACATTGGAGATTTTTAAGAAGAGATTGGACAGCCATTTGTCTGAAATGGTATAGGGTTTCCTGCCTGAGCAGGGGGTTGGACTAGATGACCTCCAAGGTCCCTTCCAACTTTACTCTTATTATTATTATTATGTTAAGGTTTAGGAACTAAAAAAAGCATCAAATTAAATATAAGTAACACAAAATGATAAAAGGAAGATGGAAGACTTGAAAACTGTTCCACCCTATTTACTCAGACGATTGGCTTTCTTTAAAATAAGCAGCAATCATTTTGTCACAATTTTAACTTTGTTTGAAGTTCTAGTTACAAAGGACTTTGGGTAGTGGAGATATATGTATGTCTTCAGTTTGTAAGTTAAATCATACAGAATCATGAGCTCTGAATTACAAGTTCTGCTTCTTGAGCTGGGAAAATGAACTCACAACTTGTTTTCACATAAAAGCACGGAGGTTTTATATCTACTTGCCTGAGAGGTATTAAAGCCTGTCCTCAGAACATAGGCCACACACCCATTATCAACAGCTGCAGAGGGGAGAAAGAATATTATTCTGTAGTATATTTCTATAAAACAGCTCTATAAATGGGGAATCTGGATGAACCCTCCAGCAAATGTGAACGTTACAACAGCTATGCAAACGTGTAAAAAGTTATCACATATCAAATGGAAAAGTTATCAGCTGAAGAAAAGAGCCTGCTTGGACTAGCTATATTTATCAGTAAATTCAATCAATATATTGCACTACCCTTTCTCAGAATCAGTAAGAGTGATCTGAGAAGCAGTATCTGATTACAATGTTCTAGGAAATCAAGTCAAAGAAGTTAAAATAGTGGACACAAGCAGGAGGAAATGTTTTTCTGGTTCTTCTCTTCTCTAAGGGAAATTATATTTTACTTATTCCCCCCCCCATCTCTTCCCTTGCCCCTGCTCCCAATTCTGTTCATGCTACTTCAGCCGCTACATACGTTTCAGGCCAGTACTGGCTTTTTGTGGTGGAATATGCTGCACAACTTTTGTTCCCCCAAAAATGACATGCAACCTGGAATCCGCTTGCATATCCAGGACACGATCAGGATCCAAATCCTCAACGGGCTCCTATAGGAGAAAACAGAACTTGAGCATTAACAATAAGCGAATAATAGCTACTTCACAAGATTTGCTTAGATAGGCAGAGATGCAAGCAGCCAATCTTTGCTGAATTCTCATTACATTCTCAAATTACATACTCTCTGAAAGATTCAAGATGGGGAGACTAAGTCTTTCATACAGGCAGATGAGGGGTTCTCGTATTTAATAATGTTTAGTATAATAGCATTTTTACTAATATATCAGTTTTGTCTATTTTGTGCATTTTTCCTCAATGTTTGCCACCCTTTATGAATATTTGAAAGTATAAGATGAGAAGTAACTGTTTTAGTCTTATTTCAATTGCAATGAGAAATGAGCAACAAAATGCCAACACGTTTTCTCCTATTTATTACAACTGTATTACAACCATCCCATTTACCATCCAATATTCTCAATTATTTCAATTACATTTAGCTAATTCAATGTAATTATGTTTAGCAGTTATCCTTGTTTTAATACTTCCTCTCTCTGCCTGAAAGAATACAATCCTATCATTTCCCCGCATCAACCAATAGGCAAAGTTGGTTCTTCCAATATCAGAAGATACTCCTTCATAATTTTCCTTTAATTTAGTTTACACTCATGCAAAAATCATTGTTTAGTCTCTCTCCTTCTCTTGCTTCACTTTTACAATGATTCTTGCAGTCTGCCCAACCTCATTCTTTCCTCTTCATCCTGTCTCTGTTTCTAGGTCAAGGAAACACCTTGTACAATATTGCATTCTGACAACAGTACTTGACCAAATTATACTCATTGACTGGCAAACCTTCATTTGAGGGACCGACTCTCCAGTCAACATGGCTTCGTCTACAATACACCTTCCTCGCAGCAGCAACATGTCGCACGGTACAAGGTTCTCATGGGGAGAACGGCCTGAAATAAAAAGCTGAATGCTTAGAAAGGAGTTGGGAGAAAATATGGACTAAGTCTGGACTAAGTCAGGCTCTAGATTACTCGAAGAATTGTGAAAGACTTGCAAGTTGCTTTTCTTTCCTCAGCTTAGCTGAGCTCAGCCTGTCTAGACAGCACAAATGAAGGATGATTTTCCCACTTAATAGCAAAAAGATTACTGGCATATCTATCCTGTTTTGCTAGTATGTTATGCCTTCTTCCTGAGTCTCTCCAGTGAAGCCCAAATGCATTTTGCCTCTTCTAGGCTGCCTTCTGCAAGTCCACAAGGAAAAATTATGCAAGGAATGGCCAGGGAAAAAAAAAAAACCTTCAGTATCATTTTTGTCATAAAAGTAACCATTTTTACTAGCATGTTTTTCCTCGTAATAACAATATTAACCTAAATTCAGCTTATGTCAGACAGACTTCTTTCTATTCTAATCCTCAATCAATACCTGGCAGTTTTACTGATATATAGGAGTATCTGAATACAGACAAAAACAAAAAACACACTGACACAGAAAAAGGTAGGTAGTTCTTCATTTGCAACAAGTAAGGGACCTCTATTACCAACTGAAACAATGTCCCCTGGAATTATCTCATCACTGGAAATTGGCCGCCACTTCCTGTTTCTGTAAACCTGAAAAATAAAACAATAGCAAAATAAAACTTTGGAGCCTTGGACAGGGCTGAAATAGCTCTGGAGAACCAATACCCACCAACGTTAACTTTCCTGGTACTTTTAACTGAAAGTACTTGTTAATAAAAAATAATATAAGAGTAGAAAATGGATGGAATGAATATACACTTTCTCCATAAATTTAGCCTGTTACCAGATTTATCCAAAATTTAATCACTGCTTTCCTGGAAGAAACCAATAAATTTACAAAGCAAAGAAAAATGGAAAGAGGTATCTTAGAAGCCAGGGAATACTAGAAGGGGAGAAAAATTTACCTATTTGGATGACAAATGAAAAAGATTTTGATAATTAAATATCTTACTATCTTAGCTTCTAAGGCTCAGGCCACCCTTCCTGTCTTATTGAAATCACCACATAACCACTCAGCTTTTCCTGACAGCTCCTCTTTCTTAGCAAGCCCACTTAACAAGTACAGCAACTAACTGTTATTCGCATCACCGTGAACAATGAGACCTCCAGTATTCTGGAAGCTAACAGTTGATTAGAATCTCTGCAGATGGGGGGGGAGGAGGAGGAGGAGGCACTGGAGCCTTCAAGTTTTACTTGAATCTCATCATCTTTTGCCTTTGCTTACCTGGATCATGTAGGGTTTGTTACCCATTTTTCGGATCTCAGACATGTTCCTCATTTGCTGCTGGACAAGGGATGCTTCAAAAGCTACCAGCATGGAAAGAGTGAAGACACTATAGTACCAGTATTCATCCAGGCACCACAGGCCCACACAGAATACCTGTGAAAAGCAGAAACAAAGGACTTTATGGATCACAGTTTGGCAACTTTATGAAAGCTAGGAGCCACAATGAAATATTTTTCAGCAAGAGCAGTAATAAAAAATGGGCAGGCTCCTAGCCATTTAAAAAAAAAAAAAAGGAGAGAGAGAGAATGGAAGATCTATTGCCTTTGTTAGTTTCCTGTTTTAAAAGGGCAGGAAATGCCCCACTGCATTTTTTTTTCTTGAAAAACTGGTTGAAGTACATGACCCAAAATATTTTGGGGGCTAAGTGTGCACTGATGCCTGTTTCCCATCTTTGCACTAGTGTCTATAACAGTGATGGCGAACCTTTTAGAGACCGAGTGCCCAAACTGCAACCCAAAACCCACTTATGTATCGTCGGGTACTGGGTGGGCATGGCCCATTGGGTGGGCGTGGCTGCGCTGCTAACGGCAGACTGGGTAGGACTAAAAAGTTCAATCAATCAATTCTAACTTTGCCAGATCTTTTTTTTCCTGCGAGAAGTTGAAATTGATTGATTGATTGAACCCATTTTTTTTTTTTTGCACATGACGGCGGAAGCCAAAAGTGAAAAGGTTTTATAAAACCCAGCTGAAAGCCTAGGACTGGGGCGATGGCACTCGTGCCCACAGAGAGGGCTTTGGGTGCCACCTGTGACATGCGTGCCATAGGTTCGCCACCACAGGTCTATAATAAAGATGAGGTTATCACAATAATGAAAAATAGAATAAAGAAATCATTAATTTGAATATTATTTTAGTCCTAATTTATTATGTAAGGATAAGGAAGGACTCCTTGTCCTCCAGCTTCCTCCCTCCCTCCGGAAGAGGAGATAAAACGGTTCTTCCAGCATTCTCAACCAATATGGCTGAGACTTTCTTACTTACTGCTGCAAGTCTAAGAGTACTTGGAGACTCTGAAAAAAAATCCCATGTAACTACTATATATTATTCATAATTTCTATTGCATGTACAAGGAATAATTGACTTACATTTCTATTTGTATTTATGGGAATCCACTGTTTTACAGGATTTAGTTTATATGCATCTTGATAATAAAAGAATATTCAGTTTTTATGTCAATTATAATCCATTTTTCATCAGATGAACTATAAGTAGCAAGAAAGTAAATCAAGATGGCCTGTCTCAATGCAGAAGCAAATTGGGTTAAAGAACAGTTGATTTTCCACTTTCTTCGCTGAGGATATCTGAACAAGTCCATACTAGCCAGCCAACTGCATAAATAAAAAGTTGACAACTCTGGGAATCAACAGTTTTGGGGACAGCATTTGCTTATCGCTTTGCCAATTTAAGGAACAAACCAAACAGTAACAAAATACACTTGATGTTGTACATTGACATACAGCTTTTGTTACCTGAAAGACGAAGAAAGGAGCTGTTGCTCTCTCTTTGAAGAGTTCCAGGAATTCTGGCACAACCATTTCTGCCCTGTATGAAAAGCAGAATCCTTATTCATTTTAGCACTCACCAATTCTTGAGTCACTCAATTTGCAAAACTTTCGGTTTTGCTGCATATTACTTTCAGTATTCACAATGGTCAATGGTCAATGTTAAGGGATGCTGGGAGATATGACAACATTATCAGGAGAGTCACAGATTCTCCACCTCTGCTTTGGATTCCGAAGATTTCATTTTCCTTACCCACTTCTCTCTCTCTTCTATTTTTACTTCTGGCTTCATCAAATGTCCTTCAAAGCACAGAACTTTAAAGTTTCAGGCACTACTTAACTGGGACTGCTCCTCAGTTATCATTGTCAGACCCACAATTTTCACCATTAATGGATAATTAACAATACTTAATAATTAATAGCTAATTAAATTAATAACTACACTAGACTAATTAAGGAAATAAGAACTGCTGTTTTAGTTTTCATGACAGGTTCTGAGTTCTTCCTACTGGATGATATGATTGCATTACTGATTTGTTCCTGCAGCCCTTTCTAATTTAATCATGTACATTTGGCTGAAAATTCTACCATTTCTTCAGTCTGTATCAACATTCTGCACACTGGCTAAGAACAAAAGCAGTTGTAATTCAGGACACTTGGAAAGTGCCAGGTTTAGGAAAGCAATGGATTATAGCTGTGGAAACTGAAGTTTTTTGTTTTTGCTTTGCTTTATCCTTTAAGACAAGAAAGTTTTAAAGTGGGAATAAAGGGAGAAATTGTGTTTACAGTTGGCTAAGGAAAGCAGATCTCTGCCTTTGAGAGAGCTTATAGTTGTTGTTTTTTAATTACAAAAACATGTCTGAACACAGTGGGCCTTTAAGTAGAAGGTGGCTAGTTATAAGGGGATGGAAGAATGAGGTGAAGAACTTTCTTCCATGAATTCTTGCAGACATACAGGATGGAAAGATGGGCTATTGGAAATGTAAAAAGGCAGGAAAACAAGTAAAAATGGACTCAGGGTTCATACAACTGCATGCAACAGAGTAAGATGGGAATAAAATTGATCTTGGCAAGATAGAGAGCAATTAAGCTGCCACGTGTCTGTATTCAGCTTAGTTAAGTTTCAAATGATAGGATTGTAAATCGATGTTAGGGGATTAAAAAAGCCTTTCGACACATATACTTTAATGTAGATAGATGGAATTGTGGAAAGGCAGCAAATCAGCTTAATAAAGAGGTGCAGTAAGAAACAATAAAATATTTTATTTCTTTGCTATTGTGAATTATTAACTAGATACTTCCCTTCCATATCCGTCTGGCAATTGCTAGGTATTACATCGCCAACACGCTGTCAATATCTATAAGCTAATCAAGCTATATGTTCAGTAATTGAGAGCAGATATTCCTATCTTAAGTAGTTTATGATAAATATTACAGATGAATAGTGTAGCCCACCTTTCTCCTACTTACTTGTTGGTGCCATATTTTTTTTCTGCTGCTTTGATTTCTTTATCTTCTTGGTAACCACGTGCATTCTGATAATACTGCAGAGGGTGCTCCACAGGAAATGCCACAGGAAGGAATTTTTTGCTTTCACTTAGCTCACAAAAGTATTTGATTTTTTGAAATTCAAAGGAAAGAACCTCCTGTCCATCTTCTCCCTAGGAGGGACACCCCAAATTAACTTTCTGTGTACATGGAGCCAGTTTGGAGACACAACATGAGGAAGCTGGCCAACCGGTCTCCCTGATGCAGCAGGCCCAGGCAAACATAAACACTACAGCAAGGGATACAACCCAGCTGTGTTTTTGCAGCTTTAAAAAGAATAAAACTGCTAGAAACCAATGGATTTAATTTTCCTAAAGGCAAATGTGTGTATCTGTCAGCAAGAGAATATTGCTGGAAAAGCGGGGAGATACATTTTCTGTCAAATTTCACATCCTGTCCATTTATAACTCATGGTACCACCAGAACATTGTTCCAGTTGTATGGTAGGTACTGCAATTGTAATTTGTTGAGACAAGTGCTGCAGATGGGAAGGAATGTAAGTAACGTATTCCTTTTCTTAAACTAAGCTCTTTTCTTTGCAAAGAGAATTCAGGATCCAAGCCATTAATTACACATTCCTATGTTTGAGATCAGAACCACATTTCTGTGACACATTTTTTTCCAACACGAAGTACTAAGTCAAAATGAGCTGTCAAACTTAAGTGAGCTACAACAAATTGATGAGAAAGGGGAACTGTCCTCAATTTAACACCATTATTTAATTTCTTACCTGATCTCGGTGGAGTGGTACCAGTTCTGCAGAGCCATTATTTGGAGTTGGTACAACTTTAGCCAAAGTAGCTTTCCTTGGACTGCGCACCTGAACAGCAAATAATTTGAACAATTAGTTTTTAGAATTTGGATCAAAGCAAGCAATATTTAGAATTTCCTTCATAAAAGAGAGAAAACAGATGCACTTGGGAGTTAAGCTACATTTGCATTAATTGTACTGGTTTTATCTAAACTTGAAACAGGTAGGTTGCAATTAGTGTGTCTGAATAATGCAATATTCAATTTAATGTGGATTGTAAATTAATATCAGAGTGTGTTTAACACAATTCAGTTAATACGAGACTAGCACACATGCAGTTGCACCTGAGGTTTTAGACATTGCTAATCTTTATATGTGCAACATGGAGAAAAGATGCTATCACAGTGTTTCTCAACCTTGACAATTTTAAGGCATGTGGACTTCAACTCCCAGAATTCCACAGCCAGCAATGCTGGCTGTGGAATTCTGGGAGTTGAAGTCCACATGCCTTAAAATTGTCAAGGTTGAGAAACACTGTGCTATCAGAAGAAAACAGTACATTTTTTTTAAAAAAAGGCTCATTACAATAGAGCAAAAATTTAAAATAAGGGTTTTACAATTTTTGCTTCCTATAACTACTTTGCAATTTTGTTAACCATAAAGTATATTTTAACTGTATTATTTCATTAATATACATATACGAATTTGTTCAAAGTTTTTCACTATTTCTGCCTATTTCTGCCAAGCTGTAACCAATTACCATACCAACTAACCTACAAATATCACTTTGAATAGTAGAAATTTAAATAATGAAACCATTTTATGGGATTCATTAACCACACCACTTGCAACCTGCCTGCACTAGCAAACAAGTCCTCTAATTTCCCTTTGTTCATCAAAAACAGCATCCCCTGGGCCAGGGGTAGGCAACCTTGGCTCTTTTATGACTTGTGGACTTCAACTCCCAGAATTCCTGAGCCAGTCCACGAGTCATAAAAGAGCCAAGGTTGCCTACCCCTGCCCTGGGCTAAGGTAGTAACATCAGGGAGAAAACTGTTTCTACAATTGTCTTTCATTTCTGAAATACTCCTCAAAAGATATCCACCAGGCATTAAACAAATGAGCTTCAAGTATTAGCCTATGACTTTATTACATGCACTGTTTGATTAAAAAAAAAGAAAGAAAAGAAAGTCTTAATTCTTGCTTTATGTTTTAAAGAATTTCTTGGTTTAATATTTTTTATTAAACTTAATGGAAGAATGTAATTCACCTTTGACATTTCTGGAATAATCAGACACAGAACACTGATTAATACTTGAAATAAATGGACTATGACATTGTATCAATTCTAGAAGGCAATTGTGCAAAGCAACATATCTAAATGTTACAGTTTAGTCCTCCCCTTTCCGAGCTCATCATCATTCAAGAATTAGTGAAGGTTTCTTCTATTAGGCCTGCATATAATAAGAACTGTACTATCTGGAAGGCCTAAAAGCCTTCTAAACCAGCGGTTCTCAACCTTTTTCAGGCTGCGACCCCGACCTGCGCCGCGCATGCGTGGTGCTGCCCCCTGCACCGCGCATGCGTGGTGCTGCCCCCTGCGCTGGCCGAGGTGTAGGCCGCCGCCCGTTCGGGGCGGCGGCAGGCAGGCCCAGGTGCTTAGGTGCTCCTGGGCGGCCGCGGCGGCAACAGTGCAGGGCGACCACGGGCTGGGCCACCAGCTGGCCCAGCCCAAGGGAGGTAAAAAAACCCGCTGGGCCCCGCATGTGCCAAAAACCTTCCCTGCGCCCGCCGCTGCCCCGCTAGCCTTACCTTCGCTGCCGCCCGCTCGGGGCAGCGGCAGGCAGGCCCAGGTGCTCCTGGGTGGCCGCAGCAGCGACGGCGCAGGGCGACCACGGGCTGGGCCACCAGCGGGCCCAGCCCAAGGGAGGTAAAAAAACCCGCCGGGCCCCACGCGCGCCAAAAACCCTCCCTGCGCCCGCCGGTCTCCCACCTCCCACCCTTGGCCCTCTTTTACTTACAGTTTTAGTAGTTGCTCAGCAGGGAGGGGTGGAAACTTCTGGAGAGCTCGCCTTCGCTGCAGACAACTTGCAGCACCGTTTGCAGACTGGGACTTTTGGCGGGCTCAGCAGGGCGGAGACAGCCTGGACAATTCCTATTGGCTTTTGAAAGCCAATAGAATTAGACTCTATTCAAGAGAGTCTATTCTATTGGCTTTCAAAAGCCAATAGAATAAGAGGGAGTAGCATAGCTAAGGAAAAGGGGGAAAAATGGCGGACTGCGTTGTTTGGCGACCCCCGTGAAATGGTCGTTCGACCCCAAATGGGGTCGCGACCCACAGGTTGAGAACCGCTGTTCTAAACATTGCAGGTGGTTATAAGTGAGAAAATAATTGAGGAAACCACTGAATGACAATAAGAGGCAGAAAGCTATTGTTTCATAATCTTTCTTTGAATCAACCTATCCTAAGATCAAAGTCATTGTTAGCTACATTTGTTAAAGGCAAATGCCCCTAATACCAACAGTTACTTTTTGGTAAATTCAGATTATGATTCCAGTTGTCCTGTTGTCCTACTGCTGAAATCTACCAATTCGTTTTAACCAATGTTGTTCATTTCAATTGGAAATACTTCTCCAGTCTGGGTAGATTTTGCTCTGTGATTTTGAAACTGGGACTTTTTTGAAAACAAACTGAATATGTACCCATGAATTACAGACTTTTCATTTTCTCTTTCAAAGATAGTGAGTAAATGAAAACCATACAAGGAAAGTACAGTAATATCATATGATTATTAAAGAGGCAGATATAATCAAATTATTTCTGTTCTGACCACCACTGCAACAAACTTTTAGCACAGCAAAATCCAAGCAGAAATTATATTTATATTAACTTAAAGAAAAGCTTTTAAGTTTCTTTGATCAGTTATTCTGTAATTTCCAAACTGGGCACTGAAATATATTAATGTATATCCTGATACTGACGGACTCTAGGAAACTCAACTTTATTCCAGAGGAAAATATGTGATCCAAGAATGGAAATTTGGGAAATATTCAACGTCCATGAAAGATAAATAAAATATTGAAGAGAATTTTAAAAAGCAAAAGAGATGAAAAATTTTCATTCAGGTGATCAAGTTCAAACAAAAAATGACTGATGTGTTCAGAGATATATATACTTTCTCTTTTGTTTTGCTTACAGGTACAAAACCTTTATAGGATCACCACTTGTTTCCTCTGATAAGTAAGCACTCACATTTGGAAATCAAGAAACCATCACAACTTTCCAAAATTACTAGTACTGTTCTGGGGGGGGGATCTCAAGCCTATTTTCCCTGGAGAAAGCCATACTAGTTTACAAAAACATGAAAAATGTCAAATAAAACTATCATGACTAAAACTAACACCTCTTTTAAAAAATACATCCATTAACAAGCTTCATTTTTTTAAAAAAAGAATACAGGCAATCTAAAATATCCCATCCATATCAGTAAGTTAAAAGAATCTCAATTAGATTTGCTTCCAATTCAATGAAAGCCACATTACATTAATTAAAATTCAAATGACCACTTCCTACCTATAGCATTCTGTTCACCTCCCTAGATTCCAAAATAAACAATTGATGCATGCAGAATAAACAGCCTTTAAATACAAAAAAACAAACCTATTCACTTTAACTTGAACACATCAAAACTAGTCAGGACATTAACAATGATTAAACAAGAGTCAGAAAAGCAAATGCCTCAGCAAAGTGTGCCTGTTTTGTTTCCCCAACAAAGCCTTGTCAAGTAAGAAGCACATACATGTATAATTCTGTATGTTTATTTTTGTCATATTTATGTAGTGTATATTGGAGGTGGTGACCCTTCCAGAGCTGTATGCAACAAAATTTCATTTTAATGTATGCCGATTAGTGTACATTCAAAGTGACAAAAAAGTTATTATTCTATTCGTATTCTATACAGAAGCAAAATCCCAGTGATTGCACCAAGCTTTACAGTTGTTCTCTGTTTCACAGTATTTGGACTTAAGACCCGGTTTCACTCCTGATACTCGTTAAGAGGGGAGTGCAAAGTCTGGTCACCTTATCAGTTAAGTCCAGAGCCCCCGTGCAAGGAACCCCCGAGACACACCTGAGCACCCACACCTTCAAGAAAGTAAAGCGTGAGCAGGAGGCTTGGGGGGGGGGCAGATGTGGCAGAAGGCTTGTCCCCACTTTCCCTGATCTGATCTTAGACGCTCCAGGCAGAGAAAGCTATGCCAGCCTATGCAAAGGTAACACGCTCACTCACCCACCCACCCACCCACCGCCATTCCGCCCCTCTCTCGCGTGGCCTTTGGGTCCCCCGCTCCCCTCCCCGGCCAGCGACTGACCCAACAGCAGTACAGCAAGCAGTGGACGTTGACGCTCCACAGGCCGGCTAAGGCCGTGAGAAGGTGGACGACCCCAATGGCGGCGAGGAAAAGAAGCGCAGCTTCAGGGCTCTCGGTGCCGGCGGCGGCTGACCCCCAAGCCCAGGCGGAGGCGCTTGCCCCCCAAACCCACAGCCAGAGCGGGTACAGTACGCAAAAGGGCAACACCGTCCCCCATAACAGGCGCGACCGCCGCCGATATGGAATCACGTCTTGCACCAAGTCATCCCCCGGCCCCGGCCCGGGACTGGCCCCCGCTGTTGCCACCATCCTTTTCTCCGGCCGCCGTCGCCGGCTCGCTTCGGTCTCGCTTCTTCCACTTCCGGGGTAGGCGCCAATGAAGCGCGTTGAGCGAGCATGCTCCCGGCCTGGGCCGTCAAGGTGCGCATGCGTCGCCCCTTCGCACCGCCCACTGGAGCCAACGCTTCATCCTCACACTCCTTTATGAATGAGCTATGCACGTGGCTCTCCGCGAAGCGACGGCGTCGTTCCAACTACGCGTGCGCGAAAGCGTGAGGCGTTTTCTCTAGTGTTCTGATGACTGTATTTTAAAGCTCCACCCCCCCCCCGCCGCGCCTCGTTCAAACATGCGCAGAAGAGACCCGGTGCTCGGGAGGGAGCATGCGTGTTGGGGACAAGGAAGAAAGAAGTGTGGCTTTCCGGAGCCGAGTGGGGCATGTGAGTGTGATATCTTTAAAGCTCTGCTCCAAAGCCCTTTATGCGATCTAAGGGAAAACTCCATTTTTCTTCCTTCCTCGGTCTTTAACTTGCATCTGCAGAGGTTTCAATCTATAATACTTAACGTCAGGCTCAGATTAATTATTTCATATAATCCCGTGACCTGTTGCCTGCAGGTACCAACCTGATCGGTTTGGGAAGCCAGGAGAGGGGCAGACAGCGACACTTTAGTTGCGGATGTCCAATAGTTGCTACTTTATACGTGATGATAGAGTGTTGTCACAAGTAGCAGCTTTGTTGGATCTCCTTTTAAAGTTGTCTCAGTTGGTGACCTTGACAACCCATGGTAGTAAATGGTGGGCGGTGATGTAGGAAAACTTACGCAATAATACATCTGTTAACTTTGAAACTCTTCTTCAAGTTACAAGGCTGTGTAATAGCCTCTGTGTGTGTGTGAGAGAGAGAGAGAGGAGGAGAATCAAGCGAAGTCCCAAGTTGTATTCTCTTTTGGTGGGTAAATTAGGCTAGCTACTGAACAGTGTTTAAATCAGTTCGAAATAACCACTTCGTGAGTTTTTCATAAGGCTGTAAAGGTACATGAAACATTTTTGCATTTCTTTTTATCATTATCTGTCTCTGGTGGAAACTCAGGCTTTATTTATTTTTTAACTTGTCTCCCTCTCAACAGGCAGGCAGCTCTGGAAGTAACCTTGCGGTACTGCCACAAAGAAACCGAGCAATATGGCCGGTGTGTTGCTGCTAACCCTTCTTCCTGGCAGCAGGACTGTCACCAACTCAAACTTGATATGGCCAAATGTACATCATCCCAGTAAGTTCTCTTGGGCTGGAGTGCTGTTTTGCCTTTGTGGGGGTGTCAGCTTTGATTAACTGAGGAAGGTTTGCTCCATTATCTGCCTGTAGATTTCATAGTATTTCTGTGTGTAGCTTTTACTAAGTTCCTGCATTTGTTCTTTGTCCATTTTTTCTTATTTATAAATCTATGGGACTTTTTTTATAGCCCAATTGTTCAGAAGATTCGCCAAGATTGTGCTGAGCCATTTACTGCATTCGAGGAGTGCCTGAAGATAAATCAGAGTTCTTCAATTAAATGTTCTGAACACCTCCAAAAGTTTCTCCTCTGTGCTGACCAGGTGAAATTGAATACATAAGGTTGGTGCCCCTAAATGTTTGCATCAGGCATTGGTATACGTGTGTATGTGTAAATAAAATAATATAAATTCATTTATTGCATGTCTTGCCCACATTGTAGCAGCCATTTGACATAATGTGGTAAGAAAAAGCTGAAATAACTGACATATATGTCACACACGCAGTAACAATATCTTGTTCCTCTACAAGAGACACAAGAGTTAAAAATATAATTGAACAATTATTGTTTGCTTGCCCCAAGACCAAATTGTATCACTGTGAAACTTGAGAGGTGGTGTTTGGGCCAAAAAGACAGAGGCATTCATTTTTGCAAATAAAATGTCTCCTGCATCTATTTGTCTAAACTTCCATCAACTAGCATTTATTGTCACCTTATTCTCAATTCTGCACATAACATGGAAATTTTTGCTACAGTGAATTTCTTATAATGGGTGGGAAGTAGTAGCTGATGAACTTCATTGCATTCACTAACTGGGCAAATTCATAAGAGATTGATAAATTTTACATTGCACTCTTTATATTGATTGATTGATGATTATGTGCCATCAAGTTGTTTTTGACTCCTAGAGATCCCTAATCTGTTCTTTCAAATCTCCCAATGATGCAGTCATTGCTGCTGTAACTGAGTCCATCCACCCTGCTGGTGGTCGTCCTCTTCTCTTTCATCCCACCTTTCCCAGCTTTTCAGATCACATAAGGTGTCTGATGTAAGATACTCTCTAGAACAGCGGTTCTCAACCTATGGGTCGCGACCCCATTTGGGGTCGAACGACCGTTTCGCGGGTGTTGCTGGACACCGCGGTCCGCCATTTTGTTTGGTTTATTTTGTTTTTTGTTTTTGTTTTTTTTCGTCGCGCACGCGTCACGCTTGCGCGGTTCGGGCCGTCACGCGCGCGCCGCGCATGCGCGGATCGGCCCGTCGCCGTCCGCCATTTTTTTTCCGTCGTGCGCGCGCCGCGCATGCACGGTTCGGGCCATCGCGCGTGCCGCGCATGCGCGGATCAGCCCGTTACGGTCCGCCATTTTGTTTTTTTTTGTTTGTTTGTTTTTGTTTTTTTCGTCGCGCGCGCACCGCGCATGCACGGTTCGGGCCGTCGCACGTGCACCGCGCATGTGCAGATCGGCCCGTCGCGGTCTGCCATTTTTTGTCGCACGTGCCGCGCATGCGTGGATCGGCCCGACGCGCGCGCGTACGCGCGCCGGGGTCGCCCCACGCATGGGCGGGGCAAGTGGGGTCTCAACCTGAAAAAGGTTGAGAACCACTGCTCTAGAAGATAATTAGTGAGCTGGCTTAAGTTCCCTAATTGAACTGTGAAGCTTGGTGGACTCTTAATTTAGAAAATAATACTTTATTCATGACTAAATCAGCAGCTGTTTACAAGCCAGTTTGCAAAATGAGTGAAATACTATGATAATTGTTTGCGTCGTTATCTTGCATTTGGAAATATGCTCATTTTGGATCCTGGATGATATAACTTACTAATGAATTTTGGAAGGGCAATATTTCATTTTGGGCGTATTTTCTTCTCTCTCCCTTTTTTCACAATCCAGCCTTTTGATTTCTTCAGCAGAAACCTTGCTATTTCTTGAAGGGGCATTACAATTAAAGATTTGACCAACAATGGCAGCAGATTCTCACCTATCATGAAGATATCCTTCCCAGACTTCAGCATCCTTCATTTATCTGCAGTGATCCAAGATACCGCAGCTTGGCACATTGAAATTTAGCTGTGTTGACATGACAATGGAATCTCATCTTTACTTACACACCCAGGTGTCTGGGATAGAGATTCCATTATGTTTGGAACTTTTGCAGGCACTATACAGTAAACTGCAAAGATCTCGAGTAATCTTTTCTGACCCAATTTTGCAGACAGAATTGCAATGTTTCATGGTTCAAAGCAGAGTGATCCAGGTAGATTTAATAAACAGAAGAAAAAAGGAATCTAAATTGCCGTGGAAGATCTCTGAAAATATTTTGATGTTCTCTCATGGACTGTGAGACTTGCCCCAGGGTATCCTGTTTATGCCCAGCTAATGGGCAGCACCTCAGCAACTTTGACCTGAATAATCTTGAACAAGGTCAGACTTAATTTCTTAATTGGAGAGTCACTATATATGACCATAGCTGTATACCAGATTGGGAAGAAAAAAAAGTCCACCCATATAAATTATTTTTTTATTGTTACCAAGAAAACTACATGTTCAAGACTACTTGGTCACTAGGATACAAACTTGATTCAGAGGAAACATGAATAGTGTACTTTTATTCCATTTCTGGTCAGTAGAGGGCACTCTGCAAACATCAGAATGTTCTTGATTCTTTATGACTATATTGTAAAAGATGACAAAAAAAATGACACTAACGAAGTTCAGCGGTTGTCAATCTTAAGTATCCAGTGTTTCTGACTGGATTTGTATTCATAACTCTGAATATTATTGGAGTGATGTTTGCAGAATCTTATACGTGTCAATGCATTGTTTATATCACTTAGCCAATGGGATATGAGTTTTGGGAAAAATGACCCAGTATTCTGAATTGTCATGATAGGGCAGGGGAAATTATTTGTAAGGAGGCATGAATAAATGTGCAAGAATGAGAAGAGTCAAATGAAGACCTAATGTTGAATGTCCATGATGACTATTTGATGAGTGCCCTGTTAGAAAAGATTTAAGCCTGCCAATCCATATGCAGGCGTGGAAAAGTAGACACTGTAAAACTAAAAGCATGATTGAGTTGATTGTTTATGATGGCAGATTGAAATAATTAGTGAACGATATAGGGTATTGAGAGATTCTGAATATGAGATAGACCATTATCTGGTAGAATCAAGAATAGATCTTAGAAAATGAATAAGGAAAAAAAAATAAGAGAAGCAAGAGTGAAAGTGGAACAACTGAGGGAAGAGATGTTACAGAGTTGCAGAGAAGTGTATGGATCTATATTAATAAAGAATATAGAAATAAATGTATGATGGAATGAAGTTATAGAAGAAAAACTGGAAGAAAAAAATGAAAAAGGGAGAATAATTGCTGCAAAAGTTGAGGATGAATGGAAGATATTCCTGCAAAGATACTACATTCTTTACAAAGAATCTTGTCTGTCTGTCTGACTATCTATCATAGGAGTGGGAGGGAAAATTCAGATTTTGATAATAATAATAATAATTGGAAATAGATAGAACAAAACGAGCAAAGTGAATGCAATTTAGAATGAAGTGCTGAAGTAATTTGGAATGAAACTGAAGTTAGGAAATGCAAGAAGTATTTTAGACATTTGTAAAAGAATCATGGTGATTTGTTGAAGAGTAAAATGAAAATGAATGCTATATTAGTATCCGAAGCTTGATGAAGGAAGATGACAAACACTGCAAAATGTTGAAAAATAGAAAGGCCGCAGGTAATTGATAGCACAAGTGCAGAAATATTAAATTGTGAATGTGATTTGATTGATTATGGAGTGACTGTGCAGCGTGTTTAATGTGTATGAAGTCTGTATCCATGCCTGTTAATTGGAAGAATGCTAATTTTTTTCTCCTGTAAAAGGGAAAAGGTACCAAGAGTGAACATAAAACTCCTGTGAGATTAATTTGTTAAGGCTTCCTGGAAGATACCAAACAGAATTCAGATCAATAAGAATATAACAGGTAGTAATCAAAATCCGAAAAGTGCTTTATATGGGCAGCGTACTAATATGAAATTGACATGGCTTATTGTGCATTTGTTGATTTAGAGAAAGCATAAGAGGAAGGGGATAGGCTTGGATATTCTTTTCTGCTTATGGAGTTTGGTTGCTGAATGCTTAAGATCAGTAGATGATGGAAGAAAAGCATGCATGAAAATAGAATGCTTGGTGAATGGTTTAACAGAGACTATGACAAATATGGGTGTTCCTTTATTTACCTCAGTGGTTCTCAACCTTGGGGTCGCGACCCCATTTGGGGTCGCGCGACCATTTCGCGGGGGTCGCCGGACACAGCGGGCCGCCATTTTGTTTTTTTATTTTTATTTATTTTTATTTATTTATTTTTAATTTTTTTTTATTTTTTTTGGCGCTGGCGTGCCGCGCATGCGCAAATCCGCCCATCGCGCCGGAAAAAAAATAAAAAAAATAAAAAATAAAATAAAAAAATGGCGGCCGCGATGGGCCGATCCGCGCATGCGCAGCGCGTGCGACGGGCCGATCCGTGCATGCACAGATCTGCCCGTCGTGGCCGCCATTTTGTTTTTTTTTGTTTTTTTAAAAAAAAATTTAATTTTTTTTTTTTCGGCGCGCGCCCGGGTCGGGGTCGTGGCACGCATGGGTGGGGCAAGTGGGGTCTCAACCTGAGAAAGGTTGAGAACCACTGATTTACCTGATCTATTCATGGATAATTGTATAAAAAGTGTAGTGACTTTAGAGCTATGCTAGTTGGGGGAGTGAGTGTACATGCAGGTTTGTAAGTAGCTGATGCCATGTTATTGGCCAAGGATAGAATGATTTGCAGCAGATGGTAGGATGCAGTAGGGACTATGGATCTGAACATTAATTATCAATGTCAACCTCACTAAGTTGATCAGGCCCAAAAATTAATTTCACAGGAAGGCTAAAATTATTTTCATCCAGCTTGGCTGACTAACAGAGTCTTGAAAACCTGAGTACACTGTACTTCCTCCACCTTTTTTTCTTATACTTCTTCATATACTATGAATTAGGGTTGTACCTGCTTGAGCCGCTTCCAAATACAATCTCATTTCTGAGGACTTAAAAAGATGTTTCAGTCCCTTTTGCCTAAGTAAGGCTTCTTGCATATTTCCATCAAGATCATCTCACTTAACCAAGAATGAATGAGCATCAAATTGCAAAAGAAATACATGAGGTAAGAATACATAGGTGAAGAGAAAGGGGAGAATCCAAGGCATTTGTGGTTGGATTGAATTAATGAATTCCCCCAAAAGAGTGAAATTTTAAGAACATATTATGTGAAGCTTTATGGAAGCAAGGATAATTTGCAAGGGTTGAAAGATGTGAAGAAGTACAGTTGGTGTTAAATGTAAACTGAACATAGATAGTTTCATTTTTTTTTCTTATCTCATGCTTTTGGCTAATATTTCCTATTTCTTTTCTGCCTTCTACCCGTGTTTCTCCGAAAATAAGACCGGGTCTTATATTAATTTTTGCTCCAAAAGACGCATTAGGGCTTATTTTCTGGTTAGGTTTTATTTTCAGGGAAATATTGTATTAAGTGCATCTGTCTGGCTGGTGATCTTCATTGGGACTTATTTTTGGAGTGGGGCTTAAATTACGAGCATCTTAAAAAGTCATGGTAGGGCTTATTTTCCAGTTGGGTCTTATTTTTGGGGAAACACAGTATATAATGTGGCTTATCCTGGAAGGAAATATAGGTAGTTCTTGCTAACTGATTGCCTTTTTCAGGCATAACTTTAAACATTCACTAAACAGGGCAATCATTAATTGACTCTTGTCTATTAACACAACTACCTCCAAGCTGGAGTCCTTCAGATTTGTGGAGAACGCAGTATCTGCCAGCGAAATAAGAACTGGCTAGCTGGGAGTTTTAGCATTTAGGGGTGGAATGGGTCCTTAAAAGTAGGAAGCCATTTGTTCTGTTCCCTTGGTTTCAAAGGCATTTGTTGTTGTTGTTGTTAGTTGCGAAGTCATATCCGACCCATCGTGACCCCATGGACAACGTTCCTCCAGGCCTTCCTGTCCTCTACCATCTTCTGGAGTCCATTTAAGCTCACGCCTACTGCTTCAGTGATTCCATCCAGCCACCTCATTCTCTGTCGTCCCCTTCTTCTATTGCCCTCAATCCTTCCCAGCATTAGGCCCTTCTCCAGTGAGTCCTTCTCATTAGGTGGCCAAAGTATTTGAGTTTCAACTTCAGGATCTGGTCTTCTAAAGAGCAGTCAGGGTTGATCTCCTCTAGGACTGACTGATTTGATCGCCTTGTAGTCCAGGGGACTCGCAGGAGTCTACTCCAGCACCATAGTTCAAAGGCCTCAATTCTTTTGCGCTCAGCCTTTCTTATGATCCAACTTTCACAGCCATACATTGCAACTGGGAAAACCATGGCCTTGACTATACGCACTTTTGTTGGCAGGGCGATGTCTCTGCTTTTTAGTATGCTGTCTAGATTTGCCATAGCTTTCCTCCCCAGGAGCAAGCGTCTTTTAATTTCTTGGCTGCAGTCCCCATCTGTGGTGATTTTGGAGCCCAGGAAGATAAAATCTGTCACTACGTCCATTTCTTCCCCATCTATTTGCCAGGAATTGAGAGGGATGGATGCCATGATCTTGGTTTTCTTAATGTTGAGTTTCAAGCCAACTTCTGCACTCTCCTTCTTCACCTGCATCAAGAAGCTCTTTAGTTTCTCTTCACTTTCTGCCATTAAGAGTGGTATCATCTGCATATCTTTTCAAAGGCATATGATCCCCATTTACCATTACCAGTCTCTGGGAAGTAGCCTCCAATACATAGAAAACTTTTGGGGGGAAAAATCATACTGAAGGTGGAGGTTTCTTAGGCTCTTTCTTCACCTCCATTTCCTCCCTGGAGGAACATAAATCACATGAAAGCTAATTAATGAATTTTTCTAAATGGGCGGTGGTGTTAATACGGTAGGTATTAGTGCAGAAGAGTGACTTGTTTTATGTCCTCCCTCTTCCTCTGGGTCAACTCCCCACCCCCGTCCCACAACATCAGACCAGGACGGGAATATTGCCTTGAACCATTGCACTCTTGAATTGCCATCTCCTGCCAAGCAACCTGTCAGCTTTGCCTTAATTCCTCATGCAGAAAATGTCCTCATTTTACACACCGTTTCTTGTTTGCCATTGAGAATGTCCATCGATCATCACAAGGCCCTTTGGTGTCAAAGTCCTCTGTGCTGGTGAGGGAAGTTGTTGTTTTTTTTTAAATCCGCAGAGAGGCTAGTGTAGGGAACTGCATTCCATTTGTGTCCGCACATGCACACACGGGTGCACACGCACATCAACACACAATGGCTTGCCTCCAAGAAAAGTCCTATATAACCAATACCTATGAGAGAGTGAGCAGAGGAGGTTGATGGTGCAAAGAGTCAACGCCAAACATTTAAAGGTTTGCAGCATTTTTAAAATGGCTTCTTCGTACATTGGCTAACGAATGAACTCATAGTAAAGGAGCAAATGCACACACCCGTTCATGTAACTGGTTGTGAAGTATGTGAACATACACATACTGAACATATGTTCTTGCTGAGAATTCAGATGCCTGCATGTCCTGATTCTAAAGGTGTGGGTGGGTGGGGGAATCAATTGAAAAAGGCTTGACAAAGTGCCCATTGGTTTCTTTATGTTTATGGGCCCTAATTTTGTGAGCAATAATAAGCACAATCAGCACCAGATTCTATTTAGATCAGCGGTTCTCAACCTTTTCCGGGGCTTCACCCCGGCCCGCGCTTGCGCGGCACGATGGGGCGCATTGCGCATGTGCGGCGCGACGGCCCGCATCGCAATAGGGAAAAAAATGGCCAACCAAAAAAAATAAATGGCTGACCAAAATAAAAAAAATGGCCGACACCCAACAATACGTAAGTGGGTTTTGGGTTGCAGTTTGGGCACTCGGTCTCTAAAAGGTTTTCCATCACTGGTATAGATGGTACCTTGCTCAATAGTAGTAACTGCGAGAGGGATCTTGGAGTCCCAGTGGACAATCACTTAAATATGAGCCAGCCGTGTGCTGCAGCTGCCAAAAAAGCCAACACAGTGCTAGGCTGCATCAACAGGGATAGAATCAAGATCACGGGAAGTATTAATATCACAGAATGAAAGTAAATGCTGGTTTTTGACAAAACCGGCCCACAGTGAACCATCGGTTCGCTTAATGACCACAAAAAGATTGTAAAATCGGGTCAATCGCATGGGTGACTCATTTTACAACCATCACAACTTATGACCATGATGGCCAGGCTCCATTACAGTCATAACTCAAGGATTCCCTGTATAGGCTGTTTAAAGTACTGAAAGTTGTAAGATGGTTAGTAGTTTGTGGTCCTCTATGCCCTCCCATTTTCCAAGACAATAGTCATGGAAACAGCAGGATGGTCAAAACAGAATTTACCCCCCACCTCCCTGCTCAACTGGTACTAAGTGACTTGCCCACACTGGCCTGTTCCCAAACATTACTCAGAAATATAGCTGCCATGGAAAAGGTGATACGAGAATAATTATTGATGTGAAATGACCAGCTCTGGTTTTCTGAAAATACTGCTTTCAGCTATTGGCTTCTGGATAGGAAAGGCTCCCTGTTCTTTAGCTTTACCCCAGAAATCTCAGGCCTGATCAACTGCTGCTTTCTCTGGCCAGATGCCTCTGCATTGCTAAGGATCACTCTTCCAGCCTTGTTCCCTAACTCAAACGTTGTACAACATCATGCAGGTTACTTCTTTTATAAATTCTTTGGGTGCTGATATTGTCGTATTGTCAAAGGTTTCATATGAAGAACTTCCAAAGGTCAAAACGCAACTGCTGAATTAGTAGTAGCAGCAGCCACTCTCAAGCATTTTTAACGCACACCCCCATACACACACATATACCCCTTTTGTGTGATATGGATATTCTGCTCCAAGGTGAAGCTACAGATTTGCCAAAGTATTTTTCTAGGCCAATCTTTAGAACTTAGAGGCATCCTGGGATCAGGAAATAGAGAGGATATCCAGGATTGTTTTTTCATGTCACAGCAGGAAAATTGCTCTGCAAAATTTTGGGGTGATGATCCTGGCCCCGGGGAGGGGGTGGGGGGGTTAGGAAAATTGTTTTGAAAAGGGGACAGATCCCTGTAGGCTGCCACAGAAGCTTGGGAGACTTGAGATGAGCTGTTAAGTTGTTCAGTTCTCTTTTTCTACAACCAGTGCCCAGAATAATTGGTAAATCTTTCCATAAAGCAACCAACTCTAGCATGAAAATATTGCTAATGTCCAGCTGTGTACAAGGAACTCTTTTTAGAACTTTACCCATGCTCAACATGAATGTCAAAGATCTGAAAATGCAAACAGTGTACCGTAGGCAAGCAAGGCATTAGTTTTTCGCTGTTTTAATTTCCAAATGCACATGCAAAAGACATCAGCACAACACAACAGAGGATCACAACAGGCATGGAAAGGTGAGATTCTTCTTTTCAGCAGGCATGACATCTGGAGAGCACCGATTACTGTGTGCTTGCTTCACAGAAATCCTTTTCAAAACTCACTGTACCCAAACCTAGTGCAAATATTTCTGGAGGAAGCTACAGCTGTATAAACATACACAGAGGGCACGATTCATCTGGCTGTTCCATGCACGCCACAATAGTTTCATGCTTTCAGTTCTCTGTCTTGGGAAGGATTTCTTTTTGGTATGTGTACAGTAGTGCCTTCGTGTCAGTGTTAACTCCTGGTAACTGCCTGGACAGGCCCCTGCAATTTTCCTGGCAAAGTTTTCTGGAAGTGGTTTGCCCTTGCCACCTTCCTAGAACTAAGGAACTGATCCAACTAACTTCATGCCCAAAGCAGGACTTGACCTCAGCATCATAGTTTCTAGCCTGTTGCCTTAACCACTGTGCTGATACGGCCTTTCAACTTTACTAAATATTGTAATCCTGTATTTGTGTATGGGAATATGTCCTGTTTCAGCCAGTTCTAGCAGGATGCAGACCACAAGCATTTTGATCCTCAACCAGAAATAGTGGCTGGTGTAATGTGGGGCAGAGATGTTGCCAAGCATTCAGTCCTGTGTAGGTCTTCTGCAGCAGCTTGTTGCAGCCAAACCTCTGAAGATACAGTTCTAAGCTTCACACATTAAAAAAAACAGTGCGTAAACCAAAAGAAAAAGGAAGGGGCTTAAATAGCTATCCTACCTTGAGGAGTGTCTTTGATTAAAAAAAAAAATACTTCAGACATAATAGATTGAGAGGTGACACCCTTATGCTGGTACCTTTTTTATAATCAGTTATTCCGAGCTCTTAAAAAGGAGTTTGCAGTTTCAAGCAGAAATTGTCTCTGCCCAGTAGCAATCTGGCTATCTCCCCTGTAATTCAGGTAGTCCTCAACTTACAACGGTTTGTTTAGTGACTGTTCAAAGTTACAAAAGCACTGAAAAAAGTGACTTCTGATGATTTTTCACACTTACGACTGTTGCCCCATCCCCAGGGTCACATGATTTATATTCAGATGCTTGGCAACTGGTTCATATTTATGACAGTTGCAGTGTCCCGGGATTGTGTGATCATCTTTTGCAACCTTCTGACAAAGTCAGTGGGGGAAGCCAGATTCACTTGACAATCATGTTACTCTTTAACTACTGCAGTGATTCACTTAATTTCAAATTTCTCACCTAGCAACATAATTTCTGGGCTCAGTTGTGGTTGTAAGTGAAGGACTACCCATCTCCTGTATTTACCAAGCACAGCCCCAGGATAGCTTTGAGATTTTAAAGGACTGAGAGGCTGTATAGGTGCAATTTCATATAGAAAAATAAACTTTTAAAAAAGTGAAGGACAGATAATTGGAAGTGCTGGGTTAAGGGGCACCGTGATAGCTAAAAAGTTAGGATTTCTGTGATTAAGTGCCCCATTCTAATCCAAAGCCAGGCTCTGTGATTACAGAGAGGTGCGCTGTGGTCTTTTATTTTTTATAATACAGGTACTATTGCTTAGTGACTGCCCTGATTAGCAGACCTTTGAGGTTATGATGATGCCGAAGGAGTAATTTTACAAATGGTCCTTGCACTTAAGACAGTTGCAGTGTCCCCTATGGTCACGTGATTGAGATTAGGATGCTCACAACTGGCAGGTATTTACAACTGTCGCAGTGTCCCCTGGTCATGTAATTGCCATTTGCACAGTTCCTAGAAGGTTCCCAACAAGCAGTTCACTTAAGAACCACATCACTTAGTGGTGAAGTTGCCTGACCCATTCATCATTAAGTGTGGATTACCTATATGTCTCTCTTCTTCCTCTTAGATGTAACTGTCCCTGTGTACATAGCAGATGCTGGCACATAATGACTACGAAGGGACAACAGTCAGTTTGCTTTGTTCAGCTGTCCAGTAAGATCAACTACAGTAGAAGAAATAGTGACCAATTGTGACAGGGCCCGCCACCCTGTTAAATATTTTAAAACAGGAATAAGCAGTGTGATGCCTTCCAGACAGTTTTTTTACTGTCATGGCTGCAGCCTCTTGTTGTTTGCCAAACTGGTTGAAAGTGACTTGAGTTAAAAGTTCAAAACAGGGCAAAGGATTTGCATTTAAAAGAGCTCAGCCTTTTACCACAAATGTATACATTTGAATTTTCCCCACCCCAGCCCTTCATACATAGTTATAGCCCTAGGATCTCCTTTTGAATGAGCTGCTGGTTAACACTGCTTATGTTAACATTGCTGGTTAACACGTGCGCCACTGATTTTTAGGCTGGCTACCCCGAACTCTGTGGTCAGCCTAAAAGAGAGAAGTTTGCTTTTAGAAAAATCATTTTAGCCAGACACATTTGCTCCAATGTGTCTGGCTAAAATGATACACCTCTTGGTGTATTACAGAGTTTTTTTTATGTCATCCGGATATGTCAGCAATAAAAACGTTTCCATCCACTTCATAGATCTGCAGAATGTAAAAGTGGCTCAGAGATCCAGGAGACAAGTGTGCCCTTTTGGGGGGGGGAGGGGCAGAACAAAAGCGTGCCCTTTTCGGGTCCCTTCTTGGTAATGACAATCCAGATTGCATGCTATAGTGGCAAAAGAAAACATTGCTACGATGTCTTCTGAGCTGCTTTGACCAATGAAAGAGCATGACTGAGGCCATCTTGCATGAAGTCTTCAGCTAGGGTCAGATAATTAATGGGAAATCTCTATGGCTCAGAAGCAGCCAAGAGGTCAGGGAGTTTCAGTCATGTTCTTAGGAAGAACATCCTTAGAACCTGTCTAAGGAGCCCATTCTGAAGAGTTGAGCTATTCTGCATAGCTTTCAAAAATGTCTTTAACTGGGTGCCATGTTCTAAAATTCTTTTGGATCGAGGAGACACAGCACTGGCTGGGGAGTCTTAGGACCACAGCAAAATTGAACAAGAAAGATTGGTGAGGAGGTATAGTTCTTCAGTGTTGCAGAAAGTATATCAAAGTGATAAATGAGAAAAGGCAACAGTCCAGTACTTGCTCAGGGATGAAGCGTTGCTGAATTGTAGTGAGAGAGATTTATGGAGGGTCCTAAAATATTCAAAGGTAGATTGGGCAGAAACCTGTGCAGTGCACGTTGAGTACCATGGAGGTAGTTTTCCATCTATCTCAAGAGGGGAGATCTATGGCTTTCCAGGTGTTCTTAAACTTTATCATGTTCATCATAGCAAATCATTGACCATGGTTTTGGAGCGGATTAGAGAAACAACATCCATGGTTCCCCATGCTGTCTGTCCTTAATCTAGATCCTTTCTCAGTAGTCCATAGAATCTCTCAGCTATCTAGAGGAGGTATAATATATAGCAATGATAAACTGTTTCATTTTCCAAGAAGAACCTTCTAAATTGCAGTTCTGTGAGCAGGCTGGGATTCTGAGTTCAGAATTTCACTCTCTTTAACAAATTAGAAATTCCAGAATCTTTATAGGTGGCAAGCCCTAGCAGTTAATATGACCTAATCAACATTTTTAATGTCAAAGTACTCTTATGGGATACTTTACTTTAGGGGGATTTGTTTTCTTTCTGCCTAATCTGTACATCAGCACATTCAAGAGAAGGGAATTTTCCGTGTCAATAAAAGTTGAGAAAAAGCATCCCCAAAGCATGGAAACCTTACCAAGAGCTAGACCTCCTGCTTTTGTGCTTGATGTATCAACTAGGTGTAACGCCCTGCAGTTTAAACACAAAGAACACGATGCTAGACGTACAGCTACACAATATGAAACTGCCCATCGAGAGGACATTGGGTGAGGGGACGGGAAGGCAGTGCAGCAAGGTCCTCCATGGTTCAATTCTCAATGGCCAGGATCACACACAGGCCTGACAGCCTCACGTGCCTTATTAGTGTTACAGGGTCCAAAGAGTTCTGCCCGATGGATCGGTCTTGCCCCTCCATGCCATTTACCCCCTTCTACACCCAGAGTGGCTCGTATCAGGCGGAAGAACCGAGGGTCAGGAGGTGAAGTAGGAGTTTTGCATGGAGTACAGCCTATCGATTGGATTGCCCACTCGAGTCTGCAGGAGGTTGGCTTCAGCCGCAGACAGCAGGCAGTCGCCCAAATGGCCGATCGTGTCGCTGTCCATGTCATGGAAAACACCTTCCGAATCTAAATGGAAAAGGAAAGAGATGGTAAACATTGCTTGGGAAGATGAAGATTCTCAAGCTAGAGTAAATCATGCTCCTCGCTGAGAGAAAAACATGATTGGTCAGAAAATGCAGCCACCCCCAGATTCTTGTAGGTCTTCAATTAGTATGGCATCATGGATTCTGTAATTCCTTGCTCCAACTAGTGATGGCTTAAGGCAAGGAACCAGTTCCCCCCTTTCACTCAGAAGGCTGGTAGCTGCTACTATATCTCACTGTTGATGTAGCTTGCTCCATACAGGTGAACTAATCAGAGTTAAAGGGGTCTATGACCATTTGCCATGGCCAACTTGCCATGGCCATCTCACCATGGCCAGCTCTCTATGGCCAACTTGCCATGGCCATCTCACCATGGCCAACTCACCACAGCCAACTTGTTGTGGTCAACTTGCTGCAGGACAACTCGCCACAGCCAATTCACTGCAGGACAAGCGTTACACAGTACGATATCAAAGAAATAGTGGAATAGAATCATTGAAGAAAGGATGGAAAAGGAGGGACAGAATAAAATGTACTAAATGGCAAAAATTAAAATATTTTTAAATTTATTTTAAATAATTAAATAGAATTGTTAAATTGTCCCACAGCGAGTTGTCCCGCAGCGAGTTGTCCTGCGGCGAGTTGGTTGTGGTGAGTTGGCTATGGCAATTTGTCCCATTCCGGAGCAAAAGATTGCCCAGGGCAACCACCGCCTCCTCCCTCTGCTCCTCGGCCTCTTGTTTTCAAGGCCAATACAAAAATACCACTTTCAGTGTCAGGTAAATGCATCTGCCAGGTATGACATATGCCTTAGGTACAATTCACTGCATGATAGATGTTCACCGATAGCCTTTGAAGGGAGGAAAAAAATAGAAACAGAAAAGGGGACTGATGGTTCTAAGGTAGCCAAAGGCTGCCTTCCTTTGGGGAGGCGTAATCATTATGCAACCACATTAGAAGAGCGCTGGCAAGAAATAAAAGCATGTTGCAGAAAGAGCAGAACAAGGTGATACAGTGGTTGGATAGCTGAAAGGGAGAAACTGAAAGGAATTTGAGGAAGGTGAGTGAGCCCACCGTATGGATGAAGATGGTCTCCCGGCAACTGGGGTGGGGTGAGTCCTTGCCGGTACAAGTCTGTGCTGTAGCTGTTCTGATCCAAGGGAAGCAGCTGCTGCTGGGCAATCCTGGAGTAAGGTACCATGAGCCCATCTATTCCATGCACACTGGCGCTATCTATTGAGCAGTTGGCGAAGCAATAGGAAAGAAGGCACAAACCATCATTAGGAAACATTAACAACAATAATACTTTTTATAAAGAACAATGAACAACAATTGAAGCTACTTTCTCCAAGATCAGGTGAGACTTATTGGATGGTGTGCCATGCTTGGTATTCTTTTTTTTTTTAAACAAAACTAGCAAATGGAGGAAAAACAAATATATAGACGTAGCGGAATATAGGTTATAATGACCAAAATGATGGCTCAATACTTCTTACCCAAGGTACCTGGTTGAAATTGACAATGGTCAGGTATTGCTTTTATAGTGCTCTCTTGATTGCAGGAATTTCATTTTTATTTATTCTTAAGTGTGTTTCTAGCTTTCATATTTCAGATGAAAATTTGGTGTTCGTGAGCGGGACACTCCTAAGTTGCTTAGAAGCCAACTGTAGCTTTGGACAGGGCTTTGGTAAAACTTGTCTGGCTTTAATGTTGCTGAACTGTAACTGTCATGGCATTTCCCAGGGAATTATGGGGGATGATAGGCTTCTCCCTAATAGAAGCACCCATACAAAAGAAAATAAAATAAAACCTGTGCAATTCCCAAGTTGCAGGATGGTTGGAAACCGAGATAATTAAACTGGACACATAAGCCTAAAAGCATTGTCTTCTACAATGTTCAGTCATTGCAAACACTATTTAATTAAAATACAAAGGTTTCACATAATCACTACTGGTTATCAAATCTGTGTACATTTTGTACATATTGGTACCCATTATTTTTCCTATTTAATATATGTTATATATCTTACTCTCCTTTTAAGCACAAGAATTATTGAGTCAGTTTTGTTCCTGGTTATTTGCCGCCTGCTCTGCATTGGAAACTGTAACGTAACTGAACCATGAGGACGTGTTTTTTTTTAATATTAAATTTGTTTGCCTGAAAAAGGGTTGTTAGATCTTATCACGACAAGAAGATGTTGGACTAGAGCTTTTGCTTGACTTACAATCATTCATTTAGTGACCATTACAGTGGCACTGAAAAAAAAGTGAAAAAAGGTCTTCATACTTACAACCCTCACAACATCTTCATAGTCACGGTGATCAAAATTTGGGCACTTGGCAACTGGCATGTGTCTGTGATGGTTTCAAGGTCACAGAGTCACATGATCACCATTTGCCATCTTCCCAGTTGGCTTCCAATAAGCATAGAGCTAGTTCCCCTCCCCCCTCCCCCCACATGCACCTTTCAGGATATTTTGTATCTCCCCAATATGAAATGTTATCATGTAATTCTTTATCTGTGTGGGAAAATTAGATTAAAATAATGCTTCTGAGGCCTCAAATCTATCTTATCCAATTTCATTTCTCACTTATGTTCCCTGCCTTCAACAGGCAGGTGACAAACTCCCATTGGGAAAATCTTATCCAAACTATATGTAACCCGTCAGAAAAAGATAACTTACCGATCCAGATATACCAGATACCTTGATCCCAAGTAGGATTGTGCAAGGATTTTAATCACAGCTACATGTTTGAGTTAGGTCAGTGGTGGTGAACCTATGGCACACGTGCCAGAGGCGACACTCAGAGCCCTCTCTGTGGGCATGCATGCATGCCGTCACCCCAGCCCCGCCTCCCCCCACAGCCCCCTCTTCACCAGCAGCCCCCCCAGAGGAGAGTCGCCCCCAATTGTGGCCCGTGCGGAGCAGCACAGCCAAGGACATGGTAGCCGGGCAGCAGGTACAAGATTCTGCCCCCGCACTCCGCAGCATCATCTGCTGCATGGCTGCCATGGTGCTGCAGGGCCACCTGGGCAATCTGCTGCGGTGGGGCGTGGAGGTGGTAGGTGGCCCTGCGGGGGGATAGGGGAGCGGCAAAGTGGGCGGGGCAGAGTAGGCTGGGAAGGGGGCAGAGCAGAGTGGGCGGGGCCGGGGACGGAGCAGTTTTGCCATCAGTTTGCCATCACTGAGTTAGGTAGTTAACACAGCTGTTCTGGTGAGCATGTTTTATGTTCTTAGATGGACTGTGGGAAATTAGGGTTGGGAGCAGTAGCATTCTTCTAAGTAGATTCTGGAAGCTGGGGGTTTGTACGTGTATATCCGAATGCTAAGTGGGGCAGAATCCCAGCAGATGTCAAGGGATGGTTTGCAGGAATACTTGGGCTCCAGAATGTCACACGCTAGATTGGGACCACCTCTCTTTTGGATTTCTGTCTTCTCCAAATGATGTGATGAAATTTGCAATTCAAAACCTCTTCCGTTCCCCCCCCCCAGCTTATAAAACGTCTATTTCAGGAGCAAATGTGTTAGCCCTCTGAAATGGTCCATACAAGAAACATGACCGGGAGCCCTCAGCAGCACTATCTTTATTGTAAGATTACATTAAACACAATCTTGCAAAGCTGAAAGTATTTCTCCCTTCCTCTCTTTGCACTCTCCAGAAAACGAGGGAAGGTTCCTTCTGAAATGCTTCCCATGTTTTTCTCCACCTGTGGATTCAGTTGCCTTTTATCACACCCTTGTCTAAAGGGCAGGTTTAAAAGGCAGGGTTTTTAAAATAAATAAATAAATCCATTGAAAAATGCATATTTGAAACAGACGAATACAAAGTTGAGATGGTCCCAGTTTCTGAATGTACACATGAGAAACCAACATGGCCCAGAAGAAGACCAAGCTATCTCTAGGAATTCTGTTCTTCTCGAGATGTTCTTACCTTCACTGTCCTCATTGCTCTGTCTGCTGCTGCGTCCATTTCCCCTCCCTGCCCCTAGACGGGGATTTCCTAGCTGCTCTTGCTCCTGTTGCTGCTGCTGTTGTTGTTGCTGCTGCCGGCGGGCTATCTTTTTCATCTGCAAAGAGGTGTTTGGATGCATCTGAGTGGGTGTACAACAAAGGGGGGAAAGAAGGACAGAATGCCCTCTGAAATTGAACAAAGGGGGACTTTGGGGAGAAAGGGTGGACTTTGACTTGCCCCTACTTTGTAGATCCATTACCTCCCAGGATATAAAATCAGAGGATTGGAAAGGGTCTTGGAGAACTTTTAGCACAGGACAGGAATCCTCAGATCATCCAGATGATTTGGCCTAAATGTTGTCTGAAAACCTTCAGGGATGAGATTCCTGTCAGTCCAGGAGGTTGGGCATTTCCATTGTTTAACAGCTCTCATGATCAGGATTTTTTTTTTTTTCTGATTACCATCACCACACACCATTACCCTTTCAACGGCTATCTGATGAGCAAAAGAGGGTCCTTACATACTGTTGTGCCTGTCACAACAATTCAGACTGCGGAAGCTGGCAACTGTTTTAGTCTGTTATTTACATTTTGGGAGATGCAGTGAGAGTCTTTGCTGATGAACAACTAAAAATGCCCTCAGTATTAATGGAAGTAGAAAGTATTTACAACAGGAAATAAAATGTTACTCCCTAGTGATTCCTCCCCAGATGAAACTGCTGTTAAACAAATAGCTGTAGGGTTGTTTATAAAGTTGGTACCCACAATAATAAATTCTCATTTTGTACATGGCTAAACCAGGGCCTCCCTAATTCTAAGAGTCAGATATCCCTGTCAACAATCATGTTTGTTTTGGAATTTGTACTGTTGAAGAACTTCTAGGTTTGGGAAATGAGTTAGCTCACAGATAGAGATAAGCAGGCATTTGTCTGCCCCTGTTTGGCTGCAGATAAACTGTCATTTAATGCAAAACTCAGAAATGATCACTCACCTTGGCTCTTTGATTCTGGAACCAGACCTGCACTACACGGACAGTCAAACCAGTTTCAGCCGCTAATGTCTCCCTTACCTGCCCATTATAGAAAATAGAAAAGGAGCATTAAAAAGCTAAATTCATGTCACAATAAGGAAGCCCTCTGTACAAATGGTGACTTTGGGTACATTGTGCTCCATGACTCCTCATTATGGGATGATGCAGGGTTCAACTCATTTTCTTATTTTGCTTACCATCTACATGAAACTGCTGGATGAGGTCATCCATTGGTTTAGGGCAGTGGTGGCGAACCTATGGCATGCGTGCCAGAGGTGGCACTCAGAGCCCTCTCTGTGGGTACATGTGCTGTCGCCCCAGCCCCGCCTCCCCCACGGCCCCCTCCTCATCAGCAGCCCCCCGGAGGAGAGTGGCCCCCGAGCGCGGCCTACCAGAGCAGTGCAGCTAAGGACATGGCAGCCAGGCAGTGGGGACAAGACTCCGCCCTCGCACCCTGTCGTGCACAGTTGATGCTGTGCAGGCAGAGGGTATGGTTGCCATGGCACTGCTGGGCCATCTGGGCAATCTGTGGCGGGCCGTGGAGGCAGTTGACAGCCCTATTTTTTTTTATCTGCCAGCTGCCCAATCAGGTGGCGTCTACATTGAAATAATAAATAAAATAAACGTGGTATCTTTCAATGTATTATCAGAAATCTAGCAAATGTATGGCCCCAGCAGAGTTTCTTCCAAGGAAAGGAAGGCTCAGAGCTTAGGTGATATTTAAGACAGGAACAGGCAGAGGTTTTTTTTATTTGTTTGTTTGCATCCAGCAGCTCAAATACTAGCATCTGAGTGTGAAAAATGAAATATTGGATTATCCCACACCATTGCCGGAGATGGGAGAAGTAAAGCTCATCACCCCCTTTTTGGCAGTTGGACAATAGGTTAAGTAGAATAGATGCCCTAAGATAAGTGGAGGAAAGGAAAACAGAATCTGATGTCTGATTGGGCTATGCAGGGGAGTTATGGGAAGATGGATGAAGTGGTAATTGCTTGCATTCTAGTAAAGCAAGTAAAGGGTAAAGGTTGAACTGGCCACTCTCTTAAAATATCAGGAACTGAAAGAATTTAGGAAGGAAGGGAGGAATAAGTCCACAGGATTTTTTTTTTTAAAAAAAGAGGGAAAGAAATTGAAAGGAGATAGTCAGTGTGCAAAACAGAAAATAGACACAGTGGTGGATCTGAGGAGGCGCTCCTGATGTCGTCTTTTAGAGAGAAATCTGTTATGGTGGAAAATCTTTTTTTTCTCTTGAGAACCACCCTCCCTCTGGTCTAACTGTGAGGGACTGAATGGTGGGATGGTAGGGTTGATGCAAGAGTAGGTGACACCAGAGACTAGGACAGTGATGGCGAACCTTTTAGAGGTCGAGTGCCCAAACTGCAACCCACTTATTTATCGCCGGATGCCAGGTGGGCATGGCCCACTGGATGGGTGTGGCTGTGGTGGTCATGGCAGACTTGGTGGGTGTGGCCAAGGAGGGCGTGATCACCTCGATGTTGCTCGTGGGGAGGGACGTCTGTGAGGGCCGGGCAGGGTTGGGGGAGATCCAGGGGGTCTCTGGCAGGTGGGGCGGTGGGCAGGAGGCTCGTCCTGCGGGGTGAGGCGAGGCAAGGCAGGGTGGGGGTGCCATTGTCACACGAAAAAGTGAGGCAGGGGCCGGGGTGGCTGCTGCCTGACACCATTGGCCCCTGCACACAGAGGCCAGTGAGCGCATGGGTGCTGGGATGCATCCAGCCATGTGGGACCTTGGCCAGGTAGCGGGCGGCTGGTTGAAGAGGGACAGTTCCCATCTATGGGGCATGGCGCGCGTGCCCACAGAGAGGGCTCTGAGTGGGTTCGTCACCACTGGACTAGGACAACTATATCTGGGCTAGGGGACCACTGGATGGCAACAGTATACTAATATTTCCTGTTTCTCTTTACTGATCATCTGCCCGTTGTGACTAAAGCCTAAAGTATGTGAGAATTACTCTCCCTGACATCCTGTCTTCTCTTTCCCCCAAGTGTTTATGGAGATTCTCAGTCATCCAGGTCATGGTTGTCCCAAAGGTGCTTTTTCAAGAGGCAGGTGGACTTTCTTGTTTTTCTTTAAAGAAAAGCAAGGAAGTCTACTTGCCTCTTGAAAAAGCACCTTTGGGTCTTTCTCCCAAACAACACGCTACAGAAAAGGCTCTGCTAACGATGATTAAAAACGGTGGCTTCAAAATTAGAGTGCTTATGTTCTTAGGACTGCAGGTCAGCCATCCCTCCACTCACGGTTGGGGTGGAATCTCTAGAAAGAAAGAAAGAAAGAAAGAAAGAAAGAAAGAAAGAAAGAAAGAAAGAAAGAAAGAAAGAAAGAAAGAAAGAAAGAAAGAAAGAAAGAAAGAAAGAAAGAAAGAAAGAAAGAAAGAAAGAAAGAAAGAAAGAAAGAAAGAAAGAAAGAAACTCGACCTGACCTTCCGGCAGGGTTTGGAGGAGACTTCAAAGGAGGCCTTGAATGCCCGTCGCTGCTGCGTGGTGAGGATGGTACGTGGGCGTTTGGAGCGCTTGTGATCCTTGCTTTCCTCTCCTCCTTTGCCATGTGCGTGGCTCCCATCCTCATCTTCACTCTTCACTATGAAAGAAAATATGGATTATGGAGGATTCCCTGGCTGGTCACCAACAAGGGAAATTTCCCTAGAAACATAAGGTACCCAAGTATGGTTAGCCATCATTTCATTCACTAAATCACTTGCCTTTCCTGAATGGATGTTACCAAACTACATCTCTTGAAGCAGATTCTGTTAGGTACAGTATACGACAGATTCTAACCCTAACCCTGGTCCTGCCACAAAATTGATAGTCTTGAATGCAAGAAATTGAGAGAATGACTTTCGTTGATTGGAATTTTAAAAAATGTAAAAAGTTACCAGGACAAAAGCGGTGCATCCCAGCATCAGGACCTGGCATGGTTTGGCATGTGCCAAAGCCACACACCCCAAAAGAGGCTAAGGGTCAGTTTTGGGATCTTTTGTTGCTGCTGCTTTTCCTCCTCCTCCTCACTGTCCTCGCTGGCATAAACATGTGAACATGTAAACAAAAGTTATGAGAGTGGAATGCCCCTTTAACTTACCTTGTTCTTTTACTTTAATACTTACATGAATTAGGCCTAAAAAAGGCAAGAAAGAGACAGGCCTATTCCAGAAACAGATGCCAGAAACAGGGAAAACCTCTTGGCCAAGCACTCCAAACTCCACCTCCTCCCACCCACCCCCATTGTTAAAGGAAGAAAGACAAAGCCAGAAAAGGGGGTAAATATTCTTCACATGCATTCTGCATGGAATGGAAGAACAGAATCTCCTCTTATATTGGAATGAAGGTTTGTATATTCGCTAATAATGTATATGCCTAAAGGATTTTTAACATATATGCTTCAGGTTGTTTAACTCCAGTTAGCAATTACCATGCACAGTTTATAATTGAATGGGGGTTTTTTTTGCAAGATGTCACACATGGACTCCATATGTGCTCCCTCCCACCAACCCCAGACCATTATAGCCACTTTCTATTCTCTCCTCTAATTGGGGCTTTGGATTGGAGGGAAGTAGAGCTGGTTCACTGATTCTAGGCAATTTCCCCAACCAAAAAAATGAGAAATTGGCCTGGGTCAATAGTGGGTCCTTTGAAAAGACATAGGTTTTAGTAGGTGCCTAACCACAACAACTTTGATGCTTGGCCCAGATCCAGATGTTCTAAAGCATGATGGTCTTTAGATATTTTGGATCTTAACATCCCCAGAATATGGATGATGACAGTTATATCCACGGCAATCAGAGAAAGATGTATGGGGAAAGAAGGTACAAATCTGTCCTTCTCATTCTGTGTAAGCAACTTTGACATCTGTAGCCTTTTTCACTTCCTACAGCCTTCCAACATGTCCTACTGCTCTCTTTCCATCTCTGGAGGGTACAGGAGTTCTATCCAGCTATATTTTAATCTCTTTTAGCATTAACTAGGGAGATAGAATTCAAGGAAAGAAAGTGGAAAATCTCAGTCTGGGTGTAACACTGAGCCAGGAATTCAACACAGTGAACCACATTTTGCCTCTTTGACATCAATAGGGACTTTCTCCTGCAACATCACGTATTCAGGATTGTACAAGTTTTCTTGATTGGAAATAAGAAACCAGCTAACAGGATGGGATATTCATTTGTCCACACAGGGTTGGGTTTCAGCAGCCTCAAATGCCCGGGAGCTGGTTATGGGACACAGGACGGTGAAAAAGGACCTCTCTGCGCATGTTCAGGGTCATTCTTTTAACCCTACTGAGCAGAAAACCCCATGGTCACTCCTCTCTCACCTGACTCAGTGGGTGCAGGGCTGATGGCACTTAGCATTTCTCTCTCCTTCTCATAGTCACTGCGGCAAAGCAGCTGCCCTTCCTTCAGCACAAACTCATCTCCGCGCTGCAACCGCCGCTCACACTCACAGCAGGAGAAGCAGTGGACATGGTAGACGTTCTCCAGCACCCGCATGATGAATTCAGAAGGAGCCACAGCTTTGAGGCAACCGCTGCATTTGGTCTGGAAGAGCCTGACCAAAAGAAGTGGGGGGGAGAGAGAGAATTGGGGCAAAACAATTAAGATGATAAGGCATGAAGCTGATGAAGAGACCTAAGTTGCTACAGTACATCCCACCCCCTTCTGTGGATTTTTAGATTTCTTGTCTACATGCCTTGTCTACATCGGCTGCACTAAAGTTAAAGCTCATTTCCCCCCCCCCCCAATTTACATGAGCTTTTCCATCTGATTGCCAAAGGGCCCTACTTCACAGGTAGACAAACTGCGGTCCATAGGAAGCACATGCTGGCACAATGTTGAAACGCTTGTCACATAAAGAAGGACATGTTGCATGTCCTACTTTAACTGTGAGATTGAGAGAGGATTCTCTCTTGTGCTCCACAGTTCGGTTCAATTCATTTCACCGTTAAGTTCAATCAGTCCATTCCACTATTCAGCTCTATTAATTCAGCGTAGATGTCAACTTCTACAAGCTTCAATTAGTTTAAAACATCCAGATTATAGTGTAATATAATGAGCATAAGGATCATTGTTAGTAGGTATGTAAAATATTGAGGCCCGAGGAAGTAGACTTAATATTTCAGCCTGAAGTCAGATAATTGAGCAAATTTAGAAGTGAGAATAGTTTTAAGAAGCCATCTCCCAATGTACTGAAATTCCTTCCCTTTTAAAAATTGAACACATGTCCAGCTAGGTGGCAGCATCTAATCTACTAGGGCTGGTCTTGAAAAGCATAGGAAGATTGGACCAGGTTACTAGAGCTTGGGTGAGAGACCACTAAGTACACTGGGAAGATGGAAGAAAGCAATCGCAATTACCTTCTACCTACCCTATCATCCTGAAAGGTGTCTGGAACATTTTCTTGCAGTCACTTGGAGTTAAGGATTACTATAAAATTATTTAAAATCCGTTCCCTTCTTTTGCAGCCAGAAAAGAATGCCACTTGAAGATTTAAGTTTGAACTCGAAATAGCAACAACAGCAACAATAATGATGCTGAAACTAGCTGTTTGAGTAATCAAGACAAGTACATTTTTATTAAACTAAAATGGGTTTAAACCATTATTGTAACAGTTGAAGAAGCACTGCATTGTTATTCATTAGTTCTGTATCAGATGGGATGTACATTTATTTTATTTTATTTTTTAAAAAAGTAAAATTAAAGCAATGTTGAACAGGAAGAAGTACTGCGTGCCCCTTGGAAAAATAAAGCAGGTAACCCATTACGATAAAATGTGCTTTTCCAAAGTCCCCCCCCCATTGTGTTTTATTTCTTCTTCCTGCCACTTTAAAGACTTTACCCTTCCTTCCTTCCTTCCTTCCTTCCTTCCTTCCTTCCTTCCTTCCTTCCTTCCTTCCTTCCTTCCTTCCTTCCTTCCTTCCTTCCTTCCTTCCTTCCTTCCTTCTAGTTTTGGCACCAAAGAATTCCTGAGGAACCCTTTTGGTTTGCCTGGTACTCTAATTCCAAACGGTTTGCAAACCGATTCTGCCCGTAACTTCACCTGTCAGTTTGAGAGGCATTCCTTCCCCGTCATAAATAACAAAATAGCACTACCCTGGATCCGTGACCCTAAAATTTCCTTTAAAGTCTTCGCCTCCTGGCATGGCGAGGCATTTGAATAGAGAAATCAATAACTCCAGCCAAGACGTTTGCAGCAGATGGTTCTGATGAAGTAATTTGGGAGCTAAACAAACGCGAGTGGGGCGGCTCACCGAGCTGACAGCTTCTCTTTAGCCACTTGACAAGAGAAAGTAATAAAATGAGGATTAATTAGCCTGTTGTTTAAACACACCGGATCCTCCCAGCCAGCGGGGAAACTCATAAACCGGGATTGAGAACAAGACGTGGGTTAATCCTCCTAGCAAACTCTTGCTGAGCGCGGAATGGGGAGGATTTACTAGGGACGGCTCATCCCTGCCTAATACTCTCCGCTTGGATTTACACTTCTGCTTGAATAGGCTGGGGCCGTTCCGACGGCCAGAGAGAGAGAGAGAGAGAGAGAGAGAGGGAGGCAGGGGGAGAGGGAGAGAGAGAGGCACAGGGAGAGAAAGAGAGAGGTGGGGGATGCCTGCTCGTTTTCTTTCTTGGATTTATTGCGGCTGAGAAAGGAGGAAGCACATAGGTGTGAGGCGGGCAGACAGGCAAACAGAAACAGCCAGAGCAAATTAAAACGCACTTTTGGAAAAAGAGCGTCGGCCAGGGTGATCAGGGTTCAAATTCCCACACAGCCAGAAAACTCACTAGAGATGGCCACAGATCACCTCTCTACCTAACTGCTTCGCCGAGTTATTCTGGGAATGAAGTGGGGGGGGGGAGAGAAAGCCACCCACCCTTCCTTAAACATCTGGGAGAAAAAGCAGAATAGTAATATAGTGACTGCAGGTGGAAGTGGAGTTAAAATAAACTTTTGATGGAAAAGGGAAAGGGGGTGAGTTTTTAGGTTTGAACTCCGTATTTTATTTCAAAATCTGACTTCAGCCTCCTCCTGTTTTCACAGGGTTAAAGGCTGCAGTAACATTTAAAACTTTTTTTTTAAATCTGCTCTGTTGTTATTTTTACTAATTTTGTTTTGTATGTTCTACACAACATTTTAATACAATATGCTTTTATCAATATTTAATTGTTTGAATTTAATTATAAACTGTTTTATGGATTTTTAAAAAAAACAACAGTGCTATACAGAAGTTTTAATGACAAAGCTGGGTGTTAAGTGGGTGAAGCTCTTTGAATTGCGTTAATTTTGTTTCTCAGAATGGCACTCCTTTGCATGCCAGTTGTCAGATATTGGCAAATATCCGTTTGCAAGTAGTCAGAGGTGGCAGATAAATGCCACCTGTGATTGTACGTTGGCCCTGGTGAATTCCTAGAGGTCATATGTACAGATTCAGAGTAGAAAAGTTGATTCAGAACATGAATGTGATTTAAGAACGTGCCAACAAATGTAATATCCACGTCCACACATATTCTAAATCATCCTTTTCTCTTTTCAATTGAAGTCTTGCATAAATCTAGCAAAGACAAACTATCAGGAGTTTATAAAAGGGTTAGGGGGGACAACATGGAGAATTATGTAGAGATATCTTTCAGCTCTGAAGGATGGGCAGCTATATAAATGCTGTAGAAAAGAAGCACACACATGTAAGCATTCCTTGGCACTGAACTTTGGATGTAACAGTGATGATAAATTGTGTCCAAAAATATATTGTCCAGACAATAATCTCAGAGTTTTAGTGGCAGAGAAGTTCTTTGAAGTTAGTACCAACTTCCAAGCTCAACTTCAGTGATTTATTTCTGTGTGTAAGCTAATCTCTTGTTTTTCCATCCATATCTCCTGGGCATCTGCCAACTGCCTTCTCCATCAGGTTTTGCTAGTGAAGATGAAAACATTAAACTGATGGGTGGAACATGTGGTCCTTCAGATGTGGCTGAACTAGAACTAACAGCTGCATCGGCCAATATAAAAAGAATGCTGGGAAATGTAGTTCAGCAACATTTGGAGTGTCATGGATTCACCCATTTCTGAACAAAACATAACTGATAGCTGGACCTGAGGAATGATTGGGAAAATAAGTGTGGGTTGTGCCCCTTAGAGATACTATTGAATGAAATTCTACTTTGCCATGATTCAAATAAAGTAATTCTGATTCCCAATAGCTCAGAAACTCTTTCAGGGAAAAAACAAAAACAATAACAAATCACTATCTCTTACGTTTCATTCAATACCCACAAGCCAGAATCACATAATTTTTTTCTTTTCTCCCCAGCAATATCCAGCAATTTAAATACAGGATATTTTACTTTGATAGGCAGATTTAACCTATATATCTATCTGTGCACTCTACCATTTTTGACTTCTGAACTTGGTGGCATCCAGCTCTTCATCAATTGACTTAATTGCTCCAAATTGAAAGCTTTTTTTTAAATGAGATTTTTACATATTTTTGATATCCACTTTGTACTCAAGCTGTGCCTGGTTTAGCCTTTTTAAACTGAAACCAAAAATGTGTAAGACACCTGAACTTTTGTTGGTGGAGGTAATAGAGACAGGCTTTATAAGTTCATTATAATGTGCCTTTTGAGGAATGAATGGGAAATAATTATTAGTGTCTTTCTACATTAAATGTTCATGATGTGCAGAAGGTTTATTATGAAGCATGCTATTCCAAGAAATCAGGAATATATAGCAGATTCTTTCCAGCAAGACATTGTTTTCTTTTGGTCAACCTTTTCTTAATTAAGCTCACATCCACAACTAGTTATTTCTTCTAATTAAGATGAGAAAATACCTCAGGTCAGAAGAACCTTGACCATAGCAGACTGTAAGTAAGGAGTAAATATCCATTTTTGGAACATAAACATTTTGTATAGGAAGGAATTAGTTGAAACAGAATATTTTTTCTGCTGTGTTTTTTTTTAAATTTTCAAGGAATTGTTGGTGCAAAGTAGCATTTCATAAGAGAACACCCTATGCATTATTTGAAAAGGTAGTGATCATTTACTATCATATTATCTTCTCATCACATCCATGGATTACACCTGTTTTCTGCTGTTCTCAGTTGATACCTTACAGAGGCGTTGAACTAAAATTAGTAGAAGTTGCAACCAGCATCCATATTGGCTAAGAAATTGGGAACTGTAGTCTGACGTGCATGGAACAGGCTGGAGAACACTATTTGAGATGCTTAAGTCAGAGCTAGATATGTTCTTCAAATCAGAAAGTTTAATAATATGGTATCAAAGCTACAAGTAAAGAGTATAGAATTCTCTGACTATCTCTCAAGTTGGGTTTGCTTCCTGTATTTAAGCATAATTAAGGCTACCAGATCTGGATGTAGAACTTTCTTCAGTTCTTTGTGATCATGTAGACCATGCAACTATTTGTCTGGAGTTCAGCCGTTCAAATCTGGTAGCCCTAGCCTAAGTGGGGTAGAGGCAGGGAGGACAAATGGTAATGCAGGAATGAAGCCAAAGGAAAAATATGCCAAGTGTTATTCAGACATAAATGTTGTTCTTACTTATTTATTGATTTATTTGTTTCAATTTCTATAGCTGCCCCTCTCCCATATGTGACTCTCAGTGGCTCACAAGTAAAAAATAACCAAAAACAAAGCCCAAATAAATAAATAAATAAATCTATGTAAAAAGTTAAAACAGCTAAAACAAATTGAGCCTAAACATAAAACTGATAAGGTTAAAATACAGTTAAGATAAGATAACCTTTATTGTCATTTTTTTTAACCTGTGGGCACAACGGCACACATCAAAAATGAAATTTAGTTGCCTGCTCTCAAAGTGAAACACATACATGACACACACCTAAACATACTATGAACAACATATGTATAGACCCACACCCCTACATATATGTAGCAAATAAATATTAAATACTGTCCATCTTGAATAGATAACGGAAGGAGGAAGCTGGAGAGTTCACAAGGTTAATGCTGTATGGAATGAAACTATGGCTGAATCTGGATGTTCTGCTACGGATACCACAAAGCCGGCTCCCAGAAGGTTGATTATGACAACCAACTTGGAGTAGTGGTTGAGACCCAAGGCTAGAAACCAGGTGACCATGGGTTCTAGTTCCCCTTTAAGCACAAAGCCAGGTGAGTAAGTGGTTTGGGATCAGTCATTCACTCTCAGCCCTAGGAAGGAGGGGCTTGACAGTCTCTCAAAAACACACGCACACACACACACACACACACAGAGAGAGAGAGAGAGAGAGAGAGAGAGAGAGAGAGAGAATTTTACGCTACATACACCTATGGCAGTGGTTCTCAACCTTTTTCAGGTTGAGACCCCACTTGCCCCGCCCATGTGCAGCGTGACCCCGGCGTGCGCGCGCACGCCAGGCCAATCCGCGCATGCGCGGCGGAAAAAAAACCCAAAACAAAATGGCGGACCGCAGTGTCCGGCGACCCCCGCGAAACGGTCATTCGACCCCAAATGGGGTCGCGACCCATAGGTTGAGAACCGCTGACCTATGGCATCTGGACTGCAAAATCCAAATGAACACTAGATGGCAGTAATAAGATGTATAAAACTCTTTATTGCCACTTCATAATCCATATTTTTGCAGGCATGATTTCATGGCACTGCCTACTATAGAAAGATCTTGGCCCAGCTCCCCCTCAGCTATTGACTATGGAAATTTTCCGAACATAAAACCGAGGAGAAATCAAATGATTTGTTGTTTAGCTCTGTTGTACATTATCCAGAGTCTTCTTTGGTAAGATACGTGGCTATATAAATTAGATAAGATAACTAATTAATTAAATACTGTTTGTAAATTAATATATAGGGTGTTTTGTTTTTTTGTTTTTTTAAAATCTGTCTCCAATTTAGAAAGCTGCCACCGGAGAACTAGAAGATTCTAGGACAGCTTTAATAAGAACTGGGAAGAACTGGAAAGAAAAAGAGAGGAAGGAAAGAAAAGGATTAATTACACTGTGATTCAGCTATTACTCTAGCACTGCTTCAAAATCAGTGCAATATCTTCTTGACTGTACAGATAATCCTTAACTTACAACCATTGTTTAGTGTCTGGCCTGAAGTTCCAACAGCACTGAAAAAGTGACTTATGACTGGTTTTCACACTTATCACCATTATAGCATCCCATGGTCACATGACAAAATTTGGGCGGTTGGAAACTGGCATGCATTTACGATGGTTGCAGCATCAGAGGGTCATGTAATCGCTATTTATTACTTTTGCAGCCAGCTTCAGAAAAGCAAAGTCCATGGGGGGAGGGGGGAAGCTAGATTTGTTTAATGACTGCATGATTCACTAAACAACTGCAGTGATTCTCTTAGCAACTGTGGCAACAAGATTGTAAAATGGGGCACATCTCATTCAACTGCCTTGCTTAGCAATATAAATTTTGGGCTGGGTTGTAAATTGAGAACTACCTGTATATGTTTTGAGAAGCTTTACAAAGTCAGAGGTTACCAAGAGAGTTTGTTACTTTGTCACCCATTCCTCTGCCTGTTTTCTGGGCATGCAGCATGCACACGCATACACAAACACCTACACAGCCTACTAGACTAGGATAGAAACAGGAGAGATTTAATAGCAATAGCACTTATACTTATATAGTCTCTCTAAGTGGTTTACAGCCCTCTCTAAGCAGTTTACGGAGTCTGGGACCTCATTTTACTGACCTTGCAAGGATAGAAGGCTGAGTCAACCTTGAGCTGGTGAGAATTGAACTGCCAAACTGCTGACAGCCGGCAGTCAGCAGAAGTAGCCTGCAGTACTGCATTCTAACCACTGCGCCACCAGGGCTCTTAAAGGCTGCCTTGCTTTGCAGAACTTTGAAGTGATGCATTTGGACTTCAGGCATGGCCTGCATCTCTCAATTCGACTACATGCTGCAGTCCCACTAGTCCAGGGGTAGGCAACCTTGGCTCTTTTATGACTCGTGGACTTCAACTCCCAGAATTCCTCAGCCAGAGAATTTCTGAGCCAGAATTCTGGAAGTTGAAGTGCACGTGTCATAAAAGAGCCAAGGTTACCTACCCCTGCACTAGCCTGCCAAAGAGAGAGGTTTTATTTCAACCACCCAATCAGGAAGCTTACCATACATGGGCTGCAAATAGCCAGGTGATTCCCCCAGCAGACAGAAAAAGAAAATGTCAAAATGTTTCTTGCCACCTGCTTAGTAGACCACCTACTATTGTCTCCTTACCCTTGCAAGACTCTTTTTACTTTGTGAAAAGTCGGAACCGTTACTGCCATCCCTGAATGGGGAGTGGGTGGAAGGCACGGGCACGTCATTTCCTTGAGCATTGAATGAAGCTTACTGGCTTTGGGGTTTGGGGTTGGACACTTAGGTGCATCTTACCCCCTTAAGAACCTAGCCCCATCCTTGGGGAAGTTGTCTAATAAAGGAGAACATTTGTAGCACAGGGGTCCTTGGTGCTCCCTGAACCTGGTTGTTTTCATGCAGACGTTTCATTACCCATCGTCAGTGCTTCTGACGATGTTACCTAGTTGTGATATTACATACGTAGCACTGAGGATGGTTGGGTAATGAAATGGCTGCAGAAAAATAACCAGCTCAGCAAGCATCAGGGAAGTTAACTCACTTCACAGTTGAAGTTTGCCCAGAAATCAGCCTGCCTGTGGCTTATTCTTCCCCTTGTGTGAATGAGGTACTGTAGTTATCTTTGTGGGCCTAAAAAAACACCTCACCATTCACTAGAAATCTCCCTTGAATTTACATCTTACGGGATTGATGGCAGTGACAGGGTGACCTGCATCTATCCATAACTCAATAATGCTTTCCCCCTTAAGCCTCGAAAACAAATCCGCTCCCCTTTGCACTAATTGAAGAAAACAGCCAGCGAGTGTCTCATAAACACAGTGTCAGCTCGCATTACGCAAAATTAAAATTCTCAGCTCCAGGAATTCCTAAAGAGGCTGCTTTTTTAATATCGTCCGAATCCGTTTAAGCCTGGGTAATATTGTTTAGGTTGCTATGGGAACCGGCGGCTGCTCTGTTAGCCACCAGTGGATTGAAAACTGGTATATTATTGGGGCCGGATTGACAGACATGATAACTTAGGGAGTCTGTGTGTGTCACCTGTGAGATGGAACAACTGCCATTTTAGGCTCTCCACAGCTAAGACTTTGTGGGCTGTTAAAGCATTGCTTTTCTATGATTACTGGAAGTGACATCACAATCAGGGATCCACACAAGTTTCTATTGGATTATCCAGCAACGGTTGTTCTATGTGCCCCAAATCCTCTGATTTAGTCACAGGTAAATCCCACTGAAGAATTCAGAATCACCTGATTCATAGTTTTCTTTCTGTGACTGCTGCTTATATTATTGCTTGCTGTTGGATTTGGACAAAGGGTGTTAACTGTTCCTGAGGAACTTCCATACAGCTTCTTTTGCCACAGGACAGAAAGAATTTGATTTGATTTCTAAGTTTCTATAATATATTTAGAACAGTGAAGTGAAATAGTGCTATCTTCTGAAAGAAAGAAAGAAAGAAAGAGAAAGAAAGGAAGGAAGAAAGGAAGGAAGAAGGAAAGAAAGAGAAAGAAAGAAAGGTTCTGAAATGGTTAAATCCATAGGAAATCTAATCATATCAATTAAAGCACATAATACACTTTGGGCCAATTATCATAACTCAGCTTTTCCTTCCTCAAAGGATTCTTGCTAAGATAAAATTAAATGGGAAACTACTATCATAATCTCCCAAAAAAAAACCCAACCGGAAAATAAGCCCTAACATGATATTTCAGGACACTTGTAATAGAAGCCCCACCTCCAAAATAAGCCCCAGTTAAAATTGTCAGCCAGACAGAGGCATTTAGTACCGTATTTCCCCCCAAAATAAGATCTAACTGGAAAATAAGCCCTAATGTGTCTTTTGGAGAAAAAATTGATATAAGACCCAGTCTTATTTTCATGGAAACATGAGTTATGTATTAGGGCTGTAGACGTTTTGGATTTAAAAGAAAAAGGATGCTTCAGAATGGAAACAGATCTTTCCAGATCTGTTTGGCAGCTCCTTAAAGCAGCTGTATCTTTTCACCACCAGCATCCAGAGAACAAAAGCAGGATACAGTCAACTCTCCAAGTTGTGCTTGACTTCTGGGGACTTCCTGGATAGATCCACATAATTTTCTTGGCAATGCAACTTGCTGGTACTTCTCCAAGATATTTTTCAACTGCCCAGCCCAGCCAGGGATAGAATGAATAGTTATGAGAGGTAAATTACAATTAACAATGATGACACTAGGAAACTATGAAAGGTTATTGCTGCTGCTGTTGTTATTATTATTTAAATGATTTATATCGCCACTCAAGTTGTACACAGTAGTGCTAGGTGACTTACATAGGCTAAAAACATAACAAGAGAATCAACAACAAAATACACAAAACCTACCACAATGCAGCATAATCAAGACCAACTTACATCAATTCTAAAACCATTCCATGCTCTAAACATTTATATGGAATCTTTTATGAGAAGTGAATTGACTGCTCTGTTTGAAATGCTTCCCAGCTTCCCAGCATTTATATGGTTTTTATCTTGTGTGGATCCCTTTATGTAAAGTAATCTCCCCACCCAATCTGAAATGCTTTCCACATTCCATACATTTATACCATTTTTCTCCTTGGTGGAGCCCTTTATAGGAGGTAATGAAAACACATTGTTAATCTGCTTCCCATGCTGCTCTGAAACAACCACATTTATATACAGAATATTTTCAATGAAAAGCACAGATGCCCTTACAACTTAGTTTGCACTTTCCTTGTCCACAGCTTGGTGCAGAAATGACAGAACAACATGACAGACACAGGACATCACTGACACTGGTGACGTTGTGGTCAGAAAATAGTACAAGAAAATAAAGAAACAAAGTTGCTTTCATGGAAGACTTAATTGGAATTCACTGGATTTTAAAAGAATTATTTTATCCTGAGCTTAAGTTTCATGCTAATGAATATAGATTCCCAAATATTGATTTGTGGAAAGATCTAATACTTTTGCCAATATTAAGCATTTTCATATATTTCTCACATTAGCATAATCCATTTCTCCATAGATAAATTGACCATGATTTACACAATGAGCTTTCTAAATTGGCAGGAAATTAACCATAGGAGCTGGATTTGCAGAGCAATCTAGACTGAAACATAGTTTAGTTGGTTTATAACAGTTTAGTTTAACTGTCTATCATACTTTTTATCATGAGAATAAGAAAGTCAAATTCATTTGAACATTCAGATTCGAAGATATAGTGTGTTAAATAAGAAGGTGGCTTTTGGGGAGCTTAAATTTTGTGTGAAAAATCATCATGGCATATGAAGCTGGTCAATTGCAGCTTATTGAATAACCTTTTGACCTACTGTGCTCACTTTAAGACATAGCAGAAGAAGCCATTTCCTCATCTGTGTTGATATACAATTCACCCTCCACCTGTGGAATGAGGGAGGGGAGAATCCTGGTCTCTGGATGTGAATGGGCCATGATGTTCTGGGCAGCAATATTATTTTAAATATCCAGTTTATGATTCACTCTACATGAGGGATGCCTTTCCTTTAAATAATTAAGGAGTCTAACACTAGAGAAGAGGGTAGCCAATATCTTCCTCAACAGATGTTTGTCCCTCTTCTCCCTCACTGCTTATGGTGGTGTCTACAAAGAACAGCATAATACCTTCATCCAGTTAAGTGCTGGACTACTATTTTAACAGTCCGAATTTTTTTGTGTATCAGAAAAGCAGATTTGATGACTGCTTTCCCCTTCCACAAAAAAAATCAACCGTGCAAGCTTTGTTTTAGGCTCTTGGGCTCTCCCTTCCTTTTTCTTTCAATTCATCTGTGCTGGCCCTCACAAACTCTTATAGTAGCTGGCCCAGTCAGGAGAACAGGCCCCTTTCCTCGTACCCAAATAGGAAAAACTTTCTCAAGTGCCTGGGAGGAGCAAGTCATTCCTGTGGAGTCCTTTGCCTTGTTGCAACAGCACGGGGGAGCCCACGTCTGAGCCTGGGAAGGATAATTTAGAGAATATAAAATTGGCTGGTGGGATTAAAAGGTGTTAATGAAGCTGGACCTGAGGCCACCTCAAAGGCTGTTGAGTCTCTGCTTCATGAAGCCGCCTTGTTTAGTTAGGGTTTAGTCAAAATGAAGCAGTCCTGGCTTAAGAGAGGGTTTGTTTACTTAGCGCTGAGCTCCAAAAGCCGCCCTCAGCTGCCTGAAATATTGAAGTGGAAGGTTTAAAGCTGCTTTCCAGATTGCTGGCCAGGCCAGGAGCAAGGAATGAAGGGACCCTGGAAGTACAACAATAAAGCCTTTTCATTTCCAAGAGTCTTCCTAACAATGGCAGTATGAGGAGTAGGATTTCAAATGGAAAATCTCCACCCCCAGCCCTCGAACTTGTCTTGTTAATGTCACAGTGAAGTAACACAGATGAAGCCCCATAACAACATTTCCCAACCAGTTTTCCTCAGATCTGTTAGGGGGCTCAATCCCAGCATTCCAGCTGTTATAGCCAATGGCTGTGCTGGCTGGATATTCTAAATATTATCAGCCTGACACATCAGCAAGGTACCTGGTTAAAACAATTGTTTTGGCTAGCGATGAAGTTAACTAACTTTTGTTTTGGTACAGGACAAACTAGCCTTCACTGCATCATACAGTGTTTTTGATGGATTGTAGTGATAACCGAACTAACATTCTGGGGCAGAATTAGAATTAAATGTTGGTTATTTCAGGAAGATATTTTAGGAAGTCATAGTTATCCTAGTATTTTTCTTCTAGAAACTCAGTTACAACACTGTCTTTTTTCTGTCTCTGCCAGAAGATAGACATTGGAAGGTAAAATAACCTTTTATTGAATAATAAGAGTTTGTTAAAGAAAGCAGGTTAGATTTTAAAGCTACAGGACCTGGGATAGCTCCTGTGAGGATGAAGAGTTGATCCAATTATAATAGTGGCTATGCACTTTGGCATGTGTTCAAAACACCAGGGGATGAATATTCTGCCTCTCAAGGTTTTTCCCCATTAAACTTTCTTTGCAACCCCCCCATCCCCACCTGTTGATATCTCCTCCTTGTGATGGGTGGTATCGGGCAACAAAATAACTGGGATTTGGAAAACTGAGATTGCATGTAGCAGTAGAACTCTTAAAGAAATATGATTGAGTCCCTTGTATTCCCTTAGACAAAATATCATGAACATTTCCTTTGAATTTCATAACAGTTCTATCCAATGTCTGTGTTGATCTGACTCTATCTTGGATATTTTAAGAAGGATTCAGTTCAGTTAGAATTCAGAAATAATTATACCTATAGAAAATAAGCCTTATGAAGAGAGATTGAAGGAAAGTTTAGCCTTAAAAAGAGAAAATTGGCAGAATGTCATACAGAAAAAAGATCAAAACATTTCCCTCATTTCCTAAATCAAGGTATAAAATAAATTAAAGTTGCAGGAAGGTAGCTTTTGATTTAATGATTTAATGATAGGAAAAACAATAGGAGCATCTTGGCAGTGGAACCCATTATCAAGAAAGATGGTGGGTTTCCCTTCAATAGATGAATTTCAAAAAAGATTAGATAGCCATCTAGCAAGGATGATTTATTTATTTATTTAAACTTCTGCTTTAAGCAGTAGATTGGATTGGACCCTCTAAATGACCATGTTTAATTACATGATTCTATATAAGCTATCTAGAAGACTACGGGAGATGAAGTCCAATAACTGTGCTGGGCCACCAAATTGGGAAAGACTATTTGCCAATACTCTTTATAATTGAAATATCTCTATTCCATTTCCCATTGGTTTTGTTATACATCATTTTGAATCTTCATGAGCATAAGAATTATTAAAAGAATGTAAAATATATTGAATAAATAAAAATGAAAGTAAACTTCCCTCACCTTGGACTCAACTCCTGGCTAATGGAACAGAAACAGGTTGCTATTGTGTTTCTATTTTTTTTTTTAAATTCATTTTAGCCTACATTCATGGGATTTCCTGAATATCATACATCCAAGTACTAAACAAGTGTAACATTGCTTATCTATCTATCTATCTATCTATCTATCTATCTATCTATCTATCTATCTATCTATCTATCTATCTATCTATCTATCTATCTATCTATCTATCCATTTATTTGATTGATTGATTGATTGATTGATTGATTGATTTCTATAGCCACCCATCTTAGTAAATGACTCTGGACAGCTTACAATTCAAAACATATATTACAGTTAAAATAAAAAAAACATTTTAAAACAATAAAAACAATAAAAAAATTAAACCCAGTAGAGAACAATAAAACATTTCATTCAAAGTACACACGAAAGCAAAATATCTGGCCCTTTAACGATACAGTCAGGAGGTGGGGCCCCTGGCGCAAGTGGTGCCCCAGGCTCAGGAGCATAGCATTTTTTGTTTCAAAATCAACCAAGGCGGACAAGGTGTTGCCACTGGGTAAAGAAAATATGGCACTGTTATTAAAGTTGTAAATTGCTGTTCTGCCAAAAGATTAACAGGCAAACCTCCCATCCATATTATGTCTACTTCCATTCCCCTGCCTCCCAAATGATATCTCCTTTCTATGGCCTTTGTGAATCCCAAGAATTGCCTAAATCCCAACTTCATTTTGTGGCAGATTATTTTCACTATCCTTGAGTAGCCAGATCTGGTTATCAGTTGTCATACATTAGTATTTCTCTCAAATGAATCCAACTTGGCTGAATAAGAAACCATTACGGCAGACCACATGTAACTCCAAAATAAATGGGTAAATCTGATGTATGATAATTCACATTTATTGAGGCAAATTTAGAAAGAATTACTGGATTGAGCTAGAAATGCAAAGAAAGGCAGGGGACCAGGTGACTTGTGTACATACTCAACTTGCTGTTTATGTGCTTGGTATAGATAAGCTGGTTTGAAGTCCCTGAATTTCCTTCTTGTGGTTTTCTTTCAAACAGCTTGGACTGAACAACCCTTCAGTGAAAGAACATATTCAAAAATGGGTTTGAATTCTAACTTTCTATTATAGAATCTTCTCTGAAGTTTCAAGATTTCTCCAGTCCTCTCTTCTTATAATTTTATAATCTTTAAGCTAAGTTTTATTATAGAATTGTCCTCTCTAATTGTCCTCCCCCAAATTTAATAGGCCATTTTGTGATAAATCTGAGCCCCTGGGTAACATATTTCTGGGCTGACGCCTTCTACCTCTTTCTTCCAGTCCCCTTGTCCATGTTTCAATTGTCTTCTCTAGCCATTTATTCCCAGCCTGGTGCTGTTAGTTATGATGTAGGTGTTCCGTGAGTTGCACTCTAATAAATCTGGATAGCAACAGATTGAGAAATGCTACTTTAGACTATGTTGTGTGATTTTAGCCCCACTGACAATGGTCAAAATTATCAGATAAGAAACTCTTGGGGGGAAAAAAGAGATGAGCTTGAGAACAAATCCTACTGGATCAGTCCAGATTAGATATCCATGAGAAACCAACAGTTCACTAAGATTGTTGATCTCTGCACTCTATACCCAAATGCAAGCCTTATGGCTAGTACAGTAGTACCTTGGTACTTATTAATTCATTCCAGGAGGCACAACAAGTACGAAAAATGATGAGTACCAAACAAATTTTTTCTATAAGGAATAATGTAAATAAATTTAATGCACAAAAATACACCAAACGGCCACAGAAGCTACGATAAGACTGCAAGGGAATGACTAATGCATGACCCTTTGTTTTGGCTGGAAAGGGTATCTCTATCTCTGCCTAAGAGGAATCTGTGGTCCCCTAGATGTTGTTCCCTTTCAGTCCCATCAAGTTTATACAACTACAAAAGCAGTTGTTACACTACTTTTTTTTATTTCCAAAGCAGTTTTACCTAATTTCTGAACATCTATCTATCCTTCACATCTTGTTTGGATAGTTTGTGAGTCTGAACATGATACAGTATCATCTTCAAGACTTGACTTAGAGACTTAGAGGTACTTGGAGGTATGGAACCCTCTTCATTACATACATATGAGGAATTGTGTATGTGTGTGTGTGTGTGTGACCCTATGGGCCAAAGACAGCCTAAAGAAAACTGTCATGTCAGAATTTGTTAACACCAGAGAAACAATTAAAGTCCTTAGGTATGTTCAAAGATTGGGTGTCAAACAAGGAAGCATTTGGAAGAAAATTGCCACCAATTTTAGCATTTAATGCAATTTATTCAATAAATTGTCTATGAGCCTTTCTTTTGTCACCCCCCCTCCCAAATAACATATTTTAAATACTTGGGAGTGCTACTGTTGGGTTTTCAAGTTTTTGGAGAGCAAAGTTCTTCTGCTGGAACCATCTGCCTTTCTCCAAAGAAACTGGGTAAATTGAGGAAAGATTCTTTGACTCTTAGAAGTTTATAATAATTGCATTGTTCCATTTTTAACAGTTAAAGATTTCCAGTGAACACTAATTCACTATCACCCTCTAGCCACCACTAGGCATCTCAGATATCGGGTATGAGAAAAGTCAGAACCTCCAAGGCAGGAAATTTCTTCCTTCAGACAAATCTCAGTCCAGTGTTACTGAAACTCTAACAAAAGTAAGACAGAGCTTGCAAATGCCATAAGTGAGCATTTGAGTCCATCATCTCAGCGATAAAATAGGCACTTCAAAGGGGGGAAAAAACTACCTCCCCACTCCCTCATGTACACAAACTGCAGGTCTTGTGTTCCCAAAGCTGCTAAGATTCATAAATATTAAAGCACCGTGAGCTCGGTGCTGGAGAAAGATTTAATACAGTCCTGCCCCTCAAGGGGTTAACCCCCCCTCCCCCCCCGCTGCGTGGATATTATTGCTGGTGCGGTGGCATGGAGCCACTGCTGTATAATCTGATGAACTCTTTTATTAAATTTCACAGGCCTGTCTTCTTTATTAAAATCTCCCAGAATGCATAGAGTTTCTGTCATATCAAACACAGAAAATGTGTGTGCGTGTATGTGTGTATGAGAGGAGAGGAGTGTGGGCATTCCTGCCCCCACACACTCACTTTTGGAATATTGCCAGAAACGTGATCTGTGTCAAAAAAGAAAAAAAAAGTTGGGCAGAGTGGAGCAGTCAACCAACAGGCAAAATTTTGAGGAGGAGGGTCCTCCGAATCTGAGTAATATTTTTCCAGGGTTGTAGTGTGTTTTCTTTAAAAAAAAAAAAAAAAAGGAGGTTATACTCTTAACATACCAGACAACTTCCTCCCTCCTTACATTTCACAATTTATCCTGCTTGGCATTCCAAAAATCTGGCTGCTGAATATGTTCTGTCCCAAATGGTGTGAACAGAGTAAATTATTTTCCAGCTAAGGAGAGAGATGCTGTTGACCACTACAGCCTTCAACAGCTTGGGTTGTGGAGAATCACACCAACCTTGGATATTGGGTTGTGGATTTTGTGGCTCTTGAGAGATTTCCAGCCATTCCAGCCAGGATGGCAAATGGTAAGGGAAGATTTGTTGAACCTCCAATTCTGCATCCCTTTTGATGGGAAAATTCAGAAAGAGGCTGTATTGCTCCCAACTGAGACCCTCTTTTTAAAAAATGGCCCTGGAAAAATGGCACTTTCTTAGGCTGATTAACAGTTCAAAACATTTACAGGTAGTTCTTGACTTAACAACAGTTCGTTTAGTGACCTTTTGAAGTTCCAGCAGCACTGAAAAGAGTGACTTAGGATCATTTTTCACACTTAACAATTGTTGCAGCCTCCCGGTGGTTGTGTGATCAAAATTCAGACGCTTGGCAACTGACTCATATTTATGACTGCTGCAATGTTACTAACTTAACAACTGTAGTGGTTCACTTAACAAATGTGGCAAGAAAGGTCGTAAAATGGGAAAACTCACTTAACAAATTTCTCCCTTAGCAACATACAATTGCTCAATTGTGGTTGTAAGTCGAGGACTACCGGTACTGATGTTTTCTTATGAAAGCTAACCCTGGCAAAATATTTTAAAGGACCCAAGAAGCAGGGTGGAATATAATCTTCACATCAAGGAATCCCCAGAAAGTGACAATTTGGTAATCCTATCCCCAATTTGGCAATGCCTTATTTTTTCTGATGTGGGTCAATTGGAGATTTCTTTGGTCTGAATACCTGGCCAGGAAGGGTTACGCTGACTGAGATTTCTGAAAGTCAGTAGTACCATGGGAAAGAATGTTTTAGAAAAAAAAAAAACTGTACAATGACCATTGTTGGAAGATCTGAAAGAGCAGGTTAGGGACATATATTATCATGGAGAAAATCTATCTAGACGTGCACTAAAAGTTGACATTGACTTGATGGCACATAATCAATTAATCAATAATGGAAATCTAATGAAAGAAGCAAATACGATTCTTAAACCCAGAACACACCTTTAATTCTAACCTATTCACTTTGAAAAAAACAACCCCCCCCAAACAAAAACTGTACATATCTGTTTTCAGCATATACTCTTCTATCCTTTTCAAATGAACAGCTGGAGATGTAACTCTTTCCATTGCAGCCTCCCCCCCCAAACCTTCATCTGCAAAAGTAAATTTAATGCATGTAATGAATGCATGAGTCAAAACTAGGCTCCCTCTTTGCCTCCAGCAGCCTCCAAAATGCACGTGTCTCTTGTTCCTACATAGGCTCCGTTTAAGAGATCGTCTGAATTAAGAGATCACATACAGAAGAAGAATTCTGTTAAAGCAGACCAGAGATCTCTTTTTCCACTGCATTTTCAACTGGCCAAGCAGACAATCCAGAAAGGAAATAAACAGCATGCGGCCAGGTCTGTTCTACGGCAGCTAGAATTTAAGGCCTTACTATCTAGTTTAATGAAGAGAAGGATGAGGGGGGACATGACAGCCATGTTCCAATGTCTCAGGGGCTGCCACAAAGAAGAGGGAGTCAAGCTACTCTCCAAGGCGCCTGAAGGCAGGACAAGAAGCAATGGATGGAAACTAATCAAGGAGAGAAGCAACTGAGAACTAAGGAGAAACTTCCTGACAGAACAATTAACCAGTGGAACAACCTGCCTCCAGAAGCGGTGAGTGCTCCGACACTGGAAGTTTTTAAGAAGAGACTGGACAGCCATTTGTCCGAAATGATATAGGGTTTCCTGCCTGAGCAGAGGGTTGGACTAGAAGACCTCCAAGGTCCCTTCCAACTTTATTATTATTATTATTATTATTATTATTATTATTATGGATCATCGCACAGACTGGATTTGGCATTTTGTCTACCTATCAAGTCCTTACCCAGGACCTGGGATAGGCAGATGTGGATGTTTGATGGTATTACAGATATCGTCGCAGGATGGAAGCGGTTCCTAGTAAGGCCACCTTTTCCAATTGACGACTTCTTCTTCTTCTTCTTCTTCTTCTTCTTCTTCTTCTTCTTCTTCTTCTTCTTCTTCTTCTTCTTCTTCTTCTTCTTCTTCTTCTTCTTCTTCTTCTTCTTCTTATTATTATTATTATTATTATTATTATTATTATTATTATTATTATTATTATTATTATTATTATTATTATCTAGAGTGCTTAGGTTCGTGCAGCAATTTGGATTTGATTCGTAAAAAGGTCTTCCTAGCCTAGTATCTCTCTAGAATATAGGTGGTCCTCAAATTATGACCACAGTTGGGACCAGAATTTTTGGTGAGTCACAACCAATTTTATGTCCTTTTTTTGCTACAGTTAAATGAATCACTGTGGTTGTTAAGTGAATCAGGCGGTCGCTAAGTGAATCCAGCTCTCCCCCCCCCCCATTGACTTTGTTGTTAGAATCCTGCTGGGAAAATTGCGAATGGTTACCACCCCAATCCTGGGGACACTGCAATCATTGTAAATACACACCACTTGCCAAGCACACAATTTTGATGGCTTGACTATGACAGTCATAAGTATGAGAACCAGTTGTAAGTCAATTTTTTTTTTGCAATGCCATTGTAATTTCAAACGGTTGTTAAGTGAACGGTTTTGAGTGGAGGGCTACCTTTGACTTAAAGCACTTTTGCCTTTTCATGCCTCTGGGTGCCCTCTGGAATTACCATGGAAATCCAGAGATTGGTTCAACTGCTTTGGGGGGGTTACAGACAGGTGCGAGGTTTGCACTCCCCGCTGGTATGAAGCCCCCTTTAGAGACCAAATTGCTGCACAGTAGGCATAATAAGTAACTATTAGGAATGGGGAAATAATTTCACTCGCTGTGCCCCTATTGATGTTTTCCTGAATTTTCTGACACAGTTCACAAATCAATGCATGTAAAAATGTTGGGCTCAAGAAATCATGGTGCAACGAGGTTCAAATGATTACAGGTTTTTTTTTTACACTAACGGGCTCTCTCTACAAGAGTCTGAACTACTGATGGTTCAGGCAAATTGATGGTAGATAATAGTCAAGGGAATTCAAGGTGGACTGGACTTCGGTCTCTTGTGGGCACAAAGGAACTCAAGGCTGATGATGTTTTTGACCCCCTCCCTCAGGCTCAGCCTGGTCATCTCCCACAAAAATGCTAGATTATGGAAAAATGTGTACCAAACCAAATGATATTTCAGAAATTGTTGGGGAAAATGCAGCTATTAGGAAATATTCTTATAAATGTGCATATATCACAATATGCATATGATGCGAAAATGGGATAGAACAAATTAAAGCAAAAAAAAAATTGCAAATCTGAGGGAAAAAAATCCCTGACATTGTTACTGTTTCCCACAGGCATTAATAGACTTCGTTATAGATTCCTTCGGTCTTCTAAGATGTCCAAGCTGGTGGCCATCACTTTATCTTAATATATTTTGGAGGCTTTGAACTCTATCCTATGTAATGAAACTGTGCTTCATGATATCTGACTGAATTAATGACCACATGGTTGCAATTCAAAACTCCTAGTATGCACAGAATGATTGTCTGAAAATAATTTATTTTCTCCACTTCTGTTTTCTTTCTCTTATTTTCTTAGTGCAAATAAGCTACAGGTCCCTCAAACACCCTACTGTTTAGGTAGAGGTGCCTTCTACCAGTGGATTTGATCTTATGAGTTAAATATCAAAGTTAGAGGGGGGTGGGATTTTGATATTTTGCAATAATTTTCTTTTAATAAAGTTTCTTTGTTGTACAGTACTTTTATAAAATTAAATACTTGCCTCATGAATACTAAAATATATGGCTCTGGATGCCACCAGCAAAGGTTAAAATGCTTTCTTTTACCCCTTTTGAAATGTGCAAATTATTGAACAATAATTATGCAATTATTATTTTGCAACAGTCATACCCAAGAGAGTTTCAGCATATAGGAAGACCTGCACCAAAGTCCCTTTTCCTTGGCTTGGAAGACCTGTCTATTTACAAGGCAGCCTTCATTTCTATGTGAATAATTGGTGATGGTGGCCTTGCAGTAGCTGACACAACTGCATGATTGAGATTTGGGGGGGGGGCTCCTTTCAATCAGGTGATGGCTTCATTTCAAGCAGAGGTTTAGTTCTGAAATTGTTTTGGTGGATGTTCTACACCAGATCCTGCATAGCCTCAATACAGGTAGTCCTGGTTGAGTGACACAATTGGGACCAGCAGCTCAGTTGTTAAGTGAAGTGGTTGCTAAATGAAACCATGACTGTGTTTGTGAACATATTTCAGCCTTCATTTCTTATGTAGACCTGTGAAGGTTCTAAATGTGAGGATTAGTCACAAAGTTACTTTTTCAACATTGTTGTAACTACAACTGGTTGTTAAATGAGGCAGTCATTAAACAAGGGTTATCTGTACAGCCCTGATAATTTTCCTGGATCTCTCCATAGCTTTTGATAATCTTGACATTCTAGATTGCCTGGATTAGCCAGGCCTTGGGCCTACTTTTGATAGGCCTGGGCCTTCGGAAAATTCCAAACGGTGAGATTCAGCCAGTTCACACCACTTCGGCTTAACCGGTAGCTATTTTTTTGTTGCCCAGGCCCAGAATGGACTTCCAGAAGCGGCATCCACACAAAAAACTGGTTGTTCACATATTTGAATCCCACCACTGATTCCAAGGATCATGCTGCAGGACTATACTTAGATACTTAGAATGTTAAGTTATGGTGCTTCTCAAAATACATCTTATATCTTGTGGTGTTCAACATTTTCATGAAATTACTGGTGAGAGTGATCCAGAGTTTTGAAGTGAGGTATGCAGTTTGAAGCACACAAGTGCAAATAAACAGGCACCACTTTGGTGGGAAGGTAACAGAATTCTGTGCACTTCAGCTTATAGTCATGCTGACCACATGATCATGGCGGTGTCTTCAGACAACCTTGGATCCCTTGGCTAGGAAATGGAGATGAGCACTACCCCCTAGAGCCGGACACAACTGGACAGGGGAAACCTTTACCTTTATCTTTTGTGTTGATGATGCTCCACTCTACTGCTTCTTATCGTTCAATTTCAAATAAGTAATCAATATTCTTGAACAGACGTGAATTTATTGAGGCCTGGTATTCCACCAAAGGAGCAATTAACAAGCATATTGATCTAGATCAGGGGTGTCAAACTCGCAACATCACATGACATTTGTGACATCATGACTTTTTTGCCATTGCTGGCAATGGGGTGGGCGTGGTTTCACTATGATGCAGCCAATCCGCGGGCTGGCAGTTTGACACCCCTGATCTAGATCCAGTATACGAATATGCAAGAAACCAGATCATTTGAAGTGCCAATCAACAAGAAAGCCAATCAGCTGCTCAGAATTCAAGTATAGCTCCAAACAAACAACCAATCGCATGACCAACTGACCACACTGGCACACCAGACGTTTATAAGCTAAGGAGAACAGGACAAGAAAATCCTGCTGCTGCTGATGTTACCTAGTTTGGTAATGAAACGTTCAGAAATTATATTGAAACAAGCTTGGAGAACAAACCACAGCCAAAATTCTTGAACACTCCCTAAATTCAATAATGAAAGGAAGAATAAGGAGAAATTAAATCCAGACAAAACTGAGGTGCAGTCGAAACATACAAAATCAGATGAGGTGCTCAGATTCAGCCTGTTTTGAAACAAGTTGTACTTCATCCGAAAAAAGCACACAGTATTTGCAATCTTGCTCTCACTAAATTCTTAGATTGCAGCTGGAGCAAGGAGTGCCTTCATACCATCACTTTGAGTGTGCCAGCTGCATCTCTGTCTGAGCCAATTAGTTTTGGTGATAATTAGCTTCCATATGGATTATTTCCCAGCTTGGTTGCAATGTGGGTCTCCTCTAGAAAAAGTATTCAGAAGTTGCTCTTGGAGTAAAATGTGGCAATTAGGTTGCTACCTGGTGCAAGATATTGGAATCATACGATGCCTGAACTGGAAGACCTGTGTGATTGCCAGCTGCTTCCTGGCTACAGTTTAACACTTCAACTATCGGAAGTAATCTTTAAAGCCCCCGATGGCTGAAGGCCTAACTATAGGGAACCATCTCTTTCCTCATGAATCTGAGCAGTTGCTGAGTGTGCCAAATACTTTTGCTATCAGGTGTTTCCATTTCTAGCTGGTCAGGTGAGGATCCTCTCTTTACAGCTCCCAAGACTTTAGAATGAATTTCCTTGGGAGTTGCATTGGGCTCCCACTCTTCTGGTGTTTCGGAAATCTGCAAAGATACCGTATGTCTTTTCAAAGGCTTTTAACCAATAAACATGCTTAGTGTGTATTTTGTAGTTAGTTTTAGCATCTTTCCAACTTGCTATATTCTATTTTTATTCTAAACTTTTGAAAACCACCTTGACTGCTTGTTTGGAAAAAGATGATATATTTATTCTGTTGACTCTGAAAAGAATGCAAACGACCAGTTGTCAGCAAGGAGTATAAATCTTTCCATTCCCCACCATCCAGTTAGAGCCGAAGAAGCTTCTCGGATGAGAAGCGAAACGTCTTCAAAGAAAAACAAGAAAGTCCAGTTGCCTCCTGACAAAGCACCTTTGGGACGTTGACCCTTATCTACTATATATATATATATAAACACTACAAAGAAATGAAAGTGTGGGCAATTGATGTGACAATACCAGGAGATGGTAGAATAGAAAACAAAGAATTAGAGAAGATAACAAAGTATCAAAATCTGAAAAATCAAAGTTGAAAGGTTATGGCATAAACTGGCTGCGGTGGTCCCAATGGTTAGTCGCATACTGGGTACTGGACCAAAAAGCCTTGGTTGGCCCTTGGAAACTCTGTGCATTGACAAGATGTCCATCTGCCAATTACAAAGATCAGATTACTTGGATCTGTACACATATAGGTAATTCTCGACGTACAACAGTTCATTTAGTGGCTGTTCAAACTTACAACGGCACTGAAAAAAGGGACTTAATGATGATTTTTCACATTTATGACCGTTCCAGCATCCCTATGGTCATGTGATTTACATTCGGATGCTTCACAACTGGTTCATGTTTATGACGGTTACAGTGTCCCGGGATCATGTGATCATCCTTTGTGGCCTTCTGATAAGCAAAGTCAATGAGGAAGCGAGATTCACTTAACAACTATGTTACTAATTTAACTTCAGTGATTCACTTAGCAAATGTGGCAAGAAAAGTCATAAAATGGGGCCAAAGCTCAATTAACAAATTTCCCACTTAGCAACATAAATTCTGGGCTCAGCTGTGGTCATAAGTCAAGGACTATCTGTATTACCCCAATACATTACAACATCCTAGGTTCTTGGGAAGAACCTGGCATTTGCTAAAATTCTTACTACACAATTCTCTCTTTCTCTCTTATCTCCACCCACCCACGTTCCCACACCCAACATATACATGTATAACATTTGCAGGTAATACCTGGAGAAGTGTCAAAAAAAAATTAAGAAGGTACCATGTTTCCCTGAAAATAAGACTGGGTCTTATATTAATTTTTGCTCAAAAAGACACATTAGGGCGTATTTTCTGGTTAGGTCTTATTTTCAGGGAAATACGGTACTAAATGCATCCATCTGGCTGACGATTTTAACTGGGGCTTATTTTGGGAATGGGGCTTATATTACGAGTATCCTGAAAAATCATGCTAGGGCTTATTTTCCAGTTGGGTCTTATTTTGGTGGGAACACGGTACCTATGACTGAGCAATGGAAATCCTGTCTCTTTTTTTTATTATGTTGTGTATAAAAATAATGTGAATGAGTCTAGGCTGACCATTAGAGATGGATGGGAGCAGTCATGGCTGACTGCAGCGCCTTTCCTTGCTGCCTAAGACCAAGTGAATGATTGTCCTTCTTCTGGAGGAGCTAGCCAACAAAGCAATGTTCTCTCCCAGCATATGGCCTCCAGCCAAGAGAAAGATTGTCATCCTCCTGCTGATGTCCAGCGAGCTACAGGCGGCCAATTTGAGGTCACGAGTCAAGGACAGAGGGAGGTTATGCCACTCTCTCTTCAACCACAGGGCCCAGATTTGAACTTTTGGTGTGGATCCTGGGCAGGATAGTGTAGTTAGCATGAGAAAATTGACATATTGTTTGGCAACAGAAACCCCAGAATATCTTCTTGTGTAAGGATCATTTGAAAATAGATCCACTTAAAGCAGAATATTCAGTAAAATTCAGTAATGTTTGAAGCACAAATATTTGGTTGTGGCCCTCTGTAAAAGTTTTCAAAACCCTAACAAATATAGAAAGTTTTGGGAGAATGTCAAAGGATATTTACAACTAAATTACAGTGCCTTTAGAAACTGGGTGTGTTTAATGGGTTCAGGTGTTTAGCGAGGCTGTTCTATTGTTACCGTTTACTTTCTCTGCCCCCTTTCCCCAGTGAAGAAGATTACTGGTTTGTATTTTAGAGACACAGATGAATGGATAGGAACATACTAAACTTATTTGTCTGTTTCACACATTTCCACCAATCCTATCCAAGACAAATCTGTCAATGAATTTAGATCAAACTCCGAGGCTATTAGGATTTTTCATAGAACAAGCTAGAAACTGGGTAGCTCTGAGTACCACTGGAGTTTGATCTAAATTCCAGTCCAATTTCATTACATGTTCAGAAGTATGTCTAAAAAGATAAAGGGAGTGATGTGAATACTTGACATATTACAATAATCGACCTTCGGAGAAACAATGATGATGACTCCCAGGTACCAAGCAACTCTTCCTCTTTTCTACAAGGCAATCAAAAACAAGCCAATTTGTTTTAAAATAAACTTTTTTTAAATTTTACAGACGGTGCTTTAAAACCCCATTTCGTTTCAGTCCTTATTGTCCCACTGATTTCCCTTTTTAGTCAGTGAGAGGGGAAAAATTGATCTCACCAATTCTCCGGGGTGATTTGCTACCTATTTTCCTTAACCAAAATACACACATTGCAAGCTCTCGGCTATGGGAGTCATCCAAGCTAGCCTAGAATATCTTCCAAGTTATGAACATTTCTGTTTTAGCTAATCAATTCCTATTGATTTCTTAGCTGTGTCGTGCCAAGCTGCGGTGGGCTATATTAATATTCTCGGCATGAGGAAAGGCTCCTTTCCCTTAGTAGCTAGGGGTGATATTACTGATCCAGATAGTATTCAAACTCAATATCCTGTTTCTCCTTTTCTCATTTCCTGTTTGCAGTCTTGAATGCCATCCGTTGTCAGAGAGAGGACAGTGAGAGAGGGGAAGATTAGACGAAGAAAGGGGTGGCGAGACTCTGGCTTCTTCTTTTCTATATTACAGATTTAATAATGACAAAAGAACATCATTAAACATTCATTAGAATTATTTAATTAAATTTTGCTTTGGAGGGGGAGTCGAGGGGGGAGAAAAGAGATTAGATATGATGCACAAAAAAGAAAGCAATATTGACTTAAAAAAAAAAAAAGAACCAGGGAGGGTTTAGATTAAAGTCTGCACTGTTTTTGGTTTTAATTTCTTATTATTATGATTTTTAAAAAAAAGACTCCAGAAAAGATAGCTGGAGGAAAAGAATGGCTTGCTAAAACAATAGACTGTTTATATGTGTAGGTTAACGTGTGTATATGTGCTTGTGGGTGCACACAAACATATGTCACTGTTTGCTGATGAAATGAGTCAGGTGCAATGGTTGAAAGAACTTGGTTTTAGCAGCAGAAAAGAAGGATACAGCATGGCAGAAAGGCAATATTCCTAAGAGTAATCTTATTGCTTTGCTTCTAGTTTCCTCATCACTGCAAAAGTTCAACTATTTTTCTTTTGGAAAATCCATGTACGAGGTTGGACGAAAAAGATAGAATTAGAGTACACCTCAGAATTTCGGGGGGGGGGGGAATGGCAACAATATCAAGTTACATGACAACAAATACAGCAGAATTTATTTATTTATTTATTTATTTATTACTTAGATTTCTATGCTGCCCTATTTCAAGAACTCAGGGCGGCTCACAACATAAATGCTACATGTAGAAATCTAAATTTAGTGGGACTTAGCTCTGTACAGATGAAGAAGGTTACTAGGTTTGTATCTTAGAGACATGAATGAATGATAGGAACATCCTAAAACTAGATTGGATCCTACACCCACTGATGAAAACTCTCTGCCTAAGTGCAATGCTGGTCTTGATGATTTGATAGCCAACATTATCCATTTGCATGTTCACTTCAATTTATTTTTACCATGAACGCTTTAGATTGATTTTACTATCAGCATGAACATTTCTAAAATTCTTTATGTAAAAGCTTCACCCAGTACAGCTACAAACAGTTGAAAAAACAACAGAGTGATTGTTAATCACTGAGAAAGTTTGCCGATAGTAACTGTGCTAATTGCAGTTTTTACTTTACTTTCCCTTTATGGCTTTTACTTTAGCAATTGCATTCTTTGTTTTCTGGGTTTTTTTTTCAGTTATGCATTATTCATACAAGTGAAAGGATTATTAAGTGAAATGAAATACAACAGCGTAAAAGGGATTGTTCTTTGAAACAATAGCGAGCAGATGCTCTTACTGCTCTGATTGGAGGATGTTGAGGTGAGGCGGGATCTCTGGTTTGGAAAAGAGGAGGATAAGCCAGATGGGAGGCCATTTGCAGTTCTTCCGGTGTTTCTGGAACCTTTCTTGCCTATGTTTACTTCTGGGTCATGCTGAGCTTGCTCCTGGGGGGGAAAGCTATCGCAAATCTAGACAGCATACTAAAAAGCAGAGATATCACCCTGCCAACAAAAGTGCACGTATATAAATTCTAACATTTGAAGGAAAACTAACTACCTGTTCTGAACTTTAGTTCAGGTTGTGTCAATTCATATTGAAATTTGCACCGGCAGTATAGGAATTGTATATGGTTGTGATGGAAGCAAAGATAGTTTGTAAAAATAGAGAGAGAGATAACAGGGAATGATTATGCAAAGCATCTGTATGCAAACTAGATTTAGCTATATTTTCTTTCTTTTTCTGCTCTGTGTCTTTCCTTTCTTTGGCTGACTACTTCTTGTTCTTTCTCTGAGCACTTAGAACTTTGATTGCCCCAAAACGGAATAGTGTAATGACAGATAGGTGTGTATGCATGCATGTATGTGTACATGTACAGATCCTTACTTATGATGTGTGGCAACCGCATAGCAACTGTAGCAGACACCCTACCCCCAATGGTTCTTAAAACCAGCTTTTGAAGTCTTGACTGCTGTCCCCCCCCATCATGTGATCAGACTTTAGGCATTCAGCAACCGCCCTGCTTTTACAGTTATTTGCAATGTCCCACAGTCACATGTCCATGTTTTTACTAAAAACCGGGAATTTCTTTAGGTTTTTAACAAAAAAACCCCATTATAAACAATGGATCCATTTAAGGACCAGTGTACCAGAAAAAAGATCATACAATTGGGACAATCAGGTGATCACCCGCTTTACGATTGATATGACCTACAGCCATAATGGGTAGGCTGATTGTAATTTGAGGACTATGTGCATATGGAAATATTATATTGCAAATTCCTGAATGATACAGTAAGCACACTGAACAGTAAGGCTGGAGAAGTGCAAGAACATGAGTAGGAGAGGATGTTTCTCCCAAGGATGAAACCTAACAACCAGATCACCATTTATCTTCTTGCTCATTTCTTGTCAGTTTTAAGTGGTATTTTAACACAATATTTGTGTATCCAGTCTCAACAGATACGACTTTTGCCAAGTGATGGGATATGTCTAGAACCATACAGAGTACAGAAATGTGCATTTTTTAAAAGTTGCAGCATAAATCATTATATGGAGACAACAAAATCCAGAGGATGTTTGGATAACATTTACTAAAGCTAGTTTATGATACATCGCAGCTACTTGATGTATTAGGAGCTAGTATCCTAAATACATAAAAGAGGCATGATGTGGAATAAACAGTAACACTGTTTATTTGTACATTAATTCTTGCCAAAGGTGGGAGGGTAGTAGTGTAGATATTGTTTGCATATGTTATGTTTCTGCTAGTTTCTTTAGTTGTAAAGAATGAAAGTAATAATTAATTACATGTTATTTGGGTTTAAAGGCTCAAACCATTCCCTTATCCTTTGTATTTTCTTTCTATGCAGCACCTGTGACATGATATTTTGCTTTTCTTAGCCACTAGTGAGGGAAGTTCAAATTGGCAAGAAGGCTGACGGAGTTTTGCAAGCCTTGCCCCTTTTGAGTGTGTGCGAGTGTTGCCCACAGGTTCACAACAGTCACAGGAGTGTCAAACTGCTGGCCCGTGGGCCGGACGCGTCACACAGAAGCCGCACCCACCCCATTGCCGGCAATGGCAAAACAGTCCCAATACGTCGCATGATGTCACGTGACGTCGCAAGTTTGACATGCCTGAGCTAGGGTTTGCATTATGATACACCATCCACCATTTTGCTGATTGTGACCCCCCCAAAAAAACCCCTCACCCCTAACCAGCATTAGAACAGGCCATAGGCCAGTATGAATACGCAGAGGGCAGAAATTTTATTTCACAACAGTTACATTCTGTACTCATTTTGGTTGGTGGCTAATCTTATCAATTTGTTTTTAATCTGGATGAGAGAAAGCTTTGGAGCACAATCATAGCTACATTCCAGAAGACCCTCCTCCCCTCTTTCCAGTAGCAACACATATCTGCAAGCCATAGCATGCCACTTTGGCCCCTGGATGAGGGGCAGATGTGGAGCCTGGACTTTGTTCCTCTAGAACAGGGGTAGGCAATCTTGGTTCTTTTATGACTTGTGGAGTTCAGCTCCCAGAATTCCTGAGCCAGCATGGCTCAGCTTGGAAACCTCTTCCTTTCTCCTCAGCATGGCTGGCTCAGGAATTCTGGGAGTTGAAGTCCACGAGTCATAAAAGAGCCCAGGTTGCCTACCCCTGCTCTAGAAAAACCATTGAGAAACTGAGCAAAGCCATTAAATGGCGAGGGCAAAAGTTTGAATCTGTACAGTGATGATAAAAGTGGAAAAGTGACCAATTTCCCCTGTGAATATTGTATTTGAAGACTCCTGTTTGGCACCTCTATTCAGAATACAGGAAAAGATGGAGAGAAAAAGTATCTGCAGGCAAGAGAGATGAATTTGCAAGGTTTTTTTTTTAGAACAACATTGTTTTATCTCTTTTAGGTTATGATGAGCAAACTTGTGAAACCCAATGAATTAGCAGTACCAGAATATACTGAGCAATATCTTGTCAGAACTGATCAGCAGTGCAGGACAATTTTTCTAGGACATCGGAGAGCTCTGAGAGATGGCTGCCTTTGCTTCAGTTTGTACTCATAGCAAGGACTCTTTCTGCAGAGATAATCAGACAGGTTCTCCAAATTAGGGTTTTGAGTTGGGCTTAAAGGATGATTTCATTCTTGATTATTCAAATCATTATTGTATCTTTATTCAAATATTTATTCATTTATTTTAAAACTTTTCATTTAGTTTTCATTGCACTTTTATTTTATATTCTTACTCCCTTGAATGCCTGAGAGGCAGAGGAGGTGAGAACATGATTAATACATAATATTCAAAACCCATTGGATGTTTAAATAGCATCCACCCTATCCATCTTGAGAGTTTGCACCACTTTTATATGATAGTGTTCTCGTCTGGAATTTTGTTGTCCAACTTCTAACACTATATATCCTCTCTTGAAAGAAATCCTGTCTTGAGTGACAGGTTTTCAGGAAAGAAGAGTTAAAGTTCCTCATCTGAAAACTGTACAGACCTGAGCATAGGATCAATGTTAAGTGTAAAGTTGTTTCTTTTATTATCACAATTCCCTGAGAGGGACTTCTGGCAGGTTTTAGGAACTGAGATGCTTTTAAGTATCTACAGCTCCATCTTCAGTTTCTTCAAGTAACTTTCCTAATAGATTTGAATGTTAAGGGATACACACAGAGAGAAAGGCATATATATACACACACATCATCATTCTGAATTTTCTTTTTAGGTAATGAAATCTCCAGCAGTCCAACTCTGAACCCAGAATTGCTTTGAAATTCTGATTGCAACTGAAACAACTGAATAAGAGCAGAAGTAAACATTTTAATCTATCATTATATAAATGATGATGGTGATAATAATAATAATAGATAGATGGATTGATAGATAGATAGATAGACAGACAGACATGATAAATAGCGTTCTTGGAATAGTAGTTTAATTTAGGATAAAAATATTGAAAGAACTAATCTACTTTTTTCCATTTTAGATGTATTGGAATTCTGCTCTTTCTCCTATATCCACTTTCTAAATGACCTTCATCTCCCAAACCAAGTTTTTCTCTCTACAGAAACTGGCTTCTTGACCTGCACACATGAAGAAATCCCACTCTATCCTCCTGATTACATCAGGGCAAATCTGTGGGAGAGGGCGATAGGTCTCATGCTTCACCATTAACACCTTTCCTGCCCCAACCCTATGGACAGGTAAAAGTAATTAAGATAATTTTGAAGCAAGCAGAGAATCTCCCCTCCCATAGGATCATTATGTTCAGTGCTAACAATGGCCTAAATGCATTACTGCCTACCTTGTATTCTGGCAAACAGGCTAATGCAAAGTGACTGCACAGCAAAGAGCACAACAAACAAATACGATTAAAAAGAAGCTTCAACAAGGCAGTGATGGATAGGAGGTGCCACTCATTTTGCCTAAAGCACAACAGTACAATCAGTAGTGCAGTCGGCAGCAGAAAGAAGAAACTGCATTTGAGGCACAGTGGTAGGACTGGGTGGGCGGGAGGAACCTGAGTTTAAGCCCAGTGAACAAAGTGAGTGTCAACTCTGAAAAGCATTCAGAGCAAAAATCTTATCTACTGTATGTGGTTATATCCATGACAATTGCCTTGTATTTCTTCATTGTTCAATGCATATACCTACTCTGAAGTAAAGCCACTGACCTGAATAGGTTTTCTTCAAGGCAACAGATAGGATTGCACTGTTATTGCCTCAGATGCAGAAACAATTAGTTTTCTCTCTTCCTTGCAAATTTGGTGTTAACTTCCCTGTGGTTGCTGGAATGGTGATAAGAGGGACCAAATTTGGCCACCCTGCTAAAGTCTGGTCTGCAAATATTTGGAACTTTCCAGATTATTTCCCAGTTCTCCACTGAACCTAAATTTTAGATAAGATGTAATCTAGCTGCTCGTAGGTGATAATGTGACTAGAAGCCATAAAAACAATACTGTTAAAAATCCCATATATATATATACTCTTCTTCCATTTTCCTCCTACTGACCTGGTGGGGTACATTTAATGAAAGAACCTGAGCAACTCAGGGTTACCCAGAATAATGAATGGTGATCTGAATCCAATCCATTTCCTGTCGGGTTTGCATTTTAACACAGCCAAATAAACAGTTGCGAGCTTATGATAAACTTCTGAGTGAACATTGATAGTGTTCAACTGCATGGAAAACATTGCAGTGTTTAATAAGTCTAACAATACAAGCCTAATATACCATGCCTTCTGAATCTAATCACCCAACAAAGTGTGGTGTAGCAGAGTGTTGTGTTTCTTTTTCTTTTCCAAGTCTTTGCTTAAAAAGTAAAATAAAACCCTGCTGGCATGTAGAAGTTCTGGTTCTTCTCTCATTAAAAGTAGCATTACAAGTTAACAAAGTTTGCCATAAAAGGAATTGCGTTTGCAGCGTGCTGGATTAATCAATTTGGGATCGATATATCAATTAGTCACATCGTCTTTTATGCCACTGAATGATAATTAACTCACAACAGCTTACAGCAGGGTAAAAAGCACAATAAAACCATTACAATCTCAATAAAGTAAAAAAAAACAGATAGAAAAACTACAATAAACAAAACCAATAAAACAAATTAATAAAGCTTAGTTTCAGAAGAGAAGGCACATAATCATTCCCCAAGGCCATTTGGAAGAATTCAGTTTTTACTGTACTGTGTTCTGGAAGACCATCTCCAAGAAGAGCAGACTTAGTATCTGGAGTAAAAAGCAGCATCTTTTGGCGTTAGCCCCCAACATTTCACAAAAATGAAATGTGAGTGTATCCGTTACAATCCTCCCTCAGGGAGTTAGTTGGCTGGGAACCCCCTTTCCCTGGGCTGATTCTTCCTGGAGCCACCTATGGATAAGTTCAATTTTGAAAATTGGGAACCATGGCTAAAAGATCGAGGGGTGTTGGGGCCTTCCCACTTGCCCACCATTTGAATGGGGAATTGTTTGTAAGCCCCTCCTTTCCATAGAATTGCCTCTTGCAGTGGAAAAGGAGACTCAAAGCCCATTAAAGGAAGGGTGAATAGTATTTAGTAAGTCCAAGAAAAGGTTGGCTGGATTCCACACATACACACACCAGCCCAATACATATAAAGAGCCAGTTTGGTTTTATGGGGAAGGTGCTGGCTTCAAAAGGGGTCTCCAGGCTTGGGAACTTATGACTTATGGACTTCAAGTCCCAGCTGGGGAGTTCTGGGAATTGGGGGTCCGCAGGTCTTGAAGTTCCCAAGTTTGGAGATCCCTGGCTTAGGATAAGACTTTGAGTCCTGCCTTAGAAGTTACTGAGTTCTAGGATAAGCTCTGAGATTGAGCGGCGGCAGGGGGGGTGGAGGAAATAGGATCTCCTGCTTGAACAAGGGGTTGGACTAGAAGACCTCCAAGGTCCCTTCCAACTCTTACTGTATTCTGAATATTCTATTTTGAAAGTGGGTACCACAAGCAGCTTGAGTGAGTTCAATGTCAAGTGTAGGAAATAGGTAAACTAAATGTAGCCCTTTGGACAGAAGGCCATCCTTAATTATCAGTTCTATTTCTAGAACCCTGTGTGTCTCTTTCTGAGCCCCAAAGATGTTCTAAGGTTGTTTGCTGATACGCATTATAGATTAAAATTCACTTGTGTTTGTCTGGCAATGGAATCAACTTTCTTTGCTGAACAGAATCATATTCTCCCTGCAGCAGCTGAGAATGGGAGACCACTGGAACAGATTTTAAAGTACTGCCATGGCATAGTGGCAATGGTGACTGCAAGAGGAAGGAGATAAATAGTATTATTCATGTGGAATTCCATTTACTCACTGCTGGATCTCATCTACAATCTGCTTCTAGACAAGGAAGTTATCGGGCTCCTTGAACTGATAAAACTATTTTCTTAGCAAACTCATCCTTATTATCTTCAGACTGATTCTGATTTACTTGGTAATGAAATGTTATGGCTTGATGAAACATTTGGTGGAAATGTTTGAATGTTTTGAAATGTGCGTACAGTATCTTCATGGTGTATTTCTTGGGCATGGACACATTGATCTGAACAAGGGATATACATTTTTAATCATCATCATCATCGTCATCATCTTGCAGAGTTAGATGGGTGGCATATAAATTAAATAAATAAATCATGGCCAAATGACTGCCCCCCCTTAAACATTCAGGAAAACATGAAGGTTGCAGAGAAGTAGCCCACTAAACAAGAATATCAATTTCTACTGCCAGTTCCTTTATCTAATCACAACAATTCAGGTTGTTCTTCATGTCTCAGGAACTTTTGCTATCACACTGTATTCAAGGGGAGGGAAAAAAATCTCCCCCTCCCTCTACCAAGCTTATGATTAATGATGCTAATTAGACATCCTTTTATCCCTCTCTTTGTTCACCCTGTTTGGCAGACTGACAGAGCCCAGAACATTAAAAGGCAAACTTCATAATCAAGGCAAATATATAAATGGCACATTCAGATGGGCCCAGAGTACAATTAAGAAGTCGGCTGTTACTATGAAATGTTCCCCTCCACTCTCATCTTGGCTGAGCCAAGAGACAAACAACGCCTTGCTCTTCCTCGTAAAATGCTTTATTTCCTGCTCTCTCCTTCTGCTAAACAAGATCAGGTCCAGAGGCAGTTTCCTGCAGAAGCAATGGAGTAAGGAAGGGAATGTGCGTGCATATACAGTAATCTGGCTCTCTGTATGGGGATATTTCTTGAGAGGAAATTAGAATACAGTAATCAGATGGGGGGTTTAACTAATGTTATAAGAAGCATGCCATATAGGGGTGACATGATAGCAGCGTTCCAATATCTAAGGCGCTGCCACAAAGAAGTGGGGATCAACCTGTTCTCCAAAACAGGGCAAGAAGTAATGGGTGGAAACTAATGAAGGAGAAAAGCCAGCCTAGAAGTAAGGAGAAATTTCCTGGCAGATGGCACAATTAATCAGTGGAATGACTTGCCTCCAGAAGTTGTGGGTGCTCCAACACTGAAGGTTTTAAAGAAAAGATTGGATAACACATTTGTCTGAAATTGTATAGGGTTTCCTGCCTGAGCAAGGGGCTGGACTGGAAGACCTTCAAGATCCCTTCCAACTCTGTTAGTCTGTTATATTTAGAAGCTAGCAATGTTTCTTGATAGTTAATTAGTATAAATGTATTTTTAAAGTTATTTAAAGAACCCTACTTTTTTTTTGCACTTTTGCAGACTTATACCCAACTACTCATCCATACCTTTTCACATCCACACATTTATTTGGGAGCAGGAAACCCCTCAGCTGGGAAGTATCTCAGTTGAAGTTGGCAACCCAAAACTATTAAGGTGGGGAGGTGGGCCATCCAGCAGGAATGTTTATAATCATTTTCTATTTCCTTTCTAAGGGGAACCACTTTAAATGTGGGATGCCTTCTTTAATGTAGTCTACCCTTTTCTGTTCCTGGTGCTGTTTTGCAGGAAGAAAGATGGTTCTCCCTTGCTATGGTAGAGTCCTTGAAGTATTGGATTCACCTTTTAATTCCCATTGGTCTTTAAAGCTCATTAAGTAAGTCTAGTAAGAGCAAAGAGATAGAGTGCTCCTGGAAGAAGGATGCAATAATTAATATTAAGCTTTAATCATGCCACAATTGTCTGCCCTTTTAACATTAAAAGCTGCTCTGCATTGATCCCAAATTCTTCTTTTGCCTTTCTCAATAAGAAAATTGCATATGGGAAGTTATTTTGTAGGGTGTTGTCCACACTGACTTCCAAAGCTTTGGACCCTTCCTGTTCAATTTGTTAAATCTATCCATATCATAAATGTGCTTGAGTGGATTAAGTGGAGAAAATTAAAAAGCGTTTCAACAATGTTGGGGACTCAAGAGAAAAAAAGGAAGGTTTGTCTTACCCTAATCTTCCTTGTCTCAAATGCCTAACCCAGAAATGGGGGAGGGGGCTATGTATATGGTTCTTTTTAAAAAACACTTGTGGTCTGTATTTTTTTTTCTGGCTTTGCTTTTAGTGTGGGATTAGACAAGTGAAGGCTCCTTCACTTCTTGTTGCAACATTCCTGTTATAAAGATTAAGTTGCTTCCAGCTAGACAGGACAACCTGGTTGATCAAACAGAAGATCATAAGTGGGCATTAAAGTGAAGACAAAGGTGAAGAAGGGATGCTGGTACTCTCTACCTGCAACTGTCACTATACATCAAGTCTTCCTTTGAAAAGGAGAGGCAGCAAAGTTAAGGATTCCTAGATCATCAGAGGCAAAGCTAAGGGTAAAGAAGAGCAACAGAAAATAGGTGGTGCATGGCCTTTGCAAGGAGAAAAGACAGACTGGTAACCCTTGAGGTTTCAAAGCAGGAATAGGCAATGTGCTATATTTATCTCATTAATTTAATTAATATGGATAAAAATAATCAGAATTATAATCCTTTATATCTACCTTTATATCTATATAATTTATCCATGAATGTATTAAAGTCCACCAGATTAAACAGGTATAAACCTTGATCAGCACAGAATTTTTTAAAAAGTTTTTTTTAATCTGCATTTGTATGTGCAATTTTTATTACTTTCCTTTGATTCAATTTAAAAAAGAAAAAAAAAGAATAAGTAGAATTCTCATGGGTAACATGGGAGATTCTTCCGTTTCTCTAAAGATTGTATGTGAATGTGCTATCATGTTTCCAAATCCCCTTAGATCATAATGTTGTTGGTTTGGGTTTGTCTAGTGTGTTGTGAATCTTAGCACTAGTCCAGGGGTAGGCAACCTTGGCTCTTTTATGACTCGTGGACTTCAACTCCCAGAATTCCTGAGCCAGGAATTCTGAGAGTTGAAGTTCATGAGTCATAAAAAAGCCAAGGTCCCCTACCCCTGCACTAGTCTATCAACCATGTTTCCTGATTTAGATTGTGTGCAAATTAGGCTGCAATTCTGAAAACCAAATCTGCCTTAATGTAATACATGAACTCATCTTCATATGCCTTCATCTCTTCAGCAGTGTACAGTCTCCTTCCATTCAACACCTCAATTAAATTGCAAGTGGAGGCATCAGAAAGACTGTCTCTTTTGAGCCTTTTTCAGATCAGGAATCATGGGAAGCTAGGCCTAATTATAAGTATAAGAAAAAAAATCAACATTACTGCTACCCAGTGACAATAGAATACCCCAGAAAAAATTAAAGAATTTTTAAGCATTTTGAGAATAAAGCAGAGATTGAAGTAGAAAGCCTGTTTTGCAGTAGAAAAATTGGTACAATATACACTACTGCATGTACACCCAGAGTGCATAGAATAAATGTAAAGATGCACACTGGGAATAGCAAAGCATCCTATTACAATTTACATGCACAATGAGCATTCGCAATGGCAGTAATTAGTTAGTGTCAGACAAGAGGCTATTGTTTTCATTCAAGTCCAAACTAACAGAGCCAAATTTAATTATTAACTCTAATTGAGCTATTATAGTCTTGGAGTCTCTTTCTGAAACTCCTTTGTTGGAGAAAATTGCCATAATAAATGGATTAACTCTGAAGGTGCTACAAGTTCTATCCAGTGGAAAAGAGGATTTGGACTTATGCAGCTTTTGCACTGGTGTAAAAATGATGCTGGTGATGAAATTATACTATTCTGCAAAAATTTAAAGAACATAAAAAGTTTTATTCCTTTTTTCCTTATAATTAGCTTAGTTCAAGACATAGAATACTGCTTTGTAAATGCTTTAGATCGTTAAATTGCCAAGTTGATTAGACACACAAGGAATTTTGTCTCTGGTACAGAAGCACTCAGTACACATGCAAAACATCATCATTATCATCACCATCCCAATAAAAGGGGAAAAGGGGGGAGTAAAGAAGATAATAAGAAGGATAAATAATAATATTACAGTCACATTACAAGAGTTAATAGACATTAGGCAGTACTGAGAGAATTAGTTGTTCAGCAGAGTGATGGAACAAGGAAAAAAACTGTCCCTGTATCTAGTTGTTTTGACATACAATGCCCTAGAACCTGAGGGAAGGAAACTGAAGCTGTTTATGTCCATGATGTGAGGGATCTGTAGATATCTTAGCCCTCCTGACCCATACAATATACAGGTCTGCTATGGAAGGCAAGCTACGGTAGTTGCAATTATTCTTTCTGCAATCTTAACTATCTGTTGGAGTCTGTACCTGACCTGTTTGGTTGCTATACCAAATCAGACAGTTATAGAAATACAAACAACAGAGAATAGAGTAGAGTAGAGTAGAGTAGGGTAGGGTAGGGTAGAGTACCGGTAATTGATTTGACAAACAAGGAATTTGTCTCCAGTGCAAAAGCTCTCAGTGTACATGCAAAGCAACAAAGCAACAATTCCTGTGTATCAACAGCTATTGGGGGCAATTTGAACTTCCTGAGTTTATGCAGGAAGAACATCCTTTGTTGTGTCTTTTTAATGTTGGTTCTAATTTTGAGCATCCATTTCAAATCTGGAGAGATTATAGATTATAGTTAGGCTAGGATACAAGATTATAGTTCAGAATTATCTGGACCAGCTTCCCTAACTTGATGATGTTAGAAGTAAGTCTTCATCCAAGCCGGGATAAATAAGCAAAATGGTGACTGCTTTGGGAAGAAGGTTACAGTTTATTGAAGAAGCAGAAAGATGGTCCTTGCAAGGAGCAGAGAGGAAAGAGCCCTTGAGCACATGCGCAGTAGGTTTTTATATCATATCCTGCTTGCCAGGTGATGGGGTTAATCACTCCTAGAGTTTGGGTGGGGCCTGCAGATCTTCTCTTTGTCTTCTTGAGTGCCCTGGCTTCAACTTTCTGATGGGTCTACATCTGCATTTGTATGGAGCTAGCTCTTGCTTGGGGCAGAGAGATAGATTTGGGGCCAGGTTTGGTTTTAAAAAAATCCTTTTGAAGAAAAATATATTTTTCTGCCCTTTTAATATTTCCTTCTCTGGGCTAACTTCCTTCAATGACTTCCAGGTATCTTCTCAGTCTTCCTGGCTTACTATTGGGTTTAAGGGCACTTTAGTCCAATGCATCTGAGAATATTGACCAAAGATTGCTGTATATTGACCAGCAGGGTTTCTCCAGTGTTTCCGGAAAGGTCTTTTTTTTTTTAATTAACTCTAGTTGAAGAAATCAGCGGAAGAATTGAATGTATGTTTCCACCCCAAAAAAATATTTGCTTTCTTACTGACCACTTCCTTAACCAATAAACCTCACTCCTTGAATAAACCCCTCCAAAACCAGTACCTTTTTGCTAAAAGCTTTCTTTACAAGTTGTTTTGGGGGGGGGGGAAGATAGATAAGTTGACAGCTGCAGCTGGCTGCGGGGGAAGGAAAAGCCTGTTGCTGCAAAGATGAAATGTTAAGAAGAAGATGGATGTTGTGCTCAGGTCCTGCAGTTCCAAGGTTTTTTTGGTGGGTTCCCCCCTTAAACATTCCCACTCCCCCAATCCTTGGCCTGCTCTGCTCTCCTTCCCCCCCCCCCCCAGCAAACCTGGCCACTGACTTCGGGCACCTGCCCTGTAAATCCTCATTCATAAAGGGAGGAAACATGCCTGCCTGGCCCTATGATAAAGCCCTTACGGCTCCTCCATCCTGGACACCCTTGTTTGGCTTTGAAGTCTGGTTTTATGGAAGAGCAGGCAAAGGCGGGGGATGGCGAGGAGCTGTCATGAAGGACTTGAATGGCGGCCCTCTGCTGCCAAGAAGCCTCCTTCCCTCCTTTCTGTCCCATGTGGAGATGATTTGCTTGTCCGGGGTGAACTTGGCTCGAACCTGATTCATCCTGGCTGACACATGAGCGGTGCCGAGAAGCTTCTATAGGAGCTCTGTAGGAGCGTTGTAAAAGGAATGCAGACCCATTTGTTTGCAACCCCCTCCCCAAATTGGTAGAATCAAGGGCCAGAAGGGAATCAGGTCAAGCAGAGAATGGCAAGATTTGTAGACCAAAAAAAAAAAAAAAAGGCCCAGGTGGCCTTTCCATTTTGAAGGAGCAGGGAAAAGGTGACGAGGAAGATCTAATATCCTAGAGAGCTGGTGCTGGTGAGAGTAAGTCATAGTGGGCTAGGTGGACAAACAGTCCAATCTAGGGGGAGGTTCATGCATTTAATTGACTGCATTTATAATACCAGCGCTGTATACAGCAAGGAGCAACTTGAAGCTGAGACCCTGGATCTTGCTTGATTTTTCTTGGGGTGAGTTTGATCACTAAAATGATCCAATAGGGAAAAAAAATGATAAGTGTCTCTCTTTGTAAACTCTAGCTCTAGACTACAGCTTCCTCCAGCTGCGTTAGGTTTTTGTTTTAATCTCAGAAAAAATATCTATGTGATTGAGTATCATATATTTATTACCATGATATCCTGCCTTTCCTCCAAGGAGGAAACAAGCTTATATGCAGCTCTCCCATTAACATTTTATCTTCAACAAAACTCACAGAGGTAGGCTAGAGAATGAAAATGAGAGAAAATTGGGGGGGGGGACGAAGATATCTAGTAAACTTTGTGAATTGAGTAGATTTAAATCTAGATCATGAAAGTAGAACATACCACATTACCTCCCATAGGTAATTTGATTCTAAGAGTACAGCGAGAAAAAAAAGCTCAAGCCCTCTTTTGTCCCTTAAAAGCCATTTAATTTCACATACTGTTAAGCTATAGGCTGGTAAAATTGTGATTTAGTATACTGCATGAATCCAGCCACCGAAATCTGCAAACCATAGTTTATGACTTAGCATTAGATATGGAGCCTCATTATGATGTGTATAGACAGCCAACTCATGATTGAGAGTGAAAATAGTTATGATATATAGTACTGTCAGACTAAAGGAGACAAACATTTGCACTACTGATTTGCCCATGGATGGATGGAAGGAAGGAAGGAAGGAAGGAAAGAAAGAAGGCAAGAAGGAAGGAAAATAGGTAGATTTTGAAAAGTTTGCATTAGCCTGAAATATAGTATAATATTTAAGGAGATCTCAATAGTTCTCTAACCTGCAAATTTAGAATCACATAAATTCTAACATTTAATGTCCTACTGATGCTAGAGCATCTTGGAGAGCCATCAATCCCAAGTAAGTGGACCACACCACCTTCCAAAAAGATTTCTGCTCTGCAAATAGATCACAAAGGTCATTTCTCCATTACTGACTTACAGCATCGTCTGACATCATCCAGGCACCATTGTGATGATATAATGCCTGTCCTCAATACTGTTAGGCAGAAAGGTAGATGGATTACAGTTGCCATACAAATCACTAGTCAGGATTCTGCCATGCTCAGAGAGTATTTCCCAACATTTATGTCAAACCTTTGACTTAACATTTGAACTCACTACTTGCAGGATGAAGTATATTTGTCATAGGATTACTGTGAAAGATGCTGAGGTTAGGGCAAAAGATTCTTAAAGGGATCAGAATATTAGGTTACATTCCTTAAAAATCAGAGCATATCCATCTTCATCACGTCTTCAGCAATTATGAAGAACCAGCTCAGAATGATCATAAATATAGTCCATGGAAAATTAGCATTTTGCAAACTATCTGCATGCAAAATGAAAGAAAAAAGAAATGAGAGTTGGGCATGGACAAGAGAGAATTGATCCAGGATTTTAAAAATGAAATTGTCTGGTGGTAGAAGGTATCTCTTTGGAGATCAGATGCAAAGCAATGAATCAGTTGGTTTATCAAAGTGCTGAACTGTGGAGTCAAGTTGTATAATTGTAAATATAGCCAAACATTGGAAGTGGAACGGGAGGCGGCAGGGGGGGAGTCTCTAGAGATTTCTCCTTACAAAGGAAGCACTACCCTTGGAACTTCTCACTGCTTGGGGAACTGGGGCACTCATAGCAATATTCTTGCTTAAATAGATACAGTTGACTGCTGGGCTTCAATATTAGGGATCGACTCAGCATACACCAGCATTATGTACACTGCAGATGTAGTTAGAAGGCATGAAAAATCATAATTATCTCCATGATTTAATGCTGCCATGCCCAACATGATGCCACATAATTCACAGCAGCTGGGAGGGAGAGCCCTGCTGCTACAAAAGCCAATTCTTGCCGAATGTTTTCTATAGACCATCTCATGCCAATGGGATTGCCCCCCTCCCCCCTGCATGCCAACAGAGGAGGCATGTTATGGCCCTGTCGACCAGGGAATTCCGGCTAATGGGGTCCAGGAGAACAGCCTTCTCTGCTGTTGCTCCTGCCCTTTGGAATGTCTTGCGTCCCCCTTACCGTCCCCCCCAGTGAGGTCAGTTCCCACCGTCCTGACCTTTTGCAAGAGCTTGAAGACCTGGCTCTGCCAGTTGACCTAGGGCTCCAATGGGTGGGGTGTCTCACTGGAGATGATTGATGGATTAAAACAGTTCTCACCACCACCACCCTGCTCATCCTACTCCCTCCCTCCCTCCCTCCCCATGTTTCAGTTATAGTTGATCATTTGTATTTTTATAGTGTGTTATTTTTATTATATACCTGTATTTTGTATTGTTTTACTTTTTTTTTTTTAGCATGGCAAGCCACCCTGAGTCATCTCGTGGTGAAATGGATGGCAAACAATTTTAATAATAAGTAAATAAGTAAGTAAGTAAGTAAATAAATAAATCTCACAATTTGATTTTTGAACCTCAGTTTCCTTAGTCTGCTGAGTTTGCCTTGTGTTTTATTTGATGGAGGTGCATCATGCATGTTCAAGGTGGTGTAAGGGTGAAGTATTGGCTTAGGAGTGGGGATTTAAGCTCATTTTCAGGCCTTAGACTTAATTACTCTCAGCCCAACCTAACTCACAGAATGGTTGTGGAAGAAATCAGGAGAGGGAGTCTTGAGCTCCTGAATGAAAGCCAAGAAATGAATCTAATCTAGTTAATTAATTAATAATAATCTGTTTTGCACTCAGAAAGTAGAGAGACTTCATCCTTAGATAATTCACTTGGTGAAGTTACTGTTTTTCAGTGCAAACCTCTATATGTTAATTGAAAGCTCACTTAATTCAGTGAGGCGCATTGTTTAATAAAATTGAATATCTCGGAGTTTGTCAAGTCTTCTCATCTCTAGCCTCACATCTTCCCCATTGGAATAAAAAAAAGGATCTGCTTTCTTGAATGTAGCTTCTTGGGACAATGATCTGTATTTTTATACTTTAAAACAGATGTTCTCCAATCTATATATTTCTCAAGACTGGGAATCTTACGGGACCGTCTTCTGCCACATACTTCCCTACGACCGGTGAGAGCGCACAGGGTCGGCCTCCTCTGGGTCCCGTCAGCGAAACAATGTCGTTTGGTGGGTCCTAGGGGGAGGGCCTCCTCTGTTGTGGCGCCCACCCTCTGGAACCAACTGCCCCTTGAAGTCCATGTTTCTCCCACTCTCCCGGCCTTCCGAAAGAACCTTAAAACTTATTGCCGGCAGGCCTGGGGATGATTGTGGGTTGTTGTTCGAAAGTTGTATGTGTGTTGGGTGTCTATTTTTAATATTTTGATTGGACTTAGATTCTTGATGTTTTGTATATGTTGTAAGCCGCTCCGAGTCTCCGGAGAGGAGCGGCATGCAAGTCGAATAAACAAACAAACAAACAAACAAACAAACAAATAAATAAATAAATCTTAGGAAGAGAAGTTCATTGTATTTGAAGTGGGACGTATCATGCTGTTAAACAAATATGTATAAAAATAAGTATCCACATACTTAAAAAGATTTTTTTCAAACAATGGCAATCAAGGAATGAATTGCATACTTGCTATTATTTATTCCACCCACAATAAACAGACACAATACGATTCTCCTTTCGACTTTTGATTTTCTATTGGGAAGAGCAGGCTGTTGGGTTAGCATTTTGTATCCCCATCCTGAACAATTCCACTCATTTTTTTTCATTCATGCAGCTCATGAAACACATTTTTTAGAAAGGATGGGACTTCGACTGCTTGGTTACACTTGCTGTCTTGATATTTTTTGACACCATCATTATCACCACCACCCTTCTGCGGATACTCATGCTTAAAGTACAAACTTTTCTTCACCTTCATGGAGGGTTATCTAAATATCCAGAAGGAACCTGTTCCCAATGGAAAAAAAGTGAGGAAATAGAGCAAATAGAAAAAAGATAATAAGGAAGAAAACCGGTGACTGAGGTTTATAAACTTAGGCACAGGTGTCCTTTCTGTACCGTATAGGTAAGCGCCAGTTTAATAGGCCCTTAAGCTATTGTTGAGAAAATTCATTTCTCTTGGCTGATATGGATTCTGAAATATCCAGAAAGGTAGCCAAATTTTGTGTAATTACTGTTTCTATTAGTCTAAAACAGGGGTCTTCAACCTTGGCCCTTTTATGATTTGTGGACTTCAACTCCCAGAATTCCTCAGCCAGTGTGTCTGGCTGAGGAATTCTGGGAGTTGAAGTCCACAAATCATAAAAGGGCCAAGGTTGAAGACCTCTGGTCTAGAACAATTTAGAACCTTTGTTGCAACCGTTTCTCACATCATATTTGAAGACTGAGCAGATATCTCCTCAGTTTTTTACCAAACATGTACGTCCAGCTCAACCACATAATAAGAAGCAGTATGTTATTTGTTCTTACACAGTCCAGCAACCTTTTATGCTCTTTCATACTGGTGAAACCAATAATTATTTTGTTTTAATTATTTTTAATTAGCCATATTCTTTTCCCATTATCAATGGATCTCAATGCTGCATCACTGAGCTATATATCTTCCTCCATTTTAACTTGTTTTACTTCATTTCCTTTTTTCTTTTCCTTTGCTTGCTATTTCTTGGAACTTGTATTGTTTTTGTTATTTAATCTCTGTATAATATAATGTGGAAAAAAGTAAGAGAGAGAGAGAGAGAGAGAGAGAGAGAGAGAGAGAGAGAGAGAGAGAGAGGTGTTTTTGTGTGTGCGCGCGGGCATGTGTGTGTGTGTGTGTGTGTGTGTGTATTCCCTCCCCCCCTCCCCCGCCGCCCCACTTTCATAGTATAACAATACAGGCTCTTCCAGTGAAGATAGATGTAGGAGACAGGACAGAAAAAAACTAATTATTCTTTCAGTGCTTCATTAACCTGTGGAATTTGCTTCTGTGTCTCATAGTGATGTCCACCAATTTGGATAGCTTTTAAGGAAGAATACCAAACACTCTAGTTTTGGAGGCTATCTGCTCTCTCATTCTCATAATCAGTTTTTGGGGTAGTGCTTTAGTATACTTTCAGGTATACTAACAGTTATTGTATATTTGTCAACTGGAATGCTATTCTTATATTTTTTTTCAGGCTATACTGTGATTTTATGGCCGCTAGGACAGCATCCTAGGAAGCAGACGATTCCGCAGATTGTTCCCTTGGAAATCAGAAGAAGTAATGCCAACTTCAGAAGAGGATTTTCCTGTCCTGTTGCTCTTCTAATGGCTGAGGCTGCTTTTTTTTTTTTTACACCACCCCAAAAAGCTGATGTGGGAAAGACCCAGAGGCAGAAATTGGGAAGGGGGAATGCTAATAGAGCTGTAGATCTTCGTCTAAATCAGCGGTTCTCAACCTGTGGGTCGCGACCCCATTTGGGGTTGAATGACCGTTTCACGGGGGTCGCCAAACACCGCAGTCCGCCATTTTCCCCCCCATTATTTTCCCCGCCATTTCCCCTCGGCCGTCGCGCGCGCGCCGCGCATGCGCGATTCAAGCCATCGCGCCGCACATGCGTGGGGCAGGCCGTCGTGCGCGCACCACACATGCACGGTTAGGCCCGTCGCACTGTGCATGCGTGGTTCGGGCCGTCGCGCGCGCGCTGTGCATGCGCGGTTAGGCCCGTCGCACTGTGCATGCGTGGTTCGGGCCGTCGCGCGCGCGCTGTGCATGCGCGGTTCGGGCCATCGCGCCGCGCATGCGTGGTTCGGGCTGTCGCGCGTGCCGCGCATGCGCGGTTAGGCCCATCACGGCACGCATGCGTGGTTCGGGCCGTCGCGCCTCGCATGGGTGGCGCAGGTGGGGTCTCGGTCTGAAAAAGGTTGAGAACCGCTGGTCTAAATGGTCCCCTGTACTCTGCCATGACCTTCACGCTGGGAGAAAATGAAACCACTTCTGAAACTGATATTCGTTATTTCCTTGTTTACAAGAGGAAGGTAACCAAAAATGGCAGTAATAATAATTGTAGAAGTTCTGTTCCTCTGCTCCCTTCAGCTCTATGAAAATAAGCCCAGTACGGCACTGAGTGTGATGAAAACTGATAAGCTGCAATCTTCTGGTCACTTATTAGAGAGCAAGTCAGGTTTTATGTTTGAATAGGCATACCTACGGTAGTACCGGTATGTTTCATTCATTTATTTGAATCTAGTGGGATGAGACATCTCCTGTTTTATTTACCTAAATGATATGGTTCCCTTGGGAGAGCACTAAGAAATTTATCTTTTCGGCCAGAGTTCACAAGGGCACAGATCACTAAAGTCCAAATGATGCACTTGCTTGCCTCCCTGAAATATAACTGGGGAGATTTCCATCCTTTAGGAAATGAACATCTAAGCGTTAGACTCACATGGAGGACCATCATCAAGAAGCCCTTTGATAGCCAGCAGAGATTGCCTGCAGTGTCTAATATAAATAAATGAATTTGCATCTGAGGAAGTCCCCAGAAAATATAACGAAAGACATCTGTTAATTAATACAAAGTGACTATCACACCAACACATTTTAGTGAAGTCTTGAATTCAGATATATCTCACGTTTACATGGGTGGCGACGGTGGTGATGGTGGTGTAAAATGGCTTTTGCAATAGAATTCAGCCTGCAGTACAGACAATCTGCCTTGGCTAATGTATCCCTTCTATCTTTCAAGTTCACTAAAACCTTGATATATTTGCCTAGAGATTTCCCAGGAGATATTGCATTTGCCTCATACAATATGATCAGTTGTATAGTCCAAACAGTCTAAGCCAGCGGTTCTCAACCCCTTTTGGGGGTCGCATGAGCCTTTCACAGGGGTCGCCTAAGACCATCCGATGGTCTTAGGCAGGGCTTGTCAACCGCCTTCTCTCCCCTCCGCGGCGGTGCCTCCCTCCCCCCCTCCGCTCCACCTCACTTGTTTGTGGGAAATATGCTGCTTGGCGGCAGTCTGCATGAACTCTACCAAATGTGCCATGCAGGGGGCGCATGAAGAGCGCAGGTGCAGAGCAAGGCCCCGCCCCCCAGAGACTCATTGTGCAGCAGCCAGATTGACTTCTTCTCGTGCATGCAGGTCAGCGAAGGGGAGGCCGCTACAGCACCCAACTCCTGCGCCTGTCAGCTGGCGACGCCCAAACTTGGGCTTGTCAGCTGGGAGGTCTGGTGACAGCCGCCGGTCTCTTTTGCCACCCCGCCCGTCCTCGACTCCTCCTCTGCCCATTCATGTCAAGCCCATCGGGGCTTGACAGGGAGAGAGGGAGGGAAGGAGGAAGGGACTCCTCCTCCTCTCCTAAGGTTCAAAGCACGATCGGCTTCCCAAGGGCGCCACAATCCTCACGAAAGCAGGGGGGAGAAGCAAAGGGGGCAAGAAAGCTCACGGCGGGCTCAAAGGAGCACCTGTCAGTGTTGGTGACGAGAAATTCCCCACAAACCCAGGGAAGGGGTGGAGAAAAGGAGCCCCCTTAGCGAGGAAACCGCCACCTTCTTCTCCTTGGCTTTGCGCTCTTCTGTTCCTCAGCAGCCGGGCTGCCAAGCCTCTTCTGGCTGGAACTTCCTTTCCTTCCCTCCCTTTTGGTCTCTTCCTCTTTCCCTCCCTCTCCCATTGTACCTTCCTTCCTTCCTTCCTTCCTTCCTTTCCTTTGCCTCCCTCTTTGTCCCCCTTTCCCTCCCTCTCTCCCCTTGTCTCTTCCTTCCTTCCTTCCTTCCTTCCTTCCTTTACTTTCCTTTGCCTCCCTCTTTGTCCCTCCTTCCCTCCCTCTTTCCCCTTGTCCTTTCCTTCCTTCCCTCTTGTCCAGGATCAGGGCGAGCCTCTACAGCTGGTCTGTGCTTCTGCAGAGCAGCCCAGAAGCAGATCAGCTGTAGCAGCTCTTCTTGGCTCCTGCCCAGCAAACTTGCTTGAGCTTTGCTGGAAAACATGGCTTGCTAATTTAGCAGAAGTGTGAATCAGCTGTAGCCCTGGCACTTCTGCTAACTTAGCAAGTGGCATGTTTTCCAGCAAAGCTGAGCAAGTGAGCTGGGCGGAGCTCTCCTCTGCCTCTGCCTGTGCACAGGCAGGTTTGGCATGTCGCCATGGCCACTGGCAGCAAAGCCACCAGCCACGCTGGCAGCCTGTCCCCCTCCCCTTGTCCCTTCCTGGGCATGGAGGGGGGGAGGAAGGAAGGGACAAAGAGGGAGGGAAGTAAGGGACAATGAGAGAGGGAGGGAAGGAAGGAACAATGGGAGGGAGGGAAGGAAGGGACAAAGGGAAGGAAGGAAGGAAGGAAGGGACAAAGGGAGAGAGGGAGGGAAGGAAGGAAGGAAGGGACAATGGGAGAGAGGGAGGGAAGGAGGAAGAGACTAAGAAGGAGGTGAAGGAAAGGAAGGAAAGAAGGAAGGGACAATGGGAAACAGGGAGGGAAGGAGGAAGAGACTAAGGGAGGTGAAGGAAAGGAAGGAAAGAAGGAAGGAAGGGACAAGGGGAGAGAGGGAGGGAAGGAGGAAGAGACTAAGAAGGAGGTGAAGGAAAGGAAGGAAAGAAGGAAGGGACAATGGGAAAGAGGGAGGGAAGGAGGAAGATACTAAGGAAGTTGAAGAAAAGGAAGAAAAGAAGGAAGGGACAATGGGAGAGGGAGGGAAGGAGGAAGAGACTAAGAGGGAAGTGAAGAAAAGGAAGAAAAGAAGGAAGGAAGGGACAAGGGGAGAGAAGGGAGGGAAGGAAGGCAGGCACCCACCCCAGTCCCATCCCAGAGACCACAGATTCCCCCCCACAGGCACTCTGCAACCTGAGTGATCAGTTGGCCACGCCCACTGGCCATTGATCACGTGACCCTGGGACACTGTGAATGTCATAAGTATGAATCAGTTGTCAAGCATCCGAATGTAAATCACATGACCCTGGGGATGCTGCAACAATCATAAGTGTGAAAAATGATCATAATTCGCTTTTTCAGTGCTGTTGTAACTTCAAACAGTCACTAAGCGAATTGTTGTAAGTCGAGGACTACCTATACTTTCCCATTTTTTTCCTTTTTTTTTTTTTTGGTCACGTTTTTGATACCCCCAGGCCAGCTGGATGGGGTGTTGGGGGTCACCACAACATGAGGAACTGTATTAAAGGGTCGCGGCATTAGGAAGGTTGAGAACCACTGGTCTAAGCAAACCAATTTTGATTCATCTAAATACATTAAAGATGGTCTCTGTGAGGAGGGGATCAACTTATTTTCCAAAGCACCAGAAAGCAAGACAAAAAATAATGGATGGAAACTAGTCAAGGGGAGAAGCAACCTGGAATTAAAGAGAAACCTCCTAACAGTGGAACAGTTTGCCTTCAGAAGTTGTGGGTGCTCCATCATTGGAGGCTTTCAAGAAGAGACTGGATAGCTGCTTGTCTGGAATGGTATATGGTCTACTGCTTGAGCAGAGGGCTGGACTAGAAGCCCTCCAAGGTCCCTTCCAGCTCTATTCTGATTGAATCAGCATGTAAATATGGGGAAAGAAAGAATCACAATACATATCTGGGATCTACTATTAGATATCCATGGAGTCTAAAGGGATTGACTGTGGACAATCTGTGACAGGGCCCAACCAAATTGCAGCCCTTGATGCCTTCAGAATCCTCTCTAGCAGCCTCCCCATCCAGTTTATCTCGATCTTTCTTTAAATCTACAGTCCAAACATCAGTCCAGGATATGAATCTGTCCCATGACACCCTCAGCCTTTTTTTTCATCACCATCACTGACCTGTCTTCAATTTATGATGTATTAAAATGCCCGGGTTCTTTCCTGTAGAGCTATTTTAAATGTTTAGGCAACGAAAGCCCTGTTTGTGTATTCTTACATCTCTCTTTCTCTCTTGTGACCTCTGGCAATGCATCAGTAGGAAGTGGGCAAATGCTGGTATTTTTATTATCCCAGTCCCAATCTGCTGCCAAAGCTTTGCATCATTCCTTGGGAGGAGGCTGTGCTCTCTCTTCTGAAAAGGAAGATAAGCCTGGACAGTTAAAAGAGAACTGTTCAAGGAGCCTGCCAAGAGTCAAAGAAGTCTCCTGAGTAATGTGCAATGTTTTCCCCAAAACTTCTCAGAAGACCGGTGTGCTGTCTCTGCATTTCCTTTCTCATCAGGCCTTTTGCCAATGGAGGGCCCCAGATCTCTCCTTTCAAAACAACATATCATACTTTGGAGATGGATGGTAGATGCACGCATTATTCTGCTTTAGGGGTTCATGGAATAGATTTAACCCCAGTCCAGCTTCAGTACTAATTCCATTTACTGTTAAGTGTACTGAAAATGAAAAGAACCTATCCACCTTTTCAAGTAACTATTGCTCAAAATCAGTAAAATGGACAGACCAACCGAGAGATTTCTCCGAATTGGCCTCTGACCTGTGAATTCCTTTCTGAGAGATAAAATGACTAATTTCTCTTGTGGCTGCTTCTTAACAGGTTTTAAAAATCCTTCCGTTCTCTCTCTCTCCTTGTTGCTTAATGGCATCGTGAAATTTTTATTGTCTATAATTTATTTTTTTTATTTAAAATAGCTTATATGTAATCTGATTTTAATTAATGTTTTGTGTTTAAGATCATGGGAAGATTATGCCTTCAAAGAATAAGAAATGGATTATAAAGAAACCCAATACATAGCCAAGAGTTCTGAACTCCTGCCATGCCCATTCATAGTTGGTATGCAGGGCTTGTATTATTTATTAAATATAAGCACATCCCACCCTTTGTCCCAAAAGCTCAAAACAGCAAAAAATCTAATGTTTTTCTCATAGCAAGCCTGGAAATAAAATTAGGCAGACATAGGCTACCTGTAGTCAGATGTTCTAGACCAGTGGTTCTCAACCTTTTTCAGGTTGAAACCCCACTTGCGCCGCCCATGCGTGCCGCGACCCCAACCCGCCGTCTGCCATTTTGTTTTTTTTATTTTTTTTATTTTTTTTTATTTTTTTTTCATCGCGCGCGTGCCGCGCATGCGCGGTTCGGGCCGTCGCGGTCCACCATTTTGTTTTGTTTTTTAAATTTATTTTTTTTTTTGTCGCGCAGGCGCCGCGCATGCGCAGATCGGCCTGTTGAGCGTGTGTGTGCGAGTGCACGCACGCGACGAAAAAAAATAAAAATAAAAATAAAAAAACAAAACAAAATGGTGGACCGTGACGGGCCAATCCGCGCATGGGCGGCATGCGCACGATGGCCTGAACCATGCACGTGCGGCGCGCGCGCGACGAAAAAAAAATAATAAAAAAAATAAAAAAAAATAAAAAAACCAAAATGGCGGACCGTGACAGCCCGAACCGTGCATGCGCAGCGCGCGCGTGACGAAAAAAAATCCAAAATTTTTTTTAAACATTTTTTTTAAAAAAATGGCGGACCGCAGTGTCCGGCGACCCCCGCGAAACGGTCGTTCAACCCCAAATGGGGTCGCGACCCATAGGTTGAGAACTGCTGTTCTAGACAATAGATTCAACCACTATCAGCCATGACTGATTATATATTATAATAATAATAATAATAATAACAATAATAATATAATTTATTATTATATTATTTTTCAAAATATCTGGAGAAGACCATGTTGCTTAATCTGGGGTCAAGGTGAGGATAAGTGGATCCCACCCCAAAAAACTACTGGCTGAAAAGGGTCTTATATCTACAGTAAGTCTCCATATACCTTAGTTCAGTATTCTAATTATTAGAGGACAAACTAGTAATCCCCGACTTACAACAGTTCATTTAGTGATTGTTCAAAATTTCAACAGCATTGACAAAAATGACTTATGACCATTTTTCATACTTATTTTGATCATGTGACTGTGGAGATGTTGCAGCATCCCCATGGTCATGTGGTCGAAATTCAGATGCTTGGCAACTGACTCATATTTATGACATTCGCGGTGACCTGGGGTCATGTGATCACCTTTTGCAACCTTCTGACAAGCAAAGTCAACAGGGAAACCAGATTCACTTAACAGCCATATTACTAACTGAACAACTGCGGTGACTCATACAAACTGTGTCAAGAAAGGTTGTGAAATGGAGCCAAACTCACTTAACATATGTCTCACTTAACAGCAGAAATTTTGGGCTTAATTATGGTTGTAAGTTGAGGACTACCTGTATTGTTTTTTTTTAAAGTTTTTTATTTATAATACAGTTAAAACAAAAAATGGACATAATGTAATATTCCAGTATACGTATTTCTAACAATTTGTTCCTCTTCATACATATAGTTCTTAATCTCTATATATACATACATATTTTTCTATACAATACACTATCTAATTAATTTCTCTATATACTAACATACAATTATATATATTCCTATCTTAACACTAGCTTATAACCCGAACAGTCCCCCTTGATTCACACCAATAATAAAATTTGTCCCAGATTTCAAAATAATCTGACTCTGTCTTGTCCTTCATTTCCATTGTGAGCCTGTCCATATCGGCACACGATAAAATTTTGTGTAAGATCTCTTCTTCTGTTGGAGTTTTTTTTATTCCTCCAGTTTTGTGCATACGCCAATCTAGCAGCTGTGAAAATGTGTAACATCAGGTAAAATATCCCTTTATCATATTTCTGTGTAGTTATGCCTAATAGGAAGAGTTCTGGTTTTAGCTCTATCTCTATCATTAATATTTCTTCCAGCCATTTTTTTCTCTTTTTCCAAAAATCACTAGCTTTTGAGCACTCCCACCACATGTAATAATAGGTCCCTATTGCCAATTTACATTTCCAGCATATAGATGAAAAATTTGGACCCATTTTAGCTAACCTTGTAGGTGGGAGGTGCCATCTATAGAACATTTTGTAGAGATTTTCTTTGTAGGAGGTGGACAAAGTGAGCTTCCTATTTCTTACCCATAATTCTTGGCAGTTGTCCAGATCAAAGTTGAGATCAAGATCCCTGCTCCATGTTAACATGGTTTCTTTTACCTGTTCCTCATACATTGCCTGGTCTAACAGATAGTGATATAGTTTTTTAATCATTTTGGAGGACTACAAATGTATTGTTAACTAACACTGTCACAGCTCTGAGCTCTGCATAAATGTAGCTGAAGAGCTACCTAAATCCAGAATTTCATTTATAGTCGCCTTATAATATTAATTCTGAGGGGAAAAGCCAGGATCAGTGAAACATCTTTTCAAGATAACTCTTGTTTTTAGAGTGATCATGTTTCTTTTTATCCATATTCTCCCTTCAGTCATAACCATATAAAGCTCTATCATTAAGTTGACCATGTATTGTTCAGTAAAGAGCAAGATAATAATAATAAACTATGCAGAACCACCTTAGGAGAATAAGGAACTTTAAAGTTGCCCATCATCAATCATCAAGCTAGGTAGCAGATGGAGCAGGGAGCCAGGTCTTCACTAGGACGAAATATCTTTATCTCCATTTAAAGCATGTGACATCAGCATTTTTAAAATCTGTATGCATTTCTATATTAGTTAATTAACATTTTGAAGATTTGGAATATGTACTGTATACCCTTCTTAGAGTGAAGCTAACATTAGCTATGCTGCCTGGGGATGGTGTGATCTGTAGTTCAATTTATCTGAAATATGGCAGGCTGGAGAAAAGGTTGTTTCAGAATTACATCATCATTCCTAACTTTCTGCTATCCAATTCAGAGTTGAATGAGGCTAACCTAAAGTCTCTTCTAAAGCTACCAGCCTTTGATATAATCAGAAATCTGGGCTACACTATGCATCATCCCTCTCCCAGTCAAGGTTATAGTCCTATGTGTGCTTATCTGGGGGAAAGTCCAGTGGAAGAGACTGGACTTATTTCTGTGTGGACAGTCTTAAGACTGATGCAGCATTTGCAGGCATTTCCTACCTTCAGATAGACCGTTGCTTTGCTCTATCGACCCCAATTTTTTCTTTCCTCATTTTTGTCATTTTGCTAAAGGATACATAGGATTCTGGATCACAGTATTACTACGGTATTTAGTATCAGTTACCCCCCTCCCCAGTTCCACTTCACACTTCTACAACTTCAAAGCAATAGTGGCAGACTGAGAGAAACTGCATTTGAAAGGATTTGGGTTAGAGAGGGGCAATTCATAAGAGCTCAATGCTCTTAACATTTTCATAAATATCCCTAGATAGAAGGAATGCTCATCAAATGTGTAGAAGTGCACTTCAGTGGTAGGAATGTAAGATTCTGCATCTAGGTAAGAAAAATCAGAGACATAGGCAGTTTCTGCTTTGGGAGCGATACTTGTAAGAAGAATCCAGATGTCTGTAGAATATAAATTAAATATAAATGTGCTACAACTTCCAAAAAAGCCAGTGCAATCTTGGGTTGCATCAACAGAGGTATGTTGTGATTCTGACATGTGATACTTGTACTCTGTGCTGCATTTGGTCAGACTGCAATACTTTATCTAGTTCTGATTGTCACTATATAAGAAGGATGCAGAAGGACTGGAAAGAATGCAAAGAAGAGTGACAAAGATGGTGAACGTATTGGAGACTTCTTTCTAAGAAGAATGGTTAAAGGAAACTATGTATGTTAAGCCTAAAGAAGAGGAGGCTAAGGGGAAACATGAAAGCAGCCTTCCAATAATAATAATAATAATAATAATAATAATAATAATAATAATAATAATAATAATATTGGAAGGGACCTTGGAGGTCATCTAGTCCTACCCCCTGCTCAGGCAGGAAACCCTATACCATTTTGGACAAATGGCTGTCCAGTCTCTTCTTTAAAACTTCCAGTGTTGGAGCATACACCGCTTCTGGAGGCAGGTTGTTCCATTGGTTAATTGTTCTAACTATCAGGAAGTTTCTCCTTAGTTCTAGGTTGCTTCTCTCCTTGATTAGTTTCCACCCGTTGCTTCTTGTCCTGCCCTCAGGCACTTTGACTCCCTCTTCTTTATGGCAGCCCCTGAGATATTGGAACACTGCTATCATGCCCCCCCCTCTCGTCCTTCTCTTCATTAAACTAGGCATACCCAATTCCAGCAACTGTTCCTTGTATGTTTTAGCCTCCAGTTCCCTAATCATCTTTGTGTCTCTTCTCTGTACTCTTTCTAGAGTTTCAACATCTTTTTGACATTGTGGTGACCAAAACTGGATGCAGTATTCCAAGTGTGGCCTTACCAAGGCATTGTAAAGTGGTATTAATACTTCTTCTGATCTTGATTCTATCCCTCTGTTAATGCAGCCTAACACTGTGTTGGCTTTTTTGGCACATTGCTGGCTCATATTTAAGTGATTGTCCACTAGGATTCCGAGATCCCTTTCACAGTTACTACTATTGAGCAAGGTACCCCCTATACCAGGAGTGTCAAACTCAATTTCATTGAGGGCTGCATCAGCATTGCGGTTGCCCTCAGGGGGGGTGGAAGTGTGTGGCCAGGGTGGGTGCAGCCTACTGGGTGGGCGTGGCCAGATTGGGTGTGGCCTGCTGGGTGGGCGTGGCCAGCTCTACATTGTTCGTGTTAAGGGTGCCTGTGGGGGCCTGGGCAGGAGTGGGACAGATCTGAGGGTCTCTGGCAGAAGGGGGTGGGACCAGGGCAAGTGCCAAGGCATGGTCCACTGGAGGAGCCTCACTGTTCCTCTCAGGCCATGGGGGGGCTGGATGGTGACTCGGGCTGCCCGGAGCCCTGGGCAGCAGAGGTCAAATGCCCAGCCTGGCCCTCGAGCATCTGCGGCACCAAGCCCAGCCCCACTTCCCCAAGGGGGCACCCAGCTGCACTTACCTCTTAAGGTTGCTGCTGCTGTGCTTGCTCTCTTTACCCATGTTGCTCAAGATGGGTACGAGGGCAAAGTCAGAGGGAGGCCCATTCCTTCTCTATGGGAGAAGACCCGGTTTTGTATCCAAAGCTTCCTTAGCAATAGGATGGGAGACCCCAGGATAGGCCAGGAGGAGGGGACAAGGGGATGGTGGAAAAGGCAGCAGGACAGGACTAAGGCAGGACTTCCCTCAGGCCCTCCCTCTCCTTCTTTCCTTCTTTCCTTCCTAAGTACAGAGTGGTGGGAAAATATTTGAGATGAGGGAGGGAGAAAAACAGGTAAGAAACGCAGCTCAGCATGCACCCAGGGGGCAGTGGCGACATAGCAGGGGCTGGTTCCTCGCTGTTTCCAGACGGCCTTGTGGAGCTAGGACTGAATGTGTTTCAGCACAGATGGCCACCACAAAATTGTACATTGGCTCCCGGCTGGCCTAGGCCAGGGCCAAGGCAGCAGGGGCTATTCCCTCACTGTTTTCAGGATGGCTTCGTGGGCCACATGAAACCACTTCGCGGGCTGCATCCGGCCCCCGGGCCTTGTGTTTGACATGTCTGCCCTATACTATGCCTGTACATTTGGTTTTTCTTGCCTAAATGTAGAACCTTACTTTTTTCACCATTGAATTTCATTTTGTTAGATAGCGCCCAGTATTCCAGTCTATCCAGATCCTCCTGAATCCTAAGCCTGTCTTCTAGAGTGTTGGCTATTCTTGCCAGCTTGGTGTCGTCTGCAAATTTGATGAGTTCCCCATCTATCCCCTTGTCCAAATTGTTGATGAAGATGTTGAAGAGCACTGGGCCCAGAACAGAGTACCCCACTATACACTTCCCTCCATGTAGATGCGGTTCCATTGAGGACTTGAAAAGCTATCCCAAGGAAGAAGGTGTAGATTTTTTCCACCACAGTACTTGAAAGCAGGATAAGAATAGGTGGAAAATTTACAAAAAGACATTTAAACCTGAAATTAGGGGAAATTTCCTGTCATGCGTGCTCCCTCGTTATAAGTTTTCAAGCAAATGTTGGACAACCATTCATCTGGGATGGTGTGAAGACATGTGTATGTGTGGTTGAACTAGAAGGTCCTTTTCAACTTTATGATTCTTTAATGATTCTATGATTCACTTCTTGTCTTCTCCTGGGAGCATTAGGAGATAGCCCAACATTAAATTTTGAAGATCATCTATGCCAGTTGGTGAAGATTCTCAGTCTGGAGCTTGAGTCATGGCAACTGGACTTTTTTCTTTTTGGTTTGAAACATTTTGTTGCTTATCCAAGTAGCTTCTTCAATCTGAGCAAGTTGGTTACGGGGACCCCATATGTCACTCAGTGACATACTGGGCAAGATGGGTCAGTGGCATGATTGATAAAAGGCAACAACTTCTAAGCTAATTTCAATGAGAACTGAAGATGTGCCTTGCTCAATTCAATCTTTTATTATGGTCATGGACTAGAATTAAAAATTAAAACATTCAAATAAAACAGAACAAGGCATGATAGTGTATTACAATTAATGGGGGAAATCATTGATGGGTGACCAACATCTGCCTAATTTTACAGACAGTATAGCAGAATTTAGCTATGTTCAAAGAAACTGTGTCATACTGATCTGATAGTAACAGTTGTACACAGAGAAGCTGTAAAAATGAGTCCATGAATCCTTATAGAAGGTACAGTATAGCTGTACATGAGCTGTGGTCTCAATGACCCCTTGTTTACAAAGGCACAATCTCAGCTCATGTGGGATTTTTTTTTTGCATCAACCCTCCAGAATGCTGTGGGGAGAGCATTACAACGTGCTAGAGTTAGCGCCTTCTGAAATTTAGAGACAGTTATATCTAAGTCTCTTGCTTGTTTGTGAACAGGGCCTGGCTGCTCAAGAAAACATTCTTGGAAGAGCAGACAGATAACATACCTTGCGGAACACATTCTGAAGCTAGTGTTGAAGCTCCAAAGTACAGTGCTAAATGTATGTAACCGCTGTAGTCAAAGTATTCCCATTGAGTATGAAGCTCGATGAGTTTTTCCCTTGCTTGTTGATCAAAGCTCTTGATGTTTGGAGATAGCAACCTCCCACCTCCTCTCCTCCAGCCTTGTACTTTCAGGCTCAGCAACAGAATGTAATGGATCTGGAGTGTTGGTTAATCATTTCAAAACATGTTCAGGGTGAGCAATTACTGCAGGCTCTTTTCCAGCTTATCACTGGAAAGTGTTGAAGGAAATACATTCAGGGTGGTGGATGCTCCCTGCAGCCCCTTCATTTTTTGAAGTTGCAACCTAAATGCCCTCTATTAAGAACCCATACTAATATATTTGAGAAAGTGGAGGAATGTTTGCAAAACATCTACGATGCGGTTTGATCCTTCTCACTAGCTGGCAAAGGACAGTGCAAGGACTGAGGGAGGAATTTTTATTTAATCATTCTCAACCAGCACAGTTTTTCTAGACAATAAACAAAGAAGGAAGGTCCTTGCCCTTAGGAGCATGCAACACAAGCTTAGTCTCAACAGTGTTGATAGGAAGACAGGAAAGGGAGGGGAGTGAAAGGATAGGCAAGAAGAAGAAGAAATGTACACATGCTTACTGGCATTCTTTGGGTTCAAGGAGGGTGCACCAAATGTTCAGGGCAAATGTCCAGGGCTGTCCTCAGCTGGAAAGCCTCCAAAGGCAGCTGGCTGGATGAGCATAATTTTAAAGTGCACAAATGAAACAAGGCACCTTGTCACCTGAAGAGGGAAATTCCAGGTTGACATGCTAAGTTGAAGGGGACTGGCTAAAAGTCCATAAAACACAGACACTAATAATGCTTAATTACACAATTGTTTCTGTGAATATGGAGAAGGACTTAATGAAAAAGTGGATTTGATTCCTAGAGGACCAAGAGATTAAAGCCAATAGGTAACCACGGAATCTAGCAAATCCATGCAGGAATGGATATGATATAAAAAGGGCTCTCCTAATGATACGTGCATATCCTAATATTGTCTTTCTGTAGTCAGAAAAACGAGTCTCCTTTTATGTCCTTGAAAGTTATTTCATGTGAGTACTCATACAAATTTCTGAAAAATACACCAAGAAAATAATTATTTGACCCACTTAGAAATTTTTTTATATTAGGCTTTAAAACTTAGAAAGCTAGATTTTTTCAATCTTCACATATTAATGTCAATTGACACAGAAGTATCCAATAATAGGCACTTATTCTGCATTTTTTATTTTTATTGTAATCTGGTTTTGCAGTTAGAGCCAACACTTTGCATCTAGTCAATAGAAATCTTAATACAACTGACCTTTAAAATATTTACATAATTTCAAGCATACATATTTAATATTATTTTCAAAACTTTTCTGCACTCTTCTTTAAACTGTACTATTCCCATGAATTTCTTTTTATCCACTGCACAGATAGATTGATACATTTATTTATAGGTAAAGCAACTCAATTAGCAATGTCACTGAATAAACTGCTAGCACTATTAATGAAAACCAACAGAGAACAGTAGAAAATGGTAGAAAATTAATTTAGATATGGGACATGTAAATTTCCCATATCTAACAATAAACATCTGTGAGTCAAAACTAAAATGAATATTTGCAAATATTTTATATGCATGGAAATGCCTGACTTCCACACCCAACTTTTGAATGAGGACATTTTTAAATAAAAAAGAAAAACACAGTATGCATATAGAAAGTACAGCTTCATCAGAAAATAGACAGTTTAGTTCTGATGATGTCCATCTTGATTTGGCTGACATCAATGAAGAAATAGGTCTTCAAAAGTTAATATTATTGCATGTTCCCTATGAAATCCTGTTAAACATTAGTTGTCATTACATGTCATTGTTGCATGTGATTTCATACCAACTAATAAGTACATTCAGCTGCTAATCATGTAATTATGTCAGGTTCAAAGAACCAGGAACACTCACTGAGTTCAAAACACTAGAGAGTTTATTATTGCTGCCTGTACAAAAAAACCTGGTTAACTAATGGCCAAAGCTAAACTGGTGCTAGATAAGGGTCAGTGGAATTCACAGTGGGTTGGAGTTAGATCATTTATTGGTAGTACAAAGATTCCAAATTGGTAACATGTTTAATTCTTTCTTAGAGCTCAGCCTGCTCATCTTTTATATATTACTTATTAAATAATCCAACTCTACCATATGAACTATCATGAAATGTCAAATACTATGACCAATTAATTACAATATACTAAACACAACAGCTCAGCAACATTTAACCAGAATATATATTCTGAGAATAACCAGAATTAGAGTTTACAAAAAATTCTGACAATCAGATCATTTTTATTCCAAACAGAGTAATCTTGGATTACTCTAGACTCATTTATTCTACTTCACAGTTTCACAAGTTAATACCACTGTAAGCTTTTTAAGGTAGGCTATTACAAAAGATGCCACATCTTCTTTGTACTCTCTCTCTTTCTTTTGATCTTAGAAAAGAAACTTGGCATTTAATATCACCAAAGAACAGAGAGCATGTGAAAAATTATAAAAGTACTCATATACCTACCATATACACTGCTATATCAGGAGCATAGTATAGTCCTGTTTAGTTCTCTGCAATTGGCTGTAATAAAGCAGCTAGAGTTTTTTCCTATCTGGGAGTTGGGCAGCACATACATACAAATTATTATTATTATTTTCCTGCCTATTTATTGTTTTCAGAAGGAAAAGATTTGCATGGGCATAAAAGGAACTTCAATGTCGTCCACCCAATTCTTGTTTCCTTTATTGGTTCAGGTATTTAGAGTCATGTATGCAAGGTAGACCTAACTCCAGTGGTGGGATTCAGCCAGTTCGCACCAGTTCGGCAGAACTGTAGCTAATTTTTTGTTGCCCAGGCCCAGAATGGACTTCCGAAGCGGCATCCACACAGTGAACCGGTTGTTCACATATTTGAATCCCACCACTGCCTAAGTCTGAGACATTGGCAAAATTAAATGCAGGAGGAAAGCGTGATTTGTGAAAAATGGGAAGCTACTGGTAGGGAAAAGGTTAAACCCTCTCTCCTCATCTTCACTTTTGTAATGCAAATCACGGAGTAAATGTAATGTGGACACACACAGACATCACTGGACATTTTTTCCTGGAAAGGAGACAAAAGCCCCAGGAATTCATGACAGAAGTGTGGTAAGTTATTTTATTTGAGTGAAAAGAAAGTTAAATTTTCAAATAATTGTAAAGCTGTGGGGAATCTGAAGCAAAGAACCTAGTCAAATTAGCATAAGGAAAACATAATAAAATATGAAACAGTTTTTTTCCCATTCACAAAAGATGTTGGTTGTGATTCAAAAGTAAGTCAGCAAGGTAATATTTTATTATTATGAGATCAAATAGGTTGTCTCACACAAGTTTTAAAAGCCTTTCAATTATGTAGACATATTTTCTCTTATAAACACAATTGTCATTGAAAAAAAAACAGTCCTCTAAACCAGTACTTCCCAAACCTGGACATATTACTCCAAATTGGATAAAAGCAGTTTTTCTTTGGGTGATGACACATGAACCTATTACCCAATCAGAACAGGGGTATTTAAATTGACTTAAAGAGTTGTACTTATATTGGGTAAAAAGGACTTTCTGATAAGCAGCTTTGGGTAATGAAGGAAAAAATTGAGAACCACTGATCTAAACTATGTACTTAAACCTAATCCATGTAATTAGTAGTCAGCAAAGAACTGCAGAGCCAGTTTGGTGTAGCGGTTAAGGTATCAGGCTAGAAACTGGAAGACTTGGGAGTTCTAGTTCAGCTCTAGGCATGAATCCAGCTGAGTGACCTTAGGCCAGTCCCTCTCTGCAGCCCTAAGGAGGCAATGGCAAAGCACTTCTGGAATCTTGCTGACAACACTGCAGGGATTTGGCAGGCAGGCAAGAAGGAAGGAAGGAAGGAGGGAAGGAAGGAAGGAAAACCAAAACCCAGTTCTTTGGTTTTGGGCAACCCACAGAATGGGGTTACCCACTTATCCAAGAGAGTGTTTTCCAGAAGAGGACCTAATACTTCCTTTATGGAAAAGATGTTTCTCAAGCATCATGCTTTCAAACCAATAACAATCAATGAAATTAATAAGCTATAGGGAACTCATTGCTTGTCTTGAAAGGGAGCAGCGTATGTACTGTATGCATGTAGGTCTATTTTTGCAACTTCTTTATAATTTCCAATTTCAGATATTTTTATCTCCCAGAAAAAAGACCCCTTAATATCTTGTCTGATTTTTGCTCCTAATTCTAGCCTCTAGTTGCTCAGACACCAAATCTGTTATTTCAACAACTACTGCCTTCATACTAACTGTAGTGGCATTGCATTACTGACTTGTGATCCCTACATTACATCCTATCAATCACTGTCTAAGCCAGGGGTTCTCAACCTTGGCAACTTTAAGACTTGTGGACTTCAACTCCCAGAATTCCTCAGCCAGCAAAGTTGAAGTCCACAAGTCTTAAAGTTGCCAAGGTTGAGAACCCCTGGTAAGCAGTGCTGTTGACTTGCCAAACACTTCCTTGAAATCCAACTTCAACACAGAAGAATAAATTAGCACAAAATAAGCTAATGCTTGCAGTGTCCCTTATTACTCATAATATATCCTTGCCTCAAAACTGGGCTTTAACACATTAACAATCTGTTCACAAAGCAGTAAACTCATTCATCAGAAGTCTTCTTCCCTTAGAGAACTATGGTCCTTAGATAAGAAAAGATTATAATAAAAACGTACACTACATCATACATAACAGGTCAACACGATTCCAGAATCACTCAGATTCCACAAAAGTATGTCATTGTACAAACATTCAGATTTGACCAAAGGAACTAAGCAGTTTCTGCATCTCCAATTTTTAGTTGTCTAATCTGTGCCCGGCAATAAGCTACTCTGTTTCTCTGTGACATTACAACTGCATGCATGACAGCTGATGACACCACAACCTCTGCAAGTGTCTATTGTGACATCAAATAGCATTAGCTATTTCCTGCTAGATGTAGATTGAACATTGTTCATATGATATTGGTGACAACTGAAGTCAACTTGCAAATCTGTCAACTCACCTCTAAGTAAGTGTGTGTACGTAGAGGTAGATAGATGGATACATACCCACATGCATTCACAAATAAATACATCCCTTCACAATCATTTTTGAAAACAGCCTGCCTTTTTCCCTCAGTTGGTGAATTACTTACAAAGACAAATATACAAGTTAATCAGACAGTCAAACTTCAGGGCACTTACTTTTCATAGTCATGCTTACAGTAGAGCTGCCTGTTGCGACAATAGCATGTTCCCGAGAGAGGCTGGAGGCAAGCAGCACACTTCACACAGCCTTCGTGCCAGGAGCGCTCATTCACTCGCAGCAGGAAGCGATCTGAGATTGGGGTGTTGCAACCAGCACAAACCTCCCGCATTTTCAATTCTGAGCCTAACGGGAGAAAAGAATGATAATTGTTGACAATCTCAGCAGACTTGTATATGAGCAAATACATTCCACAAAGTTCAAGGTGAAAATCTGAGGTACAGGATAGGGAATTGTAGCCCCCTCCCCCAGATCCTTTAGAATTTAGACATTAGCATGATTGGGTATTGAAATATCTGAAGGGGGCAATTTTCTATTTTTGAACTGGGAATTTTACCATGATTACCATGTGTTTCTGTGCTTGTCTTGTAAGAATCACGTGCCACTAAAATCTATTGAATTTACTTCTACTATGTACAGGATTGCAACCAGGTGCCTTATAAAAACATTCATGTCCCAAGGACTCAAATAACAGGTCTCAAGGACTCACCCTTATCCTGTAAGTAAATTATATGTAACTGCAAGTAAAATTGCATAATTCTATTTTATTTGCATGGCATGGATTAGACTTTTAGACTTTTGATGATTTGATCTTGTAAAATATGTATGCATTTACTATTAAGTGGTATGTATTACAACTACTTTTCAGCTGAGGTATATGTAAAATCACTTTTCAGCTGAGCTTGATTCCTGGTGATGTCATGGACAGATCGCTAAAGCCATGGACTTAATAGCTTGCCCAGTTTGAGAATCTAGAAATTGTAGTGGGCATAAATTGAATAAACAAATAAATAAAATCCACAAGGATTCTATTTAATGTCCAAATCCTACTTTTTAACAAGAGATGTCACTTATTAACTCTGAACAATCCCCAAACCAAGCATCCATAAATGTCAAAGTTCCAACATAATAAAGTACAACAATCTAAATCCAAATCCTTCACAAACCTCAAAAATCAGAAAATATAATCATCCTTACCCTTCAATCCTTCTAATTCTATTGTTACTATAAAAATTACTGCTGCTCATTTTCTCATAGTTTTCCATCTAGCTAGCTCTCCAGCAATTGGTGCTCTCCAGATGTGCTAGATTTCAAATGTCATCCTCTAATGAGGCTGGGGTTGAAGTCCAACATCTGGAGGACAGCAGCGTAGGGAAGGCTAATCTAGTCCGTTTCCAGGATTTACAGATTGAAAAGATAATTCATTCATAATCTTTCCATTTCTGATATTTTTAACAATGTAAGCAGGAGAGACTCATTTCAAACTGGATGTATGTGATATGCGGCATCTTCCGATTAGGATTATCAGTGAGTTGACCTATTCCAGCCCTTCAATGGCTTCTCAAGAGGAAATGCAAATATAAAGTTGTACACATGGGTTAAAAAACACCATCCAGCATTGAAGATTTGTTTTAGGAAGGAGCTAAATAAGGCATAAAACTTTTGTCAAATGGATTTTATTCCTCTTTCAGGGCTGAGTTTGGTGGATTCTATTAGAACATCTCATTTGCTTTTGGTCTTCCTTGCTTTTATTTATTTATTTTTTCATTTCATTTTGCCGGCTCTATTTATTATGTACATCTCTGCCCAGTGGCTTAGACTGAAGCTCTGGCCATGTTAGCTATTATGCTTTGCAGGGTTTAAACAGAAAAGTGATGCAGGCACATCAGTCTGTTTGCCTTCTTGCTGCTGTTTTTTAGCATATAAAAAGAAAACTGGTGCATGTCTTTTCCAGGGCAATGGTTTCTGATTGCTGGTGAAGATTTGAGGCAAATGCTGGCTGGTGTTGCATGAATAAAAAAAAATCTAGGTTAATTGCTTGAATGGTCAGTTGCTTCATTGGTCACCAGATGCTGGTTCCTCTACTGGTTTCCCCCAGTCAATTGAACTTATTAACAGAGTACAAAGGAAAAGTGTATTGAAAATTAGAGGTAAGCAACAAAGAGATCGCAAAACACAGAGTTACAGCGGAGCCATTAAATGAACGTTGAGCTTAAGATAGTCACTGCTAATTCATTCTTTGAATAAAGCAAAAGAAAATTAGTATACCAGCTAAGCAGAAAACATATTTATCCACATTTATCAAAATTCAGAAAAATTTCTTGGCAAAACAGACTTTTAAAAAAGATGGGCATAATTGTTCCAAGTAGAAAAAGCAGGCTGATTTTAAGAAAGGGCACTGAACGAGACTAGGCATCGTCTTAGGAAAGAAAATTTTCACTTTGAGACAGAAAGCTGGGGGTGCCTCTTAATATGGGACTTGTCGCATGGAGTTTTGATAGCAGGCATATGTTAAACAGAACAGACTTTCAAGATTAAAATGTATTGTAAAATTCTGTAGCTGAATCTCATTAGGCACCTGTAGATCTTTTCCTATGGATTTTCAGTACTCCCACAGTATACAGAACAAAATGTTAGATCAAACTCAAACAATAAATCAGACTTCAGACTTATTTTAAAACAGAAAAGAGCAGAACTATAAACCTTTATATTCTACAACATTTAGATATATTTCCTGCCCACTGAAACAAAGAAATTCTGGTCTGGGAATTCTCACAAGGAGACAAACATAAAAGAAGCCCTCTTTCCCATTTGCACATCGATTATTTGCCTCATTGTGTGATGAGAGCCACAAGAAAGTCCTAAAAGAATTCACGGACAGCATCTTTTGCAAGAAAGCTTTGCACTTTGTACCATAGGGAAGTTTGTTCTGTTTGATCACTCCATATTTAAATTATTTATTTCAGAACTATTTCATCGTTTTGTAAAATGTTTTGGGAGTGTTCCACAGGATGACAAGTACAGAAATATTTCTCATAACTCAGTAACAGACTTCAAAGCTTTTATTTCGGCTTCAATTTGTCTAGAAACAAATGAGAGGCTGCTGATAATGGAATTCTGCTGATAAATTACAACCAAAGCAGGGCTCTTGTTTTCCATGCAAGTGACTGCTTACAGAGTTGACTTGCCTCTTATTTCTCCTGCCTGAACTCAGTTTTAGCTAGATGTAGAGCAACACCTGGTGTTATATATGAGCAGCAAATTATTTCTTATATTGTTATCTTTACACCACTACATCCAGAGACAGGTGCTTCTGGATGTTCCTGCCTTGGGGACAGAAAGAATTTGTCCCACATGCAATTTTTTTTATATATATATAAAACTCTAATTCAGGCAACACAATTCTCTCTGACCATGCCTGAAAATCCATTGAGAAGAGAGAGAAATTAGATTTGTAGTAAAGATTGATCGCTGTTTGGCTGCACCTTCTCAGGGCTGTGTGGGGCCTGAAATATCAAGCAGCCCTGGATCATTTCTTCCAGTTTCACTCCTATAAAGTGTTGCTGACTCCTTAGTGGTACAAATGTGTATCACAATGTTAGGGTGTGGTTAACAATAAACCCCAGCAAAATTGAGTGGTTCTGGATTTTTTTTTTTTTGTTTTCTCTGGTTTACGTGAGATACCATCTTTAATTCTTGCCAAGTTTGCACTTCTCAGGACAGACCTAATGATTCATCTTTGGCTCCAATTGGACCATTCCTGGACTGAGAAGCCATGCTCACCATTACTCAGGCCTTGGTCATTTCCAAGTTGGATTACCGCAATGCACTATATGTAGGAGTGCCCTCGAAGACCATCCAGAAATTGGTGACACACAGTTTTGGGTACCCTATGTTTCACCCATATTATAGCACAGCTGGATACATTGTGCAGGTTCCAAGTTTCTTTCCAGGTGTGATTGAAGGTGTTGGTTATTAGTTTTAAAGCCCTTAATGGCATAGAATCATGTTTTTGGGGGGGCTCTCTTTCCCTGAGGGTATCTGCCAGCTCCACTAATTCTGGAAGCTACACTAACTCCCAGGGGGATTCCAAACACAATTCAAAGTGCTGCTCATGTCCTATAAAGTTCTCTGTGGCTGAGGACCAAGTTACTTGTGGGACTGTCTATCTCTGATTGTTTTGCTTGTCCCACCAAAGCCATTCCAGGTCCTGACTATTAGGCGCATGTCATCTTGTGGGATATAGAAGCCAGGCCTTTCATCTGTCATTATGCTTGCTCTGTGGAACACTATGTCCCCAGAGATTTGGATGACCTTGACCAGGGGCCTTCAAACTTGGCCCTTTTATGACTTGTGGACTTCAACTCCCAGAATTCCTCAGCCAATGTGTCTGGCTGAGGAATTCTGGGAGTTGAAGTCCACAAGTCATAAAAGGGCCAAGTTTGAAGATCTCTGACCTTGACTCTATTGGCTTTTTGTAAGGCATTAAGGAGCTACACATTCCATAGTATTTTGTGTAGGAGATTACACAAGCCCTGCTGTCTGGATTGTTTAGTAACAATTTTACTGACTAGAAATGGAGTTATTTTTCAACCCCAGACATGTGCTATATTATTGGATATTTATTTTTTATAAATACAGCTATTTTGGCGATGGAGTTTTATCCTCTGTATTTATTTATATTTTTATTCAATTTTTATCCAGCTTTTATTACTTTATAGGTAACTCAAGGTAGTTAACATATCTAATGCTTCTTTCTTCTCCTATGTTCCCCATAACAGCAAACCTGTGAGGTGGGTTGGGCTGAAAGAGTGGGACTGGCCCAAAGTCATCCAGCTGGCTGCCATGCCTAAAGTGGAACTAGAACTCAGTTTCTGGTTTCTGGCCCAGCAGCTTAACCACTACACCAGGGATAGGCAACCTTGGCTCTTTTATGACTCGTGGACTAAAACTCTCAGAATTCCACGAGTCATAAAAGAGCCAAGGTTGCCTACCCCTGCACTACACCAAACTGGCACTCTAGGCTGTAGGCTTCCTATAGTCATTCCAGTGAGTTGGGCTGCTATTAACTGTAATACATAGGTGTGTATGTATATACTGTATATAAGTACATATATAGAAAAGGTTTCAAGCATCTGCATACTCAGAGCAGGAATAAAAGTGATTTTTCCCACTGAGATAGTCCCTTGCATGTCCCATCTCCAAAAGAGAGAAAATGCATCACAGATACAGAAGGAAACACATAATGTAAATGGTAATTCATAGGTAGGAATATAAATTCAGAAAGCAGAACATTACAGAAAAGCCAAAACAAAACAAAGCTAATGGTGTTTTCCAGAGGAAAATATCTAGACTAATATCAAAGGACTACTATATCAGTTTACCTAAGAAAAAAATTGCCTTAGTACAAATTGAATAATTTTAAGAGAAGTACAATATAGCTTAGCATGGCAAGGGAGATTCATCAGATGATTAGTTTGCCTCCCTTCCCTTTTGCTCATGTGCTAATTCTTGACGGTCAACTTCAACCTTCAGCTTTACACAAGTACAGTAGTTTATTCATTCAAGTCTAATAAAAAAAAACCAAGGCTTAGTACCAATACTAATTTTAATATATTGAAAATACTTTAGTAGTAGGAGTAGTCATTGTATATGCAGAGTTGTCTTAGAAAAAAAAACAACAACTTTGCAGCCAGTACTTAGATGGGAAAAATCTATCAGCCTAACTTTTCCTTGCTGAAAAAAGTTCTAAATTAAAATTGAATGGGTTGCCAACTTGGCTGACAAGACTTACATCAACAGTACACAGTATAGGTCTTTATTCAGCCTTAGCTATGCTACGTTAGACATGAATTATTGGGTTACAAGTCACACCTCGAGGATTACTGGGTCACAGGTATGATTGTCTTGAAATAGCTTACTTTTTATTTTTAAAGAAAGGTAAGGATAAAAGAACCAGGAGGTGTGTTTCACTTAATATTTAATTTGTCTTAATCCAAAAAGGAAGCAGTTCGGGGGATATATAGTGGTATTTAGTAAAGAGGAAACAGTTCAATTTTTAGCTCCATGACCACAAAAATAAGTACACTTTACTTATTTAATTGCTTATTACTACTGATCAGCACTCCAATCAAATAAAAAAGAGGTGGGAATCCATCAAAGAGTGAAATACTTTATTGTGCAACTATCTGGTTTAAGCATATTAAGCATGTATATTAATCTAAGGGAGCCATTCAACAGGTACATTATCAATTATTAACCCTGGTGAAAAAAGAGTTAGAGACATCTTCCCCATCCACTAGCATGAATTACTGGCATGAGAAGGCATCTGAAAAAATTTGATAGGCTTTTAATATATTCTTTAATTCTAAATGTGAAGGTATTTTAGTTGAATATTTCATTGGATCGCCTTTCACTGCAACATAAGAAACAACTTTCGGAATTCTAAAAATGCACCTTCAACCTTAAAGGTGCAATTTCTGATCTATTTTATATGTTTATATCTTTTTAGAAATAAGATTTGCTGACTTTGGTGGAGTTCATTCTGTTACATATATATGGGACAGCAATCATAGCCCCCCCAAAAAAACCTTTCATTTCAACCTTTGTGTATATTATCATCAAAATAATGGTAATGAAAAGGGTATTAGTAGAAGAAGAAACATGTGCAAGTTTAAGGGAAAGGAACATTTAATAGAGTATTAATAGGGGAAAAGTCTTCGGAGAGGAGCGGCATATAAATCCAAATAAATAAATAAATAAATAAAAGTATTAGGGGAGGGGAACCATAAGAAAGAAATTCTTCCTAACAGTCTTATGAAGACTAAGGGTGTTCAGTGGTAAGAATTCTGATTATGGGGAGGGAAGGAAGCAATAAAGGGGATACAAAATGGGATTGATCATTCTGGAGAAAAATGTGTCTGAATCTGACTTGGAACATTTTCCTTGCCACACATCATTGCAACTCTCATTTGTTTTTGATTGTGTTTGTACTACACGAATAAGCATATTCTGCTGTTAGCTTCTGTATGGGTTGCTTGAATAAATGAAACCTTTTGTTGTCTTTGATGGTAATTACTGGCAAGGGAAACTTGCAGCAAGAATGCTCCAATCTTTTTTCCCCCTGCACAGTGAAAAATTAGACTTAAAGCCAAGTTTCTTTATGTTGCTGTACTCTCCCTTTGGTTGCCAATTGCTAGCTTTAGCTCAACCCTCCAAGTGTGTCTGAACATTTCCACTGTTGTTACTTAGCAAGGATTGCGTAATCTTAGATATTTCAGAAATTTGGGATCACCAATACATACTTGATGGAGATGGATTACCGTACCTAAGATTGTGGTAGGTGAGCAAGAGCCAGTCTTGCCCGATCTGATGTGTTGATGGTTACAGCTCCCAGAATTCCTAGCCAGCATATCATGACATCAGAAGGGCAAGATTTCTTCTCCCAGAGCATTTGAAGGATAGCACATTGAGGAAAGCTGGGTTAATCTACCCCCACAAAATAAAAGCAATACACTCTGCACCCTGTAGGCTTTATCAAAAGAATAGCAAATCTCGTTATTGCCGTGTGCTTTCCTGAAACAAGAGAGGCAAGTCCCCGGTTGCTACATTCATCATAAAAGCCTTTTCTTTGAAAGGGAGAGGCATCAAGAGTGGCCCGGACATCGTGGCAGAGTTATTGCTATGGATAAGGTATAATTCTCAAGAGAAACAGCACCTTTCAAACTTTCCTTCTCTACCTGGTTATTAAAAGTAGGAGACCCCTGTCCTCTTTGGCATGACAATCATGCTCTCTGATTTCTTCATATACGCAAAAACCTATTTTCCCCCCCATCTGAACTAATTCAGAGTAAGTGAACCAAGCAGTAGCGAGCATAACTAAATAACAAAGGTTTTATCAGAATCAGCCTTGCAATTCCTTGGAGCTTCACTTTCACAGATATTGTAACTGCTATATATTTCTCTTTCAGAGTTTGGCAGATTTAATACAGGCACAGACACACAATGAGGGCAAAGGGAGATGGTAATGGCTGGGAGCAAGGCTTTTTCTTCTAACCAAGATCTGTTTTTTTTCTCCCCACATCCACAGCCTGATCATGACTACACTCAGACTGAAATTAAAAGTCATAAAGAAATGGAGATGGTTTGGTGCTTTGTGAAAATAATCCTCTCTTGTGCGGTGTTATTCCTGTTTATTTAACAGCAAAATGCCGAGGTTTGCTGCGTAAGTGGAAACTCTCTGGCATAATTGTCCCAGAGATACCATTTCAGTGGTCTCTGTACTCCCTTCTACATATTATTTGCTTCCAGATTGTTTATTTGAGAGTTACTGAGTGGGATATATTTTTCCCCAGACCTCATCAGTGCTTACAGAGGCAATCCAGGAGTGTTGTGCAGACTGTGATCCTATACAGATTTATCTGGGAGTAAGCCCCATTGAATAAAGCACAGACTCAGCCTGACCAGATCTACTTACTCTAAAATACAATTTGCTGTGCAAAGGCGCTATATGTAAAAAAAGAAAGAGCTCCTTATCCTTTAAGGATCAGGAATGATTGGAGAACAAAAGATATTTTTACACAGTTTTTAAAACAAGCAACAATCCTACCTTCTTTCTCACCTGTTGGAGCCTACTGTAGATGGAGGCTAATTTGCAGGAAATAATTTAGTATAGCTGCTTGCTTTGAGCAGGGAAACTCCAGAAATATTTCTCTGGTAATTTCCACATAGTTGAAAGCCAGGCCTGATCTCCATTGTAATAACAGAGTTTAGTTCTTGACCAAATTGGCTCACTTTGGCAAGGACAATACATTTGCATGACCTTCCGTGCAACATATAAATAATCTTTCGGTGCACCTCCCCTGCCATCTATTCTGTCTCTTCTTGATAGCTGCTGTCTTCCAATTGTATCCTACACTGTACACTAATATACTACAGATATAATAGTTTGGGGCAAGATTTCTCCTCTGGATTCATGATAAAAGTCCATGTGTATATTCACATATGAATGAGATGGAGGATGCTCATCAATAACAGGCTCCAAAATTAAATTAATATTTTGCTTAAAGTCTCTAGTCCTCTTATTTCCTGAGAACAATACTAACAACATAGGCGTTTATCCAAAAGCCTAAAAAAATAGAGCTAAACCAATCAGAATATTTGTATACGGCTTTGGAAACCCCTATCTAGCATAAATTGGATATTAATAATATTAATAACTTAATAATTTACATAATTGTTTCAATGATTTACTGTTACTATTATCTCTGTGCCTTTTAATTGAAAAAAAAAACACCCCTACAAACAAAATAATAATTGTACCACCAGCAGTGTGGTACCTTTTGATTTTCAATTACAGAGGTCTCGTCTCCTCTGTATTTTGCTTTTTCAATATAGGTAGTCCTCGACTTACAACAGTTCATTTAGTAACCATTCAAAGTTACAATGGCACTATAAAAAAGGGACTGTGAGCCTTTTTCACAGTTACAACCTTTACAACATCCCCATAATCACGTGATCAAAATTCAGATGCTTGGCCACTGATTCATACTTATGATCATTGCTGTGTCCCAAGGTCATGTGATCCCCTTTTGTGACCTTCTGACAAACAAAGTCAATGTGGAAGCCAGATCCACTTAACAACCTTGTTACTAACTTAGCAGCTGCAGTGATTCACTTAACAACTGTGGCAAGAAATGTTGTAAAATGGGGCAAAACTCAACAAATTCTCTCTTAACAATATAAATTTTGGGCTCAACTGTGGTCATAAGTCGAGGATAAAGCTTGCTTATGCATAATTTTAGGACTTCAGATGCCTTACTATTTATTTGGTAAGATAATTTGGTTTTTCCCTCTGGTTAAAATGGAGTAACATTGAAGTGGTTAATAATATACTCAAGTTCAAAAGGATAATAATATATGCTATTACAGTGTATAAATATATATGAAGCAAACAGTGAGAAAGTAGGAGGGATTGGAAAGTTGGGGGGGGGGAAATCTGGAAAAAGCCAATAATAAACCACTTCTAAATTGCTGCCAAGAAAATCACATGGATGCGTACATGAAGTCTCCCAGAGGTAAACTCAATTAGAAGAATGTTATTTTTGAAGGTAGGAAGAGAATTCCAGAATGGAAGGCTTGAATGAGAAAAAATTAAATATTCTCCCTCTCATACTTGAAATGTAGTTGTTAGTAGAAAAATGGGAAGAGCTTATGAGACCTCTGGAAGATAAACTCACTCTTGCATGGAATTGCATGCTAGCTAGGCACCTCCAATTGTCATGACAGAGTCATTATCTTGGGATGTCATCTAGATTGGTTTTGAGCCTGTGGATTCCTGAGAAAGAGGGCAGTTTAGCTCCACCATCATTGTATTGGTGCGGGACCGCCTTCTGCCACATACTTCTCTACGACTGGTGAGAGCGCACAGGGTTGGCCTCCTCCGGGTCCCGTCAGCGAAACAATGTCGTCTGGCGGGCCCTAGGGGGAGGGCCTTCTCTGTTGTGGCGCCCGCCCTCTGGAACCAACTGCCTCCTGAAGTCCGCGTTTCTCTGACTCTGCCGGCCTTCCGGAAAAATTTAAAAACTCATCTTTGCCGGCAGGCCTGGGGATGACTGTGGTTGATTGTTGAATTGAATGTGTGTTCTTTTTTATTGATTTTTTAAAGATATATTTGTTTGGGTTTTTTATGGTATTTCACTGTTATATATATGTTGTTAGCTGCTCCGAGTCCCTTGGAGAGGAGCGGCATACAAACCCTAAATAAATAAATAAATAAATAAATAAATAAATAAATAAATAAATAAATAAATAAATAAATAAATAAATAAATAAATAAATAAATAAATAAATAAATAAATAAATAAATAAATAAATAAATAAATAAATAAATAAATAAATAGGATCCCTCCAACATCATTGTATTGGATTCATTAACTAGATCCCAAACTGGTTAGTGAAAGCTTCCAGGAAAGTGATAGGAGGGTGAATGTGGATTGTGATCACTGTGTTCTTTGGTATGGAGGTTATGCTACCTACTTTGAAAGAAAAAGTGGTATGTCCTCTCCTCTAGAAGCCATCACTTGACCTAATTATTCTGATCAACTGTTGCCCTGTAGTTTTAGGGAAGGTTATTGAGAAAGTGGCAGGACTGCAACTGCAGAATATTCTTGATGAAGTTATTATTTTCTACCTGGGTTCAAGCCTTGATAACTCTAGCTGATGACTATGGAGTCCTTGGTGGCATTAACTTGTATAAGCAAGATATTTGGGTGGCTTGCAAGATTTGAAGGTGATGGACAATGCATTGCAGTCCATTGGAGGGAGAAACAAGACTTTAATTTATCCCTAGCAAAACAGAGTGGCTCTGGAAGCCTCCTGATTTTGGAAGTAATCCATGCTTAACTTTTGAAAGGGTTCTGCTTCCCTGCATAGAACATTAGTGTCATCCTCCTCCTTACACGTACAGTCTGAGGGTCATTCATAACCTTGTCACCTCATGTATGGACTGCTGCAATTTGTTCTACATGGGACTGTCCTTGAAGATCAACAAGAAGCTTCAGCTGGTCTGGAGTACAGCAGCCCCAGTACAAATTGCCAATTAGCTTCCAGGGGCTTAGGATCAGGGTATTTGCAAGATTGGCTATTCTATGTCAAAATCTACCCACCTAGTAAGATCCAGGATAAAGGTCAGTGGTGGGATTCAGCCAGTTCACACCACTTCGGCAGCTAATTGTTTGTTGCCAAGGACCAGAATGGACTTCCGGAAGTGGCAATAATAGACTTCCAGAAGTGGCATCCACACAGAGAACCGGTTGTTCACATATTTGAATCTCACCACTGATAAAGGGCCTTATTCCAGCTTGCCATGCTGAAGGAATGTCAACATCAGGGATCCTTCTTGATGATTTTGACACTTGTCTCTAGAGCAGCTTATCTCCAGAGATAAGGATGGCCTCATCTCTGTTACTGTTCTGAAGGGCAGTGAAAACATGGCTTTTAAGGAGGAGTTATTGAGAAGGATGAAATATCATTTTTTTCTAAAGTAGTGATGACATGGGGGCCGAATGATTGAGATTGTTATTTTTTTGCTAGCTTATTGGTATATTGTATACTTGTATCCTTAATTGAACCATAATTACTTGGATTTGGTAAGCAACTCAATGTCAAAACATTGGATAGTATGGAACTTTGTGTAAATAAGCAATTAATGAACAAATAATACTCTTCGTTTAAACCAAAATCTATCTTTTTGTCCAACAAAGAGCTTTTGGGATTTAAAAGTGTTTGACTTATTCATTATTTTTGGGTCTTTATATCCAGCTTTTTGTCTACTTTATTAATAGTTTCTTGACTAATGTGAAAATGTTAAACTTCTCACTGGCATGAAAAGTTATTTTTAATGGAGATTAGCCTCTGGCTTAAATTTCTCTGCTTTTCATATTTGTTGTTGTGGGAAAGATGAAGTCACAGTTTGTTCTCTGATTTGACTAACCTGGCATCGACTCATGTCAGAATGCAGAGAAAGAACAGATCAGCTGTAGATATTTTGCCCCTTGAAGTGAAATACAAGTTATGAGTTCCCTTCGCTCCATTCCTAAAGCAAAAGACTTGGAGCTGGGACACCAAAAGCCAGTTGGTGTGAATTTCAGCCTTGGAGATGAGATCTCCTCTACTTGATTTGAGAACAGCAAAGCTATTCCACTCTAAGAAGGTGATATGGCATACATAAGAGTTATAAGTCTTTCATATAATATTGCCCCGTTAAGCCACATTGGTGGCATTCACACAACTTAGGTACTGAATTTACCTATTCTGGGCAGTTGCACCAGATATTAAACCATAAACAGTTGAATTAATCATCATTTCAAACTAACAAATAACCAAGGTTAAAATTAATCAGGCTTAATGTGTTATACAAATGTAATTCTTTATCTCATTAATTCCTTAGCCCAGGGGTCTCCAACCTTGGCAACTTAAAGACTTGTGGACTTCAACTCCCAGAATTCTTCAACTCCCAGAAGTCCACAAGTCTTAAAGTTGCCAAGGTTGGGGACCTTTGCCTTAGCCTATTCAATGGGTTACACAAACATAGAAAATATAGAGTTTCCATTCTCAACTATCACTGGGAGCAGTGTAAACTGGACTGACATAATTTGAGTAGAATATAGACATATATAGAAAATAAGGAGCTAAATCAGAGTTCCCCAAAATCATGCTAAAGTAGAACACATTAGCCTGTAATCAACAGGGGCTCGAGGACTGTACAGAGTGTATGCCAGGGGTCTTCAAACTTGGCCCTTTTATGATTTGTGGACTTCAACTCCCAGAATTCCTCAGCCAGTCACGCTGGCTGAGGAATTCTGGGAGTTGAAGTTCACAAGTCACAAAAGAGCCAAGTTTGAAGACCCCTGGTGTATGCTGTACAATCTCACTATCAAGTAACATTCTTTTCTTTGGAGCTTTACACATTTTCCCCAAACTAGGAACTTACCATAGCCCAGGACTGGCATGGCTTGCTGCAGACAAGAGGGAGCCTCTTCAGTCTTCATCCTCCAGGCCTGGCAGCAGAAGATGGGCCTGTCAAAAAGAAGCTACTCATCAAAATAGGAGCGATAAGGAGAGACAGAATAGCTTATGTCGTACTCAGATAGGAGAAAGAGGGGAAAATGTTTATTTTCCATAAATATATCTTTGACCTGCCAGCTAGGAAACTCCAAATGGGGTAAACAATCTAGTTAGTGAGAGACTGTTTTGGATTTTGGAACTGGACTGTCATCATTTCTTTTCTAGCCTCATAACTTGTCCTGTGTCTCTAGCAACTACATCAGGATAGACAATCTGCAGGCAACATATCATCCTTGACTGCAACAAGCTCAGCTCTTGAAATGTTTGAAAGGTCTATGGCAAATCTGTGGACACTATTGCAATGCAAGGCTGTCGATGATTTTTTAATTATTATTATTTTTTGCACCACTGCTCCAGGTAAAGCCTAAATAAGTTTTTCCAACCATAAAAGCATCTTATCAGTGAAACAAATTTCTGAAGAAAGTAACGTGTTGCTTTTTGCTGGATGATTTCAAGCAGAAGCTGGACAGTTGACATGCTGAAGTGAGATGGGCAGCAAACAACTCAAATAAATAAATAAATAAATAAAATGTCTGTGCTCAATTTCCTGCATAAAGCTAGAAATTGCATTAACTAATCTTGATTGTCTTTTTCATCTCCATGACTGTATGAGTCTGCTATTTGTAGATGGAGGCTTTGCCATGTTCTTATTCATATTAGAGGAATCATGTGCTATACTTAAAGGCATAGGAGCAAGGCTACACTTTTTCTGATCAGTTGGCAATGCTCTCCCAGTAGTTCTTCAAAGTTGTCACTGAACAATGGGGTTATTTTTTATCATCGTATAATAAAGATAAAGAGAAACTTCATGTATTGTATAAATTGTAAAGTGATTTTGTTTTTTTAGATTTTCTAAAGTTAGGGTTTTATGTCAATCTAGACAATTCTAGTTATGAAACAAATATTAGTCTGTGGTTTAGAGCGATGAGTGAATTCAGTTAATCAGCTCACGGTCAAGGTAAAATCCACATAATTCTTATTTCATAATAATTTATGGTCCCTCAACTCTATAATAAACAAATATCCTCACTTTTAATAACACGTTTGTAAGAAATAGCATGAAAGATATGTTACATGGTTACCTGGGAGACCTGAGAACTTCATTAGTTTTTTAGAGTCAAATGGGAAATTTCTATCTCTAAAAGTATGTTTCTAATGTCAAATGAATTCTGATCACGATTATTCAGAACACATGCCCTTCTTTGTACTTGTCTGTAATATTTTAGGACTGAGCCTAAGATTAAATCAAAATTATAATTGCTGTAACACAGGTTGCAGTTGTAAAGAATTCAACTGTATTTAGCAAGTTTTTGCCATTGTAGAATTAAGATATTTTTTGTTTCTTTGCAAATGTCAACATCTTTCCTTCACATATTCCTATTTTTCTGCAGTTTCTCCCCCTCAAGAACCATAGTATTACAGTAATAGAAAGTGTAATAACAAATGCAATAAGTCTACTTTTCTATGAATTCTATATCTCCGCAGATATGTAGTACTACAGGGCCCATCGTCCCTAACCCCAAGACAAGTAATAACCATAGTGTCTAAGAATTATACCATGGCTGAGAGATCTGGACCACAACTCTCTGAACCACCACTAAGTGACCTTGAAAGCTCTACCACTTTGCTGCCATCTAGTGGTTTCCTGGATTCGTGCAGCCCAGATTGTGGCTGTTAACATTGATGGTTGTCTTAAGTAGCTAGCTGGTGAGAAAAAGAGGACCGAGCCCTCAGAGACCATATTCACCACATAAATGTGACTTTCATCCCCCTTTTGTACTGTTGTGAAGGAGCTGGTATATGTTCACACACACTGCTCTGAGGCTATTGGCTTTTTGTAATGTTTTAGGACAAAAGATTGATACTGATAGTGGGTCTTGATTAGGGCAAGTTCTGGGCATCTTCTTAAAATTTAAATGCACTTTGCAGTTCCAGTCTTTGGCTTGTATAGTAAGGTAATAATAGTAGATAGAATAAAATAATATAGTAATTATTCTTTGTTCCTTGTTTTAAATGTGTCTCTTTGTGGGAAAATGGCAAAACCAGTGGAGTAACTCATGCAAGAATGCTTCCTTTTGTGGAGGTAACCAATTTAGAGGGAATTCTTGAACGTACCAGCATCAGACTCCATTCAGACACACACTACTACACAAATTAAGCAAAGGAAGGGGGCAGAACCAAACAGTAAATCATTCGGAGACACAGTGAGACAGCCTCTTCTGCGAGGCTTTGAACTCATAGAAAAATTTTCGTTATTTGAAGTTATTCCCCTGGGCAATAACTAATCAACATGAAATTGATCTCAAACCTAACCCAAGGACCCAAACCCAATACAACGTTTGAATCTGAGAGTGAAATATTAAATTAAAACACAGTTAACTTATTTGTGGCTTAGAGGTACGTGAACCCATTTAATATGGCTTATTCAGTAAACATGGTTAAGCCTTCGTATGTTATGGGAACTCGGCTCCAGAATCCTACTGCAGTTCCAATAACCAGGAAAGAAACTGTGCAACTGTACTACGGTTAACTACAATCTTATTCCCACTTATTTGAAGAAGAAGAAAGTCTATTTAACTCAATGAAGTCTACTTCTATGAAATGCATGCTTTTCTGAGAAACTGCATAGGATAATTCCAATGGAATATCCTACTTACACTTTCCTGGGTTTACCTCTGAGAAAACTTGAATAAGTCAGTTACGTTTGCCCAGCCAGACAAAAACAAACGTCTATGGAGATTCTCAGTCATCCAGATCATGGTTGTCCCAAAGGTGTTTTTTTTCCAAAAGGCAACTGGATTTTCTTTGTTTTTTTTCCTTGAAGACTTTTGGATGAGAAGCGAAAAGTCATCAAGGGGAAAAAAAAAGAGAGAGAGAGAGAGAGAGAGAGAGAGAAGTCCAGTTGCTTTTTTTTTTAAAAGCGTTTTTGGAACTCCCAGCCAGCCAGGCTTTATTAAGGACATCTAAAAAAATTATTTTAAATCGTGGTGATTCAATGAGGGGGTTGAACACTTGATTGGAGAGGCCAAAAGGATCTTACACGAATGCTTCGGGGAAGGCCCCAATTGCCTGCTGTGTCCATCTGATGACGAGCCCATTACGCACGCTCACCTCTCTACGGTCACTTGTCTCGTTCATGGTTCTTGTATCAGAGCGAGGGCTACAGTGTTTTAAAAAATAAATAAACAAAGACTGGCTGATCACTTCAAACTCCGCCGCAATCGCCAACGTCGTCCAGATTGCTCGGATCCGGCTATCCGGGGTCGGGCGGGCGGGGGGGGGGGAATAAGAACGGTGCGAGAACCAACGTTCCAACGGAAGTTTTCTCTTCAAAGGCGGAGAATTTCACTTGCGCCGCGAGGGTTCGAATGCGCCGAAGCTCGAAACGGACGAAGCTTTTTGGCTGCTGGGAAGGGCTCCGCGCTCGGTTGGCAATCAAATCCGTTCCTTTGAGCTTCTTCTTCTTCTTCCTCCTCTTCTTCTTCTTTTTTTTAAAAAAAGATCTTTTCGAAACCTTTGGACTAAATACTTAATTCTCTTCCTAACAATAACAACAACAACAACAACTCTCTAGAATGCCGTGGAAAGAGTTTTCTGATAATAAAAACTTAGCCAGATAAGGAATGTTGGTTTTTTTCCCCACCACCACCCCGCCCCCATTCAAGGATAAATTTAAACGAATGGCTAAAGTGAGGCGTTTGCTTTTAAGAAGAAATTCTGTGACATTTTAGCGTTATTACAAAAATCCGCGGGTAGAGCTAAATTTTGTGTCTTTGCATCTTCCTGTTTCGAACTTTGGAGCCCATTTGCTAAACGCGAATTTGTTTTTGAAGTGGCTTTTCCTTGTTCTGACCTGGGTGACTTTTTATAGTAAATTCAAGGATGTTCTTGTCATTAAATATTTATATTTCAAAACTTCCTGGAAGATGCGAAGAAAGAAAGAAAGAAAGAAAGAAAGAGAAAGAAAGAAAGAGAAAGAAAGAAAGAAAGAAAGAAAGAAAGAAAGAAAGAAAATTAAGCGGTAAATAAAATGCCAGCCTGATATGAATGATCCTGTAAATTTTAAACAGCAAATAAATAGATAGATGCAAAAGCATTTTAACTCAAGGTAAATAATTGGATTTGTTTATAACCTAAGCTTATTTTCACCCATATGACATGCTTTGTAGGAGAGGCAGAGCAAATGATGTAAAATAAAGGGCTGATGAGATTGTTGGGGTAGGTTGGGAAGTCGCGGTTCAAATCCCAACTATTCTTTGATAGTTCAGATAGAAATGCTCTGCTTTAGCAAGCTGAGTGGATAAAATAGTTTGAGCTATTTGAAGGAAAACTAGACATAAATGTGTCCCAATAACATTTTAAAATTAATTAGAAGTCATTTATCCAAATGAAAAAATATCCCTAAAAAAAGATCAAATAATAAGAGACATGATATAAGCTGCTTTCTTTCCCAGTTCATACTAAATATATATTTTCTGTCCAAGTCCCATTTCCCTTCAGCTTCACTGGCTGATGCTTACATTACCCAAACCTTATCTGTTTAAATATGGTTTGATGACTAGGCCACAATTGGGTGGGATCATACATGTGGCACCAAGCCCAAAAAAAAAAAAAACACACAACACCACAATGTGCTTTACCAATCACAGTCATTGGGTTTACAATCTAAACCAAAATCCCATTCCATTTTAGCAACATTTACGAAGAATGTTTCTGTCACTTGCAAGCTTTGATGGGATTGTAAATATATATATCCTAGAAGCAGGAAGCCGAAAACACCAGCCTGAAGATGACGAATGAGACCTCGTCTCAGATATGGATATGGATATGTATGTATGTATGTGTATATGTATATGTGTATAAATTAAAATGTGAAAGGAAAACAATTTTTTTGGAAGCATTGGAAGTTTCTGATGCAAACATGAATATAATTCATAATAATTCATTCCTCTTCATCATCATCATCATCAAGTAGCCCCTTGAAATGTTCAAACATGTGTAGGAAGATCTGTGCTGTCTCTGAGGAACATTTCCCACAGGTTTTTCATCCCACCCCTCTGTTGAGGAAGGGAACATTTTGTGATCTTTGCATGTAAGCTGCTCAGGGCAAGACCCACTCCCTCCCCTTCACCCTAATTCACTGGCTATCACATCTGGGTGCATGTTTTTTTGTTTTGTTTTTTAAAGAAAAGAATAATAATAATAATAATTAAAAACTCCAGCCCAGTCCTTTTGCTCTTATTTCCAGAGAGAATCTTTACTCAATTTGCCAGATGGGTGGTTAGGGTCTAATTAACTTGCCTTGGAAAACTGTGCCCACCCAGTACAAGGGATTTTAAATCCCAGTTAAAAGTGCACAGTGAAGACCAAAGACAGGATCTGTGCACAGCCTGGTAGGAATAGGGCCTTAGCCGTCCCTTACAAAAGATGTGGGAAAGGAGGCGTAGTGGCGGGGGACACGGAAGTTTTCAGGACTGTAGAAAGTGTTCTGACGGCCTTATCGCAATACGCAACAACAGTATGGCCAGGGAGAAACCCACACGAAACCGACGACCTATGCAAAGTCAAAAAAATAGGCACTCTGATTTATAAGTTGAGATCTTATCTATCCCCTTGAAGGAAATACCAACCAACTAGTTAAACGGCCATCAATTATTTCCCATTAAAACTGCTGCCATTTTGCAAATGTGAGCAGCAAGAATAAAGCTCGGGAACTTAACTCGAAATTGTTGTGAGGCTAAGTGAGACCACCTAGAATCCACCACCCTCCGTAAAGCAGCGGAATTAAGCACTCCAAGGTATAGCGTAGGTAAGCCTCGATATAGATAGAGATGCATACACTTGTGTGGAAAGCTATAGATCAATCGTCCCACACTTTAGGAAGCATCTTATATACATACATACATACATACATACATACATACATACATACATACATACATACATACATACATACATACATACACACACACACATATACATATATACATATATACCTATATACATATACACAGATACCACGTTCAAAACATCGGCCGCCGTCTGCAAGTTCCGCTTGGAGAAGCGATGGACAAACCGTTACCGAAAGGCGCCATTGAACTGCAGTCTTTACGGGTTAAGGTGCGTTCCTATCCCCATTTACCCGCGAGCAAGCCCCTTGCACTCAATAGGACTTTCTGCCGAGCAGACTCCTATTGAGTTGCACGATTCTTTTCAACTGGTGCCCGGGAATAATGGGTTCGTTCCAGATGCTTTTGGCCGTATCAAACCACTCGGTTATCCACAAAGAGAAAAAAATGATACTACCAGTTTGATAAAGTTCCTTTGAGTGTTTCATTTTTGCCCCCCCCCCCAATTAGAAAGAAGGGATTTGAAGGGAAAGAAAAGAGCCTTTCTGTCCTCTGACTCAAACGGGGTTAGATTTTTCTGCTTTCCCTTCATTAACAGCCAACCTTCCCAATCCACTACTCCCCCCACACACATTTAGGGTTAAAAGTCCCTAAACATTTTTCCTTTCGGTCGCCTTCCGCCCCCTTCGCTCCACCTTTTCCCTAAGTCCACCTTGCACAACTGGAAGGCTTTCTAGGTCTCTTTTAATTTCAACAGAGGGGGTTGTTGTTGAAATTGTTCCAGGGCTCGGAGGGGCTTTTGGGAGTACTCAGGGTCCAGCCAGGTCCCTGGAAATGCACACTGCTTGCGCTGATGCACTTAATTGAAGTCATTTCCATTCCACCCTCCCCTCCACTCAAAAGCAAAAAGAACTGGGAGCATTTAAAGGCACGCAGATTTTAAACAAATGATTTGCAGAAATAGACTCGTCCGGCGATGGGGGTGGGGGGGACGTGGGCTGTGTGTGTGTGAGAGAAGACGACAAAACCCTAAGACCGACCAATAACCGTGTTCTAACATGGATGGGCAAACTTGGCTTACAGCGTTTTAAATATGTGCCGTGATTTATTTGGGAGCGATCCTCTCCCTAAGCAGCGCGGCTTATTCCGAGGAAGCCTGGAATTTAACCATAGATTGTGTGCCCGCGGCGCGTGTTAAAGAGCACGCGGCTAGAGAGCACAAGATCCCGGGGGATCCATCCCAAAAGGCTTTATTAATATAGGGTCCTGTTCTCCACAGGGGTCGAACGACTCCCTCTTTCTGGAATGGCGCCCCTTCTCTTATTCCCCAGCAGTTAGGGTTGCTCCCTTTGCAATGGGGCGTTCCGCGGAGCCCGAAAGCATTAAGAGCTGTTGGTACATTGAAGTGTTTGCGATCCCCCCCCCACCCTCACGACCCCTTTTAACAGCCGCTCAAGTTAGTGACCAGCCGGTCCCTGCCTTGTGAAAATGAATTCCGCGATTTATTCTGCACACCCTCTCCAGTTTACCCTCCCGCTGGCTAGTGCCTTTGGGGGACCCCGAGAGGACACGCGCAATTTCTCCATCCAGTTTACTCACAGGGCGCCCGCTGTAGTTCTCTCCCCGGGCAGGCTAAAAATCCACCGTCTCTCTCTCTCTCTCTCTCTCTCTCTCTCTCTCTCTCTCTCTCTCTCTCTCTCTCTCTCTCTCTCTCTCTCTCTCTCTCTCTCTCTCTCTCTCTCCCGCCCACACCCCTTATAATTAAGCAAACTTTCTAACGGTAATTAACTCCCTCGGGGGAGGGAATCTCTCGAGCCCATAAGTCATTTCTACGTGTGTGTGTGTATGTGTGTGTGTGTGTGTGTGCGCGCGGGCGCGAGAAGGTTAGTCGCATCCGATTGTAACATACAAACTAGGTTGGTTATCCCCACTCTCGCTTCCCCACCGACCCCCCCCCACACACACACACCCAGCCATCCTTCCAGTGGTTCGAAACCCGGGGAAGAGAGAAGGGAGTTTTCGGAACAAGCGCTCGCCCCTCGCTCAGCTCGCCAATCTTCCCCGCTTGCGGGGTTCTTAGTCCCAGCCTTGAACTAACCGCCAAGGTGGAAGCGGGTGGAGAAGCGGAGAGGAGAAAACTGGAGGGACTCCTTCCCCCCCCCCACTCAGCCCCCAACCTCCCGCTTCGCCTCGCCAGTCCCCCATTCCGCCTTCCGAGGCTGCCCGCTGGGAGCCTCTCTAGACCCCTCTTCCCCACCCGGCCGTCCGACTCGCAACCTACCGAGCTCTGGCGCTGTTTTCCCCTCAGCCTTCAGCTTCTGCCTTCAGCGGCGGCGGAGAAATGGGGAGAGGAGGAGGCGAAGGAGGAGAAGGAGGCGGGGGAGGGGGAAGATGAGGGGGTGGGGGCTTCCCCCCACTATTGTCTAAAGCTTGCAGGGGGGTGTGCGTGAATTCAACGCCAATTCTCCAGACATAACAAGTGGCGCGCCAGCAGGGATGTCTAGGAGCCCCTGAAGGCGCTAATACCCCCCCCATCTCATCCCATCCCACCCCATCCCATAACGCTACCTGTCATTCTGGAAGCCCGCGAAAAGAAGGCAGGCAGCGCTGGCCGCGTTGGATTGCAGAGCCCTGTCTGTGCCACCTCAACGGGACGAGAATCAGAGTAATCAGGTGTTTGGAGGACCCAGGCTTGCCAGGGTCTTGGGAATAAATTGACTCGCACACCACGTTTAGAGTTCAAAGTTCCTCAGGTGGAATTCCACCCAGAAAGCAAACTCATGGAAGTATAGCATTAGAAGCTATGATGGGGGTGGGTGGGTGGGTGAGTTTCGTCCCAGTTACTATTGCAACCATTTGTTTACATAAACTACAACAAGCCCAAAAATCCGATAAGAGAGAGTGAGAGAGAGGGGAGAGAGAGAGAGAAAAGAAGGAGGAGGAGAAGGAGAAAGAGAAGGAGAAGAGTGGAGGGAGAGGGAGGGAGAGAAAGGAGAGAGCAATAATTTCTTATAAATAGTTCAAGGGACTCTTGAGCTTTTCAGGAAAGCAATCTAGAGTCTGATCCCATGTTCCAGAATAGACTGTGGAACGTGGACTCCTGCCTGGAGTAGGTTTTCACACACTACATAAGTTAGGACCATAGCTTTGAGAACAATTAACCCGGAGAGGCAAAATGAGGAATTGGACTGTGTTCTACACTTACGAGAATATCAGAAAAGGACAGGGCAGCCTTTGGCCACTGAGGATCTACTTCTGTGTCCTTCCACCACCACCACCACCACCACCACCGAATATCAAATTCAGTTCCCTTTCAATATCATGGTTTTGAAATACTGACAGTATGGTGGAAAAGCAGCTTCATGTCCTAAAGAGAAGAACCTTTTACCGTCAACTGCCTAATTTGTGCAATTCACGGGAATAACATGTGTGTACAAATATTAGTTATCTGGGCTTCTCACAAAACAGGGACTGCTCTGACTGTATTGTTCCAAAGGTATCACAGCACTTCTGTATAAAGAGTAGAGGAAGGCCACCACCTCATAATCCTGGGCAATGAAATCAGGTGGGCCAGAGATATTTTTAAATTTACCGTTTTGCTTGATATCGTTCAGCCCACAAGTTCTTGTAAGTCTACAGTAAATCATCCACAAAGCTAACCACTGATGTTAATATCCTTCTAAACCAAAACACAGCCTCCTCCTGAGATGATTTGGCTGGCCTCCTGAAAGGCTGTGAAGGCTCTTTCTCCAGGCACTGGGGCCAGGATGTTAATATGCTTGTTAGTTTGTTAATGCAGGTGTGTTTATTATGCTCTAATTAAGATATTTTAGGGGCTGCAGCCTGTATTTTTTTTTAATGAGTGGTGAAATTGGTTTTGTTTTTATCTTGTTCATAGCCAGGAGTGCCTTTGATTGATGGGCATCCATATAAATATGCTAAATAAATAAAATAAATAAATACATTTTGTCCAGATTCCTCCCAAACATCCTATTTCTGCTTCCTCAACATCTCAACCATGTCTGCTTTCTCAGGATTTCATCACTGTTATGGTTTAATTAGTTTGTTTTAACTGATTCTGAGTGGGCATTCTTACTTGGATCATATTTTTCAAAAATTCCATATGGGACCAAGTGGTTCAGAAATTGCTATGGACCCACTGATGGGCTAGTCTTCTCTTCTAGATCTCTAAAAATATAGCCTCTCTCGTGATACCTCAGTGTTCAAGTATGTGCTAAGCATACTGCATATACATACATATGGACACACACAAGTAGCAACCACAGTTTGTTTACACAGCAGTCTTGCAGTCCTTCAGTTCTATTAACCCCCTTTTAATGATCCTGTATTCCCTTATTTATTCAGGATCAAATAGAATAGAATAGAATAGAATATCTTTATTGTCATTGTGTAACTCACAATGAAATTAAGTGCTGTCCACAGTGCACACTACACACAAGTAAAAACCACAAATAAGAACATACATTATGTACACATATCCTTTACATTCTATTCACCATTGCGCTGTCTCTAATAGAGTTGGGTGGGTGGATGGAGCTGAGCATTTACTGGCCAGATGCCCTTCCTGATGCCACACGGAGTTCATATTTTTTTTCTTTGCACTCTAAGAAAGAAATATCTGCCACTAACCACCAGTAGGATTGAACTCTCAACCTTCCAAGTGCGAGGCGAGTGTCTTTACCACTATGCCACCATGCTTCTTTCTTCAGTTCTATTAACTGATTCAGTAGAAACCTTTCTAATTGGGCCAGTGAAATTCTTCCTGGGTGGGATACTTCATACCTCAGCTAGACAGATGAGTGTCCTTTACAACTCTGTTCAATAGACTTTACTGGCTTAAATATGTGTCTATGTGGAGGGACAGATGTCCATACAAACATTTCCATCTACTTCATGGAGCTGTCAGGGAAGATCCTGTTTATGACATAACAATAGAGTAATATATATATAAATTTTTACTGGCAGAAGGATTCTCCATTTTGTATTTGCTGGGTTGTTATCAAACCTATAATGCCCAACCCTGAACAAGGCATATTTGTTAGGAAAGGCTGATGTGTAAAAAGAAGAGGTCTCTTCTGATTCTTTCCTGAAGGGGCTCCCATTTCCTGAATTTTGAAACTCCCAACCTCCTAACCAGATGCCCTAACTGAAAACAAACTAAGGCTGAGATTGGAAAAAGGGGAGCAGCTGGAGGATGTTTATAGAAGAGCAGCAGTGGGTGCCAGCCCTTTTGCACTCCCTCCCCAATTCTCTCCTTCAAATGCTTGCTCTGCATCTCTGTTTATATTCCGAGAGAGTATAGTTTTGCAGGCACATCTTTAGTGAGATGTTGTTCCTAAACAAGAAGTGCACCTGTGCGTCCATGCGCACATTAGACAGGGATAAACTTCACAATTGTGATATCTACAGAACTGTTATTACCAAAATCCCAAGATCCTCCTGCCATAAGCAAATACGGCATGTAACCATGGCTTCAACATGATACCAGTTCCTTGTTTCATGTCACGGGGTGTGCACTGGGATGAGTTACGTATAGAAGTAGAACAGTGGACTGGAATTCCCTGTAATGACCAAGGAATTATTATTCATTGGGGAAAATCTTTGGTGAGGTGAATATTTTTTGTTCTCTTATTACTACCACCACCCCAGCCCTTCAGTACTAGAATGATTGTGGATCAGAATTCCAGGGGTGATAAGTGCCAATACATCTGGAGGGCATAAGGCTGGGGATGACCATGTTGAAAAAGTGCAAGTCTCACATTCTTACTAGTCCGCTGCAAAACACTGTTATTTTGCTTCACCGGGGAACTCTAAGAGTTGGAATCCTAAAATATCTGGCTCTGACAAGTGCTGGGACAACATCTCCATTGCCTTATCTCCTGGAGTTTTTCTGGGTCAGGGTGGCCCATATAATCCACTTTCACAGATGGTCTTCATGATGCCTTTGCCAGCTTGTGAGAATGCCAAAATGTGTGTGCGTGTGCCTATGTTTTTTTTCTTTGCTGTGAAAAAATCTGGCATTTTTGGCATCTGATATATTATACTATCAGATGCCATATACTTTGGAAGATAGCTCTTTTATAGTCCTGATATGTAAGGCAGTCTTCCTTTGCTATTATTCAAGAATAGATATAATTGCCATTCCTATCTTTTTTGGTTTATTCACATTTGTTTACATGTTGCACAAAAGTGTGCTGCATTTCTAGAATTTAGGCCTATTCCAGTCTGACATTCACAATGTAGCTGCAGCCTCTCTGAGGCTCACATTTCATGTCTTCTTTTGCTTTAACGGCCACCACTGAAATGTAAGATGAAGAAAAGGTTCATTGAACTATTGTAAACCTCTTAGCAAACTTGACCAATCAATTTCACTTAAAAATAGAACTGTTCTCTAGTTCAATAACCCTTAGTCTATAATTCATATTTTCCACTGAATTCAGTGGAACTTCCCGCTGAGAAAAAGACTGCATTGCTGTTGATTCAAATCAGTTAAATGCTAACTTTATTCTGAAATAAAAAATGATGCTTGGATATGCCAATGTAAGGTAAAAATTTCCTTGACTCCTGGTGGCTTCATGCACACTTCCATGTAGTGGGTAACAATACAGAAATGGTTGGCCATTTGGGTCTATCACAGGATACACCATCTCAGGAGCACCAGGAAATGACTGCTAAGTATTTATCGGGACTATAAGGGTTAATTAATTTAATCCATGTATCATTGCCCGAACAATCTCATTCATCAACTGATTAGCATCACATCAGCATCTTATAAAATTCCAAAGTCTGTGTGCATAGCCTCACACTGAGCTTTTTTTTTCAGATCATCTAGAAGGATAGAGAATCAATCCCAAAATGACTATGACTCTAACAGTTCCAACTTGCTGTAATTTAGCATGTGCATAACTTATGATATGTATATTAGAACAGGATTGTACCATTACAAGTTCTTAGATTTTTGTTTGCTTCCCAGCATCTTTTTTTAAAAGAATAAGCAAGAATGGCTTGTGTGTCTAAGAGTGTTATGGTGATGCCTTGTTAACCTTTTAGCCTACTGAATTTTTTTAATGCTGATTTTCACTTTTCACTTGTAATTTTTAACCTTGCTCTTTTGTTTTTAACTGTGCTTTTAGTCATGTGTTTATATTGTTCATCATGTTGTGGTAGGCCAGTTGGTGAGACAGGTGGTGTAGAAATTTAATGATAAATGAAAAAGAAGAAAAGAAGAAAACAAAACAAGAGGGCACAAACAAAGCTTAGGCATTAAAAAAGAAAAGAAAAACAGTCTAATCATGTGCACACTCTGCCTTTTAGAAAGTCATACTATTACAAAAATGTAAATTCTGAGATACTGACATTTTTTAAAATGTTGCAGTTAGAAGAACAAATATCTGAAACATTTCTACTAGCATATATTCATATTTCTTTAAATTGTAACTCAAACCTCACTTATCTGGGAATAAATTCCAGTGAATAACAGGAATTTATGAGTGAAGATGGATAGGTTTGGGTGAGAAAGAGAGTATAACCACTGGAGCAATTCCTCCTCAAAGTCAAGACCTATTTGTTAACTGTAAGGTAACTACTGCTTCTTAACTCATAAAGTGAAATCTTTCAATAAAATGAAAGGAATAAATTAGAATAGACTAGAATAAAAATAATAAAAGCAAGGATAGGGGCTCCATTTATTAAAGCTGTTGAGATTTTATATATATATGTGTGTGTATTATATTATATTATATTACATTACATTACATTACATTACATTACATTACAATACAATATATTATATTAGATTATATATTATATTATATATTATATTATATCGTATCGTATCGTATCGTATCGTATCGTATCGTATCGTATCGTATCATATTATATTATATTATATTTATTATATTCCTTCCTTTCTTCTTATCTGGTCCAACCGGACAGAGATGCTATTTTATAATCATTGTTATATAAAGGTATGTATTATTCTTTTTGCAACAAGTCTTTATTTCCAAATAAAAAATCATGGATACCAATGTTAATTTCTTTTAGAAAGTCACATTATTCCTTTAACTTGAATGACTTGGGATACCAGTCTGACAGTGTGAAGAACTTGGATACAAGGAGATAGCCTGTGTTTTCCATGGTCTATAACTATTCTTTGTCCAGATGAGAATTTTATTCTTATCTCAAGCCTGGAATTTTAGAAAAGTCAAGGAGATGCCACCTTCCATTCATCATCTTCCTATGTCCCCCACCCCCTGCCTATTTCTTCTTTTTTTTACCCATTAAAGATGATCACCTTAGGAAGCAAAGACTGGGGGGGGGAATAGCATTAACTCTTTGGAATAATAGGTTATTTCCTAGCAATGAGAGGTTGGAACCAAGGAGCCTCTTTTTGTTTTCTTTTAAGGAATATTTTCAACAGCCACAGGCCACAGAAAGCTGGGTGGCAACATGTGATGTCGCAGAAGGTGGAACCATTTCTCAGAATTTTGTGGGCTTTTTTAGGTATAGCAAGCCTATCTCAGAATGCCTTGCTTTCCTTAAAAGAGAAACTTGAACTTTTGTGAAAAAAAAAACCCCAGAATTTTCCTATAAGAAAATCCAAAATGGGTGGGAAGATTTTGGCAGTATGGTCCTGTGGTGCTTGAAGTGTATAATAAAGAAGACTGGAAGCAGCACATGGCCTGTGAACAGCCCATTTAATAAACATTTGGCATTTAGTTTTGTCTTTCCTCTTCTTAGGAGTCTCTCACCCACCTCGTCACCATTTCTGCACTCCTGACTGTTTCTCTGAGCCAGCTCAGATTTTTCTCTTTTATATAAATAATGCTGTTTCCTCTGTTCGCCCCTAAATATCACCAGTATAAGGAATGATGTGATACTTTTCAGTGCAAATACCTGCTGCATTTTATAAAAGCTCCATGAGTACCGTATACAGGATAATATTTTTTTAAACCTTTAATTTGATTTTGCTTAGTTTTGTAAATACTTCATGGGTACTATAGATAAACCTTTCTGTCTTTTTAAACGTGTTTTGTCAAGTTTTGGAAGATATAAGAGTCTTTTTTTGTTCCACTAGTGTGCTAGTGCTAAGTCACTGGTGCAGCTCCAGGGCCTTGCAAGTTTGTTCAAACTCCACGTTCAGCAATGCCAATATCTTTTACATTTTTAAAAGTATATAGCTATCACACACCTCCATTTTATCCTCCTTTACCAGACAGTGACATAACACATTTTCCCCCCTTTTCAAACTGGATACTGTCATAGCTGGCATCCTGATTTCTAAAAGGGTTCTTGGAGAAACAAAGGTCTGGATTTTCAAATAATCACCTATTTTGGAGAGATGGAGGAAAACTAAACTCCACTAGAATATAAAACCTGGAGAATGAGATAACAGAAGGGGCTCTGAGTCTACACAACAAGAGGATATTTCAAGCTGATTGACAGCCCAGGACCAACCATTAGCTTCCTGACTCTCTGCCTCTCTGCAGTTGTCAGTACAGAAGTGAAATTCAACTACCAGTCTGGTTAGTTTGACAGAAAGGGAAAGAGTCATCATCTTGTCCTTTGCCTAAGTGACCAGATGTCTTCTTCTGACTATCTGCTTCTCAATCTTTTTAAGAAGTCATAAAAACACGCACTTATCTGAACTGAGGTCTGCAACATGTTGCTTTTCCAGCCTCGTTCAAATATTGCCTAGATGGGCATGGACACTATTGCTTAGATTAGAAATTAAGCCTATTCCACTACGGATGTCAAATGGCAGTGTACTTAACTTAATCTTATGCCAAAGTTCTGGTTAGGAACCAAGACAGAATACATAAGATTGTGGCATGGATTCCCCATCCATAACATGCAATGTGTGTATATGGGAGGGGGAAGAATATTATGACTGGACCCTATGGTGAACAAATAATGAAGTACTAGGAAGAGTGGTTCTCAAATTTATTTTAGCACTGAGAGATTCCACTGCTGATATTTGTTGAAAATGTAGCTCATCCATACAAAATCTTAGATAGAAACAGAATTATTTTTTTTTCTAACTTGGTGCAAAATATATTCTCACTTTTAGATAATAACAACACATTCCTCACATACCAAGGAGAAGACAAAAACAACTTTCTGCTCAGCAATGCTTTCCCCTAGAAATGAAGAACATTTAGATCACTATGAACCATTGATTTTCAAGATCAGCCAAACTCACTAGGTGCTCTCATTTTTGCCTTTGAATTTTTGATTTTCAATCAAAGGAACGGCAAGTATTATTGTTGCGGGTAATTTTTTTATGAAAATAACCTATGCCACACAGAGGTTGCCTTAGGTAAGATATTGTCTCAATTTCAGAAGGATAGTTGCAGAGTTTTTGTGAAAATGGAATCTACAGATTAGAAGGGAATTGTATGGGTATATTTTTGTTTACAATTTCAGAAGAATAGTTGCCAAACCTAGGCAGTTATTCACGATGAACAGAAAACAATCAAAGCTACTTCTCATCAGCTGTACCACATTCAAAGAAAGTGTAATAGGGCATGCTGGATTAACATGTAGGCTAGACAATAGCAGGTGTAGTTGCAGACCCAGAACTTTGCATGCAAGCACTCAGCATTCTACCCTTTTAGGCTGTATCAAATTCCACCAAACTTCTTTACTTCATTATTCCACATCCATCCTTTTCCATACTTTCCACTAGCACAATTCCAAACATTTCTATAGCATTCCATAACTATATATTTTTTTGAAAAAAATATTCTGTCACGGGTACCTTCCATATTATTTTCTCTTATACCTATTTTCCACTGTAAATTAATCTAATATACAATACCTTTTTCTACAATATTAATATTTTCTCTTTCTCCAGTTATTTTACTTCCAATTTACTTTCTTCCATGTCTTTCTTCTTCCATATTAATTTTCTTCATGACCCACACTTGCCTCTATCAAATAATAATCTGTCCCACATTCAAAACCTCTCATTTCCCTTGTCACCAATTATTGACAAAGTTTGCACTGGGATACCCAGGTGCACCATGAAAACAAATTAAATACTCACCTATAAACATCCATCTTGACTGCTGTAGCCCTGGATAAATTGCTGCTCTGGATATCAACTTCCATTGTGGGCAGATAATTCAATCACTTCTTCAGATAAAAGGTAAAGGGAAGGATAGGATATCTAGACTTTTCCTATGTACATCTTCAGATCAAGATGTCTGCATGATTGAATTCTTCCATGGTCACTTCTTTCCCCTGTGATGTTTCCTCTTCACTCTTCACACCAGTATCCTGGGATTATATTTTTATATCCCAGAAGAAATACTTTCTGTGCAAGGAGGAACATGACAGGTGATGTATTTCTTCGTCATTTTGTAATGTTGTGCCTTGCTGGGAGCCAGGTTTGAGGTCAAATGCCATTTGGGAAACAGAAACACTGACTGTGGGGAGAATTGCATGTTGTTTTATGCAGCAAAATGCATGGCAAAGAATAGCTATTATTAGACAATCTTGGGGTTACTGCTTTTAACTGAATTCAACTCTGCTTTTTACCTCCACTTTTCCCTCTTCTTTCTCTTTTCTTACTTTTTTATTATATATTTATTAGTTTTTTATAATCACAAGCGCTTAAAATATTATCAGCAACATATTGTATGGGTTTCAATATCTAGTTTACTAATACATATTAAGTTCCTTTCTCTCTACCTCATTTTTCTAGCCAGAAAACCCTAACCCTTACTTTCTCTCTCTTTCTCTCTCTCTTTCCGTTCTCTCCCTTAAAACTTATATCGTCTTCATGCAAACAAGCATGCACACTACTTACAGTTCAGGTAGCACCAATGTTCATAAGGAAGTAGGGGAAAAAAAGATTATTCTGTGCAATAAAACTATGAAGAAAAAGAAAGAAGAATAACAAAATTGAAAGGGACTTTGAAGATTTTCTGGTCCACCCCTTGCTCAGGCAGGAAGATAATTTACAGGGTGAGCTTAAAGGAATTTTCCAGAACCACAAAACCACAGCCACCAACTATACATATTAACAAAATTATGTTATGTTATGACTGACCCTTCCTTGCACATGTAAAGTTGCTTAGCGGAACAGGCAACACCAGAAGTATTATATGCTACTGTTAGGAGAAGCTAATTTTCTGATGCTGTTCACAGGAAAAGGGCCCTGTAAGACTCATTGCTTGCTTTTTGGCCTTGTTTAAATGCAAATGATATTTATGCTTTGTTATAGCTTCTCCAAAAGAATCCCAGGTGATGCAGTTTGGAGAAAGAGTGGGATTGTAATCTCTCTTTTTTATTGTATTCTATAAACATATTTTTGCCCCCAAATGCCATCTGGATGGATTGTAAAGGGAGAGAGCAGTCTGTTGGCCATGTAGGTCAAAGTAGCTGGGACTGGAATCTAACAACATGTGAAGGGCCACAGACTTCCTTCCCTTAGATTAGGGAGGAAAACTCAAGTCATTCAAAACTGGAGAAATTTTATACAGACTTGTATAATCATTCTTCAGAATCTCTCCTCCTTGAGGGCAGATTCAGAAGAGAGTAGAAAGTAGGCAGGGGACCTTATTCACTTGCTAGAGTTTCTTAGTAGTCTTCCTATTCATTCTATGTGTTATGCTCCTTGTTTGTCACTGTCATTTTTAATTGTGATACTCCAAACTAGATACAATCTTCCAAGTGGTGTGTGACCAGAGCAGAATAGAGAGAACAGAGTTTCTTCTCATTGATATGGATTTAAGCTCTTATTGACTCACCTCAAGATAGCATTGTCTTTTTAGCATCTGCTTCACATTGTGGGATCAAGTTAAACACTGTTTCAGTTGTTTCCTTCCTTTCTCTTTTGGTTGCTTTTGTCAGTGGCAAAAACTCGAGGGAAAAGAAAGAATAATTCCTGGGAATGAGGGGAAAAAAAGCAAACTCTTGATATTATATCAAAATATATAGTTTGATGTTTACTTTTATGATAAAACCCTTTTTTATTATATATCAGCCTACTGTTTACTTTTTCCACAGAAACCCAGATTCCTTTCACAGGTACAATTGCCAAGACAATTCTCCCTCATCTTAGAGCTGTGCTTTTTGTTTTACCTACCCAGACATAAAACTTTACAATTTCTTAACTCTTCATTTCAGCCCATTGCTCAAGATCTTTCTGAAATTTTGCCCTCTGAAGTGTTAGCCACACCATTTTGCTCTGTGTCATCTGCAAACTTGAAAACCATCCCCTCAATTCTTTATTCTTAGTCACTGATAAAAAGTCTTAGGTGCAGGACCCACCTGAAATTTCATCCAAGCCAAAAGCAAAGCCATGAACAAGTGCTCTGAGTCAATTGTGTCAGGGAAAGAACCAAGAATGATATTTGGTGATTCATCTAAGCCAGGGGTAGGCAACTTTGGCTGTTTTATGACTCGTGGCTGGCTCAGGAATTCTGGGAGTTGAAGTCCATGAGACATAAAACAGCCAAGGTTGCCTACCCATGGCCTAAACTGAGTTGTTTATTGTTTTATACCTATAAACAAAAACGTGCCAGACTGAGCACACTACCATCTGCTTCTACCATATACAGACAGTCCTTGACTTACAACCATTCATTTAGTGACTGTTTGAAGTTACAACCGTACTGAATAAAGTAGCTTATGACCAACATGACTGTTGCAGTATCCCTGAGGTCACATGATAAAAATTCAGCCACTTGGCAACTGCCATGTATTTATGACGGTTGCAGTGTCCTGGGGTCATGTGATCAACTATGAGACCTCCTCAAAAGCAAAGTCAATGGGGAAGCTAGATTCATTTAATAACCATGTTACATTTAACTGCAGTGGTTCACTTAACAACTGTGGCAAGGAAGGTCATAAAATGGAGCAACTCACTTAACAGCTGTCTTGCTTAACAATGGAAATTTTTGTCTTAATTGTGGTTGTGAGTTGACAACTACCTGTTCTCTGTGAACTTTTAGAGAGGGGCTGGCTTCATTCTCTTCCTCTCATATATAATATCTGGACTGAGGTGCCTTTTACTCCTCTGGAATGCACCCCCTCTCTCCCAGGAATCCACCTGCTTATTACATTCCATCACAATTGTGAGATCATCTAATCTGATCTCACCCAAGTTTAACCATTTTATTAAGGCAATTATTAAGAAAGATATTATAGGAGGTTTTGCTGAATTCAAATTACATGATGCCTATGCTAGTTCCCTTTTCTACTAAACCAGTAATTCTTCCAAAAAAGGGTATAAAATTATTCTATCATAATTTATTTGCAACACATCCATGCTGGTTCCAGTTAATTGTAGCATGCCTATCTAACTACTCAGAAACATGCTGTTTAATATAACCTGATTGAAGATCTTGCCAGGTATAGACATCAGGTGGATACATCTATAGTTTCCTGGTTCCTCATCCTTCTCCTTTAGAAGATGGGGATGACATTTGCTTTCCACAAGTCCTCAAGTCTTTTGGGATCTCACCAGCAGGAAGATCTTCTGGAGTTTATTAGAATCAATCAAGACTGCTTCTGTTGGGATCATCTACACTAGTTCCTTCAGTATTCTAGGATAGAATCTACTTGGACATGGAGACTTGAAATCATTTGAATTTGTTCAGTTCTTTCTTACCCTCTCTTTGTCTTTCTAAGATGTGGTTCCCCTCTTCCTCCTGTGGCATGATGATGACCAGGTATGGGATCCATTTTCCTAGTCAAAAGCAAAAGTTCAGAAAATTCTGCCTTCTCATCATCATCCAGGCTAAGTCATAACTCTTTCTTTGAAATAGATCTATATCCTTTTTGTTTTCTTTTTGTTTCTGGCATGTCCAAAGAACTCTTTTTGTTGTTGCTTTTATACTTCTCACGGGCCTCAGGTCCTTCTGAACATTAGCCTGCATGACCTAATTTCTACAGTTTGTGAGGATAATGAGTCTGAGTTATTTTGTTGTTGGGTTGTTGTTGTTCTTAGTACCTGCTTCCATCTTGTTTTTCCTCTTTAGATTTTAGAGAGCTCTACATATATAGTCACAATCACCTCTATAAATATCTCCCTTTTTTCTTAGTAAAAACTGTATTCATTTCAGTATCTCATTTCATAGGATTTCCTATTCTTCCCTGGACACTTTTCTCTTTCAGGATTTCTAAAATTTGAAATCTTGAGATTTTAACGAACCCCTTCTATTAGAATTCATCCCAAGCTGCCTTTCTGAAGTGTGGTGGTGTGATTCTTTTTAAATCCTCCTCTTTTGGATATTTAGAATTCATGGATGTAGGAAATAATAACATAAAGATGAAGAAGATAGCAAAGGGTACAGGGGCAACTGATGAAGGTGTTTAAATCACAGTTTGAGATAATTTACAAAAGATCCTCCCAAGTCATAATTTGACTTGGTTCCTGGTTAAATGTCTGCCTGTAGCATTTGCTTCTCCAGTTGTATAATTTCCAGCCATCCAAAAATCACTCATTGAAACAAAATTCCACTTATTTACCCTTTTATCTTTTATTATGCAAGGAACCTTCTTGGTGGACATTTGTGCGATACTTCATATCCCATTTTTAAAGCCACCTTTTCTAAAATTGCTGATATGTTATTCCCAGTAGGAAAATAATATATTTCCCTATCCTCTTTTTCCACTTTCATAATGTTTTTTCACCTTTATAGTCTTCTTTTCTATGTGAGTTAACTTCAAATGCATTGTTCATAAGGAAGGTTTTATTTAATGTCTTGATATAATCAGTTGCCCTTGTCCTATTTTACAATATTCTTTGGAAATCCTGATTCTGGCATGGAAGATCCCAACTAAGGCTACAATATTCCTCTATATAAAGGCATTAAGAAATTGTCAGATTTATTTCTGGCAATAACCTTTCCTAATAACTCCCAAACCACCACATCTCCACTGAGCCACCCAAGATCTTTTTCTTGACCAATCATCACCACCACAGTTCTCAAATTAAATATCTGTGAATTTTTCATTAACTATTTACTATGAGTAGTTTTTCATTTGTTTAGACTGAACTTTATTTCCCACTTTAATACCCTTTCCGGAAGAATGGGGAGATCTTTCATTAGCATTTTTTTTTATTTTAACCCACTCTAAATAATTTTTTTTATCAATTGCAAGATGAATGTCATATTAATTGAGGTGTCACAAAAGTACATTAGTCCATTAATAAATAAAGGAAATAACCATATATGCAAGCTGGCTGCTCGAATGAGCTTCAGCTCATTCACCGTTGTTTAACTCCAAAAGCCGCTTTGATACTATGATATTTTTAGGAGGTAATTTCTTCACCAGCGAGTTATAACATTTTATAGCATCACCTAGCCAGCACTGCAGCAATTTAATTAAAGCCTGTCCTCATTATGGTTATTTTGGTGGCATAACAGCAGGATGAGCCAATAAAATGCCATAGGTCACTGGTGGGGAAATGGCCAAACATACAATTGCAAATTCGTAAGCAATGCAAGAGGCCTGGTAATTAGAGAAATAATATGAGTGTCCAGGGCTTGGATCAGCCCTCTTCTGGCCTGTCCTAGCTTCATGGGCCATGGCACGCATTATAAACTCAATTTTCAGGGCTGACATAGATGACAGAATGGGATAGATCTCTAACTGTTTTTCCTCCAGGAAGGTCAGGAAACGTTGGGCTCAAATGGAAGTTGCTTCTCTTCTGTTAAGCTTTTAACCAATTTTAATTTTGATTTTCACTGCACAAACTTTTCTGTCCCATTTTACGTTTTTATTGCTTTGTATTTTTGAGGTTATAAATTTGTAACAGAAAGGCAGGACATAAACAAACAAACAAATAAATAAATAAATGTTTTTTTTAAAAAAAAATCATGGGAAAAATATATGTCATCAAGGCAGGCATGTAAGTGTAATATTTTCCTCCTATGCCTTCCAAGGACAGCTGCAATAAGTGTCAACTCCAAGATAAAACTTCTAACACAGCGGTTCTCAACCTGTGGGTCGCGACCCCATTTGGGGTCGAATGACCATTTCACGGGGGTCGCCAAGCACCACAGTCCGCCATTTTTTTTTTGGTCGGCCATTTTTTTTTTGGTCGGGAATTTTTTTCCCTATCGCGATGCGGGCCGTCGCGCAGCGCATGCGCGATGTGGGCCGTCACGCCGCGCATGCGTGATGCACCCTGTTGCACCGTGCATGCGTGATGTGGGCCGTCATGCCACGCATGCGTGATGCGGGCCATTGCGCCGCGCACGCGCGGTGCGGGCCCGCCATTTTTTTTGGGTCGGCCATTTTTTCCCTATTGCGATGCGGGCCGTCGCGCCGCGCATGCGCGATGCAGGCCGTTGCGCCACGCATGTACGATGCGGGCCATCGCGCCGCGCATGCGCGATGTGGGCCGTCGCGCCGCGCATGCACGATGCGCCCCGTCGCGCCGTGCATGCGCGATGCGCCCCGTCGCGCCGCGCATGCACGATGCGGGCCGGGGTCGAGCCCCGGAAAAGGTTGAGAACCGCTGTTCTAACACGATTATATGCACAGTCTGCTGCAATTTCCCCCCATATTAATGAAGAGACCTCTGTTAGATCTCTGATAGAAAAAAAAGCCATACATTTTATCCTAACATATATGGTGATATATTTGTTCTAACTGAAAATAGTCAAGTTGCTGGAATTTAATGCACCTCCATCCCTTTCTTCTGAAATAATCTTCTTAAAGGGAATACTATGGGAATCTTGCTTGAAAAGAATTAGTTTTAGGCAGGCATATAAAATATCTTATACTTTACCATTCCCTTCACTTGAAGACAATGTTAGATGACTAATAGTGGGAAGGAATCATAGTGTTTGGGAAAAGTACAAAACTTATCTGATGGTCACTAGCCAGCCCTGGTTCCACTCAGGCATTTCCTTTAGAGCCTCTGCTTCTCAATTAGCGCCATTTTCTGAGTTTCTTCTGGATCTATTATCTCCAAACCTACCCTCAAAAGATTTTTGACACCAGCTTCTCAAACTTCCAACAAGGTGGAGTTGAAGCATGAAGACATGGTTCAGCAAGTTCAGAAACGAAGTTCCCAAGTTATATTAGTTACAACCACAATACCCACTTGTTAATTGTTCCTTCCACCCAAAAGCAGTTTGGATAGAACAGTGATGGGGAACCTTTTAGACACCGAGTGCCCAAAAAATGCTCCGCCTCCTGCCCCGCCCACTCTGCTCTGCCCCCTGCCACGCCCCCACTCCCCGCAGGGTCACCTACCGCCTCCACGCCCCGCCACAGCAGATCGCCCAGGCGGCCCTGCAGCACCATGGTGGCCATGCAGCAGATGATGTGGGGCGTGGGGGTGGAGTCTTGTACCTGCTGCCCGGCTGCCATGTCCTTGGCTGCGCTGCTCCGCACAGGCCACGACTGGGGGCGACTCTTCTCTGGGGAGGCTGCTGGTGAAGTGGGGGCTGTGGGGGGGGAGGCGGGGCTGGGGCGACTGCGTGCGTGCGTGCTCACAAAGAAGGCTCTGAGTGCCGCCTCTGGCACGCATGCCATAGGTTCGCCACCACTGGGATAGAAGAAAGTGGTGCAAAAATTAAATGATACTACGCATCCAAATATATAACTTCTGCCCCACAGATGGTTTCTGTCTCCCATATGAATCCAGCAATTTGGTAGTTGCTGATTTTCTTATTTAACAGTTTTCCAAGGAAAGCAGTGTGGAACCTTGGGGCTGAATGGTCTAATTTTTGTTTGTTTGTTTGTTTGTTTGTTCTGATGTTTTCCAGCAGCTTTGGCTTACGTCTTCAGAGGCAGAGTGATCTGCTTTGTGACATTTCCTTTAGCTAGCAGCTCACAGGCAACTGAAACAGGCTGCCTGGGTTCTTGTATTTGAACCTGGCTGGCTTATCATTCATTAGCCTTTGTCATGGGAGTTCAAGAAAACTGGCTCCTGATTGGTTCCTCATCTGATTGGTGCATTTTGAAGAAACACAAAAGACTACTGATTCTAAGAGAACCAATTCTGGAAAAAAGCCAGAACAAAAGAAAAGTAGTCCATGGCCATTTCAGCCCAAAGGTCATCATTAATGCCAGCTAGGAAAGTCTACACCTTGGCTCTTTTATGACTCGTGGACTTCAACTCCCAGAATTCCTGAGCCTGCCATGCTGAGGAGAAATGGAGAGGTTTCCATGCTGAGCCATGCTGGGTCAGGAATTCTGGGAGTTGAAGTCCACAAAACATAAAAGAGCCAAGGTTGCCTACCCCTGGTCTACACCAATAGTACTTGCAATGCAGCACTTACCTAAGAATTATGTTCCTAAATTACCAACTATGATGTTTCTAATTCCAATATTGGCCAAGGGAAGCCTGAATGAAGAAGATCAAACTCCACTTTTTTGTTTGGAGAGGAAGAAGAGATGTTTATTAATATATTAAATTTATATATGAAGTTCCAAAGGTGCTTTTTCACAAGGCAACTGGATTTCCTTTTTTTTTTTTTCTTGGAAGACATTTTGCTTCCCATCCAAGAAACTTCTTGGATGAGAAGCGAAACGTCTTCAAAGAAAAATAATGAAGTCCAGTTGCCTTGTGAAAAAGCACCTTTGGGATAACTATGACCTGGATGGCTAAGAATCTCCATAGACATTTATATATGAAGTATTTATGAATTTGTAAAACACTTCAGTTAAAGTGGCTCTAGAACAGTGGTTCTCAACCTTTCTGAGGTTGAGACCCCACTTGCCCCGCCCATGCGCACCGCGACCCTGACCCGGGGGTGCGCGCGTGTGCGCGCGCGCGCAAATAAATTTTTTAAATTTTTTTTAAAAAATAAAAAAACCAAAAAAACCAAAATGGCGGCCACGACGGGCGGATCTGCGCATGCGCGGATTGGCCCCTCGCACGCGCCATGCATGCGCGCATCCGCCCGTCGCGGGCCGCCATTTTGTTTTTTTAATTTTTTTTAAAAAAAAATTAAAACAAAAAAAAACAAAAACAAAATGGCGGCCCGACGGGCGGATCTGCGCATGCGCGGATCGGCCCATCGCACGCGCCACACATGCGCACATCCGCCCGTCGTGGGCCGCCATTTTGTTTTTTGTATTTTTTATTTAAATTTTTTTTGAAAAAAATAAAAAAAAAACAAAATGGCAGCCACGACGGGCGGATCTGCGCATGCGCGGATCGGCCCGTCGCACGCGCCACACATGCGCACATCCGCCCGTCGCGGGCCGCCATTTTGTTTTCTTTATTTTTTATTTAAAAAAAATTAAAACAAAAAAACAAAAACAAAATGGCGGCCCGACGGGCGGATCTGCGCATGCGCGGATCGGCCCGTCGCACGCGCCACACATGCGCACATCCGCCCGTCGCGGGCCGCCATTTTGTTTTTTTTATTTTTTATTTACAATTTTTTTGAAAAAAACAAAAAAAAACAAAATGGCGGCCACGATGGGCGGATCTGTGCCTGCATGGATCGGCCCATCGCACGCGCCGTGCATGCGCAGATCCGCCCGTTGCGGTCCGCCATTTTGTTTTTATTTTATTTATTTTTTAAAAAAAATTTTCAATTTTTTTTAAATTTTTTTTTCGGCGCGATGGGCGGATCTGAGCGTGCGCGGCGTGTGCACGCCAAAAAAAATAAAAAAAATAAAAAAAATAAAAATAAAAAAACAAAATGGCGGCCAGCGGTGCCCGGCGACCCCTGCGAAATGGTCTCGCGACCCCAAACGGGGTCGCGACCCCAAGGTTGAGAACCACTGCTCTAGAAAGTCTACAAATGGAAAAGTCATCATAATGACGATTTTGAAAGCATAGTGTTGCTGATATGTTTTGTTTTATTGTACTTGCAAGTTACTACCTGTTTCACAAATGTTGAGATATATGTAATTCTGAACCATGTGCAACTACAGCAGCTATCGGCCCAGTGAAATAAATAACAGGAATGATGGAGTATATTTGTGGTTATTTGGAAATACATGTATTTCCACGTATTTGTCAATATCAATAATTTCACTCCCATTGGTCAGCTTCAGTTCTCCTCATCTACAGGACCATGACTGACCAACCATGATTGGTCAATCATGGTTGGTCAATCATGGCAGGGTTTGCCTGCTTCTTCTCTGGCCTATTTCTGTTTGGATGCTTTTCCTTTATTTTATCTAATTTTAATTTGAAAGATATGCAAATTAGGGAAGGGCAGGGGCAGACAAACCAGCCTTGAGGAGATAGACAGACTCCCCCCAAAAGATTCACCTTTTTCCTGCATGTGAAACCCTGACTTGCAGATTTTCTCTGTGTGTGAGTGTGCTGCCTAGCAACTTGCTGAAGGAGGATGCCGGAAAAGCCAAAGGAATAAACCAATTGCCTTGCCCAACGCAACTGGCACCCAGGCCAATCAGGGCAACCCCAGGGAGGGACTCAGACAGACACAACAGCACTTCCATTCCATAGTAGAAAAAGCCTTTCCAGTCTATCCAATTGCTTCCTTGAATCTGATCAAGCTATTTCTACAAAGTATATCTTACTAAAGGTAGACAATTACTTTCAAGTTCCTTCTCCTGACCCTTGACCTGGTAGTAAAACCAGCATACAGTTTGCGGCTCAGATTGCTGAGCCCTAATCCTCCATGATAATAAAGTCAGAGACTGGGGCTGCCCTTATTTTACAAACAAGGTGATTGCTGGATTTCACTGGCTTTGTTTCCTCCCAGACCAAGAGTTGCTTGCCAGCAGCAAATTAAAAATCCCAGGATCACCTGGTGGCCACCTCTCCAAATCAGAACCAACCTTGCTTAGCCTTTTTTTTATATATATATCAGCCGCCTTTACAGTAGCTGGTGCTGCCCTCTGCTGTGCTTGCATTATTTGACCCTCTGTAATTTGCCCTGGCAATATATGAAGGAGAATAAATGAATGTTGTTTGTTCTCAGAAATTAAGTGTCTGTAATCTGGCTTGAACTACCTCATTCAAAATTTCTATCAGTACACAAGGGTTACAAGAGTTAAGGTTGGGATTATTGTCATATGCATGGATGGAAATGGAATGCTAAGGATTGGAATGCCCTCTTTGTAGCTAAGCAACAGTGTTTTCCCTTCTCATAACTCTGGAGCAGTTACTGGTCTGTAGCTCTGCTGCGGCTTTTTTTTCATTTGGTTGCAAATCTCTTTTATACTTTTCTCACCTATTTGGGCACCCCTTCGTTATGTCCAGTAAATTCATATGACTGTATGTTCTCCATATATGAAAGAGCTGCTACAAAGCACATTGCAAAAATGGCCAGAGGGATCAGAACCAACTTCCAGTCAACATATTGCCTGAAGGACCTCAAGAGTGCTGACTCAAAAGGTGGGAGAACAAGGAGAGGAAGATTCAACCCAGAATCTGGAAGCGCAAGCTTGTCACTTATGCTCTATATAGGATTGCTCGTTCGAGTCTGGTACATCTCTTTGTGTAATGTGTTTAATCTACTGCTAAAATATGTGGAGAGAGATAGGATGCCACTAATACAGAAGAGACAAGAAAGCCATAAAGATGTTCAGTTATAGCATAAGCCTGAGGTCCCTGTCAGTTTAAACCAGCGGTTCTCAACCTTTTCCGGGGCTCGACCCCGGCCCGCATCATGCATGCGCGGCGCGACGGGGCGCATCACAAAGGAAAAAAAATGCCCGACCCAAAAAAAAATGGCGGGCCCGCATTGCGCATGCGCGGCGCGACGGCCCGCATCGCAAAGGGAAAAAAATGGCCGACCAAAAAAAATAATAAAAAAATGGTGGACTGCGGTGTTTGGCAACCCCCGTGAAATGGTCGTTTGACCCCAAATGGGGTCGCGACCCACAGGTTGAGAACCGCTAGTTTAAACAAACCCAAAATGAAGGATTTTCTTGTATATGCAGCCACCAATGTACCATTTGAGCTCTCCACAGAGCTAAAGTCCTATAAATAACCCCACCAATGAAAATTAAGCATCTTGTTTTACCGTTATGACAAATAATGTTAATGGAGATGAGGTCTGTGGGTTACAGGGCATTGTCAGCCTAGTGTCTGCCAGGTAATCCAGTGGTTACTGAAATCTTGAGTGTGGCTTAATTTCTTATTGTCAGTCCAAGTGGCTGATATGCTTTCCAGCTATTAACTGCAAAATCTCATAAAGACAGTGTTAATGTTGGAAAACAGTGAATTTTAGTCCTGCCTTAGGTACAAAGATAATCTTGGACCAGTTACTCCCTCAGTCCTACCGTAGGAAGGAGGCAAGGAAAAACTATTTTTGAAATCTTCTCAAGAAACCTGCTGGGATATATCCAAGCAATCTCCAGGATTCAAGACTGAAGGAGAGGGAGGGAGGGAGGGAGGGAGGGAGGGAGAGAGAGAGAGAGAGAGAGAGAGAGAGAGAGAGAGAGAGAGAGAGAGAGAGAGAGAGAGAGAGAGAGAGAGAGAGAGAGAGAGAGAGAGAGAGAGAGAGAGAGAGAGAGATTAGCAACATAGATTTTATGATATGCATTTTCATGATTCAAGGACATCTTCCCAGGAAGGAGGAAAAGGGATTTTGAAAAGTGAGCTCTCTGTTCAGAAAAGATGCTGAAGAAACACTTTTTGGCTTGAACTTCTAGATACTGAGTGAGCTTTTACTGCCCTCTGCTGGAATAAAAAACTATGTTAATATTAATATTGCAAGTGCTGTAGTTTTTTTCAAAGTGACTTTAGAATGAGTCAGAGTATCTATCGATCCATTTAGCTTACAGTTTCGTGCACTAATTGACAACCACTTTTTAGGACTTCAAAAACTGTTTATTTATAGCCTTGCCCAGAAACATCAGGAAGTTTCTTGTGTGGAACAGGCATGTTTCCAGATTCTGAAAATGCTTATCATTTTGACAGAACAGAAATGGTAGCATTTTGATCCTGCATGGGGTGGCTATCAAGTCTGGAATGCAGAAGTCTGGGCAACCATTAGCTGGCAGAAAAAAATGCAGAAACCTCTAGCTCAAGAATCTCATCCCCAGAAATTGTCACATGCCACTAACTCAGCAGTTCTCAACCTGTGGGTCGCGACCCCATTTGGGGTTGAACGACCATTTCACAGGGGTCGCCAAACAATGCAGTCCGCCATTTCCCCCCCTTTTCCTTAGCTGTGCTACTTCCTCTTATTCTATTGGCTTTTGAAAGCCAATAGAATAGACTCTCTTGAATAGAGTCTAATTTTATTGGCTTTCAAAAGCCAATAGGAATTGTCCAGGCTGTCTCTGCCCTGCTGAGCCCGCCGAAAGTCCCAGTCTGCAAACGGTGCTGCAAGTTGTCTGCAGCGAAGGTGAGCTGTCTACAAGTTTCCACCCCTCCCTGCTGAGCAACTACTAAAAATGTAAGTAAAAGAGGGCCATGGGTGGGAGGCCGGCGGGCGCAGGGAGGGTTGCTGGTGAACGTGGGGCCCGGCGGGTGCTTTACCTCCCTTGGACTGGTCCAGCTGGTAGCCCAGCCAGTGGTTGCCCTGCGCCATCGCTGCCCCTTGCCAGCTACGCCTCGGCCGGTGCAGGGGGCTGCACCACGCATGCGCGGCACTCCCGGGCAGGGAAAGTCCTCGACTTACGACCAGTTGGGAAGTCCTCAACTTACGACCGGTTGGGAAGTCCTCGACTTACAACCGGTTGGGGGTCGCGGCATTAAAAAGGCTGAGAACCACTGCACTAACTCAACAATCTGAAGCTGCAACATGGCTACATCAGCATAAGAGATTTTGGTGAGTAAAAAATTAAGAATATTACAACTTGCCATTAAACTTGCACTGATTGAATTAGAATTATTATTTTGAAATAGCTGTGGAACACGGTTATTTCACATAGCTACTTAGCTGGCAGTGTTTTATGATAACTAAAATATCAATATTTGGTTTTATGAATGATATATCTAAACTAATATAATCTAGACAGCCCTCTGAGCAAGATCTGCCCAAATCTTTCAATCCCTTCTCCCCCACTCCTCCTCCTCCCTGATCTGTCCTGGTCAAGTCTCACTTGTCAGATGCTCCTGGGTCCCCCTCTGAAGCAAAGTTTTAGATTCCTGCTCTGACTATTTAGTAGTTGTCTTTTCCTTTATTCCAGCCATCTGGTAATTTTTGCAGCTTCAGTCTAAAAGTTGCAGGGCATATTGTGACTAAAAGAAGTGGGTTGTGTAGCATCCCATCTTCAGTTAATAATATGTATATGTGTGTGTATCAAGTTGCAAAAAACTCTAGAGAATGTCTCCTAGTTCCTGCCAGTGCGGATACTGCTGAGCATCATAGTCCATTATTTGCTGCAGTCTAAAGCAAGGCTTGCCCCCAAGTTATGCTTTCAGATATGTAGGGGCAACATCCGGAACTCTAAACCAGTTGACCAAAGGCAACCTTCATGGGTGAGAATCAATATGTTTAAAAAACTGCCTTTCATAATATAGCTTTAGGCCAGTGATGGCAAACCTTTCAGAGACCGAGTGCCAAAAAACCACCCCCACCCTGCCTCCCCGCCCACTCCCTTCCTGCCCCACACCCATCCCACCCACTCTGGCCCCCCACTCCCCAAGCCACCCACTGTCTCCACAGCTCACCACAGCAGATCGCCCAGGCAGCCCAGCAGTGCCATGGTGGCCATGCCCTCCTCCCACGCCCCGTAGCATCATCTGTGCACGATGGGGTACGAGGGTGGAGTCTTGCCCCTGCTGCCTGGCTGCTGTGTCCTTGGCTGTGCTGCTCTGTGCGGGCCACACTCGGGGGCAACTCTCCTCCAGGGGGGCTGCTGGTGAGGGGGCCCTGTAGGGAGGGGGCTAGGTCGATGGCACACGTCCCACAGAGAGGGCTGTGAGTGCCACCTCTGGCACATGTGCCATAGGTTCGCCACCATGGCTTTAGGCTATAACAAAGCTGATGTTACAGCTCTTCTCATTCCCAACACAAGGTGGCCATCAGCTGATGTATTTTTAGCTACAGTATAGCATTTCAAACATCAAAGGCAATTTATTTATTTATTTATTAGATTTCTGTGTTGCCCATCTTATCCAGAGTGATTCTGGGTGGTTTACAAACATTAAAAACTGGTACACATTGAAATGATAAAACAATAAACAGCAACAACAATGATAATTACAGTTATTAATTGATGGGCAGCAGAGGAGCATGAAGTAAACAGGGAGAAGTGTGGTCTTCTCTTAATTTGATAGCCACCATCACAATGGCACACCATTGTTGGGACCCCAGATCGACTGGCAAAGTCAGGTCTTTGTGTCTCCTGGTTACTGCCAATGGGGACATGTCTAAGCTTCATGGTCCATTATTTGCTGCAGATCAGCAGCACGGAAGGTCACCAAGGTGGGTGTTGATCTCACCTTCAGGGGGTTACAATTTGCCAAAGAACAGGAGCTATGGCAGAGAAGGGTCTTCTGGATTACCTCCAAGAAAGGGACGTTTAAACAATATGGTGCTCAGTATGCGTAACATGCCAGCAACAAATGAATCAGAAAGCTGGATATTAATTAGTGCATTTTTATTTTCCGAAAAAGGGATATTTGGAATGCCTGTCATTTCAATTTTTGTTCTATTTATGCACTTTATTTTGGGAAAATGAAGATTTTTAATAGTAATTTTTGTTAGGTTTCATTATTAGATAACAATAAAGAAGAAGAAACAAAAGATTTAATGAATTCTATGCACACTTTAATACAACATTTCTCAGCCTCGCTTATACAGTTAAATTAAATCAAGTAATTTAATGGCACCTCCAGATATGCACACATCTACCACCCATGGGGTTTCCACTGGTAATAAACACAAATCAAGGTGTTCTTGGGCTTTTACAGATACTAAAGTAACAACCCAATAATATCAACCATATAAAAAGTTTGCCAAACTAAATTTGAATAATGTACAAGGGACTTGGAACTGAGACCAGGAATAATCTACATTGAAAAACCATGCTTGCAGGTTTGTCCATTTCCTCATTGGAGATTTTTAAAAGGTTGATTATTGTCTTAATTTGAAGAATTTTTCTGCTGTGGTTCCTGCCCTTTGGGACATCGTGCCCCCTTCCTCTGAGGTGAGATCTGCTCCCACTTTTTCGGCCTTCGGAAGGCCTTTGAACACATGGATAGGGCTTTGGCATTTGGCTAATGGTGTAGTAGATAACATCTCACCTATTCCCTGGATTTTGCTCCCTCCCTCTTCATCCTGCTTAGTTTCATTTTAATTGAAAATTTAAATTTAAGACCCTTATTTATTGTTTTAATGCTTTATAATGCATTTTAATGGAATGTCTATAAGGTTCCTAGAGTCACCTGTGGGATGATGGGTGGCATACAAGTTTGATAATAAATATATCTTGATCTGCTCCACTAGTAGTTCTTTTGGGATTAGATTCTACTACTAAAGATAATCTAGTCCTGGGGAGGAAATTCAGGTTAAAATGTATTACTATCTGGTTGAACTATGTTCCTCAAATTGGATACATCACACTTGGACTATTGCAAAAAACATGACAATATCTCCTTGGGAAGATATTGGTATCTAAAGATTGATTTTAAAAAGCTTTTCAACTAGCTGCTTTTTGGTGGAGAGGCAGACTGAAAATAAAATTTCATATAATCTAGCTCATTTTGTTGCTTAAAAATGGGTTTATAGCGATTTACACAATTATAATATTCACTACTGATAGACTTAAGTAGAGCCAACATAAGCAATGCGCTCTCTCTCTCTCTCTCTCTCTCTCTCTCTCTCCCTCCCCTCTCCCCTCTCCCTCTCTCTGTATTCACACATACACACACAAACATATACACAATTATAATAGTATTATTTTCACTACTGAAAGCACTTAGGGAGAGACAATGTAAGCAATATTCTCTCTCTCTCCCCCCGCCCTGTACACATATATACACACACAAACATATATTTCCATAAAGATTTTCACAAATTAATCTTTGAAAAAGAACCATGTATCTCAGAGTAATAGGTATTTTGTCCATTTAGAAATCTCCATCTACTCTTTATAGATTTTTTGCTGAACGTGAATAAAAATGAACTGCTGATTTTGAGATTTATTAATTAAAAAGGATAATTTATGGGAAGAAGAGGACTATGATATGCAATATGGTAGGATGGAGATAAAAAGTGCTATATTTGTAACTGCTGAGAAAAAAGATAGGAAGTTATTTCTTTAGCTCACAGTAAAGCAATAGACACATAAACGGGAAATCTACAAATTGCCATGTACATGATTTCCAGCTTCTATCCAAAACACACCACCAACTTTATCATCTATAGTTACGCTTTCTATGTCAACTGCATTTATTCTGATCCACTTGATTGTAAAATTAAAACTGTAAAATTTGACTATAAAACTAAAATGGGCAATTAGGTGATGCAACTGGACCTAAGTTCAATCAATAAATGGATACAGGTTAGGAGAGATTTATGAAAATACAGACCACAAAAAATAGACTAACAGTACATTCCTAATTGTATTATTAACAAACCATAACCTATATTGGACAATGACACTGTATAATTTCAGACACCGGGTGGCAGACTCATACCTACTGTATATGCAGACAACCACCCAACCTGAAACAGAGTCCCACAAGCGAGAAGAAACATTAGAACATTTATGCTAATATGGGAACCAGACCCAACGACAGGAGTCTATTTTGCTTCTACATTTACTCATACTGCAGGCCCCAACAATTTCTCATACAAAATTGGAGAGCCTTTGACATGTTCTTCCTCTAATGTGATATATGCCATTATCTGCCAGCAATGCCCTCTTGCATTCTAAAACGCAGACTAGCCCACCAAAACAATGGAGACAAGTTTAATATCAGGACCCAAAATAAGGACGAAGTAGAATATTTCAACTTCCCAGGGCACTCTATAGTAAACCTCAAATTGACTCTTTTTGGAAAAAATGGGACTTTTAACTTCACTAAGTAAGAGATTGCTGAATTCACATTCACAAAAGGTTTCAGGAAACCTCAAGAACGAGCATAGATTTTTAATATATTATATTGTTAGTTGATACTGGAAATCTGCCTTGCATATATCTTGTATTTACATAACCAATCTGTCTTCCCTTCCTTTCTCTCTGCACACTTCACCACAGTTTAAACCCTACATTAGTTTAGCCAGAAAATGGCTAAATGATCTGTAGTTCATGAAAGTTTGTGCCCTTTAATAAAAGTTGTTATCTGGGAAGGCACAACCAGATGACTCCTGATTTTTTGGTTACCGTAGACTAACTTGCCTGTCTTCCTACAGTGTCTAATCCAGGTTCAAAGAAACCTGCTCTGCCCCTGGGCCTACGAATGTGCCTCCATCAGTGACTGTGTGTTGATTGTGATTGTATGTTGTATGAATGTGTTTCGGATTGAATGAATGTGTTTTGGATTGGATGGTTGATTGTCATTGGTAAATCAATTTTATTGTATTATTGTTGTAAGCCGCCCTGGGTCTCAGGAGAAGGGCGGCATAGAAATTTAAATAAAGTTAAAGTTAAAGTTGACCTTATTGATATCCATGAGGAAAAAAACCTCAAACTTGACCTCTTAAGACTTGTGAATTTACTTGACACTCTTGTTTCAGTTGCACTGAGAGGCTTATATTCAAACCATCATCATAATAGAAATGTCAACTCTACAAATGAGCATGGCTGCAGCCATTTTTCTTCTCATTCTAGATTGCCACATAGAATGGAGGGAGGGGGGTTATCCAGGTGCTTAGTTAGTCAAAATAACCTTCTGTCCCATGGGAACCAAGGTCATCAACTGCTCCTGGGACTAGAGAATGTTGCATAAAAAGCCCACCAAATAATTGTATTGGGGAACGTAGCTGATTGCATTGTTTTATGGGTGGGACGTTTAACTTTGTATTGGGGAATTGCTTCTTGTGTATTCAGACTTGGTTTCACTTGACTGTGCCGATTCTTTGTAACTAATAAACATGTTCTTTGAGGAATTTGCAAGCCTTAGAGTTCTGCTTTATTCGTCTCTCTTGGAACCATGACAAGAAACCGATGTCAGATTTATATTCCAAAGGTGCAGTTAAGTTATTTGTGTTATCCAGCATTTGTATTGCCAACAGTGGGTTGATAGTTTTCTACAGTGGGTTGATAATCTTTTTTAATCTCCTCTGTATCATTAGCATCTAGGCAATTTATTATATAAATAATTTTCTCTATGGACTTTTGGAAGATTTCTTTGATGACAGACTCCAGCTCAAAGTTAAAATTCTTCATGTTTAACTTCAGTTCCCTCTAATAGTCAAAATGATCAAAAGATGTTATTTATTTCTTTATTTTTTGTTTGTTTTTTTCTTTCCTTTTTCTGGCCAGTCAGAGTTCATGAAAATTGGAGAATTTCAACCACCACCACCACCACACCACAATACAGGGCTACAGATTATTTTAAAAGTAGTAAATTAAAAGCCACCACTTTTATCCTTATAATTCAAAAGAAAAAAAATACTCCACGCTTCCTTCTTTTGGTTGCCTTCAGCAACCCTCTTCCTTGTCGTTTTACAATAAAGGAGCTTCAACAATGGCATATAATTTCAAAAAGTAGTTGTAAGATGTAACTGAAGAGAGATTCTTTTAGCTCATAAAGATAATAGTCTCATAAACTGATTAAGAAATGAAGGGCACAGCTTATTGTCTGTTTCAAAAGTAAATTCCTAAACAGCTGTTTTATCCAACAACAATGTGATTTCTGCCCCACCCCCCAGCTTCAGTTCACCCGCTGTTTTGAAGCACAGCTTCTAAAATGGCTTGCAGACTGATGCAGTTATCAGAGGATCCTGAGGGATGATTCTGGGACCTTCCCTAATCCAGGAGGGTCAAATAAACAAGAGGAAGCTTGTTCCTTCTATTGGTAAGTTAAAAACCGGCAGTCCAGAGAGAGGAAATTCTCTGGGTGTACCAGCTGGCCATGTTCTTCATCAGACGTTGTTATCTGGGAAGGCACAACCAGATGACTCCTGATTTTTTGGTTACCATAGACTAACTTGCCTGTCTTCCTACAGTGTCTAATCCAGGTTCAAAGAAACCTGCTCCTTGGTTGTTTGTTCCCAATCCTGATTACTGCTATAACCAACTGAACTAGAGATCAAATCCAGTTAAAAATGATCAGAAAGACAAAATACATAAAATTCTTTATTCCTCTTGTTTTAGGAAAGAGTAAAAAGGAAACGAAAGCTGTAGAAATAAGGCTGGGTTGAATATTCTTCCTATTTCAATTTGAGGGTCAACAAGTGCATGCAAAGGAAGGGTGCAAACATATTTCTTGGAAAAAATATTTAACTATTTCAGAGCTATTATTTTACTCAGTCTCATAGTGCTGCATCAGCATTCTGCTTAGGTTTTCTGCTTTCTATTTTTTCCCTTGAATTAACCTCTTATCTGCAGTCCTCATAGATTATGTGGTTAAAAACCAAAAATCCCAGTCTTTTTTGACTAGGTGACTAACTTTCTGTTAGTGGTGAAGAATGATGTTGACTTTAACTAAGAATTAATTTCTTGATTCAACAGAACAACATTTATTGCTCCTATTTTATTGTTACAATATACTATATGGCAGACACAAATAGTTCATTTAGTTTTAAAAGGCAACTTTCCCGATTTAGGCAAAAGCAGAGGCAGAGAAAAGGCAACTTAAAAAAAAAGAGAGAACACATTTTTGTGTGTTTGCTACATTTCTGGGTAGGAATATTCTTTTCCTGGGAATGTCACAATATAAGTGTTCATGCTGGTTAAGCCATTATCAAAAGGGAGATCAGCAATTTAATGCAAATTGAGAGACTTGTGTGAGACTCACATTGCTAGGTGTCTTGGCTTTCATCTGCTGTGGTAAATGCCAAGCTCTATGAAATCATATGGTGCCCATACTGGTGGCAAGTATTTGGATCTGGTATGTACTAGAGTCATTGTCAGGAACTGTCAGGGCTTTAGCCTTATGGCATTTTTCCCTCTGATGTTTCAATACTTGTCTCAGTTGTGATGCCATAATCAAGGAGGTGGCGAAGCTGTGTTGATAGTTGCAAGGGACACCGTCCCAGAAATGGTTGGTTGGAAATGCCATTGTGTGAGACAAGTTGGGGGTCCTGCCAGAGTATCCTTTATCTCTCTAGGCACTAGTAGAAGCTGTTCCATTGCTCCTGAATGTATTTTCAGGGCTGAATCTTCTAGTCTTGGGTGACTTTCATTTCACATTCTGCAGGGGAGTCCAATGTGGCTTATGAATCCACTGCCTCTGTGATGATCATGGGTTTTCTAACACACCTCAGTGAGCGGATGTTGGATCTCATTTGCTTGAGAATAAATGAGACGTGATCTAGACAGGACATTATCATCTCTCCTTTTCTATGATCAGATCACTTCCTTACTAAGCTGTGCATCACAGATAGCCCAGGCTTCCATTTGGTTGGGTCCTTAAGTTGGTCCTAGGCATTTCATGATTCTGGATGGACTTTTGGAGAGATTCCTTACTGGCCACTAGCCAGATAGTTCCCTCTTGTGCCTGGTTGACTCCTGGAATACAGAAACAGCCAGAATACTAGATGAGATTGTGTCTGTGAGACCTCTGCCCTATTACCGTTTAGTCCCCTATAGGAGTTTAAGATGCCTGAAGTGACAGTGATGAGAAATCTGAAGTGAATGTCATGGAACACTGGTTCAAGCTCACATCTGAGCTTGTACAGAGGTGAGAAGAACATTAAAGGATTAATTTTGGGTGCCTGTTTCATCTGCAGATTCTTGGCAGCTCTATCTGAGGTTATATGGCAGTTATTGGAGAAATATGGGCAGGATACAGTGTCTGCAGCAAATCAGATGAATTGGCAGGGTTTCTTTGCACATAAAGTTCCTCATGTCAGCTCTGGGTTGAATGACAATTTAACAGAGTACACTGTGGTAAACAAGGCAAGGTCTTCTGAAATCTTCTTGGATTCTTTTGAATTTGTAGAAGCTAGGAAACTGGATAGAATCTTCCGTGATTTGAACACTCCTTCTCATGTGCTTGACCTGTGGTATAATAACATCTCTTTGTAGAAAGGGAAGCTGCAGCTTGCCTTGAGGAAGGTGATATTGGAGAGGTCTACCCTGGACCCAGGTATCTGCACCTTTCCTTTGGAGGGAAGGTTTTAAAGCAGGTGGTGGTGCTCAATTAGAAAGGATCATAAAAGAAAGAGATTTATCAAGATTCATATCAGTCTAATTTCAGGCCAAGTCATGGAATTGAAATGCCATTTCTTGCTCTAGTCAATGACCTTCACAGGGACCTTCATGTAGAATATGCCCCTTGGTCTTCTTGATTCTTTCAGTGATATTTGATACCATCAGCCAGATGTTGGATTGTCTACAAGGGTTGAGTGTCTCTGTTTTACAGTAGTTCTGCTCCTCCTGAAATGGGCAAATCCCATCATTAATCATAAAGGAGTAGTGTCTGAGTCTATAATTAATCTCATAGTATTGCTGTAGGCCTTGAGACTCTCTGCTGTACTATTTAATCTCTACTTGAAGCCACTGGGCAACATCACCATCAGTTTGAAATTAAATGTGATTAATATGCTGATGCTCAAGTTGATATTGCCATTCCAGGCTGATGCTGTAGACATCCTGAACAGATATCTGGAGGCTGTGAAGATCAGGATAGGGCAAAACATACTTAGATTAAATCATTCCAAAATCAAGTTGGCAATCCAGTTGTCATGGTTCTGACAGAGACAAATAAAGCAGAGCTTGGAGGCTTAAAAATTCCTCAAAGAACATGCTTATTAGTTACAAAGTATCAGCATGATCAAAAATGAAACCAAGTCTGAAATTCCCACTAAAAATTTCCCAGTTACAAAGTATAATGTCTCACCCACAAAACTATGCCATCACTATGTTCCCCAATACTAAGATGACCAACTTTTTTACAATGAAAAGGAGGACACAAATAAATAGAAGAAAAAAATATTGTAAAAGCTGGCTCGGCCCATAGAAGGTCAACCGCCCGCTGTGCCCCCGCCCGCAGCTGCCCCACCAGCACTGCTGCCCTGACGTGTAGAGCGGGCCCCGTGGCTCCCAAAGCACCAGCTGTGCCGGCTCCAGCCCTGGGGGAGCAGCCCGCTGTCAACACACCCCGCCTGCAGCTGCCCCGCTAGCACCACCCCCCACCCTGCACAGCCCTATGTAGAGAGGGCCCCGCGGCTCCCACAGCATGGGGGCAGCCAGCCGCTGCTGCCCCTCACACCCCCACCCACAGCACCCCCGCTGCCCCTGCCTCTTGCACCCGCAGCCATTATTGCCCTAGCAGAGCCAAAGGTCAAGAGAAACTTACCACTCCAGTCTCCTCCAGGTATCTTCGGAACTAACTAGGAGATGGTGTAGTTGGGTAGCAGGAGGGCTGCTAAGTTCCTGCCAATTCGCCTTCGCTGCAGACAACTTGCATGTGCAAAGTTTGCCCGCCGGGTGTTATGGCACGCTCAGCAGCAATTCCTATTGGCTTTCGAAAGCCAATAGGGGGAGTAGCACAGCTCATGCAAAAGTTGAAAAAAACCCATCAAAAAAAGGTGCTGGAACGCCATTCTGAGCATTCTATGAAGAAAAAAAAGCTCTGCAAATTAGTCTTCAAATATCAAAAAGGAGGACATGTAGGAGGACACTTTTCGAGGGAGGACAGAACTCACAAAAGGAGGACTGTCTTCCCTAAAGGAGGACGGTTGGTCACCTTACCAATACATTCATTTGGCAGGCTTTCTTATACAACCCCCAGTCTCTGATAGCAGGAGCAGTAGATGACCTTGGTTCCTATGGGAAAGAAGATTATTTTGACTAGTGAAGCACCTGGACAAGCCCTCCTCCCTCCGTTCTATGTGGCAACCTAGAATGAAGAGAAAGACAGCTGCAGCCAGGCACATTGTAGAATTGACACCAGTAACAATGGTCCTTATGGTATCACTAGATGGTGTTATCTTCTCCAGTATGGAGTTGGCCCACCACTTTGGGAATTGTTATGGACTTACTGCTTAAACATTGTGTAGAATGCATAGCAATGGGAACTTTTGCCCAGCTTCAACTACAGGCCTAGTTTGTTTTAGATACTCCTCTATCTGTAACTTTTACCCTGATGGCAAAGTGCTTGACTACTGCAATATGGCCTAGGCCAGGGGTAGGCAATCTTGGCTCTTTTATGACTCGTGGACTTCAACTCCCAGAATTCCTGAGCCAGCCATACTGGCTCAGGAATTCAGGAAGTTGAAGTCCACGAGTCATAAAAGAGCCAAGGTTGTCTACCCCTGTCTTAGGTAGTGCAGTCTTTGCAGATTCCCTGGAAGCTGCAGATTGCAGTGACAAGATAACCCTACCAATCCAGAGTAGCATTAATTTAGCCTTAAATTTTAAGAGTGTTGTACTGACTTCCTATTAGTTTTCAGGCCTTCTTTTGCCTGAATTTGTGTGTCCCTTCTCTGAAATTATGTTCTGAACTCCAAATATGCAGGGCCAGAGATTAGTAGACATTGAAGGTTTAAAAACAAAAACTCACATAAATAAACTTTTCTAAGGGCAGCATACACCAGAAATAAAACTTGGAGGGGTATTCTTTTTTTTTTTTTTTTTTTTTTTTTTTAAATTTTTTATTAATTGAACACATAAAACAGTGCACTGTGAAAAGTGCCCTCCACCAGACAAAATACAAACATTAACAAACATTAATCCCACCACCAATATGGAAGATTCAATTTCTATTACATATATACTTCTCAACTCTGGGTTACATTATTCATACTTTATAGAGTGACTGAATTTTATTCTTTATTTTTGCATCGCCTATTAAGTTCAACATATAATTTTTTACCTTTTCCCACCGCTTCATCGTTGCCACCAATTTACCTTCATTATAATTGTGTAATCTAATTTCCATTATTTGATAGTGAATGTGATCTACCATGTACTTACACCAATTTTGTATATTCCATTTCTTCGCATCTTTCCACCCAAGCACTATAGTTGCTTGTGCGCTTTCTATTGCTGCAGTTTTAATTTCCTTGTATTCCTTTACCTCACTATTTTTTATTAATAGCGCCACTTCCTTAGTTATTCTCCAATTAATATTTAACATCTTATTTACCTCAATTTGTATTTGCTTCCAAAATTTTTGAACTTCAGCGCATTCCCAAAACATATGCATAAATACTCCCTTTTCATTGCATCCATGCCAACAATTCCCTTTCTTCTCCCTATGGAAGTGCGCTAATTGTAATGGTGTATAATACCATTTATGTAAAATTTTTCTTCTCATCTCTCTTATCCTTGTATTTTTAATCTTCCTGATGTCTTCCACTATGCTTTCCATTTCCCATTCATTAATTTCTAATTCGTCCTGCCAATACCTTGTCAATCCTTTTACAACTTCCTCCTCTACTTGCAATAAGACCCTATATATGTTACTTGCTTGCGCTTTTGTGCACTTATTCTTTTCTTGTAATATCTTTTCTAAAATTGTTTCTTGTCTGAGGAGTGTTTCTTTATTCTCACGTCTACTTAAATATGTGCATATTGCGTTAACTTGTAACCATCTTTCTTGGCCCAGACATTGCTCTAGTTTACTTCTAATAATCTTTCCATCTTTTTCATATAATTGCTCAATTCTCATTATTCCTTTACTCCTTAATTCCCTTATTATTTTCGTGAGATTACCTTCCTTATTTGTATTTATTACCTGCAGCGTCGCTAGTTTAGAATTCGTCATTTTCAATTTACTTTGCCATTTCGTCCAACTCTCTATAACTGCCTTAGCGGGGTCTATTAAGCTTTTTATATCTATCCTATTCCATTTCCTAAATAATAGTTCTTCATCCTGTATGTCATTAATTTCTTTTTCTAATCTTACCCAGAATCTCTCTTCAAATAGTTGTAAATCCATTAATCTATCTATTTGATAAGCATCCCTATAATATTCCAAACACGGGTGTCCCCACCCCCCTTCGCTCTCCATAGCTACCAACCACCTTTTTTTAATTCTTGGTCTCTTATTACCTTCAATCCAAAGATTCAATTTATTATCCCACTCTTTTAATCTTGCTTTAGGGAGGGTCCCCGGCATTACTTGTAACATATATAACATTTTTGGAATTATCATCATTTTTAATGCCCTAATCTTTGCCATTCTTCTCAAATTTTTATTTTTCCATTTTGTGATCTGCTTTTGAATCTTTTTCCATACTAAATTATGATTAAACTCAGCCATTCTTTCTGGATTTTTTAGTAACCATATTCCTAAGTATTTCATCTTTTTACGTCCCAATTTTAAACCTGATACTTTGCGTATCTCAATCTGTTCTTTGGGTCCAGTATTTAAACAAATAATTTCTGATTTTTCCATATTTACTCTTAACCCTGATTGTTCTTTAAATTCTTGAAGTAAAATTGTCATTCTTTTTACCATCTCTATTGGTGTTTCTGTAACTATTATGGCATCGTCGGCAAAGAGATTTAATTTTAATTCTAAGTTTCCAATTCGGTATCCCTTCCACTGTTTATCTTTTCTAATTTTATTAGCTAGTGTTTCTATTGCCATTACGAAGAGCATCGGAGATAGGGGGCACCCCTGTTTAGTTCCATTATTTATTTCTATCTCATCTGTTCTATTCCCATTTACTCTAATATAAGCTGTATTTTTTTTATATATTTCTTGTATAATATGACTGAATCTATTTCCCATGTTGAAAGTTTTACATAGTCGAAATAAATAGTCATGATTTATTTTGTCAAAAGCTTTATAAACGTCTAACTTCAACAATCCTAATTTCCGTTTAGTTCTTGTAGCATGGTGTAGCACATTCACTATATTTCTAATTGGTTCATAAATTCTTCTTCCTTTTATAAACCCATATTGATCTTTCCCTATTATTCTGGGTAATATATTTCCTAATCTATTTGCTAGAATTTTCATAAAAATCTTATAATCTTGGTTTAGCAAACTGATTGGGCGGTAGGAACCAGGTTCTTTTAAATCTCGTTCTGGTTTTGGGATAGTTACAATTTCAGAATTTCTCCACGTTTGTGGAATATCCATGTTTAATAAAACATTATTATATAATTTCTCCAAATGTGGTAATAAAGCCTCCATATACGTTTTGTAATATTCTCCTGTAAACCCATCAGGGCCTGGGGCCTTCCCAGGTTTCAAATTTCTAATAACTCTAGTTATTTCTCCCTTTGTTATATTTGCATTCAACAATTGTCTTTCTTCTTCATTTAACTCTTCATTAACCTCTATATCTTGTACAGTGACATGTTCTTTCTCATATAATTTTCCATAAAACTCTTTCATTACAACTTCTAACTCTCTATTATCATATTTTAATAACCCATTTTTATCTCTTAGAGCATTGATATTTGATTTTTCTTTCCTTCTTTTCAAATAATTTGCCATTTGTTTTGCTGACTGCTTTCCCCACATTTCAATTCTCTGCGTTACCGCCGTCCTCATATTATTCCATTGTTGTTCTTCTATATCCTTTAATTGTCTTTGCTTAATTTTTAGTAAATTATTCCATTCCCTATTCTTTGTCATCCTTAATCTTTCACGTATTGTCTCTATCTCTCTAATTTTTTCCTCTCTTTCCCATCTCCAACTTTTTTTAATGAAAGACTCCAGGCTAATACAATGTCCTCTAATAACTGCCTTTTTAGTATCCCAAATTACTGATTGCTTTATTTCCCCATCCTCATTTGTTTTAAAAAATTCCTGAATTTCTTTCTGTATTTTTTCTTTATTTTTTTCATTCACTGAGACAACCTGATTATATCTCCAAATTCTTTGTTTCCTACTAAAATGTATTTTCAAGACCGCCATTATAGGAGCATGATCTGAAATCCAATTGTCTTTTATTTCTGCCTTTTTGATTTGAATACTTCCTAATTTATTCACTAGTATATAATCAATACAACTAAACTTATTGTGTCTTGCAGAGTAAAACGTTCCCCTATGTAGTTTGTCAGCATGAGTGTCTATCATATTTAATTTATTTAAATTCAATTGTTTCTTTTCTTTCTTATCCGCCATTATTTCCACGTTGAAATCCCCTGCAAATACCACAGTCCCTTCTGAGAAAGCGTCTAACTTACGTTTTGCATTCAATATAAATTGTTTAGCATTTACATTTGGAGCGTATATTACTGCTAAAGTCATCGTCATTTGATTTACTTTAATTTTAACAAATAATAGTCTTCCTTCCTTATCCCCTTTTGTTTGTACCACTTGAAACTGATTCCGTTGATGAATTAATATCGCCACACCTTTACTGTTTGTTTGTCCCCGAGATTCAAAAATCCTCCAATCACTATTAGTAATCAATTTATCCATTTTTGTCTTTACCTTATGAGTTTCAGTGAGGAACAAAAAGTCCACACTGTTTTCTTTTGCTAATTTCATTAATCTATACCTTTTCAAGGGCGATGCCAGACCATTTATATTCACTGCCATAATTGTTTGATCACTCATAACTTTCCCATTTGATATTTTTCCCTCCTGCAACCCAGAGCTTTAATGAGATTTCCACCTTTATAAAAAAACCTTCCCACCAGAGTGCCCCTCCCTCCGCTTCTCTCAACATGAGAGAAGAGCGGAAAAACATTCCACTATAACAGCCGGGCACCATTGGGGGTGCGGTTCTGCCGAATCTGCTGCTCCCCCTAAACAGTTTTAATAAAAATCACATCAAGAATAAAACCCCCGCACTCCCCCTCCCCAAGCCTCCTTTACCTATTTCCTTCAAAGTTTAAAGTTAGAACTAAGGACTAGGCCTTTATCACTCCCCTTACAAGTAGGAAAACCTTGTGAATCACACTATTTCAAACTGTTCATTTTTTCTTCTGCCTCGTGATCCTGCCCTCTTTAGCTGGGTCTTCTGCTAGTTCTGCCTCTTTGTGAATTTCTTTTGAGGCCAGCTGCATCGCCTTTTGCAGTTCTTTTTCTTTTTCTCTGCCTTTTAAAAGTGCTAGCCTTTCTTCCAACGCTTGAATTTCTCCACCCACTTCCATTTCCAAGGGCTGGAGGGCCGTTGCAATCAGCTCATTAACATATTTAACTCCTGCGTTCCCAACTGCTCCAGCTGCCTCCGTCTCCGTCTGCTGATTTAAGTCCAGATCAAAGCCGAGCTTCACCAACAATTCTTTCCCTTCATCCAAAGATTGCGCCCGGTACATTTTCCCATCTTTATAAACAATTATGATCGCCGGATATTGCCAGCTAAATCTGATGCCTCTGTGGAATAAGGCATCCGCAACTGGTCTCATTTTATTTCTGGCTTGTAATGTTTGCCTGGATAAGTCTTTCAGAACTCTGATTGGAATCCCCTTACAATTAAGGTTGGTAATTTTCTTTAAATCTTTATATACTTCCGTAGCTGTTTTTTCAAAAGAAAATTTGATTATAATGTCCCTTTGGATTCCATGTCTTCGTATACCAAAAACCCAATGTGCACGTTCAATTTGGTCTTCTTCAATTTCAATTTTATTATCTTTAAACCATTTGCTAACATTCTGAATCATGTTTCTTCCGTCAGCGAAATCTTGTTTGAACCCCCTCAAGCGTATATTAGCCCTTCTTGATCTGTCCTCCAAAATATGCAACCGAAGGCGATCTTGATCTCTATCCTCCTCCAACTTCTTTACCCTGATACCCTGTGCTTTCTGTTCTGTTTTCACCTCTATTAACTCATTCGCTGTTTTTGCAACAATATCTTGCATATCTTTTATCTGCCGGCCAATAACAGAAAAAGTTTGCACTAAAGCCTCCATTCTTTTTGTAAGTTCTACTTCCGTGGCCGACGCCATTTTCTCTCTCTGTTGCAACTTTAATTACTTACAGTTCAGAACAGAAAGTAAAGTTTCCTACGGCTCCTTTTCCTTCTCCAATCCACCCAGGGTATTTCCAGGTTCAGAAGTTTTAGCTGTTTTCTTTAGTCTAACATTGTTTGAGGCTCTGAAGGGTTTAGCGGAGGTTTAATTCCGATGTTTTAATATTTGTTTGGAGAGCGTCCGGCATAGCGTCTATCCACTTTGACGCATGCGCAAAACCTTTTGGAGGGGTATTCTGAAGACATGTTTGCTATTGAAGTTTTAGGCAGAAATATCAGTAACATGCCAAGAGGTATGCTTATCTAATTGATTTGCTTCTAAGTAACGACTTTCTGTAAATAGGAAGGTGGAAAGAACGTGAATTAAAACAACAGACCATTGCAGCTTTACTATAATCAGCCTGTTTGGTTTTTTTTTTTTTTAACAAAATCATTATTATGAAAATTGGTAAACCTTGTGAGTTCCTTTTTAAGGTTGCCTTCCACCACCAGCTGACCAACTATAATTCACTGAGACTACCATCCTGTGTTTCTAGCATCATTCTCATTTCTCCTTTGAGGGTAAATGTCAAGTAAATGGGGAGATAGTTCACTCCAGGTTGCTCCCTTCCATCCCCCAAAATGTCTATATTTTGAAATAGGAAAGGATGGCTCAATATTCTTCCAGTCTTTCAGAAGAGTGAGGTTTTTCTCTCTCTCTCTCTCCCCTCCCCCCATTTCATTGTTCAACAAGACAGGGATGGGAGTGGAGCACGGAGTGGCAGAGACATTTAGGCATCCTAGCCCAGTGATGGCGAACCTTTTAGAGACCGAGTGCCCAAAAACTGGCCCCGCTCCCATTTCACCCCCTGCCCTGCCCCTGCCCCTGCCCCACCCCCCATCCTCATAGCCACCTGCCTGCAGGGCCACTCACTGCTTCCAGGGCCCGCTGCAGATCACCCAGGCAGCCTGCCGCAGATCACCCAGGCGCCCTCTGCCCGCGCCCTGCAGCATCAACTGTGCACAATGGGGCATGAGGGCAGAGCCTTGTCTATGCTGCCTGGCTGCCATGTCCTTGGCTGCGCTGCTCCGCGTGGGCCACGCTCAGGGGCGACTTTCCTTCAGGGGGGCTGCTGGAGAGGAGGGGGTCATGAGGAGAGGCGAGGCTGGGGCAACGGCATGTATGCCCACAGAGAGGGCTCCGAGTGCCGCCTCTGGCACCTGTGTCATAGGTTCACCACCACTGTCCTAGCCCTTCTCCCCTTGACCTCTAAAGACAGACTTTGCCTGAACCCTTGGAACATTTATGCGCCTGGGTGCATAATTAGCAAAAAGATCTGCATGCTGGAATAACCCTGTAATGTAATACTTCAGTGTTTTCTGGCAAAGTACTCCAAGAACTCATATACTATGTTTACAGGTAGTCCTCAATTTAAGACCAGAATTTATGTTGCTAAGCAAAACTCTTATTAAGATAGCTGCGCCTGGTTTTTATAACCTTTTACAGCAATAACAAGAACAATTAGATCAGGGCTTTTCAACATTTTCACCCATTGTACCACTTTTAGGATATGGCAATATCTGAGTACCACCAGTCACCTAGCAAGGTGTCAAAAACTTGATGACCAAAAAAAAAAAAAAAGGAAAATAGTGATGAAGTACAGGCAGTCCTCGACTTACAACAGTTCGCTTAGTGACTGTTCAAACTTACAATGGCACTGAAAAAAGTGCCCGCCAAGCCACAGCTGAGCAAGACACCTGCCTGCCTACCCAGCGGCACTCTTCCTCCTGTCCGAAGTTTTCATTGTTGTGAGCATTTCTGTTGAGGATTGGCAGCGGGGGTGGGGTGGGGGTGTTTGGTTTTTATTCCCCCCCCCGTCTGCTGGGTGGTTGCAGCAGGTTTTGGTCATTTCACATGACCCTGGGACACTGTGACCGTCATAAATATGAATCAGTTGCCAAGCATCTGAATGTAAATCACAAGACCCTGGAGATGCTGCAACATTCCAGCTGATCGGCACTTCTTCTGGGCTCAGCAGAAGTGCCAGAATCAGCACCAAGCTGCAGCTGGAGCCGGGTGCTGATCCTGGCGCTTCTACTGAGCCCTGACAGCCTTGCAGCTCCAGCCATCTCTTGCTCAAGCTTGTGCGGTGCTGCCACTGGTTCAGCTCATTCCCCTTCCCTGCTACTTTTCTAGGATGGTCGTGTACCACCTACCAGGTACCAATGTACCACAGGTGGTACCGGTGCCACTGGTAGAAAAGTCTTGAATTAAATAGATAGATAGATAACCTTTATTGTCATTTTTTTATTGTGGGCCCAGTGACACAATTAGACTTATATACTGCTCCTTAGTACTTTACAGTACTTTCTGAGCAGTTTACAATGTCAGCATATTGCCCCCAATAATTTGCGTCATTTTACCTCAAGCCCATTGGGATCAAACTCTAGACCAGACATGTCAAACACAAGGCCTGGGGGCTGAATGCAGCCCGCAAAGTGGTTTCATGTGGCCTGCAAAGCCATCGTGGAAACAGTGAGGGAATGGCCCTCGCTGCCTTGGTCCTGGCCCAGGCTGGCCAGGAACCAGTGTACAATTTTGTGGTGGCCATCTATGCTGAAATGCATTCAGTCTTAGCTCCACAAGGCTGTCTAAATCAGTGAGGAACCAGGTCCTTCTGTGTTGGCCCCGCCCACTGGGTGCATGCTGGAGAGATGTCACTCTTTATGAGGAATGAAGAAATGGACCATGCCTTGGCGCTTACCCCGGTCCCACCCCCTTCTGCCAGAGATCCTCAGATCTGTCCCACTCCTGCCCAGGTCCCCATAGACATGCTTGATACGAATGATGGAGAGCTGGCCATGCCCACCCAGTAGGCCACACCCACTCCATCCACGCCCACCCAGTAGGCCGCACCCACCCGGCTCCCCGAGGGCAACCGCAATGCTTATGCGGCCCTCAATGAAATTGAATTTGACACCCCTGCTCTAGACTGTAGGCAGAGTTAATCTGCAATACTGTATTCTAACTACTGCATCACCAGGGCTCCTCATTACTATTGTTATAGTTTTGTCAGGTAGTCAACCAGATGTTCAGACTGGATTTGGCATTTTTATCCACCTAAGTCCTTCCCAAGGATCTGGGATAGGCAGATGATATTATTATTATTATTATTATTATTATTATTATCATCATCATCATCATCATCATCATCATCATCATCATCATCATCATCATCATCACATTTATTTGCTCCCATCCCGTGGTGGTTCAAGGCAACTCGGGACAGCTTACAATTGTTAATGAATTACTCTAGGTGTTAAGTGAATTGTCCCATCATTAAGTGAATCTGGCTTTTCCCATTGAACTTGCTTTTTGGACGCCAGCTGGGAAGGTCACAAATAGAAATTGAATAACTCCAGGATGCTACAACCATTATAATATATACCAGTTGCCAAGAAGCCAAATTTTGATCATGTGACATTGGGGATGCTGCAGTGGTTGTAAGTGCAAGGGCCAATTATAATTTATTTTTTTCACCGTCATTGTAACTTCAAACAGTCACTAAATATATGGATGTACCTTGAAAGCTACCTGCATAAGCAGCCTGTCACAATTTCTACTCTTGTCACTTCTTTTCACATTTCTAGGGTTTTTCTGGTACGAGCTGGGAAGGGGTTGAGATTTAGTTTTTGCAGACACTTCTCTTCAATTCCATGACCCTTTGAATCACAAATAAAGCTTTGAGGCTGATTAGCCTCCGATTCAGCCTGCTTCAGGGGGAACTGCTTCCATCTGGATATCTCCAAAATCTAGTTTGGGATTCAGAGATCTCCCTGAAATCAGTGCAGCAAACGCAATTATGTGGTTTCTGAGACATGGGGCCACGTTATTACTCTTTGTATCTTGAAATACTGTCAAAGATTCTGGTGGAAAGGAAATTGATTGATGGGCTTCATTTGCGCTGGGTCTCAGCACTGTGTGCATTTGATTTCAGAGAGGAGGGAAATATTTAAGCAGCCCTCTAAACAGGAATAAGGCGTAGGCTACAATTTGTCTCTGCTAGTATCGAGAATGCATTGTCCTTCGGTTTCACTCCCTTTCCTATCACTGCATGATGCATCCATACAGATCGAAGCATCAACAAATTTTGTAAAACCTAAGCACTTTTGACTTAACCTTTCAGGCTTCCTTGGAAAAGCAGCTTGATATGTATTTATTTCAACTGGTAGAAGGCCTCATGCTTACCCAGGCATTTTTTGGGTATTACAAAAAAAAAAATTAGGACTAACGTTTTCTGATATTGTCTATGGAGATGCTAAATTGTACAGGTCATGTTGGACGTTCTTCTTTTGCTAGAAGACGTTTCACTTCTCATCCAAGAAGCTTCTTCGGTTCTAGCTTCTTGGATGAAAAATGAAACATCTTCGAGCAAAACAAGAAAGTCCAGTTGCCTTTTGAAAGAACGCACCACTGGGACATTTTCTTGCTTTCTTTTTTTTTTTTTCAATTGCAAGAGACAGCTTTTACTTGGAATAACTTACATCATGTGACAATATCTGTAACACCATCAAACATCCACAGATGCTTATCCCAGGTCCTTGGGAAGGACTTGGTAGGTGGGCAAAAATGTCAAATCCAGACTGAACAATGAACATAATAAACATCAGTTTAAACAAAATCTTACGGTTTGACAATCTGAAACAAAATATACATTCCAGGCTTTACTAACACCCTGTCACCAATAACCAAAGGAAAAGGTAAGATTTCAAGAGGTTCCAGAAGCAACAGGGTCAAGATAATCTAAACTTCAAGAGGAATATTACTCCACAGCATGGACACCATAACAAAAATATAAACTTTTCTGGGTTCCACTAAGTGACATTATTTCACATAAGTCTTTTTCATGCCCATCCTGACAGATGTTGTGGGATAGGCAGAAGCTCTCAGAGATAAATATCCTGAATTTATCTGACTCTGTCACATGCATGGTTTGAAAGTGAAAACCAGAACCTTAAAATCTATTTGAAAGTTTTCTGAAGTTAGTGCAGTTGATGCAGCAATTGTATTACGGGTCCAATTGCATTTTCTTAATGGTTTCAAGGGCAGCCTGCAATATTTCAACTAAGAAATTATTAAGACATAAGTGCCTGTGAGTAATGCCTTCTTTTTTATTTTTTTATAATTTTTATTAACATTTTCCTTTATACAGTACATATTCAGCAGACTATGTCATTTTTATATACTATGGATCTACATTCTATACAATATAAACACTATGTACATTCAATCTAACCCACAATAACCTAATTTGCACAATAACCTTATGTATATTTCCAATTTTTGTTTCTATTGTGTATCCAAATATACCAATTTTCCAAACCGCATAAAATTCTGAATGATCTTTTTCTTTTAATTATAAGGTGAGTTTGTCCATCTCGGCACATTCATAAATTACATTCACTGGGACATTTTCTAATATTGTTTAGACTTAGAATGACTTCTACTCTATTTTTTGGAATTCTGGAAATATTTCAGCAGCTCTGAGAGTTTTATAATCTAAAACTGGATGTTGGAAGCACCCGGTTCCTAGACCTCTGGGCTTTTGCAAGCTGGGAAGGCAATGTTTTCTCACATGTTTGGGCTGAAATTCAATCATCCATCTGTTTTAGTCTAGAGCGATTCCTCTGGGCATCTGTTAATCCAAGATTTACGGCAGAATTTTTCAAACTTGGCAATTTTAAGATTTATAAATTTCAGCTCCCAGAATCCCCTAATCAGCATGCTGGCTAGGGAATTCTGGGAGTTGAAGTTTAAACATCTTAAAGCTGCCAAATTTGAAAAACATTGATTTAGAGGGAAAGCAAAAGTAAAGATAACATGGATGCAAAGTATTTTCCTCAGATAAAGGTTGCTGTGTCTCTGTATTTCTAAACAAGTCAAAGAAAGCTCGTTTTCTTTCAACTATGTATATCTAAATACTAACACACCCAGAAGTACTGCAGGTGTGCAAGAAAGTGTGATGGTGCTCTCTGAAAATAAGAGAGTTGATGAAGTGCACTGATCATGTTGTCTAGTGTGGTAATGAAATGCCTGCAAGAAAACAACCAAGCTCAGAAAGCCCTAAGAGATTAAATGTGTCTATCACCAAGAGGTGAAACTAACAGGAGAAAGGGTTTTAAACTCTGCTGTCTTGTTTTCCAATTCCTGGTTGAGAATTTTGAATAATTTCAGGACACTGTTAGATATGTTATCCACAGTCACTCATGCCCTTATCACCTCGAGGCTTGACTACTGCAATGCTCTCTACATGGGGCTACCTTTGAAAAATGTTCGGAGACTTCAGGTAATGCAGAATGCAGCCGCGCGAGCAGTATTGGGCCTACCTAGAAATGCCCACATTTCAACATCACTCCGCGAGCTGCATTGGCTGCCAATTGGTCTCTGAATGCAATTCAAAGTGTTGGTTATGACCTATAAAGCCTTACATGGCATCGGACCAGGTTACTTACGGGACCGTCTGCTGCCTCATGAAACCCAGCGACTGGTTAGGGCCCACAGAGTCGGCCTTCTCCAGGTCCCGTCAGCCAGCCAGTGTCGCCTGGCGGGGCCTAGGGGAAGAGCCTTCTCTGTTGCGGCCCTGGCCCTCTGGAATCAACTCCCCCCGGAGATCCGTATTGCCCCCACCCTCTCCGCCTTTCGCAAATTACTGAAGACACATCTTTGCCGACAGGCCTGGGGCAGTTAATACCTTGCCCCAGCCAGTGTATGTTTGTTTGCATGTCTGTCTTGGATGATTGGTTTTTAATTAAGGGGTTTTTACAATGTATTTTAATGCTAGATTTCTTGTGAGTATCCATGTTGTAAGCCGCCCTGAGTTCTTGGAATAGGGAGGCATAGAAATCTAATAAATAAATAAATAAAATAAACCTGATGGTATTTCCTAAATTCACTTATCTTTTTTTTAATATTACTATTTCAGGTAACTGAGAAACATGGAGTTGTGTGTTTGTGTGTGGGGGTTGTAATAGAAAACAACAACAATAACAAAAGGTTTACCTTCCAGGAAAAATACTTCTAATGAATAAAAGTTCTTTATTCCTATGTTAGCGATTCTTAAACAGGAAATAATTCTCCCCAAAGGGGTTAATTGGGCATATCCTAGAGGTAATGGAGCAAATTGTAGTTGCTTGTTTGTGACTCATGGATCCCCTTTGGGGGCTGCTGTTAAGATGTTTGTGTAAAACAACAGATTCTTGTTTTTTTTGTGTGTGAGGATAATGAAATTATACAAGACTGGGAAAAGGTTAATTGGGTCAGACAATTTAAAAACCACCACCACATGTTGAAAGTGGATGCCAAATGCGAATTTTTAGTGTGAATATCAGTTACAACATTTCATCTCATTAGATAAAGAAATGCATACAGTTAGTCCTTCAGGGCTCAATGTTTTCCATTGGAAAGTAGCTATACAAGTCCAGTATGATTTTCAGACCTCCACATATAAAGATTCCCCTCCCCAACTAAAAATCCAAATAAGATTGTCTGAAATGGTATAGGGCAGGGGTGTCATACTCACAACCTCACGTGACATATCACAACTTTTTTTTCCATTGCCAGCAATGGGGTGGGTGTGGTTTTGGCATGACGTATCCGGCCCGTGGACTGGCAGTTTGACACTGGTATAGGTTTCCTGCCTGAGCAGGGGGTTGGACTAGAAGACCTCTAAGGTCCCTTCCAATTCTGTTGTTCTGTTATCAAACTGTTAGGCAAAGGATTGTTTGTACTTCTTTGAAGTGCAATGAAAATCTGAGCATACTTCATCCCATTCAAGTCAGTAATTTGTTGTGTTAAGGAAGCAATCCTAGTTATGTTTATTTGGAGGTAAATTGTGCTCAGGTAGGGTTTGTGTTTAGGAGTTTTAATAAGAAAGAACTAAATAAAATTTTCTAGGACTACTTACACTGAACTAATTTAAGTGGATATGTAAGAAAGCTAAGAAATACTGGGACCAGAACTCAGAGAAATCTTAAAATAAATGTACAATCGAAACCAGAGGTTTTTCTTCTAGGTTTGATGGACAAAGAGATTGAAAAAACTGGGACTTTACTTTTATACACAATAACAGCAGCAAGACTTTTGTACCACATAGATGGAAGATTATTATTATTTTTTTGAGATCATTCTTTGGGTATTGTCTTCTGTACCCAAGGCAGTTCTCCATTTAGAGCTTGACCATGTCTCCCTGGAGGTGGGCATTCTGATTAATCAAACAGAGCTATTTGTTGAAACAGTTTTTATTATGGAGGGTTGGTTCCCTGTCCTTTTGTTAACTATTTTCAAGCTGGGTAAAAATGCTAAAAAAAAAATCTTATGACACATGGTTTCTATTCCTCTGTGGCCCACAAGGGATGTTAAATATCTATGCCTAAGAGGAGCATACAGTTGAGAGTCAAGAAAACATGAGCAATATATTTGATATCGGAGGCACCATATATACATGGGTTTTCATGATATGGCAGGTGATGGAAGCACCTATAGGAATCCAACAGCTCAACTCTTGATCTAAAATAGGCCTTTCTTAAGAATTGAAACAAACTCATTGACAAATATTTTTCAAATTGGAAAATAATTTTTTTTGCCAACCAATTTAAAGATGTATTTTTCCCCAATAAGAGGGTATTGATTGGGCTGGCTTTTTTTTGGGGGGGTGTTAATATATAGTTTTATTCCAGCAATTCAGAATAATTGGGATTCTAAAGTAGGTGATTTCCTTCTCCTTCAATTCTTTTCGCCCATGATTTTTCAGGGAGGCAAAGGTTTTTTGCACACATAAAATTTTTTCGTATTACAGGCTACATCGTTCCATTTTCCAGCCTGAAAGAGCTCGCCGCAGTCTTCATTATTGCTGTTGTCATTGGGTTCACCTTCTAACCAATTCCTAAAGAAGGAAGATAGTCAAATTAGTCTGAGAGAAATTCAGAAAGAGATGCCATTCCTTTCCATTCATATCATCTTCTGTCTGCCAAGTATAACACAGAAGGTCTGTACTTTTCCAGTGATGGTTTTGGGTCAGTCATGTATATTCCACTGTTTTCCAGTATGAAAACTTCAAGAAGCATATGTAGGCCTTCAAAGCTCAGCAGGGTATCTGCCAGATTGGGTCTGGTTTAATATTAACACAATATGTATCTGTACACTATGCCCTGCATCTTATATCATTGTCTTCTCATCTATAGAGAAGGCTGTTTCCTCACCTGACTCTTAGTATCTATGCAAGAACATAGAAATAGTGCTCTTCTAGATTTGCAAATGCCAACAGTACTAGCCATCATAATCAATATTGAGGTATATTAGGAATTATAATTCAGCAACATCTGAATTACAATTCAGCAACATCTGGAGGCTATTATCTAAAGTCTTTTTCACATGTAATCCCATCTTTGGCTGCTTCTTGGAGATTAAATGCAAATTATCTCATTCAAATCATTTGGGATGGCCACTGTCTGCCACATTTGCTGTCTTCATAACTTTCTTCATACTATTTCTTACTCATGAATAAGTATATCCCTAATGGTTGACATTATTGACTTCTTGTCAATAGCCAAGGCTCAGTAGAAGCCCACTGCCAGCTACCTGAGTCTCCATGTTCTCCTTGATAACACTATTCATAGCTGAGCTAACAGTGAAAGGGAAGGTGGTTGACAAAATAGATGCAATGAATGAGCAACAAAGATAATAATGATGAATGAGAGGGTGAATTCCAGGTTTTGTTGGCTTTTTAGAATGTGCTTATTGCGTTCCATCCTAAAAAAGTCTCAGCAATTCTTCCTCACTGTTACTTATGTATTTGCATTTGCTCTGACCTCAAACTGAACATCTTCTTGAAAGAGGAGAACAGGGCAAGTGGAAGAAACTTCATTATGTTCTTACTCTGATTAGAAAGAATAAGTGAAAACATGGAGGAGAGACAGCAGCTATGGTTGCTTCTAGTGATCAACTGGTCAACTAATCCTCTTCACCAGTGAGGCTATCTTGTAGGAGACACATTTGCTATTTAAAACTATTGTTAAATGACCAGCTTTTTCTTCTCACCATCTTTCCAAGCCAAATGCATCAGAGCTGCTTTGGCTCTTTTCAGACATTAGGAATCTTATAAGCATGGGCATGTTTATATACTTGCAAGTGTCTAGAATGCACATAGAACTTCCAGCCAATCAGTATTTGCTCTTCCTGACTACTCTCCATTGCCTATTAAATGCTTACTGGTAGCAATGCTGGCAATTCTGTACATGATCTCCTTTAATCTTATGCCAAGCAGTGCTCTGATATGGTCTCAGGAAATAAACAAGATAGCCAAGAGCACTGGCTTAAATTGCTCATAACTACAAGTATTCAGTTTTGAAGTCACGTGACCAACCGGGTCATCTTGCATGAGTATATGGAAGTTGCCCTCATTTGGAAGATCTCACTGAATAGTCACTTCAAGTAGATCAACTATATATTGTTTTAAGGATGACTGTATTTTTTCCCCCAGTGGTTCCCTAATGTATTACTGACTGAGAGTACAGTTAAAAAATAAATGTTATCTTGGTTCCTTGATTCTGTCAGTTATTTGTCAATACTATATTGGTCAATATTGTACTTGAAAGTCATGAAATTACCATAAGTAATAGTCAGATATTTTATAGGGATATCTTATGGAAAAGGTCTGGGCAAGTAAAGTTCACTCTTTATCTGTTTTATGTGTGTTAAATGGAAGATGAGAGGAAGAAAACTGGAAGGTGAATTAAAATAATATTCAATGCAACATAGAATTGTGTAATATACAATGTCTAGGCAACACCAGCAGAGACAATTTTCCTTTGTGCCAACAGGGACTTGGCCTCCTTATTCTTCTAACTTTAGAAAAGCTTCTCTGCTATACTACATGCAGTTTTTCCCTCCTTTTTTTGTTGGGCTTGCTCTGGGTTGTAGTTTAATAATAGATTCTCTATTCCTGCATCATAGTGAACAAAGAATATGAAGAGGCTTGGCTAAGAAGGAATGCTTAAGATACCAACGAAATTTTATATTAGTCTCTTCTCCCAAGCATTAAGGAAGTTTAGATTTGGTGGCAGAGTTCATGTCTGTTAATTTAGGGCAGTGTTTCTCAACCTTAATCACTTTAAGATGTGTGGAATTCAACTCCCAGAATTCCCCAGCCAGCATTCTGGGTGGAGAATTCTAGGAATTCCAGCATTTTGCCTGAGGAATTCTGTGAATTGAAGTCCACACATCTTAAAGTAACCAAGTTTGAGAAATATTGGTTTAGACTAGAGTGTTGAATACTTTTAATATGAAAGGAGCTACATGAAACTCCCATTTCTGCTTTTTCAGGATGGAAAATTCAGGAAATGACTAATGGTAGGATGTGAGAACTGCACTGCATAGGCTTGTCTTACTTGAAGCTGGTTCTGTAGTCTGTGTTATCAACCCATCTCCACTGCCCTTCAGTATTGTCATCACTGAGTCCAATCCAGAAGCGCTGATCCCTGGTTTGAGTCTCGATGAAATTCTAGGGTGCCCAAAGTTGGAGAAGTGAGAAGGAATCAAAGTTATAACAGCAGAAGCAGCAACAACACCAGTGTGCCAAAATAATTAACTTGAATTGATCTGGAAGAACTCTTATACCTGTATTCATAATAATTAACTATAGTCATATGCTACAAGGCCTTTCTAAAGTGCTTATTCCAAAAATATGTTTTGGTTAATTCAATGACCATGACTCTGATATGTATGTGTAAGAGACCATCTGGTTAAAGCTTTGATTATGAAATTGATCTACCTCATTTGTAGCACTTAATAAGGTTCTTTGACAAACATCATCTTCCAATTGCAATTTTCTTGAGTTTTTCCATCATCAGTTCTATGTTTCTTTCCTATGTAAAAAGACCATGGAAGAACCCCCCCTTTCTTTTTTATTTTTTTAGGGAGGAGCCATTTCTCTGGAATATTCTAGTATAGCAGCCTTAATTATAGATGGTGCACTGAAATATATTAGTGTGTTTTATGAAACAAAATATAAGGATCAACCAACAATCTTCTTCTAATGGAGTTCGGTCACATTTTTTAAAACATCATGAATCATTTACAAGTGGGAATTTGTGGGTGTCTATATGTTGTGAATATAATTCACAGCATCCTTCACCATGGGCCACATTGGCCGGCTTGTTGAGAGTGGTGGTTCAGTCAGATCTGGAGGAATATGTTCCTATTCTTGCTACTGTGGTAGCTGCCCATTGCACCTTTGCATGAATCACAGCTAATGATTATTTCTGTAGGCATGCTGGATTGCAAACCAGAGCCAGCAATGTCATTAAATGGACATTTCTATACCACCTCTCTTTTTATTCCACAAGCCATCAAAAGCATTGGAAGGCAATCTGTGATTGTCTATTTCTATCAACTCACAAATAATATTACACAATATGAAAGGCAGGATCAGAATGGAGGGATAAAGCAAGAGTTCCTTTCAAAGAGGAAATTGGCCCACAATGAATTAAAAGTAACAACACAAATCCTAGATTCTTAGTGGGTTTCTCTACTATGAAGTTAAGCTTAACACTGAGGTCTAGTGTGGTTTTCCATACATACGCTGGAAACATTGCTCAGCTCTGCAGACCCCTATTGACACTGCAACTTTGTAGGAGCTTTGGATCTCATTTCCCTGCCTTCCTCAAGGAATCTTGGGAAATGTAATTTGCAATATCAGAGAGGACTTTCTGTCCCAAGTTTAGATCAAGACAGCAGGTTAAAATAGCTTTCTCTTGGGAAGACAGTTGCCCCATATAGATATACTCCATTTCCTCCTTGGGACTAAAAGGCAAATTCTAAATGAAGAAAAGGTGGCCCACTTCTATCTTATATGGATTCATGCTTCTTTTAAAGTTAAGATTACCAGACATTTTCATTTCATCTCAAATTATCCCCATGTCACCTATATTAGCTTTTGATGATTCTTAGTTCTGTTAGACTTGCAATATCGCTTTGTATCAGTATGGTGTGCCATGAGTGTAAATCTCTGTGTAGATAGGCATTAGGAACATATAAAAGGTATGGTCTCTCTTATGACAGAAATAAATCATAATGAGCTGATTTGGCATGTCCCATGACTATACCCCTGACTAGAATCCACAGCGACATTTCTTCATGGATAACCTAATATTACAGCATCCACTTAATAGTTGATAGTTATGATGGCTGTTTATTATAGAGGCTGACAACCTTTTGGTTGTTCTTGTTAGATTATTTCTTTGTTTGTGGTTACACCAGGATCATGGTGGGCAAAGTGGTGGTTTCATGCTATCACTGCAAGGGGCAGGACTAGAATTTCAAGAGGTGTACATCTTTGAGGGGAAAGGCTTTGTTTGAACAGTTGTTGTTTTTTTTAATAAAGAAAGGCCGATGAGCCTTCCAAATGATGCAGGTTGATGTTGCTTTTTTGGTGACATGGCAAAATTCAGTAGTGCAATATCTAGATCAGGAGTTCTCAACCTTGGCAACTTTAAGACTTGTGGACTTCAACTCCCAGAAGTCCACAAGTCTTAAAGTTGCCAAGGTTGAGAACCCCTGATCTAGATCCTGTAATCTGCTCTCCAAAAAGAAAAAGAAAAAATATTCGGTTTTAATGCATATGCTGATGTACCAAAATAATGAGGAGTACTTTTTACAGATTATCTTGCTTTGTTCAAAAATGCATCAGAGGACATATCTAAGCGTATTTTACCTGCATAATGTGTTCAATGTCAATCAACTCCTAGTTGCTTTTTTTACCCTAGAGTAAATTGTCTTTCAAAAATCAAGGAGGAAAAAAAAGGCACTAGATTGTCTTTCAAAAATCAAGGGGTAAAAAAGGCAGTAACTTGTAACAGAGAAATAGTGGGTAGGGAACTGTTCCCTCTCAAGTAGTTATGGGTAGTCAGGAGTTGGTAGCAACTTTTAAACCTATACCTTCTCTCAAACAAATACTAGGATTCTTACCTGTTCATACTGATTGGTAATGACTACCAATTCTGAATTCTTTTCTTCACACTTACTCTTTGCTGTGTGCCAAATAACTTGTGTGAAGGAGAAGAAGTAACATGCACCATCAAAATATTTCCATTCTCTGCTTTTGGCTCCACATGGGTACACTGGCAAAGAAAAAAAGAAAAGAAAACAACTTTTCCGCCTTTAGTTGCCAGAAGTTTTGATCTAGATGTCTGCTACACTACACTGGAATTTTGGAAGCATGTAGTTTTTCTGCAGTAGAAAAGCAGGAAACTAAGAAGGATATGATCAGCTGGGAACTGGGAGGGTTCTACAGTGGAACACAATGAGTGGATTGAGTGTTCCCCTCTGGAAAAACTCACGGGAATAAACCTAGTCTCAGTTAATTATTTAGTGTATTGAAAAGAGGAAGAGACCATGTTAGAATTTAGAAGAAGGAAACACAGTTGCCTTAGAGATATCTGAGCCACAATTGTAGTGGAAAGAAATTATTGCCCTGGGCAAACAGTTGGATTAGAGGACCTCCAAGATCCCTTCCACACCTAACAACAACTTACTGTGAAAAGCAGATTTTATGGTGGAATTTGATTTTCAAGGCAGTAACTGCATTTCCTCAATGGACTCTTGTACAGAGGCTTAGAAGGCTTACTGTGTTTGCCACGTTTTCTGGGATCACATGGTATACAAAGAAATTACTTGCTTAAAACTGAGGTGCTAGAGCAGTGGTGGCAAACCTATGGCATGGGTGCCAGAGGCGGCACTCGGAGCCCCCTCTGTGGGCACACATGCCGTCTCCCCAGCCTTGCCTCCCCCCGCAACCTCCTCCTCTCCAGCAGCCCCCCTGAAGAAGAGTCACCCCCGAGTGTGGCCGACATGGAGCAACACAGCCAAGGACATGGCAGCCAGGCAGCATAGACAAGACTCTGCCCTCACACCCCATCATGCAGTTGATGCTGCAGGGTGCGGGCAGAGGGTGTGGCTGCCATAGTGCTGCTGGGCGGCCTGGGCGATCTGCGGTGGGCCCTGGAGGCAGTGAGTGGTTCTGTGGGCAGGCGGGGAATGGTGGGCAGAGTGGGGGCAGGGCAGGGAGTGGAGCAGGGGCGGGGCCAGTTTTTGGTCACTTGGTCTCTAAAAGGTTCACCATCACTGTGGTAGAGTATAATCCTGCATGGAAAATACAGCCTATTGATATTTATTGCCCTAAAGAGCTCCATTATGAGCTCTGTTGGGATCTACTTCAATCAGTAAACCCCCCCCCCCGCACCCAACAATTAGGTCCTGGAGCTCATGCATTTCTTGAAGATGACTTACGGTTTTCTAGATGTTGGTCCCACTTGCTCCTTCCTATAAAAATAGAATTGTACACAATATTATTTTCATTTCATTTTTCATTTATTTCGACTTATATGCCGCCCTTCTCCCCAGACTCAGGGCGGCTCACAACAGAAATATAAGTACAGAAATACATAGGTCACTTAAAATAATGGTACAATATAAAACTGTGAAACTATAAAAACTATACTCACTCATACAACATACACTCCCAATCAAAGGCCCAGGGGAAGAGCACAGCTCACACGCCCCAGGCCTGTCTGCAAAGATGTGTTTTTAAAAGTTTACGGAAAGCTAGGAGGGAAGGAGCAGTATGAACCTCTGAGGGAAGTTGATTCCAGAGGGCTGGGGCAGCAACAGAGAAGGCCCTAATCCTAGGTCCCGTCAGACGGCACTGTCTAGCAGACGGGACCCGTAGGAGGCCAACCCTATGTGCCCTAACCGGTCGCTGGGATTCAAGTTGAGAAGCAATAAAATATTACAAGTTGAGAAGCAATAAAAATACCATATTCAAAGGGATCTTAAGCACTCTGAAAAAAAATCTAGACCTGGAGTTAGCTTTGTAAGAACTTTAATTCTACATCATATGTTTCAAGCCTCAAAGAAAAGTATCCTTCACAAATTATAATATCTCTCTCTCCCCCCTCTCTCCCTCCCTCCCTCCCTCCCTCCCTTCTTCTTCTTCTTCTTCTTCTTCTTCTTCTTCTTCTTCTTCTTCTTCTTCTTCTTCTTCTTCTTCTTCTTCTTCTTCTTCTTCTTCTTCTTCTTCTTCTTCTTCTTCTTCTTCTTCTTCTTCTTCTTCTTCTTCTTCTTCTCTCCTCCTCCATTAATATATTTGTGCCTTTCAGGGCACATGAAGAGCTGATGCCTTGCTGGCTTCTGCTGGCTAGCAGATTTTGTGAGGGGAATTGTGACCGGATACTGAATCTGAGTTGGTGTTAATTTCTCCAAAACAAAGGAGAGATTGTTGAGATCATCTACAACTCTGGACTCTTCATAAATAAATCATGGAAACTGTCATTCTTATGACTGGCACATGAATGGAAGACTGAACTTGGTGCTTACATCAAGCATACTTGCAAATAGCCCATATGGACAGTAAGCTTGACTGATCCCTACATATATTTAATCACTTTTGAGGATTTTTAAAAAAGTTTTGTATATTGAAGAGATTAAAATCCTTCAGTCTGCAAGTATTATATTTGTTAGATGAGTTTTCACCTCCTTAAAAGACAATGGTGTGCATATGATTTTTTTTAGACTATTCAGCAAAAGGATGCTTAGTACAAGGATTTTTGAAAGTTAACAATGGATTAAGGGACCAGAGGGATTTTAAATTATAGTTTTGAATTATTTGGAAGATATTTTCTCATTTGAAAAAATGGAGATTGCTTTGGGGGGGATGATTAATGGTAAGGAGACCTTGAAGGCTGGACACTAATGGAGCAGAAATCCTTAGTGCAAATTTTTGAATACCATTCAGTCAAGCTTTTGGACAGAATGGATCAAATGCTTGATAAAACTGATGGAGCATGGTCTAATAAAGTGGTAACACAAGAAGGAGCTGCAATGGATGTCTATTAAATTAATTTGAAGGATATTTAAATATAATTCAAATGGATCTGATGGATGAGTTATTCCCTAAATGACATGAACAGATATTAAATCAGGAAACTGATTTAGATTTTTTTTTTCCTTCTGGAATTACAAAAGAGCTCTGCTAAAATTTGGAAAGACCTTTCTTTAGAAGTGTCTAACAAAAGGATAGATTTTACTTATTAATACAAAAGAAATCTATTATGCTTCTGAAGGATTTTTACTTAGAAACACAGATGATGAGCAACTACCACTGGGACTTTTTTAATGAAAGGATAAAAGAATAATTACAAACTCAGGGAAGGTTTATAAGATTAGCTTGTTTGACTAGAGTTAAAAGAAGAAAATAATTATATCTGGTTACTCTTACTGGACTGTTGCTGACAAAGATTGATTGACATAACATTTGAACTTTGATTTCTTTACCTAAGGGATGAGTCATGGGAAGGAAAGAGATTATGCTTTATTTAGAGAGGGTGATAAAACTTCTAAAATGGATTTTAGCCTGGTGGGATGAAGAGGGAAGTTACTTCTTTTTTCTTTCTCTTTCTCTCTTTTCACCCTTTTTTCATCCATCTGCAGACTAATTCTTTGCATTGCATTTTATTCTGGCCAGGAAATAAAATGTCTACAACAATTGATTTATAAGTCCCTTGCCTGAACACAGAATTTTGGCTTATTTCTGGCTTGTTTTTTGGTCCCATTGGGGGACAGAAAAAAAATGAAGAAACGAAAGCAAAACTGTAAAAACCTAAATCAACCTGATTATTTTACTTACCTGCATGACTTTCTCTGCTTGTTCAGCAAACCATGATTTATAACTTAATCTTAAAGACAGTGCTGGATTGTAAAGTATGGCAATTAACTATAAATCTGATACTTATATTTTGTCTGCACATGGCGCTATATTGTACCAAGTCAGCTGGAAATTAATGTATGTTTTGTGGGTTCAGTAACTTGTTTCTTCTAGAATACTAAGATTTTGAGAAAGTTTTAAAGCCACTTTCTACAACATTGTGTCCTGAACCCATACAGTATGTCAGAAGTCAAAATAGCTGATTTACCCTGGGATGCCACAAGCCCGAACAATATGATGATCAGCAGGTAAGAAATGGCCAGAAGCACATAAATTATAGTAGATGTCCATTTCCATTGTGGGATAAATCTGTCTTGAGAGAGAGAAGAAAAAATGAGAGAGGGAGAGAACAAATTAGAATCTTGCATGAAAATTCTTTGCAGTATTTGTGCTTTGAAAACTCCTTATGTAATAAAACCATTGGATAGACAATGCTCTATAGTGTTCTAGTAATATTTCTAATTTCTAATGTTAGGAATGCGTCCATACCTGGCTATGCAGTCTTGTTGCATTTCCCATAGTAATAAGAGTCAATAGTGTAGTTTTGTATATAGCAGATACACATAGCAAAACATAAATACTCCAGCAATAATGAAAGAATACATCAGTATTTATTCAGAGCTCTTTTTTTTCTTTTTAAAAGATCAGACATAGCTCTATGCTGAGCAGTGATGCCACCAAAATAATATTTTCTGGCTGAAAAGTTTGACTCATGGAGAATTATGTTACTAATCTTAAATACAGGGCATATGTTAGAATCTTCTAATTTTTCTCTGACTCAGAAAGTTAATCCAAATTAGTCAGGTTTATGCTCCTTTCTACAAATTAATAAAATAAAGAGGAAACATGTCCAAAATATCACGAATGCCACATTTTAATCACTTATTCTCTGTATAAAAAGTATTGAAATTATAGGCATAGAATGATGTAATATAGACCGAATAATTCTGTTTCACCACTGTTTGTTTATCTTTTAAATTTAAATTCACTATTTGTTAAAATTTTATGGATATTTGAGACTTTCAAAGCAGTGAGCTTAATCTGGTAACTGATGAGTTTTGCCTTCTTCAGATTTAAGAAATTTTAAATTTAAAATATTAAAAAGAATTTAAAATAATTTGCAGTTGGAAAAGGGGAGAAAAAAGAGGATGTTGATGTAAGAATGTTTCAAATGGATTGGGAGATTTGAAATATTGATTATATTTTTGCTGTAAGATTTGAAAAAAAACACCAAGTATATAATTAAATAATATACTGGTGGGAAATGACTGAAAGGAAACCAAACCCATATTAGGAACTGAAGCTTGATTAAGGCTGCAACTGGACAGTACAGGGAACTAAAGGACCAGGCAAAAAAAAGATAAAATAACTAAGCTGGCTATAACTTTTTCTTATCTTAAGGAGATTTTTAAAAAAAATATGGGCTGACATATTAATAGTTAATATCTCAGATACACATTTCAACGGATAAACTTTAGACGTTGATGAGAAAAACTTTAAGAAACTTTTACCTGGTGGAGAACAACAAAATTGAGATTAGTAACATGGGAATGCAAAAGACAAATCAAGAAAAGGATCTGGACGTGGAACAGCTGCGACAAGAAATCCTGGATGATGCCCCTTTATGGGATTTACAAAGAAGCCTGGTAAAAACTTTGACGATGTCTTTTAAATGCCAAAAAGTGATAAAAGACCAGATCCTGTGATGCCATAAGAATGATTTAAAGGTTAAGGTTGTGCAGAGCAAAAATGGAATATAAAAATGGACTATTTGATAAGGGATAAAATATTTGTTTGGTATTTCTGGTAACTCCTAAAGGACTTTTTGCTAAACTAGGATTGAAAAGATGATTTCTGGATTGCATATAGATAAAGGTTAGGCTGTGGGAAGAAGAGGCTTTTTTTTAATGTATAACTTTGAAAGAGGGTGGAAAGTTAGTATAACAGCTTATGCATGGCATGATGAGAATTAGAAGGCGCTTCTTTAATATTGTCTTTTCTGAGGGGTCCTTGGTGCTCTCTGAGCTTGCTTGTTTTCTTGCAGACGTTTCATTACCAAACTAGGTAACATCATCAGTGCTAGTATGTCTGCGAGAAAACAAGCAAGCTCAGAGAGCACTAAGGACCCCTCATTTCAACCCTGAGCTACAAATATTCTCCTTCATTGTCTTTTCTACTTCTACTTCTCTATTCTTTTTCTGTACCTTTTGAACTTTTCTTTTTTTCTTCTAGCTTAGTTTGCATTAGTTATTGCTATGTTTATTGAAAGCTTCAATGCAATTATCAACAAAAAAAATAATGTAACTTCAAAGTTAATGAACCTAGGAAGAAAAGAATGAGAAGAACACAATTTTTCAGAGCTCCTTACTCTGGGACAGAAAGATATTTTGAGATTAAAAGACTTGTGCACTCACACCCCAACTGAGAGTAGACACCCCTGTGAGCTGAAAACAGACAACCAGGAATGCCTTGATCCAACCAGGAGAAACTAGTTTTTCAGAATGTCCTGATATTCTGAAAAATCACCCAGAAATAAATTGAGGATAAAGACTCTACAGAATTGTGGGAGGCTAACTCTAACATTTAGTTCATCCCAAATGATCCTGGAACTGTTTCAATTAAAGCAAGCCCTCTCTAATTCTACTGTTAACTGAGTTTTATGATAAATATGACATCGTATCTCCTCTTAACCCAGGCAGACACAGCTAATATGGAGCAAATCCGTTATGCTAAACAAATTCTTAGTCTTTCCCCTACCATTAAGCTGAATCAATAATAAGTATTTACCAATTGTTCTTGCTGGCATGTTTATTCTGGTTTCTGTTAAATATTCTTGATCTTTCATTTGCTGTTCGCAGTCACTGATGGGACTCATTGTGCACTGAGCTTATGATTGCGATGGGTTTTTATTAGGTTGAATTGAGGAACTTAAATATAATACGTATGCTCCCCCTCTTTCATTGCTGCTTCTTAGAAATGTCATAGGAAATTTGCTTGGAATTAGGCTCTTACTGGGCAGGTCCTGTCAAGAAGCCTGAAGCAAGATCTTGAGCTATTAGCTGGGACAAATATGAGTTTCTAACTCATAAGGAAGTGGAGAATGTTTTTTGGACTGCAAACCTGGTCACCTCTTTCTTAGAACCATGCCTCTCCTGGCTTAGTAGGCCACTTGGGAGATGACTTAGATTAAATCCATGCTTGATGTTAGCTTTCTAGAGGGAAGGGGTGATTCTACTGGCCTTAAAGGAGACAGTAGTATGCCCCTCCTCAAGAGGGCATCACCAGATCTTACAGTCCTGGACAATTTCCATCTAATTTCCAACTTTCCCTTAAATAATTTTATGTTAATTTGAATGTCTCTCTTGTGAACCTACAGGTAGTCCCCAAGCTACGAATGTTCATTTAATGCTCTGTGTGAGTGGAAAGAAACAGAGATACAGATCAGGATTTCTCTCACTAAGGCCAGCACATGCAGCGCACCCTCATCTTCTTGAGAACAATCCTGCTCTGTACCTCTGGTTTCTTTTTTTGGGTGGAGCGGAGAAACTCAAGCCACTGCCGCTCAAACAATTTTTATCTGAATGGAGACCTTGGGGAGATGGGGAGCTCCTTCTGTGAGGAAGTGGGGTGATTGAAAATGCAGCAATTTGCTGCATTTTCAAGCATTGCATTTGCACACAGAAGGCGTTCCCCATCTCCCCAAGGTCTTCGTTCAGATAAAAATTGTTTGAGCGGCAGCGGCTTGAGTTTCTCCACTTCGTCTGAAAAAAAGAAACCGAAGGGACAGAGCAGGATTGCTTTCAATAAAGTTGGTGCATACGAGCAAGCAGCGCACCCATGTCTTCTTGAGAGCAAGCCTGCTCGGTGCCTCTGGTTTATTCCTTAAGGATGAAGCAGAGAAACCTAAGCCACTGCTGCCGCTTGAGTTGGGACGACGACAAGGAGAAGAGTGATCAGGATTTGGGCTACCAGCTGGTCAGGCAAGGACTAAGTCGGGCAGGCTGGATGGCTGGCTGGGGAGGGGAGATTGTGGCCACTCAGGTGGCTGCCACCACTGCTAGAAGCTTGGATACGGGTGCAAGGTGACTTGTCCGTGATGCCTCCCCGCTTAGTTGAAGGCTTCATTCCTGTCCTCAAATTAAGGCCAGTGCACACAACCAAGAAGTGCACCTGAGCATTGGTTCCTGTGCCCGGCTGACTCCGATTCCATGCTTTGCCCCACAGGCAAGCAAACAAAGCAAACACTGCCCCCCCCAATGGAAGCTTCTGGGAACCATGATCACTTTTGGACTTCCACAATATTACAGCACCCAGAAGCTTCCATTGTTGGTGAGAAAAGCATTTCCAAGCCAACTCTCCTCTCCCTCAAAGGGAAAAAAACTGCAGCAGAGAGCAGAGAGAACTGCATGCATTGCTCATAGAAAAACCAGCTTAAAGGGCAATGTCAAAAAGGGGTGTAGGGAGTCAGCAACCCCCCCCAGAGAAAGAAATATTTTAGAGAATATTAAAAAGGCAGAATATTATATTTCCCCAAAGGAATAATAGAAAAATCTTAGGCAGAAACCATCCCCCCTCTCACAAGTCTCTTTGACCCAAGCAGAAATCAACTTTTAGAAATGCAGATTTGGTGATTCATTCAGAAAGCTTGGGGCCAGGAAGCTTGGAGCTGATGGGATTAGAAAGACAAAGACCCTTAAAATCTACATCCCCACCCAAAATCTAAAGACATGACTTTTAGGACACAATAGGATTAACCCACCACCATTAGAATACCAAAAGGGCACACTCAAGTTCAGGTCAAAGTACATGACACAGGAACAGAAAGAACCTCAAATACAAAGGCCAAAGAAGGTATAAAGCCCACCTATCCCAACTCCATTTTGTCAACTGTTCCAGAACCACATGCTGTTGGTTCTCTTCTTCAATAAACAGAACCTTCTTTCCAAACAGTCTCCATTTTATTTATTACCAGCTTGGACTGGACCTGATGATTTTTCTTTCAACAGGGGGGAATAGGTAAGGGGTAAAAGTAAAGGTAGGGAAATTCCAAAAAGGGGGGAACTAGGCATTCCAGAAAGATTGTGAACTGTGTGGTCCTCATCAAATGGGGGGACATTGGAGGGACTTGCGCTTTGGGCTGAGGGAATAAATTTATTTGAAATTTATTTTGGGGTGTGCCTACTTACTAGCCACCCACTCTTACAAGAACATATTTTTCAATAAACTGCTTGCTGCTTCACTTAATGATGCTGTCAAATTCTTGGAAGCTGAGTATGTTTCTCACAATATTATGCTCCATTGCAAATAGCTGGCCCATGAAAAAAGAATCTTATTTATAAGCTTTGTATGGCTGCCCAACATAATCAAAGTGATTTTTGTTGATTTCACTAAACTTCAACATAAGTTAAAAATACAAAATCAACACATTAAATTGATAAAAAAATAGTAAAACAATTAAATGGCGATCCAAACAGAAATAACACTCTCATCCAGTCAAGGCACCAACACATCATGGCCTGGGAAAAGATCAAGGTCCTGGCAGCTTTTCTAAAGGCAAAAGGTAGGATATTAACCCCCCTTTTTCAATGGACCTATTCTGGCATCTCCCTTCCTCCTTCAATCCTCTTGAAAGAAAAAACAACTATGCACATCCCAAGCACTACAGAGATATTATATCAAGTTTGGTGTTGGCATTCCTAACGATTGTAAATATTGCCCTAAAGGTTTTTATGCTTATTTCCTTAAAATTGTTGTGCAACAAATTTGTTTTCAGTGCAAATGAAAAACGGATTACTCAATTGATTTTTTAGGAAATGTGGTGCTATTCCATCAGCAGTTTTTCTAACTTGTGATTCTCCAAATACTTGAGTGTGAAACCCCTGTCAACCCAGCCTGCATACTAGCAGTTACAGAACTCTAACTCAAATGGAGGTTGAGGAGGCCTATATTAAGCCAACAGCATTTCCGTCCATCTTGCAAGATGATGGTCAAGAGACAAGAAACAAAAACAGTGTCTTGAAAGTAAAAAACTGTCTAAGGTAATGTTTATGGAAATTCTCAATTATCCAGATGTCAACACTGCAAATACTGTATATTCTTGCTCTGACAATATGCAGAACTGTCTGGTATCTTTAAATGCAGAGCAGAAGAGGGTGGGGGGGAAAGCCCAGGAAAAAGAGAGGAAGGAAACCTTTGACCTTCACACTGATTGGATAACATGATATATGACTGATAATTTAGGAAGGGAACATGCTGATAATTTAATTGCTCGGGGGAGGAGAATTTAGATCTTGGCATACCTCCGTTATGCCTGTGCCGACATTTTGTAACAATAAATGACTTTTAGGAAAATCAATGCCTGGAAGTTCTTTGAAGTGTTTCATTAGCCGGAACCATAACACCAGGTCATGGTTGTCCCAAAGGTGATTTTTTCAAAAGGCAATTGAACTTTTTTAGTTTTTTCTTTCTTCTTTTTTCTTTGAAAACATTTTGCTTCTCATCTGTTTTGAAGAAGCTTCTTGGATGATAATCAAAATGTTTTCAAAGAAAAAAACCAAAAAAGTCCAGTTGCCTTTTGAAAAAAAAAAGCACCTTTGGGCCTAATAAGATGTTATTCATGAGGTTTGGATTCCGTAATCTTGACCTACAACACTGTTTTAATGGACTTCTTGGCAAAGATGGAATGCAATTCACCAGAAGAAACATATATTTGGAAAGGGAAATACTAAGCTTTTCAAGACAGTTTTAAACTGAATTTGGGAGAAGAGAGAGAGGCATAGACTTTACTAATGATGAGCTTTGATCAGGCTAAGTTAGTATGAAGACAGACTGTAGATATGGAATGGCAATTAGACCAACTTTGACTTCCAAGAGCTATTTTGAGGAAGGCAACTTTATAGTATAGGTAGTCCTTGACTTACAACCATTTGTTGAATGACCATTTAAAGTTACTGTCATGGTTCCAACAGATGAAACTCTTCAAAGAACTTTGAGGCATTGTTTACCTTAAAGAATCTTTATTGGAGTAGCATAGCTTCGGAACTAACATAGTTGAAGCCAAAAACTGGATTCCCCTCTCCTGAGCACATACTATCAAAGCACAATTCCTTTCTCCAATTAACAGTCATAAATCACATTCTCCAATTAGTTTGAAATGCAGGCTTTCCCTCCTGTTCTCCAACCTGCCAATTCTTATCATCTCTTATTTCAAGCTCTGAATTCACACACTAGTACAATATTGTTATGTCTAACTAACTCCCACCACATTCTGCCTCCTCCCCCAGCATCATCTAATTCTAAGAGTAAAGCATAAGAAAGAAAAAGACTGTATCTTTATATATTGTCAAAGCAAGAACATCCAATGTTAGCAGCATTGACAGTTACAGTGGCACTGAAAAAAGTGAGTTTAAAAAGTCCTTGCACTTACAACTGTTGCAGCATCCTCACAGCCAGGACCATCCCAGCTGGCTTCCAACAAGTGGGGGAATCTGGATTCTCTTAAAGCCACATGGCTCACTTAACCCCTGCAGTGATTGGCTTCACAACAGTAGCAAAAAAAGGTGACATAATCTCATAATCACCTTGCTTAGGCCCCAAGTTGTCATTGTAAGCTAAGGACTACCTGTCTCATGACAATTAGATGCTTAAAATCAACTTATACCATGATGCAAAATCATCCCATAAGTGAGGTTCCTTTGGCTTGACCTCCTCCGTGTCAACACTTGATTTAAACCATCTCCAAAGAAAAGAGAAACATCTCTGTCATGTACCAGACCTCCCTCCCTCCTTCCATCTCCCCCTCTCTCTCACACACTCACAATTAAAAGCTTTACTTTGATAAAGGTATACAGCAGCTGCAAGCAGAGTGTGTATGCAGTTACAAGCACACAATTTCAAGTGGTCCAAATCCCTTGAGAAACTGACAGACTCATCATTATCTCACACATCTTAATATTCCCAACCAGAGAAGGGACTTTACCTTAGCCCAATGTAATACACTAACTTTAGCACTCCTAGAAGATACAAAAAGATACCATGCCCTTGTGATTCAGGACATGTAGAAACAACTGAACATGTTCTTTTGCACTGCCAGTTTTACATGGCATCCCAAAATGCTCTAATTGCCTCCACTCCTGGCTAGTAGAACAGGATATACTGGTAATGATCAGCAATACAAGCAATTCTTACTTTCTGATATTAATCTTGAAATAACATATAAGATTGCCAGATTTTGTGCAATGGCATACAAAGACAATAATTAAGAGCAATTGAACTTGCTTGAGCCTTAGCATTACCCACTGGTCTTTTTTTAAATGTCAGATATTAAATTGTATCTTCCTCAGATTTGTCAGGGCTCTATAATTTTAGATTTTAGGTTAGTTTTAACTAATAAGAATGATGTTTTTAAGCATGTGTTTAATGTATCACATCTACTTATTATTGAATGTTCTGGATATTCAAAAATTATTTCTCCTTTTGAAAATTTCCGCTGGTTAATGACCATGATAAAATTATTTGAATTTTTGGTTTTGACTTACAGAGTCCCAATAAAGTTCCAAGGAGCAGGCAGAAGCATAGTTACGGCACAGCACAGTGGCCATAGAATTGTCATAGATAAGACAGCCGGTCTGGGTTCAAGGAACAGGGATACATGTCCCAGGATCAATGGAATCCAGCAAGTAGATTTATTGGTCCCAGTGAAAGTGGGTGGCTCGTAAATAGAGCCCCACCAGATGCAGGCAATCACTGAAAACCTCTTGCTCACAAGGAGCTATGTAATTCTCTAGGCAGCTCTTCACCTATTCCTACATGCTTTAGGGCTGGGATGAGGTCCTGAATCAGACTAATCATCCTATGCTGTTTCCAGTGCTCCACCAAATCAGACTCATGTGCTGCTTTCTGAGGCAGGCTGCTGCTCCACAGGATCCTTTTCCTCAAACTCCTCAGAGCCAAAGCTAACCATAACTGTTAGAAATTCTGTTTATATATAACGCTACAGATCAAACAAAGAGTACAGTCACCATGTGCTTTACTGCTTAACTGTTTAACAGGAAACAGGACATTCTACTTAGAACACAAGGACATAGAGTATATAACATAGTCCAAACTTGTAAACACTGCCATCTATTGGCTGAATAATACTGTATCTGTTGCACAAAAATACATTTCAACAATGAATTCCAACAACAATCACAGAAATATGATGCTTCCCACTCCCAATTCCCATAGGTAGTCCAGAAGGATACCATGTTTGATAATATTGAAAGTCACTGAGAGATCAAGGAGAACTAGGGTGGTAACACACACCCTCCCCTCAACTATGTGTATGTTAAAGATAACAAGCAGAAGGCATATAGGAAAGCAAATATTCTCTGCTTTTGCTATCTGATGGGAACTTTAAATTATTTCATCCATGATTGCCTGCATGAAAGTTGTGTTGACAAAACCAGAAAAACTAATGTTCTGTAGGCAGACCACAAAGACTAAATTCCCTAATATTTGTCCCAATGACAATCCTTGGGGCATAGAATCAGCTAAAAGTTATGAAGATAGATTCCCAATCAGGTTACTCCTTACACACCAGGAATCCTGGGAAATGTATACTATACCCATCATGCCTGGTGTGACTTTGGTTGGAGAAGTGAAGTCTCCTCAAAGTTGCTTTGTTCAGTTCTGGCAATTCCACATAGAACCAATATTCCAGGTTTTCAAATTCCTTGTGGCTTTTGAAAACCCAGTTGTGCCCTATGCTCAATAAGAATTCCCAAGTTCTTGTTGCATCATTTTGTTCTTCATTCAAAAATGTAAATAGGCTCTTCAGTCATCCCTAAATAAATTATTATGAATCTAATAAGAATTCCAGAGAAATGAGAGGAATTGGCTCAAAAGCTGGAAATTCCAACTGGAAGTATTATGAAACTTTATATTAATGTATTTTTATTGAAAACTGACATTTAAGATTGCTCATATAAATCTCAGCAAATGGGATGTGTGTCACTTAGTGTGAGCATATGCCTTTGAATCAGTCTTGACTACTGACAGCTATCCGGGATAATCCCTGCAGTTTTGACGAAATTTCAGAAGTGGTTTGTCACTGCTTGCTTCCTAAGGCTGAAGTAGAATGACAGACTCAAGATCACCCAACTGGCTTTGCCCCTAAGGTTAGACTAGAACTCGCAATCTCTAACCTGGTATCTTAACCACTACATCAAACTGACTCTCTTTGAATTTTACTCTTAAAAAAAAATCACATACTAAGAGCAGGCTACTTTGAAATCAAGCTGGAAGCCAGACCTTTTGTAGTTTGTAGTGATATTTTCAAAGCAAAGTTTTGTGAAATGAAGAAGGCTGTTCCACCTGATAGAAGTAAAGGAAAGGTCTTCAAAATTTAATATTGAAAGACAAATTAAAAATTGAATTGGCTGCAGTGAAAACTTACTGAGTGGAGAAACAAGCCTGCCAAAGAAACTACAATGGATGGGAACCAGGAGAGGATAGTAAGACAAACACATAGGCAAAACATTATCTGGGTTTTCAGAATTGGGAAAGGAAGAGTACAAGTTATAAAAATAGCTGTAAGAGGAAATGGCTAGCCAGAGAAAGTTAACTGAATTGAAAGACAGGAAAGAATTTATTGTTCTAAAAAAGGCCATAAATTTAATAGATTATTAATTAGTTATTACTCATATTCAATTAAGAAAATGTTGGAAATATTAAACAGGCAGGAAGAGTGAAAGAGGCAGAAAGCCTAGTCTGAGAAACCAGCTAGTACAAACACAGAAAACTGTTCCAAAAGAAATAACCATTTCTCTTCTCTTAGAAAAGTCAAGCTGGATAATAAAAGTACTAGAGAAGAGAGGTTTTTCTCTCTCTCTCCTCTCCCTTCCTCCCCCTCTAGGCTCCAGTTAATAGCTTAGGCCTTGAATCAACAATAAAGAACTGACAGAATCGCTCCATACACACATAGAAACCAATGACAAGATTACCCCAAAAACACACCTGAACCAGTGGTGGGATTCAGCCAGTTCACATCACTTCGGCAGAACCGGTAGCTAATTTTTTGTTGCCCAGGCCCAGAATGGACTTCCGGAAGTGGCATCCACACAGAGAATCGGTTGTTCACATATTTGAATCCCACCACTGACCATAACCCATGACAGAAGTAACCTAAAACAACAAAAAAAAACCCCATCAACAAGCTATCTCATCCCCTTGGTGATTGGATTAAAACTTTCTGACAGGAAAAAGAGCAGGCTAGGAAATTAAGAAAAATAAACTTCTTAGAAATCTCATCGAGACTTCAACAGGAAGAAAGAGTATAAAAATGTACCATGTACTTAGGTGGCTTTTTCTAGCTAGCCCAGAATCCAGTGCAGAATCACTATTCTGTCTGGCTTCTGAATTAAAATATCCACTTTCTGGCAGCTTGCTTTGCTTGGTGTCTATTTTCGTGCACGTTGAAGGCTTGTCCCCAGCTGGAGAAACGAACCGGAGAGAATTTCTTCCCACAAATATCAGAGCTCAAAATAACTAATTGAATATATCTAATATTTTATATTATTAATGTACATGTGATGTATGATTTAATATGTAGCAGGAAATAGGTGGAAGGTAGTTGGAAAGAGTGTAATCTCACATTACCTCAGCCAATGGGGAACAAGGAGGGATGTGGTGGCCGGGACAGGGCTGTATAAAGAAGGGAATATTTTGGGTTGAAACTTTGGGGAGAACCAAGCTTTGATAGCTTCTCTTCCCACTTATTGCAATAAACCATCTTTCGGCTGTGGCGAGGGGGGCATTCACCCAGGTTCGCCTGGTGCATCAGTTGCGGCCCTATTTGGACCGGGAGTCACTCCTCACAGTCAACCATGCCCTTGTCACCTCGAGATTCGACTATTGTAATGCTCTCTACATGGGGCAACCTTTGAAGAATGTCCAGAGACTGCAGGTAGTCCAGAATGCGGCCGCGCGAGCTGTCTTGGGTCTCCCAAGGCATGCTCATATCACTCCAGCTCTTTGTGAGCTGCACTGGCTACCAATTGGTCTCCGAACACAATTCAAAGTGTTGGTTATGACCTATAAAGCCCTATATGGCAATGGGCCAGGATACTTGCAGGACCGTCTTCTGCCCCACGAATCCCAGCAACCGGTTAGGGCACATAGGGTTGGCCTCCTACGGGTCCCGTCTGTTAGACAGTGTCGTTTGGCAGGACCTAGGGTTAGGGCCTTCTCTGTTGCTGCCCCAGCCCTCTGGAACCAACTTCCCTCAGAGGTTCGTACTGCTCCCTCCCTCCTAGCTTTCCGGAAACTTTTAAAAACACATCTATGCAGACAGGCCTGGGGCATGTGAGCTGCGCTCTGCCCCTGGGCCTTTGATTGGGATTGTATGTTGTATGAGTGGATAGTTTTATAGTTTTATATTGTATCATTATTTTAAATGATTTATATATCTTTGTACTTGTATTCTGTTGTGAGCCGCCCTGAGTCTGGGGAGAAGGGCGGCATATAAGTCAAATAAATAAATAAATAAATAAACGAAAGAAAAGGCTTTCACTGTGTCTTGGCTATGGTTCAGGCGAGCTTGCCTCTGGTCACGAAGGAAAGTGGCCAGGAGCACATAATAGACCACTTTCTGAAGAAGGTACACAATTGTTTGCTTTTGACTTGTGATTCCGCCCATTGCAACATTGCTCTTTGTTTTCCTCTTAAGGATGCACAATAAGAGGAAATCAATACTGATGAACTAGCAATTGTGACTTAACTCTATTTCCTTCCTCACACTGCTTACAATGCAATACTTAAGCAGAAAAGGAAAAGTCAACATTTAACTACACATTACTTTAAAACAAAATCCATTTTAAGTTCCCCTGCTTCGGCATGACCTAGCTAGTTGCACTGTCATTGCAGAGTTCATTTTCTTTTTCTTTGGAATTGTTTCTGCCTTACGGTCTTTTCTTCATTTTATATTTTAACCTGAGAGATCTCAAAATGGGCTGGTAGGCAGAGAGAAGTTAAATGGAATTTATATTTAAATGATGCTTTTCATATCCCTGCCTGAATCATTGTCTGGGGCTTGACTACAGCAGCATGTAAAAATTGAGAGTGTGGTCGGTCATTTTTTTTAATGCATTTTAAAAGTAAATTTGTTTGGTTTTCTAATTTTAATTTAGAAAATAAGCAAAATATCAATGTCTAGAAATTTAAAATGATACTTTTAAAAAACTAAAAGGCAACCTCTGTCGAGAATGAGATTCAGAAACATTGCCATGCAATATAAAAACCATAGTTGAAAATGTGTGGATTGTGAGGGTATTTTGTTTGTGAACATATAGATTATATACAGTAGAGTTATTGGTGTTCCCTAAGCTTGACTGTTTGTTTGCAGATGTTTTAATACCCATCTAGGTAATATCAATGTGGGATTTACTCCCTTTTTATATACAGTAGCTTGCCCTACCACTTTTAGAGGTGTATGCTTTTACTTTGATTGTTCTTTAATTAGAACATTGTTTTCTGTTTGTTTGTCTGGTATTAATCTCTGCTTATCTGAACGTTGGTTGCTGAAGAGCATGTTTTTTGTTTCTTATTTTTTTTATCTCTTTTGAAAGGTGTGTAAATGTGGTTTATGTGTCTGTAGAAAGCTGATTTAGCTGAATGTCAAGCTTTCAGAAATTTTCTAACAGTTTTCATAACGGTCTGTCCATGTGCTGTAAGATTAAGGAGTTTTCATCATGTATTCTGACTATTAATTGGTATTTATATATGTGCTCTGTCAGTTTTCTGCCTATTTATCCTATATATATTTGCCCCAGATGTGAGGCAGGCCAATATTCTCCTGGCCTTCCACAAAGGGGGCAAAGCCTTAAATGGGGGGCACAGAAGACCATGCAACCATGGGGCTGGTCAGTCCAAGAGAACCCACACACACCTGTATAAACTATTGCTAAATGCCCATTTAGCAATTTTTCATGTTTTGAAACTTTATATTGTTATATTTTATAATTAAAAATATGTTTTATATTTTATTAATTTTATATATTGTTTATATGTTGATTACATTATACACCACCCAGAGCCTCTTTCTGAGGGAGATGGGTGGTTAAGAAATAGGAAATATAACTAACCAACCAACTAACTAACCGACCGACTACCTACCTACCTACTGTTGTGAGTGTCTCTAGACAGGCTGGGTACATATCAGAGGATGACAAAGCACAACCAGGCCCCTCTGGGTATTTTCCCCTCCCGGCAGCCGAGCTAGACAATGAGGAGATTTGTATGCAGGATGAGTCAGACTCTCAAAGTGATGAGTCAGATTCGGATCAGGAAGCTAGATGGCTTGATCCGAGATTCCGAAGGTTTGATAGGCGGAGGAGTCAGTAAAGTGGAAAAAGGAAGTGACGTATTGAAAACTATATTAGAAGAGGAAGAAGGAACTAATTCTTTGTCACGAGCAACGTTAATATCAAGAGGCAGTCTGATGCATCACGGAGTTCGTTTAAACTCAGTTTTCTGGTGTTTTTGAAATCTACGGAAGATTAATGAAGTCTTGGACAATGTAAGAGATAAAGAGTGAGTTAATTGGAAGGTGGGAGAATGTTTAATCTAAATGTAAATAAATCAGACTTGGCCGGCCAACAAACTGCCAGCAGCTTGCTTTGAAGTGAATCTTTTGAAATGTGTTAAATAAAACTCTTAAAGAAATATTTATGTGGATTTCACTCAGCTGAGAAGGGCCAGATAAAACAGATTGCTCGTGACCAAGAATAGACGAAAATTAGTCCGAGCTTTCAGTACTGCGCCAGTTCAGTGACGTCATGGAGCAGCTTCTCGCTGATAATCCAGCTCTGTATCAATTAATTCAAACTCTCCAGCAACAAATTGGACATTTGCAACAGCAGATTCAGCAAGCAGCCGGAGCCCCAGCCCCAGCTCCAGCCCCCCCACCCAGACAAAGCAGATGTTATTTAGCATTGCCTGATAAGTTTACTGGAGAGCGTAGTAAATTTCCAGCTTTTTTAAACCAATGCAAAACATTCATTGCTTCAACTCCAGCAGATTTCCAGCTTGATGAAACTAAAGTGGCTTTCATTTTAAGTTTACTCTCTGGTCCAGCTGCTGATTGGTCGTCTCCTCTGATAGACGGACCAGATCCTGTTCTGCGCAATTATGCAGGATTCTGCCAGCTGATGGAAAGAGAATTTGCTGACCCCCTTCGTAGACAAAATGCCACCAGGCGGATACGAGAGCTACGTCAAGGATCACGCTGCGTAGCGGAATATATATCAGATTTTCGCCGCCTAGCTCAAGAAATTAATTGGAATGAAGAGGCTCTCATGGAAATCTTTCAAGATGGCCTGTCTTCCCAGATCTTGAATGGATTGAGACATACTGTAATACCCGCGACCCTGGATGCATTATACCAACATTGTTTGGCTATTGAGGCGCAAACGCAAGCCACGGATGCCCGCCTGGTCAAACAGATGATTCCAGTCACCGGAAGTGCCAAGCCAGTTCCTGCACCACGCAGAGGATTCCAGACCCTACCTATCACTCCACCCCTCCCAGCACCCAGACGTATTTTCCAACCATTGCCGGCTTACACTGAGAGGCGTCCTGTACCCATGGCCAGAGATGAGCCCATGGATCTTGGTGCAGCCAGATCTCGCTTGACCGAGGCTGAGAAGGCAAGACGGAGAGCTGAGGGATTGTGCCTGTACTGTGGAGAGATGGGTCCCTTCATCATGGCCTGCCCCCAGAAACGACGTGGTACGGCAGGTCCTACTCCTGTTCCAGCTCGGCCTCCCATTCAGCAGTTTCAAGCCACCTTGCCGGGAAACGGCCAGAGCCCGGCCTAATGGAAACATTGGGTCGGGCAGGCGCCAAACCCAGTCCCAGTTCCGCAGACGAAGACTTCGGTCCTCCGAGACATCTGATCCTAGCAACCAATATACTTCTGGGAAATCATGCCCAGGGCATTCCGGCACACGCCTTGTTGGATTCTGGAGCCACCACTAATTTCATGGATGAAGCTTTCGCTCGTCAGCATGCCATACCTTTGTGCTCCGTGAAGCCGCCTATGTTGGTTGAGACAATCGATGGTCGTGAGTTGTTGTCTGGACCGATCAAGTTCATGACCCAGCCCATACGCCTGGTCATAGGACAACATGAAGAAGCCATCCAATTATATATTACCAAGCGACTTCATTTCCCCGTAGTTCTCGGCCTAGCCTGGTTGAGAACCCATGATCCTTGTGTGGTGTGGTCCCAGAACTTTGTTTCATTTCCCAGTTTGCAATGCGTAGACCACGTACGCCAAGTTTGCGCAGCCCAGCTACCATCCCACCCTGACATCACCTTGCCGGCCGACCTAGCGGACTTTGCAGATATATTCAGTGAGAAAGAGGCAGACCAATTGCCTCCGCATAGACCATATAACTGTGTCATTGATTTGCTGCCAAATGCCAAACTTCCAGGGGGACGCCTTTACTCCATGTCAGAACCCGAGTTGGCCGCATTAAAAGACTTTGTGGACAAAAACCTGGCCAGGGGTTTCATTCGTCCCTCTTCCTCGCCTTTATCAGCTCCTGTGTTATTCGTGAAGAAGAAAACCGGAGATTTACGCCTATGCTGTGACTATCGCAAGCTCAATGCCATCACGGTGCGCAACCGGTACCCTCTGCCTTTGATTCCTGATCTCATGGACCGTCTCCGATCAGCGACCATCTTCACCAAGATAGATCTACGGGGTGCTTACAACCTGGTTCGCATCCGAGAGGGGGACGAGTGGAAAACCGTGTTTGGGACCAGGTATGGTCATTTTGAATATACCGTCATGCCCTTTGGACTCACCAATGCTCCGGCCGTCTTTCAACATTTCATGAATGACATCTTCCGGGATTTATTAGATCAATTTGTGGTGGTTTACCTCGATGGCATCCTGATTTACTCCCCGTCACGAGCAACTCATCTCCAGCATTTCCGTCAAGTTCTGCAACGCTTGAGAGAGCATCACCTTTATGCCAAGTTAGAGAAATGTCAATTCTATCAAACCACCATTGAGTTTCTGGGACATGTGATTTCTCCACAAGGCATCGCCATGGATCCTGGCAAGGTTGAGGCCTTGCAAACCTGGCAACCACCATGTAAAGCAAAAGATGTCCAAAGACTTTTGGGATTTGCAAACTATTACAGGATATTCATTCCGAGATTTTCTGCCTTGACTGCGCCCCTTACTCGACTGTTACGGAAAGGCATTAAGTTCCAGTGGGGCGATGCTGAGCAACAGGCGTTTCAGACCCTCAAAAAGGCTTTTGTTCAGGAACCCATTCTCAAGTATCCAGATCCTTGTCGTCCCTTTGTAGTGGAGGCCAACGCCTCAGATGTTGCGGTAGGGGCCGTGCTTCTTCAAACACGCCAAGATGGCGGCCCCCTGTTCCCGTGTGCTTATTACTCCAGGAAACTGAGTCCCTCCGAACGCCATTATACCATTTGGGAAAAGGAACTATTGGCCATCAAGACTGCTTTTGAGACCTGGAGACACCACCTGGAAGGATCCCGCTATCAAGTTGAAGTTCGGACTGACCATAAAAACTTGGAATTTTTGCAATCTGCCAGGAAATTGAATCAACGTCAAATCCGTTGGTCCTTGTTCTTCGCTCGATTCAACTTCAAAGTCACCTACATTCCGAAAGGGTACAACAAAAGAGCAGATGCCTTGTCCCGTAAACCTGAGTATCTACAGATCAAGGACCCTTTGCCGCTTCGAACCGTTCTGCCTATCGAATCGATCGCAGCCGTGCACGATCCGGTAGATCTACGATGACAGATTCGGGAAGCGCAACAACTAGATGACTTTGCGGCACAGAAGAGGCAAGAGGTGGGTCCCGACTCACCTTGGACCTTGTCCGAGGGTCTATTACGCTTCCACAACCTGTTATATGTTCCAGCAGGCCCACTCCGTGGTCTCATCCTGAATCAATGCCATGATAACCATGCGGCAGGTCATTTTGGTTTCTTTAAGACTCTCCACTTAGTGTCTCGGACTTTTTGGTGGCCCAGACTTCGCCATGATGTTCAGTCTTATGTGAATTCCTGTGTACGGTGCCGTCAGGCAAAACATGCCACAGGAGCCCCTCCGGGATTATTACAGCTTTTGCCCACGCCGGAGAGACCCTGGGGGGCTATTTCCATGGACTTCTTGACTTGTCTACCTGTTTCTGCCGGCTACACCGTTGTCTTTGTAGTGGTGGACATGTTGACCAAGATGGCACATTTCATTCCTTGCCGAAGAATACCGACAGCCAAGGTCACTGCTCAGCTGTTCATTCAACATATCTTCCGGCTACACGGTTTGCCTGACAAAATAGTGTCCGACCGAGGAACCCAGTTCACCTCGGAGTTCTGGAGAGAACTCATGTCTGCGCTTCAAGTCCAAGTTAATCTAGCCTCCACGCATCACCCAGAGACTGATGGGGGTACAGAGAAAGTGATTGGCATCCTGGAGCAGTATTTGCGTTGTTTCATCAACGACCAACAGAACGATTGGTCCAAATATCTCTCCGTGGCCGAATTCGCTTTCAACAACTCTCAGCACACTTCCACTCAGACCACTCCGTTTTTTGCCAACTACGGCTATCATCCCAGATTTTTCCCGCTCACGCTCCTCGATTCTCCAGTTCCAGTTGCAGAGGACTATTTAACCGAACTCCAGTCAGTCCACGAGATGGTTAAGCACCATTTGACTAAGGCCAAGGAAGACTACAAGAGGGTTGCAGACCGCTCTCGCCGCGACACGCCGCCGTTAGCTGTTGGTGATCGGGTTTGGCTCTCCACCAAGTACTTGTTTCCAGGGAGAATTCACCGCAAGCTTGATCAACGTTTCCTAGGTCCTTTTCCTGTGGAGACGGTCATCAATCCGGTGACCTATTGTTTGACTTTGCCTAGGTCTCTTCGTGTACATCCCGTGTTTCATCGCTCCTTGCTTGTTCCTGTCAACCCTGATTCTCCGCTTCGACCTCCTGATCCGGGCCCGACAGCTCGCCGTGCTCACGTTCCTGTTTCCCGGTTGGAGGTGTCCGGCATCCGAGATTCCCGATGGCTCAATGACCGCTTCCAATATTTGGTTGATTGGACCGGGGGTGGGCCAGCCGCTGGCTGTTGGGTAGATGCTCATGATATTGAGGCTCCCGAGTTAATGTGGGATTTTCATACTGCGTTTCCCTCCAAACCACATCCCATACGACGGACCCAGGGGGAGGGGCCTGCGGGGGGGGGGATAGTGTTGTGAGTGTCTCTAGACAGGCTGGGTACATATCAGAGGATGACGAAGCACAACCAGGCCCCTCTGGGTATTTTCCCCTCCCGGCAGCTGAGCTAGACAATGAGGAGATTTGTATGCAGGATGAGTCAGACTCTCAAAGTGATGAGTCAGATTCGGATCAGGAAGCTAGATGGCTTGATCCGAGATTCCGAAGGTTTGATAGGCGGAGGAGTCAGTTAAGTGGAAAAAGGAAGTGACGTATTGAAAACTATATTAGAAGAGGAAGAAGGAACTAATTCTCTGTCACGAGCAACGTTAATATCAAGAGGCAGTCTGATGCATCACGGAGTTCGTTTAAACTCAGTTTTCTGGTGTTTTTGAAATCTACGGAAGATTAATGAAGTCTTGGACAATGTAAGAGATAAAGAGTGAGTTAATTGGAAGGTGGGAGAATGTTTAATCTAAATGTAAATAAATCAGACTTGGCCAGCCAACAAACTGCCAGCAGCTTGCTTTGAAGTGAATCTTTTGAAATGTGTTAAATAAAACTCTTAAAGAAATATTTATGTGGATTTCACTCAGCTGAGAAGGGCCAGATACAACACCTACCTACCTACCTAACTACCTACCTAACTACCTAACTACCTACCTACCTACCTAACTAACTAACTAACTAACTAACTAACTAACTAACTAACTAACTAACTAACTAACTACTATTACAGTTCATCCAATGTATATTGTAGATTGCTCTTTTCTTCTTCTAGGTCTAGTGGGTCTTTTGATTTGCTTAGGATGCTATGTGATTGTAATAGTCTGTTGGTTGTTTCTAAGACGTTTCTGACATAAGGCAGTGTTTTTCTACCATCGTTTATCTCTGTGTTTATTGATGGCTAATCACCGTTTTCTCCAGCCATGGTTTGATTATATGATCAAGGCATACAGGCTGTGTCCTTATGCTCTTACTGAATGGCAAGAATTTTTTAGGAAGCATTTTATACAGAGACTATCAGGACACAAAATCTTTTCAAAGAAAAAAACCGATAGTTACAGTATTTTCCATGTTTTCTCCAAGTTTTACATTAAAAAAAGCAAACCAAATGAAGAGAACACCATTAGAATGCTAAGTAAAAGGGATGACATTTTGCTAAATGACTCCACTGGTGGGATCTCTGGATCCATTTACATTATTTAAAATATGAAGATGAACTGTGGGATGTTTGAATGTACACGTCCCATAAGGTCTCAAAAAATATTAAAAGCCAGACTAAGAAATTCATGGATTTAGCTGCAGAATTACAAAATAACTAAATCCTGGCAATCGGCAGTAATAGTAAATAATAATTTGGGATTTATAACAATAATGTCTTTAAAAATGAGATATAAGACATCTCTGGTAAAATCTGCAGGATTTGGCAATTAGGCCCTCAGCTCTTCTGTGCTGTGAGGACTTTTAGAAGATCATTGACATATATCTTTCACAGATATAGTAGCATAAGTATGTGCAGTAAACATCGTTCCATTCTCCGTTGCCCCAGAGATGCGCACAATCTTCATTTGATAAATCGTTATTAGGTTCCCCTTGCTTCCAGTACCTGAGATAAAAACACAATAGTATTTTAAACAATAGTCCACTAAAGTCTAAAGCCTAAAGTCTACAAAAGCTTGAACAGTAATGAATTTTTTTATTCTATAAGGTGCCAGAATATTTTTTTTCTTTGCCGTTTTGGAAATGATCAGATGACTCGTAACAAGCTGTTGGTTAAAAAGCAGCAAAACAGATGTGGGAATGGAGATGCAGACTAAGCTTTCGATGATAAGTGTCTGGTTGCAGAGGCAGAATCATGTGGTTTTTGCCCCTATGTTTGACCAGGATAGTAGTGTTACCTGTTGTTCCGCTGAAATTCCTCTCCATGTGGCTAATAGCACCTTTGCAGGAAATGTTCAGCCAGAAAACCACAGAGAAAGAACAGATAACTGCTCACATGGATCCTGTCTGGATTGGTGTACCAATTACTGTTTAGATTTTTTAGTGGAATGTTCCAGCTATATCATTGCCATTGGCAACCATTCAGTTGTATCCGACTCTCGGCCACTCTATGGATCAGCACTCTCCATGTCCCTCTGCCTCGTACCGCCTCCTTCAGATCCGCCATGGTTATCCCGCTGTCATCCTTTATAGTGTCCAGCCAGCAGGTACTAGGATGGCCCCTTCTCCTTTTTCCGCTGATCACTCTCAGCATGATTGTCTTTTCGAATGAGTCTGCTCTCATGACATAACCAGAGTATGACAGCCTCTGTTTGGCTTCAAGTGATATTTTTGGTGAAGTTTGGTCTAGGACTTCTTTGTTATTTTTGCAGTTCATGGGATGCATAATAGTTGCCTCCAGCACCACAGATCAGAGATTTAATTCTATATTTAAAATAATGTACAATTTGATCTTTTAGAAAAGAGGACTATAATCTGAAGCTCCAGAGCTGCATGCAAACCCTTTCCCAAAAGGTTTTGTTATAGTCCCAGAAACTTCTAAAAATTATCATTAAATTGTAATTTGAAAGAAGGGGAGCTCCTTTTAACAAAACGTAAATCAAATCAAATTAAATTTTAAAAAGTGCAGGGGCCTTTTTCCTGCCTTATCTGTTCTCCGTAATAAAATTTCTGAGTTCAGATTAATAACATTTGTTAGGATAAAGACTGAAGTGAGAACACTTTGCTTTCAAATACAGAATCTATATATAGGCCAAAATATTAGATTTTGGCTTTCTTCTTCTTGCATTTTGGTGTAACAAGCAGATCTTCTCAAGACATCTGCCTCTAAAATTTATTGGTTACTCTAATGGTTACTAGTCACATTCTATTTTAAAAGAAGCTTTTGAGAGATTATATTTGGGAAAACGTTCTTTTTAACACTTAGGATCTGGAGACAGGCAAACAAAAATCAGTGTTCAGTGCTTACGTGAAGCCGAGTCTATAACTAGGACTATCCACCCATTTCCATTCTCCTTCTGTTTCTATATCTGTAAGTCCTATCCAATAACGCTCATTCTTGGCTCGTGTCTGAAGGAAAATCTGCAAAAGAAAAGGATAGAGAAGTACAACAAAATGTGTGAATATTGAGGTAATGTGAAATCAGCTTCTTCGACCACTATTTTGTTATCAGGGTGCACAAACATGGATTTGTTTGTAATCAAAAGGGTGATAGGAGTAAATGAAATGTCTTCAAAATTTAAAACTGTAAGAGGAATTAATTGAAAGAGGAATTAGTTATAAGAGGAATTAGCTGTAAGAGGAAGCAGCTGAAAGAGGAAATAGCTAGCTTAAAGGTAAAACAAAATGAATTGAAAAATAGCAAAGACAAAAATAGGAAATTTACCAAACTGAATAGCAGGAAAACTAACCAAATTGAATAACAGGTAAGAACCTATTGTTGTAAGAGTCCATAAAATAAACAGGAACTAGCGAACAAGGCAACAGATCATGCTCAATATGTTATTTAATATTATTTGGCACACCTTGCATACATTATCTGATTATTTAAATGCACATGCAATGTATGATTTAGTATACTTGGGGAGGGTAGTAGGAAAAATGTAGAAGGCAGTCATAGAAAATGTAATCTCATAGTACCTCAGCCAATGGGGAACGAGAAGGGATGGGCGGCCTGGGTAGGGAATGTATAAAGATGTTGATTTGAAATGATGAACTTTGGAGAGAACCAAGCCTTGATGGCTTCTCCCTGCTTATTGCAATAAATGAAACAAAAGGCCTTCAGTATGTCTTGGCTGATTATTGGTCAGACAAGTTTGCCACTAGTTGCAAAGGAAAGTAGCCAAGAGCACATAACAAGGAGAAAATGGGGTGGGAGGAGCAGCCTGAAGAACAATAATTTCCAAAGACGTCCACTAAAGAGTCTATATATCCAGAGGCCTAAGATTACAAGGTGATTGATGCAAAATAGAAGAATAGAATGGTGCATCCTGGGAGAGGATGTAGCACTTCATACAACAAATAGGGCTAAGGAAACTGTCTTGATTAGCATGGTTGAACTACAACTCCCAATAGTTCCAGGCAAGTTGTCAATAGTGAGGGATGATGGGAATCACAATTCAGCAACAGCTAGATGTCCACAAATTCTCTACTCTTGCTTAAACATTGTCTGACTACCTTGGCTGCTATATAAGTTGCTGCTTTGACGAGAATGGAGCCAGACTAGAAAACTGCAATTAAAAGGGTGGAACATAGAGTATAAGTAGTCCTTGTTTAGCCATCACAAATGGGTCCAATAACTCAGTTATTAAGCAAAACAGTTGCTAAATGAAACCTTGACCTTGCTTATGATCTTACTAGAACTTCCCTTTAATTTATAGACCTGCAATGGTCATAAATGTGAGGATTGAACGTATAATTACTTTTTCATCACTTCTGTAACTGTGAACAGTTGCTAAATGAGGCAGTTACTAAATGAAGACTACCTGTCTCTGGTTCCTAGTATCCCAATAGTATTCCAATAAGGTGAGCACCTCCTACGAGCACAGATCAAGCAGTGATTGGTAGCAGCAAACATCTGTGCTAGAATTAACTAGAAACTTTGTTGACTTAGGACAGGCATGTCAAACTCGCAACGTCACGTGATGTTATATCGCGACTTTTCCCCCATTGCCAGCAATGGGGTGGGTGCGATTTCGGCATGATGCATCTGGCCTGCGGGCCAGCAATTTGACATTCCTGACCTAGGAGGAGAGCTGTGTTACAGCATATGATAAGGTAAAATGAGATAAGATGAGATGAGATGAGAAGAGATAACCTTTATTGTCATTTTTTTTACTGTGGGCACAACGGCACACATCAAAAATGAAATTTAGTTGCCCACTCTGTATGATGGCAAATAATCAGGAATTTGGTAGCATCTTTTCTGACTAACACATTTTATTTAAAAGCTGCAGTTCACTTCATGAGATGCATAGGTGAGCCTAGCTTAGACCAGCATGGGTAGAATACAGAGCTTTGGATAGATGATAGTTAGATTGTAATGGCCCACATTGTGCTGGATCAGTTTCTTAAAATGGACTCATCTGGAAGCTCAAAATCAATCAAAGGCAACTGCATGTGTGAAGAGCTTTCATGGTTTGTAAGGTCAGTCTAAGTTACCCAGACCTAATCCACATATCAAAGGATAAGGTCTTTAAATACAGAGTTAATTAAATTAAATCTCCCAGTGGAACTGCATGTGCACAAGAATAAACATACCTACACACACACACACACACACACACACACACACTGTTCTGCTTTTAGGAATAAATATTTCTTTTTTCTTCCCAGCTGTCTGGATCTCATTTTTATTTATTCTTGCGCAGCCCCAGCTTGAGTTGGAACCCCAAATTATTATTCTGACAGTTCCTAAATGAAAAAGGGCCAGCATTTCTTTCACCTTCACAGCTAGTAAGGGCCTTTTAAGTACAGCAGAGGGATGGTATCTTTGCCCTTACTGTAAATGCTCAAGTGTTTTTTTCTCTCCAAGAAATGCATGCATTATATCATAAAAACCTGGATGCAATGTATTTAATTTGTTGCATGAAGTGGGAATGATGTGAAGGGATTTTAAAACTCGACAAACTGCAATATCTTGTGGCAGGGCATGATTGAAATTTTTTTTTTTGTGTACTTTCTAATTGGTCAACTAAAGAAAAACCTACGATTTTCAGTTCCTGTTCTCTGTTTTTTTATTATTATTATTAACATTTTTTATTATTTGATATCCATTTGTACATGTAAACAAAGAAGAAAAAATAATAATAATTTCAAGTTAAAGCCATTCAGCTCAATACAATCATTTTAAATTTGTAGACCTTCTTCACTCCATATATCCAAGTTTAACTATAAACCAACTACATTTTATACATTTTAACTTTCACTTCTTTTCAGATCAATCCATTGGACATCAAACAAAAAAGTCATAGTTTTGAAGCTGGAGGAGTGAAGGCCTAGCCGCCTAGCACATGTCCAATTTAAGACATGTTAACGAGAGACTGGGGAGTGGTATGGTGTCAAGATGAGCTGTAGAAATGTTTGACTGAATTCATGTATGGTGTTAAAATGTGTTTTATTTGGTTTTGGCTTAGGCTGCTATATGAGTCTAGCCTCTGGTTTGAAAACTAGAGCTTATTAGTAATTCTACTATGCAAATCCATACAATCCTGTCTGATATAATCAAATAAACCAGTTAAATAAATTATATTTTACATAATTTGTCACTCGACTCATACGGCTGCTTAGAAATCTATTAGGCTGCATGTGAGCAACTTGTGCTATGAGGGCCACATGCAACACAGAGTTCTTCAATATAGCTCAAGAGCCAAATCTTTCTCCCCCTCCTCCCCCTCCAGTAAACCAAACTGATTGAGCCAGTGAGGAGAGCAGTGTTTCCTTGAGGAGGATGGCACCTAAGAACAATCATTTTTAAGAGCCACATTCCTTGTACAGATAGTTCTGTCTGATTACAGTTTTGCAGAAAGGATGGTGGGCAAAAATTCCATTTCTTCCATGAAAATAACTCCCCCACTAGCCTGACCAAGTTATTCCATAAGCTTGCAGGATAGTAAGGAAGGCATGCATGGACAATTAATCCTCCAGTCCCAAATTTCAGCCTATTTACTCTGAACACATGTAAGTGAGAGCTTATGGGTGACTAAGGAAACAGTACTATTTTTCAAATTGTGTATGTGTAATTTGAGAAAAAGATTTGGGATTTTAATTTAAGGTAGGAGAAAAAGGAGATGACAGTTCTGATCTAAAGGTGCTTTCCAAAAGGAAGCTGATTTTTTTCCCCCTTTGAAAACCTGTTGCTTCTCATCCAAGAAGCTTCTTCAGTGATAGCATGATGTAGCATGATGATAGCATGATAGCAGTGTTCCAATATCTAAGGGCTGTCACAAAGAAGACGGGGTTAATCTATTCTCCAAAACATCTGAAGGCAAAACAAGAAGCAATGGATGGAAATTTATCAAGGTGAGAAGCAACCTAGAACTAAGGGGAAATTTCCTGACAGTGAGAACAGTTAATGAGAGCTCCAACAGTGGAAGTTTTTAAAAAGAGACTGGACAACCATTTGTCTGAAGTGGTAAAGTTTCCTGTTTGAGCAGGGAGGTGGGCTAGAAGACCTTCAAGGTTCCTTCCAGCTCTGTTAATCTGTTAATCTGTTATTCAGTTCTTCAGCTTGTTGGATGAGAAGTGAAATGTCTTCAAGGGAAAAAAAGAAAAGAAAAGTCCAGCTGCCTTTTGGAAAGCACATTTGGGATAACCATGACCTAGATGACTGAGAGGACAGCTCTGACCACATGCATGACTGATGCACATTACTGACAAATGTCATGTACTCCCTTGGAGCAAAAAGTTTACCCATCCATGCAACCTTTAGCCTTTATGAAAATATGAATGCAATTTGGTGCCATGAGTTTTGTAAGCTTTTAAGTGCCCACTCATCCATCCGTAGATTCCTTGAGTCATATGTCTCACACGGATATTCTGGCTGCCACTAATTTTGTCTTATTTATTCCATTTATTTACCATAACATTTGCTTGCCATTTTTTCTGCTAGAAACTCAAGATGGTAGATATAATTATTTTGCTCTCTCTCTCTCTCTCTCTCTCTCTCTCTCTCTCTCTCTCTCTCTCTCTCTCTCTCTCTCTCTCTCTCTCTCTCTCTCTCTCTCTCTCTCTCTCTCTCTCTCTCTCTCTCTCTCTCTCTCTCTCCCCCATTTCATTTTATTCTTGCAGGAAGATAGATTAGGTTGAGAAAATACATTTGAATCAAAACAACTTCCTAAGATTCACGGCTGGGTGGGGATTTATGCTTGTGTCTCCCTAGTCCAAATCCACCTTGCATGTAGACATGGCAGAGAAGAGTCCCTCTGAATGTAGCAAGCTACTTGACCTTTCACATTCTCCATATCTCATGCTTATGAAATCTGTCTGCTCTCCAAGGAAGCAACCACAGTCCCCTCTTTTCACCTGCTCAGCCATATCATCGATGACAACCAGATGTGCACGATTGTCCCTGCATTGATCATTGGCCCATCTCCAGGTACCCTTCCTCAGAGAGAAGAAATAACATTTTCCATGAAAGTACTGCCACTGTGTGTGATTAGGGCCACAAGGGAACACTGGTTAAAAAAAAAGAGAGTGTTAATTCAAACTGGAATCCTGATTTGTTTAACATACAATCTCCGTGACTTTTGATTAATTGCAATTTTCATCTCCATTTTTCTGAGTCAGAATTCCAGGTTTTTCTTTGGCAGATCCAACCTACCAAGCACATAATACCAGAACCAATCTGAAACTTTTGGGGCAGAAAAATAGAATATGTATAAAATGAAGGAGAAAAAATTAAGGAAGTATAACCTATGCACTTTTGGATTCACATTTGGGGTCTTGTCAAGCAATGAAAGGTCTGGAGACATTTGACTTGCTAAGTTTTTAATTTGGCTGCTAGATTCTGAAAGTCATGGTAAAATAAATTCCTAACATGCCACAAGCTGAAATCTCAAATTGCCAACTAAGCAGAAACAAGCCAAGTTTATTTAATCCACTAGGTGGCTGCCTGGCACTGCATTGAAAGGAAGCATTGATTAATTTCATAAAATGTGAGAAAATCTCTTTGAAAGTAAGCCACAGACATCTCATGTCATCTTCTGGAATGATTCTTTTATTTTTAATTACTATCAACAATGGTTCAATCTTATAGGTATGGAATAGATGTGAAAGATGATAAGTGGTTAATGACTCCCAGGGTCCCTGTGGCTGATGGCCAAAACCATTTTTATTAAATAAACATTTTAAGCATATTTAATCTGATTAATTTATTTCCTAAGGAGGAAAAAAAAACAAAAACATATCTCTGTCTCAAATCTTGGACTGTGTGTCACTTTCCTATGAAAAATCCTTCTCTATAGAAAATTTAACTCTCTCCCTGACAAATAGCATCCTGATGGAGAGAGTTTAACTTTGTGGGCCAGGACTTTTGCAGAAAACAGCACAAGGTTTAGATCGAGACCTAAGGTGCCTTTTCCTGTAAATCATAGTAATCAAGGTATACAATTTGGCTCACGAGAATTAAAGTCAAGATTATTGTTCATTCTCCATTTGCTGATTTGCATTGGGTGGATTGTGAATTAGTGGCTTTTTTAAAAAAAAAAACAACAACAATAACAACAACAGACTCATGGAAAATAAGCCTATTAAAGTTTACTGTCTTGAAAACTCTGAAAACTTCATTATCACTGTCCTAACTGAAGTCCTTGGCTAATGGGGAAGAATATGTATTATCTTTTTTTTTTAAAGTTACAGTTCTAACTCCATTTTTTTCCTGTTAAGTAGGGATTAAAAAGTGCCCAGTGCAGATGAAGCAACTATGATGACAAAGGTTCAGTGATTTTGCCTAAACCTTCAGAGGACCAATCTGCTCTCCAACTTTGCAGCATTTCTTATAAAGGAGAAAAGTGTAAAGGACAGAAGACCCCTTCCACCTAGTTCTAGGAGTTAGCCATGGTCCTTCCAGTATCCACCAGTATATTCTCTTTTTCCTTCTGTGAAATAGAGCTACTAAGCAACAGAGGTAATAAATACAGAAAACAATAAGACAGGAATCTTACAGCTGTAATTATTTAGAGAACTGAAAATTTAGTGAAACAATGCTGTTGTTTTATAGCTGGGAACTCTAGGAAGATAACAAGGAAGGGTTACCATCAAGACTTACATATGTCATCAAGGGGTGTTTTTGGTTGTACAATGCGCCTAAAGTTACTTAGTTTGTCCATTTCTGATGAAAGAGTTGTGACTGAAAAAATACAACAAAGGGAGGGAAGGTCAGCATTTAGAATCAGTAACTTTTCATATTTTAAAGCTGATAATAAAGTGTTAGTTTCTGCCATCTGGGTTGACTCATCTAGCTTATAATGGTTTAGGGGTGTGTAAGATCCTAGCTATTGAGATTTGTAAAGTACAATAGCAATAGCACTTAGACTTATATACACCCTGTCCATAGTGCTTTTACAGTACTCTCTGGGCAGTTTATAATGTCAGCATTTACCCTCAACATAATGGTCCTTATTTTACCAATCTCGGAAGGACTGAAGGCTGAGTCAAGCTTGGGCCCATCAGGATCAAACTCCAGGCTGTGGGCAGAGTTAGCCTGCAATACTGCATTCTAACCACTGTGTCACCAGGCCTCCTGTATATGTCTTAGAATGCTGAATGGACCCAGTCCACACTGACTCATTCAAGTATGCAGCACTTATGAGCCCTCACATTTCCTACAGTTTGCAACTGTTAACTTTGTAGGAATTCAAGATGCTGCCCAACAAGACCACAGTGCAGAATTCTGCATAGATGCACAGGCTATTTATCAGAAGCATTCCAAGATGAGGAGCGGCCTGGACATAGCAGATTGACAGCTCATTCCAACCAATGCAATGGATCTCCTGTCAATAGCAGAGTCCATTTGGTGGAGCTAGGTGGAACTGGCAGATAACCAGCAGTCAGGTCTGAAGAGGCCATTGATGGAATCAATGGCATAACCATTCTGGCTGGAGGAGTGAAAGGTGATTCGATCAACAAGTAATTGATCCTAGAAATTGTGACATCAAAGAAGTACACATAAGCCGACTGTGCCCAGACTCTTAGACATCAGAGGGAAATTACAGTAACCCCAGAGATGGGCAACAAGAGAATTTTACTCCAGGGCATGTGACTGCCCAGACTCAAAAACAAGACTTCATCTCAGGTTCTAGCAACTTGCAGAGCCCCTTGAGCAACAACTGCCACCCCTTCCTCTCCCCTACCCAGAGAACACGGCTGATGCCAGTCTTGATTCCCAGGTAGGCATTTTTGTGAGACAGGCACTTGCTTCTACTTCTCCCCTTCAGTTTTTAGTGTTACAAACCAGGTCTTACCTCTCATCCACCATCAAGGCCTGGATGAGGAAAGTTATATTGCAGAAAATTAAAAGCAACAGCTGGATCTTATAGGCCTGGTGAACTGTCTCTGAAGTGAGGATCAGGCTATTTAGGGGACTGCCTTTCCCCAATTACATTAGCCTGCCCATTAGATCTGGCAGAGACAGCATGCTGCAGATACCATCAACTAGAGACCTACATTTGGTGGGTCCCAAGAAACATGCTTTCTCTGCTATGGCATCCACCTTATGGAACATTCTTCCCTCTGAAATTAGATTGGGTTCATCCATTTTGATATTCCAGAAGTCCTGTAAAACCTGGATATGTAATCGGAGCTGGGGTTCCCAGAGAACAGGAGATATGCTCAGATGACTCCATTGTTAATGCCCATGCTTATTCTCTCTTTGCCTAGGCCTAGAGCTTCAATATTTGTTTTTATAATATTTATTTTTAAGTTGGTTTTTATACTTTTTATCTTTCTTGTTTTTAATACTTGTTTTTCTATTGCTGAACACCTGGAGTCGCATTTGTGAACTGGCTATACAAATTTTATTGATAAATAATAAATAATTCTGAGAGAATGAAGCATCAACTAGTGGAGACAGAAGAGATCTTTACATTGCAGGTCCTAATTCTGAGTTTGGTATCTAAAGAAACCTTTATCAGTGATGCTTAGAGCTAGGAAATACTATTAAAATAACGGGTGTTACAGTCATAAATTCATTAAATAAGCAGACTTCTGCAAAGTGACAGAAAAGTAGTTTCAAAGAAGACATGGGTATTTGGGAGCATGTCTACTTATGAATTCCTCTCTCAGAAAAATATACATTGATAAAGAGGTTTGACACAAGGCTATTCTCTGTTTGGGGAAAGAAGATGGTGTTATCTCAGGTGTTTGTAAATAGATGAATAATTCAGTAAATATAAACTTAGGAAAAGGGAAACTCACGTTGAAGTTATCTGAAAAAGGCAGTTCTGATTCATCTTAGTTGGGATAAGCCTTAATATAGAAATATTCTTGGTACGTGATTGTGTGAAAGCTGTGCCATGCTAAACTAACTGTGTAATCTTTTGCTACCATTTTTATCTATTTTAATTTGTAACAGAATTTTTGCTTCAGTAAAAAGAAGAAAAATGGTTTTTGCCTCAGAAAAAAATGACTTAAAGATAAATACTGCATTTAAGTTCTCAAGAGACTAGTCAAAGAGAAAGCTTGACAGTACACACCACCCAGTTAGGTTGCTAGTTCAGCTAGTTCAGTGCTATCAGTACTAAAAGTTGGGAGTTCTCCAGCATTTCATTTTTAAATAATGATTTTATTAAAGTCTGCAATACAAGAAAAAAGACTAATTCAAACTAAGAAAATTATTTAAAAAATATAAAAAATAAAGAAAAAAAGAGAAGAGATAGAAAAAAATACACAACTATAGTGCTGGAGAAAACTCCTGCGAGTCCCTTGGACTGCAAGGCGTTCAAACCGGTCAGTCCTAGAAGAGATCAACCCCGACTGCTCTTTAGAAGGCCAGATCCTGAAGTTAAAACTCAAATACTTTGGCCACCTAATGAGAAGGAAGGACTCACTGGAGAAGGGCCTAATGCTGGGAAAGATTGAGAGCAATAGAAAAAGGAGACGACAGAGAATGAGGTGGCTGGATGGAGTCACTGAAGCAGTAGGCGTGAAGTTAAATGGACTCCAGAAGATGGTAGAGGACAAGAAGACCTGGAGGAATGTTGTCCATGGGATTGCGATGGGTCGGACACGACTTTGCTATTAACAACAACAAAACGTGTGTATATAAACCCTATCCTCAAAATAAGTCCCAATTAAGATTGTCAGCCAGACAAATGCATTTAGTACTATATTTTCCCCAAAATAAGACCTAAGCAGAAAATAAGCCTTAATGTGTCTTTTGGACCAAAAATTAATACAAGACTTGGTCTTATTTTGGGGAAAATACAGGTATATAAATATAAAGATTACTCCCCCTCTTCTGTATTGTAACACCTTAACTAATATTTTAGTAAAAACAATCTTCTTTCCATATCTCATCAGTAATTATAAATTAAAATTAAAATAATTTATAATTTTATAAAAAAATTAAATTATAAAATCATTCAGTCCTAATTTGCAAAAAATAGTAACAAAATTTCAGATTTTGATTCCCCCCCCTCAAACTCCACATGGAGATGCTAAGGATCTGGGAACTGATCCATGTAAACCATATTCTCCATTATTGAGTTACAGCTACGGCAGCTCTGATATTTTCAGTTGCTCTAGGGCATGGGTGTCCAACCTTTTGGCTTGCCTGGGCCACACTGAATAAAAAGGAATTGTCTTGGGCCTCATATAAAATATATATTATTTTAATGGCATATATATAATAATATAATATCAAATCGCAATGTTAAAAGTTTATGATCTTGTGGGGCCACATTTTCAGCTCTCCAGGGTTGCATGTGGCCTGTGGCCCACAGGTTGGACATGCCTGCTCTAGTGTTTTCAGTCTGCTCACAAATTAATTGCAATTTACCCAGTCATGATGTTAACAGGAAGGAAACAGAGGCAGAATATAATCCCTCGTTAAATAGCTGGAAAAAGTTCCTCCTCAAAACTCTGTCATTTGGCTAGTCAGTGTATATCACCCTTCTCCAGTTTGCTTGTTTTCCAGGTGAGCCAACTTTGGACAGACGTGAACACTGGGCTCTATCTAACAAAATGGAATTCAATGGTGAAAAAAGTAAGGTTCTACATTTAGACAAGAAAAAACAAATGTACAGGTATAGTATAGGGGGTACCTTGCTCAATAGTAGTAACTGTGAGAGGGACCTCAGAGTCCTAGTGGACAATCACTTAAATATGAGCCAGCAGTGTGCTGCAGCTGCCAAAAAGGCCAACACAGTACTAGGCTGCATTGACAGAGGGATAGAATCAAGATCACGTGAAGTATTAATACCACTTTACAATGCCTTGGTAAGGCCACACTTGGAATACTGCATCCAGTTTTGGTCACCACGATGTAAAAAAGATGCTGAGACTCTAGAAAGAGTACAGAGAAGAGCAACAAAGATGATTAGGGGACTGGAGGCTAAAACATATGAGGAACAGTTGCTGGAATTGGGTATGTCTAGTTTAACTAAGAGAAGGATGAGGGGGACATGATAGCAGTGTTCCAATATCTCAGAGGCTGCCACAAAGAAGAGGGAGTCAAGCTATTTTCCAAGGCGCCTGAAGGCAGGACAAGAAGCAACGGATGGAAACTAATCAAGGAGAGAAGCAACCTAGAACTAAAGAGAAACTTCCTGACAGTTAGAACAATTAACCAGTGGAACAACCTGCCTCCAGAAGTGGTGAATGTTCCAACACTGGAAGTTTTTAAGAAGAGACTGGACAGCCATTTGTCTGAAATGGTATAGGGTTTCCTGCCTGAGCAGGGGGTTGGGCTAGATGATCTCCAAGGTCTCTTCCAACTTTATTATTATTGTTATTGTTATTTCAGACTCAACCTGTTGGTTGTCTAAAAACTAGACAGCCTCACATGGGTGGATCCTCCCTTAGAAAGCTCTTTTTGTGCAGGCTGCAGCAGGTATGTCAGGACTTAGGAATCTCATCTACTTTCTCAAAGGAACTGTCTCACTTCAGGATCCCAAGGGTTATCATCTCAGAAAGCCTAAAAATGGAACATGATTCAGTGTAAATAGGATTCCTTGGATTCTCAACTCTTTTGGCTTTCTGCCACATCAGCTCAAAAATGATGATATGCAGAAGGAGCAGCAAATGCTGGCTGTAGTGTACAAAGCTTTATGGGGTCTTTGACTTGGCAATGCTTCTGTAAGGTTTAACATTACTCTGTAACTAATAAGAGCATATACCTCTCCACCCTGCTGAAAGAATCCAAGCCAAGGATTACTCAATAAAGAACAAAATTATGAAATACGTACCTTTGGAAAGAACTGCAATGTAGAAAATAACTGTTAGGAGGAAAGAGACTGCCAGCAGAACATAGATATGGAAATCAGATCTCTGGGTGTAGAAAAGGCAATTCCTTTCTTTAAAAAAAAAAAAAAGAGAGAGAGAGAGAGAGAGAGAGAAGGATGAAAGAAATAGCAGGAAATTTGTTGCATTGCTGTTAGGAATCCAGAAAGAAAGTTATCTTTTAATCAGTGAAATCATGTATGGATTTTTATTCTTGTTGAATGCCCATAGTATGAGCCGAGCCAACATTGCCAAGTTTGATCATCTGTTGGCTGAGCTTGCAGGACATCATGAAGTACTTGCTGTTCATTTTCTTGAAATTCTGGCTGCGGTTACATTTTATTCCCTTGATCTTTATTGATTGGTGAGATGAGGACTGCCATTATTTGTAAATGATATTATAGGGTGCTCAAAGAATTGTGAGGAGAGCCAGTATGGTCTGGTGCTTAAGGCACCAGCTCAGAAACGGGGAGGCTGTGAGTTCTAGTCCCACCTTAAGCACAAAGCCAACTGGGTGACTTTGGGCCAGTCACTCTCTCTCAGTCAAGGGCAAACTACAGGTAGTTCTTGACTTGTGATCACAAGTGAGCCCAACATTTCTGTTGCTAAGCGAGACAATTGTTAATGTTGCCCCATTTTACAATATTTCTTGCCACGGTTGTTAAGTGAATCATTGCACTTGTTAAGTTAGTAACACAGTTGTTAAGTGAACCTGTCTTCCCCATTGATTTTGCTTATCCGAAGGTTACAAAAGATATCCACATGACCTTGGGGACACTGCAAACATGATAAATATGAATCAGTTTGCCATGCATCTGAATTTTGATCACATGATTGTGAGGACGCTGCAATGGTCGTATGTGTAAAAAAGTCACTTTTTTCAATGCTGTTGTAACTTCTAATAGTCACTAAATGAACTCTGGTAACTCTTGGAAATAATCTTGCATTTCCAAAAAATATGTCCAAGAAAACTTCAGAGTCTTGTCCAGACTGTTGCCGGGAGTCAACACTAACACAAGGGCTCAAAAATTAAAAAAAGGAAAAAAAAGTGACCTTGAGAACAACTGTATATTGCAATGAACAAAACATTTTCACGGAGCTGTTTCTACTTTGTTTAATATAATATTTTATTAGTTTTCTAATTTTACAATTAAACATTTAAAAAGCAACGTAGTAACTGGGTAATTAATAATTCAATAACATACACAAATCTTTAGCACAAATCTCAAGTTACAACTTCAGATATTTCCTCTCTTTTTCCCTTAATATCTACTATCTCATATTAGGCTAATATAGTTATTATTATTATCAACTAAGTAAAACCATCTTTGTTACATTTATCAATAATTTTTAGCTTATACATATCTTAATTGTGTTTGCATTCAAACCTTATATATAATCAATATCCTGTTATTGCTTTTTTCCCATCAATATTCAAATTAACATTTGGCATTTATAATTTCCAAGCTTTAGGTGACCAAAGTTTCCCTTATCTCAACTTCTACCTTTTTCCCTTTTCATAACAAAATCTAATATTCTAAATACACATCTATTTGCATATAATCTTATTCTATTTTCTAAAAGTTATCTATTTTCCACCATATTAAACCAAAAGTCTATTAGTCTTGTTACACATCTTGCCTATTCAATTATAATGTTACTTTATTTTCTAAAAATTATCTATTTTCCACCATATTCAACCCTCTAATCAGTAATATGAAATCCCCTCTAATAATTCAAAACCCTAGTTTCTTTCAGCCTTACTCTGGCTTTCTTCTTTTGCCAACTCACCTTCCATTTTTGAAGGTTTTGAATCCTCAAACAGTTCTCCCTCTATTATTATATATATTATTTGAAATAAGAAAGACCATTTGGCTACAGTTTTTTTTGGAAGAACTAGCCCATTTGTATTCATTAGATCACCTCCCTATTACTCCAATTTCCCACAATTGTCCTGATAGGTTTACCTTCCATTCAATCTGTTCTTCTTCCTTTCCTCAAATTTCTTCTATGTAAAAAGTCTTTTCCATTTTCAATGTTGTCACTTCCTTTTATGATTTTTCCATTGGCTGGATCTCTTGGTCAATTGGGTCCTCAGTATTTAGTTGTTCCACTTCTCCTGTTATTTTCTGCATTGTTAGTTCTTTGGTTGTAGTCAAGATCTGAGTTTGTATATCTAAGCTGGTATCTTGTTCCTTTATGTTGCATTTTATTTTCTCACAAGCTGAAATAATGGTTTCGTGTATTGATTTCAACATAGAAAGGATTTTTTCCTGATCTTCATCTATATTCTCTTGATAATGTGTTAAGTTGAAGACTTTAAGATCAAATGTTAAAAATAGTTTTTTGTTTTTTATAAGTAGGTATGGGACATCTATTTCACGTGTTATAAGTAGTCTTTATAGTGGAAATTGTTTGCCAAGTAAGAATTTATAGTCCAAAGTATTCCATCATCTCGTGTAATAACAGATGCTTCTCATGTAAAGAAATAGGAAAGCAATTCCCCACATATAACTCTGAAAATCAGTAAAGGTTTATCTTCATAGTTCAAATAGGCCAGATATGCTGCCCTGAAGTTCCTTCTTTACAGCTGAGTTTTTCACATGTGGTATCTGTCAACGTCGAAAGAGTTTTTTCTAGAGTCTGGGCTTCAAGCCAAGTCTTTTTTAGGCAATAACAAGTTGTAATACCATACTTCACCACAAGATGTCACCGATGCCATTTAAAACTTTTTGAGTTGAAAGTTTTTATAATAGTTTTTCAAGGTTTATTTCTTTTCTTTTTAGATAAAAACAAACGTCTCCAGTAAAAATAGGAAAACTTTTAGTCCCCAAATTTCAAAAGCATATGTATCCAATTAGATTAAAATTGTTCTTATAGTTGCTCTGTTTGCCCTGGATAGTCAATTGCCGCTGTTCTTAGAGGGTGGGGTAGAAATTCCCTTCCCTCTCTCCTCACAGGGAGAAAAATACTTTGGGCAGCTTTTACAGGAAAAGGTATTTAAAGTCTTAAAGAGAAGATCAGATCTCACACAGTTTCATCCGCGTTGCTTTAAAGGTGCTTGATAGTAATTTTGAGTTCGGCTGTCAGCAGCTTAGTGATGAGCCATATTGCTATGACCGGTCTTTCCCCCGCCACTTTGAAGGGCTGCCCTGGATCAAGTGGAAGGACTGCCGCCCTCCTGCAATCAAGCGGGGGTCCCCTCCTTGCTCATCGCCCCTACAGGGTGACTTTCAACCCTTCCTGGGGTCCTCCAGCAGGTCGAATTCTGATGCAAAAGATGGAGCTCATCTTCCAGCATCCGCAGCACTGCAATGGCAAACTGGAAGTCCCAGAGTTGTTTCTATTTTAAGCACTATAGGAAATAACTAGATGAACCAGACAGCAGTTGGTATACTATAAAATAAGTTACCATATTAAGAAAAAGAAACCTCCTTGTGTGTCTCTATTTGTATGAGTTTGTGAAGCAATAAGTAGCAAAGGGATTGCTTGTTCTGTTCCTGAGTGGTAGCTTTCTCTCAAATGAAGTTTGAAAAATTGTGAAAGTTTTGTTTTGTTGCAAAAGCAGGCTCGGGACGTTGCATTGGTCCCGGGTATTCCAAAGCTGCCCGGGACCAGATTGAGCGGTGCCGGCCTTGTGTGCATGCGCAAAGTGCTGGCTGCCCAGGACCAGATTGAGTGGCGCCAGCCTTGCGCGCATGCGCAAGGCAAGGAACACTAAGTTACATTGTTTGCCAGTCCGGGTCTCTCGTCTTTAAAAGAAGCCTGTTTTACTTTTGCTGTTGTTGGTTGTAAGATAGTCAGAGAAGAATAAAGAACTGTTAAAGGTTGCCATGTGTCTTCATCATTGCACTCGAACCCAGGACTTAACATGCAGCTCCTCAGAGAATATAACTGACAAGTAATATAAACTGAATAAGCTAAATAAAAACAAAATAGTTACAGAGAAAAACATCACTGCACTAAGAGTTGTACCTTAGTTTAACTACGCAGTAAATATATTGCCACATCTCAAAGGGTAAACATACTAATCTGTCATGCATGTGTTCTAATTTAACCAATTTTTGTTAGGGGCACAGTCCAGCACTGAAAGTTACTATGGGGCTCTTAACCTAACTATTTGGTGTATAGGCTAAGTCACTAAGCTAGAAGTCTGGAAATTGTAAATCCTGAACCCATGTTAGGTACAAAGCCAGCTGGGTGACCTTGGGCCAATCACAGTCTCTCAGCCATAGTAAGATGGCAAGGGAAAGCCACTTTTGAAAATTTTCTCCCAGAATTTCAGGGAGTAGTGTAGTCTAGGTGGTCAAAGAGGACTTAAAGGCATATGCACACAAACAAAAATATGTGTGCAGGAGAGATTCTCGGATTTGGAAACTCCACTATTCTAGCTGAAAATCCACATATACACATGATGGAAATGAGGAAAGCCCATTAACCCACTCAATATATCAACAGAACAACCCACCAATGAAAGTATGTCTTCAGAGCAACCAAATCAGGGTAGCAATTGACTTAGAACTCCTTAAAACGTCTGTGCTCTCTAGCTGCATTACAGCTCAACATGCATAATCAGAAACATTTTAAATCAGTTTTATTTTCTGAATCTTTAATTTTGGCCCTTTATACATTACGAAAGAAAACGAAAAGAGATGCAATAGAGGATTGTCCTCCAGCCTCTTTTCAAATAGAGGTCTGCCTCCGGAAAATATGATAAACACTACTTACGTACACCAACTCTATGATTACAAATTTAAAAATGTAAATTTTAAATCTCAATTTCAGATGAAATCTGACTCTTTAGCTGTTGATTACTGATTGCCAAGAAGGAAAAAAAATATTTACTTTTATTAGTGCGAAGATCATCTTGAAATATTTCATCCTCCATTTGGTTTTGTAAAATAAGACACTGCAGTTCACCTTGTTAATTCTACTGAGAGATCAAGCTGCAACTGCTAGCAGCAGAACAGTTTACATCCCAGCTCTGGTGCCCTCTGACCACAACTTTTTTCTTTCTTTGTTTTTTAATATGGTCACCTCCTACAACCACATTGATTGAGCATTACAGTATTAAAAAAAAAAACCCTGCTCTTGGGCAACTTGCTAATGATTTGTTTTTCCTGTTCAAAGGCCAGAAATCGATAGTTTTACCTCCTTGCATGAATCAGTTGCTTTCTAAGTGAGTAGACGTAAAAACTGTCATGTTTTATTTTCCCCCATGATATTATAATTAGAGGGAAAAAAAGACTTTCATGTATCTCAGTTATGGAAACCAGTAGCTTAAGGGGGGATGGGGGCTTTTGAGGGGGATGGGGGCTTTTCAAGTTGTTTGGCATGTATAGCCCAAACTCTAAAAGACTTGGGTATCTGATATTTGAAGAATCATCTCTTTGCCCATGTTGGACTAAGCAAAGCCCAAGCACAAAAAGGATGACAGATGAATCACAAATAATAAAAGATACACTACATTCATATCCCAAATAATGGTGCCAAGTTGGATGTCAGCACTCAAATGTCCTCCAGAAAATCTGCATCTTCAGCTTTTTTTTTTTAAATGAGTAGTATTGGAGCCAACTGAACCTCCTGGGGGAGGCTATTCCAGAGGACTATCCCCATTACAGAAAAAAATTGCCTCCAGACTTCGCTCCCCTCATCTCCCCAAAATGGAAGAGACCAACTGCTTCTCCCGGTATGATTGAAGATGTTGGGCAGGCTCAGGTAGAGAAATGGGGTTTTGCGTATTCATTTGATGTTGCCTTAAGCTTCCCTAAATTCTACGGGCATTAAAGTTGTGTTTTCCCTCTTGTTGCATCCTCCTCCAAGGACAAATTAAATTTGTTAAGCAAGGTTGAAATGGCAGAAATCCTATGACAGTTCAGTGATGACATAGAAGATTTTAGTAGGATGATACTGCTTTGCAACCAACACCTGGAAAAGTTGGCAGTGGTTGATCTAGAGACTCATAGCTTGCTTCTTGCTCTTGAATGGCCCTTTCAGTCTGAATGTTTGCTCCCTCCTTCTTCCTGGCTGACTTCCATTGTAGAACCTATTATGATTTTGGCTCGATGATATTGAAGGCAAGGCTAGATTATCTCATTATGTTGTCAGTTCTTGAGCATTAAGAAGTTGGCATATGAATTAGAAATGAGATGATCCAGAATAACTTCCTTTGGAATAAAATTTCTTATCATTGATGAGTGCAGTTCTTTTTAGAGCTTCTTCTTTAATGCCATATTTTTCCTGCGGGACAAATAATCCATTGAGCAATGAAACAACCTCATCTTAGCACTTTTACTGTGCACTACTTATTTAGTACCACAGACAAGCATATACTCACTACTCTGCCATACCTGCACCCTTAGAAGAAGCTGCCATGTTCGGCTGATACTTCTTAATCCATCACTAGAATGTCCCACAACAGCTCCCAAGTCTGATTGGGCCAGAGAATGATACGTCTACATGAATATCAGGCTAGTGATATCTATTTAACTCTTTAAATAATACTCCATGATTATGAAACAAACACCTTATTTTCACTGAGCCTCCTTTTTATATACTAGGTCTCTAAGTCACAAAGAAAAGGGAGTACAAGGATATCTATGGGGGGGGTGATCAGGTGGTTAAAAAAAAGTCAAGATGGGAACCACAACTGTGTGATCAAAACTCTTCCCCATTTTAACATGCATGCAATAAATGTGAAAAAGGATTCAGTTCTTTGTTGACCCCCTGCCCCCTGCAAAAGATGCTCCTGAAAGAACATCCAATATCTGCTATACAATAGAGGTAATACCTTAAAACTGATACTTTCAGGCTCAGACCTATGCTTGCCTTTATTTATACTTTTCATACCATCTTGCCGTAAAGGACCAGACATGGTATACAATATAACCTAAACACATTTTGAAAAAAAAATATTCAATCATCTAAAAAGTAAAATTATTAAAAAGTAACTCCCAAGGCTAGATTTTGATAGGTTTTTATCTATCTTTTAAAAAGGTTCCTTGGAAGCCCATTGTAACTCTGAAAAGAATGCTCCATATGTAGGACAGCAGGATGTTACTACAACCACTGATCACTTTTCAAGAAAATATATTTTAAAGGTTGCCTAGTAACAACAGGGAATGAAAATACTCCTCCCCATTGATTACTCTGTTTCTCCTAAAAAATGGCAAGATGCTTATATGTTACATCAGTGGTGGCGAACCTGTGGCACGTGTGCCAGAGGCAGCACTCAGAGCCCTCTCTGTGGGCACACGCGCCATCATCCCAGTGGCACCTCTCCTGCGGCCCCCTCCTCACCAGCAGCCTCCCTGCAGGAGAGTCACCCCCAGGCGCGGCCCGTACAGAGCAGCGCAACCAAGGACATGGTAGCCAGGCAGCAGGGACAAGACTCCGTCCTCGCGCTGTCATGCACAGATGATGCTGTGGGGGTGTGGGCAGAGGGCGTGGCCAGGATGGCGCTGCTGGGCCGCCTGGGTGATCTGCTGCGGCGGGCCATAGAGGCGGTGGGTGACCCTGCGGATAGTCGGGGCGGAGGGCAGGGCAGTTTTTGGGCACTCAGTCTCTAAAAGGTTCGCCATCACTGTCTTACTCAATTGGCTATCCACTTTCTCTTTGCCCCACTGGTTAGTTCTTCTAGCCCTCTGAGCTACTCTCCCTTCTTAATTCTTACTTGGTTCTTAACATGGGTTTCCAGACCAGTGGAAGGAGGGGATTTCCTAGCAGTCCTTTTGAGGATCAATTTCACTTCATGGCTTGAGAAAAGGAAATTGGGAACCTATTCCCCATTTCACTCTCTAGGAATTGTTGGGAGGGATTTATGGAATGGTGGGAAATAAAAGGCTGAAAAGAACTGAGAAGGCTGGAAAAAGCTTTTTTAAAAAGGCAAAAGGAGAGCTTGTGGCTTCAGAAATATTTCAGCAGTGTCTGCTACAATTTCAGAAGGTCAGCCATTGTGATAGAGCACGAGAAAGATCTGCATTCCACACTTGGAATACTGCATCCAGTTCTGGTCATCACAATATAAAAAAGATGTTGAAACAGAGAAGAGAGAAGAGCAACAAAAATGATTAGAGGGCTGGAGGCTAAAACATACGAAGAACAATTGCAGAAACTGGGTATGTCTAAGACTAGGAGAGAGATGATAGCAGTGTTCCAATAATTGAGGGGCTCCTACAAAGACAAGGGTGTCAAACTATTTTCCAAAGCACCAGAAGGCAAGACAAGGAACAATAGATGGAAACTAACCAAGGAGACAAGCAACCTTAGAACTAAGGAGAAATTTTGTAACAGTGAGAACAATCAACCAGTGGAATGACTTGCCTTCAGAAGTTGTGGGTGCTCCAATACTAGAGGCTTTCAAAAAGAGACTGGACAGCCAATTGTCTGAAATGGCATAGGGTCTCCTGCTCAAGCAGAAGGTTAGATTAGATGACCTCCAAGGTCCCTTCCAACTCTGCTATCCTATGTTCTATTTCCTCCCAAAGGATTGATTGCTTCATTGCAATAATTAACTCATCAGGAATGGTTATAACTCTGGAAGGTAGAGCACACTTACTGTATTATTTGGAACAGCAGGAGGAGGAGCTTTCTCTGTTTTTAAGACCTCTGGCAGTTGGCAAAGATCATTGCTGGAAGGTGAACTGAGTCAGGATCGATAGTTCTTGTTGGTTCAGGCATCTTGTAAATGTTATGTCACCTCCTAATCTTGGCAGCAAATAAAAGGAAAAACTGTAATATTGATTGTTACCTTTATTGGTAATGTTGTTTTGCTCAGATCTGATTTTTTTTCTCAGTGAAAAGATGCTTCCAATAATTAATAGGAAAGTAGGGAACATATTAAAATTAAAATATTACAAGTATTCAGTGGAAGAGCTCAATTGTCCTCAGTGGATCTTGACTGAGGAAATTTAGACTGACTGGTAAATATATCAGCAGAAATCCTTAACTCAGAAATCAGCAATCTGTTCTCTTGCATTTATTTGAACTACATCTTCCATGTTCCCTCATCATGTTTGGCATGATGGGAGATAAAATTAAGCCTTCTAGGAGGATATTGCTGTTGTTATATTTGTCTTCCTGGAATGCCTTTGCCATTTTAGCTGAAGATGCTGGGCTAGAAACCAAGAGACTATGACTTCTAATCTTTTACCAATCTATGACTCTGGGTCAACAGTGGCCTCAATTTCATTTCTATCTCCTGCTTTAATCCAGTGGCAAAAGCATATGTTCCATATGGGAAGCATTGATCTCTCAAGCACTTTGATGTGAAAGAGCACCTTTACCATACCAGCTACTTCCAGTGCCAAGCCAAATACTTATGAAACTTTTTCATTTGCAGGATCCCACTCCAAATACGATGGAGGCAACTAACCAGTCCTTGTATGCAGAGTGTTCCAATGGAACTCAGCTCAGTGTGACCTCAGCTTCTCATTGTGTCCCTGAGAATTGCTGCAGATTGCATCATCCCTTTATACCTATGAGCTGTTTCTACCAGCAGGACAAATGATGATGTATAAGGGGAAATGTCTTCATTCACTTCCCTTGTTTCTGTTTTTCCTCTACTCTAGTCTTAGTTAAACCTCTGTGTTTAAGAGAACCTACAATCCTGGAATTTCCTGTGGTCTCCTATCCAAATATTTTCCTTAGCTTTTCCAGATTAGCTAAGCTAAATACTCTCAAACATTCCTTTCTAAAGGGAGTAGCCTTTGTAAATTAGAACATAGAATCACAGAGCTGGGAGGGACCTTGGAGGTCTTCTAGTCCAACTCCGTACTCAAGGCAGGAGACACCCGCGGCTTCGGAGTCGCATGCGGCTCTTTCAGCTGTCTCCTGCGGCTCCGTCCTCAGCCACCATGTGCAGTCTGAAAAAAAAAAGTGGGTGCACTCAGCCTTGGCGCCCTCCTCTTGCGATGGCGAAGTGGCTGAGGACACGGCGGGGGCAGGGGCCGGGCCGGGGGTGGTGGGGACCCCGATGATGTTGCAGTTGCCGCCGCCGGAGCCACTGCCTCCCATCCTGCTCCTCTCCCTGCCCATTTGGCTGAGGACGGGGAACCCCGACGATGCTGCAGTGGCCACCGCCATGCTGCTGCCTCCCATCCTGCTCCCCTTCCCCGCCCGTTCAGCTGAGGACGTGGTGGGGGTGGCAGCCAGGCTGGGGGTGGCGGGGACCCCCAACGATGCTGCAGTGACTGCCACCAGAGCCGCTACCTCCTGTCTTGCTCCCCCTCCCCACCCGTTCGGCTGAGGACATGATGGGGGCGGCAGCCAGGCTGGGGGTGGCGGGGACCCCCAACGATGCTGCAGTGACTGCCACCGGAGCCGCTACCTCCTGTCTTGCTCCCCCTCCCCGCCCGTTCGGCTGAGGACATGATGGGGGCGGCAGCTGGGCAACGGGCGAAGGCCGGGCCGGGGGCAGTGGGGACCCCCAACAATGCTGCAGTGGCTGCCTCCGTGCCGCCACATGAACCTATTGCCCAATCACAACAGGAAAGTTGAAATAAGAACTTTTTGATAAATGGTGAAAAGGCCTTTTTGATAGGTGGTTTTGGGGCAACAAAGGAAAAAGTTTGGGCAATAAAGGAAACACTGCCCTAAAAGCTGAAAGATTGCTATTTACAATCTTTTCCATGCTAAGATTCAAAGCAATACTTGTTGGGAAAGAAAGCATATTCAAACTCTTGTCTGTAAAGGTGGATGAAGATTGCTAGTTGAACTGGTGTCTTGCGTAGTGATTTCATACATGGCAAAAGTGTGTGCTGGGAATGTGTCTCATCCTGATGAATTCCTTGATTTGCTACTTTGTGAGATTAGATGGAGATGCTGACTTGCATGTGTCCAAAGGGGTTGGGCAATGGGAGCATTTCCAGAGATGATGTGATCTTGTCTTTCCTTCATGTGTGGTCCAAACCTACCAATTAACACCACATGAAATCCTCATGACCAAAAACCAATTCATCCTTGATACATACCTTGGCCTTTTGCAGTCCAAAAAACAATGTGTTTTCTTGACTTTCATTTGTATCACTGGAGTGCAGAATTGCACATGAAACGTTATGTGCTGTGTTAGGTTTTGTTTTAGCATGGCATATAAAACCAGCTGTTACAGTTTAAAAGCTACCGGTAGCTTGTAGCCTGTTGTACAAAGTCAGTTGTGGCTCATTCAACAATACACAGTTTAGTAAATATGTCTTAGTACAATGCTTGAACCCAGGTAATTTTAATACAGCATCATATTCTTCCCTGTAGTTGTAATTACTACTATACAAATATGAGATTATAACTAGTGATTTTTTTTACTAATTTTAAGTTTAGTATTTTCACATTGTTCAGTGACTCATATGATGACACAGCAATAGCAATAACGTTTAGATTATGCCTAATGGCATTAAATTTATCTCCCATATATTATGATTTCAGGAATACTTTCCACACCTTGGAAGGTAGATTAGTATTTGGTTCCTCCACATTGGAGGAAACAATTGCTTAGAAAATTTACATGCATAATTTGATTTAGCTACAGAATTGTCAGATAATCCAGAGCTGTCAATATGGTACTGATTCCGTGTTAAATTGAGATCTTAGTCTAGCAAAAGAGTAGTGCTGCTTTGTCAATCATGGTGTGAGGGTTGCAATCTTTCCTTCCAAATTGTTTTTGAGAAGTTCTGCTTCAAGGCTCAGAGCTTGTGTGATGGACTGTTGGGATTGGCCGATAAGGGCTTTTCACAGATATAATGGCTGTCGGATGTGCAGATAAAATCATTCCATTCACCATTAATCCAAACTTGGGCGCAGTCCTCATCACGACCCTGGTAAGTGTTGGGTTCACCTGTCTTCCAATTCCTGAGATGGAAGCAAGAGATGGTCCATGTTTTTACCTCAAATAGTCAAGAATAATCTCAGATTCAGTAAACTTAACTCTGGAGCCATCAAGCTATTGTTTCCTAAACATTTTACTGAAAAATGTTTCTGAACAAAAGTGGAAACTCCTCATCAGTTTCACAACCAAATAGATTTACTAAATACTGTAGACACAGATCTCCTTGCCTGGAAATAAATGGTTTTATGTGGCTTATTTTAGATCATATGCTTATAGGATTACAAATATAAAGGATGTTGAGGGGCATTATGTTGCTGTTAGTGATTGCTGGTTGAGTTTATACATCATGTTAAACCAGCATAAAATCTTTTTATTGCTTGGTATGATTCACTTATTCTGCCTATCAGAATTTCAGAGACATTGAAAAAAACTGGAGTTGAAGGTGAGTTTCTGCTTCGTGATGGCTGAACAAGTGATAGCCATTCAGTTGGTGATGAACCACAGTCCCCAATATATCCCTCAACCTTAACAGTGCTGCCTGGGCATCTGGGAATTGAAGTTCAACAACAAGTGAAGAACCACGTGTTTTCCAACTCTGCTAACAACAACAACAACAATAAAAATGATTCAGTGCTCACTTAAAGCCATTTACGTAATTACTGCCATCCTCCCATTTCCATTCTCCTTCTCTTTGTTGGTCATGGAGACCAATCCAAAAACGTTCATTTCTGGTCCGAGTCTCTATGAAATTCTGCAAGAGAAAAATCCAAGAAATATGAATAAGGGCATTTAGACTGGAGAATATTTCCTTTGCAACCATAAAACAGAAGAAAGGAGAAAAATGGAGGTTGAATTATTTCTTATAAATTCTAGAAATGAATGCCATCTGAACCAGAACAAGGCATCCAAGATAGGAAATAAATGATACCTTAGCTTTATTCATGCTTGCTACGGGTATGTCCTGGGAAGAAAATGTACACCAAATCTATAGGTGTCCCATCTTACCTGTTTTGCAAGACTATCAATGATGACCAACCGTGATTGTCTGCGTTCACAGTCTGCCTTGGCTTCATGCCAGGAGATTGACTTCAGGGAGAAGTAGTAACACTTTCCACTAAAATATTCCCATTGTCTAGTGTCAGCACCACATGGGAACACTGAACAATAGGAGGAAAAAAATAAAGTCAAAAACTGTTACTGGCTTGGCTTATCAATTCATGCAAGATCAAAATGTGCTGTTTCTTCTGATGATAAGGGCTGATAAAACAAGTTGCACAGACAAAGCTAGAGAGCATGCACTAAAGTAATACTGTTTCTTTACCTACAGCAGAATTAAACAAACAAACAAAAAACTGGAGCAGAATTGCCCCATGAATTAGAGATTAGAAAGCTAATCTCTGCTAAGGGAAATAGAGAAACTTACAGTGAAAGTCCTGGCCAAGGGGATCCTTTGAAAAATCGAGGCTCATCTTATTGAATTCGGATGAAATTGTTGAGACTAAGATTGTGAAGGAAGGGAAATAAATACGTATTAGAAATCTTGCAATGTCACTCCATATAATAAGAACAGAACTGTAATAAGAAGAGAAGGGCAGATGACGCCCATCTCAGAAGCTGGTCTCATAGGACTGTTTCCTTCTGATCACTACAGAATTGTTACCACCAGTACCAACAGCCCTTTGAAGTATTCCTGGAAGAGAAGGCAAGCACCTCAGAGTTTGTTCCAGTTGATAAAGAAAAGAATACGAACATTTTTATTGCCACATGGAAACTGCTTCTAGACTTTGTGCTTGAGGTGGGAAAAAAAACGAAATTTTGATTTTGGGTTTTACCAATTAGATCAGTGGTTCTCAACCTTCCTAATGCCACGACCCTTTAATACAGTTCCTCATGTTGTGGTGACCCCCAACCCTAAGGGCTCTCCAAGCATGCACCGATGCCGCCCACTCACCTGCCGCCCCTGGAGCTCAGCGTGCCTTGCCTGTCCTCGCCTCACTTCCGAAGGTTGCCGGCCTGCCCGGCTCCAGCTGGCCGGGGAGGGGGCGCAGGAAGGCCACTCCGCTGGCTCTGCCCAGCCTGGTTGGAGAAGTGCCCAGGTGGGGAGACGGAGAGAAAGAGCGAGAGAGAGAGAGAGAGCCAAGAGAGCGACAGCTCCGGCAGAGCTTAGTTCAGCCTCCTCCGCGGAAAGGGCCGTGAAGCAGTGCAGCCTCCCTTAGGAGATGTCAACAGAAACGAATCCGGCACTGCAACGGCCCCCAGCTCTAAGCCATGCAGAGACGGATAGAGGAGCGGTGTCTCGGTTCCTAAGACATATGTGTTTTCCGATGGTCTTAGGCGACCCCTGTGAAAGGGTCGTTCGACCCCCAAAGGGGTTGCGACCCACAGGTTGAGAACCGCTGTATTAGATAGACTTGATGTTATCGAAAAGGCTAGTTTATATTATTTTGTAAAAGTAAAAAGTTGAGGCTTGACACTCGACTTTACTGCACCAAAGGAAGTCAGAAGTCAATCTGGTTTTTTTCTTTTTTTTCTCCCTTACCTCACTTCTCTACTCCCTTTTCCCTTCCCTATCTTTTCCGCTATTTGCTTTTGTATTTTCATTGTATCGTATATTATAAACTAATAATAAAAAAGTTTGTTCCAGTTGCAGACATCTTTGAAACATCTCTGCGGCAATGTTTCAGTGGAAACAACCTCCCAATTTCTACTTAACTATGATTTTATTAATGAAATTGGTGCATCTTATACACTGTTTTGATAAGACTTCTTTTCCTGAAAGATGGCATTTACCCACAATAATACATAAGAAGAAAATTGCTCAGCAACCAGGGATACAATCCTATACTATGTTGTACAGTACCATTCTGCAATAGATATAGTATACAAATGTGCTAACAAAGAGCAGCGGGAATGGCACTGGAGAATGAGAAGGAAGTGTCATTGTGCCAGGGAAACTTAGTTTTTAATTATAAAATTGTATCAAAAATAATACAAAACTAAACAAGAACAGCTGTTGGCAAATTCTTTGCGGGATTAAAGCTGTACTTATATTGCAAACATGTATTAGATATCAACTTTTATATAACCCAAGACTTCCTGATCTGCCTGGCTGGAACAACTGAGAATTAAAGTCCAACACAACTGGACAGTTCTAGATTGAGAAAGACCGATCTAACCTTAGATTAGAAACAGTAGATTCCATGTCTGAACTTTCTCTAAACTGTATTTTCACTCTCATTTCAGTACCAGAGAGGCCTATAGGAGGCCTATAGGGTTTATAAAACCAGGATGGTTGCTCGTAGGGGATCTTCAGCTTACAACCATTTGTTTAGCGACTGCTTGAAGTTACATGGAAAAACAATGATTTACAACTGGTCCTTGCCCTTACAACCGTCGCAGCATCTCCACGATCATGTGATCAAAATATTTACAATGGTTGCAGCATCCTGGGGTGATGTGGTCACCATTTGCCACATTCCCAGTCAGCGTCTGACAAGCAAAGTCAATGGGGGAAGCTGGATTTGCTTAACAATCACATGAATTACTTATCTGCAATGATTCATTTAACAACCATGACCAAAAAGGTCATAAAAGCAGGTGTGACTCAGTAATTGCCTTGCTTAGTAATGGAAACTTTGGACCCAATTGTGGTCATACGTCAAGGACTAGCTGTATTAAAAAGCCTTCCTGAAATCATTATAATACAATTCCCAACATCGCTAGATTGTATTGGTTAAGAGAGATGGGAGGAGGGAGTATCACACAGCTGGAAAATACAGTATTGAGAAAGGCTGTTCTAGCTCAAAGCTGCAAATTTATCCAGTGCTCCTCTTACATATAATTTACTACAAAAATCCTCCATCTTGCTTTAGAGTCAATATCCTTCTGGCCCTTTGAACCAAAAGCAAAGGGGAAAAACTGGAAACCTGCTCTGAGTTTTTCAGCTTTCCTTAGAAATTCCCTCTTTTATTAGATGAAATATTGCAAAACGTGAAGGAGGAAAACATACCTTTGGAGAAGGCCACCACATAACCAATGAGAATTAGCAAATAAGAGATACCCAGTAGTGCATAAATCGGAAAGTATGATCTTGGGATCAGGTTTCTTCCTCCTTTATGTGAAAGGAAAGAACAAAAATGTAGAAATGTTGTCCAATTAATGGGTAGGAATTTCTGTGGATGTTCCTTATAGCAGACAAGAGAAGTGGCCTGAGCTATGTGTTCTTTCAGTCACCTGGTGTTTCTTTCAACAATTTGAGGAATGAAAATTTCATTAATAAATGGTTTCCAGATCTTGTTTTGTAGGGGTACTGGATTCTGTTCAGGCCTTCTCACTTATTTTTAGAATGGGCAATCCTTTTTAGGTCAAGAGACTTATTTTTAACAGTGTGCTGGAAATTGCATTCCAAACTTTTGGTATAAAGGAAAAACAACATTTTTTAAAATCATTATCAAACAGGAGGGCAGGGACTTTATATTAGCTGATGCTAGTATAGACATTATTTGTGTAATTTCAAACTGAGTTCAAGACTTATTGTCTCTTTATTCATTTCTTGGGACCCAATATATAATTAAAAAGCTATTGATCTGTAATATTATAAATAAACACAAAGTCATTTTAAAGCTGTCCCTCCCCCATGATCACTAATTTAAAAATTAAAACAAATTTTTTTTTGCAAATTATGCTTCATGTTATATCATTGGAGTTTTTTTTAAAAAAAATAATGTTTCATTTTATTTACTTCTTGTGATATTGAGTCATCTCCTATGATTGGTGAGACAGAAAATCTGGGGAATTGTCTACGGCACTGTTTCTCAACCCTGACAGCTTTCAGATCTGTGGACTTCAACTACCAGAATTCTCCAAAAAGCCAGGCTAGCTAGAGCATTCTGGGGGTTGAAGTTCGCCTATCTGAAAGCTGCCAGGGTTGAAAAATACTAGTCTGTGGGGACCATGATAGCCTATTGTCTAAATACATAGCAACTAGTTGACAAAGCATCCCCATTTGGACATCATTTTCTTAAGCCATTTTAGAGTCCCGCTAGCATCAGGCCAGGACAGAAACAGCTTTAAGGGTTTTGCAGTGTATGTCTGAGAAGGATTGTATGTGTATATGCATGTGTGTTTAAATAACTACAGAACTGTAAATTCTGTAGAACTTTGTAACAGGTTCTTTTTGCAGCACTACCCTAAAAATCGAGGCAGTTTGATATGATGGTTAAGGCACCAGGCTAGAAACTAGGAGACTATAATTTCTAGTCCTGCCTTAGGTACAAAGTCAGATGAGGGTATCTTTTTGCTTGTCACCCTTTCTCAGGTCTGTGAAGCAGGTAAAAGCAAACCACTTCCAGAAAAAACCACACTAAGAAAAATGCAAGGACTGGTGCAGGCAGTTGTCAGGAGTCAAACTAGCTCGCTTGACACACAATTAAACCCACCCTGAAAGGTAAACTGAAATGAAAGGCAACAGGTGATCTTTTCATGGCAAAACATGAAGGACAGAGTCCAAAAGTTCAGCTCTGCTGAATGATCTGGAAATGTGCAGAAAGCTGCAACCTAATCAGTCCCATTTGTCCTAATGGTAAATAAATAAATAAATGCCTTATTGACTGGAATTTGCGTAGTAGGAGAAATGGACCTCACTCTATAGTAATACATTTTTAGCTAGCTAGCTTTTTTGAGAGGGATGACTAATCTACAAGCAAACTCTTCAAACAATCAGCAATTTGCCTGAATGGCTTTTAAAAAGCAAATAATAGCCACACTTATCCAACTCAAGGCTGGGATAGGGCAGTTAATAACAGGTGTCCACTCAGATCACCTCTTTTGCTGTAATCTATGCTGGAAGAGCTCCTCATGTGGATGAATTTCTTTATATTGTCTTTTCAGTCAATGTAAAGTATATGGCATCCTCGATCTGCATCAGGACGGTATGATTTATCTGTAGTATATTAAAGATACTTCTATGCTACTGCAATTAAAAAAAAGACCCTTGGCAGCTAATATAGAACAACTAAAAGTCAAAGCATGCACAATATCAATAAAACAGCTATTAAAACAATAGAAAAATTGAAACTGTACAATGTATATTTGTCTTCATTTGTGTACAACATATGCTACAAAAGAAATAAAAACTGAATAGCAATGTTCACATTAAGGGAAGGCTATCTGAAATAGTTTGATCTTCAAGGACTTCTGAAGCACCAACAGAGGGAGTCAGCCTGATCTCTATGGAGAGGCTGTTCTTCAGGGTCAACTTGACTAGGTAAATTAGACTCCACAGGCTAAAACCATTATATTGAGAAAGACTGCTATGCGTCTTCCTCCAATTTACAGTTTTAGTGAATTAGGGAGGTGTCTGCCTGAGTTGCCTCTGAATCTTGTCTCATAGTTTAGGACTCAAACAATGCTTTAGTCTCTTTTGCCTAGGAAATAGTTCCTATATATCTCTGTCAAGGTGACCTGATTTACTCTATACCAAGGGTGTCAAACTGCCAGCCTGCAGGCCAGTTGCCAGAGGCCGCACCAACCCCAGCTCCGGCAATGAAAAAAAAGTTGCAATACGTTGCAACATGTTTGACACCCGTGCTCTGTACCAATATTCCTCAACCTTAGCAACTTTACAACATGTAGACTTCAACTCCAAGTATTCCCCAGCTAGCACTGTTGGCTGGTGAATTCTGGGAATGAGGTCAACATATTTTAAGCACTGCCTTGCTTCAGCCCTCTGAACCTCTCTGATGTGGGATTTACAGCAGCTTCTTCCTATTAGAGCTATTGACTGCAGTGGGGAGTCCTGGGTATACCTGGGTACCAAATCATATTGGGTGGGGTTGAGAGGAGCAAAAATTTAAATCCTATTTCCACCCCCTCCCAAACTCTTGTTGCAGATTGGAATTGTTGTGTCTTAAATATGTCATTCAAAAAAAATGTGCTACTGCTTGGATGCTATCATCCTTCATTTTTCTTCAGATATTTCTAGCAACACCTATTTGTGATTTTCTGGCAAATAGACAAATACTTTAGACAAGTGAGAATTTGAAAGTCTCACTTCAAGCAACTTGCTTATTTATTTGAAACCTGGTTGCCTTCAAAGGAAAAAAAAGACATGGGATTATGTGGAAAAGCAAATTAATGAAGGAATACTGAACATAAAATATGACATCATATCAAGCATGAAAAATCACCTGAAGTATGGAGCATAAAAGAATTTTAAAAGCTGGAAGTGGAAAGATCTTTACCCAGTGCTAAAAAGGCAACTGGACAGGCATTAGACAAACATCTATCAGTTACTTTACTGTCATAAGGTTTTAGTCTCTGGTTGCCACTCACCACACCTCGAGTCATCTAGAAATAAGGCTTCAGAAAGCTGACCTTGGAGAAGCCAACTTGATATGAAGGCAAGGGATCCTCCAGGATAAATCTATATCTCAGTTAGAAAGACACTACATTCTAAAAGGAAAGTTTGATTGATACCTTTATATGTCCGGAAATCATCTGAAAACTTTTCTTCATCCATCTTGGAAAGCTGTGTGCCTTTTGTGTTATTTGGAAACACTTCCTCAAATAGGGACTTTGTGGTTTTGCTGAAATTGCTCTAGAGAATAAATAAATAATGGTTAAATATTAGCTCAGGATGATTCTTAACTTTTCTGCCCTTCTGCCCATTTCTTTTTTAGAATATAGTCACCTTTCAAAACTTACTTCTTGCACCAAGACCACAATGTCTCCATATATGATGAATGCAGTGGTGGGATTCAAATATGTTAACAACTGGTTCTCTGCATGGATGCCACTTCTGGAAGTCCATTCTGGGCCTGGGCAACAAAAAATTAGCTAACGGTTCTGCTGAAGTGGTGCGAACTGGTTGAATCCCACCACTGGATGAATGGGAACAATAAAAGAATCTTGCTCCTGTTATCAGGTTTTCCTTAATTAAATAAAAGGCCTATTCTTTGTTCTCATCTACCTAACTGTAATTTCATAAGAGCAAGACCTTTGAGCAAGACCAGTGAATAATACCTTATGATTGCAAAGAACTGTAAATAAGCAAACAATCCCACAGATTTCCTGTATTAAGACTAGCAGTGAGAACTGTTTGGAACAAAGTAGACATCAATGTGATATTGACAAATATATTCACTGTTATTAATAGTAGTAAGCAGCTCATTGTTGTAATTTATCCCCAAATAGATTGGGTAAATTCTTGTTCTACACATGAAAGAGAGACAAGGTTCCTCGACATGTTAGCCGATTATTCCCTTGAGCAGATGGTCATGGAACCTACCAGGGGAAAGGGGATCCTGGACTTGGTTCTAACTAACGCACAGGATTTGGTTCATGATGTCCTTGTAACCGAGCCCATAGGAACCAGCGATCACAACACAATAACCTTCAACTTAACCATGGATAGCAAATTGTCAGTGAAAACTAACACAGAGACCTTAAACTTTCACAGAGGGAATTTTGACAAAATGAGGAAAATAGTAAAGAAGAAACTAAAAGGAACAGTAAAAAAAGTCAAATCCCTCCAAAATGCTTGGAAACTGTTTAAAAATACGTTACAGCAGGCTCAAATAAAATGCATTCCTAAAAGAAGAAAGAGAATTGGAAAGTCCAAGAGGATACCAGTATGGTTTACGAATGAGGTAAAGGAGGTTATTGGAAAGAAGAAAAACTCATTTAAGAAATGGAAGGCTCTTCCTACTGAGGAGAAAAGGAGGGATCACAAACTCTGGCAGACCAAATGCAAGGCGATAGTCATGAAAGCCAAGAGAGACTTTGAGGAGCATATAGCCAAGAATATTAAAAATAATAACAAAACCTTTTTTAAGTACATCAGAAGCAGGAACCCAACCAGAAAATCAGTTGGGCCACTTGATAACAATGGTCAGAAGGGGATAATCAGAGAAGACAAGGAGATTGCTGAGAGGCTAAATGACTTCTTTGCCTCCGTTTTCACCGAGGAGGATAGAGAACATTTACCTGCCACTGAATTAGTTTTCCCAGGGAGGGAAATAGAAGAATTAAACTTGATAGAGATAAACAAGGAAGATGTTCTTGCATGCCTTTCTAAACTAAACGTCAACAAATCGCCAGGTCCAGATGGCATCCACCCTAGAATTCTCAAGGAACTCAAGTGTGAAATTGCTGAACTTCTAGCTAAAATATACAATCTTTCTCTAAGATCAGGCACTGTACCGGAGGATTGGAGGGAAGCAAATATAACCCCGATCTTCAAGAAAGGATCCAGAGGTGATCCAGGAAACTATAGACCAGTCAGTCTAACCTCAGTTCCAGGCAAACTGATGGAAACCATTATTAAAGATAAAATTACAGGGCACATAGAAAAACAGGCATTGCTGAAAGAAAATCAACATGGTTTCTGCAAAGGCAAATCATGTCTTACTAACTTGTTAGAATTCTTTGAGGGTGTAAATAAATACATAGATAAAGGGGCCCCAGTTGATATTGTATATCTTGACTTTGAAAAGGCTTTTGACAAAGTCCCTCACCAAAGGCTCCTAAAAAAGCTCTCCAGCCACGGAATTAGAGAACAGGTCTTGTCCTGGACTGGTAACTGGCTAAATTGTAGGAAGCAAAGGGTGGCAATAAATGGACAATTCTCCGGATGGAAAGAAGTGAGAAGTGGTGTACCCCAAGGTTCAGTTTTGGGGCCTTTACTTTTTAATTTATTCATCAATGATCTGGATGTAGAAGTTAATAGTGAGGTAGCCAAGTTTGCTGATGACACTAAATTGTTCCGGGTTGTGAAAAGTGAAACTGATTGTCGGGAGCTCCAGAAGGATCTCTCGAAATTGTGTGAGTGGGCAACAAAGTGGCAAATGCATTTTAACCTAAACAAGTGCAAAGATATGCACATCGGGGCAAAGAACCCCAATTATACTTACCAACTGATGGGGACCAAACTTTCTGAGACAACCCAAGAAAGGGATCTTGGGGTTTTGGTGGACAGCTCGATGAAGATGTCAACCCAATGCGCAGCAGCAGTAAAAAAAAAAGCAAATTCCATGCTTGGCATGATTAGGAAGGGAATCAAAAATAAGTCAGGAAGTGTTGTATTGCCTCTGTACAAATCGATGGTGAGACCACACTTGGAGTACTGTGTACAGTTCTGGTCACTGCACCTCAAGAAGGATATAATGGAACTGGAAAAGGTGCAAAAAAGGGCAACAAGAATGATCAAGGAAATGGAGCGCCTCCCTTATGAAACCAGATTGCAACGCCTTGGTCTCTTCAGCCTTGAAAGACGGCGTTTAAGGGGTGACTTGATCGAAGTGTATAAAATCATGCATGGGATAGAAAATGTGGATAGAGAAAAATTATTTTCTCTATCACACAATACCAGGACAAGGGGGCACTCCCTAAAGCTCATAGCTAAGAAAGTGAGGACAAATAAAGGGAAATATTTCTTCACCCAGAGGGTCGTTGATTTATGGAATTCACTTCCTGAAGGGGTCGTGACAGCTGTCAGCCTTGACAGCTTCAAGGCAGGGCTAGATAGATTCATGGATGCAAAGTGTATTGGTGGTTATTAAAACAGATGTCCATGTGCCGCCTCTATGTTGGTTGAGGCAGGCAGGATTCCCTTGAGTACCATTTGTTTGGGGGTCAAGGGAAAGGGAGGGTTTTGCCTTCTCTTTCTGCTCAAGATCTCCATGTACATTTGGTGGGCCACTGTGTGACACAGAATGCTGGACTCGATGGGCTTTGGCCTGATTCAGCATGGCTCTTCTTATGTTCTTATGTTCTTATAATTTGCATTATAGTAATTTCAGAATAGTTTGTAAAGGTTAAACATGAAGGACGCAATCTAAAACAAGGGTGTCAAACTCACAACGTCATGTGACATGTCGTGACGTATCATGACTTTTTTGCCATGGCCGGCAATGGGGTGGGCACAGTTTCACTATGATGCATTCGGCCCGTGGGCTGACAGTTTGACCCCTCTGATCTAAAAGTTCAGCTACCTACACATAGGTACTAAGTCATGGTTTGCTTAAGCATTATTTTTGAAAAAAACAACCCATAATTGATTAGGTTTCCTCAAACCAAAAAAAGCATATATCACACTATTGTTTAATATGAACAGAAGTATAGCATAACTTGCAGTGATGAAGTCTAGAGGTGTCTGGGATATTTGCAAGTGGCCAGTTCCTATTTTTCCAGGAAAGGATGCAGTTGGCAAACCAGTTGCAATTTGCTTACTTAGAGTCATCTGAGGTTAGCAAAGGATCCAATCTAGATCAAAGGCAACTCTTTTAGATGTGTTCAAAATAAAATCTGTTTAGTGCGGATGACAAAAATAAAAAAAAAAGAACAAGGAAGAGGTAGGATGATTCAGATTTTGTTTTGGCTCTGTTTTGGTATCATCAGTAAAGAGTATACTAGCAGCTTGTGCTGGATGGCAAGATAATAAGCAAACATTAATTTAGCTTAAATAAATTTCAGTTATCAGATGAAAAGCATTCTATGGGACGGAAGGAAGGATCTTGCTAATAGTGTGGTCAAACCTATGTTCATTTATCAACGAGAAACCCTGGAAAAATGGATGAAAGGTCAGACTACTGAAGAGATTAAATTTTATCTCTTTGAAAAGAGGAAAGGGAGATCCACAAGCCAGGTAGCCTGATAATATCTGGGAAGAATTTAGTTACATTAGTTGCTCGATTCTTGGTGACTGCATGTATAAATGCTGACCAATCAATCAGAATAGAGATGAAAAGGACCTTGGAGGTCTTCTAGTTCAGCCCCCTGCTCAAGCAGGAGTTCCTATATCATTTCAGACAAATGGTTGTCCAGTCTCTTCTTAAAAACCTCCAGTGATGGAGCACCCACGATTTCTGAAGGCAAGCTGTTCCATTGGTTAATTGTCCTCACTTTTAGGAAGTTTCTTCTTAATTCCAGGTTGCTTCTCTCCTTGATTAGTTCCCACACATTGTTTCTTGTCTTGCCTTCTGGTGCTTTGGAAAATAAATTGACCCCCTCCTCCTTGTGGCAGCCTGTCAAATACTGGAATACTGCTATCATGTCCCCCCTAGTCCTTCTTTTCTCTAGACTGGCCATTCCCAAATCTTGCAACCGTTCTTTATATGTTTTAGTCGCCAGGTCTTTAATCATCTTAGTTGTTCTTCTTTGCACTTTTTCCAAAGTCTCAACATCTTTTTTGTAAAGTGGTGACCAAAACTGGATGCAGTATTCCAGATGTGGCTTAAGGCTTTATAAAGTGGTACTAATACTTCACATGATTTTGATTCTATGCCTCTGTTTATACAACAAAGGATTGTATTAGCTTTTTTGGCTAATCTGTCTGTAGTAATACCTTATACATTGTACTAAGGACAGTCCTATAATTTCTCTGATTCTATTTCTCCACTTATCCATTGTCTTGCCTTTCCTCAGCCTTATCAAGCAGAGATGTTTTCTTCAAGTTCATCATCCAGTTGTGTCCAATGTTGACTGATATCTGTATGTAAAATCTTAATCTACTTGCTGCAAAATTGTTGAGGGGACATTTAGGAATGATTCTTTTCTATTTTTATTTCTATTCCAATTCTCTAATTCCTATGCCTCCTTCAAAGACATAACTTCACTCTCTAATGACATTGGTAAAATGTAAATATTTGAAGAATTATTTTGTACTAATAGATATATATTAACCATATGCTTAAATTCTGTAAATGATTTATTGCTTTGGGTAAAATGTTCCTTTAAAAATAAAAATCAGTTTGCACCTATCACAACCAATTTAATTAGTTTCTTAATTTCTCCTCCATCTCAACTTCAAATAATGAAAATGAATTTATATAGAAATTCTTGATCTGATATTCCCCTTTCTCTTTCAGCCAGCAGTTTAATTCTATAGGAGGAAGAGATTATATCAGCCCTTAAAAATATTTGTATATCCATGTGTTAAACTTATATTGAATAAATATTTAATTTAAATACTGCTTTACTTAAAAATGCACAAGCTAAATTAATATTTTGTAAATTTTACCCAATCTCTGTTTGTATCTTCATTAAAAACATTGTATGCTTAAGCTGAAATGGAAGAAAATATAATTACATGTTGGAAACATCCCATTGTCTTTTATCTATCTGCAGTGCTTAATGCTCATCACCAAAAAGATTGCCAATTTCTGATAGCATGTTTTTATCTGTTGAAGGGTACCCAGCCCCAGCAGTTCATTAACCACTTTGGAAGGCTAGAATACCCCTTCAATAGAGTCAATGCTTACTATAATCTCTAATTGTTCTGTCTCCCTTTCCAGACACACACAGATAGTTGCAAAGGAGTTAAGCAGATAATAGCAGACAAGATCATAAATCAAGGTCTATGCAAAGAGAGCTTGCCTGAATTAGTCCATTTGACTTTCAAGCAGCAACAGAATGGTACAAATTCCTTCCAGGAATCAAACTGTCAAATAGTCAGCCAGTCCAAAAGGGTTCAAGAAAAATAAATAAAGGAACAAAAGTCACAAGCTGGAATTCTGAAAGTTGTTTCCAAGGAAGACTGAAGGCAAAGCAACTACATAAATCTGTATGCAGGCAGCTGGCTGCAATTAGTCAGGCCTCACCTTTATCCAAGTGAGGAGCCTCATTGACTGTCATTGCTCTGCTCACTGCTGCCTATATTGGGACCTAGGACTTGAGGGTCCTCTCTCTTCATCTAACTTTTCCAGCTGATCAGGAGATGCCTGTGATTGCTCAGCTTCCTCAGATGAATTATGGCTTGAAGATTCCTGAGGCTGACAATCAAGATTTAGCTGGAAGGGTGTCATAGTTGAGTCTGTCTGAATCTGAATCATGGCCCATGACACTAGTATATTTTAGATCATGAATGCTGTAATAACTATCACTCCTTATAAACAGAACGTTGATGGTTTGAAATCCAGCAAAAATGTCAGTTGTTTTTTTTTAATAGCTATCTTTCTTTCTTTGAGATTCCTCTTACCTGGATTTTTTAAAAAATCCAGTCATGTACATATTTCACTATTTTTTTCAGTTACTTCTGGTAGAAGTGTTCACCCTAGCTTTGTACTTTGAGAGCTGAAGATGAAACTTGTATCTTGATTGGGTGATTGGGAAAATGATAAAACAATGAATTGTTAGACTTATTTTTTTAAAAAAGCACAGAGAAAGACAAGAAACTGAGGAAATAAGAATAGTAATTAATTTTTTCTGCCAAGTTTTGAACTAACAAGATTCTATTTCAAGGAGACTTATAGTCAATATTCCATTACAGAACTCATGATAGTGTAAAGCAGTGGTTCTCAACCTTTCTAATGCCGTGACCCCTTAATACAGTTCCTCATGTTGTGGTGACCCCCAACCATAAAATTATTTTCGTTGCTACTTCAGAACCGTAATTTTGCTACTGTTTTGAATCGTAATGTAAATATCTGATATGCAGGGTGTATTTTCATTGTTACAAATTGAACATAATTAAAGCATAGTGATTAATTATAAAAACAATATAGCAATGCTCACTGGAGAAGCTTACTCTTCCTTGCTAAAAAATGTTGGGAGGGAGGGAAGAGGAAGGAAGATTGAAGGGGAAAGGAAGGAGATGGAGAAGGAAGGAGATTGAAGGGGAAAGGAAGGAAGGAGAAAGAGATTGAAGGGGAAGGGATGGAGATGGAGATGGAAGGAAGGAAGGAAGGTTGAAGGGGAAATGAAGAAGATGGAGAAGGAAGGAGATTGAAGGGGGAAGGAAGGAAGGGGAGAGATTGAAGGGGAAGGGATGGAGATGGAAGGAAGGAAGGAAGATTGAAGGGGAAAGGAAGAAGATGGAGAAGGAAGGAGATTGAAGGAGGAAGGAAAGAAGGAAGGAAGGAAGGAGAGGGAGATTGAAGGTGAAGGGATGGAGTTGGAGATGGAAGGAAGGAAGAAAGGAAGGAAGATTGAAGGGGAAAGGAAGGAGATGGAGAAGGAAGGAGATTGAAGGGGAAAGGAAGGAAGGAAGGAAGGAAGGAGAGATTGAAGGGGAAGGGATGGAGATGGAAGGAAGGAAGATTGAAGGGGAAAGGAAGGAGATGGAGAAGGAAGGAGATTGAACGAGGAAGGAAAGAAGGAAGGAAGGAAGGAAGGAAGGAGAGGGAGATTGAAGGTGAAGGGATGGAGTTGGAGATGGAAGGAAGGAAGGAAGGAAGGAAGAAAAATTGAAGGGGAAAGGAAGGAGATGGAGAAGGAAGGAGATTGAAAGGAGAAAGAAGGAAGGAAGGAAGAAAAGAGAGAGAGATTGAAGGGGAAGGGATGGAGATGGAGATGGAAGGAAGGAAGGAAGATTGAAGGGGAAAGGAAGGAGATGGAGAAGGAAGAAGATTGAAGGGGAAAGGAAGGAAGGAAGGAGATTGAAGGGGAAAGGATGGAGATGGAAGGAAGGAAGGAAGATTGAAGGGGAAAGGAAGGAGATGGAGAAGGAAGGAGATTGAAGGAGGAAGGAAGGAAGGAAGGAAGGAGAGGGAGATTGAAGGTGAAGGAATGGAGTTGGAGATGGAAGGAAGGAAGGAAGATTGAAGGGGAAAGGAAGGAGATGGAGAAGGAAGGAGATTGAAGGAGGAAGGAAGGAAGGAAGGAAGGAGAGGGAGATTGAAGGTGAAGGAATGGAGTTGGAGATGGAAGGAAGGAAGGAAGATTGAATGGGAAAGGAAGGATATGGAGAAGGAAGGAGATTGAAGGAGGAAGGAAGGAAGGGGAGAGATTGAAGGGGAAGGGATGGAGATGGAAGGAAGGAAGGAAGATTGAAGGGGAAAGGAAGAAGATGGAGAAGGAAGGAGATTGAAGGAGGAAGGAAGGAAGGAAGAAAGGAAGGAGAGGGAGATTGAAGGTGAAGGGATGGAGTTGGAGATGGAAGGAAGGAAGGAAGGAAGGAAGATTGAAGGGGAAAGGAAGGAGATGGAGAAGGAAGGAGATTGAAGGGGAAAGGAAGGAAGGAAGGAAGGAAGGAGAGATTGAAGGGGAAGGGATGGAGATGGAAGGAAGGAAGATTGAAGGGGAAAGGAAGGAGATGGAGAAGGAAGGAGATTGAACGAGGAAGGAAAGAAGGAAGGAAGGAGAGGGAGATTGAAGGTGAAGGGATGGAGTTGGAGATGGAAGGAAGGAAGGAAGGAAGGAAGGAAGGAAAATTGAAGGGGAAAGGAAGGAGATGGAGAAGGAAGGAGATTGAAAGGAGAAGGAAGGAAGGAAGGAAGAAAAGAGAGAGAGATTGAAGGGGAAAGGAAGGAGATGGAGAAGGAAGGAGATTGAAGGGGAAAGGAAGGAAGGAAGGAGATTGAAGGGGAAAGGATGGAGATGGAAGGAAGGAAGGAAGATTGAAGGGGAAAGGAAGGAGATGGAGAAGGAAGGAGATTGAAGGAAGAAGGAAGGAAGGAAGGAAGGAAGGAAGGAGAGGGAGATTGAAGGTGAAGGAATGGAGTTGGAGATGGAAGGAAGGAAGGAAGATTGAAGGGGAAAGGAAGGAGATGGAGAAGGAAGGAGATTGAAAGGGGAAGGAAGGAAGGAAGGAAGGAAGGAAGGAAGGAAGGAAGGAAGGAAGGAAGGAAGGAGAGAGATTGACGGGGAAGGGATGGAGATGGAGATGGAAGGAAGGAAGATTGAAGGGGAAAGGAAGGAGATGGAGAAGGAAGGAGATTGAAGGGGAAAGGAAGGAAGGAAGGAAGGAAGGAAGGAAGGAAGGAAGGAAGGAGAGATTGAAGGGGAAGGGAAGGAGATGGATGGATGGAAGGAAGGAAGGGAGGATTGATTTTTGGAGAGTCATGTTTTCCCAAATGGTGATGAACTGCAACTCCCAGCATTCCCCACTCTTCCACAGTGCTTTTTAGGGCTGCTGGGGATGGTAGTCTGGAGCCCCCCATCCTCATCACAGCACCTCTTGCCCTCTCCTAGCCGCCCCCCAGGACCTGCCTGCCCCTCCAACCTCCTGAGCGCCATCGCAGCAGCGGGATTGTGGGAGCCCCTTTCCATGCTGCGCAGGCCTTCACCGCCAAAGCCTTTCCCGATTCGTCAGATGCGAGAGGGGAGCAGCCGGAGTGCCAGCTCCTGCTCGGAAGGCGCCGCTTCTCCCCTCCCGGCCCATCCGGCTGGCCTCCGACGCACATGCGGGCATTTATTTATTTATTTATCAGACTTATATGCCGCCCTTCTCCGAAGACTCAGGGCGGCTCACAACAACAATACAATAAAAAAACTTTAAAAATTAACCACACTCACACCACATACAAACACAATCAGCTCGCAGTCGCCGATGGAGGGACACTCCTAGGGCCGAGGGGCAGAGCACAGCTCATATGCCCCAAGCCTGTCGGCATAGATGCCTCTTCAGCACTTTCTGGAAAGCTAGGAGGGAGGAAGGAGTACGAACCTCTGAGGGAAGCTGGTTCCAGAGGGCTGGGGCAGCAACGGAGAAGGCCCTTGCCCTAGGCCCCGCCAGATGACATTGTTTAGCAGACGGGACTCGTAGGAGGCCAACCCTATGCGCCCTAACCGGTCGCTGGGATTCATGAGGCAGAAGACGGTCCTGCAAGTATCCTGGTCCATTGCCATAAAGGGCTTTATAGGTCATAACCAACACTTTGAATTGTGTTCGGAGACCAATTGGTAGCCAGTGCAGCTCACGGAGAGCTGGAGTAATATGAGCATGTCTTGGGAGACCCAAGACAGCTCGCGCGGCCGCATTCTGGACCACTTGCAGTCTCCGGACATTCTTCAAAGGTTGCCCCATGTAGAGAGCATTACAGTAGTCGAATCTCGAGGTGACAAGGGCATGGGTGACTGCGAGGAGTCACTCCCGGTCCAAATAGGGCCGCAACTGGCACACCAGGTGAACCTGGGCGAATGCTCCCCTCGCCACAGCCGAAAAATGATGTTCTAAACTTAGCTGTGAATCAAGGAGGACACCCAAGTTGCGAACCCTCTCCGAGGGGGACAAAACTTCTCCCTCCAGGGTAATGGACTGACAGTTGGAATTGTCCTTGGGAGGCAAAGCCCATAGCCACTCTGTCTTGTCGGGATTGAGTCTGAGCCTGTTGGCACCCATCCAGACCTCAACAGCCTCCAGGCACCGGTTCATCACTTCCACTGCTTCACTGTAATGACACGGGGTATCATCAGCATATTGATGATAACTCACCCCGTGTCGACGGATGATCTCACCCAACGGCTTCATGTAGATGTTAAAAAGCAGAGGTGAGAGAACGGACCCCTGAGGAACTCCACATGGAAGAGACCTCTTGCGAACTCCTGCCCTCTTCCCCGCCACCTGGCCGTTTCCAAGGCCCGAAGCCTGACAAGCCAGGAAGGAGCCGCTCCTGCCTACCAGCCCCAGGGCCGCGCCGGGCACCAGAGGGCCAAGGCGGCCTCCAACGGTGAGGGAGGTGGGCCGGGCGGTGCGGGGGAAGCTCCGGTGCGGCGTGGAGGGCGGCCAGGGCGGAGCATGGCTGGACAACCATGAGGCATGGGGACCAGCTCAGTGCCACAGCTCAGCTCAGGCAGCAGTGACGGAGCAGCCAGTGGCAGCGGCGGCAGCGGCCCAGACCTGGCTTGGCTCGGACCGGCCGCCCACACAGCTGAGTCAGCCCGGGGCGGCGTCGGAGGCGCGTTTCAAGCCCCTGGGCTTGCCATGAGCTGGGAGACGGGGAGGATGCAGCCAGCGGCCGGCCGACGTCCGCATGGCCCCCAGGAGCACAGCCCGACTCCCAACAGTCAGCTGGGAGTTGGGTCGGGGTCCGGACATGGTGGGGAACCGGCAGGGCTGCTACACACCGCCCGGCTCCCGACAGCCATCTGAGAGTTGGCCCCACGCGCGCCAGCTGCCCTCCCAGCGCCCGCCGCTGCCCTGCTAGCCTTACCTTGGCCACCGTCCATTCGGTGCGGTGGCAGGCAGGCCCAGTCGCTCCTGGGTGGCCATGGCAAGCAGCAGCGACAGTGCAGGCCAACCACCGGCTGGGCCACCAGCTGGCCCAGCCCAAGGGAGGTAAGCCACCCACCAGGCCCCACGCGCGCCAGCTACTTTTCCAGCGCCCTCCACTGCCCCGCTAGCCTTACCTTGGCCACCGCCCGTTTGGGGTGGTGGCAGGCAGGCCCAGGCGCTCCTGGGCGGCCCTCCCACTCCTGGCCCTCTTTTACTTACATTTAGTAGTTGCTCAGCAGGGAGGGGTGGAAACTTCAAGAAAGCTCACCTTCGCTGCAGACAACTTGCAGCAACGTTTGGCAACTGGGACTTTTGGCGGGCTCAGCAGGGCAGAGACAGCCTGGACAATTCCTATTGGCTTTTGAAAGCCAATAGAATTAGACTCTATTATATTCTATTGGCTTTCAAAAGCCAATAGAATAAGACAGAGTAGCACAGTTAAGGAAAAGGGGAAAAAATGGCGGACTGTGTTGTTTGGCAACCGTGAAATGGTCGTTCGACCCCAAAAGGGGTCGCGACCCACAGGTTGAGAACCGCTGGTGTAAAGGATAGAAGGCAACAGTAAAATTAGTTTTCTTTTAAAAAGTCACTTGTTCCAGTGTGTAAATTATTTGACGCTTTAACTTTATATAATACTAGACAACCTTGTGACCTAGTGGGTCATCCTTTGAAAGGCAGTGCAATCTGATGTGGCCAGAATGAACATTACAATGTTAGGCTGACCACATCCTTTTACCACAATGGTGGATGGTCCCTGACAATCAAGAGTTTATATCATAAACAGAAAAATAATCGTAGTGGCAAATGAACAATAAGTCAATATTTATCTACCTAAACCAGGGGTCTTCAAACTTGGCCCTTTTATGACTTGTGGACTTCAACTCCCAGAATTCCTCAGCCAGCATGCCTGGCTAAAGAATTCTGGGAGTTTAAGTCCCCAAGTCATTAAAGGGCCAAGTTTGAAGACCCCTGACTTAAACAGACTGGAAACCTTATATGGGCTTTGTGCTGAAAGAAGAAAAAAAATTGATTGTAGGATTTAAAAAGACGTGGACTAAATGAGGGGTTGAAGTGATTGGTATAACATCTAAGAGGGAAACAGGATTATAGAACTGTAAATCTGTTGAAGATAAAGTTGGTAGTCATATTTAATAACTTTTTCTTTTTTTTTCTTTCACCTTCTTTTCTTTAGATTTGACTTTTATTATATGTAAAATTCTCAATGAATATAAATAATTAAAAAGAATTATTTCTCTTTCAAAATTTATTTTATTAAGCTGCAGGTGAATACAGAAGCTGAGCAAAGATTATTGTCACAAACATGGCCAGAAAGGGTCAATCCCTCTTTATGAGAAAGTAGGCATTAGACTCAGCTAATTGGCAGTAGCAAAGCTAAGCAGAATCACACCTGATTAAGATTTAAATAGAAAACTACCAGGAAAACCTAGGATTATAGGTTAGGTTGGTTAGTAGAGAAAAACATACCAGAAGGCACTAACATAACTAATTCCGTATTGTTGCAAACACTAAAAACCAACAACCTATATGAACATGCCCATTAAATCACCAGGAATCTAGTTCAGTTTGAAAGACTTTGTTTTTTAAACGCCACCATAGTGATGCAACCATCAGCAGTGAGAAAAAAAAAAGAATGAAAAAAGGCAAAGACAATGCAAATACGATACAAGCCTGATACAATTAATGTGAAGATTAGGGAGTTCATTCTGTTCAACAAGCTTATGCATAGTTTAATGTGTGCAAAATGGAAGTTGGAATACAAGGTGCAAGAAAATTCTACTATACCCCAGGTTCCCGCCACTAGCTACAAGAACAGAGCAGTGTAGCGTCAAGGACTACATAAAATTGTTGGAAAAGATTATAGCTACTCATACATTTTAATGGGAGGAACGGGTTAAGAAATGTAGAAAATAGAGTTCCCGTAGTATCTCCACAAATGGTTCAATGAGTTCCAGGCATTATCCATAACAGCCAAAGACATATTCTCTGCTGGTATTGATGCTAATGAAAACCAAGGTGACATGGAGAAGCTGGATCAGTAGTACAATGCTGCAAAGGTTGGGAGCAGAGAAGATATAAGATGGGAAAGCAAAAGGCATTTCTTGAGTAATACCGTGTTTCCCCAAAAATAAGACCCAATCTTATTTTATATTTTTTTGCCTCCAAAAGAGGCACCAGATCTTATTTTCGGGGGTTTCTTTTCCACTCACCTCGTGGCAGTAGCACCGACAGCCCTGCCCAGCCAGCCCACTTCTTCTGTAGCCAAAGCAGCTCCATTCTGCAGCTGAGAATGGAGCTCCGGTCTGCATTTCACTGTCAGAGGCCTTCTGGAAAGGCCTCTGCAGCTGAGAACCGAGCTACGGATTTAATCCATAGCTTGGTTCTTGGCTGCAGAGGCCTTCCAGAAAGGCCTCTGAGTGCGAAATGCAGGCTGGAGCTCCATGCTCAGCTGCAGAATGAAGCTGCTTCTTCAGCCACAGAAGAAGGGGGCCAGTGAGGCAAGAATGGATCCATGGAAGGCCTGGCTGCAATGATAAGCTCCACCCTCCCCTTAGCTTGATTTTTAGGCGTGCACCTCACCCCAAAACTGGGCTTACTTTGGGGGTAAGGCTTATATTAGCCCCCCCACAAATCAGGCTAGACTTATTTTTGGGGTAGGTTTTACTTACACAGTACAACAAAATAAGATTGATGGCTCATTCTAATTTCAGATCAAATATTGCAAGGGTGAATTTTTTTTCTTCAATCTGAGGATCACATTTATCTTATGGGTAGAAAGCCCAGGCTGTATTCCAAAGAATTTTGGAATCAAGGAACCAGAATATAAATTAAATCTAAATTTAAAGATAATTTGACATCACATTATTCCTAAGTATTCAATAACTTTTATTTTGTCACTTTAAACCTAACCACACAAACCAAATTTTAAAGTGGGCTCTGCAGGTCACTCCCAAAGCTTCTGCATGCATTTGAGATACCAGGTAGTTGGCTTTTTAATGGAGCATTTGATGGAATATCCATAACTTAAGTCCTGTCTGAAAGTTAATCAGTTTCAGAATTCATGGAAAAAAATGTGAAATACAGATAATTTATTTTTTAAAAAGCCAGACTTGATGTGCCAGATTTCAAATAAATAGGCTTGTGTTTAAAAAAATGTAGCTAGTTTTGAAAATTATGCATTTGTTTTGTAAATGTAATCTTTGCACTTGTTCAAAGATATCAACTCTTTTGAGTTATTCAGGAAGAGGAATGGACTCAGTCAAAACAGAGACTATGTCCTAGATTAGATGCCCAGAAATCTGCTCCTTGCATTTAAAATATTACAGTATGTCTAATAACATTTTATGCTTGCAGTCCAAAAATTATTTCAATTTTTAATCTCTCCAGTCACTTTTTATGTCATACTTTAGAACTGGCAGTCTCCTGGTATTATTGAATATTTTTTCCATTAAGGTTCACAGCTGACTGTATTTGCTGGAACTGGTAGGAGTTGAGGGGTATATCAAAACTTTGGAAGACAGTATTCTTTTTATGCTTGAGCTATGTCAACATCAGAGGACATCTGCAGTACAAATAGTGGCCATATAATTTGCACAAAAGTTAAACAAATGGCCTTTGAGATGTGTTGTTTTGTCTGATCTATTCCATTTTTAGCCTGCTACAAACATTTGGGCTGTAAGGACAAAAAGCTACTGAGGAGATGTATCTGAGTGCTGCCATCTTTTGACCTGTGAAAAGCATACAGAGGGAAAATTAGCTATCGTCTAAGATATTGCACTGGAATCTGTGCAAGGAATGGTGTTTACCACTGTACAGCTTGGCAAACCCAACTGGATCTTTTGGAATATTTTGTCTTCGAAGTCTATCCTGCTTAAATCAAGATGCTTCAAGCTGGGGAATGACTGGCAAACAATTAAAATGGTTTCTGGAGAAAGTTGATTGCAGTCTTTCAAACAAAGGCTCTCTAAGATTGGCAAACCACTTAAGCAAAGAAGACCTACATCTGTCAAAGAATTGCTCCTGAGATTTAAATGGTTCAGTTGTTTTAGGTGTCGTCCAACAAAGTGCATGGCTGAATCACCAATGCTACAGTGGCACAAGGCAAGGTGCTGAAGGTCTTTCAAATGTGGTGCTACTGCCTGGATCCCTACATCTGTTATACGGTAGACTTCTGATAGGATAAGTGTCTTGAGAGTGCTCTGGGTGGCAATATTCAATAAGTGCTGGTTGGAAAAAGCAGGAACATTCCAGATTGCAAGTTGTTGGATTCTTGGGAAACTGCAGGAGGTATCCGGCACTTGGAACCAAACAAAAGGAATCTCACAGCATCTCAATTCCAGGGAGGTAAGAGAAGAGGGCATACAGCCATACTGGAATGAACGGAGATCTAGCTCCATCAAGCTCAACTGCTGGAGTTTGGGACATTGTTTACCCAAAGCCTGCATCAATGCTGAGGTAAGTACTTCTTGTTTTCGAAAGGAGAGGAGGGATCCCCGTAGCTTCAGAGTCCACAAGCTGCCTTGGAAATAGTTCCGTAGAAGATGCCATAAGATCTTGGAGGATATCTAAAGGGAAGGAAAAAAACAATAGAATTGGCAACTGGAAAAAAATATTGGAATGCATATAACAACTGAAAACTATAATTGACACAGAAACCTAACCTAACCTGCAAGCTTATGACCACAAACCAGATATGAAATAGCTCAGTGAATCTTATTTCTAAAATAGATGAATAAAATAGAATTAGACTAGATGTTTTAAATCCTGTATCAGTGGCATTTATAGTATGTGATGTGTGAAATGTCAAAATGGCAGACATAACATTGTATACCCAAGCTTTGCTCCTTCAAAAGGTTCATGTGAAATTGATGCAGGTACTAAAAAGATGGGGCTTGCATTTCAATGTTTCGTTGGCAATCTTGCCAATTTCAATCTCTTGTGCAGAAACTACCACATTCTATAGTTTTAAGTATTACCGGGTTAGACTTTTTTGTCTGATAAGCATGCTGTCTGTGAACATACTTGTTATTTACCTATATAAAAACTAGAATAAAATTACATCAACTAAATCATCAATGGAACACTGCTTATAATAAAGCATGCTATGTTGCACAGATTAAAATAATACTATTCGTTTTGACAGATATTCTCCTGAATCACACCACTACGAAGATCTCTCTCTCTCTCTCTTTTAAATTGTAGTATATCTTTTGTACAGCGTCTGATCTGGCCCATTTTGCTTGTTCCCTCCCAACGCCTTTCCCAAAACATCCCCTATTTTCAGAACTACTTGTTTGGTAAATTCATATAGCCTCCCTTCTCATATATGCGACTATGGGTTAGGCATTCCGACCCTGCAAGAAGAGAGGTCCACGTGTCGCCACAAGAAGTTGTCCCGCACCAAACGATGCCACCGTTTGCAGACTCTGCAGAAAAAGAAGATTGGTTAACAAACACACTCATCTTCCCTAAAGGAAGAGATCAAGATGACCCTGACGGTTTGCTTCTCTCTCCCCCCCCCCAGGTAATCCTAGATCAGGGGTGGGCAACCTTGGTTCTTTCCTAGATGGATGTCATGGGAGTTATTTCCCCTTTGCACAGTGTTTCCACTGATACGTTACTTCGCATTGTGACGAGTTTAGCCGTCGCGCCACAAGCACAGCGCCCGGATGAAGCCATCCATCGGCATTTGACCAAACGCTGCGCATGCGGGCGAACCTATCCTGAAAGTAGGATTACAAGACAGCCTGTCGTTGAACGTTGAGAGGAGGGAGGCGGGTTCCCATGGAAATAGAGACCGAGAGGCGGAGCCGACAACTACCTGGCCACGCCCACTCGATCACGCGGCGGCAGCCAGACCAGAATCTGGAGCAGAAGCGAGTCCGGGAAAGAGGAAAGAGTCGGGGGCGATAGCGCGGCCATCATTTATCACAGAGTTTCTTTCTATTTGGTAATGTCCTGCGGTATTAGAAGAGCGGCAACTGTTGGCGGAAGGGGTTTGTAGAGCTTCCGTTTCCGAAATGACCCCGCACTTCCGGGTCGACGAGCCTCGATTGTTTTGCGCGAGGTCTCCATATTCCGCTGGGCGGGGGGTTGAGGCGTCTCGGCTGTCTCGGTGTCAAAGGAAGCCTGCTCCGCGGTGAGAGTGGGGGGCTCTTGGGGGTGGGGGCGTATTTCGAGTCGCGTTGCTGGTTGGGCCTGGTCGTTGAGGGCGGTTGTGAGAATCGGGGAAATTATGCGTGATAAGGAGACTTCCCACCTGTCAACGCCTGGGGCTTTGTAAGGCTTCTGCTTCTAGTACACGGAGGCCTCTAATGCAGTTGCAGAGGGGGAGTTTCAAGATGTATACAGTGTACATTTAGCAGTGTTTATCAACCTTGGCTTTTTGAAGATGCTGGGGAATTCTGGGAATTGAAGTTCATCTTCAAGCGGCCAGAGCGGATGAGAAACGCCATTAGTGGCCATTAGCTTGAGAATTCCCTTTCCTCCGCTTAAAATATGTTTTAAAACCATATTCGGTGTTTACATCCGACTGCCGGATTACTATTTTTTGACATTGATTATTTTATTTAGCTTTCTAGCAGAGCCGAACGTGAAGCCGTGATCAAGATGATTGAAGTAGTTTGCAACGATCGGCTGGGCAAGAAAGTTAGAGTGAAGTGCAAGTATCTGAAACCAAAGAAACCGCCTTGGGATAACCAACTATTTTCCTTTTATGTTTAGCTGATCGTTTGGGCAGTAAAATTGCAAGAAAGGGATTCTAGATTGAAAATATTTATTATGGGTACCATTAATTGGGTTTGAATGTGGCTTAAATAGATGTTTCTGTTTTGCTTCTGTCTGATGTTATACATACACCAGATATAAAAAGTACAGCCACGTTATTGCAAGCTTTTTTTGTTTTTATTTCTCCCTAAAGATTCATCTTGATCTGATTTTTTTTACATCTCAAAAACCTGGCATTTCAACAGAGGTCTATAGACTTTTTATATCCATTGTTTTCCCCAGACAAGCCCAGAAATGGGGATCTGTTCTTTTGAAATCTTTTTCCCTGCATAACCACATTGTGAGATGGGAATCTTAGGAATCTACAGGAAATTCCAATTTGGAGATGAAAATTTTGTGGTGCTACTAGCATGGGAAATTGAAAGAAAGTGAAGAATTCTTCATGACTCCTCTTTCTTTATGTGATTGATTAATTGCTTAGCAACCTTTCAAAATTACAATGAATTCTGAAAAAGGTTCTTATGACCTGCATTCAAAGTTCCAATAGCCACCCACCCCTACATTCACATGACAACAATGGCATCTGGCCCACATTTATTGCTGTTTGCAGCATCCTGCAGTCACATGATCCCAATTTACAAAGTTTTTGGTGGAAACTGGCTTTAACATCCAGTTTCCAGCAAAAACAAAAACAAAAAACAACCCCATAGCAAACAATGGGCTTGCTTAATGACCTCTGAAAAAGGGTCATAACATCCATTTAACAACTATCACAACTTATGATTGGAATTGCAGGCTCTATTATGGTTGAGAATTACCTGTATTAAAAATATTTGGCTTGAGCAATTCCTGAAAGCATTGTGTAGCTTCAGCTCAAGGAAGGCGAATGCTATCTACCATTTTTAATATAGGCTCATATTTAGGTGTTGTCCTCAAGTTGGCTGTTCTTAATCCAGGGATTGTCTATAGTCAGTATATGCAGATATATTTGTGCATAGATTTGAAAGTCCAAACAATAATCCTTTGGTCATCTGTATATGAACAATGTACAGAATATCTGCATCCATCCCCCATTTCACACTGTACAAGGGATTCAGTTGTTTCTGATTAAGTTATGCATAACAAATAGCTTATTTAGTGCTTATAATATACTGGGCCCTATTTTCTCATTCTTTTCTTTAACCAATGTTACTGCTCAGCACTGATGATTGCATCAGGGATCTGAAGAAGCTTATTGCTGCCCAAACTGGTACTCGCTGGGACAAGATAGTTCTGAAGAAATGGTAAGAAGTCTCTCCAACTCTACTGACTCATAACATGCTTTGAATACAACTACTTGGGTGATCAGTCAGTCAAACGGTTAGATTGGATTTGGCATCTTTATCTACTCTTAAAATCCTTTCCAAAGATCTGATAGGCAGATATTGTTGTCCCATGGTGTTAAAATTATGGTTGCAGAATGTAAGCTGTTCCAAGTAAAGTTGCTATTTGAATTGACTGGTAGTGATTTTGTCATACAACTATTGCACCTTTTTATACATAACAAACATATGTAAGTCTTCTGCCTCTTACTTTCTCCACAACAACAACTTGGTGAGGTTAGTTGAGTTGGCTGCCCCAAAGTCACTTAATCTGGTTGTTTATGCCTAAGGCAGGTCTCACCTTCCTCTCTACTCATGTCAACAATTAATGACATATCTTTTACTGTAGATCTTCTCAAAATAGCTACTGTGTTGTGTAGTTTTCTTATACAGTGGAGACTACATGGCTGTCTTGGAAATGGGCTTCAATTTGGGAGTGGCTGCACTTAATTGGGGCTGTTCCAAAATGGTATCCACTTCTGAGATAGAGCCATGCAGCTTCCATTGTGTAGGAAGACCACACAGTGAAACAACTGCATCTAGAACAGTGGTTCTCAACCTTGGGGTCGCGACCCCATTTGGGGTCGCGAGAACATTTCGCGGGGGTCGCCGGGCACCGCCGGCCGCCATTTTGTTTTTTTAATTTTTATTTTTTTTAATTTTTTTAATTTTTTTTAATTTTTTTTGGCACGCGCGTGCCGCGCACGCTCAGATCCGCCCGTCGTGGCCGCCATTTTGTTTTTGTTTTTTTTGATTTTTTAAAAAAATTTAAAAAAAAAAAATACAAAAACAAAATGGTGGCCCTCGACGGGCGGATGCGCGCATGCATGGTGCATGTGATGGGCCGATCCGCGCATGCGCAGATCCGCCCGTCGCGGCCGCCATTTTGTTTTTGTTTTTTTTATTTTTTTTATTTTTTTTTAAAAAAATTTTTAAAAAAAACAAAAAAAACCAAAATGGCGGCCCGCGACGGGCGGATGCGCGCATGCGCGGATCGGCCCGTCGCATGCACCACGCATGCGCGCATCCGCCCGTCGCGGGCCGCCATTTTGTTTTTTTTTTTAATTTTTTTTTAGTTTTTTTAAAAAAGAAAATTAAAAAAAAAACAAAATGGCGGCCCGCGACGGGCGGATGCGCGCATGCGTGGCGCGTGCGACGGGCCGATCCGCGCATGCGCAGATCCGCCCGTCCCGGCTGCCATTTTGTTTTTTTGGGGGTTTTTTTGATTTTTAAAAAAAATTTAAACAAATTTTTTTGCGCGCGCGCACACGCGCGCAACCCCGGGTCAGGGTTGCAGCGCGCATGGGCGGGGCAAGTGGGGTCTCAACCTCAGAAAGGTTGAGAACCACTGATCTAGAAGTTCCACAGTGACTTCCGGTTCCGGAATGTGGCGACGCCAGTCACGCCTGGAAACTTCTCTCCAGGCTGTCTGGAGTTTCTTTCACGGGTAGACCCCCTAGGGGGTCGAAAGTTGCCCTGGAGGGGCGACCACCGAGGAGGAGGCCAGCTGGTAGATAGGGGAGGGCGGCAGCTTCCCCCGAGTCTCCAGCTTTTCCTTAGGGCTGACGGAGCAAGATTGGCTTGCCGATCACCCTGCTGCACCAGCCGAAGTCACATTGTCATCTAAGCGTTAACGACCCACCGCAGATGATCTGGGTGAGATCCCCTTTGTTCCTCTTCACACCCCTGCTGTTTTTGCCTGTAGAAGCTGTTTGTGCTATTATTTCCCCGTCTGGAGAAAGCGGCTTTAGTAATCGTGGGAACAAACGCTTTTTACAAAAAGGACAGAAAAATAAATAAATATTCATTTAAAGACTATATTCTATTCCTACTTACATTGTGAGGTAGAAAAAACTTTTTGTGCTTTTTGGAGCGGTATTATATCGGCAGAGTATTTCTTTTTCTATTCTCCCTTTAAAGATAGAAAAAAGGAAAAAAAAGGTGTTTAAAGAAGTCTTTGTAGCTCACTGAGATCACCTACTGGTCAAAATTTAATATTGGATTGTTTACTTGGAGATGAGACAGCTCTGGCCTTCAAACTGTTTATCAAGAAAAAAGATAACTTGAGCCAGCTGTGTGATCTGTGGGGGTGGATAATGTTCAACTGTTCAACTGTAATCTTCACTAAAAAGGAAAAGGATTTTTCTTCAACTATTGCTAAAATGGAGAAGCCTCAATCATATTTAAACTGTAAACTTATACTGGAAAAGATCTATAAGGCTAAAGAAGAAATATGTACTACAATAAAAGAGGCTACTACAGAATTAAGAGCCAGAATTTCTACTTTAAAATTTAAAACTGACTCCCTGATTACACTTGGCTACTCTACAAAACAGATTATATAAGAAGAGGTTTTAACCGAGGATAAGGAGAATCTTATTTTGCCTTACAAGCAAGACCAGGAAAAGCAAAGACCGAACTTTGGACTTCTGAAGCAACGAGGCTTTACGGACAAGAGAAACAGAGGATTAAATCGGAGATCAAGATGGTTTATATCAAATCAAGTGATAAGAACATAAGAACATAAGAAGAGCCATGCTGAATCAGGCCAAAGCCCATCGAGTGCAGCATTCTGTGTCACACAGTGGCCCACCAATTGTACATGGGGATCTTGAGCAGAAAGAGAAGGCAAAACCCTCCCTTTCCCTTGACCCCCAACAAATGGTACTCAAGGGAATCCTGCCTGCCTCAACCAACATAGAGGCGGCACATGGACATCCGTTTTAATAACCACCGATACACTTTGCATCCATGAATCTATCTAGCCCTGCCTTGAAGCTGTCAAGGCTGACAGCTGTCACAACCCCTTCTGGAAGTGAATTCCATAAATCAACGACCCTCTGGGTGAAGAAATATTTCCCTTTATTTGTCCTCACTTTCTTAGCTATGAGCTTTAGGGAGTGCCCCCTTGTCCTGGTATTGTGTGATAGAGAAAAGAATTTTTCTCTATCCACCTTTTCTATCCCATGCATGATTTTATACACTTCGATCAAGTCACCCCTTAAACGCTGTCAAAGAGACTTATTATCTGGAAGGGAAGTCCTGTTACAGAAACCCACTTGGCAAAAGAAAAAAGCTAGAATAAGATTTAAAAATGAAAATTAAAATTTCTTAAATTGGATTAAAGGCAACCTAGAACTATGGACTGATTTAAGGACTGAGATTATGAGTTTGAAGTAAAAAGATGTCTTACAGTTGGTCTGAATTAATAATTAATTGAATGTTAATTACATATTGAAATGATTTAAGATCTGATATTAATTTGTTAACTTAAAGAGATTGATTAAGCGAAGGATTAGATATTTAGAGAACAGTTTGATAAATATATACATTTAGATGTGTCTAGGATAGACTAATATGTTTGTTTAATGACGAGATTTTTCTGTATAAGGGATTAAAGACAATTTAGAATACTAGGAATGTTGCTTTTAGAATGTTAGGCTTATTTCTATGAAAATTATGATGTAATGGAATGATGAAAACTGAAGAGAGGCTTCAGATTTGAAGTACTAATAGTTAATTGAAATTTAATACGATACGATTTTCTGATGATATGGATATTATTAGTTATGATAATTAACTGGAGACTTAAACATTGCTTAATGGAATGACATGATTTAAGGTATGATATTATTTTTTTCTTTAGCTTGAAGAGATGGATCAGCTGATAGACTTGATAGGTATAGGATAGATTAATATTTTACTCTAAATAAGGGAGATTAATGAAAGAAGAAACGAATAAGATTTTGATAAAATTAAAAATAGAACATATGTGGAAGGGATATTTGAACTGAAAATGTTTTTATTTAAAGTTAATTTGATTATGGTAGAAATTGATGAAGCTTAAAAACAGGCTGAGGTTGAATACAATTAAGCTAGAATTGGATATTCTAAATATACTATGCTATTTGAGGGAAAAAGAGAGGGAATATTTGACGTATTGATTATATTATGTATATATGTCTTGTTTTAAGATGTTTGATTACCCCAGCACCACGGTGTGTCCTGAATATGTTTCTTTAAGAATTTAAAAAAACTAATAAAATTTGTTTAAAAAAAAAGAAGTCCCACAGTAAAAAAATAAGTGACTGATCAGTGATGGGAGGTGGGAAAGAATATGTCGGACCCAGCAGGGTGGAAAGCAGGCCAAAGGTTGCAGGGACCCAGAGGGGCAGGAAACTGAGCATGGGGTGCCTTGGGCTAGGGAAGGCCCAGGGTAGGACACATGTGAGCTGGGCCTGTTCTAGGGCTTCCATGACCCTGCTCCACTTATTGATCACATCAGGAAATGAATGGATGGGAGTTGTTAAGAAACACGATCATGTGGGTGCCTTGCTTAATGACCCCATTACAATCTAAATTAAGGATTATCTGTATCTCATAGTTTAGGAAGAAGCAACTGTGGCCTTTAATTGATGAAAATGGAATAAATTGTAACAAACTGAGATTTATGCTTGAAAGAGAAACCTTGAATTGTGACTAGCAGCAGACTGATAATCTGTATAAGTATTTAAGATGATACCATTTGATGAATTTCTTTTACTTTTGATCAGAACAAATTTGTGGTGGTCCCCACAGTACCAGCTCTTTAATGCTGACTGGCCTTTCATTTTGTTGTTGTGATTGTTTATACAGGCAGTCTTCAACTTATGACCAGTCACTTCGTGGCTGTCTGAAGTTATGATGGACTTACCTTATTTACATATGACCAAGATTTGAAGTTATGGTGGTTCTCTTCCCCTCACCCCATGAATGAATAACCACTGTGAAAAAGGACCATAAAATTGGGTTGGTTTATGAGGATCACAACTTATGACCACGATAGGCAGGCTTCATTATGGTCATAAGTCGAGGCCTTACCTATATTGTATTGACTGTGATAATTGTTGACTTAATTTTAACTGAACTGTGTAAAAACTATAGCTACTATTTTATACATATATATTTTTTATATATATTGTAGGTATACAATTTTCAAGGACCATGTGATGCTGGCAGACTGTATCCTTTAAAAAATTGACAGTAATGAAGAAAATGGTCAGATGACTAGAGAAAGAAAATGTGACATTTTAAACATTCTTTAAAATTATGACTCTCTTGTGTGGTTTTTATTTTTTGGGAAGGCATTTAAATTTTAGTCAAATACTAAATAATTGTCCTGCACATGTTTAAAAATACAATCTTCTTAATTGATTCTAACCCCTTTTAGATATTTTAGACATTTTAGCATGCATATGTACAGTGTTCTGCAAATTGACTGTTTTATCTTTGTTCTGAGGTCGAACCACTTTTGGGATATATAGAGCAGCCTATTTTAAGATCAGAATGTTTCAATCTTAAAATTAAAGGTATGCTGAACTGCTTTGAGCACTAAATTTTGCAAATAAACCTTTTTTTACATATGTGAAACAGCTCTGTTCCAAACATAAACAACTTCTAAAAATGTTCAAAATGAGAAATGGCATGAGGCTTTGTACTCAATAGTTCAAATTGAAAATTAAGGCTTTCTAGACCTCTATCTTTTCCATTTTCCATGCCTTTTCCATCCAGTATGTTTCTTTTATGAGCCCAGAATCCTCAGCAATATAAACCTTTCCAGTTCTATCAAGCCTTTAAGACAGAAATTGTTTGAAGGGCCCCATATGCCATTTTTGTAATTTTTAGGAATTACAAGGAACTCTGTTGCTTGATACCCATACTATTCTGTTTCTCTGTCATCTTGAGCTTTGAAAGAAATGGGAATTGTAGATCTTGATACTAATTAACAAGCGCACTACCATTCTTTATCTCAAGAAAATAGAATTGGGCTTTAAATCTCTAAATAACTGGAAAAAAGATATTTGGGGCATTATACCAATCTATATGGTCATATTATAATATATATGTTTGCATATATCTGAACAGCATTGACAGTATTTTCAAAGAATGGTCATTTGGCATGATGTTATTTTCAAAGGCAAAGCCTACTTATAATTAGTACTCATTAATATTTTCTTGTAAAAATTAACCTTAACTCCTTACTTTCAGATGAAATCCACGATGGTATGAACCTGGAACTGTATTATCAGTAGTGTTTTGGTCATGACAAATACTATCTTTGCTGTTTCCTTGTTCTGAATTTCTCAGTGTATAGATTGGTTTCTTTGTGGCTTGACATTAAGTCGGGAATATTTTATCCTTGATGGTAATAAATCAGGAAGCCTGTGTTCAAATCTTGTTTTATGTATTTGTATTGAATAAATGTGATTGACACATGTGCTCTGTTTCTTAAAAAAATATTAACCATGTTGTTAGTGAATATGACTTTAAAAATAGTTCTCAGGAGATAAGCAAGAAAGTCCCCCCTCCCAATTTCACCTAACTGACAGCAAATCTTGAAAAATAATTAAATCTGCAAAAAAAAAAAATACCATTACTTGCATTCAACATGGCCTCCACGTTTATGTTATTGAGTATCGTTTATTCAGCAAACATAGTTGTCGTAGATGCAATCTGTCTTCCAGGTAATTCAATCATTTCCCCTTCAAATCAACTAAAGGTATTCTTAACCCTGATATGTGACAGATCACACAACCTATGTAATTAGCTGCTAGACCAGCGGTTCTCAACCTATTTCAGGTTGCGACCCTGGCCTGCACCGTGCATGCGCGGCGCGACGGTTCGCATTGTGCATGCGCGGTGCTACCCCGCGCATGTGCGGTGCTGCCCCCTGCGCCGGCCGAAGGGAAAAGGGGAAAAAATGGCGGACTGCGGTGTTTGGCGACCCCCGTGAAATGGTCGTTCGACCCCAAATGGGGTCGCGACCCATAGATTGAGAACCGCTGTGCTAGACAAAAGAGAAGGCTGATAAAAAATGAAAATCAATTTTGTAACCTGATTTCCTGGCTCAAGTGTTACGCACGTGGCTAAGTGAATGCCAGAAATAGTAATCAAAATGGAAAAGAAAAGAAAGTAAAAATCAATGATAAATGTTGGCCATCCTTTTAAAAATGGCCATTTTTTCTGATAATCCCTTCAGTTCCCACTCTTTTTTGACTCCCTCCAGATTTTTGAAGATTCAGTTAATTCTAAGGCTTTTGTGGAGGTGGAGGGTACCCTGTTTCTTTTCTCAGCTTCTATTTCCATTTATTTTTTTTGCTCATTTTCCTAGATTTTCAACTGCTGGTTTTCTAGAGAACAAAGGCTTTTTAATAGGGGGGGGGAATTGGAGGGAATCTTTCTTTGCTGTCTGTTTCAGGCTATGCAACTATCTCTTGTGTAGATGGATTTTGGGGAAGTCTGAATTGGTGACAAAATTGCAGTCTTATGAAAATAGGCCAGCTGCTCACCAATAGCTTGTTACATTTAATAGGAAAGAGGGCTGGCTGGTTCCTCTAGCTCTGAGAACGAGCAGTGTCTGGCTTTAAGTCTGATACAGGGGAGAATCTGCTTTGGTTTCTACCATATGTGATGATCTTACTGAAAAAATCAGGAATGCAATTCTGTTCTCTTGGACCTTGGGGGCATTGGATGGTATCTTTCTGAGCCAGCTGTTGCATATATTGTATCCAGTGATTTGGCTGGTTATTTCTAGAAGCAGGCTGGACAAAATGACCATTGGGTCATTTCAGTGATATTTCCTGATCTAAACCAATATAGAATAGCTGTGGGCAGGCAAAAAAGCAGTGAAAGTGTGGAGTGAATTCCAACTTCCTGCTAGCTTCCCCATTGACTTTCCTTGTGGGATGTTGGCAGGAGCGTCAGAAATTGCAATTACGTGACTGCGGCAGCACAGTGATGCTGCAGTGGCCAGATCTTTGCCAATACAAATGGTGTGAAAATCCTTGAAATTTCAATCCCACTAGAATAACGGGTTCTGGATTTTGAGATAGCTTAGTTCAAAAATTGTTGTCTTTATGATGCATGGTTTGCTCAACAGATAGAAGAGTTTTAGTAACAGAAATAGATGCTGAAGATTTTTGCTCTTTGGCAATATTCATGACTCAGTTATATACCATTGAACATTGAAATCAAACTGCTAATGAGGCAATAAATGTGAACCGAGTTGTCATCAAGCTTGAGATGAGACACCTTAGTTCTCACTTTTCATCCTGTACATTGTGTAGCAGCAAATATGTATACAAAGAAAACATAATGCATTAGAGAGGACTATACGGTAGAATATCTCCCTGGGAAGATGAATGTTGTTATCTATATTGCATTTCCAGCATCTGGCTAAGTCATTCATTTTGTAGGCATTTGATGATCTGGAACTTCAGGTGGAGATGGCAAATTGAACACATCTTTGACAGAATGGAGATGAAGACTGAAGAACCAACAAGTAAAGGTTCTTTGGAACTTCTCTGGATAAAGATAGGATATCACCTACATATCTTTGGATGGTTGCTTCTTTTGAGACCACAGGACAGCAATCTCCCATGGGGCTGAAAGGTAGGAGAGGAAGGAAACCAGCCATCTTGCTCACCACTTGCTGTAGAGCTCTTAAAGGACATGTGAGTTCATTACCCTTTCTAATCACTTTCAGTGATTGCATACTTACTATTTTAAGACTAGTAGATATCTTCAAAGAGAAAAGTTTGGGTGAGTTTACTTTCCTTCTTGAACAATTTTTTTTAACTATTTTTAAGAATTTAAAGAATTAGAAATAAATAGGAAAAGGTTACATAGAAGTTTGATCTAAGAAAGAGATAAACAAATTAAGGTCCAGGCAGCTTTGGAATATTGAAACAGCATCTCATTGGAACCAGAATGTTTTGTCTTTCTTAAGTCAAAATAAGAGCCTGAGCTTTATGAATTCCAAAACGGGACTAGAAGGGACTAAAGATTCCAGGCAGAAAAAGAAAAAAAATGCAAACATCTGTGGTCTTCAATTAATGTGGGAATTTACAAATGACACCAAATGCTATAACGTTAGAAATACTTCACTTTTTTGAAAAATTGGGCCAGACATTAGTAGCTACAATATCAGAAATGTCAGCAATGATGTCTGCTTCTGTGGCTAAACCTATGTCCAAAAGATGTTAAATCTGATGCAGAAATAATAGAATCAGTAATTGTGTGGATTATGAGCTAGATAAGTTAGTTAAAGTGGATTTACAAATGAGAAGCCAGGGAAATGATCCTGATAAAGACTTTTTCCTGGATATCCAGAAGCTGGTGAAAGCTTTGAAAATCAAAGTGGAAATACAAATGACAAATTAAGACAATGACTTGGATAATGACTTTTTATCGGATTTAAAAAAGAGATTTACTAAAGCCTTGAAGAAGTTTCTATGATGGGAAGAACAAAAATAGAAGAGACCAAATCCTATGGCAACTTCTGAATGAATTAAAGAACAAGATTGTTAGAAATGAAAGGAAGGAATACAAAGTTGTTTGCCAACACCAGGACTGAAAAGTTGATGATTCATGGATTTACATATAGATAAGGGGTGGGTTATGTATGGGAACATGAAATACGTTTGTAATCTTACAGGGGATAAAGAGTTATCAAATTTGTTTTTACTTGTGATAAAGACTGGAAGTCACGTTACAGATTTTTTTAATCTTTCTTTCTTTGCACTTTTTATACTTTTATTTTTCTGAATTTAATTTGTATTTGCTTTTACAATGTAACTACACTATTTAATAAAAAATAACACTTGACAACCTAGTTTTAATTTTAAATGCCTTCATTATTCTGGGATAGTGATTTCATATATGATTGTATATATTTTTATTTCCTGTATTATCTTTTGATTTGCTGCTGTGCTTTTACTATTTTTAATAGGTTACACTATAACCATAACTGGATTAAAAATTACCTAATAAAGTATTACACACACAGAAATTAATGAAACTGCAAAAAGTATCTTTACTCATCTGCATAAAGGCAGGTATATTAGTCATTTAGCATATTTCCCATCTTTAAATAGGAGTTACTTAAAAAAACTAAACCTTGGATTTATCAAAACATATTCTAATACGTACTTAAGGAACATTATTGATTACAGGGGAATGATATACTGCATGTATAGGTATGTGGTTAATGCTGGGATTGATAAGCATATATTGTGTAAATATGGGTGGTATATATATCATTAAGGACATATATATATAATAATTATGGGTGGTTTAAAGTAACTTAAAGAGAAAAAATGAAACTGCCACACCATCACAACAAATACACAGTAACCTATAAACACGACTCTTTGGCAGACACAAAAATAAATTGTACAGTAGAGCATGGTCTTTTCAACAAAACATCCTATGTTTAAATTAAAAGGGATTATTTATAAACATTATTTGAATATCTGGCTACTAATTTCAAAATAGTAACCTTTGGTGGCAAATACAGGGTTACTGATAGTGATATCTATACCTAATGGCAACTGAAGAAAACGAATCAGCAGATGACCTACCAGTCTCACAGATCAAGGTAATCTTCCAACCCCATAGTGATGTTTTAAAAGCTTTTATGAAATGGCAGCAGTGTTAGCCTCTACTAAGAACAGGCTACTCTTGGCAGCCCCAGTCCAGATTCATTTTTTTGTCCTACAGAACGGGTCCCCAATCCCTGGGCCGCGCAAACGAGTGAAGCCCCATTTGCGGAATGCAGGCAGCATGTGCCCCTCTGGTCCACAGAAAAACCTCTGTCTATGGAACTTGTCCCTGGTGCCCAAAAGGTTGGGGGCCTCTGCTATAGAACACTTCTCTCCCCATCCATCTTGGTGTTAATAATCAGTATCAGTGTACTTATATTTTAGAGACAAAAGACCGAACAGTTTGCCCTTTAAATCCTACAAAAATAAAAAGACTTATAATTAAGCTTGCCAAAGGCTATGAGTATTTTCTTTTTGTATATTTCCACATTTTAACATATATTTATTGGTGAGAGTTATTGACAGCAGTAAAATAATTTAGGATTAGGATTCATCATAATAATATATGGAGTTGTGCAGAAAAGTGAAATCCATTACATTCCTTAGTAAAAAGAGCTTGTTCAGAGTACATGTTCCCTTTTTTGGCCTCCAGTTAAGTAGTGGGTATCACTCTTGTTACTACCATCTAAGGATCTGCTGTAATTTACAAAATATAATAGAAACGTAAGAGAAGTATGTACCTATGGTGGCAAAAAAAATTGAGTCTGTTAGTACCTTTTTTGATTAACAAATTTTTAGATAGTTGGAAAATGTCAGACCCAGCCCAAGGATGACATAGAACAATCCAGCCAAAGTCTAGCTCTTTGTTTACACTGTATAGAGAAAATCTTGTCTACACTGCTCTAAACTCTCAATATACTGTGAGAGATTCTAGGACTATCATAAATCTCTTCCATTTTTTCTGATCCAAGTCCAGGCTGTGTTGTCTCTTGTCTCGACCATCTTTGAAATGTGCTTCTTCTTCCCTGGGAAACTGCTGCTTCACTATAATCCATCATACCACTTCCCCCTTCGTAGACACAATCGAACACAGAAAAGGTGCTATCAAACATCTTCCATTTTAATAGAATATTGTTCCATAGAATATGCAAACTAGCCAAGCTTTTGCAAAGTAGTCAAATTTGCAGTCATCTTGTGGATGCACCCAGATTATTTTAAGGGCAGGTTTTTTTACAATGCCTATTACTAATTTCACCTTTAGGATCTTGCCATGCTTAGGTTTAAATTATCCTATTTTGGCACAATATGTGAAGACACAGCTCTTTAGAAAAGGCTCTAATGCTGGAAAAGATGGAGGGAAAGAGGATGACCAGTAACAAGATGGATGGAGTCAGTTATAGTGGTAATGAATGCACCATTGAAAACTTGACAGTTAGGGACAGATTGTCATGAAATGTACCCATGTGATCACTAGCAGTCAAAAATGACTTGATGGCATATAATCAATTAATAATCTGCCTTTTTGTGAGAGAAGCCTTCTTTTGGTATTGAACGCACCTGGAATGCATGTTGGACTCCAGAGTGGGAACTAAACAAATGTAACAGATTTCCAGGTATATTAAGATTCTCCCTTCTTGCACTCTGAAATCTGATAAAGAAAACTGCTGCCTCTATTCTATCATAATGCAAAGCCAGAGCAAGAGAAAGTACAATGAAGTAAATAAAGGATTGACATAGACTAGAGCAAAGATATATAACATGAACTTCCAAAGGCTATTGGGGAAGAGTAGCTAGTTTGTAATATTTTTCACTTAATAACCTTATGATCAATGGCATATCATAAAACATGTTTTACTTATCAGAGACTTTTGTGCCAAGTATTTATCACTTCAACATTGAAGTCTTGGGTTAATTATCTAGTCCTTCTAGGGTACCTGTGATTTTAGTTTTGAGATCACTGGACTATGCCATACTGGATCTAGGCAAATGACGTTATTACCTAGTTGCACAAGCAATTATTCTACCATACAGACACTCAGTTGCAGGTCATTCTTTGTGTCTCCCATTTCAAGTCTCTTGCACCCCCTCCACCCAAACCAAACCCTGTTTTTTGAGACAACTTTGCCCAAAGTGACTAAGCATCTTAAGCACGTGCAACAATATATTCTCTTTTATGTGGTCCATGCCATGTGTGAGAGAGGTTGAGACTGCATTTGTTACAATGGGAGACTGACTCTCCTGGTGCTTTTTCACAAGTGAGAACAGCATGTTTCGGTACAGCTAGTCCTTGATTTACAATCACAATTGAGCCCAAAATTTATGTTGCTGAGACATTTGTTAAGTGAGTTTTGCTCCATTTTATGACCTTTCTCGCCAGTTATGTGAATCACTGCACTTGTTAAATTAGTAACATGGTTGTTAAATGAATCTGGATTCCCCATTGACTTTGCTTGTCAGAAGGTGATCACATGGTCTCAAGAGACTGCAACCATCATGAGTTTTGATCACATGACAATGAGGATGCTGTAATGATTGTGTGAAAAATGGTCCATTTTTTTCAGTGATGTTGGTCACTAAATGAATTGTTGTAAGTCAAGGACTATCCGTAGTTTCAGAGTAGGAGGGCTTAAAATGATCTCTGCTAGAGACCAAACTGCAAATGGTCTGACCCTGACATTAAAAAATTACCCAAGAAATTTACATTGCCAATTGTACCACAGACTGAGCCACAATAAAAGATGGCCTATAAATGTAATAATAAAAACCTGCACGGAGGACCCATATGCCAAGACTGGAATTAGTCGGGAGGCTCCCCTATGACTAATACTATCCTCTTTCAGCAGTTAGCTTAGCACAGTTACAGTTTGCAGATTGAATTTCAAAAGAGGCCGTAACTAATCTTGGAATTGGAGAAGTGAGCAACTTATCTGCCTGCATCACTAGCTGATTTTGACTCCATTTCATTATAGGCAATTCTCCTCGAGCTTTAACTCTCACCGTTTCCAGTTAAAGGCAGGAGGTTTTTAAGGATGCATTTCAAAATGGGGCGAGAGTCACCATTTTAGAGAATGTTATCCAGCTTGCGGATATTAAAAGATTTCCATCTTTACGCTTCAAAAGACTCCGGCCTTTTAAAGCCGATCCGCCCTCGCCGAGGTTCATCCTCCTTTCGACCTTCCGCCGCCTCCATCTCTCCTCTACCAATAGTTTCAATGAGACTCAGATCCTGGACAGGTTAGATAGGCTTTCTCCGAGAGGCATTCCATCGCCTTCTTTTTTTTTTTTCTTTTCACAAAACCCGCCAATAGGAACGAGGCTTTCCCGCCAGAGCGGCCAATGGCGGGAAGAAGCGCTGGTGTCGCGAGAAAGGCCGCTGATGCTAATTGAGCGCGTGCGGTGGCGGCGTTGCCAGGAGAAGTGGGCGTGGCCGGCTCTGCGCTTGCTGCCGTGAGAAGAGGAAAGATGGCGGAGGAGGAGAAGCTCCCCGCGGGCTGGGAGAAGCGCATGAGCCGCAGCTCCGGTACCGCCGCGGAGGGAAGGGTTGAGGTTGGGTCTGGAGGGGTGTCCCGGGAGGTTGTTATGTGCACGTCCCCGTCTGAAGCGACGAGAGAGGGCCTGACACACGGAGGTTGGGGGGGGCGGGGTCAGTGAGGCCTTTTTTTTTGCCCGAGGGAGTGGCGGCCTTTTTCCTTTGGAAAAGAAGAATTCCCGTGAAAAGACGGTTGAAGACGGGGAGAAAAATCTCTGGTCTCGAACGGAGGCATTTGAATTTGGGTGGAATGCTTTCTGAGGGGTATTCAGTAAGGCATACGTGTTTGGGCGGGCTGCATGCTAGACGCCTGCTGCTACGGCTCCTTCGAAAAAACAGTGCAGGCTCTTGAAAACTGGCATGTATATCGCTTCCCTCTCCCCCCCTCCTCTCCATTCTTTTTAAATCTTCCCATTTCTCTCAGTATTCTTTTATCCTTTTTTGCTCCATACCCTCTTTCCCCCCCTCTCCCCATAGCTGTTCCTTTCTTTGACGGTGTTTTAAAACAATAAAAAATAAACTTCCAATTAATTTTACCATCGTTTTTCTTATTCGTTTCAATGAAATAAGCACCCATCCACCCACCCCTACCTGCCTTTTAAGGGATTTTCCCCATAGGCCATGTAAGTGAAGGTAATTTGGCACCTTCCCAGTTACATTTTTGACCCGATGCTGTGAATTCAAATAGAGTGATGTGCGTTTCTGGGGCGGGAGAGGGGAGGAGCTGTTGTGAAAATCATGGAAGGAACTTTGATGAATCAGAGGAAGGGTTCCTCCACTGCAGTAACCAGAAAATTAGCAATGGTGGCCATTCTGAAGCATTTAAAAAACAAATCAGCAGAACTTGATTGAAGCTGTTTGTTGTGCCTCTTTTCCACTATTCCCGTCCCCCGTATGCAAACAGTATGCAGCATTAATTCCCGAACATGAACACTCTCATTTATTTTAAGAAAACATAATGTCTTCGCTTGTGAATTTGCTTGTGAATTTGGTTAATTCCCTCTTCAAACACTTGATTTTATAACAGTGAATTCCCTACGTTATGTATTTTGTAAAAGCATTTGCTTGTGGCAATTCTCTGTGTGAACTCAAATTCTAGTTTTCTAAAAAACAAAATGCCCGTTAATTTTCTCCATATTCATCATTTTGCAAAAAAATTACAGTTACTCCTATCATCAATGTTCCTACTGCTGTTGCACGATGATTTAACTTCTTTTGAGCTCTCCACCATGAACCCTATTTGCCATTTTCATGCCTGCACATCAATTCGAAGGTATATAATGGGAAGATTTCACTAGATTAAATAATTTGTCTTCTACAAATTATTTTATCTGTTACCTTGTCCTCTAGCCTGTTTAAAACATTTATCAGTCCACATGTATCAGTTCTTTGGGAGACTGATTCATGATGTATACTAGTCATTTATTGCTACCCTCAACTTCCTACTTAAACTATTTCTGATTAATTAGATTTATTCTCTTCTCAGATACTTTATATTAGCCTTTGGTGAGGAAGTTTTTCATGCATTTGTATGAAAGTATAAGTAACTGGCCACTATACATGTTTTCTAACACTAATTGAGTTTGAAAAGGTTTTAAGGTAATACATTCCTTTATAGAAGATACACTGATTCTTGTTCAGCAAAGTGCTGTTTTCGGATATTTAATTCAGCCCTTGATTTTGATTTCAGTCAATTTATCTTAAAACAGTTTCTGGGTCTATTATATATTTTTATAAAAAGAAAAAAGTATATTACCTTTTGAATAATAACTGATTATAACAACTACATTTCATTATGACATTTCTCCCCTGATTCTCCAGTGTGACGAGTGGAGAATCCACCAATGGGTTAACTTCGTCTTCTGCCCGCAGACTAGTCGTCCGCCTCTCCTCCTGGGACCTCCCTGACCCAGTCTTGACTAGTCTTGCGCCCATTTAGACTGAATTCTTGACTCCTGAAGTGATTCTTCTTTAAGGTTGTATATTTCTGATATTTTGGTCAATCCGTGTGGGGGGGAGGAGCTGCAAGAACGAACGGCTGTTCATTTGAGCCCTTTCTGCTGCCGGATTGCAACTCAACCACGAGGCTGGCCTGAGCCCAGCCAATCACCGGACAAACAAGAAACCGGACTCCATTTTCTGGTCACCAAGTGTGACCCTGAACAAAGGGAGAGACAATCTCCTTCCCCCCCCAACCAATCCCACAAAGCTAGCCAGGATAGCCAAAGCAAATTCAGAATACATTAGCACAGCTGATCAGCGGGCAATTTAAACCTCCCGCAGATCATACGGAAGCTGGCGAGCCGCGTGGGAACAATAGGGGGCTGGTGAGCTGCAGAGGAATATCACAGCTCTCCAAGGCTCTTACCCTAAATTTAACTAAAGACCTCGAAGGCTCCTGTTGTTTTCCATTGCCTGAAGCGGGGATTAGCTGGTCGGTGGAGGACTTTTAAACTCCGCAGTTCCCTCACAGAGTTTCCCTGCATCTCTGCGACTCCCTTGCAACTCACGCTGAACATATTCCACTGAATACAAGCGCAGTTGTTTTTTTTCTTTGGGCAGTCTCCAGGAAATTCAGCTGAGGGAGACACGAGAGAGACTTGGGTTTGAACAATAACAACCTCAACTCACCCAAGCTCAGTCCTTCTTCCTAGTCACATAGGAATAATAATAATAATTAAAGTAATAATAATAATAAGTAAAATAAAAAAATAAAAAATGATATTAATAATAATAGTAATAATTGAAGAGCACAAGACATAGATCAGCTCACAATTATCCTGAACCAGACCAGAATTGAATTTTATTCCAGTTAAGAATGGCAGATACCAGCACAGTTCAAACAGCGCAGGAACCTGCCACCACCAGCTCACCTGCTCGTAAAAGACAGAGATCACCCAAGCAGGAGGTGGCTAGGAAGATCAAGGCCAAGGCAACATTGGCCAAAAGGCCTTCCAAAGCAGCGGATAGGGAGGCTAAGCGATATCACCAGGCTCTAGAGAGACAATTCTCCCGAGCCGAAAGTAGACAAAACTCCACTGAAGATGAATTAGAGCCACCCAATTATAGGGAGGAGGAAATTTTTGGCACAAGGAAGCCCAGCCAGGAACCTCTGGAAATAGAGGACGTTACGGAACAGGGGAATGGCTCTCCCCTAAGCGAGGGGCCTGGAGATCTGGGTTCAGAAGCAGGCACCCGTCGCTCAGATAATCATGGAGCAATGTCTTCAGAGCACCTTCAATCCCTGATATCTCAGGCTATCACACAGGCCATGGCCTCCTCAAGACACCATTATTCCAGAACAAGGTCTGTGGCCTCTAGGGGTGGCTCCCGCTTTTCTCAAGAGGAGGCCTCTGAGTACCAAGACTCTATTTCCCCCTCCAGGTCCTCCAGAGGCAGGAGGTCTCCTGCGGAGGACCATGGGCTGACGGATCAGAGACTGTCCGACGAAGAGGATATATCTTCAGATCCTCTCCAGTTTGTAGGCCTGTTTAATCCGTCCTTATTCAAGACGCTGCTACATAAAGCCAGTGGCTCTGCAAGTATAGAGAGGCCCCCGATTCCACAGAAAGAAACCTCCACCAATCCCTCAACTAGTAAGGTCACAAACGACGAAGTGTTTTCACAGCCCACCTATACCCAAAACTTTGTCCACTGTCCACCTCTCTTTTTTGATTCTGTTCAGAACAACATGGGGACACCGGATTCCTTCCTCCCAATGGGGGGGGGCAGAAAAGAAAATGTTCAGCATAGATCCGGAACTATCAGAGATAATAGAAGTGCCAACAATAGATGAACCCATTGCAACCCTCTTTTCTCCACCCCCGATAGCCGGGGATGCAGCGAAGGCCCTGAAATCAGAAGACAAGAAGATGGACCTCATCTTCCACAGGGCACACCAGGCCTTGGCGTGGACATCAAGGCAGGCATCACTACGTCCTTTTTCGCCAGGACATCTCTTCTTTAGCTGCGCCAACTCCAGTCGAGTATTCCCCCAGTAGAGGAGAAAACTCACCAGAATTTAAGAAGGTTAGTGGCAGCAGCGGAGCTCATGTCAGATTCCTCCTTACATGCAACCAATTTCTCTGCCAGAGCAATAGCATACAACACTGGTGCACGCAGATTGCTGTGGCTCAAGCATTGGAGAGCGGACATGAAGGCTAAGTGGCGTTTAGCGGCGGCACCCTATAAGGGTGGCCGGCTCTTTGGCGAGGTGCTTGACCCTTACCTAATTGAAAATAAGGACAAACGCAAGATCCTGGCCCACCTGACAAAGAGGACGGAGAGGAGAGCTCCCTCCTATTCCCGCAGACCGGCCTTCCGACCTGATGCAGGCATGGATCAGGGGACCTTTTCCCGTCCCTATCAGCCCAGATCGGACCATCAAGGTGAGAGAAACAATAACAGGGACAGGTTCAGACAACAGACCCAAGCAAGACGGCCCTTTCGAGGAGCCGGGGGGCGTCCCTACCACAGATCCAAGTGATGGCCCAGGGGGCCCCCCCATTGGTGGCCGGCTAGCCCTTTTCGCCCACAAATGGCAAGCTACCACCACAGACCTCTGGGTCCTAAATACCATCAGATTCGGCCTATCCCTAGAATTCCTCTCAACACCCCCGAACCGGTTCATTCCTTGCCCATCTCCAAAAGATCTGATCAAGAAGAACCTCATCTAGGAGGCCATCCAACACCTCCTGGACATTCAGGCTATAGAACCAGTAGAGAGAGATCAGTGGGGACAAGGATTCTATTCCATCCTATTCATAGTCCCAAAGAATTCGGGGTGTGGGGGTAGTGGAGAGCAATACTAGACCTAAAGAGTCTGAACAGACACCTGGAGTACAAAAAATTCAAAATGCAAACCCTTCGCTCGATATTAGCAAGCATCAGGAAGGGAGACCTTCTGACGACCATAGATCTGACGGAGGCCTACCTTCACATTCCCATACTTCCAGATCACCGGAGGTTCCTCAGGTTCTACCACACAGGTCAACACTTCCAATACAGGGCCCTACCTTTTGGACTTTCTTCAGCTCCCAGGGTGTTCACAAAGGTATTAGCAACAATTGCCGCGCACTTGAGAACAATTCCAATGCACATCCAATGCTATCTGGACGACATTCTCATCCAATCCTCATTGGCCCAGACAGCATAGTCAGACCTGGTACTGACTCTGAAAACCCTTCAAGACCACGGGTTCTCAGTAAACTTTCAGAAGAGCGAGACCGTTCCCTCAAACTATCTTCTTCATCTGGGAGCAGTCATAGACACACAAAAGTGCACGGTCCATCTCAGGACTGTCAACGCAGCATTCGAACCCTGGTCAGGCTCATCCGAAGGAAACGGTCCTCAACGCTGGCTACACTCTCACAGCTGCTAGGAAAGATGGTGTCATGCCTTGCAATCGTACCTTAGGCAAGGCTACGCTCCAGAGAGCTCCAGTGATTCCTACTTCCGTTCCAAAGAGTGGGGATAGGCTCCTCAAACCAAAGAGTGAAGGTGCCACCAAAGGTCCTGAGGTCGCTCCAGTGGTGGTCCTCCCCAGCGATGGGGAAGGGACACTTGTTCAGGGAAGCCAACTGAGTCACCCTTACAACGGATGCCAGCCTATTCGGCTGGGGAGCGCACCTGCAATCACAGCTAGCACAGGGTCAATGGTCAAAGAAAGACCTAAAGCACAACATAAACTGGCTAGAACTCAGAGCCATGCACCTAGCTCTCCATCACTTCCACAGCGCAGTGGCGCATCGACACGTGCTTATACTCACAGACAACGTGGCGGCCAAAGCGCATGTCAACCAACGAGGCACGTGATCCAGGGCCCTCATGAATGAAGCACAAGCACAGGGAACCTGGGCAGAAAACAGCCTTGCCTCCATCAAGGCCGAGCACATCTCAGGAGAAGCCAATCGCCAGGCAGACTTTCTGAGCAGGACAATAATAGACCACTCAGAGTGGAGCCTGCACCTTGCCCTCTTCAGAGAGGCAGCAGAGATTCGGCCATCCAGTGTTGGATCTGTTTGCCAATCCAAAGAACACTCAGATTCCGAGGTTGTTCTCTCGTTTTCCGACACCAGGAGCAGAGAGAGCGGATGCACTTCGAGGCCACTGGCCGAAAGGACTACTGTATGCATTCCCACCTCTTCCTTTGATACAAGCAACCATCAGGAAGATATTGCAGGAGCAAGCAGAGGTAATACTCATTGCACCGCACTGGCCAAGACGGCCATGGTTTGCCGATCTCGTAAACCTATCTACATCTCCACCGTGGAGGATTCCACACGACCAAATTTCCCTCAACCAGGTATCCCTGTTACATCCAGACCCACAGTGGCTCCAATTGACCGCCTGGCACTTGAATGGAGTCTCCTAGAGAGAGACAATTTCTCACAAAGTGTCATTAAGACTCTCCAGGCCTCTAGAAGGCCTACAACTAACAGGATCTATGATTCCACTTGGAAAAATTATTGCGGTTGGTGCAACAGGCAACAACTAGACCCATGCAACATCTCTATCCCAGATATCTTAGACTACCTAGCGGAAGGCCTGGATAGGGGGTTAGCACCCAACACAATTCATAGACAGGTGGCTGCCCTATCAATCATTCTTACCTACGGCAACTCTGAAACTTTAGCCAGACACCCAATGGTGCGATCCTTTGTAAAGGGCGCATCTAACAGCAGGCCACCTGTGGTGCACAGATACCCTTCCTGGGATCTACCTAAGGTCCTACAGGCCATAACCTTACGTCCATTTGATCCTGCCAGGACCTGTGACCTACAGTACCTGACCCTTAAGGTCGCCTTCTTAGTCGCTGTTACCTCAGCAAGACGCATCTCAGAACTAGCAGCCCTGTCAGTGAGGGAGGACCTTTGTACCCTCCACACGGACAGGGTGATGTTACGTTTGGACCCCTCCTTGGTTCCAAAGGTCAATTCCCTATTCCACAGAGCACAGGAAGTGGTGCTACCAAACTTTTGCCCCGAACCGTCCCATGAACTGAAGTGAAGTGGCACACCTTAGACGTTTGTAGAGTTTTAAAGCAGTACATCAAGCGAACGGCAGCCTTCCGTAGATCGGAAGCACTGTTTGTCTCCTTCCACTTTCACACAAGAGGTCGGAGGGTCACTGCATCCACAATCGGTAGATGGATTAAAAGATGTATAGTGGAGGCATACAGGGGACAGTCCTTGACGGTCCTTAGACGAATCACTGCACATTCCACGCGCAGTGCTGCAACCTCAGCAGCATGGGCAACTCAGGCTTCGATTGAAGAAATATGTAGAGCGGCGACGTGGATGTTGCCTTCCCCTTTTATAAGACACTACAAATTAGACAGATTTGGCAGGAGAGTACTCCAGTGCATAGTATCAGAGAGTGGGACACAGGCCCAGATGGCATCCCACCCACAAGGACAGTGAGGCTTTGGTATGTCCCATTGGTGGATTCTCCACTCGTCATGCTGGAGAAGGGGTGTTGGTCTTACCTGAACGCCTTTTCTCAGCGTGACGATGGAGAATCCACTCCCACCCTTGAGGCCAGTCAGGTCCTGTGAGGGGAGAGGATGGAGTCAACGCAAGAAAACATAGCCAACTAGCTTTCGCCTCGTCGAGACTGGGTCAGGGAGGTCCCAGGAGGAGAGGCGGAGCAAAATTGGACGACTAGTCTGCGGGCAGAGGACGAAGTTAACCCATTGGTGGATTCTCCATCGTCACGCTGAGAAAAGGCGTTCAGGTAAGACCAATGCCCCTTTTCATCCAAGGTGGAAGCAGGGGTCCTGCCCATATTTTATCTTGGTACCCACTCTGCAAGAAGATAGGCTAGGCTGAGAAATAATCATCCATTTGAGATTTTATAACTGGTGTACATTGGAAGCTGGATTTTCCCAAAAGTACTATAGTTTGATCATGCTTTAGCTACAATATTCCATCTAAACGCATAGTTTTTTTAAATTTTTAATATGTCTGTTAAACCTAAATGTAATTCTGTTGCAATCTGCTTGATATAATAATTTTTCCTTTTAGAAAATAAGGCTTTGTTGACTCTGCATTTTCTGCAATCATGGCAAATGCAATCAGCTGCTCTGTAGTTTTGCTTAGTATTCTTTTCCGTCTTGTAATCTAATTGTGTGGCTATTCTGATTTTCCTCCCTCTACTTCTGATGGGTTTAGCGATATTGAAGTCAGCTTGCTGATTATTAATAAGCCAAACATTACTTGGAAAAATGCATGTTTTATAACAATTTGCTCAAAATTATTTTAATATTTGCAGAAGTAGAAAAACATTGATAAAGCAAATGGTAAAACCTCTCCCCCTACAGCATTAGAAAGGGTTACATGTGTGTAGTCACAGGAAAGAATAGAAAGAGGAAGGACTACAGATCAAATCAGGAAGTATAAAGGCATTTAGCCAAGCTACTTGCTGTCAGCAGGAGATAGATTCTCAGAGCATTAGACAGATTCATATTGTCCAAGGAAGAAAATTGTGCTAAGAGATGGAGGACGAAAAAGAAAAAGGTAGGATGTATTGAAGATTTGTGGAGTACAAAATATTTTAAAAAGAACTCTTCCCTGCCCCAATGAATAATGACTGAATATGCCAATCAGCCTTGTAGAATGTCTATCAGTCGGAAAGAGAAACAGGAAACTCAGGAGTTACATTGGATGAGTAAAATTCTGAGTGAACGCTCACATTCTGCAGCATTTTGCTGAAGGTCCTACTTAGGCTTTCTAAATCGCTTTGCTTTTTCATTTACTTTATTAAAAAGTCAAATTTGCTTTTGTTGGCATTGGGTTCTTTTTGCTCTTCTTAATTTTAGACTTCCACTTTTTAAAGGAAGTCTTTGTCGCATGACTGTCCATTAACCACAGCGACATCTTCTCAAATCTATTTGCATCTCTTGTAGCCGAGTTTGCATTCATTATATTGTTAGTAACCTCTTTTCTTTCAGAGAACTGGAACCTTCCTGCAGTAAGTCTGTTTTGACTTATGTTTATACTAATGTACCTATTCTGAGATGGCCATTTTTGAAGTTAAATATGATCACATTGGGCTTCCCCTACAGATTTCACTTTATTATTAAATTTCTTATGCTGCCCATCTCACTGATACAGTGACTCTGAGTGGCATAGAATTTTTTAAATTTGATAGCAATATAGTTTACAATGAGCACCAGATCCCTGACACCACTTTGGCTAGAATTGTAAGTAGGTATTGTATAGTCAGCATGCAGTATTTCAGAAATGTCATGATGTATTTGGGACTATTTATAATGTAGGAGGAAGATAATACTCAGTCAGGTTTATAGGATTTCTCTAACTCTGTTTCATTTCTCCCCAACTTATAATGGGTTGTGGGAATATTGTACAAATCTGGGAACATGGTACGTAGGCTGGTATTTTTATCTTAAAGAAATTTGCTTTTAGGTTTAGGCTCGGTATATCTTTGAAGCATACATATATAACTGCATTACATTCTGTGTCCTTTCCTGTTTATGTATACATTTGATATCTGAATATAATCATAACACTTCCTATTTTGCAAGGTTTCTCATATATTCCTACATCTACCAAGTTTTCCTGTTTGGGTCAGAATATTTCTGGCACTATTGTGTGAAAACATAAATATTATGTAAATCGGGATTGCAAAATATATGACATCGCTTCCATGACCTGCAGAGTTCATAGATTTTTTTTTAAAAAGCCTCCCTTTTCCAGTTTTGGAAGGGGGTTAAAGTGGTGACCTTAAAGCCCTTCACACATCCAAAAAACAAATTGTGTCCACCTAGTTCAGAAAATAAAACTTGACATGCCATGTAAACGGCCTGCAGCCTGCAGACCAATATAAATCATGTACTCCTGGTTTTGGGTGAACCAAACTTCCTATTTTGTTTTATTTTATTATGCTATTGTATTTTCCTAAGAAATCAGGTTGAAAACTGATTCGAGGTTTTTTTTTTAATCTGATTCCGTAACAACTGAAATACAGTTTAACTTATTTTTTTTTCAGCATCTTGATACAATAGCACTTGGACTTGCATTTGCCCTACAGTGCTTTACAGCACAGGGCTTTACAACATTCTCTGAGCGGTTTACAATGTCAGCATATTGCCCCGGACAATCTGGGTCCTCATTTTAAAGACTTTGGAAAGATGGAAGTCCGAGTCAACCTTGAGCCCTCTCGGGATCGAACCCCAATACTGCGTTCTAATCGCTGTACCACCAGGGCACCTCGATGAGGCTATTTTACTCACACATTGAGTTTGTTTAGCTTTTCATTAACTCTCAGGATAGGAAAGATTAAGTTTCAGTTATGTAACTTAGATTTCAGATTGTTAAAATATCTCCATGTTATAAAGACCCCCCAGGATCTTCTCTCCTACAGTTTGCAATAGTCAGTCTTTGCATTAGATAAAGTAAGCCATACGGTAAATCAAACACCAGTCACAAACTGGGCTGTGTTTTTGGTTATTCAGTTTGATATTACTGATATTTTTTTGTCACTGTTCTTAGAAATTTTTCTAGATCTCAGCTGAAAAATAGATTGCTGACCAGTTCCTTCAATTTATTGGGTGCACTATCTAACCTTTTCTGACCTGATGATAATCATGCATAAGGTACCTTGTTGAAAACATAGCATAGTCCCCACACCTTTGGTAGCTTCTAACCTGTTTTTCCTTTGGAGGGGGAAAATACTTTTAAAAGCTAAATGGTACACACTGAGCCTTGTACTTAGGTTTGTAGCACTAATGGTTTAGCTTTTGTTTTCTTGAGTTCCATATCTTTGCCAGAACTGTGCAGGCACATTTGCATTTTGGTTTCTTGTCTTTGGACTTCCTTCAGCTTCCACAATGAGGTTCTTTTATAAATATCCCTAAATATGTGCATAGGAACTTGCCCAAAATGTATTAATTCCTTCATGGATTAGATTATTTTTATAATTGTAAATGTGGGAAGAAAACAAAGCTGATAATTCCTCAGTACCTTGTTGGAGCTCATTGCAGCTTCTGAAGAATCATGGGTGTACCATACTGCCTTCAAAAACACAGTGTTGTGTAGGTAGGATAAAATTGTTCATTAGAAGAAGGCAAAATGTTTCCAATATTCTTCTCAAGGTTTAAAGAAGAAGAAACTAAGAATGTACTCCCTTATAAAGTATTCAGGATGGATTCCATATTTAAGTTCATTTTATTTGTGTTTTTATTTATTTATTTTTTTGATTAACAGTTGGAAAATAGTGATACCTAAAGAAATAAAAATGGTCCAGAATTGTGTCAACTCTCTTCCCCTTAAGTCTGAGGTGTATTTGTATTTATCTTGTGACATCATGATAAAGTCAAGGTTCTTAGAACTTGGTTAAAACTAGAGTGATCCTGGGATATAACTTAACAATCTATAAGATTCTTTTAGGGAGGTAATAAGATGCAAAATTATTGGAGCAAAATGGGGTTCTTCATTCCACATTACATGTGTGCTCCATCATACCATGATTTTATATAGAGACTTGGAGAGGATATTAATCATTAAAATAGCAGATACAGGCTCTTTGCCACAACTGGCAATAGATAGTTGAACAAAGGACGTGAGGAGCTAAGACATGTTCAGAGTTTAAAATAAATATTTTTTTTGCACATTATAAAAGATTGCTCTTGCCTGTATGTACGGTTACTGCTTTTTCAAAATTAACTGCAATAAGGAATTTCAAATTTATAAATTATAATGTCTTTCTGTAAACTGTCCTCTTTCAGGCAGATTGACAGTGCAAAAAAATACATTTGGCAAATGTAGATAATATTGCCCTGCTCTTAAATTTTTCACATATCCAAAAATAATTTTGCTTTGTTGGTCTTTTTAAGCAGTTAAGTTTGTGCTCTCCATTTGTATTAGAAAGAAGCTTTGACTAAGGAATCAAAATATTGCACTTTGTTATTACTATATTTTTCATGGCAAGTTTGTGCTCTCCATTTGTATTAGAAAGAAGCTTTGACTAAGGAATCAAAATATTGCACTTTGTTATTACTATATTTTTCATGGTATGTGTTGAAGTGAATCCTTGCTGTTACTTACTTGCAGTCAGTTCTGTGTTCCTTTCTGCTGTTGGATTAGGTTCAGGCTGTAAAGCACATAATTTTTTTTACTTCCATTGCTTATTTAAATATTTTTGCTTGGGTTAGAGTTAAGAGTTGGTCAGCGTCTAATTCTGTGTACATTTGTTTCCCATAGCTTTCATTTGCTGCTAGCAAGTGACTGTTATTACCATAACCTGCTTTGCTCATAAGGACATTTTTGCTATATTTTTTTTAAATGACTTACTTTTTCCAATTAAGATTTAATACAGCTTTGCATATACATTCACAACATTCACTAGTTCACAAAATTTTAAAGGTGGCTGCCATCAAAATGCACATCAGTTTATGAAACAGTGGAAATTAAAAGGTAAACGATTAAGAGTCGGGTGTGAACGTGGATTGAATGCAAAAATGAGAGATAATAGAAATACTGTATTTCCCTGAAAATAAGACTGGGTTTTAATTTTTTTTTCCTTTGGCCTCCAAAAGAGGTACCAGTTCTTATCTTTTATACTCAACTTGGGCATCGACAGCCCCACCCAGCCAGCCCACTTCTTCTGACCGAAGGAGCAGCTTCATTCTGCAGCTGCATTCCGGCCTGCATTTTGCAGTCAGGCCTTTCTGGAAGGCCTATGCAGCTGAGTACTGAGCTATGGATTCAATCCATAGCTCGGTTCTTGGCTGCAGTGGCCTTCCGGAAAGACCTGTGACTGAGAAGTGCAGGCCTCGCTGCAGAAGACGCCAGAGAAGAAGTGGGCGGGCGAGAGGAGGCCTGGCTGCAAGGTGAGTGGGTGCAGGGCACGTGGGGCAGCTCCAACCCCCCCCCACCTCCACCCTAGCTTGATTTTTAGATGTGTGCCTAATTTTTTTTTAGATTTTTAGGGCTTATTTTTGGGGTAGGGCTTATATTAGGCCCACCCCCAAAAGTCAAGCTAGGGGTTATTTTCAGGGCAGGCCTTACTTTTGGGGAAACGGTATCTACACCAAGAAGTTTAGTTATATAAAGACAGTGAACAAGTACGTAAATGGATTGTATCAATAGGGAAGGCTGAGAAAGTCATAGTTGGAGTTGATGAGATCCTCAAAAACAGCAGTGGGCTTTAGATTAGGAAAAACATTAACTGCCACTTCAATCAATTTCATTGGGAGTGTTTATAGGAAGCACATATATGTGTAGCATCTATACTGAAGTTTTCAAAGACGAGTTAGAAAAGAAGGGCATGTTATTTGTATGGTATTTTAAATTTTTAAAAAGTTGTGAAATGGATTTTTGAACCAGGTTCAAATGTCAGGGCACTACATGGAAAATTTTACATTTAGACAATTGATGCTGTGGCTTTTCTGACCCTCAGTTGGGCTAAGAAAGAAGTTTTGGTGTGTAAAGTTCTGTACAGATAGTCCTCAACGTATGACTGTTCATTTAACAATGGTTCAAAGTTACATCGGCCTTGGAAAAAGTAACTTATGATCTGTCCTTGAAGTTACAATTGTCACACACACACCCACCTCATTTAATCACAATTTGGGTGTTTGGCAACCGGTTCCCATTTATGACAGTAGCAATATCTTGCGGTTGCTTGATTGTGATTTCTGACTTTCCCAGCCAGCTTCTGACAAGCAAGGTCAATTGGGGAAGCCGGATTCACTTAACAACCGTACTTACTGTTTGTTTAATGATTATGGTAAAATTGGTTATAAAATTGGATGTGGTCATGTGATGACTTACTTAATGGTCACTTTGCTTAAGGACCGAAATTCTGGTCCCATTTGTGGTTGTAAATTGAAGATTATCTGGAGTTCACTACAGTGTTTTAAAAAAGCAGTCAACAGTTTTTGCAATGTCATGCTCTGCAGCCTCTTTTCCTGTTAATTTCTTTGACCTTGGAATGAATATTAATAATTCATACATAAAATAGTTATTGCCTAACAGTATATTCTGGAAGATGAGCTGTGATCATATTATTCTAATAATCTGAAGATCTGCATTCTCACTGCTTAGCAGTCTTTTCCATTTTAATACAATATGGTTTGTCCTTTGCCAAAATGTTGGTATGAGTGAGTTATTACTCCATTATTAGCTTTTCTTCTGCATTTTATGAGCAAAGTAGTTGAAAAGTGGGCTAAACATTTTCACATGATAGAAAATAGTATAAAATCATAATTGATGAAAGTCAATTTGTGGATTTTTCTTTCTGTATTTAAAAAAATCACCTAGGCTTATCTATTTTTGGCAGTCAGTGATAGATTGAAGTGAAGAGATTTAAATATTATATGCTTATTTTTAGATTTTCATTCTAAACCAGGTTGTTTTTCAGATCGTTTAATAAAATTGAAAAACAATTTTAGCATTTTCTGTAAATGCTATAAATTATAATGATTAAAGTATGAGAAATATGAGAAAAAGAATATTAGGTTATTAAGATTTATCCAGCCTGATGGTTTGGTACAATTTCTTTAAAGTGTATGTCTTACAGAGAAAAACCATTTTCTTCCTATCCCTATGGAATTGCAAAGTTTAACATTGCCTGTAATCTTGTTGAATCTTTTGGCGCCAAAATGTATCATGTAAAATTGCATATTATCTGTGTGATGTGCATATTGTATTGAGAAATTTATTCATATAGCCATTTCTTCTTCAGCAGCTGAGCTTACCATATCTCAATAATAGAAATTTGATTGTTGTTGCTTACAAATCATGTTTTGGTCTGGTAATGATTTTCCAATGAAACATACCCATAATACTATTCTTTTTTGTAATAAGCAACATTGCACTGAATGAAAAAAGGAGTAAAAGTATGCCAAAGATATTGAGCTATAGAAATTGAATAAATAAGAAAATAAAGATAAATGCAGTACAAAAAAGAAAAGAAACCATAGCTAAAACTAGCTTACACCAATACCATTTACTATACCTTTTCGTACCATTCTATCCTCACAAAGCATTCTTGCTTCTACTTTGCCACTTACATGCTCTATATCAGAGGTAGGCAACCTTGACTCTTTTATGACTCGTGGACTTCAACTCCCAGAATTCCTGAGCCAGCCATGTTGGCTCAGGAATTCTGGGAGTTGAAATCCACGAGTCATAAAAGAGCCAAGGTTGCCTACCCCTGCTTTATACATTGCATTTGTTCTTCAAAGTTCTCGCCTCTTATCTTTTTCTGGATTTAATCTACTCCATCCAATTGCAATTTTTTTGCACTTCTCCTTTCTCTTGACTAATTCACTCTTCCAGTATATTTTTTTCTCATTAATTCTTTTAATATGACCAAGTTACCTCAATGTTCTTCTTTTTGCTCATCTTCTTGCACTCAGTCTATAATTGTTGTTGTTTCCATGTCTTGCTTTACTGCTTGTGCTTCTTCAGTAGGCCATTCCATCTGCATTTTATGTTTTTCATACTGAATTCTCATTTCCTTGTAAAAAGTGTGCAGAAACATATTTTTAAATACAGCCATTTATGCTTCTTTTAGCATTCTTTTACAGTAGAGAAACACACTACTCAGTACTTTTTACCAGCCTGTTTATAACTTAAATTGGCTTCATTTTCCTATCTTTTAATAAACATTCAAACAGCTATATAAATTCATTTTTTAATCTGCTTTTTCCCTTCATGTATAACTTGCCATTGTTAGCTTCATTTTCTTATCAAACACAACAGACTTGACCTTTGTTACATTATGTTTCATATTTGTGCTTCTCATTATGTCATACAGCCTAATGTTTATTGTAAATCATTTAGGTTCTTGGCCAGAGGTTTAGCATGATCTGCGTACAAGATACATGTATATCCATGTTTCAGATCAACATATCTATACCACCACAAGAATCTATTTTTATTTATTAAATTTGTGTCCTGTCCATCTTTCTACCAAGCACCTCTGGGTAGTTTATAATGTCATAAAAAACAGTAAGAATAAAATATTAAAACAGCAGACGTTAAAAGCTAAAACATTAAAATTAATGTTAAAATGGATAAAAAGAACCAGTGCATATATGGGGTTGAGGTGAAATCTTGTACTAGTCTACTAGCCACCTCCAAAATGGGATGCCCTCATTGGGCTGCAAGTCAGTTGGCAAATCCAGGTTTTCAGGCTCTTTTGTAAGGCCAAGAGGATGGGGGTAGATTTCAACTTGAGAGGCAGGATATCCCAAAGGGTAGAAATCACAGCAGAAAAGGATCCTCTCCTGGACTTCCCCCAGCTGCAATTCCTTGGCTTACAGCAGTGGTTCTCAACCTTTTTCAGGTTGAGACCTCACTTGCGCCACTCATGCACGGCGCGACCCCGACCCGCACGCGCGCGATGGACCGATCCACACATGCGCAGCACGCGATAAAAAAAACAAAATGGCAGACCGCGACGGCCTGATCCGCGCATGCACGGCGCGTGCGCAACGAGGGAAAACAAAACAACAAAATGGCGGACTACGGTGTCCGGTGACCCCCGCGAAACGGTCGTTCGACCCCAAATGGGGTCGCGACCCATAGGTTGAGAACCGCTGGCCTACAGGATCCAGAGCATGTCCCTTCTGCCAGAGCAAGTGGAGCAGGCTAATCCCATTGAGCTGAGACAGTCACTCAGATAACGCAGACTTGTGCCATTAAGTGCTTTAAAGGTGATAACCAAACCTTGAATTGGACCCAGAAGCAAACCAACAACCAGTGCAATTTATGCAACCATAGTGTAACATGGGCCACACAGTTCATGCGTTTGTCGCTTCCAAATGCTGTTCAAAGATAGCCCCATGTAGATTGCACTGTAGTAGTCTTAAGCGTAAGATGACCAGGACACGAGTGATTAAGCTCAGAAATTGTGGGCGTTCCATCAATGTAGATTTTTAAGAAGAGGCCAGACAGTCACTTGTCTGCGATGGTATTGGTTCTACTGCTTGAATGGGGGGCTGGACTACAAGACCTCCAAGGTCCCTTCCAGCTTCTAGTCTAGTCTAGTCTATATTCTCTATTCTCTATTCTATTCTGGAAAAGGTACAATTGGTGCACAATTCAAAGTTGTACAACTCTCCTAGCCACAATGTCCATCTGCTCTTTGACCAGGACTTGTGAGTTTAGGAGGACTCCCAAATTGTGCAGAGGATCTGTCTCAGGAAATGCAACCTCATCCAGAACTAAAGATGTTAAATTCTGTATCCTAAGATTCCATGTATCTAAAGCAGTGGTTCTCAACCTTTTTAATGCTGCGACCCCCAACCGGTCGAGGACTTCCCAACCAGTCGTAAGTCGAGGACTTTCCCTGCCCAGGAGCGCCACACATGCGTAGTGCCGCCCCCTGTACCGGCCGAGGCGTAGATGGCAAGGGGCAGTGACGGCGCAGGGCGACCACCGGCTGGGCCACCAGCTGGCCCAGCCCAAGGGAGGTAAGGCACCCGCCGGGCCCCACACGCGCTAGCAACCCTCCCTGCGCCCGCTGGCCTCCCACCTCCCACCCATGGCCCTCTTTTACTTACATTTTTAGTAGTTGCTCTGCGGGGAGGGGTGGAAACTTCTACACAGCTCGCCTTTGCTGCAGACAACTTGCAGCACCGTTTGCAGACTGGGACTTTTGGCTGGCTCAGCAGGGCAGAGACAGCCTGGATAATTCCTATTGGCTTTTGAAAACCAATAGAATTAGACTCTATTCAAAAGCCAATAGAATAAGAGGGAGTAGCACAGCTAAGGAAAAGGGGGAAAAATGGCGGACTGCATTGTTTGGCGACCCCCATGAAATGGTAGTTCGACCCCAAATGGGGTCGCGACCCACAGGTTGAGAACCGCTGATCTAAAGCCATTCAAATTATCAGGGTTCTGCTGAAGCCTGTTGTACTACCAGTACATCCAGGCCCCCACAGCCTCCAGGCACCACAAGAGGGCAGCAAAAGCAAAACCTTTTGGTCTCTCCAAGATGTATTCTAAACACATTAAAGCAGTCAAAGGAACATCATACATGTAGTATACATGTTTAGCATTGAACTGTTTGTTAAACATTCCATTTATTATCATGTATGTTTTCTATCCATCTTTTACTGTCTTCAGCCACCAATGTTTAATTGCATACTCAACACAAAACAATCAATTAAGCTTTCTTTCAAGCACTTTCTCTTAATCAACAAACATATAAGAAACTTTATTTCTCACATTCATTTCTCAAGACATGGTGAAATGGAGACATATGGTCTCCATGTTCTCTGCCTAATATAAAATTGATTACTTCACAAATTTTGCTCAGTATCATCTTTCATAACGTTCCTATCAGAATTTGGCCGAGCATCTTCCTTAGTGTATTTAATGAACTAATCTCCCTAATGTTTTGCATTCACCTTTCCTTTTTTTTGCTTGCTGTTTTTCCACAGCCACTCTATAAGTAATCCACATTCTTATTTTAAAATTTTTGCTGTCAACATCTGCAGTCTGTATTGTTTTTAACATTCTCATAGCATGTATGACTTTTCATTATCATTTTTCTTGAAAATTTGTATTCAGTTGGACTTTTTCATGTATTACTATCTGTTCATAAGATCCCTAATTCTGTTAATTTTCTTCTTAGATTTTTCTTGCATTTATAATATTTATTCCAATTGTATTATTCAGCTTATTCCTGTCATTCCTCTACAAATCTCTGAAAAACTCATTTCAGCATTGCCTTGTGCCAGTTTAATTCCAATTCATTTTGTCAATTTTAATTACATTAACTCTACTGGAAGCTCCTTGTATAGCCCTCTTCTAAAACCCATTTTTCCTATCAAAATCACTCTGCATTTTCTTCTCCTTTTCTTAGCTATATTCCCTGCTCTTTTAAATTATGTTCTATATAAGTGTCTGGATTTCTCACAGCAATAATTCCCTTATATGCATTTTTGCCATAATTTACGAGCCATCTATTTCCATGCCATTAATGTAACTATATGTACATTTGTGACAATCTGTAATGTAACTCTTGGCATTCTGTTCCAAGCAGCTTGTATATGCTCGTTCCTTACATCCATTACCCACGTATTCTCTTGGAAAATCAATGTGGTATCTAATGTTTTTTTTTATATTGAACATTTCTGCTGTCACTCTATTTTTTTTTACTTTTCCCCAAAAGTTTCATTTTGATATTACAAAAACAATTTATTAAAACTTACCTGGAATATGTTATTCTTTCATACAGTTTGCACATTCAGTGAAATCACAAAATAACATAATAGTGGGGTTGTACCTGGTACTGGTTGGGGGGTATTTTTGTTGAATTATTTGGTGGCATACATTGGAGAAGTAATACATCAACCTGCTGACATGGAAAAGAGTGAGAGTGGATTAAATGCTGGAAAGAGAAGTTGAAACTAAAGTATCATGAGGGGAAGGGAGGACCATGTGAAATTTATTTTAAGAAAGAACGAAGCTCTTAATGATCTGATTTGCCTTAGAACTAACATCATTCTATTTTATTTTGCAGGGCGTGTTTATTATTTCAACCACATCACAAATGCCAGCCAATGGGAGCGCCCCACTGGCAATAGCAAGAATGGTCAAGGGGAGCCAACAAAAGTGCGATGCTCACACCTCTTGGTGAAACACACTCAATCTAGGAGACCTTCATCATGGAGGGAAGATAAAATCACGCGAAGCAAGGAGGAGGCCCTGGAACTAATTAATGGCAAGTAAAAGTAAAGGAAAGTGAGAACATAACTTGCTGTAATCCTCCTTTCTGCATTAGGCCACCTAGCATTTCATGCAATTCTGTCCTTTAATATTTTTGTGGAGCCTAATACACTACAGTGGGGGTCTTCAAACTTGGCCCTTTTATGACTTGTGGACTTCAACTCCCAGAATTCCTCAGCCAGCCATGCTGGGAGTTGAAGTCCACAAGTCATAAAAGGGCTAAGTTTGAAGACTCCTGCACTATAGGGTGATAGCAAGTGGCAGAAGGGTCCTCCTACTCGTTCTTCACTCTTTTTGTTTTCGGTTTTATATGTTTCTGTGGGAGGCTCCCAAAATTCTATAAATTGGGTATGCCCAAGACTATATTGATCCTGGTATGAAGGCTGATTGCAGGATCATTATGTTGTTATGTCTCTAGGCCTTATAATAGTGAAATACATTTTGAAATGGGGAAGATTTGTGAAAGGCTTCCTTTGCTACCCATTTACTCATCTGGCCTATATAGCTCTATTACTTCATCACCCTTTGCCCAGATCACAATTACCACAATATTTTGTGTCCTGTATAAAGTATGATAAATTAGATATGCAAAATAAATTCAGTAGGAGATTACCTGAAGCTTTGGTCAGAAACATGAACTGTTTTGCACTGGTTATATTTCTAAATATCTTTCTAACAAAATCTAGGTTATTAAGATTTTAATATATCCATATACAAGATAAGGTGATAAAAAGTTTCTCTTGAACAGTACCATTTCATAATGATGACAGAGAATACATACATAACACACACACAATCATTGAGGGAGAAAAATATTGAGGGAAGATATGTTTTTTTCTGGGATATCCTTCTTTTAATAAGCAGAGGATCATATTGGTCTGATTGGCATGTCACCTCAGAAATGGATAAAGGTAGCACTATACTGCTCTACTTACTTTATTTTGCCAGGGGTGGGTAACTGTGGCAAGATCATCCAATCTTGTTTATCAGTTCTCGAAACCCATAGGATTGAGTAGCTGCAGATTGATGGTAGAAATGGAAATTTGAGGCATTTGTTATATTTTTAAAGATTTAAGTGTAAGATCAGCAATGCTGGCTGTGGAATTCTGGGAGTTGAAGTCCACATGCCTTAACATTGTCAAGGTTGAGAAACACTGATTTAAAGTAAAATCAGGGAAATATTTCTTCACCCAGAGGGTCGTTGATTTATGGAATTCACTTCCAGAAGGGGTCGTGACAGCTGTCAGCCTTGACAGCTTCAAGGCAGGGCTAGATAGATTCATGGATGCCAAGTGGCTAGATAGATTCATGGATGCCAAGTGTATCGGTGGTTATTAAAACGGATGTCACTTAGTGTTGTATATCAGGTGCTATGATGATTGATGCATACTATGATTTTATGTTCAATGTTGATTGTTTTAATAAAAGAATTTTTTATAAAAAAAACAAAAAAACGGATGTCCATGTGCCGCCTCTATGTTGGTTGAGGCAGGCAGGATTCCTTTGAGTACCATTTGTTGGGGGTCAAGGGAAAGGGAGGGTTTTGCCTTCTCTTTCTGCTCAAGATCCCCATGTACAATTGGTGGGCCACTGTGTGACACAGAATGCTGGACTCGATGGGCTTTGGCCTGATTCAGCATGGCTCTTCTTATGTTCTTATGTTCAGGCCTCAAATTGGAAAGGCTTAAAAAAATTGACTTGGCTTTTTCTGGAGATGTGTGAGTGGCCAAACCCTTCCTGAAGCTGTAAGAGACCAACATTTTGAAAAAAAGTCCCCAGAGAAAATAAATAATAAAAACTTTGATCTAGATAAACTTTTTTTTAATATTGTGTCTGAATGGCACCATTTATCTTTTGCACTATTCATAAATCTAAAGCCGCAAGCTAGGGTTTGTTCTTACTCTGGCTTAATAGAGTGGACTTTACCTGTTTTTTTATTTGCTCCTGGAAGCAGGAGTAATTGAACCGCATAAGCCAACTCCCTTGCTTGCTCTTAATAAGCCAGGATTATGTGCATGCATGTAAAACGCTCAATCCTAAAATTCTTCACTTGTGACCTGATGAAGACTTGAAGAATTGTTATCTATTTTATATGATTTTATGTAGTTTATCATGATTCATTTCTAAAATGTGATTATTTTGAAATCTTAAAACATTTGGGTACCTTCCATTTCCAACTATTTCTGTCTCCAATGCTGTTCAACATGGAAGTGCAGAAGATTACATTATCACCTAAAAGTGAAAAGAGATAGATCATAGTTTCTGTAACATTCTTCCATTCTCCCCAATTCATAAAGCTCTTTTAACAGGAGAAAGAGAATATTTCCTACTGATCAAAACTGCTAAATCCTGTTCTAGAGTCCCTGGAAAGTAGAACATTGTTAAATACAGGCAACATTTGGGTTAGCAAATAAGAAGGGAAAAGATTGACTTAATAAAATAAAAAGTGGTCACGAAACTAAAGATTTTAGTATGGAACCTTATAATGCTCAACCATTTGGGAAAAAAAAATCACAAATCACTGGTGATTGAACTATTAGTTGCCAGATTCAGTGTCTTTATGTTATTCTAGATCCCACATTTAGCATTTAAGTTTGTACAGCCATAGGTTTATTTGTATTTTCTTTGTAAAAATAATGTGTATTTTTATTTTGAAAATAAAACGTGTGTTTTTTAAAGTCATAAGCCTTTTTTCAGCACACTTTCCTTATTTATTTCACTGGAGGGTTGTAGTAAAACAAAGCTGTGAAAACTAGTGTGGGATAATCAGATACTATAGGCCAGGTTATCTGCTAAGGTGAAATCATGTTTTATGTATTCAGCTTAATAATTTTCAGTTTCAACATAAATGTGATTAAAATGGTTTTAAAGTATTAAATCTATTTTAGTGTAGAAGCAGGTGCTGGGAGACTGTTTTCCCCATGATTTTTGGTAGTTGAGGGCCCCAGGGAGGCAGGAGAGTGTCATTGTGATCTTACACGTGTAGAACCATATTCTTTCCTTATTTGGGGTTTTTCTGGGGTATTTGCTTCCAAGCCTGGTCTGGCATGATATCTAAGGGAGTATCGGACAAAAAAAAATACCTTACTCTGTATATTTGTGTTAGCTGGTGGAAATTTTCCCATTATGCAGTTGAAGCTTCTGGCTAACCAAAGATGGGGAAGAAACTATTTTTCACATACCTAATATTCTTTTGGTGGTACATCCCAATCTTCCCACCTCCCTTGTATATTTCCTGATTTGTTTCATTGCATTCATGAGATGGTGACACAATTCAGCAGCACTATGCCTTAACAAAAATTGGCCAGCTTTCTAGTTTATTTCATTGGATTCATGTACAGAAGTGACTCACTGAGAATCTTGTTTTTAAAAAACTACAAGCAAAAGAGACCCTGACTGAACTCTTTACAAATGTTCAGTCTTTCAGAGTTAAATATCCAGGACTGTTGTTCTTGAAAGAGCAAATTTCCAAGACCTTTAGCCAATTTTACTGGACCTAGGAATAAGCAAAGAAGTTTGTAACAGTCCTGCTTATTGCTCAGCCTGTACTGGCTTGATACTGTTTTTGATATGTTAAATATTTACCCTGTTGTCTACAGTTTAGTTTGAGTGAAGATGACTAACTCTGCCTCACAGAGTTGTTGTGGGGATAAAATTGGAATGGCTTAATGTGCATCCTTAACGCTGTTAGAGAAAAGATGAAACATATATTTAAATGATAATGATGATTTTATTTATTTTTATATTTACTTACTTATACTACACCTTTAATATTTTTACAAATAAATGAAGGCAGCAAACATATTCAACATATCTTCCTCTTCCTCTTTTCCCCAGAAGAACAACCCAGTGAGGTGAGTTAGGCTGAAAGAGAGTGACTGGCCCAGGATCACCCAGCTGCCTTTCATGGCTAAGGTGGAACTAGAACTCATGGTCTCCCAGCTTCTAGCCTGGTACCTTAACCAATTGGCCAAACTGGGTTGAGGAGGAAGAGAGGAGGAGGGGAAAGAGATAATAGTAATAACAGCTTCTATTTTTTTTTTCCTTTCCACTTGCCAGTGAGAACAGGATTGCCCAGTTTGCCAGAATTAAGCAGAAGGGAGGTTTTGGTATTCCTTTTACTGTATGCCAAAGAAAATTGATACTGTACAGAGCAAATGAGTATAGAGCAAGGAATTCCTGGTTCTGTAGAAAAGTATACACTTGTATATAGATAGGTAGAGGTAAGTCTTCTTTTAAATCTTAGAAATACATGCTAATCAGTGTAGACAACACTTGGCAACAAGGACGAATGGATGGACTTGTATATTTGCTTATATATTTATATAACCAATTAATATTTATTTTTATTTATTTATTTATTTTATTTGGACTTATATGCCGCTCCTCTCCGAAGACTCGGAGCGTCTATATAGCTATATAGTTGCACATCTCGGAGCGTCTATATAGCTATATAGCTGCACATCTCACAAACAAGTGACTTGGGGCTGCCTACAGATTAACTATAATTACAGAAACATGCAGTCTGATTGTGTTGTCCCTTCTCCCTCTTCTTACAGTAGTTCAGTGAAGTAGGGAGATGTTTACCTGAGCCATTTCTGAATGTTATCGGGATGTCCTGGACTTAAAAAATGCTTTAGCATATCTCCATTAATTCGTCTTCCTAACTCTGTATAAGACTAATGGGGGAATATGGTTTCTTTTTAGGTTCTTCTGTCACAAAAGGACCTATTCCTTCATGTTTTACTACATGGAAATGGCATCTAAAGAATCATTTGTCCACTCTTTATTTTGGATCATTTTTACCATGAAAATGCCAGCTAACCAACCACTTTCACTCCATTTACTTTTTCCCACGGAAGTCAGATAACTATTGTCTGGAAAAATGTGGGGATGGGCCAAAAGAAGGGGTACCAGAAATGCTTTCTGAATTCTCTCTCTCTCTCTCTCTCTCTCTCTCTCTCTCTCTCTCTCTCTCTCTCTCTCTCTCTCTCTCTCTCTCTCTCTCTCTCTCTCTCTCTCTCTCTCTCTCTCTCTCTCTCTCTCTCTCTCTCTCTCTCTCTCTCTCTCTCTCTCTCTCTCTCTCTCTCTCTCTCTCTCTCTCTCTCTCTCTCTCTCTCTCTCTCTCTCTCTCTCTCTCTCTCTCTCTCTCTCTCTCTCTCTCTCTCTCTCTCTCTCTCTCTCTCTCTAGCATTGGGTTAATTTTGATACATACAGTATTGGTGAGACTTGAGAAAGACAAAGAGTATTTGTCATCTATGCTGTAATATGGCTGTGCTTAAAGTTTTTGTTCAGGTGAATGATAATAACTGGCTAGTACAGGGGTTCTCAACCTTGGCAACTTTAAGACTTGTGGACTTCAACTTCTGGGAGATGAAGTCCACAAGTCTTAAAGTTGCCAAGGTTGAGAACCCCTGGGCTAGTACAATCTTCCTGGACATGATGTGCCTCAGAAAAATTGTGATAGAGTATAACTAGAAGTTAGGAATCTTTTTTAATCCATGCCTGGACTCATTGTAGCATCCTGAAACTGAAGCACTTTGACTTTGGTGTAAAGTTGCTATAAAATTTGGATTTTCTTGAATTTCATGAGTATAAAAACTCATGAGTATACAAACAGTACGGGGTGGACATTTTTGTCAATATTTTCTTGAAACTGCCGGTAACTTGGGATCACTAGTGCAGGAGATACGAAGTCCTTTCTCTGCAAACCAAAGTCCCAGAACTACATTTTCAAATAGAAATTCTGAGACCAACTTTTTTCTGCACATTATCTTTTTCAGATAGAATATCAAGTAAATGAAAAGTTGTTGCTGCAGCCGTAACAAATGGCCTCCATCAACTGATAAGGTTATAGAGAGAGACATTTTAATCTTGTTTTTATATGAAATCCAGATGTAATTCTTACATTCAAGTATTGTTTAAAATGTATTAAAGTATCAGTTGATAGCCCCTGAGACAAGAGTCCCATCTGATAATTTTTGTATTATAACTATCTTCTGTGTCACTTAAGGACAGAAGGAAAGGTGTGATTAAAGGTTGTTTCATCCAACTTTTTCTGCTGGAGGATTGATAAAACCAGTTAGGAATGTGTGCATTTGTCACTTTTATTATCTTTTTTATAATTCTCCAAAATATGAAACACTATGGTCAGGAGGTAAGGAAATCCATTTTCTGCCAGAACCTCCAGCTGCCCTTGAAATATGCCATTTGCTGCAAAGGTCATAGGACTTTGCATACAGTTATTTAAAACTGACATGTACTTTGACTTGATAAAGAAAGATTGATACTGTTGACAGTGTTATTACCTTCTAAAATGAGCAAATAAAATAAAAAAATTCAAAATGTATTGCATCAATGCCCACCTCATTTGCAATCAAACAGCTGAGCTTCATTGAATTTCAGTGAAGAGAGGAATCATCTCTGATGAACATAATTATAGCTCAGAATTGTTAAATAGATCCTTTGGGAGCCATCAGTTTGACAGGTGTATCGTCATTGCCTTTCATGTATTTGTTTAGTAGATTTTAACTCTGCTATTACTTGTGTGTTCATTAAATACCATTGTGAGATAAAGGAATTGACAGAAGCTTTGTGAATGTGTTAACTAGTTTAAAGTGATTGTTCAGATTCATTTATGAGTTCACTTGTTAGATCTGTTTTGCTAGATTTGGGAGGACTGTTTGGGGTTACTCACAGTTAACAATTACATGATTTAGATATGTGTGAGCAGTTGATTTAAAACCTGTGAAAGAACTCTGTTGGTATTTACCACTGGGCACAAACTGTTGGAAAACATTCACCTGTTATCTGATTGGTATAGAAACAATATGAATTACAGTTTTGAGCTTCTAAAATATCTCTTTTGAGGAGATTTTGAAGACACTGACAGCTAGAGTAATTTGATCTCATGATTTGATGTAAGGCGTGGTCTTGTGCCTACAGGCAGTCCTCAGCTTATGACCAGCTGTTTTAACAACTGTTTGTAGTTACAGTTGCCTCGGAAAGGGTGCTGTATGACCCCTAAAGCACTTCTAGCCATCATAAAACGTAGTGCCACCCTGCTAAAGTCACCTGACCACATTTCAGGTGCTTGGAAATCTGTTCACACTTACGATCAGTTCCCAAGTGCCCTGTGATCATGTGATCTTTTCTGCCGGCTTCCCCAGAAAGTCAGTGGGGAAACCAGCAGGGAAGGTTGCAAGGTGCTGCCTCATGCCAAGACGATTCCCTGTTGTCTCTAGGGGCTGACTGAAGGAGCTGTCAGCTGAGGGCAGCTGGCATTCTTCCATAGAGTGCAGATCTAAGCTTCGTTTCTACACCCCACCAGAGGAGTTCCCTTCCTTGTACAGGGGAGAGCTCACATCTTTCTGTACGGTAGAGAAAGCAACGGATGGAAACTAACCAAGAAGAGAAGCAACCTAGAACTAAGGAGAAACTGCCTAACAGTTAGAACAATTAACCAGTGGAACAACCTGCGTCCAGAAGCGGTGAATGCTCCAACACTAGAAGTTTTTAAGAAGAGACTGGATAGCCATTTGTCCGAAATGGTATAGGGTTACCTGCCTGAGCAGAGGGTTGGGCTTGATGACCTCCAAGGTCCCTTCCAACTTCATTATTATATTATTATATAAATAAAGCTTAAATCTTCATGACTTAAGCTGCTTTTCTGCACCCACCAGAGGAGTTCCCTTTTGTGCACAAAGCAAAGCTGAGCTCCTCTGAGTGCAGAAGCAGAAATGCTCTCCATCCCAGCACACCTGAGAAGCCTCGAGAGAATGGTAGCTACTTGTAGAATTGCACAAGCTGGCCTCTGTAGGAAAGTTGCACCTTGCATCAGCTGGATAAGCGCTGTTGGGCTCTGTAGCCAGCTGAGACCTCTCAGCCTGCAGCAGTTTTGCACATGATAGTGGGCCTTGTAGTGACTGAGGCCTTCAGGGTCTGGTGGGGAGCAGTCCAAGGCCTCCAGAACCTCCCCAGCCGTCTGAGGCACACCTATGCTTCATTTAATGACCATCACAATCACATAAAGGATTCTGGCCCCAATTAGAGTAGTAAGTTGAGGACTGTCTGTATCATTTAACACAGAGGTCCCCAACCTTTTGGGCACCAGGGAGCGATTCCATGGAGAAAAGTTTTTCCATGGACCAGAGAGTGTATAGTTTTGTGTGCTGCCTGCATCCCGCAGATGGGGCTTTGCTTGTTTGTGCGGACCGGTTGCTGGCATGCCACGGCCTGGTACTGGTCCATGGATCAGAGATTGGGGACCCCTGATTTAACAGATAATTTTGCTGCTTGCGTCGAGCCATTTATATTGCTAGCTTTGTTAAACAGGTACAAAATGTTTAGAAGCAAAGCTATGTACATCATGAAGGATTTTCATAAGGTAGCTAGATTAAGTCTGAAAGCTTTTCTGTAGAGCTAGAACATTTGAAAGACAGCAGGCCTGAATTTGCAAATATTGCCACCTTTTGTTTTCTACTGCATCAGGTTTGATTTTTGTTGTTTCTTGTTAGAGCAGGGTGTCAAACTCAATTTCATTGAGGGCCACATCAGCATTGCGGTTGAATTTCATTGAGGGCCACATCAGCATTGCGGTTGCCCTCGGGGGGGCCAGGTGGGTGCGGCCTACTAGGTGGGCGTGGATGGAGTGGGTGTGGCCAGCTCTACATCGTTCACATCAAGGGTGCCTGTGAGGGCCTGGGCAGGAGTGGGACAGATCTGAGGGTCTCTGGCAGAAGGGGGTGGGACTAGGGCAAGTGCCAAGGCATGGCCCACTGGAGGAGACTCACTGTTCCTCTCAGGCCATGCGGGGGGGGGCTGGATGATGGTGCCGGCTGCCCGGAGCCCTGGGCAGCAGAGGTCAAGCGCCCAGCCTGGCCCTTGAGCACCCGCAGCACCAAGCCCAGCCCCACTTCTCCAAGGGGGTGCCCAATTGCACTTACCTCCTCCTCAAGGCTGCTGCTGCTGTGCTTGCTCTCCTTAGCCAGGTTGCTCATGATGGGTACAAGGGCAAAGTCAGAGGGAGGCCCATTCCCTCTCCATGGGAGGAAACCCAGCTTTGTATCCAAAGCTTCCTTAGCAATAGGATGGGAGACCCCCAGGATAGGCCAGGAGGAGGGGGCAAGGGGATGGTGAAAGGGCAGCAGGGCAGGACTAAGGTAGGACTTCCCTCAGACCCCCCCTCTCCTTTCCTTCTTTCCTTCCTTCTTTCCTAAGTAGAGAGTGGTGGGAAAATATTTGAGATGAGGGAGGGAGAAAAACAGGCAAGAAACGCAGCTGGGGAGGTGTCATCTCCCCAGCATGCATCCAGGGGGTGGGGCCGACACGGCAGGGGCTGGTTCCTTGCTGGTTCCAGACGGCCTTGTGGAGATAAGACTGAATGCATTTCAGCATAGATGGCCACCACAAAATTGTATATTGGCTCCTGGCCAGCTTGGGCCAGGGCTAAGGCAGCGGGGGCCGTTCCCTTACTTTTTCCAGGATGGCTTCACGGGCCACATGAAACCACTTCGCATCCGCCCCCCAGGCCTTGTGTTTGACATGTCTGAGTTAGAGGGAAAGAAATGAAATTAAATGGTTTAGTACTGAAATATGAATTTGTCTCATTTCCCCCCTTCCCCAGATTATTTATTTCCCCTTTCCTTGAGTTATATAGCCTGTAGAGAGTTTAATGTTAGAGAAGTTCAATTTGGATCCTGGCAGAAGCCCATGGCATCCCAAAACCTGCATGCAGCAGGAAATAAGGTGTTGAAGACAATGTTCTTGGCATCTCAGTAGTTCTGTTATTTCAGAAATGGATATCGATGCTCTTAGACTATTACTAAATTAGCCCTGCTGAAACCTCTAGGAGAGAAATTAATGATGCTTATCACAAGCAAAGGAGTCTTCGATGTTCTCTATAGTTGGGACAAAGAGAGAGGAAGTAATCTCTCTAATGGATGAGCTTTGGCCAAGTTACTTAGAGATCAAGACAGCAGGAAAGTGACCTCCCAGAAAGATTTTTTTCCAGGGACGCTTTTTGTTTCTGTCCTTCCAGTGGAGGTTTCTGCTGGTTTCTCAAGATGGCAGTAGTAGAGGAAAAGATTGCAGATTTTACACCTTAGATGCTAAGAAACAGGATTTAAAGGGAACTGATCCTTCTCATGAATATGGTTGGGCTGGTTGCCTAATCTGGCAGGGTTCCAATTTCCTTCAGTTCATATAGATGAGGCTGAGAGCCCATGTATGATCAATCAGAGCCATTCAAGATGTCAAGAATATAAGAGGAGACTTACTAGGGAGACTGTTGCTCTCTAGTAAATGGTATTTGTGGTATGATGGTTTAAAGGGAGATAAATAGTTCTCAAAACTTGATCGTCAGTAACCTAATTCCTCTTGAATGTGATATGTTCAGCCTCCCATTACAGATAAAATTTCCATAAACTTGAATTCTACAGTTTTATTATACATTACTTTTGTTGGTCCTGAATTTCATTTTAATAAATGACCCAGAGTTAAGACATTGTATGTGAAAACTCCCCACCCCCACACTTTTTTCTGTCCACATTTTCTGTAGTTCTGAGATGTTTCCCTCATACTCCTTTTTTCCAGACTAAAACAATCTTTCATGTTATAACTTCCCTTCTTAAGGGAGTTGGTCTTGTCCCCAAATGATTCTGGTTGCTTTGTTTTGCTCTCCTTCAGCTCTACAACCTCCTTTTTCAGGCTTAGTGAGCAGAACTATCTTGATAGCTGAAATTTTTATTTATTTTATATTTCCTATTTCTTAAGTGCCCATCTCCCTCAAAATGCAAAGGATCTCCAAACTCTAGTAATAAAAATCAAGGAGCACAGTGAAAAAGTGGGACCAAAATTAAATATATAGAAAATAAAACTAATAACCCCAGGTGGAACAGCCAGCCTTACAACTGACAATGAAGATAAGTGGTGGATATCTTCTGCCTTTTAGAATCAGCCATCAGTAGTAAAGGAACCAGCAGTCAAGAAATACACTGTAGACTAGCACTGGGTAGAGCAACCATGAAAGTCCTTGGAAAAGATATTCCTTTTTTTTAAAGTTTTTTATTGAATACAAAAAAGAAAAGGATTAAAAAAATTGAACATGGTAAATCGTCTTTGACAGACATCTCAGTCCATATTATACATTATTTACATATAACTTATCTATATACAAACTATATATTTCTAATCTCTATTTTTTATTTTCTCTTTATTTGTGACCTCTATTTTTTCCCCCTCCATCCATAAAATTTGTTCCATATCAAATAAAATTGTGTCTTCCTGATTTTTTAATCTTTTAGTTAACCTATCTAGTTCTGCGCAAAACATAATTTTCTTTGTTAGATCTTCCTCACTCGGTATTTCCATTGTTTTCTATTTTTGAGCAAATAGAATCCTTGCCGTCGCAGCCACGTGAATGATTAAATATGTGTCCTCTTTATTTACATTTTTCTCTAATATCTTGGAAAAGATATTCCAATGTTGTGATGTCTCTGTACTTTCCATCTGAGAGCTGAAATGTGGGTTTCCCACTATTGGACTGAGTGCCCCCTTGAATAATTAGATCTCCTTTTTTCTCCTTTCTCTGGTTGAGAACCAGAGGTGGATTTGGTGGGGATTGGATGGGATGAGAGCCTCTACTGGCCTGTGGAAGCAGCAAGTGAGGGCTAGCCCTGCATGTTGGTGTGTGTGAGTGTCTGTTAATTCATCCTCTTGGTGAGAGTTGGAGGAGGAATTGACTGTGTGTAGGGAAGGGACTGCGGATGGTAGCAGCAGAGGAGAGGTGCCTGTTGATGCTAGTGTGTGCAAATGTGACGTAGTAGAGTGAGAGGTGCCCTGACAACTCTTGAGAGTTGGTAAAGTGTCTCAGGCTGCTCCCCCCAGGGACAGTTGGTGGAAATAGTAGGTGGTTCCTGGCTTTCGGAACTAAGGTGGTTGGTTATTTATATTCTAACCCAAGAGCCTGAAGAAAGGACAATATGGAGACGGGGCTGCTCTTGGGGGACAGAGGTAGGCCAAAATATAATGATAGTGACAGGCAAGGTGAGATATGGTGGGAGACAAAGAACAGGCCACTCCTGGGGAATGCAGGACTATTGTTCATATGGGTTCCACATTCTGGCTTCTCAATGTCAGCCCCAGTACCCTGTCAGCAGATCTTCAGAAGCCCTGGCTTTCAGCTCCTGTTTCTGAATGCTAGGTTAGCCTAGTAAAGCTCCTCTCATCAGTGATGTAATCATTAATGAGTGGACCATCTGGCATGTATCACTGAGATCTGGCTGGGTCTATGCCCAGCTGGGTTTCAGGTGTGGTGGCATCAGTCAAGATCCCAGGTTGGAGGGTGTGGTGATTGTTATCTGGGAATCTCTTAACCACCTTTGGAGGTGCTGCACTACAGGTGACCAGATCTGTGAGATCCTGTTCATTAAGTTGAATTCTACGGATCAGTTGGGATTGCTGCTGTCGTCCCAGTCTCCTTGCTGCACAGCAGCTCCTGTGCTTGAGCTTCTTAACTTCATTTTTGGGCTGGCAGTGGAGTCCCCCAGATTTACAGTTTGAGCGGGGGGAGCTTCAATCTGCCTTCTTTGGGATTGGACTCTGAGGTGGACTCACGAGTTCAGGGACAATTATCTACCCCAGATTGTCCAGAGACCAGCATGGGACAGTGGCCGTACATGGGATTTGGTGTACCTGTTGGATCAGTAAATAGGTGATTTGTATTTATATAAATACTCGTAGGAAAATAGAGTGCATGCAAGAATACAAAATCTGATTCTTCAGAATTAGATCTCATTTTCTGCAGCAGAGGGCTCTAAGTTGCTGCTCATTTTATTTAGGTGAATTGATAGTTACCAACTACCCCCCATCCCTTCCAAAACAACAGTTCTTGGACAAACGACAAATGCCAAAGTGTCATTTGCTTTCTAGGCAGGTGCTGTTACTCTGCATAAATGCATCTCACTGCAGGAGAGAAATCAGAAATGTATTTCTGGAATGCTCAGTTGCAAATCCTGCTTGAATGCTTAGCTAGTCTTTGTAGAAAACAGTTCATTTTGATCTTGGTTTTCAGTGTAGATCCATAAATTTGTTCAGTGTACATCTGTAGGTAACATCTGCTCAATTGTCTTGCAAGTAACAATAATGCTTAAGCAGTGCCATTAAAGAGGTACTGGACCCTCTATCATACAGTTCCTCCTGACTGGGCTGCCATGAAAGCAGGTTTTTGTTGTTATAAATAGATAGGGTTAGAGCAGCTTCTCCAGGTGTACACGGACTACATTAATACAGGCTGTGAATTCTGAAAGTTGTATTCTCAATACTTCTGAAGGACAGAAGGAGAATTGCTCAGTTTTCCAGTAAGTGTAACCCATAATATATTAAAGAATAGCAGCTTGTGCAAATAGTTGTAGAGTTGAGCTGAGCATTGATTCTGTTCCTTAACTGTGATGCATACAAAGTAAGCATAGGCATTTCTGTCCAGACTCTCTTGAGTCTCCACATATATTCTGTTTTAGTTTCAGCCAACCATCATTGTCCTGATAATAACAGTAGTAAAGAGAGATTTCACATTTCCTCATTGGGATCTGGGTGTTATTAGAAAAGCTGTTAGTGACTTCTGGGGAAACAGAATGTATCAGAATATAACAACTGAAACAACTTACATATTAGACTTGGATTTGGAAGATCTAAATCAGACATGTCAAACACAAGGCCCGGGGGCCAGATGCGGCCCACAAAGTGGTTTCATGTGGCCCACGAAGCCATCCTGGAAACAGAGAGGGAACGGCCCCCTCTGCCTTGGCCCTGGCCCAGGCCAGCCGGGAGCCAATGTACAATTTTGTGGTGGCCATCTATGCTGAAACACATTCAGTCTTAGCTCCATAAGCCCCCCCTCCCGCATGGCCTGAGAGGAACAGTGAGGCTCCTCCAGTGGACCATGCCTTGGCACTTGCCCTGGTCCCACCCTCTTTTGCCAGAGACCCTCAGATATGTTCCACTCCTGCCCAGGCCCCCACAGGCGCCCTTGAGGCAAACGGTGTAGAGCTGGCCACACCTACCCAGTAGGCCACACCTACTCCATCCACGCCCACCCAGTAGGCCGCACCCACCCGGCCCCCTGAGGGCAACCGCAATGCTGATGCAGCCCTCAATGAAATTGAGTTTGACACCCCTGATCTAGATTCAAATCCCAGTGCAGCCTCAAGACTCATTGAGTACCCTTTGGCTGCTTGTAGACTCAACAGCCTAACCAAATCTACAAACTTAGCATGGAGATAAAATTATAAAACACTCTTAAGCACTTTGAACAGAATACAAATATGGAATACATTTACATATGTTTTACAAGTAATGTAATGGCTGTATGGAAATATAAGCAAATTTTAAATAACCAAAGGAACATACTGTACAGCAGAGGCCAGAAACCCGAAGAATGAATAATTGCTGCTTTGCAATTATGGTTTTTGAAAAGATGTCTCTTAAATTGCAAAGCAAATTGCTTTTATTTATATGGGAGGCAAGACGCCAGTAGACACAAGTGTGTACGTCAGGGAGTGAGGCAAGGGAATGATCAAAGAAAACGTTCTCATGAAATCAAAGCAAATTACATTGCTATAAAGGTAAGTTGAGAACAATTTAAAGCATAACTGCAAGAACTTAGATTTAATATTTATAAAACCTAATTAGCTGTAACAAAACAACAGGTAGATTCCCTCCCCCTCAATTTATCATTATGTAAGTAAGATTTTCCAGGTTTTAAATTACACCAAAAGCCAACTTAATTATAGAAGACTCCCTTTTCAGTCCCCCAAACAGGTAAAAGTGAAGCACTGAAGATGGGGGTGGAGGGGCAGTAAAATCTATGTTCACTTTCACGTTGTTTTAACAGTGATTGTATTTGGGAAGAGAGAATGCCCAACAGAGCTCCTCTTGATTATAACTTCTCACTAAAATTAGTGAATGGGGGCTCACTTATTTTGGCTGTCTTCCATTGCACAGTAAATGGTAGTGCTATTTGCTACAAGTAGATAATTCCTGCTTATAGAAAATTACCGGAAAGTAATTAGACATACATGGGTAACTTTTACATATGGTACTTTTCAGCTTTTTCTATTTAAAAAAAATGCAGTTGTCCTGTAAAAACCAAGCCAGATAGGAGAAGATGAAATAGGAGAAGATTGAATTGCAGGGCTTGTTTTTAGCAAAACAACAACAATATAAGAAGAAGTGGGTTTGGATAGGGTATTTTACGAATAAATGACTTGCAGGCAGTTTAGGATAGTATATGTACAGTATAGCAACAGAAAGAGAATGGTTTAGAAGGGAGGTTGGCATCCACAGCGAAACTTATCCAGATTCAGCCACTTCAAATATAAGATAATGGTTCCCCTTGCCCTCAACCTTTTGAATTCCCATACACAAAAAAACACACACAAGTATTCTAGAAAATAAGCAATGTTAGGTCTGTGTTTTATGTTGCAGAGCTTCCTATATGGAAATACTGGTTTTGTAAAAAAAGATAATACAGTTTTGTGGATCTTTCCTTCTTAAAAAATGAAAAGAAAACCCTGTGGTTATTTAGACCAGCAGTTCTCAACCTATGGGTCGCGACCCCATTTGGGGTCGAACGACCGTTTCGCGGGGGTTGCCGGACACCGGGGTCCGCCATTTTGGTTTTTTTTGTTGTTTTGTTGTTGGTTTTTTCGTCGCGCGTGCCACACATGCGCGGTTTGGGCCGTCGCGCGTGTGCGCTGTGCATGCGCGGATCGGCCCGTCGCGGTCCGCCATTTTTTTTGTTTTTTGTTTTTTTTTTATTTTATTTTTTCGTCATGCGCAACGAAACAAAATGGCGGACTGCGACGGGCGATCCGCGCATGCGCGGCGCGCGCGCGACGGCCTGAACCGCGCATGCGCGGCGCGCGCGCGACGTAAAAAAAAACAAAATGGCGGACCGCGACGGGCCGATTCGCGCATGCACAGCGCGCGCACGCGACGGCCCGAACTGTGCATGCGCAGCGCGCGCGCAACGAAAAAAATATCAAAAAAAATTTTTAAAAACCAAAATGGCGGGCCGCGGGTCGGGGTCGCGGCGCGCATGGGCGGCGCAAGTGGGGTCTCAACCTGAAAAAGGTTGAGAACCACTGATCTAGACGTAGGATTAACAGTAACATCTAAGTAATCCTAGCTAACTGTGTAATTAGAAGTATTCTCTTTCCATAGCAGACCTCTGATTCTCGACTCTTTTTACTCCCTGTTCTCCGCAGGCTACATCCAGAAGATTAAATCTGGGGAGGAAGATTTTGAATCCTTAGCATCCCAGTTCAGTGACTGCAGCTCAGCCAAGGCAGGGGGAGACCTGGGTACTTTTGGAAGAGGTGAGTAGGTCGATGTTACTGAATATGTTATGTGCCTTGTTCAAATTGAAAGAAAAGGATCTTTGAGAAATGGAGTCTATCTTGGATTCTGCTTTGGGTCAAAATAATTGCAGCATTTAATAAAAAGTATTCTGAGCCATAATAGGTGAAGGTGCTGCATTGTTTGCATGTATGTTTGCATTGCTTGCGTGCATCATTGCATATGATAAACCAGGGGTCTTCAAACTTGGCCCTTTTATGACTTGTGGAGTTCAACTCCCAGAATTCCTCAGCCAGGTGCGCTGGCTGAGGAATTCTGGGAGTTGAACTCCACAAGTCATAAAAGGGCCAAGTTTGAAGACCCCTGTGATAAACCTTTCTGCCTGCTCTGTCAGCCCAGCCAAATCATTATCTCCCTCCAGTTCCTACTATATATTTATATTAATGAATACTTTCCTATTAAGAAATTTACCACGTGAAGGCTGTTTCCTTCCCATTAGGCTAGTTTTCCTACCCTTGGGCATAGCATAATGCACTTGAAACACTATGGATAATCTATCTTTGCCCTCAGGTATGCTACCTAGGAAATTGCATCCATTTCTGGGCCATTGTCTTAAAAATCCTGAAATCAGATATCCTTTAGGCTTGAAAAAAAAGTTTATAGAAAAATAGTATAAGATTTCATCTATCAATCAGTCTCCTAATCATGGGATATATCTGCTTGTTTTAAATATATACGGTGCCAATAGAAAAGGCCTAGCAATGTTTCTGTTGCTTTGTCTCTCCTGACTTTCATGAGATAGTATTTCTTTTTGCTTGAAAATTAGAAGATGCTGAAGCTCAGTGACAGCGAACGAGAGTTGCTGCTAGCAGGTGTTGGGCCTGTGATCTGGAAAGTTCTAGAATAGAGATACATACGAAGCAGATTCATATATTGAGATGTCAACTTGTTTACCAAGATCACTGGAATTCTACTACTAAACTGCTGCTAATTCATTGCACTAGCAGATATTAATTTTGTATCATCTATTCTGCCTGTTTTCTTCATTTGAGAAGGAATAACACTGTATTCATGTGCTGAAGTTCTCCCATTTTGCCAGACTTGATCTGGCTGTAAATTTCTGAATTTCACTAGCTGCTGCTTGTATGATTCTTGTTTTAAAAGCTAGAAATCTCCTTTTCTTTGAAACTGGAAATTTGAAGAAGCTGAGTATAGAACATGATGTCACCAGTTTGTAGGCAAGGTAGTATAGGATGATACATGGCCTATGAATACCTTCCAGTAGAAATAAATAGGAGAACTCTGAATGAGTGGGCTGCAATGGCAAGTGCAGAATCAAGGAGCTGTTTAAAGGAAGTAATTCATTCTTTGATAGGGCATCTTTATCATTAGACTCATTAAGTTTGTATCTTGAATATTTGCTACAAAAATAAAATTCTTTAGAAGAGCTTGAGAATCAAACCATATAGGCTTTCATGTAGAACAAAGGGAAGCAGTTGTTTGAGCTGGGAGTCTGAATTGTGAGCACTTGCATTGGGCTTGCTCACAAAATATCTGGTATGAGGCATTGTTCCCCTTAATGGCTGATCATTCTTTTGTGCAACTTCTTGAACCTGAATTCAAACAAATATGCTGTTAGGAGAGTATACGCTAATGAGCACAATGCAGGTAATATATAAACTGTTTAAAATTTGTAATGGAAATAATTAACTAAATGTTAATTATAGATGAAGCTACAATAAAGTATACTAGTTGTATTGTAATCTGCTAATTTAGTTGGCCTGAGTCCCTGGCTCTAGTGGATCAGAAATTGCAGAGAGAAAAATATGTGCCTTATAGTTTCTCTCTGCAGTTGGCATCTCTCGATGCAGAGTAAGCTCTGTCCAGATCTGCTACCAACTTAACCCAATCATCATGTCGAAATGAGCTACTTGAAAATAATGGCATAATTTAGTGTTAGAGTTTAACTAATTTAATTAATTACGATTAAATCATAGTCTGCACCAGATGCTAGAAATATCCTCCAACCAATATCCATCAAATTGTCAGAGCCTGAAATTATTTTTTCTCATATATAAAGGTCAACGTATCGGGATACCTTGACCAATACAAATCTGAAATCATTATACTGATTGACCTTAATAGTATTTCCGGAAAGAAAAGATTTGTATTTTGAATATAGGCATTTATGTATTTCATGTGCTTTTGTGCTGTTTATATCATCTGACTCTGTGTCAGCTGTTCCACCTTGGTTAATTAAGAAAGAAAGACTCTCGAACTCATGGTTAGTGAAAGTACAATTAAAGCCAAGTGGTTATAGTGTGGTAAACCCGGATCTGGATTTTCACGCCCAAAGCATCTGGTTAACTTTTCTCCTGTCTTCCCATCCCCTCATGGCTATTAGTTAGTGTCCAATAGTATTCAAATAAATTGTTTTGGTAGTCCCTGGCTGTGTGAGCTGGATGCTGCTGCTTTCCATTGGGTGACCTTGGTTTATAGCAACATTCAATACATAACATTAGAGAAATCAGCAGTTACGTTTGTGTGTGTCATATTACAGTAAAAAAAAAACCCATAGCATCTTATATTTTTAAAACAAGCAGATATGTCCCAACTCAGGAGACTGACTTGATAGACGAAGCTTTAAGTAATCCACCAAAACGTACCCATTTTTTCCATATAAATTCTGTAAAAGCATTAGCATCTCAATACATGTATAGCAGTGGTGGCGAACCTATGGCACGGGTGCCAGAGGCGGCACTCAGAGCCGTCTCTGTGGGCACACGTGCCGTCGCCCCAGTCCTAGGCCTTCAGCTGGGTTTTATAAAACCTTTTCGCTTTAGGTCTCCGCCACCATGTACAAAAAAACAAAAAAGAATCAGTCATTCTCCAGCATGTGGATTTCGAATCCACAGGATGGGTTCGTCTTAGTCCTCCTGCCCTATTTCAACTTCTTGCGGGGAAAAAAAGATCTTACAAAGTTGGAATTGATTGATTGAACTTTTTAGTCCCACCCAGTCTGCTGTTACCACTGCAGCCACGCCCACCCAATGGGTCACGCCCACCCAATGGGCCACATCCACCCGGCACCCGACGATGCATAAGTGGGTTTTGGGTTGCAGTTTGGTTACTCGGTCTCTAAAAGGTTCGCCATCACTGATGTATAGCGTTCGGTAACCCTCATCACATGTGAATATTCCACACAGTTCAGCGTGTTATGGGATTTTGATATGATAGAGGTTATGGTGGCTTGCAGAGGACCTGAAGAAGGCCTTATTGGTATTACGAGCAATTTTGTGGCAGGGTTTGAGCCTCTAATAATATATTTGTATATATTATTAATGAGTCTCTAATAATATATTTGTATACATTCCAAGAATGATGAGAAGCATTTGGAACACATGTGGTCTTCAAGTGGTCCCAAAATAGAGGTTCCAAATAGGATCCATCAGTAGTGGCAGAATAAATTTAAAGAAAAATATTTAATAATACTCTCATAAGACTCTTTTTTAAAAAGAAATTTTAAAGAAACAAGTATGTAAATTCACATAGTTATATAGAACATGAATTTGCAAGACAAGTGAAATAATTAGCATAGCTACTGTTTATCATCTAAGACCTGAGTTCCTTCTTAAAATAATATGCCTTGCCCCTCATAGTTAGCGTTTATACGTAACTGGAAGGGGGGGGGAAATGAAGTTGCTAACTTTGGTCAAAAACTTTCTTTTCTCCTGCATGGGTGGATTCCGAATCCACCAATGGGTTAACACTGTCCTCTGCCCAATGGGAGACTAGGTCCGAACTTTAGCTCCGCCTCCGGCTTCCTTCTTCCCCAGTTTTTACCTAGTCTAAGCCCAAGGAACAGCTCTTTGCGTAGCTCCGCGAAAAGAGTACCTTTCTTTTCGGTTAGGACTGGTAGAGTAAGGTTTTTGTTGATTGTTTTTTGAGTTAAGTTTAGTTTTCGAACTTTAGTTTGATTTGTTTTTAACTTTAGAGATTTTTTTCTGGTTTTTCTTCGGGGACCTTCGGTCGATCCTCCCCCCCACGCATTGGGAGCGCAGCAGCGAGTCCGCCCGGGCCTAGGGCCTGGGAATAGCGGAGAAATAGGGGGAAATTTCCCTGGACTCCGCTATTCGACTCGCAGCGCCCCAGGAAGCTCCAAGGGACCAGGCGTCGAGGGAAGCTTCGAGGAGCTCGACGCAGATCGTCGCTGAAAAACGCAAGTGGGGCAAGGGGGCGCGGGGAGGAGTCCAGCCAGTCAGCCGGGAGGCGGACAGAGGCCGGGACCGTCGGTACCGGAGGGGTAGGCCGAGGCCAGCTTCCCTTAAGGCACCGCGTGGCCGGGAGCACAGAGCTCCGACCGAAAATTCGGCGCGGTGGCCATTTTTAAAAAGGGGCGGTCTCGCCTACTGGCGCGAAGCGCCATTTTGGAAAGGGGCGTATCAGAGCGCCTCAGACCTCTGATTGGGACCTCGCCTTTCTGGCGCGAAAGCCTTTAAGCTCTGGCGTGAAAGTCTTTGTTTCTGGCGCGAATCTCCCTTCTTCACCCGGTCGAGTTGCCTGCGGGCCCAGGGGGAAGGGAAGGGACTGCCGGTGAGGCGGAGGCCTAGCTCCGGCTGCCAGATCAGGGAAACTGAGGCCGAGCACCCAGGGGGGTCCAGTTGGAGGCGTGTGTGTGTGTGTTCTCGGTGTTTTGGCTCCCAGCAGATTCCCCAGCGGAGTCAAGGCGGTCTGGACGGGCATAGGGACAAAACTCCCTGGCTAGGTATCCTCGTGACCGCAGGAGCTCTTCGACCAGGCACGTTAGGGGCATTCCCTGTAGCGCTGCCGACATCGGTCTGTGCCTACTAGATACCCGGAAAGGGTGCTTCTTGGCACATGGCAATGGCAGAAGGAACTCCGGCCCAGGGCTCAGCGCCCCCTCCGTCGCCGACTAGACGCAGAACGGAGGAAGCGGGGGGGGGCAAGAAGAAGGCCAAAACAAAGCATCTGTCTGAGCCATCAAGGGCGGACGAGCGCCAGGCCGCAAGGAGACACCAAGCCTTGGAGAGGGAGTTTGCCAAGGCGCAGAGACTGAGGGACAGCGGGATGGAAAGTCCGGCCTTGTCCCTCGGGGAGACACCAACCTCCTTCGAGCCTGCAGAGGCGGTTGAACAGGAGTGGTCTCCCAGGGGGGAGACAGAAAGGGAGGTGTCCCCCATTTCGGTGCCATCTTCACCAGAGCATTCAGAGCCTTCCACAAGCCAGGAGGATCCTGAGCACAGAGGTAGGAAAAGAAGGAGATCTGGTAAGTGGCCTTCACGACTTCATTCCCTCTTAGAGGAAACATTAGTGCACCTCAGGGCCTCTAGGAGGAGTTCCCCTCCCAAGAGAGCTCACAAAACACGCACACCATCTTCCCGTGGGGAAAAGATATTGTTTCAGGATTCTGATGAGTCTGAGAACTCTCCACAGGTGGCAGACGAGGAGCAGGAGGACTGGGACGATGAGGATGCCCCGTTGTCAGAAAATGAGGATGCAGAGCCACAGGCGGCCCCAGTGTCAGGGTTATTTGACCATAATCTGTTTTATTCCCTCATGATTAAGACATGCTCTGTTCTAGAACTGCCAGCTAAGACCAAGGAGGCCAGACCGCCGTCCTCAGAGGAGGAGGACGCAAAGGATCCCTTGCTGCACGCACCGGTGTCAGAGGTGATCCAGGTACCATGCACTAAGGTGTTCAGGTCAACGGTAAGGACCCAGTGGTCTAATCTAGGCACCATCCCATCGCCTAATGGCGTGGAAAAGAAAATGTATAATGTTTGCAGTCCATTAGCAACTTTAATAGAGGTGCCACAGGTGGACGCTCCACTAAGCTCTCTTCTTCCTTCCTCAGCCATCCCAGGAGACCTAGCAGAATCAATGAAGGCGGAGGATAGGAAGGTAGAACTTTCCCTCCGCAGGGCTCACCATTCATCTGCCTGGGCCATCAGAGCCGCATCTACGAACTCATTAGTCGCCAGAGCTGCGATCAGGTGGCTGCGGGAGATCCAGGCAAGTGTTCCACCTGAGCAGGTACGTGTAAGACAAACACTAACCAAACTGCGGAGGGCAACGGAATTCATGGCAGACTCCGCACTGGCCGCGTCCAGATACTCAGCTAGATCCATTGCAGGGACAGTGGCAGCTAGGAGGTTGGTATGGCTCAAGAACTGGAAGGCGGACCTTAAGTCAAAATGGCGACTCACCACAGCTAAGTATGCAGGATCAAAGCTCTTCGGGGCAATCCTGGATCCTTACCTGATAGAAGACAAAAACAAAAGGAAAGTGCTAGCTCACCCTTCCAAAAGAACGGACAAGGGAACCCAGGAGTTCCGTAGGCAGGCACCCCGTCAGAACGGGGCCGGAGAATGGAGGCAGCCCTTTCAAGGGGGACGGTCCTGGGAAGGGCCCAGAAATCCGCGCACCTTCTCATACAGGCAGGAGCGCGGTCAGGACCGTCCAGCCGCGGGCAGGGGCCAACCGTCCAAACGCCCTTTTAAAGGGGGGGGAGGACGACCCTACAGACGTTCCAAGTGACTCCTGGAACAGCCCCATCGGGGGTCGCCTGGCACGGTTCAGCGAGGCATGGCAGGCGACCACGACGGATGCCTGGGTCAGGGAAACAGTGACCCAGGGACTAGCAATAGAATTCTACTCCACACCACCAGATCACTTCATAAGTTGCCCACTATCACGCAACAGGACCAAGGCGGGCCTCATAGTTCAGGCCATTGGACACCTGGAGGAGATAAGGGCCATAGAGCCGGTTCCTCCAGGACAGGAGGGGCAAGGTTTCTACTCCATCCTCTTCCTGGTGCCAAAAACATCAGGGGACTGGAGAGCAATCCTGGACCTCAAGCGGTTAAATCGCTATGTAGTATACAGGAAGTTCAAGATGCAGTCCCTCAGATCCATACTGGCCAGCATCTGGAAAGGGGATCTGCTATCTTCAATAGACCTCACAGAGGCCTATCTTCATATCCCAATAAGACCGGGGTACAGAAAGTACCTGAGGTTCTGCCACAAGGGGCGACACTACCAATACAGGGCACTCCCGTTCGGGCTGTCCTCAGCGCCCAGAGTGTTCACAAAGGTGCTGGCGGCATTGGGAGCGCACCTGCGCATGAGACCGGTGCGGGTCCAATGCTACCTGGACGACATCTTGATACTCTCAGCGTCACACCAGGCAGCACTAAGGGACATCCAGACCACCATAGCCGTACTCCAGAGGCACGGCTTCTCGATCAATCACAAGAAAAGTCAGCTCACACCCTCAAGGAGGCTCCAGCATCTGGGAGCGATCATAGATTCGGACCAGGGCATGGTGTACCTCTCCCAGGAGCGCCGGGAGAGCTTACAGAAACTAGCGTTTCTGATAATGCAGAGGAAGGTGGCCACAGTGGCGCAGCTCTCCCAGCTCCTGGGAAAGATGATATCATGCCTGGGGATTGTCCCGTGGGCCAGACTGCACTCCAGAGGTCTGCAGTGGCTACTGCTCCCCTTCCAAAGACAGAATCAGAGCGCTTCACCCAGGAAAATCAGAGTGCCTCCACAGGTCCTAGCCTCCCTGAGGTGGTGGAGGTCGGGGGCCCTGAACAGGGGCACCCCACTCAGGGAACCCAACAGGGTAACCGTCACAACCGATGCAAGCCTGTTCGGCTGGGGGGCTCACTCAGGGGATCAGATGGCCCAGGGAAGGTGGAGTCCAGGGGACCTAAAGCACAGAATCAATTGGCTCGAACTGAGAGCCATCCACCTGGCCCTACTTCAGTTTGTACCCCTGTTGGCAGGGAAGCACGTGCTAGTCCTGACGGACAACGTAACAGCAAAGGCGCACGTAAACAAGCAGGGCGGGACCAGGTCAGTGGCTCTCATGCAGGAGGCCAGGGCGCTGGGCCTGTGGGCAGAGCGACACCTGGCATCAATAAAGGCAGAACACATCTCGGGGGAGGCAAACCACCAGGCAGACTCCCTCAGCAGGGTCACCATAGACCATGCGGAGTGGAGGCTGGCACCGGAGCTGTTCGAGGCGATCTCGAACAGATTCGGCCGGCCGTGCCTAGACCTCTTCGCAACACCAGAGAACACTCAAACCCACCGCTTCTTCTCCAGGTTCCAGACCAGGGAAGCGGAGGGGACGGACGCACTAAGATGCAGGTGGCCCCAGGGGCTACTGTACGCCTTCCCTCCTCCGCCCCTGATCCAAGCAACGGTTCGCAAGCTCATCCTGGAACAGGCGGAGGTAGTACTGGTTGCGCCATACTGGCCGAGGCGTCCGTGGTTTGCGGACCTGGTAGACCTATCGCTTTCGCCTGCATGGAAACTGCCGCCGAACCAGGTGTCCCTGAGCCAGGGGAAACTCTTGCACCCAGACCCGCAGTGGCTACAACTAGCCGCCTGGCACTTGAGCGGGAGGGTCTGAGTAGGCAGGCCTTCTCCCAACATGTCATCTCGGTCATACAGGACGCCCGACGTCCTTCTACAAACAGGATCTATGATGCAACATGGAGGAACTTTACTTCCTGGTGCAGCAGACAGGACATAAACCCTCTGACCGCCAACATCCCTACCATCCTAGAGTATCTTTGGGACGGCATGGTCAGGGGACTAGCGTTCAACACCATCCGCAGGCAGGTTGCAGCATTACAGACGGTCCTAGTCTGCGAGGACCGGGGACCTCTGTCACAACATCCGGCGGTGAGCGCATTCCTAAAGGGGGCAGCCACTAGGCGACCCCCTGTAGTTCACCGTTTTCCATCCTGGGACCTACACAGGGTCCTACAGGCATTAATCGAAGGTCCTTTTGAACCACTGGGGACCTGCCCACTCCGTTTCCTGACGCTGAAGGTGGCCTTTTTGGTGGCCATCACATCGGCAAGAAGGGTATCGGAGTTGGGGGCCCTCTCGGTCCGACCGGATCTGATCACCTTCGCAGAAGGCAGGGTAATCCTACGCCTGGATCCATCCTTTGTGCCGAAGGTCAACACATGGTTTCACAGGTCCCAGGACCTAGTACTACCGGATTTCTGTCCGAATCCCACTCATCGTCTGGAAAGACGATGGCACACACTGGACGTGCGCAGGGCTCTGCGCCATTATGTCACCAGAACAGAGGCCTACAGAAGGTCCGAGGCCCTCTTTGTGTCATATCACCCAACATCTAAGGGCCTGAAGGTATCAACCTCGACCATTAGTAGATGGATTAGAACATGCATAGCCAAGGCCTATGAGGCGCTGGATCAGCCAGTACCAGACAACATCACGGCGCATTCCACAAGGAGTGCGTCCACATCGGCTGCCTGGCGCACCCAGGCATCACTAGAGGAGATTTGTAGAGCAGCCACATGGGCTTCTCCGTCCTCGTTCATAAGAAATTACAAGATAGACCAATTTGCTGCAGCAGGGGCTTCATTTGGAAGGAGGTCTTTGCAGCAGATAGTTCAGGACTAGTAAGAGACATCCTAGACCCCCACCCGAAGGGACTTATGAGGGCTTGGGTACGTCCCATTGGTGGATTCGGAATCCACCCATGCAGGAGAAGAAGCGTTGTCTTACCTGAACGTTCTTTCTCTGCATGGGGGGATGGAGAATCCACACCCTCCTCTAACCGGTCTAGGCAGGAGTTCTCTTACAGGTCATTGAGAAGGAGCTACACGGTCCGACCTGATGGAGTGCTTCGCCTGGCAAAAACTGGGGAAGAAGGAAGCCGGAGGCGGAGCTAAAGTTCGGACCTAGTCTCCCATTGGGCAGAGGACAGTGTTAACCCATTGGTGGATTCTCCATCCCCCCATGCAGAGAAAGAACGTTCAGGTAAGACAACGCTTCTTCCTGGGAATAAGTTCTTGGTTTGCACGAAGAGACTATTTTTTTAAATTGCCCTTTATCTTCACAAGTTCTACCTTATTGTTCAGAGGCAGCAATTCCTTCCTGAATCAAATATTTCTCGGAAGAAAAGATGATTGCTAATATTGGCATTTTGGATTGCAAAGTAATGAAAAAGCTATTCGTCATCGGCTGCTGGTGACTGGTAGTTGGGTCTCATTTGGAAACTGTCACTTCAGCAGTGGTCTTGGGTGACTTACTGAAGGAGAGAATTTCGATGAGACAGGTCCAATGATGCAGTAGCAATGGTGCTGCTGGAATTTTGTTGTCCACTAGATGGGACTAGGAGCACAAGCAGGTCTTCTGTGATACCACTTTCTATCTTGTACTCATTTGATGGGATTACTAACCACAATTTGCTTCAGTTATGAATCCTGGATATGGTTAGAAATGGGGAAAAAAACATAAGCATTCTCATTTAGTCTTTTAAACAAATCAAGAGCAATTGACTTTTCCTGTTTTATTAAATTCTGGCTGAGGGATCTATCTGAGAGGGTTTTTTTTTTCCCCCGATTCAGAAATTAAAAACTTTTGGGTTGAGAAGAAATCCAAATCAACATTTATTTGAAGGTTATAAATTATCATGTCCTATACAGCTGCATGGAGAAATCCAATTATTTAAGGCAAAGTAGCATATCTTATTATCATTGTTAATTAGTATCCACATTTCTTCTGGAAATATGTGCATTTTAAAAAAAAATTGAATACTTAATTGCAAATAATTATAAACTCAGTTATGAAATGAGAAACAATTTAAGTAATTTACTTGAATGGCTTAATTGCGCTTGCTTTTTCGTTGTGGTGATTCAATTTAAGGCATCCTGTATTTTTAAACCAGTCTTGCTATTTTTTTTCTTTTCAAAAAAGAAATCTTATAGCAGTGAATTACATTGTTGTGGGCAGACCATTCATACTGTTGTTGTGCAAGAATGATCAAAACTAGGATTGCAATGGTAGCATGTAGAGCAGGGGTGTCAAACTCGCAACGTGTCGCGATGTATCTTGACTTTTTTTCCATCGCTGGCAATGGGGTGGGTGCGGTTTCGCCGTGATGCATCCAGCTGGCAGGCTGACACCCCTGATGTAGTGCATTGAACAGACATGTGTGTGCATGCATTTGCACCCATATGCACAAGCTTTGATGTCTTTGTTAAAAAAGACATCCCATTTTTGGACCTTGTTCATTTTCAAGCTCAGTTCAAAAGAGAAATATTTTACTTGTGTGATTCCCCCCCCCACACACACAATTCTGTTGCCAGCAAGATGACAACTTTAAATCTCTCCCTTTCCTTTCCCCTTCTAGTCATTTTATGAGCTAAAACTTTGGGGGAAATAATAGGCTGAAGCCATTATGGTTAGTCCTGGAAGAAGTCTAGAGTCATACTTATAAAAAGTTGCAGATGGATTGAAAGCCACAAGTAAATAATAAATTCTTCTAATCTCTCAGACATACAAGTCACCAGGAATGCATGCAGCATGCAAAGAACAGCCCTTCTTTTTCTTTCTGTCCTTGGATCTGATACTCAAGTCTTGAAGGGAAGTAAACGCCAGTTAAAAGAGTCAGTATTTTGATTAGGGCAAGGCAAACCTTTGAATCCCTGTAAATTGGATGCTGATCCCATTAGTTTTTTGCTGGGTCGCAGCAGTTTAGGAACTGCCTTTCTCCCAGGTGTTGTTTTTTTCCTATAGTTTTCAAAACACATTCCCTGGGCTGTCATGAGCTGCTTCTGCGTAAAATGGAGCAAAACTCATTTAACAACTGCCTTGCTTAGCAATGGAAATTTTAGATTCAATTGTGGGTGTAAATCAAGGTCTACTCTTATAGAATTGCCTTTGGCTTTTTTTCTGTTGAGCTGGAACCAGTGAGGACAACATTTGCTACTTCTTGCTTGGAATTAATTCTAGATATTCTTGATATGGCTATTACTTTTCACTTGAAGACTGTTTTTTGTCTGACAGGTCAAATGCAGAAACCTTTCGAAGATGCCTCCTTTGCGCTGAGGACTGGTGAGATGAGTGGACCAGTATTCACAGATTCAGGGATCCATATAATTCTGCGTACAGAATGAGTGTTTTGGCACCATGCACTTGGAAAAGAAAGGGTGATTGGGAAAAAAGGAACAAGAGAACCTTTATTCCAACCATTGGTACGCTCTCTATCCCAGAACAAACTTCATATCTAGCTTATTTTTTATTTTTGTTTATATATATAAATATATATATATAAACAATAAGTGTGTGCATATGTAACACACATAAATGTATCCCTGTTTCTTATTTCAGTACCTTATTTGACATATTGAAGAAATGTTTTCCCCCGCCTGTATTGATGCATGTTAGCTGGGGCAGAAAACAATTGAAACAAAAAGACCGTAGCATCTTTCATAAGACACAATGGCAGTGTTTTTAACAACAACAAAAAAGGAAATCCCTGGCTGCTTGAGTTTAATATTGACGGTTTCTTCCATTCAGGAGACATGTCTGTACTTACAGGGTCATGCTTTAATGCTTTCCCTCTATATCCAACTTATAATAGAGTTATTTATTATAGGGCTGCACTGATGGTGGCAGAGTTTAGCTCTCAGTGTATAAATAAATAGAATAAAAATCTCCTTTGCCAGGATATATCCTGGTTTAAGTTCACAAGTAAAAATACTCCATTTCTTATCTCTCTCGCCCACAATTCAGTGGCATTCAGTTTTTAATTTGGCCAATCATTGATAAATTGTTTCTGGGTGTAAAATTAGAACACTCCTGTGGCTCACTTTATTGCTGTAGATTTAGGAGTACACATTCCTCATTTATGATAATGTGCAAATTCCACTGGATTTCCAACGTCCATTGAGGGTTGAGTTTCAGTAGATGCAAAGGGACTTTGAGGTGATGTTGTCTGGATAGGAATTCTCTGTGATCACCTGAGCATACACTGCTGTCAGAAATACAAATTTGCCATATGCTGATTACCATAATGTGTTCTCATTGAATTAGATCTCGCTGATGTCTTTTTGAGACAAACAGACATTTATCTTTTACATTATTCCAGTGCAGCCCCTCCCCAAGTTTATGTAGCCCTTTAAAATTTCATTAGATGTATTACATGTTAATCATTTTTGTGTGTTGTTCTTGATGCTGACATATTATCCCAAGGGAAAGCCATTTAGCTGTTGGCTTCCAGGTTTTTTTAGTTTGTGTTTTATTTTCTTTTTTGTTTTCTATTTCTTTTGTTCAGAAACTGGTCATGATCCATTCGTGGTTTAAGACAACACTGTAAAGCCACTCTTTCTGTTTTACTGCATTGCTTTTTCTCTATATAAATTCAATACGATTCCCAACGTTCCTTGCTTTTGATCTGATGCAAACAAGCTTTGTGTATATATTATATGTACAGAGAGTGTTCCAGTTCTCTTATGTGAGAAAATAAAAATAAATCCCTGCCAACTATCAACATCAGAATTTGATCTTGTGATTTTTCTTGTTGTTTTTAATGTCTTTGTGCAGATTTTATTTTAATGTGCTTTCTGATCAGTCAAATGGAACATAGGATTCAGATTTTTTAGTGCAGACCCACAACTTGCGAATCACCCAATCAAGGATATGCCCCTCCATAAACTGTGGCCTTCCAATTCCTTGATAAATCACCTGCTTTGAGCACTGCTGGATAGATGAGGAAAAGAAACCTGATTAGTCCCCATTCATCCCTCTCAATTTGCTGAGTCACATGTTCTGGTGATGAGAAAAGTATTGGAAAAGAGAAGTAAAGATTAAAGATAAGTATTGACCTATGTAGTATCTCACCATAAAATTTTATATAGGCATAGTTAGAGGTGCCTTTCAATAAATGTTTCGAGCAGGTTTCAAAGAATTGTTGGAAAATACTGGAAACATCTATCAGATCTTTCTACTCCAAGTTCTGACCCTCTGAAGGATTTTTTTTTAGAAGATACATTTTTTGAAAATTGCCATCCAATTACTTTTAAATGAAAATAATTTTTGTTTATGTCCTGTGATTTTAGATGGGGTCTTATTTTAATGCTTCTAATATGCAACTGGCTCTTGATTTCCATAGAGTTGCACTTTTTTCATTCAGAAGAAGAGGTCCATTATTACTAAGATGCTTTTTTTCTGCATGTTATCTTAACCTCTACACTATAATATTCGCTCAGGGTCATTTCAAAATGAATTCAGAAGACCAGAGTCTGCCTAGTTGCCATGTTGGAATTTATTGTATAGCAGAAAGAAACACTTTTTTGAGGCTGGGAATTAATTACACTTTAAAAAAAAAGTCTTTAATGAGCTGAAATACCGGAAATGGTGTGTTGATGTCATCAAAGGAGGTATGACTGCATTTTAATTTTATTTTATCCCTTTTTATGCTTGTTGTAATCTGACTTTTTTTTTAAAGAAAAAATCATTAGCTGTGCTAAGCTTCCACTTGGCTTACACATGTAAGTGGTGCTGCTAGTAAATACCCGGTAGTATTAAAAAAGATACCTTATAACATTTGTTTCTGTTATTTTAAAATCTTTCTCAATGTTTAAGCCTTTCTTTCTTCTGGCATGTTCCTTTTTTTCTCCAATCTGCTTTGCTGATTTGTTCTAGTCTTCCAATGGTGATGGATACTTGCTGTGCTTTTCTGGAAGAGCAGTGGACCTATGCAAATTACTCACAATTTTTGTAGAATCGTTTTTTGTGAATATCTACAGTACTTGCATGAGAAATTCCTCAAGAGGAGACATGTTTAAGGAGAACTTTCTCCTGAAAATCTGCAGTGGGAGCGAAAGAGATCTTACCCTACCATATCCTCTGCTGAGAAATAGAGCTTGGAATTATCAACCGGAAGGCAGGGTCTTGTGTTTCATTTTGTTCTACGTACAAGGCTTAGTTGTTGAGGCACTTCAGACATTTGTACTGGGTCAATACTAGCCATGTTTTACAGGCTCAATTAAACCTATGTATGCTTTGCCTAAGGGCACAGAGTGAATTTATCAGGGGTAAAGCCATGTCTTTTCACTATATCAAAATGACCATTGTGTTTAACAACATGTACCAGGCACTTGAAAAACAAATGTAGTATTAACGGCACTGGGTGGTTGCTGAAAATATGGGATATTTCCATTATCATTTTCACCTCTGTGCTTTCATCAGTCAAACTCATTGGGAAAATGAGATAGTTGCATGGGATGAAAGTTTGTTTCCATGGCAACACATTGATTTCTTTATTTTTAATATAAATCTCCAGAATGCAGGGTGACAAGCAAGTGAAACATGGGGGAAGGGAAGAAAGTGAAAAGAAAAATTATCCCCAAAAGAGCATAATGTGGTGAGAACAATATCAAAGGAGAGAAGAAGGAAAATTAACAAGATTTTCATTAAACAATGGCAGGTTTAAAGATGAGTAATTCTGTGAAAGCGTGTTACGACTGTATCTTCGTTCCTAGAAGGGTTGATCTTTGGAAATTTGATGGGAGTTTGCTATCCAGTGGGATAAAATTGTTTTCAAAGATAAGTGGCTACATTTCTTTTACTTCCATGCAAGCAATCCCCACTGAATGCCAAATAAAAATTCAAATGGTGTGCTTTTATAAAGAGGAGAAAGAGATCTTAGAAGTTTCTAGGACTTTTTCTCAGCCACTCTGCTGGTTTTGTTACTTTAGAAACTCAATCCTAGTTTCTAAGGCTAGAGTCCTTCAATAGGGAAGAAACATTTGTTATTACTGTACTGGACCACAGCTGTGCAATTTACTGCATAAAATGACCAGGCCATCCTTCCTCCGTTGGATCCCCCGTAAATGCACTGAGATTCTGAGAATTTCTAGCCATGATGGGTATTAACACTCTTGCCAAGTGCAGGGGTAGGAGGCTGGTAGAATCTTCCATTGTGGCAGAATATGGAAGCAAATGTGTATTCTTTCAGCAGACTTGCATGTTCTAGTTTTGTGAGCTGCAGCAAGTAAGAATAAACAGTAACAGGCTAGGACCCAGGGGTCTTCAAACTTGGCCCTTTTATGGCTTGTGGACTTCAACTCCCAGAATTCCTCAGCCAGCGTGCCTGGCTGAGGAATTCTGGGAGTTGAAGTCCACAAGTCATAAAAGGGTCAGGTTTGAAGACCCCTGGGCTAGGACGATCAATGGTTTGAATTGGTATAAAGCATTTTTCTGTTGAACCTCATTAATGATCAAAAGTTAATCTTCAATGTTGAATGTTCAGAATTTGCCATCAAGTTCAAACTTTGAATTTTAGAAATCCACATAAAAAGTAAAACCTGCCTTCTTCGGACGAAGAACTAAGGATCATTAATTCCCAAATTGGTCCCCTTCACCTAACTGTTTTGAGGCTTTTCTGTCAGATTACATTACCAACAGGTCTCAACATCTCTAGAGAAAGAGGGAAGGAAATGAGAGAGCAAGCCATACACCTTAGGAGAGGGGGATTTTATTGCAGTGTATCTTCAATGATCAAATTGACATGACAAAATGCCTTCATTTCCTGTTAGGAAGGGAGGAATCTTGCTGTCTCAGTTCGCTGGAGGTTTTCCAGGTAGAAGTGGTATATTTGTGAAATAACAATTAGAGTCCAGCTAAAGTGATGGCAACTTCTATTGCTTGACTTCATTCTGCTGCCCTAACTGTAGATGGTAACATAAGGACCTACCTGCCTTTTGACTGCTCATTTGGAATGAAAACAGACACAATAAACTTTGATGACTTATTTAGCATGGCTAAATATTGACTGGCTTCAAATATTGCATGTTGGGGGAATGTCCCAACTTCATTTTCAGTTTCATGGTGACTTTAAAATTGTTTTGATCAAAATTTTTATCCATTGCTATTGCCAAATTGGAACTGGTCCTGAAGTTTCCTTTCAGCTGACTCAGCTGCTAATTGCCAGCAGTTCAATCCTGACTGCCTCAGTCTTCCAGCCTTTAGAGGTTGGTAAAATGAGAACCCAGATTTGGGGGGGCAATATGCTGACTCTAAACAGCTTATAGAGGGCTCTAAAGCACTGTGAAGCGGTATATAAATCTAAGTGCTATTGCTATTGTTTTTTGACACAATATCACAGGTGCCTGTTTCATGGATGCCAGCAGTACCCTTGCTGTAGGCAAATCATAGCTGCTTCTATTTGAGCCACTTCTCTCATCGGTTTGGGCCACTAAAAGTATTGAAACCCAACTTTATTCTGTCCAGAGTTACTGCACCAAGTATAGGAGCTACTTGATATTTGGTCTTAGATGCTACATTTGGGAAATCTGTTCTTCCACCATTTTATAAGCTTTTCCAGTATATTTTCAGACTATGCGGAAGAAGAATCAGTTATTTTTGATTCTAGTTCTAAAAGTGGTCAACAGTAACTTTACAAGGGCTATCCTCCTTAGTTGCATGACATCAGTGATTCTCGCCAGTTCTAAGATTGCTGTGGCATTCTCAGAAATCGAAAGATGAATCCAACCTACAGACATGCATAATATGCAAGGGGGTGGAGTGGTATTTCCCAGCAAAATCCTCATAGTTCTGGAAAAATCCAAACTTAACAGGTGCAGAATCCTATTTATATGAATTCACAGATGAACATCATCCAGATGCTAATTTCTTTGTAAAGCGGAACTCTTGCCTGCTTTATAATTCTGAGCAGGCCATATGCAGAAAGAACATCTGTCCTATGACAAAAGCACCCATGCATTGAGAAGAATACTATTTCTATGACTTCGGTATGAATTGTAGAGAGGGAAAATGAAGAGTTTTTCTTGTGTAATCATTTTCTGCATCATTCCACCAAAAATGGTTATTCGTTGTATGTTGTCAAATATACATACAAGAAGATTAAAAGATGTACAGTTTTCACCAAGCATTATGGCCTCTGACCATAACATGGATTATTTTTAGGGCTTAGGATGCAAAGGACACCACATGTTTGGTCTTGGATCAGAGGCGACAAACCTGTCTTCTAGTTGTCACTCAACTAGCCTTCTCAACAAAAACATAGCCAATAATAATGGATGCTGACTCTTTTAGTTTTGCAACATTTGGAAGATCACAGGTTCCCCAATTCTGTTTTGGATTAATGAAAACTATTAACGCTTTCTTAACAGCCCTAGATGGCATGCATGAACCCCTAAAATTAAATAAAAATAATTCAACTTTAGGTAAATAGTTAAAATACTCCAGAAATGCTAAAATGTAATGTTCCTATACAAGAACACATTTATGCAAGTGCTAATAGCTCATAAGATTTCCCATCTCTTCACATTTTCATTCTTTAAAAAAAAGTAATAGAAATGTCAGGGAAGAGAAATAGACCACTAATGTTACATCAAGAATCAAGAGCTCATGGCTTAAGAGTGGATAAATCTGAGTTTGGAATTATCTTGTTTCCTCATCTGTCTGAAGGGTGTTCCATTTCTATGTAAAAAAAAAGAGGTCCACACAAAAGATTCATAAATGTTTGTGATAGATTCATAGATTTTTCCTAATACGTGTATAAATATATGCATATTGTATGTGTTTATTTTCAGTATCATACATATTTGCATAGAGAATATCCAAGGTCTGATTTTTTTTTTAATATATATATATAAATTCTTTTATTAAAACAATCAGCATTAAACATAAAATCTTAGTATGCATCAATCGTCATAGCACCTGATATACAACACTAAGTATTATTCTTTGTAAACGTCTGGTTTGGTAAACATTTTTCACTCCTCACATCAAGCCTCAACTATACGCCTGTTACACTTTATTTGATTGGTGTTTCTCTTTTCTATAGTCTATCCACAGTTTCTAGTCTATCACATATTATTCATCTCAGTATTAGTACTCAGTATTAGTATCTTTTATGGTCCCTAACCAAAAATCCTGAGGTAAAAGTTTAATAACCTGAGCTAAGTCTTATATATGGTCTATATCTACTATTTCTGGTCTATCACCTATTGTCCATTCGCGCTTCTGAATTAACTTCGTCTCAGTACTAGTGCAATCTTTTAAAGTCCTTAACCAAAGATCCTGAGGTAGATGTTTCATAACCTGAGGTAGAAATTCAATCCACTTTATCAATATTAAAGCAAACAACATTAGACATAAGATCATGTTAAGAGGCATTCGTCATAGAACATAAACATACAACATTAGGTGTTAGTTTTTGTAAACATTTGATTTGGTAAGCATTCTTCCCTCCTCACGTCAAGCCTCAGCTAAACACCAGATGCATTTTGTTTGATTGGTGTTTCTCTTGGATATAGTCTATCCATTGTTTCCAGTCTGTCAAATATTGTTCATTGGAGCGATCTTTCAAGTATGCTGATATTTTCGCCATTTCCGCCAAATTTGTTACTTTCAAAGTCCATTCTTCCATAGGCGGTATTTCTGGATTCTTCCAGTATTGTCCCACCAACAATCTTGCTGCTGTAATCAAGTTCAGAAATAAGTTCGTCTCTGAGGTAGTGCAATCCTTTGTGATCCCTAACAAAAAAAACCTGAGGTAAAAATTCTATACGCTTTTTGAAGATGGTTTGGAGTGTCCACCATATCTTCCTCCAGAATGCTTTGATTTTTCTGCATGTCCACCATATATGAAAGTAGGTAGCCTCCCCGTCCCCACACCTCCAGCATTTGGGCTGGGAGTCTGGGTAGATGAGTGATATTTTTTTCGGGTCTAGGTGCCATCTATAGAACATCTTGTAGAAATTTTCCCTTAAGTGTTGCGATTTCGTGAATTCTACATTCCTCACCCAGATTTTCTCCCACGTGTCCATGGTGATAGAGTGCCCAAAGTCTTGTTCCCACCTTACCATACAGTTCTTGACTAGCTCGGTTTCAGAGTCCATTTCTATCAGAATGCTGTACACTCGTTTGATGTGCATGATCCCCTGCTCTCTAATCTGTTTAATTAGGTTCTCGTCAGTCTGGGATAAACCCTTCTTCTTGTCCTTATGCCACCGTGATTGCAGTTGTAGATATGATAGCCAGGTACCTCCTATTCCTTCCCCTGCTAGCGTTGTTTGGGGTTTCAAGGAGAACCCATTTCTTTCTTCCAGTACAAGTTTACTGTAGGGCACCACTTCTTGCCCTTGGGATATGTTTGTGTCCCCTATTGTGTGTCCGGGGATCGTCCAGGTGGGGATCTTGTTGTGTAGAAGGTGTTTATATTTCTTCCAGACCCAAAGCAATGGGATTCGTAGTGGGTTCTCTCTGAAGTTCTTGTCTGCCTTTTTGTCGTATACCAAGTATGCGTGCCAGCCGAATAGGAGACCCTGCCCTTCAACATTCAATATTCTATCATTCGTCATGTTGATCCAGTCGCTCAACGCCACCAGTGTCGCTGCGTAGTAATATAGCTTTAGATTAGGCATTTTGAGTCCCCCTCTCTCCCTTGCGTCTTGGATGGTTTTTAGTTTCACCCTCGGTCTCTTGCCGTCCCAAATAAATCTGTTGATGCCCTTCTGCCAATTGTCCAAGTCCACATCCTTTTTGAGTATGGGTAGCATTTAGAAGAGAAATAGAAATCTTGGTAAGACATTCATCTTTACTGCTGCTATCCTGCCCAGCAGGGACAGTCGTAGTGTTTTCCACCTTTCCAGGTCAGTTTGTATCTTATTCCACAGCACCTCGTAATTATTCTTGTATAATTTCGCATTCGTTGATTCTATCTCCAGTCCTAAGTATTTAACTTTCTTGACTATTTCACAACCCGTTATTCTTTCCAAGTCCTGTTTTGCTTTGTTGTCTAGATTTTTGACTAGCATCTTCGTTTTTGATATATTTACTTTGAAGCCTGACACCCTACCATAGTCTTCCATTATCTCCATCAATCTCCTTGCTGACTGTGCTGGTTGCGACATTGTCACCAGCAAGTCGTCTGCAAAGGCACATAGTCTGTAGTCTTGCTGTTTAATCTGTATGCCCTTTATGTCCTCTGCCGCTCTTATCCTGTTCAGTAAAATTTCCAGTGTTAGGACAAATAGCAGGGGTGACAGCGGGCAGCCCTGTCTCGTGCCTCTCTCTATGTTGAATGAGTCTGTTAGGTCTCCATTAACAATGATCTGGCCTGTTTGTTTCTGGTAAATTGCCAGTATGGAGTTGAGAAACTGTGCTCCCATTTTCATCTTCCGGACCAAGTTCGTCAGGAACGGCCAATTCAGTCTGTCGAAGGCTTTTTCTGCATCCACAAACATAAGGGTGGCGGGTACCTGTTTGTGCCTGTCCAAGTACTCTATTATGTTCAACAGCTGTCGCACATTGGTTTTCATCTGGCGTCCTTGTATAAATCCCCTTTGCTCCGGGTGTATTGTTTTTTGTAGCACAGTCATTAATCTATTAGCCAAGATTTTTGTGAATATTTTGTAGTCCGTGTTAAGTAGTGAGATGGGTCTGTAATTTGCGGGTTGTGTGTTATCTTTCCCCTCCTTGGGGATTAACGAAATGTAGGCTGTTTTCCAGGATGGTGGGACTTGGCCTCCTTCTTGTATATTGACAAATAGCTTTCTAAGGGGTTCTAACATCTCTTCCTGGAGATACTTGTAGTAAGTCACTGTTATCCCATCCGTCCCTGGCGATTTTCCTGTTTTCAGTTGTTTGATCGCTGAGTGTATTTCCTCCTTTGTGATTAAGGCATTCAGGGCCTCTCTTTGTGTATCGGTGATTGCCTGTATCTTTTCGTTTTGTAGAAACTTATCTGTCTCTTTGTCCTGTGTCTTTTCCTCGGCATATAGCTTCGAGTAGAACTCTGTGAAGGCTTTCTTAATGGTTTCTTGTCGAAATTCCTCCTTGCCTTTGTATTCTATCTTTTCAATTATGCGGGATTTCTGTTTCTTTCTTAGGGTGTAGGCCAGCCATCGACCCGGTTTGTTGGCCTTGCAGAATGTCTTATGTTTTGCATATTGTATGTTCCTTGCAACTTGGTCTGCCATCAACATGTCAAACTGCTTTCTTAAGATCTTGATTCCTTCTTTGGTGACTTTGTCCTCTGGTCTTTTTATTAATAGCCGCTCCCTTTTACTTATCTCATTTTCTAACTCTTTTCTTTTTTGTTCTTGTTTGCGACGGTGCCTCTTATTCATGTCCATAAGAATCCCACGCATGTACGCCTTGCTGGCGTCCCAAATCATTTCTATCGGTGTTTCGTTGTTCATATTTATGTTGAAGAATTCCTTCATAGCATTTTTGCATTCAGCCACCTTTTCTTCATGTCTAAACAGGTTTTCGTTAATTCTCCAGGATCTCTTCTGTCTCAAGCCGTGTCTTAGTTCCATCCTCACAGGGTTATGATCTGTTAGCACCTTGGGTAGGATTTTCACCGCGTTTAGACAAACTAACAGGTCGCTAGATGTTAATATAAAGTCAATTCTGGAGAATGATTGGTGTCTGTCAGAGAAAAAAGTGAATTCTTGTTCTTTGCCATGCCTTTCCCTCCATATGTCTGTCAGTTCGAGGTCTTCCTTCATGTCAAAGAAGGATTTAGGCAACTTGGAGTGCTTTTGCGGGTTAGGTGCAGTTCTTTTTTTGTCTAGGGCGGTCTCTATGACCCCGTTCCAGTCGCCCAGTATAATGTAGGATCTGTAGTTAAGTTGTATTATTTTCTTGTGTATCCATTTGTAGAATTTGCCTTGTTGATTTGGTGCGTATATGCCCATTACTAGAATCTTCCTATCTTCTTGTGTTATTTCAATTGCCAGGTATCTACCCTGGGGGTCAGACTCTATTAGCTTAGCTATTACGTGTTTCTTTACATATATAACAATCCCATTCTTTTTTCTTGGCGCCGCTGCCACAAAGTGTGCGCCTAGTTTGTAGTTGATCAGGTATTTCTGGTCTGCCGCTCTGATGTGTGTTTCTTGTAGGCAGATTATATCGCTTTTACCTTGGTTCAGGTAGTGGAGTATTTTCCTCCTTTTCTGGGGAGAGTTTAGTCCATTTACATTCCAAGTCAGATATTTAGTTGCCATTGTCAGTTTCAGGATACTCTTGTGAGACCCCTTCTGTTGTTTCTTCTGCTGTCTTCTTTGGTCTCGTTCCCATGATATCCGGAATGGTGTACATATTGAGTTGTGGGGTCTTGTCTTGCTGGTGTGTGCGTTCGGTAGTGGGTCTATGTGGCCTGCTCTCCATAGGCTGCTCTGCTTCGTTGGTTTTGTTGCCCTCTGTTCTCCGTGTCATCGTATCTCTAGGCGGTCCATTCCTGTCTTCTGCTGCTGTGCCGGTCCGTGTTTCTGCGTGGTTAGCTCGTTGATCTCGATCCCTCCCGCTTTCCAGTGGTCCATCTGTGCCTTCTCCCGTAGTGTATTGAGGGCCGTCTGACCTCAGTTCCTTTTCCAGGAATTCTTTGGTTTTCTGGACCGAGTTCAAGTAGTATCTTTTGTTTCTATAGATAAGTGACATCCCTGTTGGGATTTCCCATCTATAGTGCAGAGCGCGTGGTCTCAGTTCGTTGATCAGGAATTTGTAGTCCCTTCTGTCTCTCAACATCGCCGGGGGGATCTCTTTCAGTACCTTCACTTCCTGTTCCTCTATGTAAAATTTCTTTCTATAGGAAGTGCTGGAGATGAAGTTCCGAAGCCCCTGCGTTGCAAAGTGGATGACCACATCTCTTGGTTGGTGCCTGTTTGCTGACCTCCATGAGCCAACTCTGTAGATTCTGTCAAATTGCCATGCAATGTCTTCGGGTCTCTTACCCAGAAATGTTGCCAGGGCCCCTACAAAGGTCCTGAGCAGGTCTCCTTGGGTTTCATTTGTGGTCTCATTCCACCCTCTGAACCTGATTGCAGATGCCATTTGCCAGTATTGCATCATGGTGGTCTGGTCTTGGGCCGCCCCTTTCATCTCTGTTATCTGTCTCTCGATGCGGTTTTCCACTTCTTTCATCCTCTTGTCTGTATTCTCCCTGATTTGTTGAAGGTTCTTCTCCATTTCCTCCTCTATTTTCTTGTAGTGACCTTGCATCGCTTTCTTCATTTGGTCCAGGTCCGCGGTCATCGCCCTGCGTTGTTCTTCCCACTTTCTCTCTAGGTCTCTACCTTGATCCGCCAACATCCGTGTTATGTCTCTGCATCTTTCCTCCATCTTCTGTTCTGCTTCTATGCATCTTTTCTCCATCCTTGTGTCCGTTGCTTCTAATTTTCTATCCATGCCATCCATCCTTTTTACCAGCATATCTATTGTGTCTTTTAGTTCTTGGATCATGTGTACCGTTGGGAAGGCGTGGGTTGGTGTATGGGTCTGAGAGCCTGCTGTTGGATGGGGGGATGTGGGGGTGGGTGGGGTGTTGCCTGATAGATTAGAGGGCTGGTCCGAGGAGGATGCCGCTCCCTTTGTGTGAGGCAGTTTGGTCTGTTTCGTCCGTTTGGCTGCCATTTTAAGCTTCTCCTCCTGTTGGTCTGTCTACCCTTAAAGCCACCCCTTACTGTAGAGAGTTGTGAGAGAACTGTTCCTGTGCAAGGTTATCGAGCTGCTGAGATAGATTGGTTCAAATTCCTCTGCCAGAAGTCAGAACGTGTATATGTCTCACAGTTCACTTTTTAACAGCAAAACCATAGTCCACTAGGGGGTGCAATCTGCCTTCAGGTAGACTCTGCAGTATTGGCAGGGGTGACACAAAGGCTACGGGATCTGTGGCTTGGGGCCCGTGCAGATGTCCCCTCCTCTCACGGAGCAGCACCACCAGTTCTCAGACCCCCGACCCCCAAACAGTCAGGCTTCAGGCATCTGGCTAGTCTTTCCGGAGTCACGCTCCAAACGCGACTCCCTTGTCCTGAAGCTTCGTCTCAGCCCGGGAAGATTAGTCCTCCTCCAAAGCCTATGGGTCTGGTCTCCCCACGGCTCCCGCCCGCCGTGGGGGGGGAAGAGGACAGCGCGTCCGCAAGGTTTCCCCCCCTCTTTGTTTCCTCGCTGCTTCGTCTCCGCTCGCCCTTTCAGTCCTTTCTTCCTCCGCCCGCTCGGCTCTTCCTTACCTCCTCCGGTACCTTTCGGGGGCTGGGAGGGGGTTTTGTGAGGGTCCTGCAGGGGTCCTCTTCCCGCTGCTGACCTCTCTCTGTAGTTGGAGTCCCTCGGCGCGTTGTTCGGCCCCCTCCGGTCTTGCCGTTGTTCGCCGTCTTCTTCTCCCTGTGTTGGCCGGCTCTCCTCAGCTGCATCTGCGCGTGCGCAGCCTCGCGGTTTCTTCGGGCCTGCCGGCCGGCCGGCTACCACCGGACTCTTCGGCCCCATTCACCGTTGTCCTGGGTCCCTCAGTGGCGATTTCTGTCTTGTCTGGGCGAGCTGGGGGTCTTCTTTGGAAGCGCCCTCTTTTCCGGTGCTTCCCCGTCCCGGTAAGTCGATTTTTTGGTCGAAAGAACGAGCCCCGTTCCGGAGCTGTATTTGGAAGGCTCCGGTCTTCGTGACCGGAAACCGGAAGTCCCTGGTTCTTAATATGTCCACGTTAAAATGAAAGAATGACTGGGGTGATGCAGCTAGTACTGAACTAGCCCAATGCTCCTCAAAATGTCTTTGAGCAATAAGTCCCAGAATCTTAGATGGACTATTTGACTCTGATCAATGAGACAGCTTCCAGCGTTTCTTCATAAGGGATCTTGCTGCAATTGTTTCTGTTAATCATTAACAGTGGAGGATTGGTTGCTTTCACTCCAATTGAGGGGTCTCTGGCTGCCTGACTTTTAGCTTTCAATAAATTTTCTTTGCATAGGCATGCATTCAAAATAGCTTTAGCCTTTGATCAGGATAAAACTGGCCTCTCAGCGCAGACATAATGAGGGCTCAGTGACAGATAGTTCTCCAGCATGATTGGATGGAGAATCCACAAGTGGGTTGTCTTAATCTTCCTGCTCCAATAAGACTAAGTCTGAAGTGTAAGTACGCCTCTGCTGTGCAAGAGCACCCCAGTTTTAGACTTAGTCTTTTGCTCTACAGATGCGTATTTCAAGCTTCCAGGAGCACTCCCTTGCCACTCCTCCCCACTATGATCTGCAAGATTCTACACGAACGGGCGGAGATCCTCCTGATTGCACCACATTGGCCGAGACATCCGTGGTTCGCCGACCTGGTAGAGCTCTCCATCTCCCCCTCCCCCGTGGAGGATTCCAGCAGGTCGTATTACCCTTACTCAGGGTACTTCAGCACCCGGACCCACAGTGGCTCCAACTAACCGTTTGGCACTTGAGAGGCGGGCCTTGACCGAGATTCATATTCGTCGAGGGTGATTGCCATGATTCAACAATGTAGGTGCCCCACGACGAATAGAATCTATGATGCCACATGGAGGAGCTTCTGTACCTGGTGCTCAGGTTATAAAGTGGAGCTTTCGGACATTTCTGTTCAGATCGTTTTGGAATTTCTGATGGATGGGTTGGACAAGGGACTATTCCCGAGCACCATCCGCAGACAGGTCGCAGCTCTATCTATGGTACTCATGTGTGACAATTCCGCTCCCTTGACACACCACCCTACGGTGCGTTCCTTTTTAAAGGGAGCGACTAACACCAGGCCACCAGCGGTTCACCGTTACCCTTCTTGGGACCTACACGGGGTCTTACAGGCCTTCGTTTCACCACCCTTCGAACCTATTACCAAATGTTTGCTTAAGCTGTTATCTATGAAGGTGGCATTTCTCGTGGTCACGTCGGCCAGGCGAATTTTGGAACTGGCCGCTCTGTCCGTCAAAAGACCTGTGCATCTTCCATGCAGACAGGGTGACCCTCAGACTAGACCCTTCCTTTATTCCCAAGATAAACTCTTTGTACCATAGGTCCCAGGAGGTAGTTTTACCAAATTTCTGTCCTAACCCGTCCCATGATCTTGAGAAGCGGTGGCACACTCTTGACGTTCGCAGGGCTCTGCTACATTACATCAAGCGACTTCGGCCTTCCTTAAATCCGAAGCATTGTTTGTATCTTTTCAACCTTCATCCATGGGTCAGAAGGTCTCTTCCTCAACAATAGGGAGATGGATTAGGGCTTGCATTGCCCTCTCATACTAGGCACAATTGTTGACAGTTCCTGGACATATCATGGCACATTCCACCCGTGGCGCCGGTACTTCGGTGGCCTGGGCGACCCAGGCATCCATTGGGGAGATCTGTAGGGTGGCAACATGGTCCTCGCCCTCGTCCTTTGTTCGACACTATAAGATTGACAAGTATGCCTTCTCAGATGCCTCCTTTGGTCGCAGGGTGTTGCAACACATGGTGTCATCCAGCGGGACCCAGGCCCAAACTATTTCCCCCACTTAGGGACACAGGGCTTTGGTATTTCCCACCTGTGGATTCTCCATCCAATCATGCTGGAGAAGGGGTGTTGTCTTACCTGAACGCCTTTTCTCAGCATGATGATGGAGAATCCACTCCCTCCCATTAGGGTCAGTTTGTCCCTGGTTCCAGTATTAGGAAAGCACACGCGTCGAACTAACGTCTGTGTATCGCCTTAGTCTCAAACTGGGGTGCTCTTGCACAGCAGAGGCGTACTTACACTTCAGACTTAGTCTTATTGGAGCAGGAAGATTAAGACAACCCACTTGTGGATTCTCCATCATCATGCTGAGAAAAGGCGTTCAGGTAAGACAACGCCCCTTTTCTAATCACAGAAAATATAGTGTGTCTCATTGCTTAAAATGGTTTTGCTCTAGGAATTGAAGATGAAAGGTACTTAAATATCGCACAGTAATAGCTCAGGGTATTGCACAGAATACTCTGTGCACAGAACTACCTGTCAGGATACAGGTTACACATTAAAACTGCACAGATTATTTTGTCTCTGCCAAATTCCTTGGAAGAACAATCAAACTTTTCGTGTGTGTGCCTTCAAGTCAGTGTTGACTCCTGGTGATTGCCTGGACAAGCCTCTGCAGCTTTCTTGGCAAGATGTTGGAAGTGGTTTGCCATTGCCACCTTCCTGGGTCTAGGAGAGAGAAACTAAACTAAGGTCCACTAGCTGGCTTTGTGACAAAGGCAGGATTAGACCTCAGTCTCCGTGTTTTTAACCTGGTGCTTCAGCCACTGCACCAACCTGCAGGTTATACATGAAAATTGCAGATTATTTGCGTCTCTGCCAAGCTAACTGGAAAAAACATCTAACATAGCTAGAAATTACGTTTCTTGTTTAAACAGTTGTCCCAAAGGTGCTCTTTCACGAGGCAACTGGACCTCCTTGTTTTTCTTTGAAGCGAGACATCTTCAAAGAAAAACAAGAAAGTCCAGTTGCCTCGTGAAAAAGCACTTTTGGGATAACCATGTATGACCTGGACGACTGAGAATCTCCATAGACTAAATGGTTGTCTCTAAGTGCCACCTTTAACAAATGGAAAGAACAGCCATACAGGAATGGCACTCCAGTACGCTGTTGTGTTGCAAGCAGGGACCAAGGTAGAAAGAAATCCCCAAACTTACTGTATTTTGAAATAATAACACATCTAGACTCCAATCTCCTCCCACGAAGGAGGTCTTCCATTGGGTCTCCTGTGATTGGCTGTCCCCTGCTGTGCCTCCCTCCAATTTGATTCATCTGGAGGTGGAGCTAGCTGATCCTGCTGCCTTCTTTTTTTCTTTCGACTGGAAGGAACAATCTAACAGGGTTGCCAGCTTTTAAAGGAAGTTGCCCATAATGTCTCTGCATTAGGCTTACAAGACATGCTCATGATAGTATGAGCAATGGTATGCCTTGCAGTAGATTAATTTTTAATGCACTGTTTATGGCTGAGATGAAAGAACTCCCCAATCTCATCCATTCTTGATGCTCACACACATTCTGAATTTGTCATAGGGGCAGCTGTCTTCCTGGTCCTTTTAAAGCTGCCAGGGTATGTCTGCTTCCCTCTTCTCTCTAAATCTTTGCTGGCCCTCAGCAATTACTCCAGCCTCGCTTCCTGGATGACCTTGAATCAAGAGCATCTTGACAGAGGAGGAAGCCTTTCACCCTTATTTGGATTTTAAAAATGGGAGAGGAGCAGGCTCTGGTGGGGAGGGGAAAGACTACGAAATATTGCTGGGAGGAAAGAAACCAAAGAACAAAAGAAAATATATGAAATTACTCCCCCCACCCCCAAATTGAGGTAGTTTCTTTGAAGATAACCACAGAATTGTAAAATGAACCATCCTAAAGATAAGATAACCTTTGTTGGCATTTTTTACTGTGGGCACAATGGCACACATAAAAAATGAAATTTAGTTGCTTCCTCTCAAAGTGTACACCTACATAACACATTTAAAACATACTATATACAACATATGTATAGACCTACACCCTTACATAAGTGACATATAAATATTATTCACTGTCCATCTTGAATACATAATGGAAGGAGGAAGCTTTAGAGTTCACAAGTTTAATACTGTATGGAACAATGCTGTGACTGAATCTAGATGTTCCGCTTCGGATACCACAAAGCCTCCTCCCAGAAGGTAACAAAGAAAACAGGTTGTGAAGGGGATGTGTAATGACCCAGACAATCTTGCGGACCCTGCTCAAGCAACGCTTATGTGCTATGTCCTGGATGGGAGGGAGGGAACTGCCAATGATCTTTTCTCAGAACTCAATCTCAAAACTGAGCAATTCTATCCTTCCTTACCAAGAATAGCCCACTGTACTAAAAAGACAATGTTGCTTGTCAGGGAAAGGCAGCGGGGGGAAACATTACTCCTATCAGAAATCTGATAAATAGAGACTTGAAAATACCTTCCTTTTTCCATTTAATGAAGCTTTTGCAAGGAATAATTTCTCTAACTAATCTACCATCTCACTGCAACATGGTAAGCCCTTTTTTCCTTGAAATAAACATCAGTTCCCAATTTCTGCAAACTCTTCTATGATAACTAAACTAATTTTGGGTCAGCCTAGGTCATGTATTTTAATATCAGTTATATTATTATTTGGCAGAAGGTTGTAAATCCCATTTCAATAGTAATAAATCCTTCCTAGGATCATGAATGTTATTAACTACATTTTTATGTGAGCTGTATTTTTATAACTCTAATTCCAAAGGTGCATTCCTCATATGCAATTACCTGTATGCAGGCAAAATGAGATAATTTTGTAGCAACTGAATGAAGTGATATAAAACTAAAAATTGAAAACTTGATGATATACTTCTTTTACTTCTGGATCAGAAACATATTGTTGGTCTTTTCCCTTTCTTTTTTAAAATGTAAGTATTATTGGACATATATCAAATATCAAATCTGGATTCAGAATGCTCTCTGCTGGGTTCAATTTTTATGTCGTTAGGACAATCAACTGAGGAAATATATTTTTATGCAAAATGCGGAATGTTCCTGGGCCTTCTTACATGAAATCTGCCATGGTGGGTAAGGTAAGTTGCAAATCACATTTCCTGGAAAACAAACTTGTGGCTTTTGGTGAAAAGACCAACAAATTTGACTGTCCTCTAAAACACAAAGTTGGTTTCTTGAACCCCATAATTTTCTGATCTATTTTACAGAAGGTAATTTGATATAGAGACAAGGAACATGGAACTGCCTTGAGGGATTCGAACCCCAAAGGCTGTACAATACACTGCATTAAAACAAATTTAAGACATCACATACACTGGCATATTTTTGCTTTTAAAAAGACAATACAATAGTTCATCTCCTGAGGCATCTAATTTCACTTCCTATGTTGTTTTTCTCTTTCTTTGAGTGATTTTTAAAAAGATCATTCTTTTTTTTTAAAAAAAAATAAGAGTTTGGAAGGAATCAAGAGATCCTTAAATGCAAACTGGGGCCCACAGACACTATATTGAGGTACCCAAGTGGCAAATTCTTGCTTCTCATCCCACTTTCTTCACTTTATAATGGGAAGAAGAAATAGAGAGGAACAGAAGGAAGAGCTATTACCAAGACAATGATTAGATAAAAGAAACCTGAGTCTGGGACAGCAGTGTAATCTGAGAAAGCCTCCCAGACAAGACCTCCCTGGCCCTCATGAAGATAAAGGGCGGGAGGAGGGAAGAACATTAAGACTTGCAAGATTCTATTACCACAACTTTATAATGAAACTAATATTAGCATGCTTGGCTTTGGTTTCCTAGTCTGGTCTGCCTTGAAAGACTGACTTACTCTCATGTATGTCAACCCTTTCAGTAATGGTTCTTATACTTGTAGTACTACAAGTCCCTAAAATCATAAATAGACCTGTGTGAATCTTCCCAGAATAAAACTATGTCACTGGGATTAGGACAAGAATATCTGCTCCCTCCCACCTGCTGCTTTTTATTTTAGAAACCAGAGGGACTCTGGATGGTATACAAATAAAATACTAAAAAAAACAACTATAAAAACTATGTATGAAACCAAGATCTTGTATTTTCCCCCTAATGGTTTGTGATCAGCTGCTGCCACATGATTAATCTTTAAGGCTATGATATGTATTTGAATATTAATCTTTAGGATATGACATTGGGGGGGGCAGCTTAGATAAAAACAAGAAATTCAGTCAAGCATCGAGAAGAGAAGGCTGTGGATACCATATATTAAGAATATTATTACTGCTGTCAACAAATAGAATTGAAAGTCTAACTTGAGCATAGAGCTTCCTTATGTGGGGTCCTTGGTGCTCTCTAAGCTTGGTGGTTTTCTTGCAGATCTTTCTTTACGAAACTAGTGCACTGATGATGTAACCTAGTTATGGTAATGAAATGCCTGCAAGAAAATCACCAAGCTCAGAGTGTGCCGAGGACCCTGTAGTTAACCCTGAGCTACAAATATTTCCTTCTATAGGACTTCCTTATGATTTCTGAACTGAGAATAGCCAGATTATAGCTTTGGAAATTAGAGCAGGCAAGAAGATATTACGATATTCAACAAGCATCTCCTCAGGACCATCATAGATAATCCTTTCTTCAAATAAACTGGCAACATTGAGACTAGCAAAATTGGGTGAATTTATTTTCTCTTTGCCTTGTTTCCATAATAGTCAAGAAGCCATCTTTTTTTTTTCTCCTATAGCCCAGAGAATTCAATCACATCAATCAAATTTTCAGTTTCAATTCATTTGGTGACAATGATTCGGTGGCATTTCCATGCACGTGGGCAAAAAAAAAAAAAAAATCAAGATGGCAACTTTGATTGTGTGATCATGGCTGCATCTTTTCTGTTTACTGCCCCTTCTTGGCCCTGACAAAAATCCCTGAATGATATATACATTTGCATCAATAAAATAGAAATCATTGAGGGAAATCAGTCAGAAAACAACACTACATAAAAGCCTGGAAAATACCTCAGAGTGAATAAGGCCCATCCTGGCACACTTTTCTGAATTTTCTAGGACTTTACAGCTGAATTAGTAATCCTTATATTGGGCCAGGTCATGGAACAGACAACACAAGAGCATAATAATATTCCTCTAGGAAGAGTTGTTTTGAATTTTTTTCTTGCATTTTCTCTTTTCAGAATCAAGTTTTCGTTTACTTAATGGTACTTGCACTTCTTCCTTATACTCTATTCCTTTACACTGAATAATAGGTTTATACTTTCCTTTGAGGGCTATTATCCAGAACTGAGAAGCATTTTATCCAGACCACTTTGAATTAATCTTCAGAGGCAGACCAAATATAAAAAACTTCTGTTGAGATGAGACTAGACATGTCTTATAAATGAGGCAGTCAAACCTTTTTAAAAGAAATATATGCTGCTTTTGATGGAATAATATACGGCACCACAGTTTCCCATCAGATTAAGGTTAATGGCATGTCCCCTAGGTATAACTTTAGATTTGGGACAGGAGGAATTGATCTTCTGCTTAAACATATTCTGAGTCTGTGAAAATTTAGAGTTTCCTATTTGGATTTCTGAAAACCCACATTGATCAATGGCTATTTGGATGCCATGAAACTAAAAGTTAAATAATATTTTCAGACATTTCCTATATTCAGAGTTTTGGGAACCAAGATAGTTCCATGATTCATCTGAGTCAATAACTAATTTAGGAAACTGATCCAAGTGAATACTGTTTCCCTGAGATTGAAATTGAGAGCTGCAAAAGAGTATTCATATGATATATAGTTTGCAAGTCTTCCAGAAGTTGCCAGTAAGTTATCATTGGTATTATGGCAGAAAGAAAATAAGAGCATAGGCATAATGATGTGAACTGCACTTAATTCATTCTATAATAATTGAATTAAAAGTACAAAAATTCATTTTTAACCTGGTATCATGGCAGAGCTAGCATACTACCTTGAAATATCCCCCAATCTCGCTGGGCACGCCAGTCTAATATATTGATGTATCTTTGGCTTCTGATGTGTGCTGTAGCAATTTTGGCCAAACCATTCAACCAACTTCATAGAAAAAAGCATTTGTAGCCCTACAACCAGTTCTCAGTTTTATCGTGACTGGCATCCACCAACTTCACTCCAAAGGCCTGGAGTTGCCTTCATCTTAATTGAGCAAGATTAAGATCCACTTCAAGGTTGTTATTCCTTTCACTGGCAGCAGCCCCATTATTAGCATGAGGAATTTGTGACCTCCAATTAATTCTGTTTAAGTTCAGGCCCAGAGACCCTTGTCATCAAAATACAGACAAGGCCTCCTGCAGAATTTTACTGGCTGATCTAAAAGGAAATTGGAGAAAAAGCACATTAGGAAATTGCCTCTTTTTGAAGCAGTGCAGAGAAGGAGAAGGGAATTCCCCACAGGGTGGGAAAGCCAATAGATTCACTTCTCATCTTGCCTGATTAAATGTTGGGCATCTTTAACTAGAAGGATCAGATAGCAGCTCTTGTGTAAAGCTGCTCTTAGATGTTGGTGAGGGAATGCCACTTGAGTTAAGAGGACAGGACTATCCGGATTAGTGTTCCTCATTTGTATAGGAGCAGCTTCAGAACTAATTCTTTTTCATATAATTTACCAGAAAAAGAGGAATCTACCTTTTCCCTAAGCACACATCCTAGCTGATTCGCACATATTTATGCTTTTAGTTCCATCCATAATTCCTTCCTGGGCTTTGTTTTACTGGGGTGGCACTAGGCATCCAGACAGCGTATGTTTTACTGGTACAACTGGGCACTTTTTCTTATATGAATGAGAAAAGCAAGAAAAAGTGCCCAAAAAGTCAAATAGCCACAAAAGCTGCTATAGATCAGGGGTCCCCAACCTATGGTCCATGGCCCAGTACGAGGCTGTGGCCTGTTGGCCACTGGGCCGTGGGAATAGCTGGTGAGCCCCCTCCACTCATGGTAGTGCCACTGTGTGGGTGCTAGCAGCCCTGTTTGTGCATGCACAGATGCGCTAGCACCACCACCAGCATCACACGGGCACTAGCGGCCCATTAGTGCAGGCATGTGGGCACCAGCATGTCACCGCAGGCACACATGGTGTGCACATGCACATTTCCCTGCTCCTTCCTTCCCTTCTGGGCCGCCAAGCTGGAAAGGTTGGGGAGCTCTGCTATAGATTCATCAAGGGAAAAGCTCCACGTGTATCTTCCTCTGTCCCATCCTGTATCTATTTTAATGAATTATTGAATGTATCACTAAAAGTCTGAAGTTATTGTGAGAAACACCAGTAAAGGCATTACCTTTTTCAGCAATTACTGTGTAGTACAAACATCACAGACATTGTTCTCTTCTTTCTGAAGGTTAGAAAATTGATCTGGTGGATCTGCAAGGGCTCTTATTCCAGCAAAAGCTTCCAGCAATGAGAAAACATAGAGAAGCATGCATCAATGAAGTCTTGCTGCTGGCAGTTGTTCATATACTTCTCATGCTCTTCTGAAATATCCCCAAACAGATTTCCCCAAGGTTTCCAAATGGTGGGCACTAGTGTGATATGTACAATTTGAAGAACATGGAATATTGTGCCCCCCAGAGGTGAGATCTGCCCCACTCTTTTGACCTTCTCTAAGTGGCCACAAAACCTGACTCTATCAATTGGCCTGAGGCTCCAAAGTGGGCATATCATGTTGGGAGTGGTTAGTGGATTAGGAAGAAGATCCCACTCCCCCACCCTATTGTATTCTGTTTCCTAACTTATTTAATCTCTGTTCATTTTAACATTTAACATTTTCATGTTTGTTTTTATGATGTTTGTAAGCTGCCTAGAGTTGCTTGACAGTCAGATGGGTGGCATATAAATTTAATAAATAAATACACTTTTTGTTGCAGCTGTTCTTTTAAGGTAGACATAACACAATCATAATCACATTTTTTCCCCTACAAATCCTAATACCCTCAAAATCTTATTCTCTACTAAAGTTCCGGAACTCCCTTTCCAACTGGACAACATTAAAACTCTGTCCAGATGCATGTGTCCTCCTGTTATTAATCTGATCCATTGGGGTTAGCAAGGCAAGGCTATTGCAAACAGCTTATTTTTTCTCTTTTGACTCTAAAATCTTTTTACATCCTATATCTTCCCCCTTAAACCTCTTGTTATCAAGTGATTTTTTTCCCCCAAGCTCTCTTCACACCATTGCTCCAAGCTGTGTGCAAAAACTCGGAGCATGTATGTGAGAGAGGTCAAGTTTTGTTTTTCAGTTGGTTTCCAGCTGGTATGATTGTAACCTAGCAACCAGTTTTTCTCTATCACCCCAGGATGGGCATACTAAAAACTGTAAAGTTTGTTGCCAAGAGTCATCCTCTTTATTTCTTAACAAAGTGGAAACCACAATTTCTGTTTTTGAGTCAATCGTTTTCTTTACTTATACCTGGAAGGTAGTTCCTTGATTCCAGCAGTGGATGTGCAATTTGCTTGCCGGTCTCTTGTATTACTATTCTGTTAGGTCTGCAGAAGTTTTCAGAGTTTATTGACCATCAGCCATATAGATAAGAATAAACCTCTCTGTTATCCCCACCCTCTTGTCTTCTGTGAATAATGCTTATGCAGGAGATCATCTAAAATAACCTCATTCCTAGATCCCAGAGCTCATACCTAGGTGTCTGTGACTCTTAGACCACTTTATGGACTGTCAACTTCCCAACGCAATACCTGAACTCATGCTCATATTCGTATTTAGTAGAACCTCCCTTGTATTAAGGAGCCCTTTTTGCAGTGCAGTTTGCACTTGATGCAGTTTAATGGCAAGACGTAAGCAAGTGCTCATTTCTTAGCTTTGTGACATAACAGCCAGGTTTACAAAGCAAGCAATGGTAAGAAACATTATAAGCATAAGAATATGTCTAGATGCAGATGTTGGAGTCAAGTGGCTTAAATCCAATGCTTTCAGCTTAAGTAGGAAGGAAAGATTGAAGTGATGGATCAAAAAGCAAGAAGTTTCCAGCTGAGAGGGAGCTAGATGGCAATGTTCCTCTGTCAGAAAGTGGAAACAAAACATTTTGAAATAATTATTGTCTCCAAGGTCCATTAGATTGATGCTAATTGACTCTGGTCCACCTTTGCCATGACTGTCCTGTTACTCCACGATGTCAGGCTTGCGATTGGCTCCTTCAAGAAGGGTTCCAACTTTGGGGGTTCTATGATTGGGGGAGAGAGAGGTGTGTCTTGGCAAGTTTCCATGCCTTCTTGGCCTCAACTCATTAGCCTCTTTATTAACATTAGCCAGGCTCCTTATTTCTTTTCACTCCTTATAGTACCCTGAAGGATATAGGAACATAAATATATCAACATCTTCTAAGACAGCTGGTTCTTTTTAATAAAACCACCATACCAGCAGTCTATCAGTGTCACATATTGCAAGGTTCAATATTTAGCTGAGATATCACATTGCTAATTAATTCACTATGTTAAAACAAAAATAGGTAGACTAGGAAAGGCAAGCATAGGAAAGTTTTTTTAAAAAAAACAACCCTTAAATACATTAACACTTAGGCTGGTATATCAAAAAGTGAGGTCATTCTATAGCAGGGGTCCCCAACCCCCAAGCTGTGGACCGGTACCAGGCCACGGCATGCCAGCAACCGTTCCGCACAAAGAAGCAAAACCCCATCCGTGGGATGCAGGCAGCACACAAAACCACACACCCTCCGGTCTGTGGAAAAACCTTTCTCCACAGAACTGGTCTCTGGTGCACCAAAGGTTGGGGGCCACTGTACTGGTCAGAGTAAAAGCAATAGCCAGCAACCCCCTTGCTTGACACAGAACAGCCACTGTTTTAGATAGTTGATCTTGAATTGTTTAAGTCTTTATTTATGAATAACAGTCTGGCTTGGTAGGACATTGGCAAACAATGTAGAACTTTTAGTAAAGGTTAAAAGGTATCAGGAAAGGCAATAATTTACTGCTGTATTCTGGGCAAGTCCTAAGAGCAACCCAACAGAGTGCATTATAGAAATCCAATCCTGAAGTTACCAATGCAGAAGTCACCATGACAAGGTTTTCCTGTCCTGTCCGATGAGTGCATGGGATGTAACAGGTTCCACTGACGATATATTTTCCTAGCCATCGTAGGTCACCTGGACCACCAACAAATGGATGTAGGAGTTCTCCAGACTGTGACACTTTTCCTTCAAGAAAAATGCCACTTTATTCAAAGCATCCCAAATTTCCAGACCCCAGTAACCATTCATCCCTGTGATTCAGTCTTATTGGGATTGATCTCCAAGTTATTGACAAGACTTCACCTATGTCACAACAATGTATCAGTCTTCTAGAAACTCAAGAGCTAAATAGTGGAGTCAAGGACAGGGTTCAGATGGAAATGTTGATTTTATTGCAAATGCAAGAATAATAAATGTGGAGTCAAGCAACTGAGCCCTCTAACAGCTGCAGGTTTTGTCTTAGATCTTTCACCTGCCCTTAGATAACAGTGGAGTGGAGTTTTTGGTAGTTATTTTTTGGGCTTGTATGTGGGGGAAACTTGTATTATATTTTGTAATTTTTCTGTCTGATCTCACGTCTTTTCTTCTGTTTTTGACCTCCATAGTTACTAACCTCCATCAACTCTATCACCATATTCAAGGACTATTTTAATCTTTGTCAATTCAGCTATTCATTACAGAAATAGAGCTGGGTGGTGACCCAATGCCATAATTCCCCAGATTACTGCACCCAGCAGCTTTTAATAGATAATAAAAACACTTGGGGCAAGATGGTACTCACAGGTTAGGAATCATTGTAAATGAGAATCCTTAAACCCTAATATGTGGAGCAAATCAAGGAGGATACAATGTTTGATGATATCAAAAAACTCCTAAGAGATCTACAAGAGCAGCTTGCCTCTCTTCTTCCCTCCATCCTTTTTGATCCATGAATGGAATGGAAGCTGTGGAAACATTGGAATTGGAAGCTGGAAGTTGTTGGCAGGGTGACAGCATGACCTGAGACCAACGGTGAAGCATTTTCCTTGTTCTTCTTCATTATAATGTTCTTCTTCATTATGCCGCATGTCTCTTTGATAATGTGGCTATATTTTTGGAGAAGGCTTGATTTGTGTAGGGAGGAAATTATCCATTGAAGACAGCTTTAGTTCCGGTGAGTAATTGTAGACCCCAAATAATAAAATCAAGTTTTTATTTTCCCACAAATTTTGTTATAGGGAGAAAGCCTGGATATCAAATTCCAAAGGTCTTTGAATCATCACAACAAGTAGAATATTGCTCCTGGGGGGTATAAATATCAGGTTGATTCACCTCTTTGATGATCTGTGCAAATGGCTTTATATATTCCAGAATGCTCTCTTGCTCTTTCTGCCCTCCCTTACCCCATGCTTCCAAAGAAGCATTCAGAGATTGAAAATAGGAAGTGCAAACAGAAGGAACATGTGCAGTTTCTTCCTTGCAGAGATTTAGATTTTGTGCCTCAGAATGTGAAGGCTTCTGCAGGTAATGCCACAATGAGAAGCTGCAACAAACAATTAAGGGTCTGTTTAGGGCCAGAAACAGAACAAGACAGTCATATTGTTGCCTTCAAGACCTATGAAGGCAAGTGAAATAACAGTCCAGCTCCCAATGTGTTCTCTTCAACTGAAATCGTCTTATTAATTGAGCTAGGATTACTATAGTTCTCATCTTATAGTGTAATGCTATGGGTCAGTCTCTGAAGTAGGCTAAAACTGAGGGGCTTCAGGAGTGGCTCTGAAACTCTGCAAAAAAGAATAATTAACACTATGAATTTTCCCCAATTCCTCCTTTCGATTTTCCTGGGTTTGGGATCAAGCAGCAAAGCGTTAGTTAAGGTCTACATTAAAAAAATCTTTACATACGGAGATGGGAAGAAAGAGCAGGTTGTAAAAACCTCTGATAGTGTAGCTAAGGAGCATCTTCTGTCTATACCTTCCATAAAATAGGACTTGGTGTGAGGTGAAAATTTTTGCATTGATGGAGAAGGATGCATTCCCTTTATAGACTTTTTCTTTTTGCAACTGTCCAACATTTGGATGAGACCAATTTTCTGCTATGCAAAAGACTAGAACAAAATTGTAAGTACCCACTCAGTATATTTCAAGAAACAATCAGAGTAATCCAGATGGCAGCTGATTATAAAGTAAAAAAGGAAAAGAGAAAGTGCTAATTAAAACTTACTTATCAGGAACCAAGATGTCCTACCAAAGCTCTTCAGAGACGCTCATCTTGATAACTTCCCAGCTGTTCAAAAACAAAAACAAAAAGATATTTCTGCTAGTGTTTTGTGTGTATAGATCAATCATATCAAGCATATCATCTAATTGTCTAATCAAATTAATAAAAATAAAACAATGGACCTAAGTGTAATTCATGGGCTTTGGAATCACGTTCAAATGGTCAAAGATTGGTACTGCTATCTGGTCATACTTTTGGTGTGTTCTAAAAGGAGAGACTACAATGTTGGTTTGCTTTGGTGGAAATCAACTTTGTTGTTTTAGTAGCTACAATATGAAAGACTAATACAAAGCATTCTAAATTAGAATTCAGAGCCACTTACCTTCTGGTATAATTGTCCCAAACAGGTGCAATCAAAGGAAGGATAAATCAGTGTTGAGATTCCACATGTTTCACTGCTACCGGTATGTTATTTTTATATTAGGAGATGGCCTTTCATTTGTCCTTTGCCATTAATTACTCCATGGTTATTGTAGGGGCTATCTAAAGTAGGTAATGAGTCATCAATGATTCCCAAATCACAATATAGTAGTCAGTGGTTATAATGTTCAACTTGTTCTATGCTAATTCAAATTCAGTGAAAGGTATTTCATCAGACACAGAGATGATGGAAGATATGGACGGGATACAACACAGGGCAACTAATGTAGGCACTGATTTAAAAAAAAAGATCTTGATACTATGTACACCACTCTGGTTGCATTGTGGTTAGGCAAAGAAGACATTTAGCAGAGGGCAAACCTATAATAGGTCCTACATACATTTTTCAGAACCATTTTTTTGGGAAGCACATAATGCATATCCAGCTCATCATAAAGGGGAACCAAAGAGCATATTTCTCTTTTATCCATGTAAGAGGACTCTTGCAGCATTGAAATGCTGGCTCTTAATGTTTGTTTGTTTGTTTGTTTGTTTGGTAAGTTCCAGGGCCGTTACAAACAGAGCCTTAATTGGATCCTCAGCCAATCCAATTTACTGAATTGGCTTCTCCCTGTGTGGTTTATTAAAGATTATGCCTAGATTCACCAGCTGGGTTGCAGAGTACCAGATTCATTTCTACTAAAGTTGCTTGCTAATTGCATTCTATCATTTCCCATGTTTTCCTTTCTCCCTGCCAGCTTAGCTTTGGTTAAACTTCTTCATCAGGAATTTCTATAGATGACTATGGGGCCAATGGAGAAGAGTTAAGAGACTGAAACATCAGCATTACATCAGAACTGGCCATCTTAATATTAACTTCACTCTTTGATAACTGCATGCATCAAGACATAGACTCAATTTCCTTTAAATCAAGAAGCAGATTACAGTTACAGTCAAGGTCCATTTTATTTAACGTTGTCAACTCTTTCTGAGGGGCTTTTCTTAGTTATATAACCTCAGATATTATTGAACGTCTTGTAATTCTTGACTCCAACCATGATGTTTAAAGATTATGGAAACTAGTTCAATAGCAATGTGGTAATATGTCCAGTATGGCAAATGCATATCACACGGCCAACACATTTTGAAAATCATGCATGGCTGCAGTTAACTACTTTATGTATTTGATGTAATACCTTAGTACCCTTCCCATGATGTCTCAGTGTGCTCCAAACACAGTCGGTGAATGAATGATGTGAAAAAACACAAATCTGCACAAGAAGCACTCTTATTAACAAGAATCACTTTTATTCTTATTAACAGAACCATCCACAGTGTTTAGAATGCAGTACTATAGGCCAGGGATCTCCAACCCCTGGTCCGTGGACCAGTACTGGGCTGCGGCATGCCAGCAACCAGTCCACACAAACAAGCAAAGCCCCATCTGCGGGATGCAGGCAGCACACAAAACCATATACCCTCCGGTCTGTGGAAAAACCTCTCTCCACGGAACCAGTCCCTGGTGCCCAAAAGGTTGGGGAGAGTGGCTGTAGGCTAACTCTGCCCACTGCCAGGAGTTGGATCCTGACTGGCTCAAAATTGACTCAGGTTCCCATCCTTCCGGGTTTGGTAAAATGAGGACCCAGATTGTTAGGGACAATATGGTGACTCTGTAAACCACTTAGGGAGGGCTGTAAAGCACTATGAAGTGGTATATAAGTCTAAGTGCTATTGCTACTGTTTTGAAGTACATGTAGTGCTTCTTGATTGGCCCAGCAAGATCAGTTGGTAAACTTTTATATGGTAACAAAAAAAAAAGACTTTAATATGGTAAATGAAAACATTCTGAATAGGGGTGGTAGAAAAGCAGAGAAAGAGTGAAGCTTAAAGGAACATCAATAATTGGCTTGCATTCAAATGCCAATTGCTGATATGTAGAATAGGCTAGCATCCTCTATGAGTGCATACAATGCTGGCTAGTGATATCCTCAATGAAAGGTCATCTTCTCCTTCTTAGAATGCCTCCCAAACATTCCTCGCTATGCATAACATTGACCAACACTGCAACTCAGTTTGTGTAAACCTATGACAATGTTACTCACATCACCTTATGTACCAGTTAGAACAGATATTTCCTCTTATTTCTCTGTTTAAATAGTTCTTTTTCCCCCTTTTATGAGGGCAGGAACCATAGGCTTCCCTTGGGAGTGTGAAATCCAATAAAAGATCTATTTAATATAACAGAATTATGAAAGAAAAGAAAACCAATAATATTTTTAAAAATAAACAGATAAAAAATGCAATAACAATGTAACTTGTATTTATGAGAGCTTCTCATGTATATATAGCTGTATGTATATATATATGGCTTTTTACATGTAAGCTTCAATGAAATATAACCATTTTTCATTGCAATAGTTCATGAATATATATATATATATATAGGGAACTAATTCACAAGATCCATAATTTATAAGATGGGGGTGTTCCACACTGGAGGTAATTAGTGGATTAGGGAGAAGATTTCACCCTCATCCCATTGAACTCTGGTTTCTAAGTTGCTTAATTTCTGCTAATTTTAATATTGAATGTTTTGACGTTTCTGCTTTTATGATGTGGGTTGTCCAAAGTCACCTAACAATGAGATGAGTGGCATATAAAATTAAATAAATAAATACGCAAGGAGCATCAAGTGACTAATTCACTGGGTAAGGGGGGGCATTAATTTGTCTTTCCAACATTGAAGAACAATTCTCTTGGCAACAATAAGACATGAAGCAAGGGTCTTCAAACTTTGCCTTTTTATGACTTGTAGACTTCAACTCCCAGAATTCCTCAGCCAGCGTGCTTGGCTGAGGAATTGTGGGAGTTGAAGTCCACAAGTCATAAAAGAGCCAAGTTTGAAGACCCCTTACATGAAGTATCAATTTCTGTAATCTAGCTGTCAGTTTTTAAGTGGTATAGTTCCAAGGAATATGTTCATATGAAAATACTAACTTTTATCTCAGAATCAGATTAATATATATATAATTACTCCTTCCTGGGTCACAAAAACCTTAGGACTGGATCACAAAAACCATATACAGTATCTTAATGAAGCATCATTTTGGTTGCATTTCTTATGCTGCTTTATTCACTTCTGTTCCACATAAGTGCAATAGGATTCAATAAATTCAAAATATTGGAGAGGAGGGGATTTGTGTAATCAAAGTTTTATATTTTATTTTATTTTATTTTGATTTATTTTGTTTTACTTTATTTTATTTTTCTATATGGTCATCCATCTTAAACCAAACCAGGCTCACATCTGCCAAATAAAAACAATATCCACAAAAAACGAAATAAAGGAATAGAGCCAGAAACAAAAAGATCTGGCACCAAAGCTAAACTTTCTGATGCGCCTCCCCCATGCACTCATATTCATCCCATGATACTCTTCCCTATCCCAGCACTTGGGGGGGGGGAGACAGACCTCAGGGGAAAGGGTGCTTCAGAGAACAGGAGTTGCCATGAAAAGACAGCATTTAAGGGATGGCATCTGGAGCATGCCTACCCTGTCAGATCTGATGGGATGGGCGAATGTCCTCAGGGAGAAGAGATCTGCAAATACCATGGTGCTCTGCCATATAGGGCTTTAAAGGTAATAACAACCAGCTGGACTATAAGGCATGAACTCTCCTCCCCCAACAATGACTGGAACTGGTCATTGAAGAAGGAGGAGAACCACTCCAAACAGTGCTTCCCAGTCCAGACAGACCTGAAGGTCTGTCTGAAGGATACCATGGCTAATGGTATTGAAAGTCGCAGGGAGATCCAGGAGGGCCAGATAGTTGCACCATCCTCATCCTGAGCTCTCTAAAGGTCATCTAGAAGGCAACCAATACCATTTCAACACTGTACTCCAGCCTGAACCCAGACTGAAAGGAATCCAGACAATCTTCTTCATCCAGTCCCTTTGCAGCTCAGCAATAACCACCATCTCAACCACCTTTCCTAAAAAAAAGGAACACTGGACACTGGATGAAGGTCATCTAGTATTTATAATAGAATAGAGCTGGAAGGGAGCTTGGAGGTCTTCTAATCTAGTCCAGCCCCTGGCTCAAGCAGGAGAACCTATACCTATATTTGGGGGGGTTTGAGTATTAAAATTAAAACATTTTCCCATTGTTTGGACAAAATGACCGTTCCTTATTCTATTCATTCTTCAATAACTGCATGTCAAATTCATTTATTGATAACATATCTATAAAGATTAATTGTTGGCTTCTTACTATTGTAGGATTTGATGATAATAATAATAATAATAAAGTTGGAAGGGACCTTGGGGGTCATCAAAGCCAACCCCCTGCTCAGGCAGAAAAACCGATACCATTTCGGACAAATGGCTGTCCAGTCTCTCCTTAAAAACTTCCAGTGTTGGAGCATTCACCGCTTCTGGAGGCAGATTGTTCCACTGGTTAATTGTTCTAACTGTCAGGAAGTTTCTCCCTAGTTCTCAGTTGCTTCTCTCCTTGATTAGTTTCCATCCATTGCTTCTTGTCCTGCCTTTAGGTGCTTTGGAAAATATCTTGACTCCCTCTTCTTTGTGGAAGCCCCTGAGATATTGGAACACTGCTATCATGTCCCCCCTTGTCCTTCTCTTCATTAAACTAGACATACCCAATTCCAGAAACCATTCCTTATATGTTTTAGCCTCCAGTCCTCTAATCATCTTTGTTGCTCTTCTCTACATTCTTTCTAGAGTCTCAGCATCTTTTTTATATCGTGGTAACCAAAACTGGATGCAGTATTCCAAGTGTGGCCTTACCAAGGCATTGTAAAGTGGTATTAATACTTCACGTGAAGGTTTTCCGGTGGCTGCCTTGGTGGCGATATAGTCTCTTTCGGAGGCTCTGAGTTCTGGGACTTGTAAAGCTGTGAAAACAGCGCAAAACAGCTGTTTTTCGCAGCGGAAAAAACCCCTCCTCGGTCAGAGAAGGGGTGAAGAGCTGTGAGTAGGGGTCGAGAGCCTCTGAAACCTCCCTGAAAAAGCTTTCGGGGAGAAAGAAAGAGGACTCCCCGGGCGCTCACAATAGCTCCAGCCCGGAGCTGCTTCTGTCGGCTGACAGACCCAGACGCCAAGACCAGCCTCCGACTTAGAAAAACTTTTTAAAGAGGCGCAGAGACAGACGGACTGAACGCAAGAGCTTAAAAAGCAAGTATTTCTTATATTTTACCTCTGATCAACTACTTTCACAATAAACAAAATGTATCCAAGATGGCGACTACTTTTACTTTAAAAAGAAAGTGACCGGAAAAGAGAAAGTGGAAAGCGAGACTGCAATGCGAGAGTGACCGCTAGAGGGCAGGCTAGACGCAAACCTTAACAAACTTTATAAAATATACCCAAAAAAGGCTATAAGAGGAGAAAGAAGACTAGAAGAGGACACATCTTGGCAATATAAGAGTAAGGATTAGTCTTCTGCATAAAAAAGCTGGGCTAACAGTGGACTGAACTCAGGATGGCCACTAAGCAGTCCAAACTAGTGCCCTCAAAGGTGGCAGCACCCTCCCCAGGCCAGCTCCTTAAAATACCAGGGAACAACTTAGCTGCCCCCCATCTTCCTCCATACCTACAGAATCCTAGGCCCCCCTGTCTACCCAGACCTCTCCAGAAATGCATATGATGAAAGATTTAAAAGATACAATGTTAGCAAAGCTGGAAGTAATAAATGACAATTCTGAGAAAAGGATGGAAAAACTGGAGAGAATGATTGAGGAAATGGATAAGAGGTTGGAGAGACAGGGCAAAGAACTAGAGCAGAAGATGAAAGAACAAAGCAGAGAATTGGAGGGGAAGATGGAAGCTCAAAGCAAAGCTGTTACTGAAGACTTAGACCAAATCAAAGAAACAATGCAAACGCACAATAAGAAAATGAGAGAAGATATGGAGAAAAATTTCAAGAGGGTCTGGGAGGGGGTTGAAGAAAAGATGGAAGAGGTGGAGAGACAAGTTGAGGGACAACTTGCTGAGATGAAAAGTGAGGTGCAGGACCACGCAATTATGATGCAATACCGCCAGATGATGACAGCAATTAGGGTCAGGGGACTGAGGGAAGTCCCAAATGAGAAGCAAGAAGATTTGGAAAGAATTTTTGTAAAAGCCTTGGAAAAATTTCTAGGAGAAGAGGCTAAAAATTTCTCTTGGCAAGTTGACAGAATCCACAGAGTTAACTCATGGATCGCAAGACAAAAAAATATACCAAGAGATGTGGTTATATATTTTGTAACAAAGGGATTCCGAGATCTTATTTTTACAACATCCTATAACAAGAGAATGAATGTAGAGGGGCAAGAGGTGATGATATTGAAGGAGATTCCTCCCAAGATGCTAAGAGAAAGAAAAGACTACGAGTTTTTGGTCACTGAACTGAAAACACGCGCTCTACGATATCGATGGGAAGCCCCAACTGGAATGTCATTAATCTATAACAGTAAAAGATACCACCTGAACTCAGTCTGGAAAGCAAAAGAATTTTTTGAAAAGGAACTGAGGACGGGGAGACCCTCACCCACAACACTGGAAAATGTAGATTGGCCACAAGAAAGAGGAATGGACTTAAAACAATGATCAAAATCCCCAGAGACACAGACTGCTGCAGCATCAGGAGAAGATAAAGGAGCTTCGCTGGAAGTGACTGCATGGAGTATGGATATCAATAAAACCCTGGAAGCAGGAAAGCCTACGGACCAAAGGCAGACGAGGGCTACTATTAAACGTATAGAACAGCAAAAGAAGAACCAACAAGGCAGGACGAATACCAATCTGGAAACCATGGGAGCGAGACCAAAGAAAAAAGCAGGGGGAAAAATGGAGTTGGTCTGGCAAGAGTTTCCCGAAGCTGATCATGACAAGTAAATATTTGACATGGAATGTTAATGGGTTAAACTCCCCACAGAAGAGGAAGAAAATATTTCACTATCTGAATCAAGGCAACAGTGATATAATTTGCTTACAAGAAACACATATCAGAACCACGGACCAGAAATATTTAACTAACAACAAGCTAGGCACACAATTTGTTGCAGCTGCAGCAGAAAAGAAGAATGGCATAGTCATCTATGTGAAAAAGCATATAAGAGCTAAATTAATAGAGTCAGACTCTCAAGGTAGATATCTAGCAATTGAAATTGTAAAAGATGATAAGAAACTTCTTTTGATGGGCATATATGCACCAAATCAGCAACAAGGAAAATTCTACAAATTGGTACATAAAAAGTTAATACAATTCGACTACAGATCCTGTATTATAATGGGAGACTGGAATGGCGTTATAGAGGTCGGCCTGGATAAAAAGAAGACAGCACCAAATCCGCAAAAACACTCCAAGTTGCCCAAATCCTTCTTTCATATAAAGGATGACTTTGACCTGATAGACATTTGGAGAGAAAGACATGGCAAAGAGCAAGAATTTACCTTTTTTTCAGACAGACACCAGTCATTCTCTAGAATCGACTTTATATTAACAACCAGCGACTTGCTTGTTAGCCTAAAGAAGGTGAAGATCTTGCCCAAAGTGCTAACAGACCATAATCCGGTATGGATGGAATTAAGGCAAGGACAGAAACCTAGGAGATCCTGGAGAATTAATGAAAACTTGTTTAAATACGATATAAATGTGGATGAATGCAAAAATGTTATGAAGGAATTCTTTAGCATAAATATGAATAAAGAGACACCTATAGAAATGATATGGGACGCTAGCAAGGCATACATGCATGGGATTCTCATGGAGATGAATAAACGGCGCCGCTGCAAACAAGAACAAAAAAGAAAGGAGTTAGAAGACGAGATAAGTAAGAAAGAGCAAATATTAATAGAAAGACCGGAGGACAAAGAAACCAAAGAGGGAATCAAGATTTTAAGGAAACAATTTGACTTGTTGATGGCAGATCAAGTGGCAAGGAATATATGATATGCAAAGCATAATACATTCTTTAATTCCAATAAACCTGGTCGATGGCTGGCTTATATACTAAGGAAAAAGCAAAAATCCCACATAATTGAAAAGATAGCGTATAAAGGAAAGGAAGAGTTTCAACAAGAAACAATCAAGAAAGCTTTTATAGAATTCTACTCCAAGTTATACGCTGAAGAGAAGACACAAGATAATGAGATAGAAAAGTTTCTGCAAAATGAAAAGTTATTGATAATTACCGATGAACAAAGAGATAGACTGAATGCATTGATCACATCAGAAGAAATACTTTCAGTGATTAATCAATTGAAAATGGGAAAATCTCCTGGGACTGATGGGTTAACAGCAACCTATTACAAGTATCTTCGAGAGGAGATGGTAGAACCCCTTAGAGAACTATTTGTCAACATACAAGAAGGCGGTCAGGTTCCACCGTCGTGGAAAACAACTTACATATCTCTAATCCCGAAAGAGGGAAAAGACAACGCTCAACCAGAAAACTACAGACCCATCTCGCTATTGAATACGGATTACAAAATTTTTGCAAAAATCTTGGCTAACAGATTAATGACAGTGTTACAAAAAATAATTCACCCGGACCAAACTGGATTTATACAAGGACGACACATGAAAACTAATGTAAGGCAACTTCTTAATATAATAGAGTACCTGGAAAGGCATATCCAGGTGCCCGCTACTCTCATGTTTTTGGATGCAGAAAAAGCCTTTGATAGACTGAATTGGCCGTTTCTGAAAAAACTGATTGGGGGGATTGAAGTCTGGCCCTGCGCAGGCCACTTCAATTCAGGTTTGGGGCACCTCATTGCGCCCCAATCAATGGCGGGTCCTTCACGATAGCCGAATTAATGAGACACATGACAAGCACATTTCTCTGGGTGAAGCAACAACTGACAAAGGCTGCCTTCCCCCTTTTATTCCGTTACAGTGGGCGGTTACACAATGCATCACATGGTTACAAACAACCAATGACAATGTTATTTCTTCAACCAATGACAAGGCTACACTGCAGGGCCACCCTGTGGCCAATGGATTCAAATCTTGGTACAACGTCCATCCACCTATTAGCCCCCCTTATTTCCTGTTCCTAGGCCATATGGCCTTTGTCCTTTGTTCCAAAGCACATGGCCTGTTCCTCTGCTGTGGTCAATGGACTCCACCTCTTGGCTCCGCCTCCATTTCCTGTTGCTCCAAAACAGCATGGTAATGTCACATGGCCTGTTCCTTTGTTCCAGGCCTCATGCATTACAACATATTACAACATATCCACTTTTTTATTTTATTTTTTTAGCAGCTGTGGGTTCCACCTATGCTCCGTCCAGTTCTGTACATGATCCTAGGGCATAAGCTGTCATCTGTCCAGTCCTCAGAGGCTCCCATCATAGAAACATCTCTGTCCAGTCATCAGAGGCAGCAGTTGGTTCTTTTCCAGGAGATGGTTAGAAGAGGGAGGCTTACACAGGTTCAGCAGGGGAGGAATACATTTGTACACAGCAACAGATTGTTACTCAGAATACTGGAAACATTATGATACTGAAAACCAATTCCTTGAGCCACCCAGCATTAGGTAGTCAGGAAAATAAACTGTCAATCAAACAAGGCACCAATTTCTTGTGATAAGGGATTGTTTTGTACCATATTTTCCATGTGAGCAATTGTGGCAGCAATGTGTGTGTTGTCAGAAATGTAAATGTGCCAGACCAATTCTGGGGTATTGACCAATGTGCATTTTTTCCACATAAGATCCAATCTTTATCAGATGTGAGTACATTGTCTTTTGAGAAGTTGTGCAAAGTTTCAAAGTTTTCACCAAAATCAAACAAGGGAACAGAATCAGCACATGCTTTCTTGTTGTCAGATTTGTCTCATTATAATATCTAGCTTTATAGTGATAGTTGTTACTTGAGCAAGATAACACAAAGCAAGATAGATCATGAAGGGAGAAAAGGCATGTTTGTTCTGTGCTGGCATGTATCATTAACAATTGAATGCATTCAGCAACTTATGGTGAGAGACAAAAAATACAGAACAGCAAAGATTGTCACAAAAATTAAATCATTAACAAACTAGAAACATAAAATTCAAAATAGGCAAAGAGAAATGAGAAAGGCAAATTTTGCAAAGAAATCAGAAAGGCAAAATTAAGGGCAAAATTGGCAAAGAGAAAATAATAAGGAAGGGAAAAAAGCCATGGTTTATTAAGGAAAACGACCAGAGGGGGGGTGAGAGAGAGATAGATTCAAATGCAGATTGGAGATGGCCAGCAATAAAGCTCAATCATATGTAAATTGAGTCTCGTCACAGCCCTCCTTTTCTCCTTGGAAACCAGGAGCGAATAGTAGCTGGTTTTTCTGGGTTTTAAACCTGCCTAGTTATGGTCTTCATTGCCTTCAGATAAACCTGCAAAAGGACAAAAGAAGGGGGGGAGAAAATGGCCCTGTGGGGGAGGAAGAGTTAACAAGCGAACAAGGCATTTTGAGTCAATGGATTACCAGGAAATATTTTCCCATTTTTTCAATTATTAGGAACAGAAGCAACAGACTTCAGATTTTTTAACAAGTTGAAAGGTAAGACAGTAAAGACTGAATTAGCATAGTAAGATCAAACCAGATAAGCAGAGGCAGTTAAGTCTTTATCAGGAGAAGAACTGGGAGGAAATGATGCCATGAAAAACATACTCTGAGTCAGAGGGAGAAACAGACTTAAGATCTTTTAGCAAGTTAAAAGGTAAGAGAGAGAAGACTGAATTAGCATAAGAAAGCATGTTCTGAGTCAGAAGGGGAAACAGACTTAAGATTTTTTAGCAAGTTAAAAAGCACAGGAAGAAACAGAAACAGAATCCTGCAAGCCAATAGCTACAGGAGAAGAAAAGAAAGGCAGATAGCCTTTTGAAATAGCCATGCATACAATTCTTTCACATAAGGAGAATTTGGAAAGAAGCAGAAGGGCTCCTCACATAAGTCAATTTTAATCCAATTAGCAATTTTTAATGGTCCCTTTAAGATGCAAGAGAGACAATGCCAAACAAACATTAATAATACTTTTTAAACTCCTTACGTGAAGGCACATTTGTGAATCTTTGTTAGTTGCATAATTAAGGTCCTGACAATAACACCAAGCCCTCCCCTTTGATCCTTGGAGAATTCCACCCAAATACTCGGGGGGGGGGGTGATCTTGCTGAAGAAATGCCACAAGGTTTGTTCCTCCAGTTGGCCAAATTTAGAGTCAGATTGTAAGATTTTTTGTCTCAGGGCTTGCTTCTTTAAGCCTGAGAATTAGCCAATTTAGCTTGTTCTGTTTTTGCATAGTGTAATGTCAGCATGGACAAATACAGCCTCCCATGGGCTAAGAAATCTGGCGGGGCTCTCAGCAATGGAGCCAGATACCTATTGCCATGTGGCGAGGTCTAATTGCTAAGATTTTTTCAAAAAAGCCAATAAAAGACATAGATCTTTTTGAGTGACAGGGAAAACAGCCTAATTAAGTTTCTGAATATAATTTGCTCTCCTGACTAAGCTAAGCAATTGTTTCAGGCACACAGCCCAATTTTTTCATTGCTTCTGTCCCATACTCACTTAATGACGTGCACGAGGCCTATTCCAGACGAAGTGAGAAGTAGGCTGTCAGAAGGACGTGACTTCAAAGCAAATCACATCAGGGGTCACCACTTGAAGTCTGGCCCTGCGCAGGCCACTTCAATTCAGGTTTGGGGCACCTCATTGCGCCCCAATCAATGGCGGGTCCTTCACGATGGCCGAATTAATGAGACACATGACAAGCACATTTCTCTGGGTGAAGCAACAACTGACAAAGGCTGCCTTCCCCCTTTTATTCCGTTACAGTGGGCAGTTACACAATGCATCACATGGTTACAAACAGCCAATGACAATGTTATTTCTTCAGCCAATGACAAGGCTACACTGCAGGGCCACCCTGTGGCCAATGGATTCAAATCTTGGTACAACGTCCATCCACCTATTAGCCCCCCTTATTTCCTGTTCCTAGGCCATATGGCCTTTGTCCTTTGTTCCAAAGCACATGGCCTGTTCCTCTGCTGTGGTCAATGGACTCCACCTCTTGGCTCCGCCTCCATTTCCTGTTGCTCCAAAACAGCATGGTAATGTCACATGGCCTGTTCCTTTGTTCCAGGCCTCATGCATTACAACATATTACAACAGGGGATGAAAATGGGAGAACAGTTTATTAATTCCATATTGGCAATTTATCAGAAACAAACAGGCCAGATCATTGTGAATGGGGACTTAACAGATTCATTTAATATAGAGAAAGGTACTAGACAGGGATGTCCTCTATCCCCCTTGCTGTTTGTTTTAATGCTGGAGGTTTTACTGAACAAGATACGAGCGGCAGATGATTTAAAAGGTATACGGATTAGACAACATGACTACAGACTATGTGCCTTTGTGGATGATCTGCTTGTGACACTGACCCAACCAGCACAATCAGCCAAGAGATTGATGGAGATAATTAAGGACTATGGTAGGGTATCAGGCTTCAAAGTAAATATACCTAAGACGAAGATGCTAGTAAAAAATTTAGATAACAACTCAAAACAGGACTTAGAAAGAATAATGGGCTGTGAAATAGTTAAGAAAGTTAAATATTTAGGAGTTGAGATTGAAGCTGCAAATGGGAAATTATATAAAAATAATTATGAGGTGTTGTGGAACAAGATACAAATAGATTTGGACAAGTGGAAAACATTACAGCTGTCTCTGCTGGGCAGGATAGCGGCAGTAAAAATGAATGTCTTGCCAAAATTTTTATTTCTCTTTCAAATGTTACCTATACTCAAAAAGGATGTGGACCTAGACGAGTGGCAGAAGGGCATTAACAGATTTATTTGGGATGGCAAAAAACCGAGGGTTAAATTAAAAATCATTCAGGATACAAGGAAAAGAGGTGGCTTAAAAATGCCCAATTTGAAGTTATATTATTATGCTGCGGCGCTGGTGGCGTTGAGTGACTGGATTAATCTATCGAATGACAGAATACTGAATGTTGAAGGACATGGATTACTATATGGTTGGCACGCATATTTAGTGTACGACAAGAAGATGGATAAGAGCTTCAAGGAGCACGCATTGAGAATCCCGCTGTTGTGTGTCTGGAAGAAGTATCAGTAGTTACTACATGAAAAGATTCCCATCTGGATGATCCCCAGACACGCAATAGGGGACATAAACATGGTACAAGGTCAAGATGTGGTGCCCTATAGTAAACTCGTACTGGAAGAAGGAAATGTGATATCATTAAAGCCATCAAATATGCTAGCAGATGAAGGAATAGTGTGTACCTGGTTTTCATATTTACAATTGCAGTCTAGATGGCAAAAAGACCTGAAGAAGGGTTTATCACTAACAGATGAGAATTTAATTGAACAGGTTAGAGAAAAAGGGCCCATGAATATCAAAAGAGTGTACAGTGTATTGATAGAAATTGACTCTGAAACTGTACTAGTCAAGGATTGTATGATAAAGTGGGAACAAAATTTTGGGCAACCTATCACAATGGAAACATGGGAGAGAATTTGGGTGAAAAATGTAAAATTTACGCAAGTGCAACATTTAAGAGAGAACTTTTATAAAATGTTTTATAGGTGGCATCTAGATCCGAAAAAACTATCATATATCTACCCTGACATCCAACCTAAATGTTGGAGACGTGATAGTATGGAGGCTACATATTTTCATGTATGGTGGACATGTAGAAAAATTAAAGCTTTCTGGAGAAAAATATGGTGGACACTTCAAACCATTTTGAAAAAGCGTATTGAATTTCTACCTCAGTTGTTTTTGCTAGGGATCATAAAAGACTGTACCACCGTAGAGACTAACTTAATTTTGAACCTGATCACAGCAGCGAGACTGCTGGTGGGACAATATTGGAAGAAGCCAGAATTACCATCTATTGAAGAATGGACTTTGAAAGTTATAAATTTGGCAGAAATGGCTAAAATATCGGCGTATTTGAAGGATCATTCAAATGAAAAATATATGTTGGACTGGAAACATTGGATAGACTACATACAAGAGAAACACCAATCAAAGAAAATGTATCTGGCTTATAGTTAAATCTTGATATACGGAATGAAGAATGTTTACAAATTTAAATTGAATGTATTGAGTTGAATAGCATTTAACTTGAATTTTTACTTGGTTTACATGTACAAATATATATCTAACAATAAAAAATGTTATATAATAAAAAAAAACACTTCACGTGATCTTGATTCTATCCCTCTGTTAATGCAGCCTAGCACTGGTCCTTTGTAATAACTCAGGTGATGCTGAAGCTGAAAATGGCACTGGTCCAAGTAAGATATAAATAAATATTGTTATTTAAATATTCCACAATTTATATTTATCTTTTGATGTACCAAATTATAAAAATTCATGATGACCATCCAGTAGTTGATCTAATACAGTAGTTCTCAACTTTTTTAATGCCGCGACCCCCAACCGATCGTAAGTCGAGGACTACCTAACCGGTCGTAAGTTGAGGACTTCCCAACCGGTCGTAAGTTGAGGACCCCAACCGGTCGTAAGTCGAGGACTTTCCCTGCCCGGGAGCGCAGCGCATGCATGGTGCCACCCCTTGCGCTGGCCGAGGCGTAGCTGGCAAGGGGGAGCGACGGCGCAGGGCGACCACCGGCTGGGCCACAAGTTGGCCCAGCCCAAGGGAGGTAAGGCACCCACTGGGCCCCACGCATGCCAGCAACCCTCCCTGCACCCGCCAGCCTCCCACCTCCCACCCCTGGCCCTCTTTTACTTACATTAGTAGTTGCTCAGCAGGAGTTGTGGAAACTTCCAGACAGCTTGCCTTCGCTGCAGCCAACTTGCAGCATCGTTTGCAGACTGGGACTTTTGGCGGGCTCAGCAGAGCAGAGACAGCCTGGACAATTCCTATTGGCTTTTGAAAGCCAATAGAATTGGACTCTAATTAGACTCTAAAAGGGAGTAGCACAGCTAAGGAAAAGGGGGAAAAATGGCAGACTGCGTTGTTTGGTGACCCCTGTGAAATGGTCGTTCGACCCCAAATGGGGTCGCGACCCACAGGTTGAGAACCGCTGATCTAATATAAAGATTTCGGGATCCACAAAACTTTTTGAAATCAATTTGGAGTCTGGGTTACCCATAATAACCATTTATAGCACAAGAACAAGGATCAAACCACATTTTTTTCCAGAAATAATATAGCACATTCTTCAAATTGATATAATAGTAATAGGAAATTATATTCCTAATTCAAATAGTTAAATTATATATGTGTTATATAGAAATATTCTATAAGGTCCCTGGAAAAAAATGTGTACCAAATGAAGATGTCCACAATTTCTTACTAATCAAAAGGTAGGCATGATGGAATAGTTCCAGATTTGGGAAACTGAACCCCTGCATCTTTGATAATTTCATCAATTTTCACATTATCTTTGGAACTTAACACTATAAAAATTTACAAAACAGTATACTGACTTTGGAAGTACATATAGCTTCCCAATCCTCCAGTATTAACCTAAGAAGGAAGCAGCAAAGTAGGTGACTACATAATTTAAGTCACTGTGTTGTTTCATGCATCCCTCAAGAGACCACAATTGTACTTTTGGAGAGCTATTGAGTCAGTGTGTCAAGTATTTATGCACTTGATTTTAGAAGTATTGGAGAAGTACCAAAGAGGTTCTCTGCTATATCCCAAGTGCCTCCAATCACTATGCAGCCTCAGGCAACTAAACAGGCTTCAAGGGACTCTGAAGCTATTTGTGTAAGATATGATAAGACTGTGAGACACACCCTGTCCTTCTCTTTCAATGCTAATAGAGGAGCAAAAGTTGTTCAGTCCAAAGGCAAAACAAAAAAAAATGGAAAACAGAACAGGGTGCATTTCAATATCTAAGGAAAAGAGAAATTCACAAAAAAATAGCCAGATGACAAATATTTTTAGCAGGGGCAGATATATAATAACATTTCATGAATACACAATAATTTTCAGGCCAACAGCTCGAGTTTGACCTTTGAATCAAATTTCAGCAAAGGGCTGAAGTGGGTACTTCTGGGGAAAAAAATCACTAAGTAAATACAAGTTTGTTTTTTAAAAAGTTAAATTATATAGGAAAGAATCAATTTAAATATATTTAATACTTTTTTCTCACATCAAGATTTCCAATAGAAATCATAAGTTTCATTTCCAAATTATAGGAAGTAATAGTTCCATTTGGTTCAGCCTGGTCAGGCTCTACTTTGAATGTTATGTCCTATTCTGGGCCTCATCTTTTAAGCAGGATTCAGACACACTGGAAGAGATTCAGAGAAGGGCACTAAGAATGACCGGAGACAAAAAGCTAAGTTTATAAAGAAACTGAGGGATCTCAGAATATGTAGTTTCAAGAAGACTGATGGGATGAAGAGGGATACAATTGTACCCCACAAGGACCTATTCGTTGTGATGACTCCCCCAGATGCTTCCCCAGATGCCTCTCTGGATGTCTGTTTGGAGGAGGATGAACCAGTCCCAGGCATGTCAGGTGGGGAGTTGATCAATGGCTCTGAGGCAGGGGCTGCCAGTCAAAGTGAGGGGGAGTGGTTGATGGGAGAGAAACTGGACAAGCACCCAGCTGAGAGTGATTTGGCTGAAGCACAGCTGCAGCAGAACAGCAATGAGGAAAAGAAACTGCCTTCTGCACCTGATCGGAGAACACATAGAGCAAAGATAGGAGTAGGGAAGGTCCCTCATTCCTCTTGATGGGCTGTACTATTTAGCACAGCAGATAGATAGAGATGATACTGGGAAAATGTGTTTATTTCCTAGCTGTGTATTACCTGGTCATCGTGATTCCTGCCTTGTTTTGGATTTGACATAGTGCCTTGACTTTGGATTGTGCCTTGTGAACTCTAGACTTTTCTTGCCCTGTGAACTCTCTTGTGGATTTCTCTGGTAGATTTATCTTGTTTGGGATACTTTGAAATGCCTTGTAGACTCATTGGCAGTTGCTCTGTGGACTAGCATTGGTCTGCTTTTGGCTGAACTTAATTGGGACAGTTCTGAGTTTTTGGTGAAGGGAACTGCTGGGAATATTAATAATCCCACTAAACCACTGTTATGTGTGTGTGAGTGAGTGGGACAGCATAGTTGGTTGTGATCCCAGAAGAAAGGACATGTCATAATGCTCTTACATTACCAGAAAGCAGTTTCTAGTTGAATTTTAGGAGGAATAGTTAACACTAAGAGGAATTTGGCGGTGGAATTGGTTACCAAATGATATAGTGGGCGCCTTTCAAAGGATGGTCAGTCAACTATTGGAGATGTGTTGATTTCAATTCCTGCACTGAGCAGAGGTTGAATTCAATGCCCCTTCCAACACTGTGATTCTAGGAATGTAACAACAATTTTTGGAATGGGTCTGCAGTTGCATTCTGTTAGCCTTTTGAGGTAATTAAGGAGAAACTTCCTGACAGTGAGGACAACCAGTGGAATAACTTGCCCCCAGAAATAGTGGGTGCTCCATCACTGGAGATTCCAATATCTCAGGGGGTTGGACTAGATGACCTCCAAGGTCCCTTCCAACTTTACAATTACTATTATTATTATTGTTGTTGTTGTTGTTGTTGTTGTTGTTATTTTAAAAAAGAGGCTAGGCAGTCACTTGTCTGAGATGATATAGGTTCTCCTGCTTGAGCAGGGGGCTGGACTACAATACCTCCAAGGTTCTATTCTGTTCTGTTCTGTTCTGTTCTATTCTGACATCCAGAAGTACTTGCTCTATCATTATTGTAAGGTTACGTTAACAGAATCTTGCAAATCTGAAAATACACCTCTCCCTCCTCACTTTTACAGTTTAAGAAATTAAGAATGATCTCTTCTGAGAAATTTATCATGCCCCCATTCCTTCTATGAATTCAACTGCATCTTATCTGACCACTGCCTAGTCTCTAGCTCTTTCTTCAGTCTCCCCAAATAATTCCCACATATCATTATATATTCAGTACTTTGCATGATAGTGTTATGTGTTCCTGTGGCTTGAGTCATCCTTAGTGTGCTCTCCATACTGTAATCACCTGTTGATTGGATTACATCTTCTTCATGTGGCTGCCCTTGAAGAACAATAAGGCTGCCCTTGGAAATTATGGCTTTTCTGGAATGCAGCTATTCAAATAATTCAAGCTCAGTCAGCCATTAAGCATAGAGTTCAGTATCTCCCACACAAAACTGTTACCTGGGTCAAATAAGGGTGGATGAGAAAACAGTGTCCATCACTTGAGATCTTTGGAGGAAGAAGGTGACTTATAAGTGAAATAAAGCTTGAATACTTTGGCCACCAAATGAGAAGAGAAGACTTGTTGGGAAAGATCCTGATGTGGGAAAGATTGAAGGAAAAGGGGACAGCAGAGAATGAGCTGGATAGTGTCATCAATGCAATGAACATGAATGTAGGCAAACTCTAGGAGGCAGTGGAGGACGGGGAAACCTGGCATGCTATAGTCTAGTGGTGGTGAACCTATGGCACGCGTGCCAGTGGTGGCATTCAAAGCCCTCTCTGTGGGCACATGTGCCGTTGCCCCAGACCCACCTCCCCCTGCAGCCCCCTCCTCACCCGCAACCCCCTCAGAGGAGACTTGCCCCCGAGCACAGCCCGTGCGGAGCAGCACAGCCAAGGACATGGCAGCCGAGCAGCAGGGACAAGACTCCGCCCTCACACTCCATTGCGCGCAGATGCTGCTGCGGTGCACAGACAGAGGGCGTGGCCATGGCACTGCTGGTCCGCCTGGGTGATCTACAGTGGGCCATGCAGGCGGTGACTGGCCCTGTGGATGGGCAGGGCAGGGGCGGAGCAGGTGGGATTGGGGCAAGATGGGGCGGGGGCAGGGCCAGTTTTTGGGCACTCGGTCTCTAAAAGATTCGCCATCACTGCTATAGTCCATACGATTGCGAAGAGTCAGACACAACATAGTGACCGAACAACAACAAAAGTGAAATAAAGAATGCATCTGGTTTAAGAGATATTGGTACAGAATTCACATTTCAGGAATAGGCCTAGAGAGCTGGGAGCAATGAAAACCTGGGAATCTGACTAAAAAAAAAAAGGATCAGCCCCTTCATTTTTTCCATTTCTTTTCTCACTTCTTTAGAGGTGAGAGTTAAATAGGAGAAGACGAACTGTCAGTTCCAAAGCTTGATTAAAACCATAAATGAGCTGCATGTTTGGGGATATTACCCACATACAAAATCTCTATCTTGAGGTGAAGTTTATACACATATACAGATGATGTATCAGGTATATGTGGCACAAACAACCCAAGAAGTTGCCTTACATATCAATTGCACTGTGGATTATGTACTGTTTACAGTAAACACCCAACAGTATGTGTGTATTTGTGTGCATGTGTAAGAAGGACAGGAAACTGACATGAAGCTCAAGTCTGGATTCAGTCCTTCTCTTGCTTTTTTCTTTAATATAAAGTGCCTAAAATTTGCAAACTGAGTTGACATGTTCCATCCAAACTATATACATGAATGTTTGAATTATTTCTCATTAGTTTGATCACTTTTGACCAGAGTGCCAATTGACCATTGCAAAGGGAGAGGTCCATTGTGATTGCCTAGCAACCATAGGGAATACTTCAACCAACCTCTTTCAGTTACTTAGCAACAACAAAGGATTCTCCTTATCCTTTCAGAATCTGCTCAAGCCAAGCCATGTGCTTCTACTTCCAGCAAGTAAACTGATAAGGATGCAGAAATACATAGATGAGATTATTATTCACAAAAAGCTCCAGCATAGTTCTGTTCAAGCTCAACTTCATTACTTTTCTTCACTCAAAGTGTGTTGAAGGTGGGTTTGATGTGGTTAAAGTCATGAAAAAAAAAGTTCTAAATGGATTAAGAACTAAAGGAGACAAGGGAATGCCATTTTCATCCAAACCACAATCAGCCCTTTGATGAATATATGTTTCATAAACTTCATTTTCTAATCACTTTTATAAATTGCTTGTTAACTGTTTTGTGTTATTGGGGACCTTTTGAATGACATGTTTATAGCACTGGGCGAGTCTCCTTCAATATTTAGTGAAAGAAAATTTAAATATAAGTTTAAGGACTTATTTTTCTCTCTTTTTGGCATAAACAACAAAAGGATGCTTACAATGTTGATTTTGGAAAATCACTAAATGGACAAAGACTCCAGATGGATTTGAGATAAAAAATTTAAATTATAAAAAAAAACTTCCTGTGGGAAGTTCATTTTGAATTCTTAAAAAAATTATAGGATGGGACTTTGAAGGTTGGATACTAGAGGGAACCAGGAGGAATTAAAGATTTATATTAAAAAAGAAGATTAAAATTAAACTTGATTTATTAATAAGAATGGATGCATTGAGGGATATTTGTAAACAATGGACCCAGAAGTTAATTTTAGGAGCGTCTGCTAGATATGTTTAAAAGATGTTATGGAAGAGGAAGAAATTTTAATACTTTAATTTTAAGACTGAGACTGCTCTGAATGTGCTTTAAAAATGACAGGCTACAAGAAAGGTACAAAAAAACTTGCTACACTGGACATATACATAAACCTGGCTGAAGTCTTAATAATTAAAAGGGAGTAGACTTCCGGTTTGGCGTTTCGTCGCTGCGGATCGGTCTCCGGGGAGCTCCGGGATCGATCTTTGCTTTTTGGCTTCTTTTTGGCTGCTTGCGAGCGATTGCTGCCTGGTGGGAACTGCAATTCAGGAAAGGACTTTCCGGTGTATCCGACGAGGTGAGGCAAGCCCCGGGAGAGCTGGAGACAACTGGAGCAGAAGCCAAAGAAGCCGGCCTTTTGGCCGGCCCGAAGACTTGACGGTTTGATGCAGCTGATGGAAGTAAAAAGCGCAGTCATGCAATTACAGTAAGAGAAGAACGTACGGTGAAAAACTTGAAAGAGAGAACTTCAGTCGGCAGAAAGACCCGGTGAGTGAAGCCCCTCGTATTCTTTCCTCGTTCTGACAGAATTGGCAGCTCCAAAAAACAATATAGCGGCCAAAACTTTCGAAGGAGTAAAACGGGAAAAAGAAAGGAGAGTGTCGGAAGGGTGATCACAAATTGGAAATTGGCCTTAGACACTCTCAAGATTTAACTATATTGGTGTGGATCAAAATTTGGTTTGAAAAAAAAAAGTAGTGGAAGAGCAAAGAAGTGGGAAAAGAGTGGAAATTTGAAAGACTATAGATTGGAGGACGATAAGTTAAACTCAACCGGAAGAAGGACATACGGGAGAGCTAAGAAGCGGACATATTGAATCTTTCTCTATAACAGATTCACATTATAAAAAGAACGGTGGACAATATAAATTAAGAGATATATATATTTATATTTATATCGGTGAGATTCAACTTGCATTTGACCTTGAACTGACTTTTCTGACCCTATTTGACTTTTATATTTGAATTATTAGAACATTGAATTAATATTTGAACATTGATTTCTTACTACTATTTTCACTGACTTGGAAAATTGAAAATTGAATCAACAATCAACAATTTATATAAAATCGAGTGAGTTTAAGAACAATATAATATAAAGAGAACAAATTAATTAAGAGACTGTGTGGTGGGAGATATATCGATATATTGTTTTTCTTGTCTTTTTTCTCTTTTTTTCTGAATTAATTAATTAATTGCACTATTTATATAGTAAAATATTGATTTACCATACCATTTATTAATTTACTGATTATTATATTATTGATTTAATGAAAATCTAGATAAATTAATCATTGTATTAGAGAAATATATGGTTAATTGGGAATCTATTCAAAAGGTTATTAAGACAATAACAATGTATCAATCTAAAATTACAAAAAAATCTACAGCAATACCACAACCAACAACTCCACAGACTACTAAAAATATAGAAAGTATGCTCCCCGAAAAACAAATAGATTCTCAGTCTCCTTCAATAACATTAATATCCTTACAAGAAATGATGATTAGACTTCAGGAATCGATAGATCGTAATTATGAAAAAATGACCGGAAATATGGAAACAATGAGGGAAGATATTAAGAAAGTGGATGATAGAGTGAGTAAGATTGATGGAAAGATAGAGCAATTCCAAGAAAATCTGATAAAAAATGATCAAAGAATAAAAAACATAGAAGATAAAAATGAAAAAATTGAGGCAAGAATTGATGAAACAGAGATTCAAATGACAACAACTACCAAAGATATGCAAGATGCCTTATTAAACCTTGAACTAGAAAAAGCTGCCTTCTTCTTGAGGTTTCAAAACGTACAAGAAACTAAAGATGAAAATCTCCCTCAGATGATGGCAGAGATTATAGCAGGCATTTTGGATATCACACTACAAAAAGCAATTAAGGAGTTGGACGAAATATACCGGGTTTATACGAGTTATGCCCGTCGAAATAATTTTCCAAAAGAGGTTCATGTACGCTTCACAAAGAAAACCACAAGAGAGGAAATATATAATATAGCTAGAAAAAATACTTACACATATAAAGGAAGAGATATCACAATTCTAAAACAAATTCCAAGACGTATTAGAGAAAGAAGAAGACCTTTTCAATTTTTATCTTCCAAATTAAATAACCATAGAATCCCATTTAGATGGCTAATTCCAGAAGGTTTATTGATTACGCTATTTGATAAGAAACATAAAATAAATAATATAGAGGAAGCTAGGGATTTCTATGATCAAAATATCAAGGAAATTGAAGAATTAGAACTTAAAGAAAATAGGGAAAGAGAACGAAATAATAAAGAAAAAATAAGCTCTGAGGATAATTTACCTGATCCAAAACCGAAAAATAAACATGGCAATGAGGAAAGAGAAGGGGCAACTACAAGAGCGCAAACAGGCGCAAAAGGCAGAAAATAGACAGTTTAAACAATTACAAAAGGCAGAGGATGAAATAAGATTCTTATCTATAAATATTAATGGATTAAATGCACCTAAGAAAAGAAATAAAATACGGTATTTTATAATTTGATCAAACAAAATTTAGAAATTATATGTTTACAAGAGACACATGTAAAAAAAGCCAACAACAAATATTGGAATGTTTAAAATTAGGAAAATCATTCGTATCTTTAGCCCAGGTCAAAAAACGTGGAATTGTGCTATACATTAAACCATAAAAAAATAAGGAAAATATTACCTTCCTCTTTTATGCAGATAGCAGAAGAGTTTCAGTTAAAAGATACCTGGAGAACTTTACACCCTGATAATATATATTATACTTTTTTCTCACACCCATTTAAATCATGGTCAAGAATAGACATGGCTTGGGCCAATCCATAATTTATGAAAGCTCTAACGGAATCAGAAATATTACCAAATATATGGGCCGACCATAATCCATTATTGATAAAATGGAAAGAACAAAATATTAATAAAAGATGGACACTTAATCAGATGATAATCAAAGAAAAAGATTATATTATAATGATGCAAAAAGAACTTAATTTTTTTTAGAGATAAACAACAATGAAAATACAACGATATTAAACCTATGGGATACGATGAAAGCGTACATATGAGGGCTCTCAATCTCATATTCATCCTTCCATAATAAAATAAAACAGAAAAATATAGAAGAATTAATAGAGAAAATAAATAATTTGGAAAAACAACTACACAGAGACTCTTCGAATGTTAAAATATTAGAAGAATTAAATACTAATAAACATAAAATAAATCTTATTACACAAAATGAAATGATAAAAAATTTAAAAGCCACAAAACAAAATTTTTTTGAACATGCAAATAAACCGGGTAGATGGTTGGCTCATAAAATAGCAAAACAAAAAATAGAAAGAAATATAGAAATTTTAACGGACCATAAGGGCGAAAGACAAAATAATGCTCAAAAAAAGAAAGATATAATAATTGATTTTTATTCAAATTTATATAAAAAAGAAGATACTGAACAAAGAAAAATTGTTGAATATTTAGAACAAACTGATTTACCAAAAGTTACAGAAAAAGAAAGAGCAATGTTAAATAAAAAAATAACTTTGGAAGAGCTAAAAAATGTGATACAGGCTCAAAAAAATAATAAATCTCCTGGTCCAGATGGTATTCCATCAGAATTATATAAAGCTTTAATAGATCTCTTGGCACCATTGATTCTGGAACTATTTAATTATGTTTTAGACAAAAGTAAAATACCAGAATCATGGAAAGATGCATACATTAGTTTAATACCCAAAGACTTAACTAACAAACATAAAACTCAAAATTATCGTCCAATTTCACTTTTAAATACAGACTATAAAATATTTGCAGCAATTATGGCAGCGAGGTTTAAAAAAATATTGAATACATTTATCCATCCTGATCAAAATGGTTTCCTACCCCATAGACATATTAGAAGTAATACAAGAACAATACTGAATGCAATAGAATATTATGACTTACATACTGAGAAGCAGGTTGCGCTTATTTTGGTGGATGCAGAAAAAGCTTTTGATAAGATAAATTGGCCCTTTTTTATCACACAATTAAATAAAATGGAATTTGGAAGTAAATTTACAAATTTAATCAAAGTAATATATAGTCAACAATTTGCTAATATTATTATAAATTCAGATTTAACAAACAAAATTAAAATAGAAAAGGGGGTTCGACAAGGCTATCCTTTAGCTCCATTGATATTTATTCTCGCTTTAGAAGCTTTGTTAATAAATGTAAGGAGAAAGGAAGAAATTAAAGGATTAAAGATAAGAAAAGAAGAATATAAAGTACAAGCATATGCAGATGATATGGCTTTCATAGCAGAGGACCCCTTAGAAACAGCTTTAATTTTAATAGAAGAAATTGAAAGATTTGGTCAAGTGGCGGGCTTAAAAATTAATAAAAATAAAACTAAAATAATAACCAAAAATATGAATTCCAATTTAAACCAAGAATTAGAAAATATTTTAGAAATAAAAACAGTAAAGAAAGCCAAATACCTGGGACTAATACTTTCGGCTAAATGTAGTAAAATTGAAAAAGATAATTATGGTGCAGTAGTACAAAAGATAAGTGCAGATTTGGATAAATGGTCTAAGCTCCAGATATCACTATTAGGGAAGATCGCAATAATAAAAATGAATGTCCTCCCAAAACTATTGTATTTATTCCAAACAGCTCCAATTAAGTTAAATAAAGATTTTTTTGATAAACTAAATAAAATCATACACAAATTTATATGGGTTAAAAGGAAAGCAAGAATTAAACTTAAACACCTACAAATCAAGAGGAGGAATGGGGCTTCCAAATTGGAAATTATATTATATAGCAGCTGCACTAGTTTGGATTAAAGACTGGATACAACTTAGAAATAGGAGAATACTACTTTTAGAAGGCTTTAATCTTGAATTTGGTTGGCATTCATTTTTATTTGGGACAAAAAATAAATCATATGTATACTTCAAACAACACTATATAAGGAAAAATTTGTTAGAAATCTGATTTCAAATTAAAAGACAATTCTATATTAAGATACCTAGATGGTTTTCTCCTAATGAATCTATAATCTACCCTAATTTATTAAATCCCAATACAATAATAACATATCATCAAATTCTAACAGAAGATAACCAATTAATTTCAATTCAAAGTTTAAAAGAAAAAGGAATTATTTTAGATTGGATGCAATATTTCCAAATCAACTCAAAATATACAGAAGACCAAAAAAAGTATGGATTTCAAAAAGCAAACAATTTAGATAAAATATTATTTGGAATGGATCAAAAACTCATCTCCAAAATATATAAATTTCTATGATGAAATGTCAGAAGAAGAAGTTAAAGGTAATATGATCACATGGGCAAAAAACATAGGAAACACAATTTATTTGGCAGAATGGGAAAAAATCTGGAATGTTAATTATAAACTTACTATTTCATCTGCTTATAAAGAGAACATTCTTAAAATGTTTTACCGTTGGCATCTCCCCCCAGCCCGATTGGCAAAAATGTTTTCCAATACATCCCCCAAGTGCTGGAAGTGTAAAGTTAAAATCGGAACATACTATCACCTTTGGTGGACTTGTACACTGGCCAAAAGTTTTTGGAAAAAAATTAAAAAATATCTGGAACAAATTACTGCCCAAACAATTCCAATGAATCCTGAATTATTTTTATTAGGAATAATAAGATACAAAATAACTAAAGAAGACAGATATCTAATAATACACATAATTACAGCCGCCAGATTAGTTTATGCCCAGGACTGGAAACTTGAAAAAATTCCATCAACTTTAAATTTGATTAACAAAATAAATGAAGTAGCCGAGATGAACAAATTAACCCTCAAAATACAGAATAAAGAAGACACATTATTTCATAAGACCTGGAATAAATGGTACGAATGGCTAGAGAAAAAAAAATATTTGGAACCTTAAAAAAGTAAACAAAGTGTAATAATAAACAAGACATAGATGACAACTTTATTCATCCTCTGACCTAAATGTATTTTAGTTCTTATTGATACACTTTTATAAGAATCCCGAAAATTAAGACATATCACCTAAACTGAAATATGTGATAATTTCCCCTAGATAATTAAAGATAGAAAATATATGATATGTATAATTGTTAAACTGTATATACTCATTTTTTGACCCAAATGTATTTTAATTCTATTGATATATCTTTATAATTGTTGAACTATACACACTCATCTAATTTATACGATACAATTATATTACATCTCTTATAGACTTAAGAATAAGACTGTACATAAATAAGAATCAACTAAACAGTTGATACGACTGTTAAATGTTTGCTTGATTATAATTATAGATATTAATTTAAGATATAATTTCTGTCAACTAGTGTCTGATGTTTTTTTTCTTTTCTTTTCTGTCTATGTTTTATGTATTGTACAAATTCATTTTTGTACTTTTAAAGTTTGTAAATATTCAATAAAGTATTTTTAAAAAAAATAAATAAAAGGGAGTCACCAGGATAACTTTCCTGTATTGGATTTACAAAAGAGATATTAAAGTTTTAAAGAATTTTGTAAGAAGGAACAAAGGAAGAAAATAAAAAGAAATCAAATTCTAAGGCATTATTTGAAGAGATTAAAAAATAAGATCGTTAGAAGAAATATAAAGTTGATTTATTTGATCAAGATTAAAATAGATGTATTGTTATCTTTGGTAACTCTTAATGGACTTTTTCTGAATAATGAGGTTTTAAGGATTTATTTATAGATAAGAGATGGCATAAGCGAAAAAGTGATTGTTGTATTTTAGCAAGCAGTGGAAATAGCAATAGCACTTAGATTTATATACTGCCCCATAGTACTTTAGAGCATTAGAGCATTCTCTGGGTCCTCATTTTACTGACTTAGGAAAAATGGATGGTTGAATCAACCTTGAGTCCTATTAGGATCGAACTCCAGGCTTGGGTCAGAATTTGCCTATTATACTGAATTCCAACCACTGCACCACCAGGGGCCCTTATTTTAAGAGGTATTTGAAGTCATAAATTGCTAAAACTGTTTATTATGATGAAGGAGGAAGTTATTTCTTTATGAATTTCTTTTTCTTTACAACATTCTTATTTTTGTTTTCTATTTTTCTATTTTTTATTTTCTGCACTTCCTATTTTTGTTTTTATTCTTTTATTTTTTCTAGTTTGTATTAATTTCTTTTTAATTGTAATGTTTATTAAAATTACTATTAAAAAATCCCCAAATCCTTGAGTTCACCCACATTTTATTTGTAGTTGCAAGATCTGCACCAAAAAGCAATCCCTTCACACAACTTTTTGGCACTTTCCCTGGTTTAAAACTAAGCTGTCATGACTGATAATTAGGGGTGTTTTTTTCCAATCAGGAAGTGTCAATTTACTCACACAAACTAAGCTATTTGTTTATAATAGAATCAGAAGGAGAGACAGGATAATGAGTGCTAAACAACACATTCAGAAGCCTGTCAAAGCTAAATTAATTGTGCTAATGCTACAGGTGGATATTGGTTGATTTCAGTTTTATTTTCTAGAGCCAAGAATAGTAGGGCTTTCTTGTTGTTATTGTTTTTCCCAATTGAAGGCTCCTCTCTGGCTTTCTTGACAACTTCTCTTGCTTCAGGCTCTTCCTTACAGTTAAGTTATAATCTTGTACAATACTTGAGCAAAAAACTCTAAACCATAAAATTGGAGATGTTCTGCTACAGACTCAGTTCCAACAAATAATACTGTCCTTATTTTGGTGTAGAGAGGGTTTCCTTCCTTTTGTTTCCTTCCCCTCTCACCAAACATTACCAGCTACACTAATGAGAAAACAACCACCAATTATTCTTAATACAGGTTAGAGCTAGGGAGAATGGGAGGTTTGACAGATAGCTAGATCAATGGGTTTAGCTGTCTCTGGGGATTAGTTCTGGTTTTATGTAAATGGGATGTGTTCAAAGGAGCCTGAAGGAGTGTGCAGCCATAGGGTTGGTTAGTGCCATGAGAACACTCCCTTTGCCTTTGTCAACTAATTTTTTAACAGAGTTAATTATTCCTGCCTCCATATATATATATGGAGGTCTTGGCGTATTCAGGTTTTTTCCCGTGTAAGATTGAGAGTATCTTGGTGACGTTTCGATGAGGTCCCACTCGTCATCTTCAGGCTGGGGTCTTCGGCTTCATGCTTGTGTGAGCAAAGTGTGATCGGAGCTGCTGTCTCTCTATAAATATTGGTGGGGGTGTGTGGAGTGCTGGCTTAGTTGCTATAGGTGGGTTGGTTGGCTGTGTTGGAGTTATTGTTTGCAGATTGTTTGGCTGTTTCATAACATCCTGAGTAGCTGAGGTGCTGGCTGTGTGCCCATTAATCTTTTGTATTGTAACGACCTGGGTAATGGGCTGTGTGGTAACATCCTGAGATCTAGTGTAGTGATATCCTGAGTTCTGTGTTGCAACATCCTGGGTGGTTGGTTGTGCTGTAACATCCTGAGCTTTAGCGTTGTAACCTCTTGAGCTCTGTGATGTGATGTCCAGAGCAGAAGGCTGTGATGTAACATGCCAGGCTTTGGTTTGGCTCCGAGTTTGCGGTCTAGCTCTGTTTTCATGGCGTGTGTCCATTTGGTTTGTGTGGGGGTCGGAGCCAGCACCTCAGCTACTCAGGATGTTACGAAATTGCTGAACAATCCGCAAACAATAACTCCAACACAGCCAACCAACCCACTACAGCAACTAAGCCAGCACTCCACACACACCCCACCAATACAACCTGAGCACAACAAAGCCCCACCCAAACAGAACACTCCCCCATCCAATCAGAGCACAGCCAACCCCCCATCCAATCAGAGCACAGCCAAGCCCCTAACCAATCAGAACACAGCCAAGCTCCCACCCAATCAATTCATACCCCCACTGGCAGTTAAAAAGAAGAAACAGCTATGATCACACATTGCTCCTAGAAGCACAAAGCCGAAAACACCAGCCTGAAGATGATGAATGGGACTTCGTTGAAACATCGCCAAGACACTTCCAATTTTACGCGAATAATCAAAGACCTATATATATACACACACATACAATTTTTAACTCAAAATGTTAACATTTTAATTTTTTATATGCTCTTTTAGCTTTCAATGTCTTATCGCACGCCATCCAGAGTCTCTTTGAGGGAGATGGGTGATTTAGAAATGTGAAATATAAATAAATTAATACATATAATTATTGACATTAGATTCTAGATATCAGCTGGTAGTATGGTTCCTTTGGAATGTGGGTTTAATTCTATTCCAGGAGAGCATTTCATCTGTGTTCAAAAGCAGGCTGAACAACCATTGAGAGGCATAGATTGTCCCATGCAGTCATTTCTCCAACTTTATCATCAACCACCATCGCTGGCAGTCAACTGCTCTTTCAGGCTATTCTTGGGAGTCTCAGGGAACCAGCTCCATTGTAGGTGATATTTTACTCTCTCTGTGTGTTTCATAGATTTTACATTTTATATTTTTTATACAGGTGGTCTTTGACTTACAACCATAATTGAGCCCCAATTTTCTGTTGCTAAGCACAATGGTTGTTAAGTGAATCCCATTGACTTTGTTTGTCAGAAGTTTGCAAAAGGGGATCACATGATCCCAGGACCCTGCAACCGTCCTAAATAAGAGTTGGTTGTCAAGTGTCTGAATTTTGATCATGTGACCATGGGGATGTTGCAATGGTCATAAGAGTGAAAAATGGTCATGTCACTTTTTTCAATGCCGTTGTAATTTTGAATGGTCACTCAATGAACTATTGTACTGTACTGTACTGTTGTACATGGCCCAGTGTTTCTTCTGTGAGATGAGTGAGCATATAAATGTGACAAATAAAAATTCTACTACTCCAAACCAGGGATTGGTTTGGAGGCAGCAGCTACAAGGGAAGAATGCAAACTGAAAGAATCAGATTCTTCTGTTGCCGAAAGCAAACTGTGGAACTGCATCCAGCAATAGGTTGGAAAGGAAGATGCCTCCACAGCCTAAAAAGGCCAATATATATGCCAGACTGATCTCAGCCACATAGTTTACCTGACTGCAACACCAAGAAAATGGTTATTGAAGCATTATAACCAGGACAAAAATGCCATTGTTGGTTGCCAGATTAAAGAGGAAAATACCTATATGGAGAACTTTAAACTGTCTCTGGCATGGGTTGGGGAAGAGATGAAAGCAACATTATGGCAGAAATAAGCAGCAGACAGGACATATTCAAGGCAGTAGAAAAAGTCCTTTTATTCTTTCATTTGCCAACACTACTTTGTCTCTGTACCTTGGGATGTGCTACTTCATGAACTGGCAAAGCATTCATGTTACAAGAAACAGAAAACAATATTTTCTTTGGTGTTCATGTTTCCCTTTCCATATTTGCACAACAAACAGGACTGTTCAGCAAAGGAACTCAGGGGGATGAAGCGCCATAAGAGACGTCTAGAGAAGCGATGGAGAAGTCCGCGTTTCTCCCACCCTCCTGGCCTTCCGAAAGAATCTTAAAACCTATCTTTGCCGGCAGGCCTGGGGATGATTGTGGATTGTTGTGTGAATGATGAATGTGTTTTTATTTTTAATGCTTTTTTAAATTTGGACTTAGATTGAATATTGTTTATATATGTTGTAAGCCGCTCTGAGTCTTTGGAGAGGAGCGGCATATAAGTCCAAATAAAATAAATAAAATAAAATAAAATGCAACGTTCAGATCAAGTCATGCCAACACATGGAGTTGTATAAGAGCAGCCGCCAGATCCTGGTCCGTTTTTTGAAAACAATTCCCTGATTCTGAACATGTGCTCCTATTGTTCTTGCTCCTTTCCCTGCACTTAGATCCTGGACTTGATACTTGAACTAGCTCAAGGAATCTTCTGTTGTCCAATCCCTAGACTGTAAGAGACAACTGTGTCTCTGCCTATCAGATCATCAGTTAGTAGGTCACTAACAACTCAAGTAACAAGGAAAATTATGGCTTGTTTGAATAATAATAATATAATACTCCCAAGATTGACAAAAATCAGTCAGTTGTGAAAGGCAGCTTTATTTGGAATAGCTTGCATTCTGCGACAATATGTTTAACCCCATCAAACGCCAACATCTGCCTGATCCTAGAAAGGATTTGCTAGGTGGATCAAAGTGCCAAATCCAATCTAAACATTTGGCTGATTGTACGACAACCATAATAACAATTTATTAAATTTATATGCTGCCCAACTCCCAGGGCAGGTTTTCTGGCTTGAAGTGTTTTCTGGCTAATTCACTTAGTTCTGGTTATTTCCAGAAAGTTGATGACACAATAAAGCCTTTCAAATTTGTATTTCCCTGGCTTTCTGCTTTGCATAGGACACTCTTGTACCTAAATTTTTAGCTTTGTATTAATAAATGAGGGTGGCTTCAAATATTTGCCTTTCAGCTACAAGGTGGCTTAACTGTAAGCTTGTGAAAACCCCAAATGTTATATCTTTGGTTCTTTAGGCATTGAATGAGGCAGAGTGTTGAAACAGCAACAAGTTTGTTGTTTAACTCAGAACAGAAGCAACCCTAAAGGCTGCTGCACAGCTATTTATACAGTTAGCCTCTAGGTGGCAACCAATAGGTTTAAACTAGTAACAGTTCCCCCCCCCCCAAACCTCATTATCAGCTTTGAGACAGCCAGTCTGGCTTTCAGTAACAGCAACTGTTAAACAATACAGCAATGTAGGTCAGACATTAAGCAAGTGATTTAAAACAGTTATGGCCAATACATTATATCAAACATGTCTTTCATATGGATCAGCACAAATGTGCCCATTCCTGCAGAAAAATAAAGGAAAAGGTTTCCCCTGTCTAATCGTGTCCGACTCTAAGGGGTGATGCTCATCTTTATTTCTTAGCTGATGGAGCTGATGGAGCCAATGTTGTCCAAAAATACTTTTGTGATTATGTGGCCAGCATGTGATAGTTTTCTCTGACCCTGGGAAAGATGATGGATGGTTGTAACAAGCACAATTAGCATTCTCTTGTATCTCATAGATGGCTATCAATAATACTTAAAATCAAAAGAGAGGTAGAAAAAGGATCAACAATATAACCCTTATTGTTGATAAAAGGGAAGTAAAGCACATACAGATTCCATAACCTAACCCATTTTCCTTGCAATAAACCTGGCTAATTAGAGTCATTATTAAAGAACTTGACACCAAATCTGCTATGTACAATTTCTAGCCATGAACATTCCTGGATTGTGGTGATGGGGGGAGGGGGGGAGAAGGGGAAAAATGAAAAAAAAATGTGCATTGCAATATTATGATGTAAACACTGTCACTTACATACTTGCATGGGGTATCATGATACATTTATTAAAGGGCAGAATTTGCATTGTGATACTGCAAAGTATGTCTCATCATTTGGACATCATGATAACAAGCTCTGGGCACCAGTGTTTAGGGCCTCTTCCCCACTTTGTTGGCGAGAATTGCCTCATAGTTACATTCAGGCTCCAGCTAGTCTCATCTTCATTTTCATTTCCCCACAATCCCTTTAGGTCCCATATTACCTCAAAGATATCTCAAGAAGGAAATATGACTGGTGATTGCTGGCTGAAATTCTGATACAGCCAACCAAGAAGAAAAGGTGGGAGATCTGATAAATCGAGGAATGTGAGAGGAATATGAGATGATGGAATAACTTGGAAAGAAGTTACAGGAAGTTATGAAAGGAGCAAATACGATTAAGGGGCTGATAAACATGTGATGTAGGTGTAAAAGGGGAGTTAGTAAGACAGCTTACAGGGTAGGTATAACTACAGTGCAGAAAGATGGCAGAATAGGGAGTATCAGCCCTCCCAGACAGGAAACATGACTAGATAAGCTAATTCTAATTTGTTGTATGGCTACATTAACAGAATCTTACATGTCTGAAGATTCAGACTTCCCACCACCATTTTTAATTTCTTGAACTATTAGGGTTCTTCCTAGATTTTTCTGACCATTAAGCATTGGGGGAAGGCTCCCCTCTGTCTTGTGTGATTGTTTCCTAAGCAGCATCTCTTCCTTTCATCCCCCAAGGTCATCCACACCTTCCATTGCAGGTGGGGACAGGAAAACTGATGGAATAGTTGGAGAAGGAGTACTGGGCCAGGAATTGTGACTAGGGAACTAAGAATAGCGTTGGAAGAGGGAGGAGTATGAACTTCAGAGGAGGTGGGGGATGGGTTAGGAAGAGCAGAAAGAGACCAACAAAAATAAGTAGAGAGAAAAGAAGAAAGATTGCTTGGCTATTGTGTCAGTTGATCTCATTGACTAACCTCCAATTCTCTGCCTCATATTTAAGTGGACTGCTTATGCCTTAGATCTACCTAATGTAATTAATTAATAACAAATAATGAATATAAGTAAATAAAATTGTGCTGGACTAAAATAGAAGGAAATAATGGAGAAGTTCTGTTCTGAAGTAAGGTGCTGAATCATTCCGTTAATATGACCCTTTGGGTAATACTGTGGTGCTGATACATCTCTCTAGCAAAAGGCGAACACACAAAGTAAGGGTCTGTACCATTATTCAGTGAGAATAACCTTGAGAGACAGGAGGGGGAGCTGCAACCAAAATAATGGTCAGATAAAAGTCATCTCAGTCCACAGAAGGAATGGAAGTGTGGAAATCATGTCAGAATTGACTCTACAGTATCTAGTTCTCTGGAATGTAAAGCCAGAAAGGAAAGAAGTGTATCCAGACTTGCAAGAATCTGTTACTGTTACCTTATAATAAAAAGTAGTACAGATAGTCCTTGACTTACGATCACAATTGATCTCAAAATGTATGTTGCTAAGTGAGAAATTCCGTGTGTCTTCCCCCATTTTACGACTTTTCTTGCCACATTTGTTAAGGGAATCTCTGCAGTTGTTGAATTAGTAACCCGGTTGTTAAGTGAATCTGGCTTCCCCCATTGACTTGGCTTGTCAGAAGGTCACAGAAGGGGATCATGTGACCCTCGGGCAGTGTAACCGTCGTAAATGTGAATCAGTTGTCAAGCATCCAGATGTAAATCACGTGACAGTGGAGATGCTACAAAGGTAATAAGTGTGAAAAATGGTCATAAGTCATTTTTTTCAGTGTTGTTGTTGTAACTTCGAATGGTCACTAAGAGAACTGTTGTAAGTTGAGGACATTAGTATTCTTCCTTTTGGTTTCCTTGTCAGGACCACCTTGAAGGATTGACAGGTTTGCAAAGAAATTGGAATTATGAACACTGTTAGATTTTTTTTTGATGATTGTGCTGAAATATATCAAGTAATTCAGGTAAAAATTCCCTCACTTGACACATCATGGAATCTTAGAATCTACACACTGTATATTTCAATTAGATAGGCACATACTATACTGTATATTGACATAAAAATGAGAAAAATAAGCCTAGAAAGTTGTGGTCTATCTGCTATTCCTTTCAGTTATTGTTATGTTATTATGCTATTCCTGTTCAGTTATTGTTATGGCTAAATACTGCTTATGTTAGTTCTTTTTTGTGTGCGTGTGCTGGATTTTCTTCATTTTCCAGTACCGGCTAGCTATTACATGATACTATGCCTCTTGTTTATTATCCCTCTTAAATAGTTCAAAATATCCAAGAAATACATTACATAGGTTGGAGGGGCATTTAGGAGACAGTGATGCAGTCTGGAGTCAGCATTCAATTTGCTAGTGAAATTCTCCTATCACTTTTATGACACCCTAAATCCTTATTGATGCCTCATTGGTTTGATTCGTATTGCTTTCTTATGCTGCCTGTGGACCATTTGTAATCCTTCCAAAGTCATAAGGGAGTTATGTCTGTTCTCTGCTCTTTCCAGAGAGAGCTAATATTATTTTCAGGCATCATGAATCAATAAATGGATTGATATGCTTCAGTGAAATTCTTGAGCCTGCAGTCTTTGACACCGATTATATTTTACCCTTTGACCCATTGAGTTGTAAAAGTGCAAATGCAAACAAAATTGGCCACCAAATTAAGATCAACCTGTCATGCTTCCCTCCGAGCCTAAAGAACAGGCTGAAGCAGGCCAGGGCCCTTCAAGTTTGGAACAGGGAAGGCAGAGCTCAGGCGAGGAGCAAGGCCCCTCCCCACCTGATCCCAGAGCAAGGAGAGCAGAGAGGAAGAGGGAACAACGGAGGCAGGCTCACTTGCTCAGGAGGAGAGCATCACACCCCACTTCACAAGGCATACCTGGGGAGTAGGTATTTAAGGAGACGCTTTGGGGTGGGGCATTTGCCGGGAACAAACGTGAACTTTTGTGATGTGAGCTCTTGTACCTGGACTCTTTGTATTTGGGATCAAGTTTGTTTCCTGCTGAGTTTTCCTTGCTGTCTTCAGTTTTGCAGTTTGCAGGTTACAGGCAAGCTGGGTTTTGAAAAGATCATATTTTGTTTGTTATCTGTTTTACTTTAAAGAACTGTTTAACTCTGTTGACTGTTTTATTGAACTTGTGCCAGCATATGTGGGGGCTGTTGGGTGAACGTTGGCAGTGCTTACAAAGACAATTATTCTGACCAGCTAATTGCTTTGCCTCTGTTAGGGGCCCTGGGTCATCACACAACCCTTCCAGCCTTGGCATACCTGTGCAGTACATCAGATTTTTTTAAAAAAAACAACAACAACAAACACCTCTACTGGGTTAAAATAATATTATTCTTCCTCCTTGCACTGTGCTTGGCTTCTTACAAATGGTTCAATTTGTATTTTTAAAGGCCATGCATTAGAATAATTGGGCAGTGAAAATTACAAACTAGGGCTTTGTCCCTGAAGGAATCCCATGTGAAAGAAATGATCTAGATGAAATATCTCTAGGGGATATTAGATCACGTTAACATCAACATAACAGATTGGCAAAATGACCTGGGAATGAGGTTGTAAGGAATATATGATGGCATTTTGCTGGTCGTGCTGCTGCTCACATCTCCAGAGCAGATCACTTGCTAGCCACCACGTAGATGACAGAGGATTTAAATTACTGGGAATGTATAAACTTCTATTGCCTCTCATTCCGGAGATTTTTTAATTAGCAATTGCTTATTAATTATTAATTAATTACAAACAGAGATTTCCCTAGAATGATAAGAGAGGCAATAGAAATTTATAACCCTCCCCAAGCCACTGTCACTTACATGATGGTTAGCAATTGGTTGTGGGCATTCTGTTTCATTAAACACAGGCAGCATATAAGGGCAGGACATCTGCTGCCACGTTCAGTTTCACATCTCTGATGAAGAAGCCTGCAGCAGCCATGAAAACACACAAGGAACCCAAGAGGTTGCTGAAATATTTGGGCTGCTCCTTGATCAACTCTACACCTGCATCAAGAAATCCCTGTCTCCTTTGGAGAGCAGAGGTGTTCCTCTGCCGTGTGCTTGAAGTTGCTGTTTAGCTCAACAGTGTGCATACTAGTGCTTCAGGGCAGTTCCCCACCCATTGGCTCTTGCTTTTCCCTGTAATTTGCCGGATAATTTTGAAATCATTGAGAAAACCAACCCAGAAGAAGCCAAGGAGACAGGGCAGGATGGGAATCTGGCTGGTTGCTGAGTTTTGTACATCCTTCCCCTTCCATGTCTAGGAAAAGTGCTCCTCTAGAATTCTTCAGCTTATGGAAGGTGACATTGAAGATAAATATAAGCCACTTTAAAAATGCTTCTGAAATGGTGACTGCGTGGAAGCACCTTCCAAAGGGAAAAAAAATCAGGAGCTTTTGCTAAGTACAATAGATAGCATGATGTATAACTTTAGGCTGAGAATCATGTTCAGAACAGAAAGATTGACAACATTGTTTTATCAGGGAATTAAAGACTGTTTGCACAACTTATGGACAATGTGTTTATCAGTGCATTCCATTCTGTGTTTTTCTTACTGATGTCCTGTGTAAAGAAACAGATGGTAATGAATGGATTTGTTTTGATAAACATGACCTGAACTGAAAGACGTGCCAGATTTTCAATCTCCCCTTCATACCCAAATAGTATAAAAGAGATTTGGGGGGGGTGATGATTGTTCTTTATTTTGGAAGACAGTACAAGTAATAATGAATGCCCCAGCTTATGTTACGCTTTGCGCACATAGGAAAGGATTGGGATTCCATGATTGCTTTTCAGATAGCTCAGCAATGCGTAAAGGGTACTTTGAAAAGTTAAAAGATAAATTTGGGAACCTGTTCAGATAACAGCCTGATCTATAATAGGACTTTAGAAGATTAATTTTGAGCAGGTTTGTGAGAGTCTTTAATGATTTCTGAAATGCACAATTAAGATGAAAGCTGAAATGCTTGGTCATTCTTGGTCATTGAAATAGTCTGCTTTTAATGACAATGATGGATCAGTAAAAACTGTAAAGTTGATCTCTTAGAGGGAGTATAATATCTTCCAGAACAGGTTGAACACAACCCGTTGGATATAGCAGCCACCAGCCATAACAATATCTCTACTTTCTCTAAATTACATTTGAGTTTACTGGTCCTTATCCTCTTTATTGCTACAAGCACTGATTTGACATTCCTGCTTTTTACCTCTCTGAATGAATGAGAAAAGGAGGATGGCTAGCTGGATAAAATGCAGGATTGGGCCTTTGTAAAAAAAAAAAAAGAATGTCTGAATTGTCACCTGCTTTTGAACATTGTGCTACTTTCATTGTTTCAAGGGATGCCCAGGTAACATATCTGTTGTTCCTTAGAACATTTTTTTTCATCACCTACAATATTAAATAAAAATGAACGATAAAATAAAATAGCTGGAATTGTGCAAGATGCCCAAATCTTATTTTTAGATTCTTTGAGATGGCCTGAAATCTCTGGAGTCTGAAACTGCTGATGTGAAATTGGTAAAATCTCAAAAGAAATGTCTATGGAGATCCTTAGTCATCCAGACCATGATTGTCCCAAAGGTACTTTTTCAAAAGGCATCTGTTTTTTCTTGAAGACATTTTGCTTCTCATCCAACAAGCTTCTTCAATTCTAACTTCTAGGGTGAGAAGCGAAATGTCTTCAAGGAGAAACAAAGTCCAGTTGCCTTTTGAAAAAAATCCTTTGGGATTCAAAAAGATTTGATAATAATCTGATGCAACCAGGTTGGGAGGGACATTGTGTAATAAGAATGTACAGAGAAGATCAACAAAGATGATTAGTGGTCTGGAGGCTAAAACATAATAAGGAACGGTTGCTGGAATTACGTATGTCTAGTTTAATGAAGAGAAGGACGAGGGGGAGATGATAGCAGTGTTCCAATATCTCAGGGGCTGCCACAAAGAAGAGGGAGTCAAGCTATTCTCCAAAGCCCCTGAAGGCAGGACAAGAAGCAATGGGTGGAAACTAACCAAAGAGAGAAGCAACCTAGAACTAAGGAGAAACCGCCTGACAGTTAGAACAATTAACCAGTGGAACAACCTGCCTCCAGAAGCGGTGAATGCTCCCACACTGAAGGTTTTAAGAAGAGACTGGACAGCCATTTGTCTGAAATGGTATAGGGTTTCCTGCCTGAGCAGAGGGTTGGACTAGATGACCTCCAAGGTCCTTCCAACTTTATTATTATTATTATTATTATTATTATTATTATTATTATTATTATTATTATTATTATTATTATTATGGATCATCGCACAGTCAGCCAGATGTTCAGACTGAATTTGGTATTTTGTTTATCTATCGAGTCCTTACCAAGGACCTGGGATAGGCAGATGTGGATATTTGATGGTATTACAGATATCGTCGCAGGATGGAAGCAGTTCCTAGTAAGGCCGCCTTTTGCAGTTGACTAATGGCGAAATTTTTTTTATTTTTATTTTTATTTTTATTTTTATTTTTATTTTTATTTTTATTTTTATTTTTATTTTTATTTTTATTTTTATTTTTATTTTTATTTTTATTATTATTATTATTATTATTATTATTATTATTATTATTATTATTATTATTATTACAAAATGACATTGGTTGGGACATATGAAAAAAATCAGAAAAATCTCCATCCCCTAATTACTTTTCTAGGGACTTGAGAAACAGTAAAATCTGTCAACTTAATTATAAAAACATTTGAAGGTTAAAGAAAATTGATAAAGTTGGAAGAAGATATTAGGTGAGCATAGATTCTGTGAAATCAAAGCCAGTTTAAGATGGATCCCAAAATTGTATCTCTCTGGAAAGCAACTAAGTACCCAGAATATATTCTTTGTTCTTTCAGTATATTGTTGCTTTTGCAGTTCAAGCACTTACCTCATAGTACCTACCCCATTTCTGACCTCACTGATTTATAAGAGGATGCTATATCTGGTCAAATCTAATCAATTACCTAGCTTTATCTAATCAACTGTATAACTAATTTGCATAGCTCTATGGAGAGAGATTGTATCCCTGTTCACAAGGCTTCACTTTTGCTGTCTCTGTTCTGTAATAATCTGTGCTTCAATGGAACTGTGTGCTTTTTTGTAGTTTAAATGAACTTTTTGTGGATATTGTAAGAGAATTTCTCCTACAATCTTTGCTGGATTCTACAATTTCAGCAGCAAACAAATTGAGAATATTCCCAAAGGGAGTGAGGGGGAAGGAATATTCCAAAAAACATAAAATCCTCGATCCCTGGTGTTGATATCCCTGGTGTTGGGCATAGTTATCAGCTTTCATTGTATACAAATAAAGAAATCACAATATTTTTCAGGGTTTTTTTCTGACATAGTTATTTCTGGTGGGTCTTTCTTGGTGTTTGTGAAAGCAGCAACTGCTATGATTAATAGCTTTTTCTGTCTCAAATCATCTTTTGCTGTCAGCACTACCACATTGATAAGAATGAATGAGCTTAGCATGAAAACCCAGTCTTGTTTCTGCTTTCTGCTAAGCCAATTAGTGCCTCTTTTTATAAGTGTTCAATTGGCCCATTAAACTTGCAGCCTTCAAACAATAATTCAACATCAGATATGAGGATAACTTATCAGAAAAGAGGGCTGTAACCTTTTTGATTGGTTGCAAATAAATATGTATTCTTAAAGATCAGGGAACCATCATCAGTATGACTGGAATGTGTTTACTCACTAAGGTAAATCTAAAAGATAACAATATATTTCAAGGAAATCAAGTGAAATGGGATTGTTAGAATTAGGGCATGAAAACTGATTTCTTGGTTGAATGAGGGTGATCTGTAGGAAATTATCTCTGCAACAAAACAAGCTTGTGATTCCCCCCCCCTTCTGCTATTCAGCTCACTGCATATTAGAATAATGTGTCTCCATTGCTGTCAACTGCAGTTGTGTTTATGGATGCATGTTCAGTTTTGGTCTGTTTCTCTTTTGGTTTATAATTAAATATAGATTTATAAATGGCTTGTCTTGATAATATAAGGTACTATAAACAATATAAAATGATAATTAAATTCTGTTAATAGTCTCTCTCTCTCTCTCTCTCTCTCTCTCTCTCTCTCTCTCTCTCACACACACACACACACACACACACACACACACACACACACACACACACACACACACACAGAGAGAGAGAGAGACAGAGTGATTTCCCAGGTCAGTTTGAAAACAATATGTATTACATACACCCCAATACTCTTCTTCCTTAGGTCAGTGGATACAAGTAAAATGCAGTTTATCATGGAGTCCTATTGCTCTGGGAATACAGTGTGATCAGGATGACATTCACGTTTTGTATGAGAGCAATGAGGAGACAATGGAAGAACCAAACCAATGGACTGAATGTGAGTTCTAAGAATTTCATTCATTTGCCAAGTGTCTGTATACACTTAAACCAAGGGTTGAGTGGGGGCATATACCTAGGGAAGCAGATATACTGTAGGATTGGTGCCTTAAGGAAATGCACATTTCATTTGGAAGACTAAGGATGGATGGGTGCTCCTCTCTATTTGTCAATGGACTTAGTTGCTATTGTGCTATATATGATTCTCCTACCTGGGAATAACTTAGCTGGAATTGGATTTGATGGCAGATTGGAGTTGTCTTTGCCAATTGGCTCTTTTTAGAGGCCATTAACAATAAATATCCTAACTATTAGGAAAGGAAAGGAGTCCCTGCAGATTTTAACCCACTACTTATTGGCGACTGTAAGGGTTGGCATTCACCTCTGTTTCAAGGCCATGTCTCCATGATTGAAGACATTTCCACGGTCATGTGACTAGCATGAAGCATTGTTTCCTCCTCACCAAAGTGGTATCTATTTATCTACTCACATTTGCATGCTTTCAAATTGTTAAGTGGGCAGGAGCTAGGCAAAGATGGGTTCTCATCCCATCGGGTGGTGCTTGGTTTTTGAACCCAGGCTGTTGTCTTTTCAGCTGACAAGCTCAGCATCTTAATTGCTGAGCCATCACACTGCCCACCCTAACTATTAGACTGAAAAGCAAATCTGTCTATAGGCCATTGGATAATTTGGCTACCTTATTTGGTCCTCCAGCATAAAGATATCATATGCCAAGGTTCAACACAATATGCATTAAATCTTTACTCCCCTAACATTGGTGTGAGATTTTGTTTTTTTTTTAAATTTATTGACATAACTTTAATGCTACCCATATCATCAGACTTCTGCAGTGTACAAAAGATTCGGAAAGTCAGAAGCAGAGTCCATATAGATGTGACTCAATCTTCCTGCTGAAAGGGGGAGGATAAAGAGGTTAAAAAACTGAACCTGGCTTCCACTATAAATAGAGCTTGTGTTTTATACTTGCCATTCTTCTTTAATGGTTTTTCCATTTTTTGCAATAAGCATAATTTTTCCAAGAGAGTTGCCCTTGAATTACTGCCTGTGAAGCTTCTTTCTCGAGTATTGGCCATGAAAAGCCTGAAAACTGATTTTTGCAATGGCTACAGTTTTCTAAAGACACCGGGGAGAAATGGCTGAGCAAAAGGAATTGGTTGAGCAGAAGACAATTGCAATACAATTAGAATGGATGAAATAAGTCATAATGTAGCTGTTCATAGGATGTCCTTTACAGGCACAACATTCTGGATGAAAAAAAAAAAAGCTCTAAACTAGGATTGGTAGCACCTAGTTATATGAACACAAATACAAAATGTGTGGTACCCTTTAATTTTGTCAACGTCCAATTTTAGTTCAATTTTTGGTGATAACTTAATCAAGGCTGTCAAGAGGTCTCATAATGTCGTCCTATGTAAAAAGAAACCAAATCAAATTACAGTCTCTTAGATTTTCTAAATAACCCCTGAGTCCTGGAGCAAGCAATTAAAATTAAACAGTGTTCAGGCTGCTAAATCTACTAATTGAAATTTTACTTTTTGGGAAGGGATGGGAGAAATGAAAACATGCAAGTTCAGCTTCCACTAATCCGTACTTGAAAGAGGCCTGGCAGACAACAAACTGCCTACACTTAATATATATATAATGGCCCTGGTGGCACAGTAGTTAGAATGCCACATTGCAGGCTAACTCTGCCCACAACCTGCAGTTCGATCCTAATGGAGCTCGAGCTTGACTCAGCCTTCCATTCTTTCAAGGTCAGTAAAATGAGGACACAGATTGTTGGGGGACAATATGCTGACATTTGTAAACCACTCAAGGAATGTTGTAAAGCACTATGGGACAGTAAGTCTAAATGCTATTGCTATATACACACCATCAATCCCCCCCAACCTCCCCCCCCAAAAGTGATGTCTTTGGTGTAAAGTGCTAAGTTTTTTTGCCTCTTGGGCCACCTGATGCTTTGGTATCTTTTGCATAGCATACACAAATTGATAAAATCAAAGCAAATGTCTGCCAAAATCACCCCGCTGAAATCTAGCAGGAAATTGCCAGATAAAGTATTATAATTTTCTCCTGAGTATTAATGGCATTTTTCTGAAAACAAAACTGTTAAGCCTCTGGCTATTTTAATGAGCTTGTGACAATTTAACATCCTGTTCTGTTCCACTGGGAAACAAAAGTTTAAAAATTTGTCCTAACTATGTGTTATACCATAGTTGCACTTCCTTGCTGTGACTCTGAAAAATTACAGCGAAAACAAACTAAAACCAAATGAATGGGGTATAATACTTCCCCATATAAATGGGCTGGTTTGTAGGGAAGATATAACCATATTTAAATGAAACATGTTTATGTGCAATCTGCTCCCAGGGCATGAGTTCAGCAAAATTAAGATTTGCGCTTGGATGGAGAGTTGCAATCACTCCGTGAAATCTAGTTACACTCTCCCTACAAACATTTCCTGTCAATATAGAAAGATTAGAGGTAATGAAGGGGACGAAAAGTTTACCATATGCCCTCATTATGCCTTTGGGCAGATTTTCATCCCCCCCCAACATATGAAGAATACATATGGAGAGAGGTATGCATGCGCACGTAACACAAATGTCATGTAATAGACCAAAACAGTGTTCCATTTAGAGCAGTGGTTCTCAACCTTTTTAATGCCGCGACCCCCCAATTGGTCGTAAGTCGAGGACTACCCAACCGGTCGTAAATCGAGGACTACCCAACCAGTCGTAAGTCGAGGACTACCCAACCGGTCGTAGGTTGAGGACTATTTCCCTGCCTGGAAGCGCCGTACATGCGTGGTGCCGCCCCCTGCGCCAGCCGAGGCGTAGCTGGCAAGGGGCAGCGACGGCGCAGGGAGACCACTGGCTGGGCCACCAGCTAGCCCAGCCCAAGGGAGGTAAGGCACCCGCTGGGCCCCACGTGCACCAGCAACCCTCCCTGCGCCCGCCGGCCACCCACCTCCCACCGCTGGCCCTCTTTTACTTACATTTTTAGTAGTTGCTGTTATGGAGTTGAGGAACTGCTTTCCCATTTTCATCCCCCGGGCTAGGTTCGTCAGGAATGGCCAATACGTCCGTCAGTTCGAGGTCTTCCTTCATGTCAAAGAAGGATTTGGGCAACTTGGAGTGCTTTTGTGGGTTAGGTGCAGTTCTTTTTTTGTCTAGGGCGGTCTCTATGATTCCGTTCCAGTCGCGCAGTATAATGTACGGTAGGATCTGTAGTTAAGTTGTATTATTTTCTTGTGTATCCGTTTGTAGAATTTGCCTTGTTGTTGATTTGGTGCGTATATGCCCATTACTAGAATCTTCCTATCTTCTTGTGTTATTTCAATTGCCAGGTATCTATCCTGGGGGTCTGACTCTATTAGCTTAGCTATTACGTGTTTCTTTACATATATAACAACCCCATTCTTTTTTCCTGGCGCTGCTGCCACAAAGTGTGCGCCTAGTTTGTAATTGATCAGGTATTTCTGGTCTGCCTCTCTGATGTGTGTTTCTTGTAGGCAGGTTATATCGCTTTTATCTTGGTTCAGGTAGTGGAATATTTTCCTCCTTTTCTGAGGAGAGTTCAGTCCATTAACATTCCAGGTCAGATATTTAGTTGCCATTGTCAGTTTCAGGATACTCTTGCGAGACCATTTCTGTTGTTTCCTCTGCTTTCTTCTTTGGTCTCATTCCCATGATATCCGGAATGGTGTACATATTGAGTTGTGGAGTCTTGTCTTGCTGGTGAGTGCGTTCAGTAGGGAGTCCATGTGGCCTGCCCTCCATATGCCGCTCTGCTTCGTTGGTTTTGTTGCCCTCTGTTCTCCGTGTCTTTGTATCTCTAGGTGGACCATTCCTGTCTCCTGTTGCTGTGCCGGTCCGTGCTTCTGCGTGGTTTGCTCATTGATCTCTATCCCTCCCGCTGTCTAGTGGTCCATCTGTGTCTTCTCCCGTAGTGTGGTGAGGGCCGTCTGACCTCAGTTCCTTTTCCAGGAAGTCTTTGGCTTTCTGGACCGAGTTCAAGTGGTATCTCTTGTTTCTATAGATAAGTGACATCCCTGTTGGGATTTCCCATCTGTAGCGCAGAGCGCGCGGTCTCAGTTCACTGGTCAGGAATTTGTAGTCCCTTCTGTCTCTCAACATCGCCGGGGGGATCTCTTTCATTACCTTCACTTCCTGCTCCCCTATGCAAAATTTCTTTCTATAGGAAGTGATGGAGATGAGGTTCCGAAGCCCTGCGTTGCAAAGTGGATGACTACATCTCTTGGTTGGTGTCTGTTTGCTGACCTCCATGAGCCGACTCTGTAGATTCTGTCGAATTGCCACGCAATCTCATCGGGTCCCTTGCCCAGAAATGTTGCCAGGGCCCCTACAAAAGTCCTGAGCAGGTCTCCTTGGGTTTCATTTGTGGTCTCATTCCACCCTCTGAACCTGATTGCAGACACCATTTGCCAGTATTGCATCATGGTGGTCTGGTCTTGGGCCGCCCCTTTCATCTCTGTTATTTGTCCCTCGATGCGGTTTTCCACTTCTTTCATCCTCTTTTCTGTATTCTCCCTGGTTTCTTGAATGTTCTTCTCCATTTCCTCTTCTATTTTCTTGTAGTGATCTTGCATTGCTTTCTTCATTTGGTCCATGTCTGCGGTCATCGCCCTGCGTTGTTCTTCCCACTCTCTCTCTAGATCTCTACTGTGATCCGCCAACATCTGTTTTATGTCTCTGCATCTTTCCTCCATCTTCTGTTCTGCTTCTATGCATCTTTTCTCCATCCTAGTGTCCATTGCTTCTAATTTTCTATCCATGCCATCCATCCTTTTTACCAGCGTATCTATTGTCTCTTTTAGTTCTTGGATCATGTATTCCGTTGTGGAGGCATGGGTTGATGTATGGGTCTGAAGGCCTGCTGTTGGATGGGGGGATGTGGGGGTGGGTGGGGTGTTGCCTGACAGGTTAGAGAGCTGGTCCGAGGAGGATGCCGCTCCCTTCGTGTGTAGCAGTTTGGTCTGTTTCGTCCGTTTGGTGGCCATTTTGAGCTTCTCCTCCTGTTAGCCTGTCCACCCTTAAAACCACCCCTTAATGCAAAGAATTGTGGGAGAATTGTTCCTGTGCAAGATTGTCAAGCTGCTAGGATAGATTGAATCGAGTTCTTCTGTTAAAAGTTAGCAAGTGTTCATGTCTCACAGTTCTTATTTTGACAGCAAAATAATAGTCCACTAGGGAGTGTACTTTGTTTTCAAGTAAGCTTCGCTGTACTGGCAGGGGTGATACAGAGATGAGAGGATCTGTGGCTTGGGGTTTGTGCCGATGGCCTTTTTCCCAAGGTGCTGTACAACTAGGCTTCAATCACATAAACAGTCAGGTTTCAGGCTTTTGAATAGTTTCTCAGGAGTTAGGCTCTGAACTGGACTCTTTTATTCTGAAGCCTCGTCTTAGCCAGGGAAAATTGGTCCTTTTCTTTTTCTATGGCTTCAGGGCCTGAATTCCCCAAGCTCGCCACCCACCGTGAGGGAGGGAGGACTGCATTTCCGTAAGGTTTCCCCCCCCTCTTCCTTGCTGCGTCGCCTTGGCTCTTCTGCTTGATCCTCTCCTCCTCCGCCCGCCCGGCTCCTCCTTGCTGCCTCCGGTGCCTTTTCTGGGTCTGGGGGGGTCTTCTGGGGGTCTTGTGAGGGTCCTCCCCCTGCTGCTGGCCTCTCCCTACTGCTATCGTCCCTCGACACGCTAATCGGCCCCCGCTGGTCTTACCGCTGCCGTCAGCCATCCTCTCCCTGCTCCCGTAGGCCCTCTTCCTTCGCTCCCGCCTGCTTCTTTCAGTTTCGGAGCCTCTCAGCCATTCTCTCGGCCTCCTCAGGTCCGCTGGTCGATCTGCCGGCCACTGTCGGCTTCCTCCGCTCCGTCCTGTGCCTGTAGGGGACCCTCGGCGACGATTTCCGCCTCTCTTTGCCGGGCTGTGGTGAGGGTCCTCTTCGGGTGCGCCTACCTCCCCGGCGCACCCCTCCCGCCGGATTCCTTTGCCTTCGGCGCTTCGGTGCTTCTTCGGCCTCTTCAGGCCTGCCGGCCAGCCGGCCAGCTGCCGCTGGCTTCTGCGGCCTCGTTCTCTGCTTGTGGGGGACCCTCAGCGGCGCTTTCCTCTTCTCCGGGTTGTGCTGGGGTTCTCCTTCGGGTGCGCCTACTTCTCCGGTGCACCCCTCTCTCAGTAAAGCCGAATTTTTTCAAATTATCTAAGCCCCGTACCGGAGCTTTCCTAGAGAGGCTCCGGTCCTCGTGACCGGAACCGAAAGTCCTCGGAAGGTTTTCTTCATGGTGCAGAGCAAAGAAGAAAAAATCTGGTTCTTACCTTCCATCTCTGTCCTGCTGCTGTTGTGTACATAAAAGAATAAAGATTGGATTAAGGAAAGTCCCTTTGGGAATATCCATGCTAATTGCTCACAGTATTGTTTCCAGTGGCTCAGGAAAGTTCTGGGCTTTTATATAGACAGGTAGTGTTAGATTGCTGTTGTTAAATCCCCTCTCTCTTTTATTTCTTGCACATTGTTTATGATTCTTTTTCTCTGTTTTGCTTGCTTTTTTTCCTGTTTTGCCAATTAATAGTTTTTGGTGTTTGCTGATGTTTAATAAATAAACTTCAAGCTATCTTTTTTTTTTACTAGTTTTAATGGATGGCATATATCAGTGATGGTGAACCTTTTAGAGACCAAGTGCCCAAACTGCAACCCAAAACCCACTTATTTATCGTCGGGTGCTGGGTGGGTGTGGCCTATTGGGTGGGCATGGCTGCGGTGGTAACAACAGACTGGGTGGGACTAAAAAGTTCAATCAATCAATTCCAACTTTGCGAGATCTTTTTTTTCCCCGCGAGAAGTTGAAATTGATTGATTGATTGAACCTTTTTTTTTCCACACGGCGGCGGAGGCCTAAAGCAAAAAGGTTTTATAAAACTCAGCTGAGGGCCTAGGACTGGGGCGACGGTGCGCGTGCCCACAGAGAGGGCTCTGCGTGCCACCTGTGGCATGTGAGCCATAGGTTTGCCACCACGGGCATATTGCTTGCTTTTATTTGATATAGGGATTGGCTAGGAATGTGTGGGGACTGAACTAAACTGGAAATTATCCACGGTATTTTCCAATCCTCCTTTTTCTCTTATTGTAGTTGTTAATAAGCAAATGCAAACCCCAATAAAATGAAAAAATCTATGCCAATGTGGCTGAACTTTGGGAGCAAAGAAGGGGAAACAGGAGGGAAAATGAGCACAAGGATCCAGAAACAACTGGACAATTGGAGAGACAGAGAGAAGACAACCTCCCCAGGCAAATCAACCCAGGCAAAGGGAAATGCTGACCTTTACCAAGAACCTCACTCAGTGCCACTTCTTTTAATCTTTTGGATTCCACCCTCAGAATAGTCACCTGTACGTCCTCCTTCAATTTAAGGAACAGCACAACTATTGAGAACATTCAAAACTTCTTCTTAAGGGCTTTCCTAGATCTGACAAAATCCCACCCTTCCTAGCATTTTGCTTTTGCACTTCTTCCTTGAAGCTAACAGATGGTGTGCCATTTCTCTTTCTCTCTTGCACAATTGTCAGTTCATAATACGTGGGAGACCAGGAACAAAATGTTGCCACACAGAATTTTGATAATGTACCCCATTACTTTTCCTTCTCCAGTCAGCCTCATTTGCACAGAATTCACAGTTCTCATTAAACTACACTTATTCCCCTAAATGTGTATCTACAGTAATTCAATGACCCTTGAAGTTCCTTCAGAATGGTTGCCATCTGTCTTGTGCATATCCTGAGCCTTGGAAACAGAGAGAATGGTACTACTTTGGAATCTGAACTGACACATTTTCTTAGCATTCAAAAAACCACGTAATGGACTTATCCTCCTTAACAGAAATATGTAATGTCTGCTGAGTTGAGGATCACATCAGGATATGAAGGCCACATTCCAAAAGAAATTAGGGCTGTGATGTAACATGAGCCTGAGATTTGTTTTTTTTTCTTAATGGTAAAAAGGATTCCTTAGCGTTTGCAAAACTTTAAGTGCCCTTATTGCTCTAGATTAGAAAAGGGGTTCTGATAACCATAGACGGCCCTTGGTTTCCCTTTTCACCTCCATGATCTGTGAATTTCTGACCTGCAGAAACCAATTCAGTGGAAGGTGAGGCAAATTTATTTCCCTTAGAAATGAACCTCAATGCTATTTTTATCCATTGAATGGCTCCAATGCCATTGCAGGCAACAATGCACAGCACAAATCTAGTATACTCTTTCTCAAACCAAATGATCTCCTTTGGGCTCCTAAGTGTTTCCTTTGGAAAAATGTTCAACATCCCTCAATAAGAAAGAAAATTCTGCTTCAACAGATAATAAACAATGCATGGATGAAAGGGAAAATCTGCCATGGGATTCAGTGAGACTATGTCAAGAACTGTGGTGGCATAATGGTTAGAGTGCAGTATTACAGGCTAATTCTGCCAAATGCCAGGAGTTTGATCCTGACCGGCTCAAGGTTGACTCATCCTTCCATCCTTCTGAGATTGAAAAATGAGGATCCAGATTGTTGGGGGCAATATGCTGACTCTATAAACCGCTTAGAGAGGGCTGTAAAGCTCTATGAAGTGGTATATAAGTCTAACTGCTATTGCTATGTGAGATCTACAAAAACTGAGTTCTCTGTGGTCTTGAAAGAAGCCAGCCAATGTCTGACTTTCTCCAGGTCAAAATCTGCACCAAAATCTACTTCCTTCGGAAAAGAGGTGTTCCCCAAACAATTTAAACTGCTTAAAACAATTAACTGTGTGGCAAATAATTGGAATGGTTGTGAGACAGACAAAACTATTGCCCTTGGAGGTTTTTGAGGTCCACCTCTGCTCTTATAAGTTGGTGAAAGATTCTTCCCTCTTTCTCTCAGTTGCATGACTTGTATTATTCTATCATATTTTTCAGTAAAATTGACTAGTAACTTATGTCCAGGGTAGAATGTCAGTTGATGCATGTATTGTTAATTAAAATATCAATCTTAAGGCAAAGTGGGTAAACAAATGACAAAAGAAAAAGGAGCCACAACCTGTTGAGGGGGTTCAAGCAATCATCACTAGACCCCTTTTGGTAATACCGGTATGTCAAATAACTAGCACATAGAGGCATCAGGCTAAACTAATTTATCATATTTTATCATATTTACTCAGTTGCAAAACACTTTCACCCCACGTTTTCCCAAGAAGAACCTGTTTGCGTGTTTGTCCATGAACATTAACATTAAAGGCGAAGAACTGATGGCCCTGAAGGTGTTGTCTTCTGGAAAATTTGCTCAAAATTGTACACACAAATACACACACAGTGCTGAGCTATAGTGAGCAGCAAATACTGAGCCGAAGTAGAAAATGCTCACATACAGTAAAATGGAACAAGTAAAAAACAACAACAACCTTCTTGCATCCCTTTTATTAAAATCAATTAAGGTCATGGGAGGAATAGAGAATGAAAGGAAGGTTAGACTGGGGGATGGAGATTTGCTTCCAGGACAAGAGGTAGAATTATAGTTGGAATTATGGGTCATTTAGCTGATGTTGCCAAAATTTAATTTCATTAAGCATGACACATATTACTCTGGCCTCAAGTTAGAAGTGATGCTTTATACACAATAAAACTCTTGAGTTTTAGAGCATGTATATGAGCAGGTCTATGGGCCAACATGACAACAATAATAAAAATGGATGTGGGGCAATGGGGGTAGGCAGAAAGGCCACCTGTCTGAGGATCCAAGCTCAGAAAGGGTATCAAATTTAAACATGTCATATTATTAGAAAAAGAAATGTAAAAAGTATGAGAATTATACCTTATCCTTTGACTGTGGAGACCTTGCTTTATTTCCACTGACTATCATATTTAATTTTTATTATGATTAGGAGCATCCAAAAGTAGGACAATATTTGAATTTCTGTAAGTTTCTGAAAGAGGCTGAACATATTTGAAACATTGAAATAGAAATCTCACTGTAGTCCAGCTAAACAGCTAAGCAGACTCATGGGTTGGAGATCAGGGCTAAAAACCAAGATGGCAGCCTTGGTGGCTAATTTGCCTTTATTTATTTATTTATGTATTTGTTTATTTATTTTTCACATCTCTAACCTGCCCATTTCCCTCCAAGAGGGACTCTTTTACTCATCCTTGGTGGACACCCTTGGTGGAGACTGAGGTCAAAAGAATAATGGTTCAACTACGGTAGCCCAGCTATTAATTCTCTTTACCATTCTGTATTCCGTCCTACTGAAGCTTATTTGAAGTTGATGAAAGATCAAAGGATAACATTAAAAATGTAGCCAACTATAATTAAACTACCATGGGAAGAATCCAGAGAAAGAAAATATATTTTCTTTAATATTTTGGGGAATATTAAAAAGGCAGAATATATTTCCCCAAAGGAATAATGGAGAAGATCTTTAAAAAAGACAGAAACCAGTCCCAGCCCCTCTTCCCCAAGCAGAAACTAGGCAGAGGCCAGCTTTTAGAAATGCAGATGTGATGATCTTTTCAGAAAGATTGAAGCCAGGAAGTTAGAAGCTGATGAGATTAGGAAGACAAAGACCCCTAAAATCTACATACCCCCACCCAAACTCTAAGGACAGGAAATATAATACCGGTTGAATTTTTCATTCAACACTACCATGTCCAAAGCTTTTTTGAACAGGGCTTGCACTATTTCCAAAATGTTGAGCCTGCAGTTTGGTTATATGGAAGAGTTTCTATAAATGAAGGCTATCCCCCTAGCCTGGGGAACAGAGTAGAACTGATAAAGAGTCCGATCTTTTCCAACAGGGCATCCTCTCCCTTTCCCTCCAGCAAGCAGCTGGTTGTGTTTCTTTCAGCTCAAGAAGCCTCACGGCTTGACTCTTCAATTTCCTGAAGGACAACGGCTGCCCACTAGCATCTTTCTGTTTCCTCCTTAATTGGGGAGGACAAATGATCCAGGACAATCACTCAGAAGGAAATTGCATGCAATTAGCTCTTCAAGATTAAGAATTGGTGTCCTTTGTTGTAAGCAGTGAGCTAGCAACTTTGGAGTGGCCACCTGGCTTCCCCTTGCAACGTTTCTGGAGCCTCCTTTCAGACTGATGAGACCTCAAAGGCAAACGAGGAGCCGTAGCTGGATTGGTGACAGCAAAAAAAAAAAAAAGTGTACTTCAAAACCTGTCAGGTGCAGCTGCGATTAATCAAGCCGATTTACTGCAGTGGATTCATCAGGAGAAAAGAAAGCTGCTGCGGGGTGGTGGCTTTGCAATCAGCGAGGTAGGGTGTTGAGCTGAGAGTAGCCTGTCCCTTTCTGTGATCTTGTTGGTTTGGACCAGGGATAGGCAACCTTGGCTCTTTTATGATTCGTAGACTTCAACTCCCAGGATTCCTGAGCCAGCATGGCTCAGAATGGAAACCTCTCCATTTCTCCTCAGCATGGCTGGCTCAGGAATTCTGGGAGTTGAAGTCCACGAGAGATAAAAGAGCCAAGGTTGCCTACCCCTGGTTTGGACAGTTGCTGCCTATTCCTGAGGGGCAACAATAGTCTGCCAACTTATATAAGTCATACAGAAGATCAGCAGAGGTCATAATTTCTAAGCCTGGAGGAGGCAACTGCTCTGTTCGGCTGTTTGGTCTGATAACAGTTTTCTGGGGAGAGGCAGGCTGGCTGGCTGAACCGATATAAACTAATACAGTTTGGGAGAGCCAGCTTGATAAAATGGTTCAGCTATGCAAATCAGTGGAATTGCATTTCTACAAGTCCTTGCTTGCATATATACTGCATGCGAGCCTCCATCTATACCCATTTAATAAATTGACAGAGGAAATTGGGAAGTTTCAAAGAGATGCACAGTTCATAGCACTTAGACAAATGAAGAAAGTAGCTCAAGAACTAAAAAAAATAAAAACTTAAACACCCTAAAAACGATGGCATGTTATTAAATTGCGGAGATGCATAGAAAAGCAATACAGGTAGTCAGTTGTGAGGCTGGAATCTTGGTTGTTGAGTGAAGCAGTTAAACAAGAAGCCCACGTGATTGCTTCACTCAGGACTATAACTCCTTATTGTGATTGTTAAGTGATCTTTCCGGTTGTTAAGTAGACTGAGTGAAAGAGCTGGCTCCCAAGTTCAGCTCCCTTCTTTGCCCAGAAAGAAACTGCTCCAGTGGGCTTCAGGTATGAAGCTCAGGTCTTTGGGATCTGAACTCCATTTCTACACCCCACTGGAGGAGTTCGGCTCCCCTTCAAACACAGAATGGAAATGTCAGGGGTGGGGCTGTGGGAACAGAGCTTGAATCTTCAGGATCTAAGTTTTATTTTTGCATCCAGCCGGATAAGTTGGAGCTCTTTCAGCCACCCCCACCTCCTGGAGACCAGAAGAAGTCCTCTGGGCAGGCAGCAGCAACTTGCAATGCTCCCTGCTGGCTTCTCCATTTTCTGGGGAAGCCAGTAGAGAAAATTGCATATGGCGGTCACATGATCGCAGAACACTTGGTAACCAGTCATAAGTGGAAACCGGATGCCAAGCACTCAGATTGCGGTGATATGACAGTAGTCTATATGTAGCATAATGTTTTACGGAAGCCGGAAGTGCTTTATGGACCATAAAGCACCCTTTCCAAGGCATTCGTAATTTCAACAGTCGTTAAATGACTGGTTATAAGTAAAGGATTACCAGTACTTCCATTGGATTTTATATTAGGGGGTGAGAAAACACCATCAAATCTGGATCTGAAGACTTGATCCAAAATTCCAGAAATGGCCTTTGTACAGTTTAGTGCCCTGTAACGAAGAATGGTTTTGCAAAACAGTGGTGTGAGGGGATGAAGAAAATTCTATAGAAAATGAATATACAGTTTGTATGAGCTAAATTACTCTCTTTTTAAAAGTGCCTGTAGCTTTGTTATGGGACAGCATGTGATGAGATTTGCAGTAATAGTAGTCCAGGCTGTGCGGAACACAAGGGGTTAACTTGCAGGTCTTTTTCATGAAATCTGTCTCTAGACCAGGGGTGTCAAACTGCTGGCCTGCCAGCTGGATGCATCATGCAGAAGCCGCGCCCACTCCATTGCCGGCAATGGCAAAACTGTCCCAAGATGTTGTGCGATGTCACATGACATCGCGAGTTTGACAAGTCTGCTCTAGACCAAGGTCAGCTACTCTGTTTCCCTGAAAATAAGACCTGGTCTTATATTAAGTTTTTGCTCCAAAAGACAGATTAGGGCTGATTTTACAGTTAGGTCTTATTTTGGGGGAAATGCGTCTGGCTGACGATCTTAACTGGGGCTTATTTTTGGGGTGGGGCTTATATTACGAGCGTCCTGAAAAACCATGCTAGGCCTTATTTTCCAGTTAGTTCTTATTTTTGGGGAAACACCGTATATAACACAGCTCTAAAAAGATAATAATGACGTATATTATCTCCCTCCCCCCTCCCCCCCCCGACTTCCCAGAATGAATACAGGGTAAAAACACAAGAAACCTCACTAAACTACTATATTAAACAATTTAACTATATATCAAATCTAATTCTTTCAACTGATATTTCTTTTGCATATAATCAATCCATTTCTTCCAGTCCATCAAAAACGTTTCATTTGAGTGGTTCTTCAGGTATGCCGAAATCTTGGCCATCTCCACAAGATGGGTAACTTTTAATGTCCATTCTTCAATAGATGGTATTTCAGATGACTTCCAATATTGTCCCACCAACAGTCTTGCAGCAGTAATCAAGTTCAAAATCAACTTAGTCTCTGTGGTGGAACAATCCTTTGTAATACCCAACAAAAACAACTGTGGTACAAACTCAATACGCTTTTTCAAAATATTTTGAAGAATCCACCATATTTTTATCCAAAAAGCCTTAATTTTTTTGCAAGACCACCAAATGTGAAAGTAAGTAGCGTCCATAGAGTCACATCGCCAACATTTGGGTTGCAAATTTGGATACATAGACGATAATTTTTTGGGATCTAAATGCCATCTGTAAAACATTTTATAAAAATTTTCTCTTAGATGCTGAGCTTGTGTAAATTTAACATTTTTCACCCATATTTTTTTCCAAGTTTCCATCATAATTGGGTGGCCGAAGTTACCTTCCCATTTAATCATACAGTCTTTAATTAATTCAGTTCCAGAATCAATTTCAATTAAAGCATCATATATTCTTTTAATATGCATCTTTCTTTGATCTCTAATTTGTATAATTAATTTTTCATCATCCTTTAAAGAAAAACCCATCTTGACATCTTTTTGCCATCTGGCTTGAAGTTGTGCATGATAAAACCAATTATGAGCTATACCTTCCTCCCTTAATTTATCTAATGATTTCAGTTCTATGCTATTCCCTTCTTTATTTAAAAGTTTATCATAGGGCACCACGTCTTGAATTTGTTGTATACCTATACTCTGTATTGCGTGTCTGGGAACTGTCCATAAAGGAATTTTACCATTTAACTTATAATAATACTTTTTCCAGACTCGCAAGACAGAGTTTCTTATTATATGTTCTTTAAAACTCCTATCCAATTTTTTGTCATAAACTAAATACGCGTGGAGCCCATATACTAACCCATATCCTTCTATATTTAATATTCTTTCATTTGTTAAGTTAATCCAATCACTTATAACCACTAGAACTGCTGCATAATAATATAATTTAAAATTAGGCACTTTCAAACCACCTCTCTCTCTTGTGTCTTGAATAATTTTAAATTTAACCCTTGGTTTCTTGCCATCCCAAATGAATTTGTTTATACCTTTCTGCCATTCATCGAGATTTCCATCCTTTTTAAGTATTGGTAACATTTGAAATAAAAATAAAAATTTCGGCAATACATTCATTTTAATAGCGGCTATTCTGCCCAACATGGATAATTGTAGTTTTTTCCAATTCTCCAATTCTTTTTGTACTTTACACCATAAAAGTTCATAATTATTCTTATATAATTTACCATTTGAAGCTTCTATATAAATTCCTAAATATTTAACTTTTTTAACTATCTCGCATCCCGTTATTCTTTCCAAATCTTGTTTTAATTTGTTATCAAGATTTTTAACCAACATCTTTGTCTTGGATAAATTTAGTTTAAAACCTGAAACTTTTCCATAATTTTGAATAATTTCCATCAAACTCTGAACCGATTGTATTGGCTGAGTTAGCGTCACAAGTAAATCGTCTGCAAAGGCACATAATCTATAATCATGTTGTCTAATTTGTACCCCCCTTAATTCCTCTGATGCTCTAATCCTATTCAATAGTACCTCTAAGGTTAAAACAAACAATAAAGGGGATAAGGGACAACCCTGCCTAGTACCCTTTTCTATATTAAATGAATCTGTTAATTGTCCATTCACTATAATCTGTCCTGTTTGTTTCTGATATATAGCTGATATAGAATTAATAAACTGGTCCCCCATTCCCATCCTTACCACAAGCCTTTGCAGAAACGTCCAATTCAGTCTATCAAAAGCTTTTTCTGCATCTAAAAACATTAAAACAGCTGGTACTTGGATATGTTTATCCAAATATTCCAATATGTTAACAAGTTGTCTAACATTGGTTTTCATCTGTCTCCCTTGTAAAAAACCAGTTTGATCCGGGTGAATCCTCTGTGTCAAAACTGTCATTAATCTATTAGCCAAAATTTTGGCAAAAATCTTATAATCCGTATTCAACAAGGAAATAGGTCTAAAATTTTCTACTTGAACATTATCTTTACCCTCTTTAGGAATCAAACATACATTAGCCGTTTTCCAGGAGGGTGGAACCCGACCACCCTCTTGTATATTCACAAATAACTCCCTCATATGTTCCACCATTTCCTCCTGTAAACACCTATAATAAATCGTGGTAAAACCATCAGTACCTGGAGATTTTCCCAATTTCAATTGCTTAATTGCATCAATAATTTCTTCTGGCCTAATCAAAGCATTTAATCTATCTCTTTGTTCCAAAGTAATTTCGGAAACATTTTGATTTTGTAAAAAGGCATCTATCTCTTTCTCTTGAACTTTTTCTTCAGCATACAATTTGGTGTAGAACTCTAGAAAAGCCTTCTTAATAGTTTCTTGATGAAATACTTCTTGCCCTTTATATTCAACCTTCTCAATTAAACGGGATTTTTGTTTTTTCCTTAATGTATAAGCCAACCATCTGCCAGGTTTATTAGCATTAAAAAAAGTATTATGTTTAGCATATTGTATATTCCTGGCAACCTGGTCGGTCATCAAAATATCAAATTGTTTCCGTAAAACCTTTATCCCTTCTTTAATGTCACTATCATCTGGTTTATCAATTAATAATAACTCTTTCTTTCTTATTTCCGCTTCTAAAACTCGCCTCTTTTCCTCCTGTTTACGTCTATGCCTAGCATTCAGTTCAATTAATATTCCACGCATATGGGCCTTACTAGAGTCCCACACCACTTCTATTGGTAAACCTACGTTCTTGTTTAACCTAAAAAATTCCTTGATAGCCTTTTTACATTCTTGCACATACATTTCATAATTAAACAGATTTTCATTAAGTCTCCAGGATCTACGTAAAAATTGGCCAGACCTTAATTCCATCATAACTGGATTGTGGTCAGACAATACATTAGGTAGAATTTTAACTTTCTTTAAATTTAACATAAAATCACTAGTAGTTAAAATAAAATCAATTCTAGAAAATGATTGATGTCTGTCAGAGAAAAAAGTAAACTCTTGATCCCTACCATGTCTTTCTCTCCAAATATCAAACAAATTAAAATCATCTTTAATATCAAAGAAAGATTTAGGTAAAATTGAACGCGATTGAGAAACTAATGAAATCTTTTTCTTGTCCAAACCAGCATCAAGGATTCCATTCCAGTCTCCCATTAAAATACAAAATCTATAGTCCAACTCTAATAACTTTTTGTGTAATGATTTATAAAACATGCCTTGTTTTTGGTTTGGAGCATATATACCCATCAAGAGAACTTTCTTCCCATCCAGTAAAATTTCTATAGCTAAAAATCTACCTTGAGTATCTGCTTCTAATAACTTAGCTTTTATATTATTTTTAACATAAATAACAATTCCATTTTTTTTATCTAAAGATGATGCCACAAAGTGTGTACCCAGCTTATTATTAATCAAGTATTTCTGGTCTGAAAATCTAATGTGAGTTTCTTGTAGACAGATTACATCATTTTTACATTGCTTCAAATAATGAAATATCTTCTTCCTTTTTTGTGGAGAATTTAAACCATTAACATTCCACGTCAAATACTTATTTGACATGGCCTTTACGTGAAAGCTTCTGCAAAGACCATTCCACTTCTTCCTGCCTCTTGGGTCTTGCTCCCATGGCTTCCATAGATGTCAGATCAGTTTGCTTGGTTTGAGTTGGTTGTGTTTTTTCTCTTTGTTCAATAGCTTTAGTAGGTTCCCGTACACGCCTTGGATCTTTAGGCTTGTCTAGTGCCAAAGGTTGAAAGATATCAATTGACTGCACTGGTTGCTCAACTGCTTTATCCAAAAGAACCGATGAAATTAGTCGAGGTTGTTGAAGTTCCGCAGATTGCAGTAATTCTAGGTCTTTAACCAACATTGCCCCCTTAGGTTTTGGGGAGGTAGATCTATCAGCCATCAATATATTCTCAAAGAAATCTTTCGCTTTAGCTACAGTAAACAAACGGTATCTTTTATTTTTGAAAAGTAAAGAAAGTCCAGTTGGTACCTCCCATCTATATTGTATTTCTCTTCTTTTAAGCTCCTCCGTCAAAAAGGCGTAATCTTTCCTTGATCTCAACATCTTAGGAGGTATCTCTTTCAAAACCTGTACATCTTGACCAGCAACACTCAGTTGTTTATTATAGGCTATAGATAGAACCCAATTTCTATATTTTCTTGTATTAAAATATATCACAATATCTCTAGGCAAATTCCTCTGTGCTGCAATGCGTGAGTTCACTCTGAACAGTCGTTCAATCTGCCAGGCCACATTCTCAACTGAATCATCCAAAAATTTTGCTAAAGCTTCAGAAAAAGTTTTTCTTAAATCTTCTTGGTTCTCATTTAATACATCTCTAAATCCCCTAATTCTAACCGCAAACTGCATCTGATGATATTGTGTCAAAGTAGCTTGATCTTGAACATCGCTTCTAATTTCTTCTAATTTTTCTTCAAAATGTTGCTCAGCATTCTCTAATTTCTCTTCAACAACAATAGTATAGTCCCAAACACCCTTGATGGCGTCTACAATATCTTCTCTCATCTCCTGATTAGAGGCTTCTATCATAGCTTTAAAGTCTTTTTTCTGCTCAACCATCTTTTCCTCTATTTTCACATCAAATTTATCTTCCAATTTATCAAACCTATCATTAAAAAAAGATATTACATCTGTTAAAGCCGACTGTAGATCTTTCACTGTAAGCATTTGTGAGGACTGTGCAGGTTCTTGAGATTCTAAAGGAGCAGACTGTGATTTGACAAGCTGTCCTGGAGAGGGCATAGCCGCCTTAGCAGCTGCCTTTTGTCTTGTAGTCATAATTGAAACAAAGAAAGAGAAACTAAAAAAAAAAAAAAAAAATTTCCACTTCCGCCCTTCTCAAGTTCTTTTTAAAAAGTCCAATTATTTTATAATTTAGTAAAAAAATCAATAAATAAATCAAGTCCAAATAGTCTCTCAAACAAGTCTTGAAAAGAAAAGAAAAAATTTCCGTTTCAATTTCTCAGTGGAATAAACACTTTCATCTTTCACTTTCACTCAGCAGAAAAAGCAAACGCCATCTTAAAAAGGTTATATTGATTCAAAAAAGTTTGTAGATACAAAGGCAGAAACAAAGTTATGTTTCTCAACTGTAGTTGGGGGCTTAGGGATTACCGGTAGATAATTTTTGTAGGATGCTCGGTAGAATTGTAGCTAGTGTTTTGGATGGCGAGGAGGAGGAGCGAAAATACAAGAGGAGTGGGCTGGTGGAGGGTGTTCTGGAGGGGGGTTCCGAGCAGTTCTTTGTATTGTTTATTTTTATTATGTAATTTGTTTGTTTTCAGTTGAGTTAATAGGTTACTATGTTATAATTGTTAAAAGTTTTTCATAAAAAATTTTAATAAAAAAATTATTAAAAAAAAAAAAAAAGATAATAATGACAAACTGCTGAGAATGAAAAACTGACAACAAATATAACATACTACAGGTAGTCCTTGACTTACAACAGTTCATTTAGTGACTGTTCAAAGTTATAATGGCACTGAAAAAAGTAACTTATAGCCACTTTTCAGTTATGACCTTTGCAGCACTCCCATAATCACATGATCAAAATTCAGATACTTGTCAACTGTTTCATATTTATGACTGTTGCTATGTCCCAAGGCCATGTGATCATCTTTTGTGACCTGATGAGCAAAATCAATGGGGAAGCCAGATTCACTTAACAACTGTGGCAAGAAAGGTCATAAAGTGTGACAAACTCAGTTAACAAATGTCTTAATTAACAACAGAAAATTTGGGCTTCATTGAGTTGTAAGTCAAGGACTATCTATATATGGAGTGCGTAGGACAACTGAGAATCCCTGTGATTGAGGGACCCTGATTCTAATCATGGGGATCTCTCTGATTAAAGGAGACACTTATTTATCCCTCACTCTTCCTTCCTTCCTTCCTTCCTTCCTTCCTTCCTTCCTTCCTTCCTTCCTTCCTTCCTTCCTTCCTTCCTTCCTTCCTTCCTTCCTTCCTTCCTTCCTTCCTTCCTTCCTTCCTTCCATGTTCTAGTGTTTATTTCTCTATGAAATTTTATGGCCTCCTATCACATATAAGTTGACTCTGGGCGGTGTACAATAAAATGTATGTAAATAACAAAACATGTTGTAGGATGATTTGTACGGATCAGATTTTATGTTTGCTATTGATATTGTTTGGAGGCAATATTAAAGATAATAAATATAAATAATATGAATATTGTTAATAAGTACAATAGTATTATAGTATCAATTAGCATAATGTATTGAATATGATTCACCACATTCCTCTGCATTTGGCTGATTCTTTCTCTGGACAACTTTCTGGTATCCAAGGAAAACTATCTTGATTTGACTTTGATTTTTCACTATTTATGTAGAAAAATGCTAATTAGAACGCCTATGACTATATCAAAGCAAATTACACCCAAACACGAAGGTTTCCAAGTGGGAGAAGTTGGCACCAAGGAAGTGTTTTAATCCTTTTACAGTTCTAAATACTGGCAAATGACAAAACAGGCTCAAGGGAGAGCTTGATTTGCACAAAATAGTTTGATGTCAGGGGAGAATAAAGTTGTGAATTATTGAAGTCTTCGATTCCAAAGCCAACTGCTTAGGAAACACAGCAGAATAAGGAAAGTCCTTGTTTAACAACCACAATTGGTACCAGCAACTCTGTTGCTAAGTACTAGCAGTGGTGAATGCATGATGGTGATGGACTGAAGACCTCACTTCCATATGGGCATTTAAACAAGACAACGTGTGTCATGACAGTCATGTGACTGTGACTTGGGCTTTTCCTGCCAGCTTCTCTATTAACTCTGCTTATCAGAATCCAGATGTGAAGTGTGTAAGTAGTGACCATGGACCACCAGATGCTGCAAAGGTCATAAAGGCCCACCAGTTGTGTGAAGTGCCCAAATCTTGACCATGTAACTGTGGGAATGCTGCAATGGTCATAAATGTAAGAACTGGTTGTAAAGTTACTTTTTCAGCATTCTTGTGACTTCAGATAGTCACTAAACAGGGCAGTCATTGTTAAGTGAGGTTGCCCCTAACTTATATCCTTCTCTAACCAGAACAGTTTTTCTGTCCCATTGCGAAGTCTGAATAATCATAATTTCTAGCATTTATATAAAAATAATATTGCACATTTTATCGAACTAATCCTTCTGTCAACTTTGTAAGGTTGATCAGCTCTATTTTGCCCTTTTTTGTAAAAGGAAGCCTGAGCAGGAAAGGCTGAAATTCACATGGCTAAACAAATGTATATTCTGTGTTATACAGAATTTTGAAATCATGTTGTGATGGAATGTGCACCTGCAGCAGCAGCAGATCATGTGGGTCAAGTATTGTTCTTGCCAGTGATACTGATTTCAGTTTGGCTTTCCTCCACATAGCCTAACATTTAGATAGTTTAGATCAGTATTTCTTAAATCTTTTGCTTTTAGGATCCTTCCCACTTTTAAAAATTATGGAGGACCCCAAAATAGCTTTTGTTTGATGGATTACACTTACAGATATTTACCATATTAAAAATTAAAATGCAGAATATTTATTTATTGAATCTTTTAAACCTAAAAATATTAAACTCATTAGATTTTAACATAAATAAAATATTGGTCATGAAAGACTATTTTTTTCCAAGTAAAATAATAATGAGAAGAGTGACATTGTTTTACTTGTTTTCAAATATCTTCAATATCTGGCAAATAATTTAGATTTCACAGCCCCCCACACCCCAAAAAGGCCTTGAGGGAGTTCTTGGACCACACTAAGAAATGCCTTTGATAGTAGGTGTCAACCCTACAACGAACCTGGCTGAGGCCATCCTGCTCATTCTAGGTTGCCACAAGAAAGTGTGGAGTATTTTTGCTAGTCTAAACAATTCTGGCTCCTGTGGGAACCAAGATCATTCTATCAGCTAGCTTGGAGGGCTAGGCTAGGGGTTTTGTTAGAAAGCCCGCCAATTCATTCTATTGGGGAACATAGCTGTTTGCAGAGTGCTGGGGTGGGAAGTTTGACTTTGTAATAGCGTAACTCTTTGGAGGGAATTTCAGACTTGGTTTCACTTTTGATCGTGCCAACACTATATAGCCAATAAACATGTTCTTTGAGGAAACCTCTAGTCTCGGAGTTCTGATTTTGTTGGTCTTAGCCTTGGAACCATGACATTATGCTTATGAGGTGTTAGTTTATAAACCATCATCAGAAAATTCATCTTAAATACATATAGGGTTATAGTTTACATCCTTTTCTTACTCCATTCATTCAGTGGTTGGCTGTTAGCCCTACAAGATAGACCAGGTAGGCCAGAACTACTGTCATTGTAACAGCTATAGGAACTTGCAGATCCAAATGTGCTTCCCCCCCTCTCAATTTATTCCTGTGTGAACCAGGGAAGGGCTTGTCTGAGATTTCTTGGCCCAAGAACACCCCTCTAATCAGACTGCTGCCTTGCTAACAACTCTTCCTCCTGTCCTTCAAGGCCATTCCCTCTGTCCTGTACATGAGTCTCATTGGCATTCTCCACCTAAAGGAACTGGAAGACAGCAGAAGCGTCCAGCTCCTTAGAGGATATCTGATTTAAATAGAGTACAATCTATTACTTCTGGCTTATCATTTTTCACCAAAAAGTTTGGCTCTGCATGGTCAAGGAATACTAGTCTTAGCATGATGCTGACAGCAGGGGGGAAAAAAAATAAAAAGAGTGATTTTCTTCCATTTCCTAGCTTCCTGTCTTCTTAGCTCCTTTCTTTTCTCCATCTTTCTGACCTTCTGTTCTCACTTCTATCTCTTCTCCCATTCATGTCATCCCTTAAGAAGAACAGTGAAAGAGAAACAAAAGAAAAGAAAAGCCAAGAGAGGCAGACACTGTTCTAAATAAAGGTCTGTATTACATCTTCCTTTCCTGCTGTCATCCGAAGAGCTTTTCACTTCCAAAGCCAGGCTATTAAACATTAATGAAATGTTCAAAGATACGCCTGGATTCTTAGAAATGCCTTGTCTTTTTTTCTTTTTTTAATATACTTAGTATTAAATTTGGAAATTGAGAAGGGACTGTGGCCAAGCCTAGAGCCTGCTCAGAAACACGCAGACAACATAAGCAGACTGACATGGTGAAAGGCTGCTTGGCCTTTGGGGTTCAAGCAACACATTGGTGCAGTTGTACCAATTCCTCTAGTTTGGTGTCATTCTCTGTTCTGTTGCTCTTCTGCAGATCTGGGATGCTTTGCTTTGACAGAACTTTGTGCAAAGCCCAAATTGCTTTTGCTTTACCTTGCTTCACTTCTATGGGCTTCCTTCTGCATTTCCAAGAATTCCAAGGAGATCAGTGAATGGAGCTACTGCATGAGACCTAGAGGGAAAGGAATACACTTTGCTGCCTCTGGGCTTTCATAGGATGAATTAGGCCACAAGTGTCTGGCCAAAAGCAATTTGCACACATTCAAATTAAAAAGAATTAAAAAGCACTATCATTGAAGAAAACTCTGTACGCAACTCTTTTCACATTTTTGGGCTTCCTTAGTGTTGAAAGTGGAGGGAATTCCAAGGAAAATGGGTAATCTCTACAAAGATAGCATGCTCTTTCTCCAACTTCATCTATCTGACCTTTCCCGCCCTCCCCCCACATACAGGAATTCTGGCTGAACAGCCATGAGGGCAGAGGAGGCGACAAGATGAAGCTAGGAGTGTGAAGGGTCCTGAATCTATCCCATTTACATTCTGTAGGTTGGCGGTGATTTCTTTCCCTATCAGATATTATTTATTATGGCTTCTTATGGAATAGCTCAGCAGTTCTCAACCTGTTGGTCGCGACCCCTTTGGGGGTCGAACAACTCTTTCACAGGAGTCGCCTAAGACCATCGGAAAACACATATTTCTGATGGTCTTAGGAACCGAGACACTGCCAAAGCTGCTGCCGCCGCTTCAGTAATACATAGTGGATGAGCCAAGGAAAGGAACTGAATGAGAAGAGGGGGTGTGCCCGCCTGCGTCTTTGTGTGTGCGTTTGTATAGAGTCGCTATTTTCAACTCTCAATATTATGAAGAAAAAAAAAGATTGACGTGAATAAAATGTGGTGGAAGACAAGTGCTCTGTATGTGTGTGTGTGTGTGTGCGCGCACACACGGTATTAATCATATTCTTTCCCTCATCACGCACCTTGAGCCGTGATGCCAATAACTGTCTCCTCTCAGTTCGTGACGAGCGGGGCTCTTCTCTCTTTTTCCATCTCTGCTTCAAGCGAAACGTTGAAAACCGTACGACACCGAGAGGCGCACATCCTGCTGGCAAGGCTTAGGGGAAGCGCCAGGATCAGCACCCTTTCCGCCTGATTGGTGCTTCTTCTAGACCGGGAGAGCTCAGGGGAAGCGCCAGGATCAGCGCCCCTTTCCACCTGATCAGTACTTGGAGGCCGGGAGAGCTCAGCCCCTTTCCGCCTGATCGGCGCTTCTCCAAGGCTGGGAGAGCTCAGGGGAAGCGCCAGGATCAGCGCCCCTTTCTGCCTGATTGGTGCTTCTCCAAGGCCGGGAGAGCTCGGCCCCTTTCTGCCTAATTGGCATTCCTTCGAGGCAGGGAGAGCTCAGGGGAAGCGCCAGGATCAACGCCCCTTTCTGCCTGATTGGTGCTTCTCTGAGGCTGGGAGAGCTCAGGGGAAACGCCAGGATCAGAGCCCTTTTCTGTCTGATTGATGTTTCTCCAAGGCCGGGAGAACTCGGCCCCTTTCCACCTAATTGGTGATCCTCCGAGGCTGAGAGAGCTCAGAGGAAGTGCCAGGATCAGCTCCCCTTTCTGCCTGATAGGTGCTTCTTCCGGAGCTGATCCTGGTGCTTCTCCTGAGCCCCAAAGAAGCACCTATCTCCTGGAAAGTGGCATTGATCCCGGTGCATCTGCTGAGCCTTGAAGAAGCGCCTATCACCTGGAAAGCAACATTGATCCGGGCCAGCGCACTCTCACACACACAAACATGTGCGAGCAGTTACAGCTGAAGGTGTTTCAGCCTTCAACTATGGCTCCCAGTCCTCTGGCGCCTCACTGGCTCAGGCCAGCTGTCCATCAGAATCTACGTCCCATGATTGGCTGGCTCCCTCAATGTGTCCCTCCCTTGCAGAAAGGGTTTGGCTCTTCATGCCGGCTTGCCCCCTCGTGTGGCTCCTGATACTGTAGGCCCCACTAGCCGGAAAGGCGCAGTGGAGTCCCGGCTGCCGGTAAGGTGATCAACCCACTCCTCTCCCATTGCCCACTCTGCCCAGCTCGAGCCTGACTGGAGCAGCCTTGGTGCTTCCAAAGGTGGCCACTTCAAAGTCACACAGGCAGCCCTCAGCCACTCCCCTCCCCTCTGTGCCTCCAAATCGATCCCCAATCAGAGAGAGGGGGGAGGGAGGGAGGAAGGGAAGGAGAAAGAGAGGGAGAGAGAAAGAGAGAGAAAGAGAAAGGGAGAGAGGGAGGGAGAGAAAGACAAAGAGGGAGAAAGAGAGGAAGAGAGAGGGAGAGAGAAATACACAGTGGGAGAGAGAAAGGGAAAAAAGGGAGAGAGAGAAAGAGGGAGAGAGGAGGAAAACATAGGGAGAGAGAGAGATAGGGAGAGAAAGAAAGGGAGAGGGAGAGAGAAATAGAGAGAGGGAGAGAGAAAGAGGGAGAGAAAAAGAAAGGAAGAGAGAGAGAGAGAAAGAAAGAGGGAGTAAGAGGGAGAGAGAAAGGGAGGGAAAGAGGGAGAGAGAAACAGAGGGAGAAAGGAAGAGAGGGAGAGGGAGAGAGAGAGAAATAGAAGGGGAGAGAAAGGGAGAGAGAGAAAGAGAGAGGGAGAGAAAGAAAGAAAGAGGGAGACAGAGGGAGAGATAAAGAGGAGGAGAGAGATTAAATTAGTAACATGGTTGTTAAGTGAATCTGGTTTCCCAACTAACTTTGCTTCTCAGAAGGTTGCAAAAGGTGATCACATGATCCTGGAACAATGTGACCATCATAAATATGAATCAATTGTCAAGCATCGAAATGTAAATCACATGACCCTGGGGATATTGCAATGGTCATAAGTGTGAAAAATTATTATTATGGTCATAATGGTCATAAGTCACTTTTTTCAGTACTGTTGTAACTTTGAATAGTCACTAAACAAACTGTTGTAAGTCAAGGACTACCTGTACTTTATCACTTGGTACTCGAATGTTGCCATATTCTAAAAGTGGTACAATCGGTGAAAAGGTTGAAAAGCCCTGATCTAAATAATATTATCAGTAGGAGTGAATCCACTGTTTTTCCAACAAGATTGGAAATACTTTTATTTTTAATGTGATGGTGTAATACATTCTAATCCAGGAACTCTCAGTTTCATGGCTTAATTTTCTTTCCATCTTACTGCTTATCTTCAAACCCAGTTTGTTTTTGTGATTAATCACTATGCTTTAATTATGTTCAATTTGTAACAGTGAAAATACATCCTGCATATCAGATATTTACATTATGATTCATAACAGTAGCAAAATCACAGTTATGAAGTGGCAACAAAAATTGGGGGTCACCACAACATAAGGAACTGTATTAAAGGGTCGCGGCATTAGGAAGGTTGAGAACCACTGGAATAGCTGAATCTGTGAGGCAGCCTGATGCTCACTCCCCAATCTAAGAGAGAAGAAGCAGAGCTACTGACCTCTTTGTGGGGGCTCCTCTTCCAAGGTCTAGGCCAGGGGTTCTCAACCTTGGCAACTTTAAGACTTGTGGACTTCAACTCCCAGAATTCCTCAGCCAGCTTTGCTGGCTGAGGAATTCTGGGAGTTGAAGTCCACAAGTCTTAAAGTTGCCAAGGTTGAGAACCCCTGGTCTAGGCATTGACAAGCATAGCTCATCCTGCAATCCATACCAGCCCCACCATTGCACCCCAACACTGTTTTCCTCATCTGATTTTGGTGCCAGGAGAACCTTAAGTGCAAATATAACCACCCACTCATGACCAGTTTAATTTCACATTAATTAGGAGACAACTCATTTTCTCAGCCAGAAGTTCTCTGTAAGGAAGCGCTTGTTTGGACATAGCCCTGGGTGGATCCCATTTTCTTACATTTTATTTATCTGGACAGCATGATAACCTTCCCTTCATCTGCAAGCTCAGAATGGCACCAAAGGAGGACATGTAGGATAAAAGGTCAGGCCCAGAAATGTAGCGTTCTGAAACGGAGGCATCCACATGCTGTAAAGGTGCCTAGCACTGTTATGAACATGAGGATCCGGAGAGGAGCGGCATACAAATCAAACAAATAAATAAATAAATAAACGAGAGCCCAGGAATGGGAGAACTCAAGTGTGTGTGTAAGAACACTTTGTGGAATTTAAACTTAGTTATTCACGGCAAACCTCCATGCATGCATGTATATATGATGATGGACTGGCAGAAACAAACATCTTCCCTCCCCTGCCCAGCCTTCCCATTCCTGTGTTTTGCAAGGAAAAGGCCGGACATAACTATTATTATCTATTAGCCTTCTCATCTTTTCTACTACCTTCTCCTATTGGGAGCTTATCATTATGTCACCTTATTGTTTGTATGTACCCTGAGACCTTACGCACCTGAGACAATTCCTTGTGTGTCCAATCACACTGAGCCAATAAAGAATACTCTACTCTACTCTACTCTACTCTACTCTACTCTACTCTACTCTACTCTACTCTACTCTACTCTACTCTACTCTACTCTACTCTACTCTACTCTACTCTACTCTACTCTATTCTATTCTATTCTATTCTATTCTATTCTATTCTATTCTATTCTATTCTATTCTATTCTATTCTTCCATTCCATTCCATTCCATTCTTCTATTCTGTTCCTATTCCTATTCATATTCTTACCATTACCTTCCTACATCTTTTGCTTTCCTACATCTGTTCTCCAAAAAAGTGAGGCTCGCTCTGGGGACAGCAGTCCATGCTGAAGAACTGGCCCTCTGTGAATATTCTGACTCTTTGCTGTGTCTTTTGTTTTTCTCCTATTTATCCCTCTTGAAACATGAATGGACTCCACTCAAGCACCAAGAATGAAAAAAGCCGCAACCAGCAGCCTAGACAGGATAACAAAGAGAAGAAAATAGCCTGGGCAATGGTACAAAGGCAAGTGGTTGCCCAGCCAGGAGATGGGAACAGAAGAGATGATGCTGGAAGATTTAATACATGGGCATCCCTCAGACCTCTTTATTCTACCTCACTGTCCTTACTTCATTCTGCCAACTTCTTCTTGTGAAGTGGAGAGCAAAATTAAACGGAAGGCATGTGAGGGGGAGGGGAATTTACTTCCTTGAGCAATGAGCTCTCACCAGGTCAACACACAGTTCTTGGTTGGCCCAAGCTAGGTGTACAGTGCTAGTGATGATGAGAACAGCATGTGAGTTGGGGAAAACCCAGTTTAAAGGAGAAGGCACAAGGACTGCTATTCCCGTCCCTCCCATAAATTCTCTTTTTAAGTCATCCGAAGAGTTCAGACTGGAGTTCCAGAATGGATGGATGGCATGCAGGGAGATACAGCACTATCTCCGATGCTCCTCATAGGACCAGGAATAGAGAGTCCAGGGTTAGTCCTTTTCACCTGGGAACTCACTGGGTGATTTGAGGCTAGTCATGCTCTGTCAGCCCCTCTCCCCCCCCCCCGGGTGATTGTAGGGAAAAATAAGAGATGGGAACTAATGTATGCCACCTTGAGCTTCTGTATGAGAAACGGGATTTAAGTCTAACTGGTAATAAGTGGTGGGGTGTGGGATTCATAAGGACATTATAGGCATAGCGAGGATTGATTTCAGCCTCTCCCTGCCCACATGCTGAAACCAGAAAGAGGAAGAGAGTTTGCAGGTGTGTCTCTGTGCTTGTGTGTCTGCATGTAAATACAGGTGTATAACAGAGAGATGGTAAAAGGTGGTTTTCTCTTTCCTGTTGGTGTGGGGTGGTGATGGAGAAGTAAGCCACGTGCTACAATGTGCCCACATCTTCCCAGCCACTGTTGCACTGCATCTGCTTGGAGATAAAATATTGTCCTCCTTTTGAGTGGTATTTGCTTGTAGAACTGATGAAACACCTCCCATCCCCCCCATCTCTGCACCAAGCTAAAAACAGCTCTAATTTGCTATCTACCTATATTTCCCCTCCCCAAGTCATTAGCTTAACTGCTGTGACGCTGTGCAACAATTCAGTGTCCAGGAAAGAGTCAGTAATGTGTTGAAAAAGCACCAATCCTCTGAGGGGAAAATAAGGGATTCATTTAAAAAGAAGAAGAAGAAGAAGAAAAGGAGCAGAGAAGTCAAAATGACCTACCATTCCCAGTTGGAGCTCAGCAGTTATAATACCACACAGGCATAGCAATTACAGACAGAGAAACAAAATGCCTTTCTCCCAAATCCTAAGCCTGAAGAGATTAATTAATACTGCATGAACTGAGCTGCTTCACATTGCTTCATAAAGGGAGCCAGAAAGCTGAAGGAAGAAAAGAACTAAGGAGAAAAAGAAGTCGGCAAAAAATATCACAGAGAGTTTGGGGGACATGATGGGGCTGAGATGCTAACTGCAGGAAGACAGAGGGCAGATAAGGAATGCTTTCTGATGGCCACCATGAGCTTGAATTTTACACGTCCAAAGTACAGGTGGCAGGATAACATAATTATTCACTGTTCCCCTCACCCTCACCCCCTGCCTGGTAACAAATCCAGTATTGCAACATTTGGTTAATAGCAATAGCAATAGCACTTTGACTTATATACTGCTTCACAGTGCTTTACAGCCCCCTCTAAACAGTTTGCAACATCAGCATATTGCCCCCCCAACAATCTGGGTCCTCATTTTACCGACCTCGGAAGGATGGAAGACTTAGTCAACCTTGAGCCGGTCAGAATCGAACTCCTGGAGTGAGCAGTGAGTTAGCCTGTAGTACTGCCTTCTAACCACTGCACCTGTTATAACAAATTATCTTTGGTGGTGATGGCGGGGATGATGGTGGGGATGGTGATAATGGATTTTTGCCTGGAAATCTGACATGCATAATGGTTTCATTTTCTGTCCTGCTTACCATAATGTAATGCATCAAAGAACACATTTCCTTTCATTGGCCCTTACAAAATGCCTCTGTTTCAGAAATCAATATCTGAGAATGCCCAAAGATAAGGTGACCAACTTTTTTACAATGAAAAGGAGGACACAAATAAATTTAAGAAAAAAATATCGTACATAAAAGAAACATTTTATTCATTGCAACAATAATACAGAATACACTATAATATGATAAATGCAGAGTAGGCCCCGTGGCTCCCAAAGCACCAGCTGCGCCGGCTCCGGACCCAGGGGGCAACCCGCCGTCGACATATCCCACCTGCAGCTGCCCTGCCAGCACCACCGCCCACCCTGTGCAGCCCCGTGTAGAGCAGGCCCCGCGGCTCCCACAGCACGGGGGCAACCGGCCGCCACCGCCCTTCACACCCCCGCCTGCAGCAGCCCCACCACCTCTGCCTCTTGTGCCTGCAGCCATTATTGCCCTAGCAGGGCCGAAGATCAAGAGAAACTTACCGTGGCATCGCCACTCCAGTCTCCTCCAGGTATCTTCGGGACTAACTAGGAGATGGTGTAGTTGGGTAACAGGGAGGGGTGCAAAGTTCCTTTAAATTCGCCTTCGCTGCAGACAACTTGCATGTGCAAAGTTTGCCGGCCGTGCTCAGCAGCAATTTTGTGTGCTCAGCAGCACAGCTCATGCAAAAGTTGGGGGAAAAACCATTAAAAAAGCTGCCAGAACACCGTTCTGAGCGTTCTATGAGGAAAAAAAAGCCCTGCAGATTAGTCTTCAAATATCAAAAAGGAGGACATGTAGGAGGACACTTTTCGAGGGAGGACAAAACTTAAAAAAGGAGGACTGTCCTCCCTAAAGAAGGACAGTTGGTCACCTTACCAAAGATGGGCGACTTGGGAATTCTCATCGCAAAGTATGTACTTGTGCAGAAAATATAAATTTACCCATAATCAGTACCCACTGGAACAAAATTGAGGCTCCGTTCTGTATTCGACAGTTAACTAGAGTTTGTTGCCTTGTGAGCTGGCTACCTTTGATTTTTCAGCAGCATCATTTGAACTAGCCATACTCTGTTTTATTGGTACTGCAATGGTGCAGATGCCCCCAAGCAATAAAGGAGATTGAGGGATCCTTAAGGAAACTGCTAGTGGCAAGAACATATGCGAGGAAAAATATCCCAGGGAATGAGGTGAAGATTTTTTTTTCCATGAGATTTTATGCAGTCAGTGTTCTTCCTTTTCTGCATCCTTGCCAAATTCAAAACCCAGTTTTTTTTTTACCGTAGTATTGCCACAGAAGCTTAGGATGGCTGGCAGGGGAAAGATGATTATCTGAAGCAAACATAGTGAAGTTCCTGGCACAGGAACACAGATACCCAATATATTGTTATCTACAGATCTGGAGTTAATTATCAGATAGAGTGAAGAGAAAGGTAGCCGATTCCAAAACTATTTATTGCTCATCCTGATCAATACTATGTTGAAATTTTGAGTAGGGATAGAAAATTACATTGGAGGAGATATTGATGAGCATTTAAAGGCTCAAAGAGGTAGCAGAGGAAATTTATGTGGTACAGTGAGTCCAGTATGTCCACATAGAGAAAGGATATTAGTCCCAAATGCAAATTCTGAATGCTTTATAAGCACTCATCAAGTACACTCAATCGACATTCTTTGCCCTTGCAAACTCTTGCTAGAAGACCCTTCTTGGACCAGATCAGTTCTTATGGAGAATGAGGAAGTGTGCCAGCATGTTTAAGGAACATAAGAACATAATAAGAACATAAGAAGAGCCATGCTGAATCAGGCCAAAGCCCATCGAGTCCAGCATTCTGTGTCACACAGTGGCCCACCAATTGTACATGGAGATCTTGAGCAGAAAGAGAAGGCAAAACCCTCCCTTTCCCTTGACCCCCCCCAACAAATGGTACTTAAGGGAATCCTGCCTGCCTCAACCAACATAGAGGCGGCACATGGACATCCGTTTTAATAACCACCGATACACTTGGCATCCATGAATCTGTCTAACCCTGCCTTGAAACTGTCAAGGCTGACAGCTGTCACGACCCCTTCTGGAAGTGAATTCCATAAATCAAGGAAAAGGAAGATAAGTTTGCTGTACAGTGAGAGATAGATATGTGAATAGAATCATAGGGCTGGAAGGGGCCTTGGCATCTTCTAGTCCAAACCCCTACCCATGACAAGAGATCTTATATCATCCCAGACAAATAGTTATCCAATCTTTTCTTGAAAACTTCCAGCGATGGGTGCACCCACAACTCCGAGACACAAGCAGTTCCATTGGTTAATTGTTCTCACTAAGAAGTTTGTCCTTAGTTGGATCTCTGTTTAGTGAGCTTTCTACCCATTGCTTCTTGTCCTACCTTCAGGAGCTTTGGAGAATAAGTTGACCCCACATCTCTGTGGCAGCCTCTCATGCACCTGAAGACAGTTATGACGTCCTTCCCTAATTCTTTTCTTCATTAGGCTAGACATACCTACCGGTAGTTCCCTTAACTGTTCCTCATACAATTTATCCTGCAGACCCCTTATCAGTTGTCTCCTCTCTGCACTCCTCTGCACAAGGTGCGAGTTTAAAAATACTGCCCCTGTGTGGAGTGAAAAATGTTTACCAAACCAGACGATTATAAAGATTAATACTTAGTGATGTATATCAGGTGCTATGAGGATTGATGCATACTATGATTTTATGTTCAATGCTGATTGTTTTAATAAAATAATTTTTTCAAAAAAAAAAATACTGCCCCTGCTGGCAATATTTAGTGAGGTGGAAGTGGCGGTATTTGAGAGTCCAGGATGGTGGGATGTAGAACCAGGGACAATTGCTTGAAGTTACGCTAAAACATAAGAGTTCTGACTCCCAAGGTTATATCATCTCCGTGAAAGAACCCAGCATTACTGGATAGAGAGAGCAATGTTAGCACCTAGTAGCTGATGGAGAAGAACTGTAAGCACCCAGGTTCCTTCACCATAATCTCTAATCCTGGAACCAATACATTTTCCATCTCTACCATGGAAACGACACCATACCACACCGAACTCTCTCCATGCACTGCAACCATTCTCAGAAGCTTTCAATATAAAAAAATACGAGCTCCACCAGAGCATGATTCTATATATCACAGCACCCACTGGCAGCAGGTAGTAAGAGCTTGCATACCGATACCGGTACTAATATTGATATTTATAAGAAATCGGATGTCTTATTAACCCTTATTAATCCTTTGGACTCTATGTCCCTTAATAGAAGTTGAAGCCCAATACATCAGCAAGCTAAAAGATTGGAATAGACTCTCCCTCTCCCCTTCCCCACTGACACAGAGCATCTAAACATTTTGAAGCACTTTAATTCCAACTGTGCATTGATTGGCACATAAAGAGTGAACAATGTCCAAAGGCTGATTGTGCAAATCTGCAAATTACTTTTCACAGGGAGGATGCTGTGCAATGTTGGCATATAGTTATTCAGATCAGCTTTAATTAGGATTGTCAGTTCAATAACTTTTATGCTGCAAAGTTTGGACCCACCTACACAAAATTGCAAAAGAATGTTTCTTAATGGATGTTAATGAAAAAATAATGAGGAAACAGGAGGAAAAGGATCTCTTGGTATCACTTGATTGGCCAGGAAGCTGCCTTTGTTATCTTTATTAGGATTAGAGTTAGAGTTACAGTTTCACATAGTATCTCAGAGCTCTTGTCTTTGGGATCTATTTATTTACTATTTAAGACTTTTTAAAAAAAAACAAAAAAACAAAAACAAAACAGAAGTAATCGCCAGTGCCAGACTAACATCTTTAGAGAAACTGAAATTTTAATTCTATTTAGGACAGGGGAAACTGTTTGTTTGTATTGGAAGAAGGCGGGTTTATTACCAAATAGGTCCATTAAGATGTGCAGAGGGTGACCATGTTTATTTGGATCCCTCTTCCCAATCTTAAGACTTTAAAATCAATTATTTGTTGCTAGTTCCACTAATGCAATGTGGGACTCTTTCTGGGAATTGCAAAAATGAAGCTGAATAAGCATTGCAGGTGGCTAGTTGCTCAGTCCCAGTGTAGAGAAAGGATCTAAACCAGGGGTAGGCAGTCTTGGCTCTTTTATGACTCGTGGATTTCAATTCCCAGAATTCCTGAGCCAGCATGGCTCAGCTTGGAAACCTCTCTCTTTCCCCTCAGCATGACTGGCTCAGGAATTCTGGGAGTTGAAGTCCACGAGTCATAAAAGCGCCAAGGTTGCCTACCCCTAATCTAAACCTTGGCAACTTTTTTTTTCTGTTCTGCAATGATTTTTTTTTAATATAAAAATTCCTTTATTAAAACATTCAGCATTGTACATAAAATCTTTGTATGCATCAAACATCATAGCCTCTGGTATACAACACTACGTATTATTCTTTGGGCAACTTTAAGATACGTGGACTTCAACTCCCAGAATTCTGGACATGGCTGGCTGGGGAATTCTGGGAGTTGCTCCTTATATCTTGTAGTTGCTAAGGTTGGGAAATACTGATTTAAACAATTTTCCACATGTTTTATTTGCAGTTGACATTCTTTTGTATATTTCTAAATCGCATAATATTATCCCATGTTGATGCCAAAAAAATAAATAAAATAAAAATAGTTGCCTTCAGTAAAACACCAGGATACTGTTATTACCTGGTCCAAATCAAAATTGATGCCAGTGGGGGAAAATAGGTTTACCTATCCATTTAAAGAATATCAATTCTTTACTTGAACCACTTCCATTAAATATCTAGGTATAACTCAATTAGTAACATGTAATAAAATATATAGAGAGGTTTCTTTAGATACAGATAGATGGAGTCTTTAAACGCTACCCTTTGGGGAAAGGTGAAAAATGAAGATAATTTCCAGATTAATTTATATTCTAAGAGGAATTCCAGTTTATCTCTTCCTCTCTCCCCCTCCTTTCTCTATATGTGTGTGTATATATACACACAAATATTCATACACACACATACTAGCCATTCCATGTATATGGAATGCTGGAAAGCTGAGAGCCTGGGTTTAATACCAAAGTGTGTGCAACAAGATGAGCTCCCATTACTTGCCCCAGCTCCTACCCATCTAGCAGTTCAAAAGAATGCAAATGCGAGTAGATTAATAGGTACCACTTCATTGGGAAGGTAACAGCATTCCATGCACATGGCGTATACAGTAGTTATGCTGACCACATGACTACAGAAGAGCCAAGAAATGGAGATGAGCACCAGGTCCTAAAGTTGGACATGACTGGACAGGGAAACATTTTTACACACACACACACACATACACACACACACACACACACACACACACACACACACACTTCTTGGCTTAGAAAATGTCTATGGTGTTCTTCAATTTTAAGAAATATTTACTGAATAATGCAATTACTAGTTAGTGAGGGAGGATTCAGTTTTCTGAATCTGGAGTTATATCATTATGCTTGCCAATTGCCAAGTATTAAATACTGAAAGCTAACAATTGGTGTTAATTTTTTAATTTGGGCAATTTTGGAATAGGCATATTAACGGCTTTGGTTGGATGGACAGTATTAGGATCTAAATATAGTGAAGCTCCAGTATTTCTGGAAACAATTATGTCAGTTAGAAAGTTATGAAATATGATGTCTAATAAAAAAAGATTCATCCCTTTTCCCAGTGCAACTGTAAGTTAATTTTATGAGGCCACCCAGCTTTAAAAATTGGGAAAAAAGATAACAATATCAAATGATGTCTTTTATACAACAAAAAGTAATATTTAGAACATATTGGACTCCATTGTGTTTGTAAAGAAAAAAACTGTCAAAAACAGCACTTTGTTGGAGATTTAATAATGTTTTCCTTAAAACATATGTTTCTACAATGTTCTATACTTACCAAGTTTGGAAGAAAGTAATGGATTATATAAATATAATTATGCAACAAAAACCAACATTTTCAGAGTGTACTATTTTTTTGAACTATATATCTAGCACATGGAATTTGACAACCCAACAATGTAAATGGATTCTCTGTGCCTTTACTATGGTCAAAAGATTGATATTGTAGTATTGGAAAGATAAATGTATGGCCCCATTTATTTAATGGATTGTATACCTGATTGCATTTGCCACTTATGAGTGGATGCCAGAGACGTAGTCTTTATATGCACAAATATAATGAAATATGGGACTCATTTATACAGAATACAGCAGTTTTAAAAAAATGATAGTCATATAGGGCATTAATTTTATATATTATTCTCTTTGACTATTTATTTAAAAAGGAAAAAAATCTCTTTATTCTTGGGTTTAAAAAATCTGTTTCTGAGAAAACAAGAGAAATGTTTGATTAATGTGATCAGCTCTGAAGGTTTAAATGTTTCATGGTACACTTTTCCCCCTCTAGTTTTGCTAATATATTTTTCATTCTGAATCCTTGGCAACTATTTGTATTTAAAATTATTGATTGATCAATCAGTTAGATTTAAATACATTTGCACATTATGGAACAGCAAATTGTAGGCTGCCTACAGTGAAGTATGAGATCATTTAATATTTTATAAATAAAAGACTAAGCTCTTTACAAGATGGAAAGGTCATCTTCAACTTTTGAGGGTTCCTCCCCCCCCAAATCCTTGTTATTAAACCCAGCAGATCAAACTAGCTGAAAATGCATTTTAAAAAATTGCCCTCGCTGATTAAAATTGCAACCCCACCAATCAATCAACCCAAGCTTAGTTTACTAATCTGCCAATTAAATTGACGAAAGCCTACAGCACCACATTTAATTCATGGAAAAAGTCAAAGAAGTGGAAGTCAGAATGCTACGCTAATAGAAACAAATAGCTTCTTGTTGTGGGTCCTCGCCCACAGCTCTATGGCTAACTGCAGATAGTATACATGTTTTTTTTCCCCTAAAAGCAGTTTTCAATCAAAAGGTTTCACTGGACTAATCAAGATGGAAAGGTTACAGTGACATAGCAGCATTGCCCTGGCTATTTATTCCATCTCATTTCTGTCCATAGATACGGTACCAGTTCTTACAGATGTGCACCACAGGAGATAATGAAAGTCAAGGAAAAGTCTGAAAAATATTAATATAAAATATTTTCCCTATTTTTCTCCACTGGTTCTTTTCTCCATTCCTCCCTTCTCCCTATTTCCTTGGTTTTTACATCCCCAGTGAATGACTTTGCATATAATCCCACAATCTTCAGTGAATTTTTCACCACCCACGCATATACAATGTCAACAACAGTATCATACCTCGTCTGTTTCAGGCTGAATTAAGCTTCCTTGTTTTTCATCCAGTTTAGGATATGAGCAATAGCTGGCAAGGAAGGTTGTGAGTGTTGGCCTGGTCCTAGAAGTACGTTGCCCAGTATCTTGTCATGTGCAGAATAATCTCAACAAGGGGGAGAGAAGTGGGGCAGGTAGAAATTGTTCCTGTCTATCAGTCACTTTTACTGATAGCAACATCTGTTGTGATGTCCTAGGGTCTGTTGTCCAGGGTGAGATATAATAGGAAGGAAGGAAGGAAGGAAGGAAGGAAGGAAGGAAGGAAGGAAGGAAGGAAGGAAGGAAGGAAGGAAGGAAGGAAGGAAGGGATTCAAAGTAGCATTGCTACCCAGCAGAAGCCATCTGTGACTGTACTGGCATCAGAGGATGATGGCCTTGGAATGATTCTGTATGTGGGAATGATCTTGGGAAATGAGGGGAAGAGATGCTGCCTAGGGGACAATGATCAGATAAAGTGTGCATGTTTGGGGGGAGGGGAGTCCATAGCTGAATAATGGGCAGACAAATAAAATTAAAAAAAGGATCTGCCTTAACTTATCAGGTGGTAAAGGGGAAAAATACAGCCAATATTTCATTCACTCTAACTGTTCTACCCTGTAGTTTCTTCAACAGTAGACTTTTAGAATGCTGTCACAATGGAATTGATCTAATAGTAGCAACAATAGACATTTCACCAGAAATGTCATAATAAAATAAGGTGCTAAAGTCAGTTGCTAAGATAGCAAGAGAAACACAATTACCCAGCATTCCAACAAATGCATAGAAGTCTTTCTTTAAAAAGTGGCTTCCCTGGGAAAAACTGGAAGGGGGAATGTAGGGCACATCTCCACCTTCATTATTTTATTTGACCATCCGTGGATAAGGGAGACAAATAGATCTAACAGGCACTTAAATATTCAAACCAAAGTAATATATCTTAAAGTCCTTTAAGCCATTATAATCTACAGTACTATTTAGCAGCTACAGCTTGAAAGATAATAATAATTTTAGCCAGGAACTTAAAAGGATACTACCGGTACATAGCCCAACTTCAAGCTGGGGTAGGGTATCTGGAATAGCTTCTCTCCAACATTGCTTGATCTTCCCTTGTTTCCTGAAAGGCTTTTAAGCCTCCCAATTTTCCATCCTCCTTTCCTTGTTCTTGATTCGCTAATATAAGCCATCTGGAATTTATGAATTAGTGGCATAGAAATACTGCCATAAATCAATGCAATAAATAGATAATAGACCTAATGTGAACTGACCAGCTGAATTTGCTATGCTTTCCAACCTTTGGTTTATTGTGTTACCCCAGCAACAGAACTTCAGTGTTCTAGAAGCTATGTGTTTCCTTAGGTCACTTGTTCTCTGAAGGAGAAGTCTTAGTTCTAAGTATTTTAGGAGCCAATACTGGAATAGCTTGGCACATACAGCCTCAGATCCAGAGCAGATTTGATGGAGAGCAGCAGCTATGTTTGTTCATATATGTTTACACGTACCATATAAAGTAGGAAGCCAGGGTGGAATAATGTAGTAGGTCCTAGGTCAGTGGTTCTCAACCTTCCTAATGCCGCGACCCTTTAATACAGTTCCTTATGTTGTGGTGACCCCCATTTTTTTTGTGATTATTAATTCTGGTTTATTTCTGTGCAGGTAAGGCTGGGTCTTACCTTGGCAGCGGGACGCGCGCCTCTCGGTGTCGTATGGTTTTCAACGTTTTGCTCGAAGCAGGGATGGAAAAAGAGAGAAGAGCCCCGCTCGTCATGAACGGAGAGCAGACTGTTATTGGCGTCGTGGCTCAAGGTGCATGACGAGGGAAAGAATATGATTAACACCGCACGTACACGCGCGCACACACACAGAGTGCTTGTCTTCTACCACATTTTAGTCATGTCAATCTTTTTTCTTCGTAATATTGGGAGTTGAAAATAGCGACTCTACACAAACGCACACACAAACACACAGGCAGGCATGCCCCCTCTCCTCATTCAGTTCCTTTCCTTGGCTCGTCCACTGCGCATTCCTGAGGCGGTGATGGCAGCTTTGGCAGTGTCTCATTTCCTAAGACCATCGGAAATATGTGTTTTCCGATGGTCTTAGGCAACCCCTGTGAAAGGGTCATTCGACCCCCAAAGGGCTCACGACCCACAGCTTGAGAACTGCTGTCCTAGGTCACCCAATGAGCTTCATGACGTAGTGCAGATCGATTCAGTCCAACACTTGGACCACTCTATCACACTGGAGCTCTTCTGGGTTACATTTTTCTCCCTAGTCTAATTCACCTTGTCTGCTTGTATCAGCATGGAAGAAAAGGTTCTAGGATAATATAACCCTTGTCTCCCTTTTTATATTTATTTTAAAGCTAAACTTGGACTGAGCATCCTCCAAATACTTCCAACCTGACTGGCACATTCTGAAGCAGTTGACAGATCTTATACGGTCTCCTTATACACATGGGTAGCAGTCTTTGAAGAGTGCTAGGCCTGTATATTAAACTGGGTTTAGAATCTTTTGAAAGACTGCTGCCATTATACTTAAGATATAGGTAACTCTTCTTCCTTTTTAATAACAACAACGTTGGAAGGGAGGCCTTCTAATCCAACCTCCTGCTCAGGCAGGAAACCCTATACCATTTCAGACAAATGATTGTCCAGTCTCTTCTTAAAAATTTCCAGTGTTGGAGCATTCACAACTTCTGGAGGCATGTTGTTCCACTGATTAATTGTTCCAACTGTCAGGAAATTTCTCCTTAGTTCTAGGTTGCTTCTCTCTTTGATTAGTTTCCATCCATTGCTGTTTTTTCCTGCCTTCAGGTGCTTTGGAGAATAGCTTGACTCCCTCTTCTTTGTGGTAAACCCTGAAATATTGGAACACTGCTATCATGTCACCCCCAGTCCTTTTCTTCATTAAATTATACATACCCAATTCCAGTAACCGGTCTTTATATGTTTTAGCCTCCAGTCCCCTAATCATCTTTGTTACTCTTCTCTGTACTTTTTCTAGAGTCTCAACATCTTTTTTTACATTGTGGTAACCAAAACTGGATACTGTATTCCAAGTGTGGCCTTTCCAAGGCATTATAAAATGGTATTAACACTTCACGTGATCTTGATTCTCTGTTAATGCAGCCTAGCAGTGTGTTGGCTTTTTTGGCAGCTGCAGCACACTGCTGGCTCATATTTAAGTGATTGTTCACTAGGATTCCGAGATCCCTCTCACAGTTACTACCACCGAGCAAAGTAGCATCTATACTGTACTTGTGCATTTGTTTTTTCTTGCCTAAATGTAAGTAGAATTTACTTTTTTCACCATTGAATTTCATTTTGTTATATACCGTAGCACCCAGTGTTCAAGTCTGTCAAGATCCTTCTGTATCTTAAGCCTATCTTCTGGAGTGTTGGCTATTCTTGCCAGCTTGGTGTCGTCTGCAAATTTGGAGTTCCCCATCTATCCTCTCATCCAAATCATTGATGAAGATGTTGAAGAGCATTGGGCCCAGGACCAAGCCCTGGGGTACCCCACTACACACTTCCCTCCATGTAGATGCAGTTTCATTGAGGACCACATGCTGAGTCTGGCCGGTCAGCCAGCTATGAATCCATCTGATGGCGATGCTGTCTAACCCACATTTTTCTATCTTAACAAGTAGTAGGTTATGGTCTTTATCAAATGCCTTACTGAAGTCCAAGTAAATTATATCCACAGCATTTCTCTGGTCCACTAATTTTGTCACCTGGTCAAAGAATACAATAAAATAAAATTTGTCTGGCTTCATCTGTTTTTGACAAACTCATGTTGGCTTTTGGTAATGGTTTCGTTTGCCTCTAGGTGTTTTTTGCCTGCCAAGAGTGTTAAAATCTCATACCCAAAACATTTTTGCTTGTCATGAATGTAATTCATTGGTGCAATATCCTTGCTGTGATTACAGCATGGACACATACATCCACAGAGGTAACTGTCAACCATTATCAATGATCCTTCTGGGGGAAAAGTGGGAAACAACTCAAAGAAGCAGAAACACTGTCATTTGGCATGTTCAACTCACTGCTGGCCAAAACCTTTTGGTGGGCAAGAAAGGAACAAGAGCCAAACAGGCTAGCCACCCCTGCAGAGAGATGCTAGCTCAGAAGGTCAGTTTCAATCATGAAAGAGAGCCACATTTTGTTAGCTGTGTTTTCTGGTTGTGTCTAACTGTAGGCACTGGAGGCTCCACTAAGAAGGAGTTTCACATAATAAAACATTTAATTGATTTTATTGCTATGGGGAGGAGGAGATGATGATGATCATTTTGCCTACTGCACAGGATTTACATCTGAACTGATATGTACACAATTGCATAGTAATTTATTGGCTGTAGGTCACAAATTACACAGCTACTCTTTTTTATCAGATTTCTTTCTCTCGCTACCTCTCTATTAATCTCTGTCACCTATCTATGACTGGTTCCATCTCATATATTAAACTGATATGTCTAGACCAAAACACATCAGGCCTAGTGCTGAAAATCATTTCATCATCTTTTTTTCTGCTATCAACAACCCATCCTGTAGCAATATGCTTGCTTATTCACACAGCAGTCCAAAGCATTCACACAGCAGCCCAAAGAAGCTGTCCGCTGTTCCGCTGCTTGTTCATACAATTCAGAAACAGTGAGTATGTGTTTATGTTTATATTGCTTCAGGTGCTTAAAGCAGACAGAGCTCGCAAAAGTGCAATTTGCCTATAGTCACAGAGTTAATTCATGAGAAGGGTAACATTCAAATCAGGAACTTTCTAAGCCTCCAGGTTTACCAGCTCACTGTCAAATACGAACATTAGAGCCCCATTATCTCTGACATCAGGTTCATCCAGACTCATATGCTGTTCCTCAAATAATCTATGCAAATAACCAAAAGCAGAGCACTTATGCTACCCCACAGTTGGTACTGGAAGGCATGCTACCTCTCCAGAAGACAGGCTTAAGATACAGAAGGATCTGGACAGACTTGGGCACTATCTAACAAAATGAAATTCAATTGTTTCAAATTTAGGCAAGAAAAACCAAATGCACAGGTATAGTATAGGGGGTACCTTGCTCAATAGTAGTAACTGTGAGAGGAGAGGGACCTCGGAATCCTAGTGGACAATCATTTAAATATGAGCCAGCAGTGTGCTGCAGCTGCCAAAAAAGCCAACACAGTGCTAGGCTGCATTAACAGAGGCATAGAATCAAGATCACGTGAAGTGTTAATACCACTTTACAATGCCTTGGTAAGGCCACACTTGGAATACTGCATCCAGTTTTGGTCACCATGATGTAAAAAAGATGTTGAGACTCTAGAAAGAGTACAGAGAAGAGCAACAAAGATGATCAGGGGACTGGAGGCTAAAACATATAAAGAACGGTTGCTGGAATTGGGTATGTCTAGTTTAATGAAGAGAAGGACGAGGGGGGACATGATAGCAGTGTTCCAATATCTCAGGGTTTGCCACAAAGAAGAGGGAGTCAAGCTATTTTCCAAGGCGCCTGAAGGCAGGAGAGGAGCAATGGGTGGAAACTAACCAAAGAGAGAAACAACCTAGAACTAAGGAGAAACTTCCTGACAGTTAGAACAATTAACCAGTGGAACAACCTGCCTCCAGAAGCGGTGAATGCGCCAACACTGGAAGTTTTTAAGAAGAAACTGGACAGCCATTTCTCCGAAATGGTATAGGGTTTCTTGCCTGAGCAGGGGGTTGGACTAGATGACCTCCAAGGTCCCTTCCAACTTTATTATTATTATTATTATTATTATTATTATTATTATTATTATTATTACTATTATTACTATTATTATTATTATTATAGTTAGAACAATTAACCAGTGGAACAACCTGCCTCCAGAAGCAGTGAATGCTCCAACACTGGAAGTTTTTAAGAAGAGACTGGACAGCCATTTGTCCGAAATGGTATAGGGTTTCCTACCTGAGCAGGGGTTGGACTAGATGACCTCCAAGGTCCCTTCCAACTTTATTATTATTATTATTATTACTACTACTACTACTACTACTACTACTACTACTACTACTATTGACCATCACATAGTAAGCCAGATGTTCAGACTGGATTTGGCATTTTGTCTACCTATCGAGTCCTTACCAAGGACCTAGGATAGGCAAATGTGGACGTTTGATGTTACTACAGATATCATCGCAGGATGGAAGCAGTTCCTCGTAAGGCCGCCTTTTGCAATTGACTAATGGCAAATTTGTCAATGCCAATGGTGTTCAAGTGGTGTTCCAGTTGTTTTGGGATTGTACCCAAGGTGCCTATTACTATTGGTACTACCCTTGCTTGCTTTTGCCACAGTCTTTCTATTTCTATTTGTAGGTCTTTGTATTTTGTCATCTTCTCCAGTTCTTTCTCGTCTATTCTGCTGTCTCCAGGCACTGCCACATCCACTATCCATTATTATTATTATTATTATTATTATTATTATTATTATTATTATTATTATTATTATTACTATTATTATTATTATTACTACTACTATTACTATTATTATTATATAGCCTGGGCACTCAGGGTAGTAGTGTGCCTACAAACACAACCTTTGGAATCTGACAAACTTCCTGTCCTAGCTAATTATGTCAGGATGTTGTTGTTGTTGATAATAATTGTAGCATGAAGCACCACCGTCCAACAAAATATATATTTCCAACAATACCTCTAATGTGGTTTTGTGAATGGTTACAGTCCTTGATATTTTATACAGAATGGACCTCATTTATCAAGGTCACCATTTTGTCAAAATGGTGTGCCTTTAAAATTCCCAGTGTCTCCATTCCCTGTGAAAGTTGGGGGCCCTGCTTGTTTACCAGTCATGACTACTCATTGTTATTTTCCTTCATCAATATAATTAATCTGTGCTTAAAGCTATTTGAGTTCATCTATACGTCACCCAGCCAAGAAACTACTTCATCCACCTGTCATATTGTGCCATTAGGCATTGAAACATGGGTTAAGTGTGGCATTTTAGCACTGTTTACACTTAATGTTAATTTTTAAACCATGGTTTATAAAAGCACTAGTTCATACATCCCATTAAACCACAGTTAAGGAAACCCCATTATATCTCGGAGAAATCTGTAAATTTCTTTTGTAACACTGACTGACACAAGAGTGAATCCAACAGAACACAAGTAAGAACTCATATTCAAGCCTACATGGTGGCTCTAAGAGTAGCAAAATATCAATATTTCTTTGGTCTTATTAACAACTATAAAATGCAGGGCAGTGACTCTTTTTTAAAATGACCCAGGACTTTTTAGGAAAGGGTAGCTCAGAAGAACATCTCTGGGGCATCTCTGAGGAACACTGCAGACATTCAGAGGACAACATAATGTAATTTGTTCAGAATTAGACACCATCTGGGCAGGTTCTGTGAGTTGTTTAAAGACACAGCTTTCTGGTTTATCCAGAATGAATTTGAGATGATAAGTCTTAGGGATAGGATTCTCTCTGAAATCAATTCTGCCATCTCTAGTTTGTATCTCAGTTCTTCCTGGTTGCAGTAAGCCTCCAAGGAGGTGTTTGGCAACTACGTGTTTCCCCGAAAGTAAGACAGTGTCTTACTTTCTTTTTATCCCCCAAACCCCACTACGTCTTACTATCGGGGAAACGCTATGTCAGGGTGGCAATAAATGCGTATTTCAGACAGGGTGCATTGCTGTTTGTCTTGAAGAGAGCAGTGGTGTGCCTCTCCTTGAGAAACCATTGCTTGACCCAGCCATTCTGATTAATTATAAACCTGCCTCTAATCTTCGCTTTTTGAAGAAAGATTGTTGAGACTTAGCAGGGCTGCAGCTGCAGGCAATCCTAGATGAAACAGATTATCAGGAACCAAACCTTAGGGATCTTAAAGGAACCTTAAAGCATCTACAAAAAGAGAGAGAGAGAGAGAGAAAGAACAGACTTAGGTTAGTCAGTGCAAGCAAGATATATTGGCTTTGGGTTCATAAGTCATCTGACTCCAGGAAGATTCCATCTTTCATCATGGATGGGGTTGTACTCCCTTATTATGAGCACATCTTTGTTTACCCACCCTTCCTTTAAGGGTTAACAAATCAAATGTTTACAAAAACTAACACCCAATGTTGAATATATATGTTCTATAACTAATGCCTCTTAACATAACCTTATGACTAATGTTGTTTGCTTTAATACTGTTAAAGCGGACTGAATCTCTACCTCAGGACATGAAACTTTTACCTCAGGATCTCTGGTTAGGGACTATAAAAGATTGCACTAGTAATGGGATGAAGTCAATTCAGAAGTGCAAACGAACAATATGCAATAGACTAGATACAGCAGATAGACCATATATAAGAGAAACACCAACCAAACAAAAGGTACTCGGAGTATACTTGAAGAGGGAAGGGAGGAGGGAAGAACGTTTACTAAAACAGATGTTTACAAAGATTAATACCTAATGTTGTATGCTATGTTCTAGGATGATTGTTTAGCAATAGGATCTTTGGTTTAATGTTGATCACATTAATATGGAACCAGATAAGAGAAACACCAATCAAACAAAGTGTAACAGGAGTATAGTTGAGGCTAGACGTGAGGGGTGGAAAAAGGCTTACTAATTCAGACGTTTTCAATGACTAATACTTAGTATTGTATATCAGGTGCCATGATGATTGCTGCACAATATGTTTTTATGTTCAATGTTGATTGTTTTAATAAAAGAATTTTATATATTAAAAAAAAAAGAGCTGCAATGCCCCCCTCTTAATTTCCAAATGCAATTCAAGGTACTGTCTGACACTTTTGAAGCTCCTCATGGTTCAGGACCTTAGTATCTTCAGGATAATCTACTCCCCTTTATATCTGCCGGGCAACAAGAACCAGCACATAGGCTTCTTTTAGATCCCTTCTGTCATGGAATGTATGATGGTGGTCTTGTTCAATTGCTACCGTTCTTCAGTCTCTCCCTCAGAGATTTAAGTGGCATCAATCTTCTTGGAATTCAAATCCATAAAAACCATCTGCTGGAGTGATCTTTGGGATCTGGGATGTCCTAATGCTGTTCTGCCTTAGATTGGGGTATTTGTTTGAGTCATATGATTTAAGTTCCTTGATGTATAAATATATGAAAGGTATATAGATGTTATTGTACTTTATGTTCCAGGTTTTATTTATTGTAGTAATTACTGTAACATTTTTATCTGATTTACAGATTTTGGGAATGTATGCTGCTCAGAGTGAGTCACGACTGGAGCAGCATATAAGTCCTGGGAATAAATAAATACATAAATAATAAAACTTATTACTAATCCATTCTGGGTGGTTGATGAGAATCTGTGTGCAGCCATTCCATCTCCTTCCTGTACAGTTCCTTCATTAAGGCTGGATGTTCCTCTACTGCTAGGTGTGCTATTCATACTTGTCCTATGGTTTCTAGTGTTACACATGCTCCCAGGTTCAACTTCTGCTTACTCACCCACTCACAGCCTCAGTAGGCACATGGTTCTTGTAAGAACCTTTGCTTTCTACCTAAGTTTTCCAGATTGGTGTGCTAGAGAAGATAAGACATATAACTCTGGTCACAGCTGGGAAAATTAGGGATGCATACAAATCACTTTCAGGCAAGGCACAACAAGTACTTTGGAACAGAGTTCTCCAATGTTTTCAGCTTTGAGGGGGGAGAAGATGGTTCATGCAAGTGGCCTGCAAGCATGTGTGTGCAGCTCCATTTCTGCACGTGCCATGTGCCTGCTGCTCACATAAATGGAGTGTGCACACACGCATTTGTTTGTGCTTGCAAACCCCTCACAGCCCATGGCCCACAGGTTGGAGACTCCTCCTTTGGAATACACCAGTGAATTTAAAGTAACACCAAATTTTACTGGTTACAATGTACATTTGCTCTTTTGACCCATGTCCTTGTCACTAAGCTGCCAGCCACTAACTAGAGGAATGGAAGCTGCCATGAAAAGATGAGTCAAGGAATGGGTAGGCTCCAGAGCCGAAGTCCCTGCTTTGTTGAGTCACAAGACTGACAACTACACTTGTCTTGTAAATTCACAAGGTTGGTAATTGTTGATGTGGGGGGGGGGAAAGTGTGCTGAAGCCCAGCTTCCTTTGTCTGATTCAGTTAACATTTTTCATTTTCTTAAAAAAACATGTTTCCTTCTTATGTAACTCCCTGAAGGAAACTTTTAGACAAGATTCATGGCTTGTTGTCCTCAATGCTTATATGCCTGCATCATCTTTAGTTATGGCAGCTCAGCTTCAGCCTAGTCTTACGCTAGTTAATAATGTTGATTTCAGTTTGAAATCTTGGGTGGTTGCTTCAAGCTGGAATTCATGCTGACCAGACATGGTAGCTGTTCTGGGTTTACAACTATAGGTAACCACAAAAAAACCACACACCATGGTTCAGAATAAAGATGGTGCCAATATAGCGGTGTTTGGCAGGGGCAAAAGGGTCTGATTGAGGAAAGCAATGTCCTGACTTATGGCTGTGTCAGGATGTCACACACTCCCCCAAATAGGGTGGAACTCGCAATGCTGTTTTTATAATTTTGATCAAGGTAGTAAGATGCTGTGAATGCCACTGGGTGGCACAGGCATCCAGAGCCAGCTATTCAAAATGCCTTATCAAGGTGGCAATCGCATCTCCAAGCATTACTGTATCTTTACAGTCCCTGTCCGCTTTCATGATAGAACCACAACGCAACGATTGCATCACCTTATAAATCATCTGGGTAGCTGGCCACAAGTTGCAGAAAGACCCACCTGAGTGCATTTTTATACTCTTCCAGTTGAATTCTTCAGCTAAGTTTTCACCCTGCTCTAGCAGCTTTGAGTTACAGCTCTTCCTTGGCCGCTTGGCAATAGTCAGGTGTTTTTCTCTTTTGCTTTCTTGGTTAAAAACATTAAAAAAAAACCAAACAAAAAACTTTCCCCTCAGCATCGTAAACGAGGCGATTAAAGATGTTAAAATATTAAAATCGCATGCAAATGAAAATGGCAGCTTTTCATCCGCTGAAAAGCGAGGGGGGGGGTAATGTGTGGAGAAGAGGGGGAGAAAAATCAATCCGGGCGTCAAAGCAAAGGAATAACTTGAGGTCGCCTCTTTTTGCAAAGAAACGAGGCGCGGCGGCTGGGAGTGGTGGGTTGGCGGGGTCTTTCTGAACCGCAGGAGCGGCGGCGATCAGCGGCGACGCTACCGCTTGGCAAGGCATGAATGAAGGGGAAATTGGCGCTTTGAGAGGCTTTTCACCAAGCGCCGGCGAGGCTGGCAATTGAAGCCATCCAGTTCTCTCCTTAATCACAAGCCTCGGAGACGAAATCTCCAGATGGCGGAGGTGAAGCGGGGACGGGGGAGGTGAGGTTGGGGAATAAAAATCCGGGACGGCTCCTTCTCCGGTGAGGAGGCGCCCGCTCCGGCTGGGCAATCTGGGGAAAGAGAAAAAAAAAAAAGAAGTTGGGAGGAGAGGAGGCCTGATCGCCGTCACCTCAATTTGGATGGATTCATTAGCCAAAGGCAGCAGCCGAGAAGCGGCCATTCAGGGCCGAGACAAAAAGCTGCGGAGATAATCAAGGCCCAGTGTGTTGAGCAAGCGGTCCAGACGTCATCAAGGCTCCTTTCGGTTGATAAAAAGACGATTTGCGTAACAAAAGGGCTGTCACAGTGTGTTTGTCTGATAAGAGCCCCTGGTTGGCCGTTTCTTTTCTAACCAGGCCTGGCAAAGTGCCTACAAAGGCAGTTCAGCAGAGAAGAAAAACAGACAGGTGGGGAGACCAGCCTTGCTGGTGGATAAAAACACTGGGCATCTGCTTGTGAGCTTCAGCAGAATAAAAACCAATCCGAAGTCTACAGTTGTTCGTGTTTTCTCTCTCTCTCTCTCTCTCTCTCTCTCTCTCTCTCTCTCTCTCTCTCTCTCTCTCTCTCTCTCTCTCTCTCTCTCTCATCACAAGAACCACTTAACTACTGTTGAGTGCAAAGGAAAAGGACGCTGTAAGTGTAGAAAATGTGATCATTGCAAAGTCAGGAGGCTCGAGAAGTCTTGAAGCTGGGCAGCTAGTCCCTATGTTAAAAGCACAGGCTTCAGGCCGAGTTCACACATTCTGCTAATCCAAAATGTGGTTTACTTGCACAAGAGTGTGGGAGCTAAAGTGAGGTGGTTTTAAGCCACCCAGAGATGTCTAGGGGTTGAGTGACCTATAAATTTGACCAACTAAACAAAGCCATGGTTTATGTGGTATGTTACCTATAAATTTGCAATGGGGGCAAATATCTGTAGCTCAGGTGTAGGATGAAGGTGAAGGTTCGTTCTCTGAGCTTGTGGGCTGGTTTCTGAACATTTTGTTACCAGGCTAAGTAACATCTTCCACAGGTAACATCTGCTGAGGATGTTATCTAGCCTGGTAATGAAACATTCAGAAATCAACCCACAACCTCAGAGAACGAACTTTCACCCTTACCTTTAGAATGGAATAGAGCTGGAAAGGGACCTTGGAGGTGGCCTAGTCCAGCCCCCTGCTTGAGCAGGAGAACCTATACCACTTCAGACAAGTGACTGTCTAGTCTCTTCTTAAAAACCTCCAGTGATGGAGCGCCCACGATTTCTGAAGGCAGACTGTTCCACTGGGTAATTATCCTCATTTTTAGGAAGTTTCTCCTTAATTCCAGGTTGCCTCTCTCTTTGATCAGTTTCCAACCATTGTTTCTTGTCCTGCCTTCTGGTGCTTTGGAGAATAACATGACCCCCTCTTCTTCGTGGCAGCCTCTCAAATACTGGAATATTGCTATCATGTCGCCCCTGTTTCTTCTTTTCTTTAGACTAGCCAAATCCAATTCCTGCAGCCGTTCTTCATATGTTTTAGTCTCCAGGCCTTGGATCGTCTTAGTTGCTCTTCTGTCAAATCCCTGTGCAGGGGTTATACTATAAAACCATGGTTATGAACTGTTGCAGGGTGATGTGCATGTGTGCCCCAGCACATCAACAAACACAATGCCATAATATAAACTATGTTTTTTTGTAACACTTACCTTTATTTCTACAACAATAAGCTGGCCATCTCATCATTAGAAACTGTCAAACAGCGGTTTGGCTGACATCTGTGGGAGGGGGATGCTCTACCCCTTGATTTTCTGAATTCAGCAGTGGGTAAATAGTCTAAAATCACCCTCTCCCATACCTTCCCATTCAACAAATACACCACCATTGTGAACTAGTAAAAACAGTCTTAACACTCTCCATTTTGAATTACAGCTCATATTATTCCTGACCAGCATTTTGGCCATGAAACAATTAAATTGCAAACAGCAGAGTTGTTGATGCTTGGTAAGTGTTTATTTTAAAAGATCGCAAGGTTGTTATCAGTGCAATTATATTAATCCTATTAATTTTGGAAGTCTATCTTCATTGTCAACATCTTTATTGCTGTCATCATGGAAAGTAAGAATGTTTCGTTTTTTCCCCCTACAGATCTGGTGTAGCATTGTTTATACTGAATTAGGATGAGTTCCCAGTTTATTGATTAGAAAATCACAGTGCTAGAGATCTGAAGATACAGGCTGCTGTGTTGCTTTCTCCGTCAATGCTCAACAACTAATCCAGAACAGGGAACAGATAGCAGAGAACATTATTCAGGGAGAGAGGACTTCGCTGCATATTAAATACTTGAAGATAACATTGATATATTATTTAGTGTGGTAATGAAGCTGAATACCTTGACACAAGAAGAGAATCTGCTTACAATTTTCCTCAGTTCGTAACTTTTAGGTTTTGGGGGATTTTTTGTTTTTTGTTCTATGTATTAGCCAAATCTCTTAGTTAGTTAGTTAGTTTGTTTCTGGTCAGATGAGTAATAGAGCTCTTTTTGTAACTGCCAGGATGAAGGCCAGAGTAAGTTTCTTTGAGGTATTTTGTTTTATTAAAAAATCCCTCTTCTGTATTACCTCCTTTTCCAGTTAGGAAATCAACCTGTCTTCCTTGACTTCCATCTCACAGTCTTGGGTCCATGACTATAAATCCAATTTGCTCAATTTTCCAAACCCCAATACTTAAGAGTCCTAATGACTACAACTTTATTTCCCATTATATTCCAAAGCAAACATGGACCAATGTTTTTGAAGACCCACATTTGGGTGAGATATTGTCACTCACTGGAGCTTGAAAAGATGGGGAGTGAAGTCATCCCAGTGGACTGGATCGGTTTAGAGCAGTGCTTCCCAAACCTTTTCCTTCATTACACAAAACCACCTCAGAAAGTCTTATTGAATTTTAAGGACCGGTCATATGTTCCTTGGTTGTAAGTTGAGAATTGGCAGGATTTAAGAAAACAACACTGAATGACCCTTTATGTCATTTCAACAAGTTACCATAATTTCATTGAGTTGCATCTTAATAGAAATACATGGGATAGTTTTGAATACATTTTAGTACATGTGGCAATCTTTAAGTCCCTATTGCGATGGGAAATGGACCCAAAGAAATCTACTTTTACCCATTGTTGGGTTATTTACACAGATTTGAGCAGCATTGCTTTGGAGACATATTAAACAAAAGAAATGAACAAAAAAAACATGTGGATAGTATCAGTGAAGGTGAATATATGTGTCCCAGGATAATGTTGCAGGATCCAATCTGGATTGGTCACCAGGATCAGAATTTTCGCTTTCAGATTCGTGCTGGGACCCATCTTCAGGGAACTTCTCTCTAGACTGGTGACCAACCCAGATTGGATCCATATGGATAGTCTTAACCTTACTAAACAAGATTAGTGTATTTGATTTTCTTAGTTTTCATAGCCAATGGTGGGGAATATACCCACTTAGGATTTGGTGATTTGCTTCCAAATTTCAATAGTGCCATTTCATTTTCTTACTCACTAGGAAGAGAAGGTGCCCCCTTCTCTTACTAGTGGCCAATGCAACAGCTGACTTTTTTTCCTGAGATTCCCTCTCTTCATACGCCGTTTCTGTGGAATTATGTCTTTTTTTTCTTTAAATACCCTTTGCATCTGTGGTTTATTATTATTATTTAAATTAATTCTTCTTCCCTTTCCAAATTAATTTTGACAATTTCGACTGAAGAGTTTTTCATTATGAAGAATATGCGTACTATAATCCCTGCTCTGGGCAATTCTTTAGCTTCTCTGAGTCTCTTGCTCTGAATCTCGCTTTCTTTTCTTCCTCTCAGAAAGAATGCTCCTCATTTTAGAAGATTTATCTCCATTCTCAGCGTATCATGACTGCCAAGTGGGTATTTTCTTCATAATAATAAATTCCATATTAAATGGAATATAAAATTCCATTTACAGTTATTCAAGTTAGTGGCATGAGAATGGAGAATGGTTTTGAAAACCATTTTACTGGGAAAAGAGGTAATTTTATCCCAAATTCGTAAGTCATTGACTAGGGAAGGACCTTAGACATCATAAAGGATGGATGAAGTATAGCTGTCCTGATGTTGCTAGGTGATGGCTCTCAACATTCTTGGCTGTTGGCTGTGCTGGCTGAGGTTTTGAATTCTGGGCAACACCTTTTAAAGACAACAAATATAGTATGTGTTGATGTTTCATTAGCCATATTGCTGGCTTCTTCAGAATGGATCTGAAACCGAACTTGGCAACAGATGTCACATATACTGTTTGTGTTCAGGGGAGTGGTAAGTCTCCAACATTTGCTAATTGACACATAGGTGCAGTAAATTTAGATGTTTATGTATTTCTAATCTTGGTCTAAAAATTCTCCGGAAACAGTTATTACTTTGTGTTGAGATGCTGACATTCTCTAGGCCTCTTTTGTATTTGACTTTTGTGGTTATTGTTCAGTGCTGATTGCCCAGTGTTTTTAAATAACTTATACTTTGAACTAATTAGATAGCTATATATCTATGCCTATACATGGAAACCTACATCTCCGTCTCTACTTCTCCAACAGGGAGCCTTTGATGTGTGAATTTAATCTGGACTATAGAAATAAGTCCATTCTGACCTTGAAGTTTCCTAGCCTTTGTCTGTCCTCACTGCTGCTGACTAATCTGTATCCCCCCCAAACTGCAAAATATACGGTACCTCTTGCTGGTTCTTCTAGTGCATGTTTCTCTGACAAGAGAAACTATGATATGGTTGAACATCTCCATGGAGAAAACTGTCCATGCTTTTGCCATCTGGAGAAGGTATGGGACTGCTCTTTGTCCACTCTGCATTTTTCTCAAGGACAAAGTCTATAAAGTGAAACACAGAGTCCTTTTCTCAGTACAAGAGTAACTAGGGCAACCCTTTCCTGTTTCTTTTCACCAATGGATGACATTAAGAATAGAGCTTTACTTAGGAAATGAGCTCCAAATGAGCTCCCAGCACATAATATAATACAGTTCACCAGTACAGATGGGGGATTGAAACTGCCTCCAACTTTTCACTTCTGATATAAACAAAGCATGTATAAATATGCCAAATTACGTTCACTCTCAAATGAAAGACCAGCTGGAAAAATGGCAAAATAATGTAGTAGAGTGGGGTACCCAGGAAAAAGGTACGCTAGCTGGTTTAGCTGCATTCCAATTACTAACCAAGGATTGATTAATTCTCTCCCATCAAGATAGTATTAATTCTTAGCAACCACAAATATAGATATTCTTTAGAATGAACTGTCCCTATGTGATCTTCCAAGCTTTACACCATGTACAGTAATATATCCATTAATGTTGGATCCACGTTGCTCCTAGCTTCCCTTCCCTTCCCCCTTTTCCTCCCCTCCCCTCTCCTCCCCTCCCCTCTTTTCCAGCGTAATAGAGTGGGAACTCTGGATTTGTGCCTAATGCATCCAAAATATAATAATTTGATCCTGATCATTTCTGCCTCAAATGAGAACTCTGGGTTAATGGTTCTACATCCATATGTTTGCTTTCTTGGTTATTCATGGTATTCTTATTCTTAGGAATATTTGCCAACACCAAAGTTCAAAAACATCAGTACGTGAGGACACCTTGTGGAAAAAGTTACAATTGCAACTTTCTCTTTTTTTCTCTGATGATCAGACTGACCTTGACTTTCAGATTACCATAAAAGGAAAAATACAAAGAAAATTAACAGCTGTACTGGTGTGGGGGGGGGGGTGGACATTGATTAAATGTTTTCTGAACATAGCCTCTACTAAATGATACAGACTGTTTCTAATTATTTTTGAAATGGAGCAACCCTTGGTTCAACTTGACTATAAACTTATACTGGAAAAACTTTATGAAGCTACTGATGAAATACGTTCGCAAATAAAAGAATTTACTATGGAAATAAAAAACAGAAATTCTGCTTTGAATCTACAAACTGACTCCCAGACCTTAACTGAGCAGTCTATAGACCAAAAAACAACAGAAGCTGGATTAACTAAAGGTAAAGAAGATTCCATCCTATTTCATATGCATGCTGATGAGATCTCCGAGGAACTAAAAAGGATTGCAATTAAACCACTTACAACCTTAAAACTGTCCAGAAATGGACAGACAAGCCCAATGAATTGAGAACTATGCTAGTTTGGATAAACAACTATCATCTACAAAGTTGGACATAATTGAGCTGGCTATTCAACCGTTTCAAACATGGAGATTTGACTTTTCAAAACAACAAGGGATTACTTACAAAGGAGCTAGGTCTCTAAAACAGAAAAGAGGACATCTCTGTTTGATTCAAAGATACTACAAGGCATAAAGAGTGACTTGTTCATTGATATAGAGGCCTTGTTATGGAAACCGGTTTGGCATAAAAGGAAAGCTAGAATAAGATTTAAGAATGTGACTTAAGGTTTTATGTAATGGGTTTAAAAAGCTTATTAGATATGGATTGATTTATGGCTTAAGACAGTTAAATAAGAGGTTAGATTGAATAAAAATTAATTAAAGGTTTGAACTTAATAATAAGTTGTTTTGTCTATGTATTAATATGTTTTGGATACAGTAACTTTGGGAGGACATTAAAGAAATTTGATACAGATATTGAGGGATTGATTGTTAGATTATAAAGAATAATAGAAATAGAAAGGTATTTTTTCTATTTTCTTTTTTTTGTTTTGTTACTGTTCTTTCTTCTTTGTTCTTTTTTTTCTTTCTGATTTGAACTAATATTTTCTTTTCTTATTAAAACTGATAGTCATTTTGTAATGGAAGAGGAATAGGAAAAAAGAAGAAATGATATTAATAAATGTTTATTGAATATGTTAATATGGGGAGACTCCCAAAGTGTTAACTAGGTATTTAGATTAGAAATATGGAACATAGCAAATGAAATAGTCAAACTTAACACAGGATCTGGATTTGTGGATTTATTTAGATGAAAGATTATTGAGGATTGTTGTGATTGATTTAGTTGTATTGAAATATATCAATTTGAATATAATATGTCATTAGAGAGAAAAGAGAGGAGGCTTTTAATGACTTAATCTGAACTTTATGAGTATGACTTTGTTTTGTGGACAATTGATTGCCCTGCCACCACATTGTTTCTTAAGCACTTGTTTGTAAAATGAAAAAAACAACAATAAAACTTGTTTAAAAAACAAAACAAAACATCAGTACGCTTACCTGATTCAGATTTTTCTTTCCTAGAGCATCATGGGAAAAAACATTTCTTACATGATTCTGATCCTTGTAAATATAGACAGATTGTAACATTTGAATATCTTCTCCAAGATCTTCATTATTACACTACAAAGTGCTAGCATATGGTATATTTCTTGACTGTTGGCTTCTTGACTATTGATGATTGGTCCTAAAAGGCAAATGTTCTCCACCATTTTGATAACTTCATTGTCAGTTTAAAGACTGGTTGTTCTTCCTGTTGTCGTCTAGTGCATGTTCTTCCTGTTGTCATCTAGTGCATGTCTTTACTACATTTGATATTAGTCCCATCTTCCTTGTCAATTTCAAAGGCTACTTGCCGGACCTGTTATATCATTTGTGTGGCCTTTTTATATTTAATTTTAGTCCCAATTTTTTCACTGTGCTCCTTCATTTTCATTACTACAGCTTCCAGATCATTTCCATTTTCAGCTTTCAGAGTAGCATTGGCAGTATAGCACAAGTTATTGATGGTTCTTTCTCCAGTTTTAAAACTACATTTATCTTCTTCTAGTTCAGTCCCCCTTCTACAGTTTGTAGGCTGGATGAATAAGGAGAGAATATACAGTTTGGCTTACTCATTTGCTGATCTGGAGCTAGTTGGCTTCTCCATATTTCTTTTGGATTGTGACTTCCTGAGCGGTGTGTAGGTTTCACACAAGGATAATGAGAAGTTCTAGGATTCCCATTTTCGTAATAAATTCCATAGCTTGTTTGCTTCCCTCGCTTCCTCGCTCCCTCCCTCATTGTATTTATAAATAACTCTAGGTGGGAAACACAATGCCCTTCTTCCCTGTATTTTTCCCACAACAAAAATCCTGTGTGGTAGGTTGTGCTGTAAGAGGGTGACTGGCCCAAAGACACCCAGCCTGGCTCCTTAACCATTAGACCAACTGGCCTCTTTCTAAGTCTCTGACATCTTTCTTTCTTGTAAGATAGAGTTCATTGTGTTTCCCCCCCCCCAACTTTGGACATTTCAGTCTCCAAGCACAAGCAGCGCATCTTGCTTCTATGTTCTGTCACTTCCAGATTAAATTGGACCAAACTTTTCAACCTCTTTTCTTTTGCATTCAGTGGTTGGAGTAGAAACCATCATATTAAAGGACTGACTGCAAAGTCTAACTGATATCATTCACTCACTGACTATATCACATTCAAGTACTGCCTTTATTATATCCTTCCTAATTATGAAACGCCATTCCCTTGAGGTTTTTTTTTCCCTTTGTGCCCTGGGTAACAAACTGTGTGATCTTCTGACTGAAGGTGTGCAATTCCAGTCCATTTCAATTCATGGAGGTCTAAAAGATTAATGTGGAGTTAATTCATTACATCTTGTTCTATGCTGAGTTTTCCCATGTTCATTCTTCTCCCATTCCTTTTTCTCACTGAAATGTTATCTTCACAGCTTCAGATACTCTCTTCCTACATGGTAACATGAGCAACTGCACACATCCCAAACACTTTAATCTAGCTATTTCATAAACACCATGAGTATTCCATGTACATTTTAAGTGCCATCTGATCTGAGAGGTCCATCATCTGGCATTATGTTGGCTATACATGTGGTCTTCTTGGTACAGTTAACAAGAATGGTTCACCATTGTGTTCTCTCACATAGTACAAAACAATGCCGTTGTCATGAAAATATAAATCCACCTCTACCATCTTTCTGGATCATTGCTGCCCAGTATAGCTGCTTGCTTGGTTTAATTAGACAGCTAAGATTACCTTCATGGTCTAGGTCAGCAGTTCTCAACCTGGGGTTGAACGACCCCTTTTCCTTAGCTGTGCTACTCCCTCTTATTCTATTGGCTTTTGAAAGCCAATAGAATAGACTCTCTTGAATAGAGTCTAATTCTATTGGCTTTCAAAAGCCAATAGGAATTGTCCAGGCTGTCTCCGCCCTGCTGAGCCCGCCAAAAGTCCCAGTCTGCAAATGGTGCTGCAAGTTGTTTGCAGCGAAGGTGAGTGGTCCGGAACTTTCCACCCCTCCCTGCTGAGAACTACTAAAACTGTAAGTAAAAGAGGGCCAGGGGTGGGAGGTGGGAGGCCGGCGGGCGCAGGGAGGGTTTTTGGCACGTGTGGGGCCCGGCGGGTGATTTACCTCCCTTGGGCTGGGCCAGCTGGTGGCTCAGCCCATGGTTGCCCTACACCGTCGCCACCGCGGCCGCCCAGGAGCACCTCGGCCTGCCTGCTGCCACCCCGAATGGGCGGTGGCCTACACCTCAGCCGGTGCAGGTTGTCGCGCTGCACATGCGCAATGCAGGTCATCGCGCCGTGCATGCGTGGTGCAGATCGGGGCCGCGCCACACATGCACGGCGCAGATCGGGGTCGCGCCCTGAAAAAGGTTGAGAACCGCTGGTCTAGGTAATCTTGCTGAGATTATATAAATCTTGACATACAGTGATAGCATTCTTTATTAATTTCTCCTGGGAGTGTCTCCCCCCCCCCGACCACCACCATGAGACAGCACAGCAGAAATTGAAGGGGAATTAAGAATACAGTCCAACAATTTTCTTACATGTTCCAGTGTTCTGTTCCACAATTGCATAAGCAGTTATGAAGAATGATGATATTGAGTTATCACTGAGGATAACTAAAGATTATCCATTAATGAGGACATTGAATTTAATGAACTTATTGAGTTATCACTCCCTGTTTTCACTTTCCAATTATTAATAAAAAAACACCCAGTGCCACAAAAAGTCCTGCCATATTTTCTCTTCCCAAACCTTTCAAGTCTTATGTTCATGAAATCCATGCACTGTGGTTATTTTAACCATGGTTTACTCAAATCAGTTCACAATATCTAATGCTACAACATGGACTATGGGTTGTCATTTAAATCCCAACTCCCATAAAAGCCTCTTGCTATCGGAAGTCAAATTTTAAGATTTGAGCAAATAGAAATGGAAAATCAAAGATACAAATGAAATATACGTGGAACATTAAAAAAAGAGAGAAAGATCCAGGAAACAAGGCAGTAACAAATGAGAAAACAAACTAAAGGAGGCTGATATAGAGGTTTAACACCAAGTTATAATTGAAAGGAAAAAGAAAAGAGTTGGAGCGGGGGTGGGGGGGGAGGGAACAACCATAGATGAAAAGGCCAACAAAGCTGAAGACAAGATGAAAAAAAAGGGAGAAGCATGTAAAGGAGAGGACAAAAGGAAAAAATAATGAAGAAAAAAACTTTCCCCACAGAGTATTTCCTCTACCCCAACAAAGGCTAAGAGAAGATGATTAAACACTGACACTACATTCAGAAATTGATTGGCCACTGAAACTTGACCCCTGAGACAACTATTTGTTCCTCATGGCTGTGTCTGAGGAATTTATTCCTCAGGTCTAGGTGAACATAGCCAAAATCCTTGGGTTTGGGTGATTAATTCTGCAATTTTCCAAAGCCTGTATCCACTTCAGGAAGCAGTGTCCCCACTCTGAACTGAGGCTGTAACGACCTAATACCGGTATGACTAATTCAGAAATAAGAAAGCATGGCAATTAGAAGGAAACAAATGGTGTGAAACAGCACCAGAGCAAGGAAATAGTGACTGGAAGTGAGATCTACCGGTAAGAAGCGAATAATATCACAGTTAAAGTCTTCATAGTGGCAAATAATTCTGCCTTTCCAAAAGTATTATTATATCATTATTAAATGTTCAATATAGTTTATCTGGTTAGATGTTCAGAGAAGCTTAACGGCTTCCTAAGACCGTAGACATTAGAGGAGACCTGTGTTAGTATATGACAGTCAAAAATCAGAAAGGGGCTATAGTTTATTGGATTATTTTTTTTTCCTTTTAAGACGTAAGCTTTCATGAGTTGCAGTTGAAATGCATACAGTGTTTAGCATTGGATTGGGGGGTGATGGAAATGCCTAGGACAGGGTAGGCAACCTTGGCTTTTTTATGACTCGTGGACTTCAACTACCAGAATTCCTGAGTCAGCTATGCTGGTTACCCCTGGCCTAGGACAAAGACCCCTGTATGACACATTTAGAACATAAAAACAACATGGTCAACAAGCAGTCTCAAAAAATGGCCGCCATGAGGACTGGGCTTACTCGTTCACACAAACAGTAGCCATCGTGAATCTGGCTAGTGACCTGAAGGCAAAATCTTGATCCTAATCAACCCTTTGGTCCATTCCGTTTTTGTTTTGTGTAGATAACACTTTCCAAACGAACGCTGGTAGCATTTTAATTTTTTAAAAAAAATTTCTTAAGACTATTTCTAGATCATTTGTAAGGGCTCAAGGTAGTTTTGCACGTAAAGATGATATTGGGAGCTATACTTCCTTTTGGTTTTCCTGTTTAAAAAAGAATAAAGTAGAAATAAAATGATCAGATGGGATAGGAATCTTATGAACCATTTGCACCCACTGCACCTATGGGACTATATTGTGCTGTCTTTTTCTGGACTTGATAATCTTCATGGTTGCTTCTTAATTCTACAGCTAGAGGTATTTTTACAGCCCATTTGACTAGGCTAAAATGAATTGGATAGTTTATGGTCCAGCAGTAAGGACAGCAAGGTAATTAGTGGGGAAGAACTCAGGCTCAAGAGGATTTGTGGGAATTGAAATGGGGGGGGCATAATTTTCTTTTCTCCTCTGACTCTCCAAGAAAGGAGGAATAGTTGACTTGACCTTGAAACAGCCAGTTCAAAAGGTTTAATGGGCTCTGTGACAGCCTTTAATTTATTTGTGGCATATCTTTCTTGCCCTTTAGCAAAAAAAAAAAAAAAGCTTCTAAATTATCTTACATCCAATCAATGGGGAGAAAAAAGAAAGAGAGAAAAGATAATAATTATTTTTCTTTACCAGAACTGACCATAGGGGGGTGTCTGTTTTGTTCTATATAATAACATAAAGTGTTTTATCTCTGTCTGTATGCCTATTACACTTTCTCCCCAGGGACTAATCAGGATGTCTGCAGGGTTATAATTAAGGTAGGTGAATGAACGTTGCCTCTCTGTGTGTGTGCTTCTGCTCTCCCATTGGATTGTATCTCTCTGGGTTTGTATGTATGTGTGCATGGGGAAGCACAAAATGAGCTGTATATATACTCCAGTCTGCATCATCAGACTAGGGAAGAAGGGAGGGAGACTTAGAATGGAGGAACTGACAACTTTCCGAGTCACCGCCCAACTGTTTCCCCCATAGGCATATCCTGAAGAATTTATTTAAATGCTTTTCTCCACAGTTCCTGGCCGGATCTAATCTTTCTCTGGCCAGCTTTATACTCACCGTGCCAAATCTGGTTCCTTCTGCTGAGTTTTTAGTGAGGTACCCAGAAGGTAGGCAGAGAATGCACCTATTACATTGTCTTTTCCCAATATTTCATTGGGTGGAAAGAATAATAAAAGATACTCCAATTGCAATGCAAAACATCTGATAATGATGGAAAACATTCTGTGGAAAAAAGGAGAGGAAAATGCAAATACCAACCCCATCTACTCAGGTGAAATGCTTGTCTTTAAATAATGTATAATTGAAAACTGTTCAGAGGGAGAAGGAGCTAAATAGGGTTGGTCTTTCAACCCGTCTGAAATTAAGTGAAGTGCTTGCAGTTGATTTAATTACTTTTTAAAGTGGCTCTGAATGTGATATCATGATTTACGAGGACCAGCCTTAAATATAACCAAAGTTAGGCAGTTGCTGTTGGCTTACAGGGACTGTGGTACAAAAAGAAGGGAGTAACATGCCCTCCCTGCCTTTTCACATTCCCATCACTCACAACTTATTCCCGTTTTTTTTTTTTTACTGTTGCTTACAGAGAATATTTCAAAAAAATAAATAAATCCAAATATGCATTATTTTGTAAAACAGAGTGAATACTGTGGGGTGGGAGGCATGAGCTAGCAACATTTAAGCAACTTTTGCAGCAGGCGATTGGTTCAAGAATTATCCTCTTCAGGTTTGCCATAGCTGCTGGCAAGTAGGAATAAGGAGCAGGTTCTCCACACACACTCCGGCTGCCCCAGTCCTCTATTGCCTGCCTTACTGTCAGAACCTCAGAGCAGCTTCAGATACTAAATATAAAAACCAAAGAAGAAAATGACAGCTCAAGCAACAATCTCTCTTAAACAAAATACCCCCCCAAGGCTGCTTATATGTTGTGATTCCACAGCAATACGGGACATTGTTCTCTCCCCCTCTCCCCAACCAAATGGTATAGTATTTGGCTCTTCTTTTTTTTTTCCTTCCTGAAGCACAAGTTTATGATCCTTACTGCTACAGAGTTTTGCCTTGCAAACATAAAGGGGATGTCTACGCAGTTCTCAGAGCCAGAACTGCAGCTGACATATAAGATTTCCAGGTTCAGGGGCTTTCCTGCCTTGGACCAGTGCCTTTTCAGCAGATAGATTTAGAGGAGGAGACTTCATCTGATTCTCCATCATCCCTCTGCCCACCCCTATCTCCCAAGGCTGTCTTGTGGTTGTTGTTTTTTTTTACTAGCTGAAAAGAGCTTGTGGTCTTTGGAGAGCTTTAAATCAGAAATTTTGCATACAGATATGTCCAAACTGAGACATCAGTAGAACATGAGTTTTCAGCCCTGGAGACCAATACATCATAGCAAGCTGGAATCTCATGACAGTTTTAAAGTCTTTGGGGCAGACAGTATAAAATTGTGCCTATTGCACTTTAAAAAGAAAAAGAAATTAAGACTCAGCAGCAGGAAGTCTAATGTTCAAGAAGATGCATCTTTGTTTTGATATGAGGTGTTCCACCGTTTTCTGCTGCAATTTGCTCTGCTAGCTCAGTCTTTAGATTTCTGAACGAGTGCCCTTTGGCGGTAAGGATAGCACTAATCTCTCTGTGGGCAGAGGAGAAGTCCACTACAGAAATTATAGCTCAACCAATAATGGAAAGCAATGTCACTGCAGATGTTCCTCTACACTACACGCAGTTTAGGGAGAGGTGTGGATCTCTTGGATCGAAAACCTTTGTATTCTTGGACAGAATAACTTAAAACCCACGAACATGCTGGATATCCAAACAGACAGGTGGACGACTGGTTCACAGAATCAAGGACATTTACTTAGACAGTTGAAGATGTGCCACATTCCCTTTTATACTTTCGTGAGATTGTTCCGCATTAGAGCTTGGCAATGCTGGCCCGAGATGCTTCCAAACCAGACATGCGATTGGAATGGCCACTCATTTAATGTACATCTTTAGCATATCATTGTCCTTTGTTAGCTCTGTTTTTTTTTTGGAAGCAGGGCGTGGCAGATTGCTGCCTAAACTCTGCAGGTCTAATTTGTTCTTGATGCTCCTGTTCAAACACTGGTTTTGGTTTTTTTTTAAATGTTTCAATATGTTATGGTAGTTTGGCTGGATAAATCTATTGTCATGCATCAGCTCCTGTGTAAAAAGTTGACTTTTAAAATTGGGCTAAAATTATTTCTTTGCCTCCAGTAAAATAAACAAAAGAACCTTATTAAAACCACTGCAGAATCAACACTTAAATAAAAGAGAATTGAAGGTTAGGTTAAAGCATATCAAGCATAAACTTGCTGCTAAAATAGTGTGATCATTATCAGTCACTTGGCCACACAGTCATATCACAAGTACTGGGAGGAGGGAAGAGCCCAATTATGCCTAAATTGCAGAATGCCAGTTGTAATTACCATGGGTAGTTCATTGTGGAAAACTCATGGTTGGGAAGCATTCCACCAATCTCGAAGCAAAAATGGGGGGGGGGAATCAAATTATTCTTGGCTAAACATTTCTAACTTCATATCTTCAGTTTCCTTTGAGTGATCTGCTATGACATCAGAGAAGTTCAGAGCAGATAAATAGGCCAAAGAAGGAAGCAGGAAACAGAAGCCAGGGATCTGAGAAGGTAGCAAGCCAAATGAAACAAAAAAATAGATAGATAGATAGATAGATAGATAGATAGATAGATAGATGGATGGATGGATGGATGGATGGATGGATGGATGGATGGATGGATGGATGGATGGACGGATGGACGGACGGACAGAGATAGATAGATAGATAGAGAGAGAGATAGATAGATAGATAGATAGATAGATAGATAGATAGATAGATAGATATAGAGAGCTACAGTAGATACAATTATTTTGATCAGGAATCAGATAAGAAAAAAGAATGAATATGGAAGTGATGGTTGAAAGAGGATACAAGTGAAGCTTATAAAGATGAATTGAAAAAAAAGGGGGGGAGTTGAATTTGACCTAGATTTTCAATTGTGGAAAATGCTGAATGATAGCATAACTTGATTTGAAATCTCTAGTCAAAAGTTTTGACACGGACTTAGCAGGACTGCATTGTTATCTTTTTTGAGCAAAACACGTGAAATTTTTCCAATCTGTGCAGCTCTACATTTTTCACTTGCCTGAATACAGCTAGTGCTGCTCATTCTCCAGAAGGCTGACAGCATTCATAATATACATGGTTTGCTTATAGTCTAGGAGAACTCTCCAGAATAAGTAGAAAACCCATTATGGGTATAGTTGGCTCATCTTTTTCTGGTGAAAGCAAAATGGTGTATCCAATCTAAATTTCCATTGCTTTCAAATAATGTGCGTGCTTGCAGAGGTTGACTCCAAATAAATGCACATTTCCTTGAGTGAGCAGAAGAATTTCATCTGAGAAAGGGCTAACTGGGTCTTGTTTCTGCAAATCCCTAAATAAATCTCTGCAGAACAGTGGACATTTCCAGTCCCTCCCAAAGAACATGCTATTAAAATTGAGCAGCAAAGAAGTCAAATGGGTTGGGCAAGAGACATCTTTTCCATTATGTGTTATCTGATTCTTTTTATTGGGGATGCCCACCTAGAATCAAAGGTCTTTGGTATTTAAATCAGGGGTCCTACCATTGCTAGGCCATTTTTTTTTAAAAGTGTAAAAAACACACACACACAAAGCAAAGAATAAAGAATTTAAAAAAGAGGGAGAGATAAGGAAAAAGCAAAATTGGGAAGTACAGACAAAAAAGGGAAAGCACTATAGAAAAAAGTAACTTCTAACTTTCTTCAATACAGATAAAAACCTAAAAATCAATGGCCCTTTGAATTAGAATAAATCATAACAAACTTCTATTGTCATAAAGAAACCTAATGATCAAAACCCAAGGATGAAATGTCATTTCTTTCCATTTCAAGCAGAAACTCCATGATTGGTTTCCAAGTATAAAAGCTAGATCAAAGTCTTCTCTTCAGTCAAAGCAGTCAATTTTGCCATCTCTGCCAATTCCACTAATTTCACCATCCATTTTTCCAGATGGTGAAAACTGCATGTGAGTCCTTCCATATCTGTACATAGAGAAGGTTTTAGGTTTGATGGACAAACAGATTGGAAAAAATATGGAACTTTATTCTTATAGATGACAATAGCAGCAAGGCATTCCCAACTCATTACTCTGCCCTTGTCATTCTGCAGAAAATGGAACACAAAAAGAATCAATTTGAAGTAAGAATAATACTTTAATACCCGTGGGGATGTACAGAATACTAAATTATTACTGTTAATAGAATAACAAGAGTTGGAAGGAACCTTGGAGATCTTCTAGTCCAACCCCCTGCTCAAGCAGGAGACCCCTATATCATTTCAAACAAATGGCTATTCAGTCTTTTTTTAAAAAAACCTCCAGTGTTGGAGCACCCATAACTTCTGGAGGCAAGTCGTTCCACTGATTAATTGTTCTCACTGTCAGGAAATTTCTCTTTGGTTCTAGGCTGGCTCTCTCCTTAATTAGTTTCTATCCATTGCGTCTTGTCCTGCCTTCAGGTGCTTTGGAGAATAGCTTGATTCTCTCTTCTCTGTGTAGCTCTTTAGATATTGGAACTTTGTTATCATGTTGCCCTTAGTCATTCTTTTCATTAAACTAGATATATCCAATTCCTGCAACTGTTCTTCATACATTTTAGCCTCCAGTCCCCTAATCATGTTTGTTGCTCTTCTCTGCACTCTAGTTTCTAAAGTATCAACATCATTTTTATATGTTGAGCCATCATATATTTTATACAGTTTAGGAAATCAGAAATTCGCTCTCTCTCACTTTTCCCATAAGCATGGATTTTGACCCCTTCAAAGTCATTCCTGACAGTTGCAACAATTAATCAGTGGAATGACTTGCCTCCAGAAATTGTGGATGCTCCAACATTGGAGGTTTTTAAGAAGAAATTGGACAACCATTTGTCTGAAATAGTTATCAGGTTTTCTGCCTGAGCAGTGGATTGGATTAGAAGTCCAATCCAACTCTCTTAGTTATTCTGTTAGATCTGCATTTATGACAAAATTGCATGCCTTTTGTCTTTCTCCTAACTAAAACAATTTACTAAGTAGCAAAAGCTATGTGGATGTTAAATCTGGTGTTCAGAGCCTGCATCATTCATTGGTGTGTGATGTTGTATGACATCAAGCATCTTGATCTAAAAAGATACTCGTCCAACAAATTAGAACTAGATGATAGAATTCTGAAGATATTAACTATCTTCAGGGATGAAGTCAGAGATGACACTGTACAATTCTGATCCTCAAAATATAATACAAATAAGCTATTGTGGAGTCTAAATATTCTGGAAGATTTTATCAGGACAATCTAGAGAAGGCCTCAAATCAACTGGAAAAGCTTACCCAGCCATTCAGCAAGGACATAGCTTCAGTCAGCATATAACCATATTCCTGCTGAACTTTCTGTCACCTGCTTACCAGTTTTTGTTTTATTGGTTTCAATGGCACGAAAAGTCCACAGAAACCAACATGTTTGCTGATACTTTAAAGATCATGCCAACAGTCTGAATTTGTTCCATCTGACATAAATAAGGCTTCGATAGAAACTAACAGGGAAGCGCTCAAGTATATTCTCCCATATCTGCCCGGATTTCACAAGATTAAAGAAAATCCTCTCACCACAAACTTTCTTTTGTATATAAAAAAAAAAATCTTAAGTTTCTCAAAATTCTATGATCTCTTGTCTGGGCAAGATTTCCTGGTTGTCCCCTACTTGAGCAGAATTGTGAAATATAAAAGTTTTGTCTTGCTACTCTCAGTAAAGTAAGCCACACAGCCTTCCCTTCCCTCCACCCCCACTTTTTTTGTGATCCTAGATTCCATTTCTATCAATTTTCTGAGAAAAATGAGAGAAAATGTAAAACTTCCAACCTAAGAGGTTTTTCTAGTTAACAAAAAATAAAAGCAATCCCTTCTTTTTTTCAAAAACCACACTTTACATAGATTCGTTGTGGTAGAGGTGTTCCACCCTCCCTATGAATGGCTTATGAAGGATGTGCTTTCATCTGGCAAATGCCAGTTCCATTTATCCTCATGCATCTAAACTTTATAGCTTTGGGAGAAGGAATTGGATTGATTGATTGCTATCTTGAAGCTTTCTCTTTCTTTCCCTTTGCCTCCCCAACTCATAGCTACCGGTACCTCTTCTATTTTACAACTCAGGTGAGAGATTACTAACAACAGAGCTGAAAGGCAGGCGGTATCTGAAGGGGACATTTGGGGGGGGAACCCCTCATTTGCATTTTATGTTTTGCAAATCTAGCCCTTTTTTAAATCAGACACTAGGATGGGTGAAAGCTGCTTGTTCCATTCCAGTCTAGTAGTAAATTTCCTTCAGACTCCTGGGCAGCTGATGCATTGAGCCCATTTATCATCCTTTCTTTCTAGGATGACCTAAGAAATGGACTTCATTGCTGAAGGACAGTAACGCTGAAGTCTGATGGTCCAGATGATGGAATATAATTCCCTCGTATTTCCCAATACTAACTCCATACTAACTCAGAATGGTGGGGACTATCAGCAGAGTTTGGACATCATATTATAGAGGACCATGGAGATTTTCGGATACACTTGCTTCTTGCATATATATTTACATAGTTCAATAGATATGAAGTATTAAAGAGAGAACAGGCATATTTTCCTGGGTTGGGATACATTTAGTCTCACAGTCCACATGGATCATAATCCCCTTCTCATCCCCAATACAACCAAAATTACTCAGCCCATCAAAGATTGTGTCTGTGGATCCAGCTGGGACTTCTTATCCATAGGTTTCATTCTGCTCTTTTCCTGTATTCTCTAACACCAATTACCAATGTTCATGGTATTCACTAACAGATCATAGATAATTGCATTATGTATTGGAAAGGGATTAAAATCCACAAAGAAGTGTGTTAAGCTGGCTATTTCTCTCCTTGTTAGCAGATATAACAATTGTGTGTTGGAAGAAAGATAGCTTACTTCCTTTCCAACAGAATCATGCATTAAAAAACCCTGTGATTTACTGGCTGAATTTAAGCAACATACAGGATCTTAATCATGGGTTCACACACAGCACTAACCATGTGTCATGGATTATAATTGCATTGAGCTAAAAACTAGTTTTTGAAGGCCAACTTTTCCCCAATTTTCTGGAAAAATAATTGTGACAGAAACAGATGAGCTTGTGGCTGACAGGTTAAATATATGCTTATCAAAACCCCAACTAAACAGACACCAGTATAGAAAGCTCTAAACATCTGCCTGAGAAGGAAGGCAACAATTGCTGAAGTAAACACCGCCGACAGAAAGATAGATGGGAAAGAGCTGAGCCAATGCATATGGGGGGGGGAGGAGGAGAGAGAAGAGATGTGTGAATGGACAATATATTGCGCTTCAAAAAAGGGTAACATATTAGGTTGCCCAGCAGGTCATGGTTTGACCTCTGGGAAATTAGAAATGTAAATCCTGCAAGATCTTTAATTCAATCCAATCCACCTCTGTTTACTGACCAGGTGCATGCATTGCATAGTGATTAGCAAGGCTTAGACTTGTGAAGACTTGTCATTTTGCTCTGAGGTTGCAAGTGGTACGGCAAGCTTAGATAATTTCTGATGCCTGAAATGAAGAGCAGGTGAATTCAATCAGAATCTTGTTGGGTAACTCCAAGGTTTTTGCAATCCTAGGGGCCACGCTGCAAGATGGGCTGCATTCAGTGCAGTGAATCAAACAAAGGTCTGACTGAAAATCAGAAAAGAGCACATCGGTCTTCCAAAATACCGTTTATGATTCTGAATAGTTGTTTTTTACAATATTCCTTGAGAGTATAGGAAACCTTGTTGCTGTGGGGCAACTGCATGGTCTTGGGAGCTTGAGAATAGGGTTAGCACATAACACTACAACACACATAAGGCTCAGTAACCAAAAATATAGTAGTAGTTTGGTGCTTATAGCCCAGAGATGCCAGTCCTAATTTGATGTTTACAAGAGGAATCTACTTGTAATGCTTGTTTTCATTTTCACAAGCTTATGAAACAAGTCATCAGAAGAGATATGCCCAACAAGCTGACTTTCTGATGGGAGTGTGATATCAAAGCAAGCCTTTCTCTGAGGTCATCTTTTACCAGTTGCATTTTATTATACGGTAGAAACCTGGAACAGCTGATAGGAATGCAATCCAGTTTTCTTCCCTCCCCCACACTGCTATATCCTACTTCTTTCCTCCTCTTTCCTAGGAACCCAAAAGCGGTGGTGGGATCTAGTCCTTTCAAGTTTTATTCCTAGTTGCACATTCCTCCTTCCTAGCCTTGATGAAAGAATCCCTGCAGAATTCCACTTTATGTGGAGGGAATTCTGGAAACAAAGCTTTGCAATTGGGTCTAAAAAACTACTGTTCTGAAACTTATAGACTAAAAAGCCATAATTGCACATTTCATTGTTTGTTAGCAACTCATTGAAAAAAAAATCTAGGATAGAAAAAACATGGATATCAGGAAAAGAAGCGAGTACAGCATAGCTAATAATTGTTCACATTTCCGTCTTGGCCCAACATGTGCTTCCTGAGATTATAAAGCCAGTCATTCATTTAGGCTTCTGCTACAAAAGTAGAACTTTTACTTTCCATTTCCTTCCATTAGTCTCTGTTCACACAAAATACTAAATCAGGTTGGTGACAGCCTCAGCATGTGCTGAATATAGAAACCTGATCTTTCCATGTTGGGAGGCCATTTTACCTGTCTGGTATGCAAGATTAATTATGGGGTAATGTCCACTCTGTGCAGATTACTGTGTCATCTGCAGCAGAAAGAACAGATTAATTTGCCAGCTTTGTTTTCTCGCTTCCACCATGGAGATAAGAATTTCACAAAATTGATAGTATGTTTTAGCTTTTTTCCTTACGACCTCTACACAGAGATGCAGGAACATGTATGTGAAATGTAGCAGAAAAGGGTGGGGAGAGGTGAAACCTTCCCCTATCCCATCCCTGGTAGCTTTGATTGGGAAAAAGAAAGAACGTCAAAAGTGCCTGGGATTAACAGCCAAAATGGCTGCTCTTGGTATAATTGAAGTAGCCTTCCTCACCAAATAACATATGTAAAAATCCATTAGGTAGATCTTACTTGGCCCCTGGTTGGGGGAGATCAAAAAATCAAAATGATGGTTGTCACTGCATGATTGAAGCCCTACCCTTTTTCACATGTGTCATTTCACATATTAAAAAAGTGAGGGAGAGTTAGGCCTTGATCACATCGCTAAGGCCACCATCTTGATTTCTTGATCCCCACCATAGGGCATCCTAGCCACTACTCTTAAGTGGTGCAAACCACCATAGATACAGGTGAATGGAACCCGAAGGATCACTAGTGCCCCCATGTGCCTGCCATGACTTCTCTCCAGTTCCCTCTGCAGCTTTCTTTTCTTTTGTCCCAAAGGTGCTTTTTCAAAAGGCAACAGAACTGAAGAAGCTTCTTGGATGAGAAGCGAAACGTCTTCAAGAAAAAACAGCTGCCTTTTGAAAAAACACCTTTGGGACAACCATGACCTAGATGACTGAAAATCTCCATAGACATTTCTTTTCCTTTGCTCTTTGTCTCATCCTATTTTGCTACTGCCTGACATCTTGTTACCTGTCTTTCTTGCTGCCCCACTATTTCCCCTCACTCTCTTTTCCTGCCACCATCTTTCCCTCCCTTTCTCCCTTCCCTCTTGTTACTTTCCCTCTATTGCTTCTGAGAAGGAAGTTAGAAGTTTAAGCTGATCCCTTACAGTCAGGATGAGAAGTGAGATGAAGTCACATGGCCATACACTGTCCACCCCAGCTTCAAAGAGAAATTAAGAGAAAAAAAGAATAAGATAGATTTATGAGTGCCAATAATTGGGTTAGGACATGACTCTTTAAGGAAGAAAGCATTCCTATCAACCTAAGCAGAAATGTTATTTATGGAATGTGAGAAGGAGTCAAGTATCAAAGGGCACCTTCTGATATAGGACAATGAGGGGAAATTGGGGATTATATTAATAGAAGAAATTCTATTTTCTCAAGTCTCTTGAGAGCCCTAGTTTCCCAGAATCTGATTCAGTGCTAATGCAACACCTCTCCAACCCACCCACAATTTACAGCTGCAAAATTTAGTGATCTAATTAGACCAACCCATTAAAAGAGGAAGATGGAAGACTGATGTCCCAGAAGCATACTTGGATTTTCCCTCAACCTCCATAGGAACATCCCCAGAAAATGCCCCAGTGGAAGGTATTTTAGGGTTTGTTTGTTTTTCTTTTAAAATTACTCTGTTTGATAGGCCACTATTTCTATGGCTTGTAAGCTGCTTTGAAAGGATTGTTGGTCTAAAAAGCTGGATATAAATGATTGTGTAATGAATTCATAATATAGAGTAGGAATATGATAGGATTAAGAAAAAATGCCTTTGGCTGACCATGCAGCAGCAGATTATGTTCAGACACAAACGTATTCCCTTTATTTTTTTGAGCAGTATATATATGAATTTTTGAGGTGGCTGATACTGTGTTTGAAAAAGCAATAGTTCTGTCCCCTAGGGGAAAAAACTGACCTGTTTCACACCCTGCTTGATTCAAAACATGAAACAAAGTACATCTTCCCCCTTCAGAAGAATTATTTGTGTGTGTGTGTATGTATAAAATGTCCTTAATACTTAATCAACCAAATGCAGTTAGATTTATTTAATTGGATGACAGCTTTTTAGCCAACAACCCAAAGGGATAATTATAACCAAAAACCCATTATAAGGTAACCTAAAGGAAGAGCTTGCTTTCTGTCAGAGTACAAAACCATTTTAAATTGGGAATTTTAACAACATATATATTCCAAGAATGAAGCTATGAGATATTGCTTGCATGTTGTAGCTTTAAGCCAAAAGAAACTGCAATACACGTAACATTTAAAACTGCCCATGTGATAAAAATTAGGACAGGAATTGCTGAAAATCTTCTCTGTGGCACCAAATCAACTTATGTTGACGAGTGTTCGCACAATTGTTTACTACTTGGTGAGTTGAAGAGGCAGGAATTTAGTTACATATCATACTGAGAAAGGTAGATATATAAATATAAATATATAGCTATACATTGAAAAATCAGGATCAATGCATTGAGCAAACCCTGCTGTTGTGCTATATTGGAATTGGGTATCTAAACAAATCTGAAAAGAAACAAACCATGCATAAACCATCATTTATGATTTAACAAACTAAGCCAATTAGTTTCTCAATAAATCATGCTTAAACCAATCATAGCTTCACACAATATGAGAACTCAGTGTATACCGCCTACTGTTCAGGGCAATTTGTTGGAGCACATTCTTCAGTCATAGCCTAGGCCACGGGTGTCAAACTTGCTGTGTCACATGACGTGCCATGACGTGTCATGACTTTTTTTTTGCATTGCCGGAGCTGTGGTGGGCACGCCCTCTGCTTGATGCAACCAGCCCACGGGCCGGCAGTTTGACATCCCTGGCCTAGGTATTGCTTTGTACATATTACAGCATCACGGATTTCTGAAATGCCCCTTCAAAGTGCCAAGCTCTTATTCCTGACATGCTTCCTTACTGACCACTGATCCCTACTAAGTCTGTTCAGTATATTTAACTCTTTAATCCTAGCTTCTCTATCTAAGACACTCATGGGCCCCAAAGGATAACCATCTCAGATCCTGAATTGTCTGTGGACTGAATGATAATTATCTCCCATGCCTCATCTTTCTTGTCATGGTGAAGGATAAGATACTAAGGCCAAAATGATATTTATCGTCAGGATACGCCAAAGAGGGATTACTTTATTAAGCCACACAGAATCCACTGGACCAGCATTGCCCTGTATATCATGTATCAGATGTGCTGGGACTACAGCAGAACATTTCCAGCCAAAAAGGCCAGTCATGCTGGCTGAGAATAAGTAGAAGTAGACCTTGCAGCCCATCTAGAAGCCAGCAGATTGGGGGAGGGGGGGGAGTTTACAGTGCCTGTTCAAATCCTTCAAATCCTACAAAGGCTCTTTGAAAGGAAGTCCAAAGTCAAGCATCCCTCTGCCCCTCTTTTGAAAAGGCAACAGAATGATTATTAAAGGTATTGAGTCATTCAGTTAATCCTCTTATGGGTAGAAAAATAAATAGAGGCCTTCTCAGATCAGATATGGAATTGTGCTCATTTATTTCTTTATTGTAATTTTAAGGGGAAAAGGGGAAAGAGAGGGAGGGATGCAGTAACCAATGACTGTGCAATTAAAATGTCCACAAGTGGCATTCTCCAGATCCTCTTCCTTAGGTCAATTAGCTTTTTCCCCTAATACAACGACTCTGCTCTCAGTGCGCAATAGGAAGTGAAATTCATTTTATGAAGAAAATAAATAAATAAATAAATAAAACAGTAAGTCTAAAAAAGAATAAGCTGGCAGTGGATTAAACTAGCAACCCGCAGAGTTAGTAAGAACCTCAAAGGACCACATCCTCCCAAAATTCCATTCAGGCAGAACCAAAAGTGAAGCAACGAAGTTGTATCAAGGACCAAAGTCATAAGAGAAAATCCTGTGGCTGGCTGCGAATACCCTCCCAGGCCATTCTTGCACCCAAACAGTCTTTAAAAACTTCTTTTTGCTGATTTTGGCTCTCAGGGAGGTGTGGATCACCCCTCCCCTCCCCAAGAATGACTTCATTGGTGTTCAGAAGGGGAACCTGCACCAAACATCTCTTGAGAAGCATAGGTCATGTAGAGGAAGCCATCTTCATCCTTGTTGTCGTTGTAGATCTGTAAAATAGTCAGACTAGGACAGGGTAGGGTTTGATTGTTCACGAGTAAGTAGAAGGCTTGTGTAGCTGTGAGGGATAGCCGGGTTCTGGAGAAGGAGAAAAGAAGAGTTGTCAAGGCAAGATCAAAAGAAAGAAAAGGGATAGCTGCTGATTAGATTTGATCCAGTCCAGGCAATCCATGGGGGCCACTTTTTTTTTAAAAAAATGTATTTCTTGTACAGTTCCCTGATACACGTATCAATAAAATCACAGCGTGCAAAAGACAACCTCAAACCAACATAGCAAAAACACAATAAGAGAAAAAGCAATAACAGCAATTAATGTAATTTAAGAACCCCACTCATCAGTAGCAGTTAAACGTTCTAAAACACTGAAGTGGATTTAAAAAAAAATCTGTCAAAATAAAGAGGTTTTTCACTTGCCTCCGAAAGGGATGGAGTATATAAAGGCTGCAGATGTTTCAAAACTGATTCAGAAGAAAGCCTTTTGGACCTTGTATGGAAGGCTGCACCTCTACTATTCATGAAAACCCACATGCTTTTTTTTTTTCATGCACAAGCCTAAAAACAATGCAGCTACTTTTATGAGTTGCATAATTATTTGCTCCATTAAGCAGCAGCAGCTTTTTGGCCCTCTTGCACGCAAGCTTGAAAAGAGACATGGATGACTAAATGAATAGACTAAATGACTAAAAGAGATGCTTTGCTCATATGAGGCCCGAAGCACATATTCTAAACACTTTTTGAAGTGTGGGTGTCCCGTTACCATATGCCCCAGATCAGTGAAGGCAGCTCCCCACCCCTTTGTTTGGGGTTACATGAATTCCCATTCCCAACAGTTTTACCCAGCATTGCCAACATTGAGCATTGCAATGCTGTAACATCTGGAGAACAAGCTTTAGCCTCAAGAAAAGGGCTTTCTAGAAAATCAAGACGAGTTCATCCTTGCCATGTTAGTCTCTTTACAACTGTAGGAAGGTATGCTGAATCTGGATGAGGCAATAACTAGGTCATTTTGGCTCTGCCCACTGGTCTTTTTGCAAAATGTGGGTGCTGGCTGACTTATCCCCTGATGAACTGCTCCTTCATTGAGTCACTTCCCATATTCAGTTGAGTTAATAGTTACGGCAGCAGGCATGCACAAGCCACATTTAAGTTCTTGCCCTATATCAGCAAATGGCTCTTATTTTGATAATTGGGAACAGTATAAGAAGCAGAGCAAGGTTTTGAGATCCATATTATTGAGATGCATTTTTTTTACTTTTGCTTTTCTAGAATTGCATATTGTTTCAATAGGGCTTTTTGTCAAATGGAAAAGAGTGGATCTTCTTTTAGAAATAGCGTAAGTTTTTAACCTTTAAAGAATGTCTATGGAGATTCTCAGTCATCTAGGTGAGGGGTAGGCAACCTTGGCTCGTTTATGACTCGTGGACTTCAACTCCCAGAATTCCTGAGCCTACCCCTGATCTAGGTCATGGTTGTCCCAAAGGTGCTTTTTCAAAAGGCAACTGGACTTTGTTTCTCTCTGAAGACATTTTGCTTCTCATCCAAGAAGCTTCTTCAGTTCTGATTTCTTCAATCAGAACTAAAGAAGCTTCTTAGATGAGAAGCGAAACATCAAGAAAAAACAAGTCCAGCTGCCTTTTGAAAAAGCACCTTTGGGACAAAGAACTCAGAAGCACTGCAAGGTCCATAGACAGTTTATGCTAATATCAATGATATGTTCTGGGGTAAGAACTATACAGGAGAGGGCTCAAATTGAGGGTAATGTGACTCTGATGTCAGTAAGTAAAACCGACTCTCTTTCCTTAGAACAGGAGTGTCAAACTGCCGGCCTGCGGGCTGGTTTCATCATACCGGAGCCGTGCCCACCCCATTGTCAGCAATGGCAAAAAAGCTCCAATACGTTGCATGATGTCACATGACGTCACGAGTTTGACATGTCTGCCTTAGAAATATAAAGGTACCATTGTAAAGTAATCACAACAACCTATATAAACAGGATAGCCTTGCATATAATGCTTTTTGCCTGAGAATGAAAGGCAATATTCTTCCCATGGCCCAATTCCAGGCCCCATCTACCTCAGAGTGAAAATAAACTGAGACATGGATATATCTGGAGAAACCAAAAACTTGATCCGATCCAACTGGGGAAGAGACTTCTCCTTCCTGTAACGTTCCACTACCACCTGTGGACAAAGGAATTTATTTAATTACCAAGATCCTATAATCCTTCAATTACAAGGTTTTGATTTTTGAAGGGGCAGATTGAAAGTCATATTACTATATAAACTGACAGGTCTGTGCAAGCTGCTAAAAAATGATGGGTATCTGGAGCTATGCAGAAATTACTCCAAGTTCAGCAGAGGAATGGTTCAATAGAAAGATAAATGCAAGTGCAATCCAGGATTGAGGCCTATTGCTCCTAGAATGGCTTTATAGACGAGATCTTTTATTTTCAACAGCTTTGGGTAACAACAAGCTCTGTTTGAGCGATAGACCTAAAGGTCTGATTATAACTATAGTTGACTATAGACCATCTGTTTTAAACCTGAGCTTTCTGGTATGTTAGCAGAGCTGTGGAGGGACACATCTCTGCCTTGGATTTGGAAAACTAAAATTGATTTCCATTGATCCACCAACCAGCAGAGTGCTGAAGTGGCATTTATATACTTTTGGAAAATAGTACCGGTAAATCTTAAAATATTTATTTGCCTCACATGTGACATCAAGATATAATGGTTTCTTCAGCTTTGCATGTCATGTAAACCTTGACAGGAAATCATAGATTAGCACAATATGCTTTTAACAATCCTATAAAATAGATTGGGGACATTTTAAATTGTCACCTTAGGAGCAATGTTTGTAAGTTTGATGCTCTGATTGCTCGGTAGGTTATTAGATAGTCAGGTAGCCTTTAGGACAAGACCTTGCATTTGATGGGATATATTGGAAAGCAGCTTTCAGCAGGTGTGCCCTATACAACATGTTAATATTTGCTGACATTACCTACTCTATAAGTTTTAAAGAAGTAAAAACTCTTCCCTTCTTTATATCCAGCCATCCAATAATATTCCAGGTGTGACTCCTAATTTCCCATAGGACTAAAGCTTCAACAGCTTATTTCATACACTGCATGAAATCATGTAGCTAGATTGGTTATAGCTTACAAGTTATTATCTTAGTATAATACAGCAACCCGAATCATTTCTAACTTATTCAATAAACTATAGTTAAAGACTTAATGTCTTAACATAGAGACCAAATTGGAATCAGAACTGGAACCCCTTGATCCCAACTAAGTCTTAGCTAGTACTTTACCATGTAGGAGAAACCCTGCATTTACTTGAAGACTCTAGTCTTTGCAATGCAGAAAGGCAACTAAGGCAGATTCTAGCATTTGAAGAACTTAGGTTAAGATCCATGGATTAGAGCAGGCAGATTCAAATCAAGAATTAGTTGATTTGATTACAAAATATCATCTGATCCCCCCAACATAGGAACAAAGATGTGAGAACCTTTTCCCTCTTTCATTATTTTCATCATGTCACATTTCTAGAAGTTGAAATGCACATTAAAACTGAATGATGTACCGGTAATTTAATCATTGTACTGTAGTGCTGGCATCATAGGAGGAAAGCTGTGCCTATTCTGTGGTAGCAAAAATCAGGATTCTGGTAGCTTTTATTAAGTATTATTAAAAGGCACAAGCTTTTGTGAGGTGCAGTGCACCATCAGATGCAAAGAATGGCTCAACTAATGTAGGATTCTTATTGTGGTTTATTTGATAAAGTTATCAAAGTATCAGACTATGAAGTAGCCTATCATGTGAGCACAAAGAGTCTTTTCAATTTCATTCCAAGTTATTCCATCCACCAACAACATGATTCCATTTAAATGCCAGAAAGGTGATTGTGGAAGCTGGTCAAAGATAAAGGCAAAGGGCAGTGTGTGGAAATTATGAAGAAAAATCCTATGCAATATTAAGATGACTGGGTGCTAAGTTTCAAATACAAACAAGAAATCTAGGTTATTTTTCAATGTCTTTCATTTTTTTTTTGATGACTAATCTTGTGGCATTTGAAACAGTGAGACTGGAAGCGGAAAGTAGGGCTCCTGTTTCTCACATTAAGACTGCCAAAATCAAGGTTTTTCTTTCATTGCTCTTGCATTTTATTATTCATCTAGAAGGCTTGTTTTAGGAAGTTTGTTCATAAATAGACAGGGCAGGAATAGACTGAACCAAGTCAAGTCTATTCTGCAGTTTCCAAGCAAAATGTTGGGATCATAGCATCTTCTGGGTCATTCCATTTCCCCAAGCCACACCTTCCTAGCTAGTTTGTAGTTTATCATGGTGGGCAAATGTTAGCCAATGTGACCCCCCAAAAAGCAAGTTTTAGGCTGTCAGGCTTCATCATTGTTGCTGAACATATGTCACAAGACCATTGGATGTATATGAGAAGTTCTTGTATACCACTGAAGCTTCTTCACAAAATAGAAGTTCAATCTCCAATTAGTTATATCTTTAGTTAATTGCATCCATTTCATTAGCTGAGTTCTTGGAAGTTACAGCAAAAGCTGAGTCATTCTATCAAATGGGAAAAAAGGAATTTTGCTTACCGGAATTTTGTTCGGATACTTCCCCCGAATTTCTGTTGTCTCATTCATCCGAGTTGCTAAACAAAGACAGACATATATTCACACACCGGTAGCTATAAGAATTTAGGAAGATTCAACCTCTTAATAATTCTTTATTCTGTTCCAATTTACTTTAGAAGTTATCAATTCTTATCAGCATAAATCAAGTTGCTCCACCCAAATAAATTGAGATGTTGAAGTCAGTAACTTTTACGATGTTTTTAGCCTAAGAAACAAGTTTTTTAAGTGTAGAATGGTAAAACTGGAAGAAAAATCACAGAAAAATATGCAACTGTGGCCCTATAGATCCTACAACTCCCATCGCCCCAACTATATGTTAAGAAATTATTTCATATACTACTTGGCACTGTTCTCTCTATTTAATGAGTCAGGAGGAATGAGGATTGCCCCATTTTCTTTAACAAGATTCCTGTATTCTATTTCCAACAGCTTCCTTAAAGTCAGTTGGAACACCAACTGTCAGGAAATATTTCCGTTGGTTAACTCTATAAATGAGCGGGTAGAACAAAGAGGTTCAAATGTCTTACAGCTCTTAGGGCTCTCTTGGATTAACTTGCAAGGTTCATGTAAAGAAGAAAATAGATAATAGAAGAACAGTATGCATTTGGGTAAAGGAAAAGCAGAATTGAAATGTTAAACAGCTCTAACAGTCCCATTTAGGACAGAGAATCAAAAAATACAATGTTAGATGGATGAGTAGATTAGAAGAAGAAAGCAGGAAAATGGAAACAAATTATATAATCGTGGTCTCCCTTTGAAGCAACAGTCCATTTACCAAAACTTTTCCTCTCCTTGAAAGGACGGTTTTCACACTGGTTTCTTTGCATCTTCAACATGTCTGTAAAAGGTATTTCCCCTGGCAATTCCTGCTTTCCTAAACTCCTTGCTTTCCTATCTCTGTTATTCCCTAGTTAATATAAGGGTAAGCAGCTCATTTATTAAGGCAAAGTTTGGGGGTGGAGCTTTTTGAGGAAATGGCAGCTGTTTGTGGGAAGGAAAAGAAATACAACTGCAATAAAGCAACTTGGTTACAGGTGAGCTTCCAAGGTCCTTACCTCATCTGGACCAGCCAAAGGATAAGCTCTTAAAGAGATATGTAGGAGGAGAAATTTGCATTTTGACCCTTAAATCTTCTGCTCATGCACATTACAATACATATATATGAGTTATATACTCGCTGCTTCCCATCTTTCTCTCTACACATGCATAAGGGTGGGGAAATTGTGGTTTTCCTGCAATGGCTGAATTTCAATTTTTAGTAGCCTTGGCTGATGTTGATTGATGTGGGAAACAGGCTCTTAACCTGGGTTTAGTGCTTTGGTCCTATTCTGATAAGAAAGTGAGAATTACTTCTGTGTAAGCTTGTGTAGGACTGAGTGCTAGATTTCTGCATAGTTACGCAAGAATAAACTTCCAGTGAACTCAGTAATGATTAGGACTTTGCAGACAGTAATGTGTTTGGTTTCCGTGCAGCTAAATGTGATGCATGCATAATCAGAAATAAATGAAACTAAATTCAATAGAGCTTACTCCTTTGTAAATCTGTCAAAACCTACAGCCTTATTAAGATTGATAGGCATGTTTGCAGTTTTAGGAACTATTCCAGGAAAGGAATGCAGAGCACAAGGCCAACTGAGGAGGCAGAGAGACAATTTGCATTGAAGGACATCTCTAGATTAGAATAAAGGGCTTCCCAGAACAGTTTTGGGATTTTTTTAATTATTTAAAACTATATCAAAGATAAATAAACTCATACACTTGATGTTCCTTCCCGTTCTCCTTAGCTAAATGTACTGTAGCTTCCAATTTTGTTAGAGTTTGAGCTTTTCCAGGGATGAATTTCCCAATTAGATTTGATTTGATTCAGATAATTAAAATACATGGATGAAAAGTATCTGAACTGGTTGTGATTTTGGATGCATTTAATTCGGTTTGTAAACCAATACATACATTTCTTGAATTAGTTTGATAGTCTAAATTCAGAAAGAGTAGTGAATATTCACACAAACCTATTTGTTTCCCAGACTATAACTTTCCACAGCTTGCTTCAATGATAAAATCAAGTCCATATTAGGCTATTACACTCATTTGAAATTAATGGATCAATCCATGTATCTAATATTAGTATTCAAATGACTCAAAGAAAGGAAAGTGGTCATATGAAGTCAAGGTCCCTTCTATGACACTTGATATTTAGTCTAATCATGCTGCCCAACCCCCAGTCCTCTTAAAAAACAAGTATCTGTGTCTAGATTTCCAGGATTCTAAAATGTTATAAGAATCCTATAACATTGATTGCCATGTGGATTTCATGGGGAGGATTTCAACTCTGATCCCATAGATTACTGACCAGCATTCTTAACTGGATGGATTTTTTTCTTGTTGATTAAAACAATTCTCCCAACAATCTTGTGAAGTACAATCTTGTGCATAAAAGGCACTTTATTGTATAGTAGGAATTTGAACCTCATTCTGCTTGGGTCCAGCTGTAAATCCAAAATCTAACCCATGGAACCCAATAAAAGCCTATTTCTTAATCAAACAATTTCCCATATACTAAAAGTAATAGGCACCTATGGGAACAAGGAGTAAGAATGTCAGGTAAGCAAGTATGTCAGGCATTCAAAATTATATTCAAGGGAGACTTCAGGTAAATTGTATCGCACAGAATTCAATGTTGCATTAAAGCCTATGTTGGGGAATTGGTGGCTTTCCAGGTGTTGTTGAACTATAATTTTGAGTATTCCTTGCCATTGACTCTGCTGGATGAGACTGCAGAGAGTTGCAGTTCAATAGTCTTAGAGGGCCACAGGGCCATATCTTACTGTAAATGTCTACCAGCAATCATATGCTAAAGTGAAAATGTACATCTAGATACCTTTCTGCACTCTCTACTTCTTCACAGTGTTTACAGCCAGGCCTCTATTGTATGATTAAAGTCCCCCTTTCTTCTTTTTCTTCATTCCCACCTGGGTTTGTTATCTCTGCTATTTTTATTCTTTTTTTCCTGTTTCTTGTTTTAAAGTGTTTTTAACAATTTGCAAACTGCCAAGAGTTGCTGGGAATCAGGTGGCATATAAATTTAATACATTATTATTATGGTTGGTCATATAATCGGTCAAATGTTTAGACTGAATTTGGCATTTTTATCTGCCCATTGAATCCTTCCCAATACTCTGGGATAAGCAATGTTGTTGTTTCATAATATTAAAGGTATAATTGCAGGATATAAACTGTTCAGATATGTGAACAACCAGTTCTCTGTGTGGATGACGCTTCCGGAAGTCCATTCTGGGCCTGGGCAACAAAAAATTAGCTACCGGTTCTGCCAAAGTGGTGCGAACCGGTTGAATCCCACCACTGGTTCAAAGAAAAGCTGCCTTTTGCAATTGATTGATGATGATTTTGTCAATGTTGATGATATTCAAGTGGTGCTCCAGATATTTTGGAATTGCACCCAAGATGCATTATTAGTACTGGAACTATCTTGGTTTTCTTTTGCCATAGTTGTTCCATTTTCAGATTTTTATATTTTGTGATTTTTCCAGTTTTGTCTCTTCTATTTTGCATTCTTAATAATGCCATGACCACTATCAGACTTTTTTTATCTTTCTTATCAATAATAACTAAGATTGTTGATAAGTAAGGGATATTATGTGGTGAATGCTTTGTCAGTTTGAATTCTAAAGTCCCAGAGGACTTTAGTTTCTTCATTTGCTATTACTTTGTCTATTTTATGGTCCCACAAATTCTTGCTTTCAAGCAAATGGTATTTCCTGCAGGTCTTCCAATGCACCATTACTACTACTTTGCTTATAGTCAGTCTGTGTGATCTTCTTGCAGCAGCTAACTAGGTGGTGCACTGACGATGTTACCTAGTTTGTAATGAAATGTCTGGAAGAAAACCATCAAACTACAAGAGCATCAAGGATTCCACAGTTGAACTCTGAGCTACAAATATTCTCTTCCATAGGTGGTCCACTATTTCTTCAACTTCTTTGCAGAGGTGGCACTTGCTGTTCTCCAGCATGATGAGTGTAGAATCCACCGGTGGGTAATCTCAGCCTTCCTGCTCAGTTGAGACTAAGTCAGAAATCCGCCACGCCTCCTTCTGGGCTGGACCATCCCAGTTTTTGACTTAGTCTTAGCTCAGCAGGATGCAGTTTTCTTCGCTCCTCTGAACACTAGATTAGGTTAAATATTTAGTAACTAATTAAATTAATTATTTAGTAATCCAAATTAAATATTAGTCTTACTGGTCAATTCGGCTCCAAATTATAGCTGGCAACTGACTGCAGCCTCGGCTCTAGCGAGCCTTGCAGGCTCCACCCGAGCTTCCTTCCTCGGACTCACAGGCCTCCGATATCATCGCAAAAGGATTTTCTCCAGATTTTCCTTCCAGGAGGCACGGGAGCTATCCTCAGCTGAGCGATCCCCTTGGGAGGCCGGATGGCTTCACCGGAGCCCGTTTTCGCCGTGAATCATCCAGACGGCAATCTGGATTGCAGCGGAGGCTGCGCAACGCTCCAAACCGCAAGTCATTTGTTTTCAGCCTCAGTGGGAGCAAATAGGCCCAAAAGACTCTTAGTAGCCCCTTTGAGGTTCCCCTGGACATGGAAGGCCCGGCCGCCTCACAGACGGCCATTATTTGGACTTGAAAGGACTAAACTATTTCTTGGCCTACAAGCGGTTCAAGATGCAGACTCTCAAGTCCATCCTGGCCAGCATCGGGGGGCGGGGGGATTTCCTGTCCTCCATAGACCTGACAGCAGCTTACCTTCACATCCCAATCCTTCCCGAACACCGCAAATTCCTCCAGTTTTGTTACGCACACCGGCATTTTCAGTACAAAGCGCTCCCATTTGGCCTTTCCTCAGCCCCGTGGGTGTTTACGAATATCTTAGCGGTCTTAGCTGCCCATCTGAGAATGATCCTGGTGCGTGTACAATGCTATCTGGACGATATCCTTATCCAATCCCATTTCTTCCATTCGGCCCAATCGGACCTGGAAATCACCATCAGAACTCTTCAAGCTCACGGATTCTCCGTGGACTTCCAGAAGAGCCACATGATCCCATCAACTTGCCTCCTCCACCTGGGGGCGATCATAGATTGCAATCTGTGTGAAGGCTTCCTTTCCCAGGATCGCCGGAACAACATCTGGACCCTCATCCACCGTATTCGGAGAGAGAAGGTAGTTCCCCTAGTCCAACTGTCTCAACTACTGGGGAAGATGGTCTCCTGTATGGGGATCGTTCCATGGGCCAGACTGCACTCCAGAGAACTCCAGTGGTTCCTGCTACCCTTTCAGAAGCAGAACATGAGTTCTTCCACCAGGAGGGTGAGGGTCCCACACCAGACATTGTCATCTCTTCTGTGGTGGACCTCACTGGCAATGGCCAGGAGATCCCTTTTCAAGGAGCCTGCCAGGCTCACCTTGACCACAGATGCCGGCCTGTTTGGCTGGGGTGCTCATCTCCAGATACATCTAGCCCAGGGTCAATGGTCCCATTCGGACTTGAGCCACAACATAAACTGGCTAGAACTAAGGGCCATTCACCTGGCACTCTGCCACCATAGTAGTGAGGAGCCACGTACTGATATTGACAGACAACATGGCAGCAAAAGCGCATGTGAACAGGCAGGGAGGGACCCTCTCCAAGTCCCTTATGCTCGAAGCCCACAGCCTGGGCTCTTGGGCAGAGGCCAATCTAAGATCCATCAAAGCAGAGTACATATCGGGGGAGGTGAACCATCAGGTGGACTCCCTGAGCAGGTCCACGGTGGACCACTCAGAGTGGCGTATGGACCCAGTCCTGTTCAGGGAGATCTCGAACAGATTCAGCCAACCCCAGTTAGACCTCTTTTCCTCCCCGAGCAACTCCCAACTGCCCAGGTACCTCACCAGGTACCCATCCCCAGGGGCAGAGGGAACGGACGTTCTTCACAGCAAGTGGCCAAGGGGGTTGCTGTACACGTTTCCCCCACTCCCGCTGATTCTGGCAACCATCCGCAAGCTACTTCAGGAGAAGGCGGAGGTCATCTTGGTTGTTCCACACTGGCCGAGAAGACCATGGTTTGCTGACCTGGTGGAACTTTCAATCTCACTGCCATGGAGGATCCCTCCAGACCATATCTCCCTCAGCCAGGGGGCCCTTCAACACCCGGATCCCCAGTGGCTTCAATTGGCCGCCTGGCACTTGAGTGGAGAAATTTAGCTAGACAATCCTATTCGTCCAGGGTGATTTTGATGATCCAAGCCTCCGGGCGCCCCTCAACTAATAGGATATATGATGCCACATGGAGGAACTTTTGCCTGTGGTGCACTAAGCACCAACTCCAGCCTCTTTCTGTCACCATTCCCAATATTTTAGACTATCTATTGGAGGGTATGGATAAAGGGTTGACACCTAGCACTATTTGCAGAGAGGTAGCGGCCTTGTCCACAGTGCTTACTTGTGACAATCTGGTCCCATTAGCACAGCACCCAGTAGTAAGTGCTTTTCTCAAGGGGGCGACCAATGCCAGGCCACTGGCGGTTTACCACTACCCCTCTTGGGATCTAACACGGGTACTGCAAGCACTAATTTTGCCACAGTGTGAGCCTATCAGGTCTTGTTCACTAAGACTCCTTTCTCTGAAGGTAGCCTTTCTGATTGCAATCACGTCAGCCAGACGTATTTCGGAGCTGGCTGCCCTTTCGGTCAGGAGTGACCTGTGTACCTTTTATGAGGATAGAGTAGTCCTTCAGTTGGATCCATCCTTCATCCCGAAGGTCAATACCTGGTTCCATAGGACCCAAGAGCTAGTTCTCTCGGACTTTTGTACCAATCCATCACATAGGTTGGAAAGACAGTGGCATAAGCTGGATGTATGCAGGGCTCTGAGTTATTATGTAAAACAAACCTCTCTGCCTTTCGCAAATCAGAGGCCTTGTTTGTGTCATTCCATCCCTCTTCCATGGGTCAAAAGGTTTTCTCTTCGACCATTGGAAGGTGGATTAAGGCATGTATTGCCCGTGCCTATATCTCTCAGTCCCTACCAGTCCCTAGATGCATCACTGCCACTCCACTCACAGTGCGGCTACGTCAGCAGCCTGGTCTACCCAGTCGTCCATTGCGGAAATCTGCAGGGCTGCAACTTGGTCCACTCCTTCATTCATCAGACATTACAAGCTAGACAAGTTTTCCTCTGTGGATGCTTCGTTTGGCCGGAGAGTGATACAGCAAGTAGTTCCTTCTCGTGGGACACAAGCCCAGACTATTCCCCCCCCATAGGGACATGAGCGGCTTTGGTATGTCCCACTGGTGGATTTTACACTCGTCATGCTGGAGAAGGGGCGTTGTCTTACCTGAATGCCTTTTCTCAGCATGATGATGTAGAATCCACACCCACCCTTAAAGGCCATCTGGGCTTGTGTCAGAGTAGAAGGAGCCAACGCGTCAGACTTTGTCATGTTTTGCTTTGCCTTGGTCAAAAACTGGGATGGTCCAGCCCAGAAGGAGGCGTGGTAGATTCTCAACTGAGCAGGAAGGCTGAGATTACCCACCGGTGGATTCTACATCATCATGATGAGAAAAGGCGTTCAGGTAAGATAACGCCCCTTTGTTGCTGTCTTCTCATTCTGGCTTCATGTGTATTTGTTCTTAAAGCTTGGTGTGGTGCAGTCGGAATTAGCCACTCTGTCACTTTCTTCAATTTTCTTGCTCTTAGTATTGTCACGTCATGTTGTTATTTCCTTTGCCTACTATGTTTTATTATATTGGCCATCTAATACTTTTCCTTGCCATGTCTTGTAGCCCAGTTTGATTTCTCCACTACTCAGTAAGCCTTCATAGTATACTAGCTTCAGTGCATCTTCTTCACTGTCCTTCAGATATTCTTCCAATGCCATTTTTTCTCTTCTTCAGCTCTCTGTGTACTTGCAACATTCCATGCCCATCTGTTTTCCTTGGTAAGTAAATTCTATCAACATTATTGCATGGATGAGGTGGATTATTATTCCTATTCCTAAATCATTGCTTAGCAGAAATGTGCTTCCTAAAATTCAGACCTATGATCAAAGACCAAGAATGGAATAGAGTTATGAGAAGAGTCTAAAAGGATCGTGCTACTTCAGAAGGCAGGTACAAGAGAATGACATGGGTGTATATTCAATGATGCAGAAATTTCAAAGGGATAGCTATGTTTGATTATTATTGCAAAACCAACATTCTTTTGGTACAATAAAACCTAAGCAATTATTATAGCAAAAGCTTTTATGGACTGTAGCCCACTTCATTAGATGGTAGTTCATGGGAGTATTTCAAAATAGAATTAAGTTACTATTAGAGACTCTTTGTGTCATGATTCCGACAGATGAAACTCTTTAAAAGAACTTTAAGGCATTGTTTACCTTAAAGAATCTTTTATTCGAGAAACAAAGTATGGGCACTACATAGTTAAAGCCAAAAACTGAATTCCCCTTCCCGGGCACAAAGTAGGAAAGCATAATTCCCTCCTCCAATTAACCGTTATAAATCACATTCCCCAATTAGCTTGAAGCCTGGGCTTTCTCCCCAGCTCTCCAGCCGGCCAAATCTTTATCAGCTCTGGGCACAGTAACCTTGATTCCCAAGACTGAGTTATTGTTGTTATGACTAAGTGGACTCTCATCCACATCGCCCTTCCCAGCATCATCTAACTCTAAAAGTGAAAGAGAAAAGATGGCTACATTTCCATCTGTTGTCAAAGCAAGAACATCCGATGTTAGCAGCATTGACACTTTGTTTTAATCTAAGGGAAAAGGCTCCTGCATCTGCTACAGTAACCCACAAGGATAAAGTTTTAAAATATTTTTTCCAGTGGTAGGCCAGGTTTGGAGAATATTTATTGAGTGTTTGTAAACTTTTTCCCCCTGAAATCTAAAGTCAGTAGCACATTTCAGAATTCTAAGATATGTATTCCAATGTGATCTTTACATGCAACACTACACTTTTATTTGACAATAAATTATCCTGAAAATGGTAACGTTCACTAGCACAGATGATGTTACTTACTTAGTTAGGGTAATGAAACATCTGCAAGAAAACAAACAAGCTCAGAGAGTACCAAAGACCCCTCATTTCAACCCTGAGCTACAAATGTCCCCCTTCATTGGTACATTCATCTCTACATAGACTTTATTTCAAATTTACTAGTTTTTCCTTTTTCATATTCCCTACTGAAACACACATCCAGGCCGCTTGCCTTCTGATTTACTATCCACCTGGAAGTAGACAGAAATGGCTGAGGCTTAATAGCATGTAGGAGCATAATTTATTAATATGTACACTCACACACTTTCAACAGAGATAGAGGAGTTTAGGATTATATGCAGTAACATACAGCACATAATCTGTTAAATCTTTTTCCTTTTTTTGGTGGTTTCAAGTCAGTGTTGACTTCTGGCAACTGCCTGGATAAATCTCTGCAGTTTTCTTGACAGGATTTCAGAAGTGGTTTACCCTTGCCTCCCTTCCTAAGACTGACAGGGACTGGCTCAAGGTTGCCCAGCTGGTTTTGTGCCCGAGATGGAACTAGAACTCATGGGCTCCTGGTTTCTACTCTGGGGCCTGAACCATTACTGTGGCTCTTTCTTTGAACTTACAAAAGCTGTATTTTAATGATTCAGGCATCCCATGCACTCAGCTATGTGTTCTCATACTTACAACTTTCCCTACTATGAATTGTCTTAAGCTTATATGGAGTACTGAAGGAGACAAAGATGCCATAATCTAGTGGTAATGTACATAAATGATGAAGATCCTCAGAATGGGATCCCTTATATCATGGGTATCAAATTTGCCACGTTATGTGACATGTTGCAATGTATTGCAAATTTTTTTGCATTGCCAGAGCTGGGCTGGGCACTGCCTCCATAGGATGTAACCAGCCCATGGGCCAGTAGTTTGACACCCCTGCCTTATATCTTCCTTTTAATTTGTAGCCAGCAGCAGCTGTCAAACTTTCATTTCCATGTCACCTCAGACTTTTGTTGACTTGTTAGGTTGTTGATCTAACATAACGTGGTTCATGACAGCAACTGTTAACTTATCTCTGGTTACCATTTTCTGGTCCTTGTCTGATCTTGAAGGATTTGTTTCTATGTCATCACTTATCTTTGGTAGCTGGTGTCCTGATCTGATGGTTTCCTTTTTTCCCCTCCCTCCACTATATGCTCATGTTTTTCTTTAAATTCTGCTGCCTTTCTATCATTAAAGTTTCCAAATTACTGCCTCTTTGTGAATTTTCAGTTTTTGTTCTTCTATTTTTTTTACAAGAGAAAAAAAATCCCAGTAGGTAGCATGTAAATGTCATATGAATTATGAATTACTGATTATATATCCTCCACTGTGACAAATTGAATGAACTGAGATGACTTCAGTGGATATGCTTTGTCATTGTGATGGAGGCAGGAGAATTTCCTCTGGCAGATTCAATGAACAAAGTTATATGTTTGAAGAAGCTCTCACCAAAATTACTGGGAAAATTTACATCTATCCAGCCTTCTCATGGTATCTATCTGCCACCATCACAATCCCAAATATAATAGGGAGGCTCCTCAACTTTGCTTTTCCCCCCACAAGATTTCCCTGTTTTGTTCTCTGTTAAATTTTCTCCATCCTACATATGAACACATTTGCAAATCTGAACAAGCTCTTGTGAAAAAAACATATGAATGGTATTTCATCTGGCTGCGTTAGCTGAATTCAACAGATTTCTATTCTCATGACAGAAAGGATTGTATTGTATACTCTGAAAGTGCAAAAGGTAACTTTATAAAATAAGTAATGTGTGGATTTGTGTGTGGGGGGGGCAGGGGCAATCCTAATTCAGTATCTTAATTCAGAACACATAGGAAATCACATCCAGGTTTGTAAGAGTTAAGGATCCAGAGCTCTTTGTCTCACATTCTTTCTTCAATACTTGCATTTTTGTCTTTAAAAAATCATATTTTTCCTTATCCTGTTTATGAGGATATATATGACTTAAAAAAATAGAACTAGATAAGATTTCTATTCATAAACAGAGTTGGCATCTGAGATTTGAGCCAGCTGTGATATAGCTGAGGAAAAGAAGGGAAATACCCAAATGCTAAACCAGACCAAAAAAATTTCTTTCTTTCCCAGCCAGTTACTCTCATTTTAAGGCAGGGGGGCTCCTCTGATCCAAAGAGGGTCAAACTTATCTGGTTCTTTTATCTTTAAGGCCCCTTGTAAAGTAATGTTATCTTGACATTTTAATTCTGCTTCTTTCAGGCTTGTGATTTAACAAGGGAGCTGATTCCAAGCAAAGCCCATAAACCATCTGGGAAGCTCCTCATTCGGATGCCGAAGGAATAATTCACCGGCTGCCGGTAAAACAAAATTGCCTTTGAAACACAAATAATGTAAAGGTCAGTTATATGAACCAAATTTACCTTTTGTCATCCAGGATGGAATGAAAGAGTCTCAACCCAGCTTCCGAACAGGCCTGAACAAGATGGTTCTGGGGGTAACACAAGGGTTCTTGCAGATTCAAAGTAGTGCTGTTCAGCAAACTGCTTATTGAAATTGTGGCCAAGTTGGTCTGTCATAATTGCTTCACTTTCCTCTTTAGGTGGCCTGTGAGATAGCAAGAGAAAGAGAAGGAGAAAGACTTTGGCATTAAGAGTAATGTCACAAGCATTACAAAAAAAAATTAAAGCATTGTTTATGTATTTATTGATTTTTATGACTAGTCCATTCTTGGACTAGCAATTCTGGTTGCTAATATAGGATGAAAAGCCCAAATAAAAAACAATGCAAGGAACAACAGTGAATACCAGTAATAGAATAATGGTGCCCAAGAAGAAACCAAACACAAACCACAAAAAGAATCACATCCACAGATACACCGAAGGTCCAGATCCATGCCTGAGCAACATTCTGGTCTTCAAAGTCCTACAAAATGTTGGGGTGAAAGAATCTCAGGGGACAGGATAGTCCAGAGCACAGCCATATTTCCCGATTCCCTCCAAGATATCATTGTTTAATAGACAGGACATGGGCCATGCTCGCCTTGTCTGATTTAGTGGGACAAGGCAGAAAGAATCAGAGGTGGTCACGCAAATATGAGAGTTACAATTAGGCAAACTATCTACTATGGCAGATAGGAAAAAGAGTTTTTCACATGTCCACCCACACATAGGACTCCACTGTTTCTAAGTATGGAAGACTGGATAATATATAGGGTTGCAAATCTGTTGTTGCCCAATTGGATGCATTTGAAGATGAACCCTAACCTTCTGAAAGGGGTGTTTCCTAGTGAATTTAACCATCTCTCTCTTGTTTTTATTTCCCTCTGCAGTTTTATATCTTTCCTTTACTTCATCCTGCTTCCAGATGTTCCTTTCCCTTTCCCTATCTCTTTCCCTCCCTTGCTATTTCTTTCTCTTGCTTCACACTAGTCCTATTTTTTTTTTGTCTTCATCTTTTGCTGGTCCTGATGAAAGATTTGGGGAGGGGAAGGGGTTGATATATGACTGTGAGTAGATGGTTTGTAGGAGGCAGAGAGAAGAATTAGTATATGCAAATTGGGGGTTGTTAATTTTAAATGGGGTTTCTTTATTTTATAAGCAGATAATTTAAATCAGTATTTAATTGATGATGATTAGTTTTCCTTGGCCTACTGTATTTGGACTAAGGCTTCTGGCAAGTGCCTCTGCATCTATACACGTATAAATGTGATACATGCTCACGTTTATTGAGGAGAAGAAAATTTTCCCACAAACTGGCTCATTGTTTGTTACCTCACAGCATGGGACCAAGTGCATCCAGAAACATCAGTCCGAATTCATCAGTTCAGCCATGGCATGTGTTTTTGATAGGCAGCATGGTCTGCAGCTGCCATTCTAGTAGTGGTGGTTGTCATGTTTCATTCCCCTCACATGATGACAGGATGGCCTCTGAAAGCATCCACATCAACAATGCAGAAAAAAGTCTGGAGGCCAAGTATTATCATGGACTGGCATGCACATCCCTTCAGATTGTTCAGTTATAGCACCACCACCACACTTAGCCACTCCTTTGGAAGCTCTGTCTTTCCCCCACTTGAATCTGTGGGCCAGAGTAAGCAGCAGAATGATAGTTTCCTTTGCAATAATCAATATTTGCCCAGAACACCCAGGAGCAGCTCTACCATAATTGTGAGCCTGAACACTGCAATAGTAAGTCATGAGGAGATGCTATGGACTTCATTCCATGTCCCAGGGAGACATCATGCCAAAAACTGCAGGCAGGGACCATATGAGAGTTCTGAATAGTTTTGCAATAGTGGCGGATATCTGTAGCTCAGATGTAGGATGAGGGTGAAGGTTTGTTCTCCAAGCTTCACCCTCAGTTCTGAATAGTCCTATACATTTCCCAGGAACAGCTATGGGTACACATGGAGCATAACCTGGGCATTAATTATGTCCTTTTCTGGAGCAGGAGGCCCTTGGGGCAATCATTTGTGCTTTTATCACATCACACATGGATTACTGTAATACATTCCATATAGGGCTACTCCTGAAGATCATTGGAAGTTGGTCCACAATGCAGACAGACTTGCAGCCATACAAATCCAATGAAGTAATTTAAATTAACACCTGCAGAAGCTGATGAGGGCATTTTAGAAACTAGAGTGGAATAAAGAAAGTCCCTTCCATTACCAGTGGTCCTTACAGAAAAGCAAAGGAAAACAGAGCAGCCATATTGGAATCCTTAGTCCTAATGGGACACCATTGGATCATTGGGGAAAGATTATGGAAGTGACTGACCCATGGATGAAATGACTCTCCAGGAGAGCAACCAACCTTTGCAGGAGGGGCATAATAAGCATACTAGTCAATCAGAGAAGAGGCTGTGCCTAAATCAGAATGAAGTACACTAGGTTAATTGCTAGTTGAAGACAGCTCAGTTGAAGACAAAATTAAAAGCAAGAAATTGGAGCAAGAAAACACTGGAAGAGAAATGGTTTTTTGGCTTAGAGTGGGTGGAAGACAGTGCTGGCTGTTCCTACCATTAGAAGTGGTGGAAGTTCTGTACTGGTAATGGGGCAAGTGGAAAGTGTGGATGAGCCTATGGCCTCCTCTTCTTCTTCTTGTGCCATATCTGTTATCGGACGTTGGTGATCATGTTGGCGATCCTGTTTTTATCAGCAGCCGCACAAAAAAGTGCTGCTGAGTTTTGTTCAAACCAATCCCTTAGATTTTGAAGCCACAATGTTCTTCTTCTGCCTGGACCTTGTTTGCCTTCAATCTTGCAAAAGCCAAAAGACCAGTATAAAAATTAATGCTTTTTTGTGAGTGCAAGGTCTGGAAAAGACTTAAAAGGAGGCAAGTCAAGTTTTTGAGGCAAGTCAAAGATGTTTCACAAAGATGCTTCATATAGGCCTAATCAGTTAACCATTGCTATAAATTGGGGTCAATTTATCCTAATATTGCGTAATATATCTTTTGGCTACCTTATAAGAATGAAAAATACATAAAAATACACAATGCGCAATGCCTTAGGACAGTGGTTCTCAACCTTTTTCAGGTTGAGACCCCACTTGCCCCGCCCATGCGCGGCGTGACCCCAGCGCACGCGCCGGGCTGATCTGCGCATGCACGGTGCGCACGATGAAAAAAAATGGCGGACCGCGACAGCCCGATCCGCGCATGTGCGGCGCACGCATGACGGAAAAAAACAAAAAAACAAAAAAAAACAAAATGGTGGACCGCGACGGGCTGATTTGCGCACGCGCGGCGCGCGCACGACGGCCCAAACCGCGCATGCGCAGCGCGCATGCGACAAAAAAACCAAAAAAACAAAAAAACCAAAATGGCGGACTGCGGTGTCCGGCGACCCCTGCGAAACGGTCGTTCGACCCCAAATGGGGTCGCGACCCATAGGTTGAGAACCGCTGCCTTAGGATAGGGATTCATAAATCCTTCATTGTCTACTTCAGTTCAGTGAAATGCTCTAGGTTTATTTCACTTAGGCAAATAATCTCAATACAATAGGGAAGGAAAAATATTTTGTTGTCAACAAAACTTGTACAATGGTGAGGCTTGAGAACAGCACTAGTGACTATGTAAAACAGTGTTTCCCAACTGGAGTCAGTGCCAAATGTGTGGATTTCAACTCCCAAAATTTCCTAACATGGCCAATGTTGAGAATTCTGGGAGCTAAAGTCCACAACTAAAGTTGGAAAACAGTAAATGAATAGACAGATAGATTCATTTTTATTTTAAGGACAGCTGTCAACCTTGTTGGTTGGACTGGGGCACATACCTCAACCTAATATTTTCCAGTACTGGCCCAGCATATGTAGCTATCTGAAATGGAAACAAGACCAAATTCCTTCACTCTAAGAACTTCTTTATGTCTTCTTTTATCACTTCAGATGTTGAGGGAGATACAAAGTTCGGGTTCTTATTCTTCTGGCTGCCTCAACCATTGTTAATTGATGTTATTGTAGTGTTTCTTTGATGTTGTCTGTCCATCATCATCTGGGTCTGCTTCGTGTTCTTTGACCTTCTCCTCTTTTTGTATATGCTTTGTATGGTATGGATTCCCAAGACAGTCTCTCCAGGAGAGCAAACCACTCACCTTTCTGCTTTTATTTGCAGTTTAGGATTGGTTCCATGCCAATTTTTTCTCTTATGGTCTCATTTCTGATTTTATCTTTTCTGGTCACTCCAAGAGCTTTTCTTGAACATCTTATTTCCCTGGTGACTAACTTTCATTTATATTTTATTGTTTTATTGAGCTGAGGTGGTGAAGTGGTTAGAATGCAGTATTGCAGGCTAATTCTGCCTATTGCCAGAAGTTCGATCCTCACCGGCTCAAGGTTGACTCAGCCTTCCATCCTTCTGAGGTCAGTAAAATGGGGACCTAGATTGTTGGGGGCAATATTCTGACTCTGTAAATTGCTTAGAGAGGGCTGTAAAGCACTATGAAGCGGTATATAAGTCTAAGGGCTATTGCTATTGCTATTGTAAGTGTCCATGTTAAGCACTGGTAACAGTGTGGGGATAAATATGCTTTGTATGAGATGTTTCTTTGTGCTGATCAGTACTGCCTTATGTTGTAGGAATAGAGCTAGATGTCCCAATACTTGGTTTGCCTTATCGCATCGTATGTTAATCTCTTTGTCCATTTTACCATCCTCGGTGAATGTTCCAAGATATTTGAACTTTGACACTTGTTTCATGCTTGTTCCCTCTATTACTGTGTTTAAGGTATGCATTTTCTTCCAATTGCCATTACTTCTGTTTTCCCTTTGCTGATTCTCATATTATTTGTCTTGCATTCTTGGTTCATGACTATAAGATGTTATTGCAGTTTCTTAGGTGTACTTGCTGCAAATGCCTGATCATCTGCAAAGAATAGTTTGTTGATATTATTTCCATTCTTGGGTTTGGCTTCTTTGCTTATGCTGTCAGTGTAGATGATAAACAATAGTGGTGATAATACCCATCCCTGTTTTACTCCAGATGTTACTGTGAAGGTTTCTGATGTTCCTTGGTTTGTTCTAACTACACTTCTGCAATCACTTTATCAGCTTTTGCATACTCTAATAAGATGTTTACTTACTCCCTATTGGGTCTAAGAACAATCCTGTAAAATGACTTGCTACATTCAGACATCAGTTTTGCTTTATTTGTCTGTAGGTTTTGCTGTCTAAATTGAGAGAGCTGGTTTAGTCTAGTGGTTAAGGCACCAGCCTAGAAGCCAGGAGATTGTGAGTTCTAGTCCTGACTTAGACATAAAAGCTAGCAGAGTGACTTTGGGCCAGTCACCCAGTCCATAGGGTCAAACTCAGGCAACAAAGCAATAGGTCAATTTCTGTCACAACCAATGGATCAACATTTGATTGATTTTTTAAAAAGACCCTGCTCTTGCAGGAAAATGCTAGGAAGAAAAAAAAAGCCTTCTAAGTCATATTTCTTTCTGCTACTTAGTAGGGTTGTCCAAGGTCATTCCAAAGTTTATAGCTATCCTGAACTCATTGGGAAATCATGATATAAAAAGTCATAAATGTCCTGGGGCTTTTCCCTTATTAATGGCTCCAACTATTAATCCAGATTAGCTATTAGTACAGCGCCAACATCTATCTGACAGAAAAATATTCCTTTCTCTGCAAAAGGGAGCTGTCTTTTCCTGCTCATTCTGTGAGGTTTTGGAGTTTTCCTTAATGTTGCAATGTACTAAAAGTGCTGGTGTGGTATTATTTTTTTTCCCTGTTACATATTTGTCCATGACTATGCAGTCTATTTTACGGCTACTCCTTGTTGTTCAAAGGAAGCTTTGAGAGCTGAATTCCAGTATGAAAGTTTCATTTGTGAACTTCATTGGAAGCCAGGAAGGCTGTGGACAGCTGAAGACAATCTGACACATGTCTTTGATTATGTGCTTCATTTTTACTCCTAGTGACCACATAAATAGCAATAGCACTTAGACTTATATGCCACTTCACAGTACTTTACAGCCCTCTCTAAGCTGTTTACAGAGTCAGCACTTTGCCCCCAACAACCTGAGTTCTCATTTTACCAACCTCAGAAGGATGGAAGGCTGAGTCAACCTTGAGCCAGTCAGAATCGAACTGCTGGCAGTCAGCAGAATTAGCCTGCAATACTGCATTCTAGCCACTGCACCACCATGGCTCTAAATAAATTTTCTCCATGAGAATCTGTCCCTAACCAGTTTTTCCAGCTCTTCCAATGGTGCAGTCATCACCACTGTAACTGAGCCCATTCACTTTGCAGCTGGTCATCATCTTCCTTTCTTTGCTTCCACTTTTTCCAAAATTAGAGTCTTCTATAGGGAGCTGTGTCTTTGCATAATGTGTCCAAAGAAGAATAATTTGAGTTTGGTCATTTGTGCCTCAGATGAGAACTCTGAATTGATTTGTTCGATGATCCATTGTTTTGTTTTCTTGGCTGTTCACAGAATTCACAGGAGTATTCATTCAAAAACATCAGTATTTTTCCTATCCTGGCACTCCATAACTCAGGAAAGCCCAGAACCCCTCCTCCCTAGAAGAATTATAAAATGATAAGAAATGCAGAGGAATGTTTCAGTTTAGTTCTGTAAGTATTCCTAATTGAGCTTTGAACTAATATTTATCCAACTTGATTGTCTGGTAACAACAACAACAACAATAAAGTTGGAAGGGACCTTGGAGGTCATCTAGTCCAACCCTCTGCTCAGGCAGGAAAACCTATAACATTTCAGACAAATGGCTGTCCAGTTTCTTCTTAAAAACTTCCAGTGTTGGAGCATTCACCGCTTCTGGAGGCAGGTTGTTCCACTGGTTAATTGTTCTAACTGTCAGGAAGTTTCTCCTTAGTTCTAGGCTGCTTCTCTCCTTGATTAGTTTCCATCCATTGCTTCTTGTCCTGCCTGCAGGCGCTTTGGAGAATAGCTTGACTCCCTCTTCTTTGTGGCAGCCCCCGAGATATTGGAGCACTGCTATCATGTCCCCCCTCATCCTTCTCTTCATTAAACTAGACATACCGAATTCCAGCAACCGTTCCTTATATGTTTTAGCCTCCAGTCCCCTAATCATCTTTGTTGCTCTTCTTTGCACTCTTTCTAGAGTATCAACATCTTTTTTACATCGTGGTGACCAAAACTTGATGCAGTATTCCAAGTGTGGCCTTACCAAGGTATTGTAAAGTGGTATTAATACTTCGCGTGATCTTGATTCTATCCCGCTGTTAATGCAGCCTAGCACTGTGTTGACTTTTTTGGCAGCTGCAGCACACTGCTGGCTCATCAAGAGAATCTCTTCAGCTGGTGTCTTGTAAAATAACATGCCTTCCTCAGCACCTCACTCTTCTATTTTGTAAGTCTAACCCCTCCTGTTGGAGCCTTTCTGTTTTATATTAAATGGAGCTTTCTGTAAATGAAAAGCATCTTCTCTTGATCCTAGTTTTGGTTTCCTTCCAGAAATCTAAAAGGGCATTTCTCTCTCTCCCACATCTGTGCATTACAAATGGATTTGCTTTCAAAATTCATTATTGACTCCCCTATAAACCATAACTGATCGGCTCTTAACCTGTTGTAGCGGAGGATACTTTCAACAATTTCTTCCAAAATATAAGCGTGATTCCCTTTAGAAGAAGCCTGTTAGTTAAAGATGGGAGCTCTTGTCTTGTCCTGTCTTTTCGTGCTGTATTTTATCATCTCTGTTAGTCTTGACACATCTTAGAATCAATATTATACAATTGCCCCAGACTGGCAAGAAGGATAGGAGGATGGGACTAGCTATCTTTCTGTGTATTTGTGGATAAAGGAGATGGAAGGTCATTAACTTTTTGATATGTTTTGCCTAGTTTGGCTCAGTTTTTCACATTCATTGCTGGATGCTAAAGCTTCATTTGTCAAAGCCTTGGGGTGCTGTTTGAAGCAGATTTCTTAGTCCTGCTGCAAGGAAGAGTCATCTTAATTGAAGGTTGGGGGCACGGCTAAGGATCCTATATTTATTTTCCCAGCTGGATTCCTTGATTTTAATGATGATGTGACAGGCAGAATCTCCACTTCCCTACTCTTTGATGTTAAGTGGAAAACTGCAGCTAATAGATTTCTAACTGTCAGCTGGATGCTTGAGACATAAAATTTTGGTCAGGAAGATGTAATACTGCTAAAATAGATGACAAAACTATGGCGACAGCCCCTGTTGCTTCATTTCGGCACATACTTGCCTGTTTATTTCAAGTCTTTTTTTCAGGGAGTGCTTTCTTTGTCTTCTGAAACTATTCCAAAGTACGCAAGTCATGAATCAGGTTCAATATACACTCTGTTTGATCCCATGGAAGTTCAGGGCAAGGAATTCCTTCCAGGTGCTTATAGATCAAACCCCATTAAAAAGTATCTGACAGAGACACTTATTTTTGAATGGTGTGCTCTCTGGATTTAGAGATGAAGAATCTACATTATTACGTACATGAGAATATGAACTCACAGTTGCCAGTTCTTTAGCTGGTATTGGCTTTCACATACATCATGTTACTCCCAAGAACCTAGGATGCTGTAATGTATCAGCATAGCATATGTGCAGATCCAAGCACTGTGACCTTTCAACGTGCAGATTTTTTTAAGGGTTGTCCAAGATTTTTGTGATATGGCATCCAATGTTGCAGTAGCCACTGGAACCACTATAGCCAGTTTATGCCATAATCTTTCAGCTTTGATTTTCAGATCTTGATACTATGTGATCTTCTCCAATCTGTTCTTCTAGACTACCACCCCTGGTATCGCCAGATCAATTATCCATACTTTCTTATTTTCAGCCATAGTTAAATCTGATATAGTTTGAGCCAAGACTTTTATTTGCTTGTATTCAGAAATCCCTCAATATTTTAACCTGCTCATTTTCAACTCTATGTTCCCATCAATTTTTCATTAGTGGCACATTATACGTTTTACTTATGTACTAGTGAATCATTCTGCCGATTGTGTGATATCATTATTTATAATCTGTTATTATAATGATTTAGGCTGAGAAAAGAGTGACTGGCCTAAAATCATCCAGCCAGCTTCCATGCCTAAAATGGGACTAGAACTCACAGTCTCCTTCACAGACCAGCAACATAACCACTACAGAGAACCAGATCTCAATTTACGTGAGAAATTGGTTCAAGGGACTACTATGCTTCTCTTACTCCAGATTTGTTACAAAGCTTGCAAGCATACATTACACTGTATATTTCAGTGTTTATTTTAATATTTTTGGTATTTTTTCTCTCTTGGGATGACCAAAATGTTTTAATATCCTATATAAAAAAATATACAAAACAGGGGAAAACTACTGACCTATCTTTAGTTGAAGTGAGATTGTACATACTTTGAATTAGGCAAGGGTGAAGAATCTGTGGCCCTGCAACTATTGCTAGCTCCAACAGACCTAGCCAGATCAGGGAGTGATTCTGAGTGCTCTGGGTTTATAATCGAACCTTAAAACCACCCAGAAACCTAGCTAAATGATTAACCCACACAACAGATCTGGAACATTTTCAAGTACCAGTCCTGGAATCCAGAAAAAGTCACAGTGAATCAGCTGAAGGAAAGAAATCCTGGTGCCAGAATACTGTATTTCAAAAACTGGCAACTCTAACTATATCTCAGTTATGACTAATTTGATGGCATATTGATGGCTATGAGATGAAAAACAAAAGCAAGAGCACCAAACCTGGAGCGGAAAACTGGTCTTTATTGATTGGACTTATAAAAACAGATTATGCAGTGATCTAAAATGACAGCTGATGTATCCACCCATAACTCTTCGTTTAATTAATTTACGCATTTAATTGATGCCGGTAAGACAGAAAGTAGATTTTTCACTGCATAGGAGCAATGATGGCGATGTTGTTGTTGTTTTCTCTTTTTATTTTTGCTGCCTCAGCTTACAGAATTTATAGGAATGAAAGTAAATTAGACAAGAAAGCTGAAGCATGACTAAAAATATTGTCTTTCTGTATTATTTTTCTTTTGGACTTTAAAAAAACAGCTCTGGAACAAAAATAACAGTTTAGCTGCTGCATAAAGTAGTAAACCAGAATGGAAATGAGGATTTCTCAATTTATTTCTTGCCTGTTTTTTTTTAAATTTTAAAAATAACCCCTTCCAGGGGTGGAGAAAGGAAACATGGGGTAAATCCAACCATGTCTAATCCTTGGGGAATAAGTATTCTCACTCTCTGTTGCCTAGAACAGTGATGGCAAACCTTTTAGAGACCGAGTGCCCAAACTGCAATCCAAAACCCACTTATGCATCGTCGGGTGCCAGGTGGGCGTGGCCCATTGGGTGGGAGTGGCTGTGGTGGTAACAGCAGACTGGGTGGGACTAAAAAGTTCAATCAATCAATTCCAACTTTGCAAGATCTTTTTTTTTCCAGCGAGAAGTTGAAATTGACTGATTGATTGAACCTTTTTTTTTTGTACACGGCGGTGGAGGCCTAAGGTGAAAAGGTTTTATAAAACCCAGCTGAGGGCCTAGGACTGGGGCGACAGCGCGTGTGCCCACAGAGAGGGCTCTGAGTGCTGCCTCTGGCACCCGTGCCGTAGGTTCGCCACCACTGGCCTAGTAGCTTCAAAGCCACTATGGGAAAGGACTGGTTGGGGAGAGAGGGAAAGAACCTGAAGAAACCGTTGCTATATTCAGGAATTTGGCTCAAGCCTTTCAAACTTCTCCAGCCCTCCAGGGAATAGAATAGAATAGAATAGAATAGAATAGAATAGAATAGAATAGAATAGAATAGAATAGAATAGAATAGAATAGAATAGAATAGAATCTTGGAGGTCTTCTAGTCCAGCCCCCCAGAAGCAGAGGAACCTATACCATCTCAGACAAGTGACTGTCCAGTCTCTTCTGAAAAATCTCCAGTGATGGAGCGCCCACGATTTCTGAAGGCAAGTTGTTCCACTGGTTAATTGTCTTCACTGTTAGGAACTTTCTCCTTAATTCCAGGTTGCTTCTCTCTTTGATCAGTTTCCAACCATTGTTTCTTGTCCTGCCCTCTGGTGCTTTGAAGAATAATTTGACCCCCTCTTCTTTGTGGCAGCCTCTCAAATACTGGAATATTGCTATCATGTCACCCCTATTTCTTCTTTTCTTTAGACTAGCCAGACCCAAGTCCTGCAGCCATTCTTCATATGTTTTAGTCCCCAGGCCTTGGATCATCTTAGTTGCTCTTCTCTGAACTTTTCCCAAGGTCTCAACATCTTTTTTGTAGTATGGTGACCAAAATTGGTTGCATTATGAGCTTCTTCTGAGGGAAGGTAAAAGGCACGGGTATCCCCAGGAGATGGTTAAGAAAGTCAAGGTAGAGGCCATCAGACTGTGATGGATCAAAGCTCTGCTCCATGTGTGTCACATATAGAAAAACCGGCAGAGGATTGATCACAACTTTGCAGCTACCATCTTGATTTCCTTTTTCTTTTTTTAACTGTCCAGCAGACAACCCTACAAAAAGGACTTTTCTTACACTTACAAAGAGCTTACACATGACTTTGCCATGTCAACCAGCAGCCATTGTGGCATGCATTTCCCCCACCCCAAGTTTGTGGGAAGTCTCTTGTGAAAAAGTTCCTGCCACGTTTAGCAACACTGGAAAGAAAAGCTCTTAAAGAATTTTGCTTTGTCATCTTATCAAACTCTTACCAAAGTGTAGAAGTGCAACATTGAAGCTGTGACTTCCGAAAGGACAGAGCCTGACAATGCATATCTGATGACGGAGGTGATTGTTTCACATCCAAACATCTGAACTAAGCAGCTTTCGCTTTGACGGCTTCAGCAGTTCCATGCCTGCCCCCCATGCTACCATATATAACAGAGTGAAAGGACAATCTGTCATCCTTTTTTTTTTTCTGGTGTGTTTCATATACATATTTAATATATTTTGCTGTTCGGCGATATGTGAGACTGTATTACTTAGCCATAAAAATCTCCAGGAGATGTGCTCGTCACTGGTTTGGAAAATTACATTAGCAATATATATTCCATCTGTGTAGCGGCTTGGCCCATTACAAATTTATGCCCTTAATAAATTTTGTTCTTGAAACTGAGTTGGTTTCATAGGGGAGGCTCTCAGAAGTAGGGGGAGAAGAGGAATTCTGATCTCTGAACAATAAACCAATAAATATTATGTGTTCCTCTCAAGTTTGCTAATAAAACAAATTGATTATTTACCACCTTAATTCTGGATAAGAGCGGGTGTTAATTGCTTTTATGAACAAAACTTTTCCTCCCCTTTCCCATTTTCAAGCTTCTTCCCCCTGTTTTAAATTAGTTCATTAGGAATGAGCATCTATTATTTAATAGCTTAATTTCCAAATATTACCATGATAACTAAGCCTTACATAGGAGTTGCAGGTCTGCATAGAAATGTACCAATGGTTTCATTAGCAGGGCTGATTAAATAAAGATGAAAAAGAAATGGATCTCTATTAACAGAGGGGAGGAGGATATCAAGGAGAGACAGCATCAAAGGAAACTTTTAATAATGTGACATATTAAACTTAAGTCCAATATTAAGCTCTTCCCTTTGTCCAAGCACGTAGTATCTCCTAGTTTTGGGAGTTAAAACAGAAAACAGAAACCTACTGATAGTAGGTTGCTTAGCAGAAGTTGTGAGATACTTCCCCTTATGACCTGGTTCCAAAGTTACAATGGCAGCCATCCACTGTCACATGATCACATGGCAACAAACCCACATTTACACCCACTTGCACCATCCTGCAGTCATGTGACTGTGGTTTATGATGGGGTGGGTTTTGTTTTGTTTTGTTTTTTGCCAAAAACTGGTGTTTATTTCTGGTTTTCAGCCAAAGCTGCCTATTGGCTAAAATAGGTTTGCATAACAACCGTGGCATTCACTTAGCAATTTCAGCATTTGCTTAACGCCCATCATAAAAATGTAAAATTGGGCATGGTCATGTGAAGACCCACTTAATGACTAGCATGATGTACAACTGTAATTCTGGGCTCAATTACCGTTGTAAGTGGAGGACTTCCCTCTGTAAGACATTAAGGGGAAAAAAGCCAATTAGGAATGAGCAATTGGCAGCTGACAAAAATGGCAATATATTGTGAAATGCAATTGTTTTTTTTAAAGATTTTATTGATTTTTTAATACAATTTAAAAGTACTTATTCAACAAACATGTTGTCTGAGTTTATCATTCACTAATACAAATTGAATTTCTAATCCTGTATTCTTTTCTCTAGCCATTGATAAAATAAGTCCCAATGTGATACCGTGTTTCCCCGAAAGGAAGAAGTGTCTTACTTTCTTTTTATCCCCAAAAGCCCCACTATGTCTTACTTTCGGGGTACGGCTTATATTGATTGGAAAACAATTGTCAGTTTTATTTTAAGTATTTTAAGTATATTAAGTATTTTAAGTATTTTAAGTATTTAAGTATTTTAAGTATTTAAGTATTTTAAGCAGGAGGCGGAAGTGGGCAGGAGTAATATGTCTTACTGTCGGGGTATGGCTTATATTAGCCGACCCCCTGAAAACCCCGATACGTCTTACAATCGGGGGTGTCTTACTATCGGGGAAACACGGTAGTATTCTGTTTCTTCTTTTTCTTTCAACCTCAAAATAAGTCTGTCCATTTCTGCACAATCTAGTATTTTTAAAATTATTTCTTCCTCTGATGGTATTTCTTCATTTTTCCAATATTGTGCAAATATGATCCTTGCTGCTGTTACCACATGTAAAATCAAGTATATACTTTGTTTGTCAGGTTTTTCTGGCATTATACCTAATAAAAAAAGTTCAGGCTTAACATCTATATGTTTTCCCAACATCTTTTCTAACCAAGTATGTATTTTTATCCAATATTTCTTTGCTTTAACATATGTCCACCATACATGATAATAAGTATCTGACTTATGATTACATTTCCAACATCTATCTGACATATTTTTAAACATTTTTTGCTAATCTTACTGGTGGCAAGTGCCATCTATAAAACATTATATATATTTTTTCTTTGTAAGAAGTTAACATTGTGAATTTATAATTTCTTTCCCACAGGTTTTGCCAGTTCTCTAAATCTATATTGTATCCAAACTTTTTTGCCCATGTTATCATTTTTTTACTTGTTCATTTTGCATTTTCAAATTCAATAAAAAGTTATACATTTTCTTAATTAGTTTCTCATGAGAGGTTAATAATATCTGGTCAATCAGTGTCTGCTCTTTATAGAATCCGTACAATTTAACATCTTTATCATATCTCACTTGCATTTGTAATTATGCCCACCATGATAGATCAATACCCTGGTTTTCAATCTCTTGTTTAGATTTTAAATTCCCTTCAGAATTTAGAATATCTTTATATGTCCATATTTTCTCAAGACTGACTAAATTTGGATGTATGAAAGCTATCCTGTTGAAAGCTATCCTGGTATTTTCAAGTATATTTTACATTTTATTTTTTCCCATGTTAGTAATAATGCATTTCTAATATAGTGGTTTTGAAAATATTTATGAATTCTATTTTCCCATACCATAAGAAAGCGTGCCAACCAAGTTGTAAATCATGTCCCTCTAAATACAACAACCTTTTATTTCTAAGAGTTATCTATTCTTTTACCCATGTTAGTACTGATGCTTGATAATATAGAACCCACTCTGGCAAGTCAACCCCCCCATTTTCCTTAGCCTCTTGTAACATTTTCAATTTAATTCTGGCTTTCTTTTCTTGCCAAATAAAATTTAAAATTAGGGAATTTAAATCTTTAAATAATTTTTTCTCCAGTTTTATAGGTATCGTTTGAAATAAAAACAATATTTTTGGTAATATATTCATTTTCACTATAGCAATTCTTCCTAGCATTGACAGTTGCAAATTTTTCCATTTTTCCAAGTCAAGTTTTATTTGATCCAGTAATTTTATATAATTATCTTCTTTTATGTTGAACATCTTGCTGTCAAATATATTCCCAAGTATTTAACCTTTTTGACTATTTGTAATTCTATTTTTTCTGACATTGTTTTTTTTTCTGTAAGATTTTTAACTATCACTTTGGGTTTTTTTTCTATTTATCTTCAGTCCTGCTCTCCAAACTGTTCTATCTTTTCCAATAATTTAGGAATCATCACTAAAGGTTCCTCTAGGACAGTGGTTCTCAACCTGTGGGTCGCGACCCCATTTGGGGTCGAACGACCATTTCACGGGGGTCGTCAAACAATGCAGTCCGCCATTTTTTCCCCTTTTCCTTAGCTGTGCTACTCCCTCTTATTCTATTGGCTTTTGAAAGCCAATAGAATAGACTCTCTTGAATAGAGTCTAATTCTATTGGCTTTCAAAAGCCAATAGGAATTGTCCAGGCTGTCTCCGCCCTGCTGAGCCCGCCAAAAGTCCCAGTCTGCAAACGGTGCTGCAAGTTGTCTGCAGCGAAGGCAAGCTCTCCAGAAGTTTCCACCCCTCCCTGCTGAGCAACTACTAAAAATGTAAGTAAAAGAGGGCCAGGGGTGGGAGGCCGGTGGGCGCAGGGAGGGTTTTTGGTGCGCGTGGGGCCCGGCGGGTTTTTTACCTCCCTTGGGCTGGGCCAGCTGGTGGCCCAGCCCGTGGTTGCCCTGCACCGTCACTGCGGCGGCTGCCCAGGAGTGCCTGGGCCTGCCGGCCGCCACCCCGAACGGGTGGCAGCGAAGGTAAGGCTAGCGGGGCAGCGGCGGGCGCAGGGAAGGTTTTTGGCCCGTGTGGGGCCCAGCGGGTTTTTTTACCTCCCTTGGGCTGGACCAGCTGGTGGCCCAGCCCGTGGTCGCCCTGCGCCGTCACTGCTGTGGCCGCCCAGGAGCGCCTGGGCCTGCCTGCCATCGCCCCGAACGGGCAGCGGCCTACGCCTCGGCCGGCACAGGGGGCAGCACCATGCATGCATGGCGCAGGGGGCAGCACCACGCATGTGCGGTGCAGGGGGTAGCACCACGCATGTGCGGTGCAGGGGGTAGCACCATGCATGCGCGGCGCTTGACAGGTCGGGGTCGCGGCCTGAAAAAGGTTGAGAACTGCTGCTCTAGGATGAATATCAAGTCATCTGTAAATGCTTGCAATTTATAAGTTTCACCTTTTATTTCTAATCCTTTAATTTCTGGGTCTTGTCTAATATTTCTATTTAAAACTTCCAAAATTAAAATAACAATGGAGATAGTGCTCATTCTTGTCTTGTGCCTTTTCTTATGTTGAAATTATCTGTATAATCTCCATTTACAATCACTTTTACTGTTTGTTTGTCTACTGCCAGCAAATACCTCCCGCCGTCCGGTACGCTCCCACAGAGAGGGCCTCCTCAGGGAGCCGTCGGCCAGACAGTGCCGGCTGACGACCCCCAGGGGGAGAGCCTTCTCTGTGGGAGCTCCCACGTTATGGAACGAGCTCCCCCCCGAACTCCGTATAATAACAGATTTACGCACCTTCCGTCGGGAACTAAAAACATTCCTTTTCCGACAGGCCGGCCTGGCATAGAAGCTTCGGTTCCAATAGGGTCAAAATGTTTTAAGGGGACTGAGTATTTTTTAAGATTTTAAATTTTGTATGTTTTGGGTTTTAGGATTTTGGCCAAATGATTTAATTTATTTTTAATTATTTTAAATTTTGTATATTTATATGTTTTTTAAATTTTAGGCTGTACACCGCCCCGAGTCCTTCGGGAGAGGGGCGGTATAGAAATTTAATAAAATAAAATAAATAAATAAATAAATATATTGTTTTAATCATATTTATAAAATTTTGTCCAAAGTCCATTGTTTTTCATTATTGAGTCATTAATTGCCAAGAAACATTATCAAATACCTTTTGAGCATCTAGAAATACTAATGCCAATTGTTTCCCTGGATGCATTTCATAATATTCCAATATGTCCATTATAACCCTTAAGTTGTTTTTTATTTGCTTCTTTGGTAGAAATCCATTTTGATCTGGATGTATAAATTCAGTTAGAAATCTTTTCAGTCTCTCTGCTATTATTGAAGTTAAGATTTTATGGTCCACATTTAATAATGATATTGGTTTGTAATTTGTCAGGTCTGAGTCCTCTTTTGGTATCAAAGTAATATTTGTTTCTGTCCATGTGTTTGGGAGTTTAGCCTCCAATAAAGGTTCATTACACACATCTTTCAATGGTACCCTTAATGTATCTTGTAGACATTTGTACAACTTTGCCGGGAGCCCATCTGGTCCCAGTGTTTTTTCATTTTTTTCTCTTCTTATAGCCTATCATGTTAAAAAAAAGTCTTAGGTAATCTCTTCCTTGTTTTCCTGTTTGCTACTTTTATAGTCTAATGTCCCGTCTACTATTGCATTAAAATGAAATGTTTTCATATTCTATTTCTACTATTTTTCTATGAAGATTTTGTTTATTGTTTGGTGCATATATTAGTACCAAAAGTATCTGTTTTTTTTTAATTTGTAGACCTTCTTCACTCCGTATGTCCAAGTTTAACTTAAGCCAACTACATTTTACAAATTTTAAATTTCACTTCTTTTCAGATCAGTCCATTGGACATCAAACAAACAAGTCATCTTATTAAAATTAATAATTTTCATGTCAATATACCCATCCCTTCAACAAGTACATTTTAGTCTATTTAATATATATCTTCCATTAATCGATAGATATATATTTGTACATGTAAACCAGGGGGAAATTCAAGTTAACTGCTATCCAACTTAATACAATCGATTTAAATTTGTAAACATTCTTCACTCCGTATGTCCAGATTTAACTATAAGCCAGATACATTTTCTTTGATTGGTGTTTCTCTTGTATGTAGTCTATCCAATGTTTCCAGTCTATCATATATTGTTCATTTGAGCGATCCTTCAAATATGCCGATATTTTAGCCATTTCTGCCAAATTTATTATTTTCAAAGTCCATTCTTCAATAGGTGGTATTTCTGGCTTCTTCCAGTATTGTCCCACCAACAGTCTCGCTGCTGTGATCAAGTTCAGAATTAAGTTCGTCTCTGTGGTAGTACAGTCTTTTATGATCCCTAACAAAAACAACTGAGGTAGAAATTCAATACTCTTTTTCAAGATGGTTTGGAGTGTCCACCATATTTTTCTCCAGAAGGCTTTAATTTTTCTACATGTCCACCATACATGAAAATATGTAGCCTCCATACTACCACACCTCCAACATTTAGGTTGGGTGTCTGGATAGATATATGATAATTTTTTCGGATCTAGATGCCACCTATAGAACATCTTATAAAAGTTTTCCCTTAAATGTTGCGCTTGCGTAAATTTTACATTTCTCACCCAGATTCCCTCCCACATTTCCATCGTGATAGGTTGCCCAAAATCTTGTTCCCACTTTACCATACAATCCTTGACTAGTACAGTTTCAGAGTCAATTTCTATCAGTACACTGTACACTCGTTTGATATGCATGGGCCCCTGCTCTCTAACCTGTTCAATTAAATTCTCATCTGTAAGGGATAAGCCCTTCTTCAGGTCTTTTTGCCATCTAGACTGCAGTTGCAAATATGAAAGCCAGGTACACACTATTCCTTCATCTGCTAGCATATTTGATGACTTTAACGAAAACACATTTTCTTCTTCCATTACAAGTTTACTATAGGGCACCACATCCTGACCTTGTAGTATGTTTGTGTCCCCTATTGCATGTCCGGGGATCGTCCAGATGGGAATCTTTTTGTGTAGTAGGTACTGATATTTCTTCCAGACCCACAACAGCGGGATTCTCAGTGGGTGCTCCTTGAAGCTCTTGTCCACCTTCTTGTCATACACTAGGTATGCATGCCACCCATATAGCAAACCGTGTCCTTCAACATTCAGTACTCTGTCATTCGTTATATTAATCCAGTCACTCAGTGCCACTAGCGCCGCAGCGTAGTAATATAACTTCAAATTGGGCATTTTTAAACCACCTCTTTTCCTTGTATCCTGGATGACTTTCAATTTAACCCTCGGTTTCTTGCCATCCCAAATAAATCTGTTAATGCCCTTCTGCCATTCGTCTAGGTCCACATCCTTTTTGAGTATAGGTAGCATTTGAAAGAGAAATAAAAATTTTGGCAATACACTCATTTTTACTGCTGCTATCCTGCCCAGCAGAGACAGTTGTAATGTTTTCCACCTGACCATGTCTGTTTGTACCTTGTTCCACAACACCTCGTAATTATTTTTATATAATTTCCCATTTGCAGCTTCAATCTCAATTCCTAAGTATTTAACTTTCTTAACTATTTCACAGCCCTTTATTCTTTCTAAGTTCTGTTTTGAGTTGTTATCTAATCAGTGTCACCAGCAGGTCATCCGCGAAGGCACATAGTCTGTAGTCCTGTTGTCTAATCCATATACCTTTTATGTCATCTGCCGCTCGTATCTTGTTCAGTAAAATCTCCAGCGTTAAAACAAACAGCAAGGGGGATAGCGGACATCCCTGTCTAGTACCTTTCTCTATATTAAATGAGTCTGTTAAGTCCCCATTCACAATGATCTGGCCTGTTTGTTTCTGATAAATTGCCAATATGGAATTAATAAACTGTTCTCCCATTTTCATACCCCTAATCAGTTTTTTCAGAAACGGCCAATTCAGTCTATCGAAGGCCTTTTCTGCATCTACAAACATGAAAGTAGCGGGCACCTGGATATGCTTTTCCAAATACTCTATTATATTAAGAAGTTGTCTTACATTAGTTTTCATCTGACGTCCTTGTATAAATCCAGTTTGGTCCGGGTGAATTATTTTTTGTAACACTGTCATTAATCTGTTAGCCAAGATTTTTGCAAAGATTTTGTAGTCCGTGTTCAAAAGCGAGATGGGTCTGTAGTTTTCTGGTTGAGCGTTGTCTTTTCCCTCTTTAGGGATTAGAGAGATGTAGGCTGTTTTCCACGACGGTGGAACTTGACCACCTTCTTGTATGTTGACAAATAGCTCTGTAAGGGGTTCTATCATTTCCTCTCGAAGATACTTGTAATAGGTCGCTGTTAACCCATCAGTCCCGGGCGATTTCCCCTTTTTCAATTGTTTATAAAAGTATCTGTTTTTAATGTAAAAATATTTCTACCATCACAACTTTTCCTTCTTCATCTGAATAAATCATTTTAGAATCTATTGTCTCTTTAATGTATACAGCTACTCCTCTTTTTTTGTTGTTGTGCTGATGCATAATAGAGTTTTCCAATTTTTGGATATTCCAAAAGTTTATAGTATTGTTTTTTATATGTGTCTCTTGTAGACAAATTATATCAATATTTAATTTCTGCAATTTTTTAAAGATTCTTTTCCTTTTTGATGGAGAATTCAGTCTGTTTATGTTCACTGAGAAAATTCCATTTTCCTTCTTCATTTTATTTACTTATATTTAGGTCTTGTTGATCTCATAGTCCTCTGCTTTCTTGCCATTCCCTCACCCTCTTGATCTGGTTTCTCTTTCTCTTCTTCTATTTGTGTAATTGTTTCCTCTGTTGTTTGTTCTATCTATTTCTGGCCTTTTCTATCCTCTTGTTGATATTTTCATCCAGGAATGCTCTGTTTCTTTCGTCAAAATCCTCTACCTTCCAAACTGAATCCAATCGATATCTTGTTTTGTTCCAGTTGATTAAGATCCCTTCTGGCATTAACCATCTAAAGCTTACACCTTTTGCAATTAACTTTGTAGTCAAAAACTGATATTGTTTTTGGGTGTCCCTTATTTTTTTAGGAATCTGCTTCAACACCACAATTTCTTTGTTTTTGTATTGTAATGGATCATCCCTAATTCTTCTCAGTATCTCATCTCTTATTGTTTTCTTTACAAATCTTACATGAACTTCTCTAGGTAGTTTGTGTTTCCTCACATAACTTGAATTCATTCGAAATATTTCATCAATTTCCATTTGTATCTCTGCTCTTTCTGTTTTTAGAGCCTCTGCCAGTAAATTAATAACCACTTCTGCTATATCTTCCTCCTTATCTTCAGGTATATTCTGAAATCTTAAATAGTGTACAGCTTTCTCCATTTCCAAGGCTGCAACTGCTACTTCTAAGCTTTGATTCGCTTGTTCTAGCTTGTCATTTTCTTGCATTATTGCCTTCATTTTATCAGTTTCTTCTGATTTATCTTCCATTTTCTGAATTCTTTGTTCATTTTTGGCAATCATTTGTTGATGGGCATCAAATTGTGTCTTTATATCAAGCATTTGCTCATTTAACTTATCTAAGTTGTTTTTTGTCTCTTCATGATTTTTCTGTTTCTTGAATTAGCTGTAGTGTGGCTTGCATCTCTTTTTGAAAACTCTTCGTTTTTTCTTGTTGTAACATTGTTTCAATAGATCCCTGACTTGCTGGGCTAGATGTTCCAGGAGAGGGTGCAGAATAGGGTTTTTTTTGTAATTTTAGTGAGATTTGGTGCACTCGTTTTTCAATTGAGCAGGTCTTGTAAATCCACAAAGAGAAAAAGAAAAAAAAGCCAACTGCTTTAGGCTATAATCCAACCGTAAAACAAGCCAACTGCTTTAGGCTAATCCAAATGTTCCAGTTAGTTTAAAAATGTAAGAAGCCCTATATTTCCCAATAGTTTCTATTATGGTTATATCCAGGGTCAAAAGATGTTATTGTAAAAAGTCTTTTCTAGCATAGAGTCACCTAAAGTTATTTTTCTTTACAACAGATGTTAATTCAAGGTCAGCAACTTCTCAAGTTCTTTTGGTGTTATTGTAGTATCTCCTCTCACCACTTATTTACTGTATTGTCTATATCCAGGTTTAAAAAAGTTCTTTTTAAAATGCTTTCTCACAAAAAATAAATATTTTTTCCATGTCATAAAGGTTAGCCAAATTTTCTTTATATCAGTCCCAGTTTCATTTTTTGTATATTCTTTTGTACTCCTTAATTTTGTTCCCAAATTTAAGATTTTTTTGCCACTTTTAACTCCCTTCTTCTCTAGTCTTCTTAACTCCCTTCTTCCCAAGAAATTTATCCAATCAGGGGATTTATATTTCTAAGTCCACAGGGAAGAGAAATAAAAAATAGTCTCACCCAGATCTCAGCACGTTGTTGACAATCAGCTGTTCAGCAGCATGCCGCAGCATGCCACAGTTCTTCACTTTTTCCCCGGTTATCTATGACTTGGACTGCCTGTGCATTTACAGGCAGCCTTTCTTCCATCCATTTGAAGAGATTCCTCGGTTCATTTGGGATGACCACCATCAGCTCCAAGCTCCTAAGGCTTCCCTTCCTCTTTGTCACCTCTCCAGGGCAACTTTCCGACCCCTTGGGGGGTCTCCAGATGGAGTGAAATTGGGCTAGGAAACCAGAGCCCTGATTTCTTTTGCCTGTCTCGTCATGACACCAAACCGGAAGTCTGAAATGCAATTGTTATAACAAATCCAATAATCATTACCTCTTCTTGGGGTGTTTCATCATTATGTTCTAGGAAAATTTGTAGCAGTTTACCAATCTACAATTACTGGGATTTATTTGGTGAAAGACAAGTCAAACAATAAGGAAAGCCTGAATAAAAGATTGGAAAATACAGAGAAGGCATCCTCCCTGGTTTAAGATATTGTGATGTATGATGTATATTCAGAAGTGTTATTCAGAGACTGTTAGAGACAGCAAGAATTATGAGGAATTTCATCCATGGGAGATGTGAACATAAGCGAGTCATGAAATGACTTACAGCAGTGTTTCTCAACCATGGTGATTTTAAGACTTCAACTCCCAGGATTCCCTAGCCAGCCAAGAATTCCACAGGTGTTAAAGTTCTCAAGGTAAAGAAACACTGGCTTAGAGCATGACCCAGGTGAAACAGTATTTTGGGGACAACATTTATCCCTTACCACTAACCTATACCAGGTTACTGGGAATGGGAAGAACATTTTGGTGGATTGGTGAAGTGTGCAATATTCCCACTAAATGGGATTTCCCACTAACTTCCGAATATGTGAGAAAAATGCTTCAGATCCAGTGTGAATGTACTTTCTCTAGACCAGATCCGAAGCATCTTTCCTGCTTAAAGTCTGAATACTGCACATCTCTTAATGGAAAGCTTCAGTGCTTCTTAAGTACCAGATTGGGAAAAGCCAGCAAAGAAAAACTCATCTTAATGAAGATAATTGTTCTATCAAGTTAGTAATCAATGATGAACTCTTCATCCTCTACCAGGGATTTTTGGGTGCTTTTTTCCAGTGCTACTGTATAATCCATGAGTGTTGGTGGGAAGAAAGGGTACAGCTACAGACATCCCACATTATTGAGTGGGACTAAAAGGGAAAAAATGATCCATTTGAAATATAAGAATCAAAGAAAATAATCTGACTTTTTGTAGTTGGCCTGATGAGTTATTGAGAGCTGGAACTCTAAGATCATGTTGCCATTTTGGGGAATTATTGCTTTAGATCTGGGCTAAATGAGTTTGGATTGGACACCGTACTTGCTTTTAGTAGCAAACAAGGGTTTTAGGGTGGAAATAGGGGGAACTGGGATCAAAAAAGATTTGATTTTATATTTTTAACAGAATCATAGAATTAAAGACATCTTTTAGGGTTTTTTAACCTTTTCGCAGATTGTACCACTTTTAGGACATGACAATATTTGAGTACCATCAGTGCTTAGCAAGGTGTCAAAAACTTGATGACTAAAAAAAGGGGGGGGGATTTTGGGTTTTACTGATTAGATTCATTTGTTGTTATAGAAATGGCTAGTTTATAATATTATGGAAAAGTAAAAAGATGAGGTTTGATATTAATGCTTCCTTCTACTGCAACAGAGGAAGTTGGAAGTCAATGCCTTTTCTTTTCTTTTCCCCTTCTCCCCCACACTTTCCCCCCTTATTCCTCCCCACTGTGTCCTATTACTTGCTTTTGTATTTTTGTATTTTATTCTATAATCTAATAAAATGTTACAAACTGTAAAAAAAAAAAAGGAAAAAAGTACCAGTTTTAATTTCTTTGGTGGCAGTTCCTTTCTATTCCCTTTACATTAACAAATGTGTGATGAATTTATCCATATTTATTAATATGCACCATTACCAGTTGGCTGGTCGGCCCGTCTTCCTCTCTCCCTCTCTTCTTCTTCCTCCCTACCTTCTGGGTTCTCTTTCCACAATGTAGTAAGAATGCACCCCCCAGTCCCTTCACTGTATCCCTAATGACACAAGAATCAAGTGCAAAGCAAGAAAGGCTCACAAAAGCCTCCTAAAATAAGAAACACTAACTCCATTTTGTTTCCTTTAAGCTGCCTCAGGTGTGTTTCAGTTTAACTGCGAAAAGTGATAAGATTAAATTAAGCCTGTTTACCTACAAAGAAAACTTGCAAAAAGCCATAGACAGGGTCAAGATAAGGGGGTAAAACTAATTACATTTGTTTAAAGAGATTAAGCCTAAGGAAACCAACACTTTGGACTCATTGCTAGTCTTTGTGAAACAGACTAAAATATTCCAATAACCAAAGCACACAAACCGAACCTCTGAATTACAAAACACTATAAAAACTGTATAAAAATCCTTATTGTAACCCAATCAAGCTGCCAGCTGACCCAGAACCCACTGGCTTCTTAAATAAACCAACCTCCTTTCTGACATGCTCATCTTCTTTTCATTTCATCAGCACTGATTGCATTCTCCTGGCTGGAGAAAGCGAACCAGGGGACCTTTTCTTCCAGCAACAGCTTCTTCCCTGTCTCTTTTTCCTCCCTGCCTGCTGGGCTCGCCTTCCATAGTTTCTTCTCCATCCCCTTTCCGGCCAAAACCACCTCCTTTTACATCCTCTCCCCTCTGCCCCCCTTTTCTCTTCAATTCACCTCCAGCTATGCATTGCTTCTGGAAAAGCCAATCAGCTGGAGCCCTGCAGTGATCCTGGGGCTTCTGCTGAGCCCCAACAGTTCTGCAGCTACAGCTAGACTCGTGTCACTTCAGCTCATTCCCCTCACCCATTGCACTTGTTTAGGAGGGTCATGTACCATCTGCCAGGTGGCAAAGTACCACTGATGGTATGTCTACCACCGGTTGAAAAGCCCTGTTTTAGACTATCAAGTCCAGCTTCCTTCTCACTGCAGAAATCCAAATTAAACGTTCAAACAGGTGGATATCTAATTTCCACTTGAATACATCCAAAGAAAGAAAAGTCTATTACCTCTCTGGGAAATTGGTTCTGCTCTGGAAGTGCTCATCTTGCTAGGATGATATTTCGAATGCTCAACTCGAACTTGCCTTAAAAACATCATTATATATTCTACCATTTGGAGCAAGAGAAAACAAGTCTTGATCTTTTCTATGTGATATCCTTCCATTCAAGGTATTTGAAGGCCATCATATATCTGCTCAGTTGTCTTTTCTCAAGGCTGAACATACCTACCTCCTTAATTTCTCCTTATGCAGTTTGCAATTATTTAATATATATCCAATACTATATAAATAGTACAATTACTTATAGTTATATAATATATATAATAAATAATATTTAAGAGCTGCTCCTCACAAGGAGATCACAGAAATTAAGTTCTGGTGGTTGATCAGGACTCAAGTAGCTTGGGAATTGAGGCATTTATAATGTACCCTTAATCACTGTGCAGCTTTATGGACAGTTGACCAGCAAAAGCCTCAATTTCTCACACATTTTTGAATTTTATGAATTTATAACCTAAGAGAGATACATCAATTTTTGTTTCATAGATGAAAGCCCTTGCACTAGTCCCTGTTAAATTTATCCTGCTACAACTGAGACTATGATTCCAGAGAACCATATCGCTCATTAACCTGGAGGTTTTTCTCCCTTTCCAGTCCTGAAGTGGATGGATGGATGAAAATGCCACCTGTCAAGCCCATGAGCTGCACAGCATGATCAAGGAAGCCAGATTCACACAGATTTTAAAAAAGGGTTTTAATGATATGAATTAGCACTTAGAATACAGAATCTGGGGAAATGTGATAGGAACCCTGCAGCCATCTTTTATTAAAATAGGTGCTGCTGGGACTTTTGAATCTCTTTTCGCCCAGAACATTTGCATGATGAGTTTATTTGATAAAACCTTTCATGGGCTGTCCCACCTGCTAATTGCTTGTGACTGGGGATACTCCTTTTCTCTTTCAGCTTCAGCTGAATCTCTTATGCTACCTGATTGGGCAGGATCTTGAGCTTCCTGCTGTGATTTTCACAATCTGTGATGCTATAATTGTGGCGTTCCGTTTCATTTGTCTTCACATGTATTACCAAAAAAGGATAATTGTCAGTGGACCTGAGAAGTCTCTGAACAACATCTGTCACAGCTTTGCAGGTAGCATATTTCTGAAACTGATAAGTCCAATCAGCATATGCTTGTTTCAGTTCCCCAGGGCAGGAATTCACCAAGCACAATGACATTTCTCTTTGCCTTCTTATAATCACCATCCTTTCTCCCATCCTACAGTATTTGTCTCCTTTTCTTCCTCTGAACACTGGAGCCTATTTTGCCTGCAAGGGCCTGAAAATTATTTTTGACCTCCAAAGTGAGAATATCTTCTTTTGCTTTGACTGTCTGTCTTCCTTCCTTCCTTCCTTCCTTCCTTCCTTCCTTCCTTCCTTCCTTCCTTCCTTCCTTCCTTCCTTCCTTCCTTCCTTCCTCTCTCCCTCCCTCCCTTCCTTCCCCCCTCCTTTCTTTTCTTTCTCTTTCTCCTTCCTGATCCTGATCCTTTCTTATCAACTGTAGCTAAAATTAATTCTCCCTTGAGTCCAGTTTGCCTTGTGGTGGCATCAGGTTTTTTTAGAAATAATATAAGTGTTTTGCCACTCTCTTTTTCCATGATATTATTTTTTTTTACAGACTGGGATTTCTGGATGGCCTAATGAGGTGGGTAGAACATTGTTCTGCTTTTCTGAGATCAGGCTAGGTGAACAAAGTGTTGTCACCTGCTGAAAGTTAAACCATTTAAGTGCATTCAATAAAATGAATAAACAGCAAGTTTTTCCTCTTCTGCCAAATTAAACATTACAATTACAAGGCAAGTTCTTGAAGGATCAGCAGGGCAACATTCAATGTCTTTGAGACTTGTGGATGGGTCAGAAATATCAAGTTAGGCAACATTGCTTTAGCCTCCCGTTGCCCCCTTCGCCTTCTTTATAAATTTGCTAATATCTATATCAACAGCCACAAAATCTTTCTGTCTCCCTCACTTTCTTTATAAGAAAGTTGATGGTTTAACTTGCTGCCTCCTGCAAAAGCTGGAACAAAGAAGCAAAATTCAGAAGTCAAGATGGACAAGGAGAAGAGTGTTTTGACTGTGAATATCAATAATATAAATTCATTAATAGCAAACTCTCTAATGTAGAGCCCAGACATAGTTCCCGAACTGATCCCCAAGAAACCCTGTCTGAGATTAAGCAGTTTTATTTATTCTTGTGGTGGGCTGGTGATTTGAAGCTTTAATCTTTAACATTTCAGATAAAAGATAAATCCGCAGGGATTTTTTTTTTAATCCAGCATATCACAAAACGAGCAATGAATAAAACTTTAACTAGTGCAGGGAGAGAGAGTTTATTTATGGGTTTCAGCTGAAATTTGTTCTGTGAGAGCCCAGAGGGGGGAATTGGTGCTGCATACAGATGACTTTCTGGCCTGGTTTGATGGAGATGGGGGTTATAAATCGTTGCTGCCAAACCCTTTCCTGCCTTCTTTTCCCTTTCCATTTCGGCATTATTTTGTTTTATATATTCCTTTTCTGTTAGTATTAGCTTTTATTTTATTTGCCCTGGTCGTCTCGATTCTCAGAAGAAATTAAGATTCCTGAAGTCTGGGGATGACCTCATCATTTGCCATTGCATGAGAAAGGCAATGTAACAATATAGGACCGTCCAAAGGATTTCCGTGCAGTTGCTCCTGCCTGATTGTACCAAGCTTGAGTTAATTCAAAAGCATCTGGGCTATGTCTAGACTGAACATTGTCAGAAATATAGCAATCCTTCCTTGTTTTGTAGACACTAATGGATGTGTATGTATATCTATGTCAAGCTGCATGAAAGATTGAGGCAGTAAGAACTGTATGGATTTCAGTCAAGGTATTTTTTATACATATCATCCTCATCCTCATCATCTTAGCCATTGTCTATCTACTGCAAGATGAAGGCCTCTTCCGCATGTTTACAACCGATATGGTCCCGAGCTTTCTTTTGCCAATTGGGCCCACAATACTTGCTGATGTCATCGATCCATCTTGTTTTAAGTCTCTTTTGTGGATGCTTTTTACCAAGTGGGATCAGTATGTGCTATCTGCTCTAACATAGGCTGGTGAAACATGGACATTAACCTCACAATTGATACAGAAGCTACGAATGGCGCAAAGAGCCATGGAAAGATACATGCTCGGCATTACAAGACAAGACAGAAAGACCTTCACATGGATTAGAGAACAAACAAAAATATATGAAATCATTAAGAGAGAAAAGAATTGAAATGGAAATGGGCTGGTCACATAAGCAAGAAGAACTGATGGCAGGTGGACTGAGGCAGTCATAGAATGGATTCCACTTGATTTTTTTATGCTAGTTGGGGTTAAAAACAGAATCTCAGAAACTGTAAGAAGAGTTTCCAATCCTCTTTTATACAGGTAGTCCTCAACTTAAAACAGTTCATTTAGTGACTGTTCAAAGTTACAATGGTCCTGAAAAAGTGACTTATGACCATTTTTCACACTTATGAGCATTGCAATATCTCCATGGTAACATGACTTATATTTGGATGCTTGACAACTGACTCACATTTATGAGGATCATGTGATCCCCTTTTGCATCCTTCTGACAAGCAGAGTCAATGGAGAAACCAGATTCGGTCAACACCCCTGTTAATAATTTTACCCCTGCAGTGATTCACTTAACAAATGTGGCACAAAAAGTTGTAAAATAGGGCAAAACTCACTTAATACATTTCTCACTTAGCAACATGAATGTTGGGCTCAATCGGGTTCGTAAGTTGAGGACTACCTGTAATGAGTAAATAAAGGCAAAATTTCATTGAATGATTTGAATTCCGTCTCTGTAGTTTTTTCTCACTATGTGGGCTGTCTCTTGATTGTTTATGTCAACTCTCTATACTATTGAATGAAGGAACATGCACATAACTGAGAGGGAGCTATGTGGATGCCTCTTACAATCAGTAGCCCTACTATATGGGGTAATTTTTCTTTGTACTGGAGATTTACAACATTGCTTCAGTTATAAATGTATAAACTGAGCAGCAAATTAGAGGAAAAGGAACACGCAGGCAGGGTCAATTCAAAAGTAGCATCGGTCTGAAATCTATTGATGGGTTCTTCCTAATTTAGTTTCTGTACTGATTCCAACAAAGTTATCCCTTTTCCAATTGTTGGTGGGCAATCATATGAGGGAATGCCAACCCTGAGAATAGCAATTTAGATTGCAGAGTGGAATGTATCAGATCCAGGGGAACGCTACACTGAAATCTTTATTCTGTAGTAACATATAACTAGGCTTGTACATGCAAGGAGTTTGAATCTTCCTGCAAGTCTGCAGTTGCACAGAAATACATACACAGATGAACAGCCATTGCTCGGTAGCTTGCTAAAGTCACTATTACTGCAACTGGCTTCTCCTGTTGTTTTGGATGATGAAAAATGACTGCAGTCTTTGATGGAAAGGAGTAGAAAGGGCCCAGCCAGGGGACAGCCCATCTCTCATAGTCGGTGATGGAAACAGACTCAAATGCTTAACAAAAACATGTTTCTGGAAGATCTGCTCTCTCGCTCTAGCTAAAGAAGGACAACAGAATGAATGAAACAATTCCTAAACTGTCACCAATTCAGTGACACTCTTGGCTTTGTGGAATATCTGAATATTGAAAAATAAAAGCCAACTGGCCTATGCATTTTGGATTTAGTCCACCTGCAAGTTGTGCAAAATGTTCTTAAGGCTGTATTAGTCCTTATTTGTGTTAAGAAAAAGATGCAATCAGACCACTTGCATTTTTCCTTCTCTGCTACAAATGGCAGCTTTGGAAATTAGGAAAAGAAAGACCTGAGAGTTATGCTCAGTTTCTGATGACTTATATGGGTGCATCTATGCAATATTTTTGGCACAATAGAGAATATTTGCCATTGCCTTATTCTGAGATGGTTTTTAAACTTCTCAGTCTAGGCTGTGGATCTTCTCAAATGGTTAAGCACAAATCAGGGCCAACACTTCAGTTTTTTTTGGATCATCAAATATTGCTGCCATATGTGTAGTTGGAGTTGATAGACTTTAACCTAGGAAACAGTACAGGTGGGAGAAATTTGTCACCAGTGCCTACACTCCAGTCCCAACTTAAATTCTTTGGAAGTTCAAAGCCAGAAACACACCCAAGAAACTTATGAAACTAACTGGCACTCTTTGGGGTATAACGAGGGAGAAGGTTGCTCAGAGTAAAAGAAAACAAAAGTATTAATTTTTATTTTTATTCCACCTGTCAAGCTCGAAGAAGCCTCATGCTATGTCAGCCATTTCAGTTTCTTGGCTTGCCTACAGACCCAGGAGGGAAGGGGGAAGAATGGAATGTGCCTTGCAGGTGGGGAGCTGCTTAGTCTGAGAACCAAGGTCATGCACGATATTGTTTACTGAGAATCAAAGACTTTTTCTCATAATAATTGTCTGAATCTGAATTGGATAATGTGACCTGCACTGTCTGGGGGGAAGGGAGTTCCTATACTTTTAATATACTGCTTTCGCACCAAATAGACAGAGCTGGTTTTCCTTTTCACGGTACCGATATGATTTGCTCAATAAATCATATTTTGCATTAGAGATTGGATCGTCTCAGCTATGCTTACTTCATTGGGTTTGTCAGTCGGAACCTTGACACTAATCCAGCATTCTTTTAAAACTAAAATCAGTTGAGCTCCTGTACCCCACCTGGATGACTCCAGAGGGGTTGCAAAGACTGAGGGGAAGATGTCTGAAACAAAGCAGAAAGGAGAGTGACCATCTAAAGCCAAGGAGGGGGCAACGGCTGGAACCCTAGTCAGACTCTGGTGCCCAACCAGCAGCAACTTGCCCAAAAGTGAAAATGGAGGGGTTAGCATCGCTGATGACACTAGAGTGGAGTGGGTCGTCAGGAGTCATCTGCCTGCCAGGAGTGGAGAAGTGGTGAGAAATCACGTTGAAGGGAGCCAAAGCTGAGTTCCCACTGGCCTATTTGGGACCCTAGTTGGCCTGAACTTAAGGATGGAGAGAGAGGAGGGCCTTGGAATGGGAAAGACTGGCAAAGCAAAGTTGTCTGATGACGTGCAGCAGTCAATTGTTTGAATAGCTAAGGGAGAGATTCAGTAGCCTGGATGTGGGAGGAGGAGAGCTGGCCCAAAGGTTGGGCCTGGTCAGTTGCGGTGGCCGTACTGACATCCTTGCCTCAGTCTGGCCTGGGAACTACGGCTGCTGCTGGGGGAGCGACCAGTCCCCAGCCGACCACTCCCTCGCAGCCTGGCTAGACTCTGATACAGGGCTTCCAGCCCTCAACCTGCAGCTGTTCCACTACCTGGGGTGGCCCATCAACCACCGCCACAGCGACAAATATTTGGCACCCTGTATGCGATGGGATGGCTGACGGGCTATTGGATTGCTGCAAGACCACAACAACCCCCGCCGATCAAAGCCACCTTTGTTGGCAACCCAGAGAAGTTGATGTCATACCTGGACTGGCATGGGCCAATTTATACAGACAATTCATCCCATGTGGATGCAATCATGGCAAACTTTGAGGGAGAAGCAGTGCAGTGGGTGATGGCCCTCCATGATAAAGCAGCTTCCAAGTTGGGGGACATGGAAACTTTTTGAGGAGAACTCAGGGTCCAGTTAGGAAACATCATGCAGGCACAATGAGCGGGGGCCAATGTCTGCAATATCCAGAATGGAATGGAATAAAATGGAATGATATGAAATGGAATGATTTGGAATGGAAAAGAATATTGGGATGGGATGGGATGGGATGAGATGGAACGGAATGGAACTGAGTGGAATGGAATGGAATATTGGAATGGAATGGAATATTGGAATGGAATGGAACAGAATGGAATGGAATGGAACCAAGTGGAACAGACTAGAATATTAGGATGGAATGGAATGGAACGGAATGGAACGGAATGGAATATTGGGATGGAATGGAATAGAATGAAATGAAATGGAATGCATTGGAATGGAATCGAATATTGGGATGGGATGGCATGGAACGGAATGGAATATACTGGAATGGAATGGAATGGAATGGAATGTATTGGAATGGAAAAGAATATTGGGACAGGATAGAATGGAATGGAATGCAATGGAATGGAAGGGAACAGAATGGAATGGAATGGAATAGAATGGAATGGAACAGAGTGGAATGGAATGAAACAGAGTGGAATGGAATGGAACGGAATGGAAGGGAGTGGAATGGAATGGAATGGAACAGAACAGAATGGAATGGAACGGCATGGAATGGAATAGAATGGAACAGAATGGAAGGGAATAGAATGGAACAGAACCAAGTGGAATGGAATAGAATATTAGGATGGAATGGAATGGAATGGAATATACTGGAATGGAATATAATGGAATGGAATGGAATGAAAAGGAATGGAACAGAATGGAATTGGAATAGAATGAAATGGAATGGAACGGAACAAGAGTGGAATGGAATGGGATGAAATAGAATGCATTGGAATGGAATAGAATATTGGGATGGGTTGGAATGGAATGGGATGGGATGAAATAGAATGCATTGGAATAGAACATTGGGATGGGATGGAATGGAATGGAACAGAATGGAGTGGAATTGAATGGGAAGAAATGGAATGGAACGGAACAGAATGTAACATAAGGGAGTGGAATGGAACGGAACGCCATGGAACGGAAGGGAGCAGAATGGAATGGAAGGGAGTGGAATGGAATGGAGTGGAATAGAATGGAACAGAACAGAACAGAACAGAGTGGAATGGAATGGAATGGAATGGAATGGAAGGGCACGGAATGGAATGGAACGGAGTAGAATGGAATGGAACAGAATGGAGTGAAATGGAATGGAACAAAATGGAGTGGAATGGAATGGAATAGAATAGAATGAATGGAATGGAACAGAGTGGAATGGAATGGAATGGAATAGAATGGAATGGAATGGAATGGAATGGAACAGAACTGAATGGAATGGAATGGAATATTGGAATGGAATGGAATGGAATTAAGTGGAATGCATTGGAATGGAATAGAATATTGGGATGGGATGAATGGGATGGAACGTAATGTAATGGAATAGAATGAAATGAAATGGAATGCATTGGAATGGAATACATTATTGGGATAGGATGGAATGAAATGGAATACAATGGAATGGAATCAAATGGAATGGAATGTAGTGGAGTGGACTGGAATAGAATTAATTATTAGACCTTATTGGACCTTCTCCACATTTATATGTTGTACATCTATTTTACTTTATACATTTCTTTTTTGAAAGGAATCCACTTTTAGACTCTAGTAATATACTCTAGTAATTTTATCCATCTGCTCTATTCACAAAAAGATTCCCAATAGATTTGACAGTAGGACTGAGCAGTTACTTTAGCAACAAGGAGTAAATATTAACAGTGAGAAATGGTCACATTGCTACCCTGCCTGTGTTTTGCTATCTCTCCTCAGTATCCTGCTGAAATTGGAGCAGAAGTGTTAGAAGGAAACAATCCAGGTTTTCAAAAGATAGTGAGGAAGCAGAATTTTTAGGACATTGTGGGATAGGCAGAAACCTGAAGTAGAAAAGTAGCAAAATTGTATGTAGTAGGGTTCACCAACAAGGATTTGGGGATTTGTCTTCATCAATCAGCTACAACACCTTGAAGGTTTTTTCTTCTTCTGTCTTAAATCCCTCTTGCATTTCCCACAAGAAAATTCAAGGAGCAGACAATATAGATTTGCGAGGGGAGGGGGAGGGGTTGGCTTTTGGAGGCACTTTCACCTGTAAGACTTCAGGCACTGGTTCTTAGGAGAAGTTCTGGATATCTTGGAAGGATGTCATTGGTGAGTCACCCTTTGTGAAGGGTGAGAGGAATTTTGAGAGAGAAGGAGATTGTTTTCCTCCTCTAGTACCTGTAACATCAACTTCCTCATCATTCAACTTTGAGAAGAAACTGGCAAGCAATCCATCTCTTCTCGCCAGATCCTCTTCCTCACTTAGATTTTCAGAGCATTCCTCTTGGGATAAAAGCATTTCCAATTTTCATTCAGAGCCAAACACAGAGGGCACCTAATAGGATAGCTAGGTTGAGGTGTTTTAGGCATGTCTAAAAGGAGCTATAAATGTCAGACATTTGAATTATACAGGGAAGGAAAATGAACTAAAACAGGGGTCCCCAGCCCCCGGTCCGTGGACCGGCACCAGGCCACGGCATGCCAGAAACTGGCCCGTGCAAACAAGCCAAGCCCCATCCACGGGATGCAGGAGATACATGAAACCACGCCCCCTCTGGTCCATGGAAAAACCTCTCTCCATGGAACCGGTCCCTGGTGCTCAAAAGGTTGGGGAGCTCTGGACTAAAGGTTTCTACATTTATATCTGGCAGATGAAGCTGCCTTTACGGATAAGCATATGAAGGAGAAATTGAGTATTCGGAACTTGCAAAATCCTTTTTTTTAATTTTTTGCCATCTTTTCCATTTTGCAATTTGGCAATGCAGGGCCTTAAGGTGCAATAAATTTTCACTGTACTGAACTAAATTGAGACATGAAGTAGATATGCTAGGAATCTGTTCTGATCTAAAACATATTGCTGCTCGGTAGCAACCAGTTCTAATCTGGCTTTAACCTTCAGTTCAGTCTCCCCTGAGATTTCCAGGGTGAAAAACACAAGGAAGAAATGGCGGTCAGGTGGAGTTGCTGTTAGCAAATAAATGATTCTCTCCCCCTCTCCCCAGCCCCACCACATCATTTCTTTTTCTTTGCTTTTCTCCATTCCCATTTTCTCCCTGTGTCGCTGCCATTGATCTATGCTAATCAAGCGCCTTTGATCATGAGCTGCCTCCACCTGGGAATTGAGCCGATTGTCACTTCCAATCTACTCCTACTTTCAAAGCAATCTTCTGTGCTACCCCTGCGGAGGATGGGAAGTGAGGGTGGGGGTCCACAGCAATTTTTTTTAAAAATGTAAATCTCTGTCTATGCTCTGTTATGGGACTCCCTATGCACAGCTTTCATGGAAAATGATTTGGGACTCAGACGGTTTCTTCCTTCGTAGGAACGTCCCTGTACACTTAAAGTAATCTGTGCTGTTCATCTTTACCTTCCAACCGACATCTCAAGTACAGCAATGATGCTGAGACAGGGCTATCTCGATGTTTGTGGCACTGAATTTGTGAAGCTTGCTCTTCTGGGAAACATCTTTTATATTAGTTTTTAGCCATTTCATATTTAGTTTTTATTTCAGAGAATTGAGCTGCAAGTCATATGGAAGCTAAGAAGAGCTGATGCTCCCCCTGCTCATTTTCTGCTTCTTCCAGAATAAAGTTGGGTTGTTCGTTGTAATTATTTTACTTTGCCCCATGACTGCCCAGAGAATCTGTACAGGAAGGAGAGGAGAGGAGAGGAAAGGAAAGGAAAGATTCTCTATCTTCCTGACTGATTCAACTCCCCCTCCCCAAAATATATATAAGTAAACCAGCTTTTTCCAGCCCAGATATGTTGGAACTCTAAAATTGTTGATCAGTAGAAGTCAAAATATGTGCAAAACTCAAGTAGGGAAGGACAGATATATAATATTTGTGTTCTCCCACAGTTTAAATGTTTAATTCCAATCTATTTTGTTTACAAAGAAATTTGAAAAATCTGGCCACTATCTATATTTTTTCAAAGCATGCTGCACTCATTTGCACTTGTCACATAGATACAACCTTTCACAACTCTGAGAAAGATAAGTCATATCCACTTGCCATAAAGTTGTTAAAAATGAGGAGCCTATCAAGAGAGAGAGAGAGAGAGAGAGAGAGAGAGAGAGAGAGAGAGAGAGAGAGAGAGAGAGAGAGAGAGAGAGAGAGAGAGATGCAAAAATAGGTGGAGTTTGCCAATGCCCAGTAGTATGATTGGAACTCAAACACTGGGCAGAAATTTAATCCCTGACTGAGTGAAAAAAAATTTTTGTCTCAAAATTGATTCTTGTCTGCCACTTAGATGCATCAGGAGATCGTGTAGATAGGTGGAATATTCTTGATTTCCCTAGAATGCCCTAAGGTAGGCACATCTGCTCTAGTGCAAAGCTTAAAAGGAGCATATTTGGCAGGATTTGGGTTACCTTGTGGTCTACTGGAAAAGTGGTCCACTGACTAAAGACACCAAAGAACTAAAAGAAAATAGTGGAGCTGGAGAATGGGAGAATACACAATGGATTTATCCAGTTCCCAGCAGCATCTGGAGGAAGGATGTGTGAGCACACTGGCCAGTGAATGATCTAAACAGTGGAAAAGAAAGCATCCAGGTGAAGAGGATAGCTTGGCAGCTATAAATGAGCTGAGAAACATGATCCAGGAGCTAGCTTTCCAAGAAAGTGTTGTTATTCACTCTTCTTCCGCCCCTCAAACCACCTTTGCTTTAGAAAGGGCTAGGCCAGCAGAAAACAAATATTTAACTCAAATTATCTTTGAAGGGAGTTAGTTTAACAAAACAAAGTGGGGAAGTAAGAGACTTGGCATTTGAATGCAAAATAACATTGAAAGTAATTTTGTAATCATAAGAAAGATAAGACCCTAAGAACTCACACTTACTCAAGGATAGAGTGAAAACACTGTGTTTTGAAAACATAAATTCAAATTCATATACTGACTCTGTTTTCACTATAAGAATATAAAGCTGTTTAGTTGTCAGAATGTCAGTGGGTTGTCTGAAACTATCCCTTCCCACCCTTTTGTGGGAACAATCCAGAGAAAGAAATGTTTTGGGGAATATTAAAAAGGCAGAATATATTTCCCCAAAGGATTTTAAAGGCAGAAACCAACCCCCTCCCCCATGTCTCTTTGCCCCAAACAAAATCAGAAATGCAGATGTGATAAATCTTGTCAGAAAGATTATTCATCACTTTAAATGCCAAAGGCCTCCCCAAATCCTTATATACAAATATATGTTAGTATTGCTGTGGTAATTACTACTTCCAGTATCCGTACCACGTATTCAGAATTAGAGACATCTCCAGCTTCTGTGTTAAACATGTAGAGTCTGGTAGCATCTTTTCTGACTAGGAAATGTTATTAAAAGCCATAAGCTTTCTAGCATTATTTAGTCAGAAAAGACTACCAGCCCAATCCTGATTTCTTATCCTAAAAGATGTTTGCGGTCAGTTGGGAATTCTCTAGTAGCTCTAAATTTAAGGAAATTGTCATGTAGAAGAGTTGCATAACTACTTCTTTCAATATGCAAAGAATTCTTCCACATAACCCATGTAATAAGACATATGCTACATTCTTCCAGATAACCCATGTAATAAGACATATACTACATTCTGCTATATACTCCCATCAGTTCCCTTTTGCTAGATTTAATTAGCCAATGTGGCCAAGTCTTGACACTGCTTGTGGTGAGATAAGTAATGTGTTTGTCTGCATGAATTCTCTCAAAGGGAAACTGATATAAAATCATGAGCACTTGTTATTTTTGACATCTCCCTGCTGTGTAACAGCAGGCTCCACTTCTGTATTGATCTGATATTCTCCTCAAAGTTCTTCACAAATACAGAGTAGGGGACAGGAGGTTTTATTTTTATTTGATTTCTTTATTCAGTGCATATGGCCACCCAGTTGCCAGAGGCCAGTAACATACTTCTTGCATAGTAAAACAGGCTTGCATAAAATTCTGGCAAATGCCTGGGGGAAGTGTCAGGTCTCAGGCTGTTCTAAAGGACAGCAAAGTTGGGGCGATCCAGATCTCAGGAGGGGAGTGTGTTGCTGGTCCATTGGGCAGGATTGCAATAGAAAAGATACCTCTTCTGCCCCCCACCAAGATGTCACTGTTTCATTGAAGGAACCCTGACTTTACCAAATCTCATGATGCTATTGGGAGGCAGGGGAACTCCCATTCAACCTACCCATGAGGCCTGGGGGAAGAGCCAGGTCTTAAGGGCTTTACTAAAGACAAGGTAAGTTGGGGTCTGTGCTATATCAGGGGTTGGGGGGGTGAGAATGTTCCAGAGAACAGCGATAACCATAGAAAAGGTACACTTCCTAGATCCCAGGCAGATGTTCCTCCATCATGAAGGGCTTTAACCATGATTACCAACACTCTACATTGCATCAGGAAGCCTACTAGTATTCATTACAATTCATGTAGAAGTGGCGTCACTAAGTTACTGAATAGAAGTCCCTTCTCCATTTCCACTGGAGGCTCGTTGAGGGCTCAATAGGAGAGGCAAAATAAATTATGAACGTCTCCAACTTCTTCTCTGATAAGATAAACAGCAGTGCAAGCCAGCAATAATACATACTTAAAACCAAAGAACAGATGGATGTCCCTTGGTCTCCTTTTTCTGGAAGGATAGACTTGACAGGACTCAGCAGACCAAAGACTAATCTAACCATTCAGACTGATATAGGTCCTTTTCCAAGGGTGGAACTGCAGTTCAAGAACAAAGAGAAAATGCCAGATCTGCAGGTAATCAAGTGGAGGGAGGGAAGAATGGTGGGGAGAAAGACTTGGTGGCAAAATGCTCAAGAATGTATGTGAAGACCTCCAGAGAGTATCTTAGCCAGAACAATCTCAGTTTTGGCAAAGTAGCACCGGTGTTATAAATGAACGTTCTTAATTCATTGTAAACATTCTTAATCAACTGCAAAACAAACTAGCAGAGCAGAGAGGTTGCCTTAGGCTATAAAAGAAGGGGAAATGCATAGGGAGAGAAAGTGGTTGGTTTGAATATGGTTGTCTTCTTGAAGTGATGATAGCTTGCCTTGCTCCAATGACCATTGCTTTAATGACGATTCTACAAAGCGTAAGGCTAGCTCCAACCTTTGGATTTGCTAAAACATAAGAAGGAATTGCAAGGTGATCCACTGATGCATGAAAACCTCACTTCATTTGTCTGGCTGCCCCTGGCTCTTTAGTGTTGTAATAAATAAAGAACATCTCTGCTCATGTGCAAACTGTGTACTTTATATGTTGAATTCATCTGACCTGAATTGGCAGCACATATTAATATGCCCAGCAATCTTCTGGGTCATAAATGTGGCAGCTGTATTACAAACACCTAATTCAATAGACAGAGACTTGACCTATGTCTTTCAAGAAAGATAGTTTACTAGCAAAGTTTTCATTTTGAATCCAAATGTCCAGAATACTTGGAAAACTGGAGAACAGAAACAAGCTACTTTATCCTGTTCTCCTCATTTGGATTCCTTCTCTGTAGTGCACAATGTTTTTTCTAGTTAGTTACCTGACACATCTATTGGAGGCCAACAATAAAACTGAACACATGTGAAGACATAAGACCAATGTTTTTTCTTTTTTCTCTATAAGAAAATGATTCCCATTGTAGGAGACTGAGCCTGAGACTGTTCCATGCTGGGAAGAGACTAAATCTAATTGAACTCGAGCCCAAATCCTCATTTCAAATGTGAAAAAACCATCCATCCAAATGGCCACTGAACTGTAATTTTTATAGTGAAAGAAGGAGGCAATTATTAGATAACATGAGGCAGCATTACAGCAACCCTGCTGCATTAAATTGAATTGAATTTTTCAATTAAACTGACATAAATTATATTTATGTTTTGTAAATGCCCACCTAAAAATATACAGGCTGTCAGAAAAAATAATTTGGGGTTCCAACTTGAGTCAGGGTTACACAAGAATGAATAAAAATGAGATTCAGACAGCTGTGCAGAAAGAAGAAATATTTATTCCTAAAAGCAAGTTTGCTTTTAGGGGCAGCTGCTGCAGAGATATGGGACACAGCCATACAGTTAAATAGAGAGTTTGGAAATGTCTGTGTGCTGATTCTAGGGTGACACCTGAGGGCCCTGTATGTGCCTGTGTGATTGGGTCACCCATGATGTTTATTCTTGTGAATATGCAGTTCTGCTGGGAGACCTAATTTAGTTAACTCTATTTGTGTTTCCAGACCTTGTCCTTTGATATGTGAATTAAGTCTGGGTAACCTATTTGGGGTTTGAGGAAGTCCCCCCCCCGTTTGCTATTTTTACTTGATTAATTTAGTTTCAGCTTGACTGTCAATTATCTACTGGAGTTGCTGATTCTCATTCCATTGTGGATTCTGCTAACGTTTTAAGGGAAGATGGAAATGATATAAAGAATAAAATATATTTTTATATAAAATGTCTCACAAGGTTCTGCCTGTTTCTTGGCCTGCTGCTCAAAATTGTAAAATGCCTATGTACCAGAATGTTCCTCTGCTTTTTAAAAAGAGATATAAGCTCTTATATCTGAGGCTGCAGATAGCTCAGAAGGGACAGAGAATAGATGAGGAAGGCTATTATGTGTTTCAAGATTGACCACTTCTCCAAACTAACTGTTTCTCTGCCCAGTTAAATCTAAATGCTTGTAATATTACAGATCTATGTCCATGCTTAATGGAGAGAAGCTCTATCTGCCAGGACATCATAACTTATGATTCTTGGCCGGTGCCAGAAGCAATCCTGAATGAAAGTACTTGCAGAGAAGTAAAAAAAAGGGAGTGATGCCAAGTGCTTACAGCCTGCTTTTCAGTTTGCCAGAGGCCACATGAGGATGAACAGGCATACAGATCCATATCCTATCCCCATCCCAATTACCCTTGTTTGCCTTTTCAGGAGCTATTTCAGGAAAGTGTCAAACAGAAGAGAACAATATCTGTTTTCACGGGGGAAATCCAAGGAAAATCAACCTGTTCACTTTAATAATAGAGATAGTTAGACCTTCTGGTGACCATATATTGCAACATGTGCTTACTGGCTATAATTCCTGTTCTCTGGAGGCTTTAGCTATTGCTTTCTTTCAACTGCCAATTGAAATGCATTCAATTTATAACTTGTCCACCACAACTTTATCTTGCATCTGACAATCCACAACAGGGATTGAATGCTGAATAGACAGGGTCCCTGAACTCTGGGCAAAATAATCAAGGTACGGATGGGGTGGAAAGGCAGACAATAAGGCCCAGGAATAAAGCAACTATGGTTTCATTTTCTTTTGCAATTTACTGTCCTGACAGGCTATGAGATGTCAGGATGAGTGGATTGTGGGCCCAAGGAAAAGTCTTGGTCTTGCAGCCAAAAACTACTCCAGTGAATTGGACCCTGAATCTCCCTAAACCCTGACAACTTAAGTGAGAAACCTGCTGATCACATTACATCAGTCATTATTTGGAAACTTGATCCAAACACCTCAACATTTAAACCAGCCTTTGCTGATTTGACTTCTCCGAGAGATTAGGTCATAATGTTTGGACAATAGCTCCCATTGCTCCCAAACCATTATGGATCTTGGGCTCCTATTAGCTCAGCTGGTATCGACATTAGTTATGGAAGCTGAGGGATATTGGGAATTGTAGTCCAATGAATCTGGAACAATACTGAAAATAATTCCAGTGCATCAGGGCGTGACCTGCATTTTAATATCTAAGGTCTATGTCTGAGTTCCCAACTGCCATTTATAACAGTAGTGACACTCATTATTGTAGTTTATTCTTCTGATAATTTCAGTAGAGAAATGATTTCATAAAGAATCAGTATATGGGAGATTTTACAGTGTCCCGGGGTCAATGGAGAAACCAGATTCACTTAACAACTGGGTTACTAACTTATCAACTGCAGTGATTCACTTAACAACTGTGGCAAGAAAGGTTGTAAAATAGGGAAAAACTCACTTAACAAATGCCTCACTTAGCCACCTACATTTTGGGGCTCAATTGTGGTCGTACGTTTAGGACTACCTGTACTAGTTTATGCTGAGTGCTACTGAATAACATGATTGTATGATTTTTGAAAACACTGAACACTTTAAAATTCAAATAAATCCATACAGGGAACAATAGCACAGAGTTTCACCCACTGAAAAATCAGCTTAGATTCCACATGCAGTTGTTAGTTAAAGGATGTGTTAGAGGGAAATGATACAGATCAAAGAATAAATGTGTCACCCGGAGTCCTTTCTGATACTGCCCTAGAGCAAGGCTTTTCAACCAGTGGTACGGGTATCACCTGTGGTACACTGGCACCTGGCAGGTGGTACGCAACCATCCTAGAAAAGTGGTAGCGGGGGAGGGGAATGAGCTGAACCGGTGGCAGCACCGCACAAGCCTGAGCGAGAGATGGCTGGAGCTGCATGGCTGTCAGGGCTCAGCGGAAGCACCAGGATCAGCGCCAGGCTCCAGCTGGAGCTCGGCGCTGATCCTGGCGCTTCTGCTGAGCCCAGAAGATGTGCCGATCAGTTGAAATGTTGCAGCATCTCCAGGGTCTTGTGATTTACATTCAGATGCTTGGCAACTGATTCATATTTACGATGGTCACAGTGTCCCAGGGTCATGTGAAGTGACCAAAACCTGCTGCAACCACCCAGCAGATGCGGGGAATAAAAACCAAACACCCCCCACCCCACCCCCACTGCCAATCCTCAACAGAAATGCTCAGAACAATGAAAACCTCGGACAGGAGGAAGAGCACTGCCTGGTGGGCAGGCAGGTGTCTTGCTCGGCTTTGGCTTGGGGGCCACTTTTTTCAGTGCCATTGTAACTACAACAGTCACTGAGCAAACTGTTGTAAGTTGAGGACTACCTGTACTTCATCATTTTTTTTCCTTTTTTTTTTTGGTCATCAAGTTTTTGACACCTTGCTAGGCAACTGGTAGTACTCAGATATTGCCATATCCTAAAAGTGGTACAATGGGTGAAAAGGTTGAAAAGCCCTGCCCTAGAGATAACTGCAAACTCTGAAGCTAGACCTAGGATTAAATCTACACTATTCTTTCTCAAAGAATGCTCCCAAAACCTATATAGTATACTATTTCAATTAATCATGTTTCTAGTTAACTGTTAGTTACATTTAATTAAGTGTAATTAACTTATTGCTTATTCCTGCTTATTGGCTACTGAGGAACATACAGTATTGCAAAATAATACCAGTCAACAGTCCCCTGTGCCTCACGTGGCATCTAAGACAATAATAACATCTAAGACAATAATAGCACACTTGAGTTGAGCTATCCACTTACTTAGGTCAGCAGGAGAGATACCGGTAGTTTAATGCAGTGGTTAAGGCAGCAAGCTAGAAATTGGGAGACTGTGAATTCTAGTCTGGCTTTGGATACAAAGTTAGCTCGTTTTCCTGGGGACAGTCATCTCTCTCAGCCCTGAAAAGTATTCAAGGGCAAACCAAATCTGAAATTTTGCCAGGAAAACTGCAGAGACTAGACTGGACAGTCACAGGTTAAGAAATTAAGATCTTATGGGATTTTAAGATCCAAACAGACAGGCATTTTGTTCATAACATGTCTAACATAACCGTTATTGAAAAGATGAAAGTCTGGTTTATTGATGTTGCTATTCTGGGTGATGCTAGGATTGAGGAAAAACAGACATGTCCAATTCCAGCAACCATTCTTTATATGTTTTAGCCTCCAGTCCCCTAATCATCTTTGTTGCTCTTTTCTGCACTCTTTCTAGAGTCTCGACGTCTTTTTTACATCGTGGTGACCAAAACTGGATGCAGTATTCCAAGTGTAGCCTTACCAAGGAATTGTGAAGTGGTGTTAACACTTTACGTGATCTTGGTTCTATCCCTTCTTTACGTGATCTTGATTCTATCACACGTTGAGTGCGGTTGGTCAGCCAGTTATGAATCCATCTGGTGGTGATGCTGTCTAACCCACATTTTTCTATCTTTTCAAGTAGTAGATTGTGGTCTACTTTATCAAATGCCTTATTGAAATCCAAGTAAATTATATCCACAGCATTCCTCTGGTCCACTAATTTTGTCACCTTGTCAAAGAATGCAATAATATTTGTCTGGCATGATCCATTTTTGGCAAACCCATGTTGGCTTTTGGCTATGACTTTGTTTGCCTCTAGGTGTTTGCTGATTTGTTGCTTGATTATCTTTTCCAGAATCTTCCCAGATATTGAGGTCAGGCTGATAGGTTTGTAGTTTCCTGGATCTTTTTTTTTTTTTTTGCCTTTTTTGAAGATGGGAACTACATCAGCTCTGTTCTGGTCCTCTGATAGTTCCCTGGTGCTCCAGGATCTTTGAAAGATATAGTTCAGTGGTTCTGAGATCACGTCTGCCAGTTCTTTTAGACCCCTGGGGTGTAATCCATCTGGTCCTGAGTCTTGTATATCTGAGTATACACCAGATATAACAGTGATTGAAAAGAAGTAAGTGTCTGTAATTGATGTGGCAAAAGCAGGGGGATAGTAGAATAAAAGACAAAGAATTGGAGAACACAAATATTAAGATCTGAAAATCAAAATTGAAAGATTATGGCATAAACCGCCATGGAGTAGTTTCTCCCACTCTCCCGGCCTTCCGAAAGAACCTTAAAACTTATCTTTGCCAACAGGCCTGGGGATGATTGTGGGTTGTTGTTTGAAAGTTGTACGTGTGTTGGGTGTCTATTTTTAATATTTTGATTCGACTTAGATTCTTTGATGTTTTGTATATGTTGTAAGCTGCTCCGAGTCTCCGGAGAGGAGCGGCATACAAGTCGAATTAATAAATAAATGGTAGTCCCAGTAGTTGCCATGGCTCTGGGTGCCATACCAAAAAATTCTGGGTGCCATACCAAAAAATTTCTGAGTGCTACTTTGAAATTCTGCACATTTTTAAAAAAAAAACATTCTGTCAATTGCAAAAGGTGACATTGCTTGGATCTGCATGTATACTACATCAAAACATTAATAGAATAATAGAGTTGGAAGGGATCTTTTCTAGTCCAACAACCTGCCCAAGCAGGAGACCTTATACTATTTTAGACAAATGTTGTCCAATCTCTTTTTAAAAACCTCCAGTGATGGAGCATCCACAACTTCTGATGGAAAGACGTTCCACTGATTGATTGTTCTGTCAGGAATTTTCTCCTTATTTCCAGGTTGCTTCTCTCCTTGATTAGTTTCCATCTGTTCCTTCTTGTCCTGCCTTCAGGCGCTTTGGAGAATAGTTTGACTCCTCTTCTCTGTGGCAGCCCCTTAGATAATGGAAGACTGCTATCACTCCTAGTCCTTTTCATTAAACTAGACATACCCAATTCCTATAACCATTCTTTGTATGTTTTAGCCTCCAGTCCCTGAATCATCTTTGTTGCTCTTCTCTGCACGCTCTCTGAAATCTCAACACATTTTTATATTGTGGTGACCAAAACTGGATGCAATATTCTAAGTGTGGTCTTACTATGGCTTTATAAAGCAGTACTAATACTTCATTGATCTTGATTCTATCCCTCTGTTAATGCAACCTAGGATTGCATTGGCTTTTTTGGCTGCTATTACACACTACTGGCTCATATTTAAGTGATTGTCTACTAGGACTCCAAGGTCCCTCTCACAGTTACTGTTACTGAGCCAGGTATCACCTATTCTATACCTGTGTATTTAGTTTTACTTGCCTAATTTTTGTTGCTTAACTGCCTAATTAAGACATCCTAGGTCCTTAGGAAGAACGTAATGCTTATAAATGCCAACACCAGTCTAAACATCTGGCTGACTATGCAACAAACCATACAATAATAATATTAAATCAACCGGAGGTACCGTTTTGAATGTCAGAGTCTTCTCTAATATAGCTCTCAGGTTCTGGAAGCTGCTTCTAGAGAAATGAATTTGGCTTCATTCTCCCAGTATTTTGGAAAATGGCAAACATACATAATTTTCACCAGACATTTCACTTATAATGGATTTTTTTCATGCCTTTGTTTACTGTTATATTTAATATTTGTATTTTCAATTTAAATGTAAGCCTTCAGAGTGCTTATATAAATAGAAAGGCAGATAAATTTATTTATGACAAATAAATGGACGGTATATAGTAGGTAGGTGGAAGAAAGAGAGACAGAATAGATAGGATGCATTCAAAGTAGGCCTTAAACTGAGAGATATTAATGTTCTTTTATAGTGGGGCACACTGTTGAACCCTCAAAACACCACCTCTTGTGTATTTGTATACCACTTCAGAAAGGATTTGTGTTATAACATCATAATGCTTTATCATGCTGAAATCATTGAGGTTAGAAACAGATTAATAGTCTTTCGTCTGGGAAACCCCAACAGAGAACAAGCAGGATTGTGATCACATCAAGCCGCTGAATCTGTCCCTGTTTTAATTTTCTATAAAGCCCCTACTGACACTCCAGGCACTGTGAGGAATTAAAATAAAGTCTACCTGTACCCACTGGGTTTTTAATTGTAATATTAGACCTGCTTCTAATACCCTACACACACAGACACCAGTTACCTTTGCAGGCTAAGAAAGACAGAGTAGCACAGTGGTTAAGTTGTTGAACTTTGACTGAAAAGACCCATGTGCAAATCCCTAGCTGATTACAGGATCACTGAATAAATAGGGACCACACTCTCTGGACTTCTTGTGATAGGAGAACAACTTTATCCAGTCTTTACCAGCCTTCCCTAACCTAGCATGACCTTCCAGAAGTGTTGAAAAAACTCATGGACTTTTAGGAGTTGTTGTCCCAATGCCTTTTGGATGTTAAGTTGTAAAGGCTTGTTTAAAAAACCCTTATGGAACAGTACCAGAAACAAAGGAGGGATGCTAAGCCAGCCAAGGTCATTCTGCAGACAGTTAGAATGATGGATTTTGCCAAGCTTTTTTTTTACTAGCATTGGCAAGCTGGTATCCTCCAGATGTGTTTTTCGTCTTTTGGTTCTATTTTAAAAGCTGGCTGATCCAGGAAACTTGTGAACCACTTTCTTGTCATAAATAACCCACAATTACTACCAAGGTTCCACTTTTTGGGAAAGTTAAGCTCCCTGTGGGCCATGGACAAAGCAGTGGCTGGTTGCAAACAGCATAATAATCCTGCACCATAAACAGGATTTGTGTTCTCAGGGGACAAGTGGGATACTCTACTGATGCTTTCAGTGTTTCAATATTTAATTGATCTGAGATGCATTGAGGAATAAAATTGGTAACTTTTACTCAACCTTAGAAATGTTTGCCAACATTCATATGTGTAATATACATATTTTAGACTCTATACAAGTCTTGTTGAAAGATAATTTTATAGAGAGACAAATGGCAACTCTTTAGACCTAAAAGTATGATTTTTCTATAAAACAAATCTGCTTTTTTAAAAAAAAGACAAGAAATGTCTAAAATATTTGAATATGTATTGTACTTTTTAACAGTCTTTAATAGCCTTCCCACATATACTAGAGGGTGGTATAATAATGAGTATCTGGGATTTTTTGAAAGTCTACTTAAATAGAAGAAAATAGGAAATAAAAATGACACCTGATCTTGATCTTTCTGTTATTCTGAGAGTTCTAAACAGAAAATTTGAAATGTTTGTTCTGGTAACTGGCTGTGCATGACTGTGATTGGCTAACTCCCATGATATCACAAAGAAACTTTCTTTCATATTCTCAGCACAGTTTTGGATTGCTATTTTAAAAATGGGAGTTAAGTCAGCTTATACTGTACATGATCATACGTATGTGTATGGCATTAGTAGATTTTACAGTACATGTTACAGAAATATTTTTGATTCATTACATTACTATACATTGCTTTAGAAAACTGTAGACTCAACAATATTTTTAGATTTCACATGATTAATTTTATGGGATCACCACCACCACCTTAACTAGTTTTAACCTTGAGTTATAATTTAAAATTTTAGTTTTAAATAGAGTCCACTGGTATAAGTTTCTTCCGGGGTGCAATTCAAGATGCTGGTTATGACTTTTAAAACCCTACATTGACCAAGTTATTTGTGTCACTTTCTCTCTAAAAGGACACCTGTATGTCCCACCAGATCAGAAGGTAGGCACATTCTAAGTCTCTTTTCTTAAATGCTGCTATCTTGTGGGTGCTTTACCATGGCAGCTCTTGCCCTATGGAGGAACATCCTTCTCCCTGAGGTCTGGACAGCCCCAGCTTTAACCTTCCAAAAAGCACTTAAGACTTAGTTCTGGAATAGAGGGAGAGTAGCATGGAATGAATGTGTGGTGGGGTGCACTGGAAAGTTCAGCTATGGCACCAGGTCTTTTTGTTTCTGGTTTTACTGCCTTTATTTCATTTGTTTGTATGTACTGTTTTTATTCTTGGGCTGTGAGCTGATGTAATGGTAGGTAGGAATGAGCTTGGGAGAGAGGAAAAAGAAGCTGCATCATAGACAATGGTTTGAGAAATGAAATATAAGTCTGAAACAGGAGGGGTGGGGAAAGCATCTCAGAAGGGTCCCAGGGTAGGTTTTGGGAGAATAAAAATGAGGGATAATAGAGGCAATTTCAGACTTGCAAGATTCTGTTAATGCAATTTTATAATAAAGACAGAGCTAGTACTCCTGGATCTGCTTTTTGTCTGGACTATCTCACAAGATTGACAGCCCTCCGGAGTTTGGTTTAAGACATAAAAATCTTTTAAATAAATTTATACTTAGGTATGTTATGTCTGTATGATTTTAGACAAGGTCTTTTAGTCAAAATAAAGTTATCTGTCCTCTTGTGCATGTATGTGTGTGTATATAACACACAACCACATCCACACTTGTACATACACACAGGTATATATGTGTGTCTAGATCAGCAGTTCTCAACCTGTGGGTCACGACCCCATTTGGGGTCGAACGACCCTTTCACGGGGGTCGCCAAATACCGCAGTCCGCCATTTTCCCCCCCCATTTTTCCCCCATTTCCCCTTGGCCGTCGCGCGCACGCTGCACATGCACGGTTCGGGCCGTTGCACACGTGCTGCGCATGCATGGTTCGGGCCGTCACATGCGTGCTGCGCATGCACGATGCAGCCCATCGCACCGCGCATGCACGGTTCGGGCCATCGCGCACGTGCCACGCATGCGCAGTTAGGGCGTCGCGCTGCGCATGTGCGGTTCGGGCCATTGCGCCGTGCATGGGCGGCGCAGGTCAGTGTTGCGCCATGCATGGGCGGCGCAGGTGGGGTCTCAGCCTGAAAAAGGTTGAGAACCGCTGGTCTAGATGTACATGTATGGATGTGGATATGGATGTATGTGTGTATGTGTGTGTGTAACTTTGACCATTAGAAGAGAAGCAATCCTACTGGCTAAACTAGTATTTCTGTCATTTCAGGTGAAACTAGGAAATAGCAAGATGTGCTATTGTCCTACTGCACCAGATTCTTGTGAGCTCTTTTTTTCTATTATATCCACTTTCATTGTCTGTTAATGTTGGGCTGATGAGCATCACAGCACAGCGGATGCTTTATTTCACCATCTCCGGCAACCAACTGTTCATGTTGTTTTCTAGCTTTCCAAGAAAAGTTGGTGAGCTCCTCAGCAGCGCTGAAGCACATAATACAGCTGAACATTAGAACCACACAATTGCTCCTACATTAATATTTATGGGGGTTTTAATACCTGAATTCTATGAATGGAGTGGTTGAGGAGAGAGCTTTGAATTTGGTCCAAGAATGGATATCAACTTCCTGTGTATTTAGGGATGGCCAGGACTTCATAGAGAAGAAGATCCATCTTTGGCCAAAAACCTTGCTGTGTGATATCATCTGGCTCACCGCTTGAAAAATACATGTAAAAGGACTTATATATCAAAGGACAGAAGACACACAAAAATACATGTATTGAAACAAAGTTGAAATATGCATTACAGGGAGTTCTTGACTGACAACCGTTCATTTAGCAACTGTTTGCAGTTACAACAGCACTGAAAAAAGTGACTTACAACCAGTCCTCACACTTACGACAATTGCAGCATCTCCACAATCATGTAGTCAAAATTTGAGCGCTTGGCAACAGGCATGTATTTATGATGGTAGCAGCATCCTGGGGCCATGTGAATGCCATTTGCAACATTCCTTCCAACAGGTATAGTCAATGGGGGGGGGGAGCTGGATTCGCTTAACAATAGTGTGACTTAACTAGGGCAGCGATTTGTTTAAGAACAAAGGCAAAAAAGATGGCAAAACTGGGCATGACTTACTCAACAACCACCTTGCTCGACAATGGAAATTCTGGTCCCAGTTGAGGTCATAGGTTGGGGACTATCTATATTGCAAGAGATTGTGAGAAGGCTGGGAAAGAAATGTAAAGGAGACCAGACATAATCAATCAAGGTAAAGTGGATGAGTACATTAACTGCTTATCTCATACCTAGCAGCTTAGCTCAGGTGAGAGGAAATATGGGAAGAAACATATCCAATTTGCCAGATAGGTACCTCCTTGCTATAAATGGGATTTGAAAATACCTATTATGAATTCCAAAGTTCTGTATTATCCCTGACTGAAATCTCTATAATTTTTGCTTCCTTGATGTTGGCGGCCTACATTGGGTTTGACAATTATATTGGGGAAATATTCTTATAGGAATATGTATACATTCCTGTACAAATATCTATTATGTGTCATAGGAGAAATAAGCATAAACATGAATACTGATTTCCATTCAGACTTTTGGGGGTGGTAAGCTGCATTCAGCATCGCAGATGTAGTTGAATATAAAGGGATTGAAATCTAAACTTTTAAGAGCTTAGTATTTTCCATCTAGATGGAGGAATTCATCTGTTTTTTGTATTTCTGGTGCTTATTTGTTTCCAATGTCTATGGAGATTCTCAGTCATCCAGGTCATGGTTGTCTCAAAGGTGCTTTTTTTCTAAATGGCAACTGGATTATGTTTTTTCTTTTGAGGAAGAAATGTTTTTCCTTGAAGAAGATGACATTTCACTTCTCATCCAAGAAGCTTCATCAGTTCTGGCAGGCTGGTAAGGGGTTTGGACAGGATAGTAAGATTTGTTTTCAAAGTTCTTCCTGTTTTGTTTATACTAACATGTTGATAAGTTTCTATAAAAGAACCAAACTATTAAAATGCTTGCCCCTTCCCACTTCTGGACTAAGAATTCCAGCCTTGCTGTATGGCAAGACAGATCATTTCAAAGGAAGATTTACTTGTGTAATGATGCAATATAGCCAGCCAGCTGTGCACTTAGCTCAATTAAAAAAATCTTAAATGGCATCTCTTTGAACCCAGTGATTAGCAATCTCTCTCTCTCTCTCTCTCTCTCTCTCTCTCTCTCTCTCTCTCTCTCTCTCTCCCCCTCCCCTCCCCCTCCCCCTCCCCCTCCCCCTCCCCCTCCCCCTCTCCCTCTCCCTCTCCCTCTGTGTGTGGGTATGTGTATGTGTGTGTGTGTGAGTGAGTGAGTGTGTCTGTCTGTCTGTCTCTGTCTCTGCCTTTCTAAATGAGCGACCAAGAAGCAATGCAAATTAGGACTACGGCATGGAACTTTTCTGGTGGCTCCATAGAAGTTGAGAAGCTTTGGGTCACAAAATTCTACTGGGGACAGTAGATGCTGATTTTGATTAGCTGAGCTCCTCAAACTTTTGCTGCAGTCTGCAGAAAGAGTTGACTACAACTTGCCTGTAGCTTGATTTTATCCACACCCATCTCTGACAGCTTCTCAATCTACTTAAGTCTCTGTTGAGAAACAAAGCTGGCCTGAGTGCTAATACCGTATATGCTTTGACAATTTCTTTCTGCTGGGAAAACGCCAGTTAGGAAGGGAGGAGACTCAAGTGGAGGATTAGCCTTGAGTCATTGTGCAGCTATAAGAGATCCAGGACTGACCCCTCCCCACCCCCTTAAGCTCCATGGAACCTTATTTATCTGTCCCCAAGGAAAGGCAAGCAATCTGGCTGCCCTGTAATACATTCCAGAACCTTCCAGTTGAACAATGTTGAACAATGGCAGCTTAATCTGTTAAGAAGCCTTAGTTCTTCTAAAGTCAAGTAGCATGCCCTTATTTCTCAGACTATTTAGCCTGTCAGCTACAAAAATAGACCTTTCTCAGCAGAACCAAAAATGTTTTTGAAGGGGGCATATTTAAAACATCATACCGCTTCACTCCCTTGACACAGGATGTCTCTATGGCATCCATGTTCATGCTATCATCTACAAATATTTATTCATGCCCTAAGAACTGTTTAGCCTACTTTTATTTCAGGTATAGAATAAAACCCGAAGGGCATCTTCAAATGCATAAAAGCTTTACTATATAAAGGAGAGAGCGCCCTTATTCAAACCAGAACCAATGAGTTGAAACTACTGTACAGAGAAGAAGGTTGGGGTAAGATAGTACAAGGAATTGCCTGATGGTAAGGATAAGCTGCCTCATGAATTGGCACTGTTCCCTTCATTGAAGGTCTTCAAAGAGAGGCTGGATAGGCATCTGTTGAAAATGTTTTTAGCAAATCCTGAACTGGGCAGCAGTTGGTCTAGACCAGGGGTCTTCAAACTTGGCCCTTTTATGACTGTGGACTTCTACTCCCAGAATTCCTCAGCCAGTGTGCCTGGCTGAGGAATTCTGGGAGTTGAAGTCCACAAGTCATAAAAGGGCCAAGTTTGAAGACCCCTCGTCTAGATGACTATGAGGTCCCTTCAAATCCTAGGTCTATGAACAGTTGAATGTGTAGCCCCACCAGAGACATCCCCAGCATCTCAGTGATCAACAGCTACGTGCAATCTCCTAAGCAGGTATAGTATTTTTCACCAGCTGTTGTTCGTCCATCGAATTCGATGAGGGCCTCGACATCTTATGGATTATGGGCCATTATTTTCACCAGCTAAAACCCCCAGCAATCCCAAGGAATTGAAGAAATCTAGCCGGACGGGGGGGGGGGGAAGATCTGCTAAACACAGGTGATGCTGGCCATGTCTGGGCCTCATCTAAAATTCACATGCTCTCTCCAAATAATGTGGTCACACCATCACTGAGAGCAGAAACCAGACCTCGGTTGTACTAAGAGATGCCGTCTGCCATAAAGTACAAGGAGGAGAATGTTTGTGTGCAGTCAGAAGAGAGTGACAGCAAATGGTGCACTGCAGTAACCAGTTTGCCCAGGTTTCAAAAATGCAGGGCTAGAAATCTCCCTCCCTTCTCCTTCCCTTTTCTATTGATTATATTAGGCTTTTGAGACAAAAAGGAACAAGGTAGCCAAGCAATTGTACATGTGTTACAAAAAAAAAAAAAAAAAAGTCAGCTGGAAGATGTTTGCTGTCCCTCGCCTTCTCCCCTGACTGCTTGTTCGGCATAAAGAGGCTTGTTTCTGGCTCATTAGAATGCGTGCAAAGGAGCCAAGAAAGCAGGAGGAGAATTGACAATTTGTTCTGTGTCCTGGAGTGAGAGGGGAGTGAGGGAAAGGAAGAGAGAAATTTGGAGAAATAGGAAAACCTGGATGTGGAAGGCAAAAGCTCTCTCAGGTCTACCAGGCTGAGCTGTAGCATTATTCCTTGTTGACAGGGAAAGGGGCAGTTTCTCCGAAATGGGGCAGAGCAACAGAAGAGTCCACAAGCTTCCTTGCAGGTGGCTACACTCTCCATGCATTACAGGGAGCCCTCAACTTACGACCATAATTGACCCCAAAAATTCAGTTGCTAAGCGAGACATTTGTTAAGTGATTTTGCCCCATTTGATGACCTTTCTTGCTACGGTTGTTAAGTGAATCACTGCACTTGTTAAATTAGTAACCTGTTGTTAAGTGAACCTGGATTCCCCATTGACTTTGCTTGTCAGAAGTTTGCAAAAGGGGATCACATGACCATGGGACCAGTGATGAGATTCAAATACCTGAACATCCAGTTCTCTGCATGGATGCAGGCCTGGGCTTCTGAGGCCTAGAACAGAATTCCGGAAGTGACATCAATGCACTTCCAGTGGGCCATTCTAAGCTTGGGAGACCTCCTCCAGGCCTCCGAGGCCTAGAACAGACTTCCAGAAGCAGCATTGGTTCAGCCGGTTCTCCAAACTCAACAAAATTTAGTTACCTGTTCTACCAAACTGGTGCGAACCGGCTGAATCCCACTACTGCCCGGGACACTGCAACCATCATAAATATGAGTCAGTGGCCAAGTGTCTGAATTTTGCTCACATGACCATGGGGATGCTGTAATGGTTGGAAGTGTGAAGAATGGTCATAAGTTGCTTTTTTTCAGTGATGTTATGATTTCGAACGGTCATTATACAAACTGTTGTAAGTTGTATTATGCTGCAGAAATTTGCTGTCTCTATGTTGCTTGGACTCCAGCACTCAAAGTTTGCCCTTTGCCATGACATAGAATGCATGAAGGGAGTCTTGGAAGAAGGAAGGGTCTTCCTCTCCCTTCCACTAATGAATTCATGAAAAATAGGATTGCAGAGTGGAACTCTTTGATAAAGTTTTTGGACACTAAACAGGGGAATTCATGCACTCTTTAAAATAGGTACTGTACGATGTTGTGTTGTTTTGTTCTGTTTGTTGTTTTCCTTCCCACTGAATGTTGCTAGTAAAAGAAAAGGACATTTTTGTCACCGGGGTGAACTGATCACTTGCAAAAAACACTTGCAATTAGGCCAAGGGCCATGTGTGGTTTGAGGTGTGCAGGTTGCCTACTGTCATCTGGGATCTCCAAACACTAAAGCACATTTCACCAAGAACTTGACCCATCTCTTCACCTGATGCTTCCATCCTTTAGACCAGCGGTTCTCAACCTTTTCTGGGGCTCGACCCCGGCCCGCATCGCGCATGCGCGGCACGATGGGCGCATCGCAAAGGGGAAAAAATGGCGGACCAAAAATAAATGGCTGACCAAAAAAAAATGGCCGACCAAAAAAAAATGGCGGACTGCGGTGTTTGGCGACCCCCGTGAAATGGTCGTTCGACTCCAAATGGGGTCGTGACCCACAGGTTGAGAACCGCTGGTTTAGACTCTTTTAGTTGAAATGTAATTCAAATACTTTGCTGGAGGGGAAAAGAGAAGCTCTGTTTTACAGAGAAGAGTGAGAAATGGAGAGAGAAGAAATGCTTAAAATCATGGAGTTAAGTCTCCACAAGAGTACAATTTTAAACTAACCTGGCTTATTTGATGAATTAGTTACCGATAACATTTTTACTGCTCTTCATTTCAAATCCCCAAGGTCCTCACATGATATCCAGTAAAATGTGTGTTGTGTCCTGAGCCTGCAGAAGCAGGCTTGGGATATTGTATCGGTCCCGGGCATTCCAAACCTGCCCAGGACCAGACTGAGCGGCGCCAGCCTTGTGCGCATGCGCAAGGCAAGGAATGAAAAAGTTACTTTGTTTTGCCAGTCCGGGTCCCTCGTCTTTAAATGAAGCCTGTTTTGCTTTTGTGGTTGTTGGTTGTAAGAGACTGTACGAGGAATAAAGAACTGTTGAATTCGCCATGGGTCTTCATCATTGCAATCGAACCAAGAACTTAACACTGGCGACGAAGGTGGGATCCTCTACAAACAAACAAAAGAAGTTTTAAGAATGTACCTTAGAAGTCCTGAAGAGGGAAGACAGCATCTGAATCAGCGTCCCAGCCTGCCAGTACAGAGTCACTGGAGGGTGAGTTCAACTACAAGACCCTTTCCCTTAGAAGGTTTGCAGAGGAGCAAGTGGTGAAGTTTGCAACTAAAAATGGCGAAGATTGGGCGTTTGTCTGATTTTGATGTCTCACACCCAGAGAGATGGAATTCTTATGTAGCCAGGGTGAAGAATTATTTCAGAGTAAATCAAATTAGAGAGGATAGCTTGAAGGCTGCAACTCTGTTGTGTGTTTGTGGACAGGAAGCTTTTGAAATTGCAGAGAACCTGGTGGCCCCTGCACCTCTGGAGTAAGTGACATATACTGACTTGAAGAAGCTGTTGAAGGAACACTTCCACGCATTTGAACAGAGGGACCAGAAGCAGGGTGAATCTGCTACCTACTTTATTGTGGCCTTAAGGAGAGCAGCCAGGCCTTGTGAGTTCAAAGATCTGGAAGAGAGGCTCTGAGATAGATTCATTTGTGGATTAAGGAACAGAGACTTGCAGCAGAAGATTTTTGCTAAGGAGGAAGTCTCCTTCCAAGATGCACTACGAGAGGTGACAGCTGAGGAAGCAGCAGGTGGGGCTGTGAAAACCTTACGGCTCACCAGAAGCTCTACAGAAACAGCTACAGTCCATCAAGAGGATGCTCAAGAAGGATCAGACATGGATCCTGAAGAAGAGATGAATAGACTTACCCAGCCAGCTGTAAGGAGGCAGAAGGAATGTCTGGACAAGGCTCCAGCATCTCTTCAATGCTTCGGGTGTGGAGGTCGCCACAAGCGAGCCGACTGCAGGTTCCGTTCCGCCATCTGCAGAGCATGTGGCAGGCAAGGCCACATAGCATCCATCTGTTTGGGTCACCAGAAGGTCCAACCTCGTGAAGAATTGCGTCTGAAAGGTCCCCAGCCAACATAGGGTGGGTTTCCGCGCATCGCGCAGGAGTATTTTAAGAACAGGAACACATAAGCCCCTTAAAAAGAAACTGTCCATTAACATAAGATTGCAAGGGGTTCCCTTATCAATGGAATTGGACACTGGGTCCGCTCTCTCCATTATTTCCAGTAATACCTTCAACAGGATATGCAGCAGCAGTGGTCTTCGAGTTAAACTCAGGCCATCCAATTTAATACTCACAGACTTTCAGAATTCTATGGTGTGTGTTAAGGGGGAGGCCACCCTTAGGGTACAGTATAAGGATTTTGAGGGTCCCCTAGATGTGGTTGTCGAGTCTTATTGGACTCGATTGGTTTGAGGCTCTAGGAATCCAGGTAACTGGACTGCACCATTTGCAAATGTTAAGCCTTGCAGAAGTCTGCAGGGAGTTTGCAGATGTGTTTAGTTCAGAGTTAGGATCCTACAAAGGGCCTCCCATTTCGCTATGGTTAGACCCAACCATCACGCCCATCAGGGTTAAACCTAGGAGGGTACCTTTTGCCCTCAAAGGTAAGATTGATGCTGAGCTGGACAAATTGCTCCAGCAGGGCATTCTGGAACCTGTGGACTCAAGTCCATGGGAGACCCCCATAGTAACGTCTTTAAAGGCTAATGGGGACATACATATATGTGCAGATTACAAGTGCACACTGAATAAGGCACTGCAGCAGCACGCTTATCCAGTACCTGTGGTAAGTCACATTCTGGCCTCCCTCAAGGGGGGGGAGTATTTTTGCAAAGCTTGACTTAGCTCAAGCCTTTCAACTGCTACCTGTTGATGAGGAAGCTGCAGAGGCCAAGACTATTGTAACTCACAGAGGGGCATTTAAGGTCAAGAGACTGCAATTTGGGATAAATGTAGCCCCTGGCATATTCCAAAGTATCATGGAAAGCACACTTCGAGGTATTCCTGAGGTCTGTCTATACTTTGATGATGTCCTCATTGCTGGGGAGTCATCTCGAAATTTAGCAGAAAGATTAAGGGCTGTCTTGCTTCGTTTTCGAAAAGCAGGCCCTAAACTAAAGAAAGATAAATGTAAGGTAGGAGTCAATTCTACTGACTTCTTAGGATTCAGGATAGATGCTCAAGGCATTCACCCTGAAAGCTATACAGCAGGCCCCAAGCCCTACGTCTAAGAGTGAGCTGCAAGCCTTTCTGGGGCTATTAAATTTTTTACCATGCATTCCTCCCACATAAAACTGCTGTGGCAGAGCCAATACATAGGCTCTTAGACAAGCAGGCTCCTTGGCAGTGGACTAAAGTCTATGAAAAGAGTTTCAATGAGGTTAAGGCCTTGCTCACTTCCAATGCTGTTTTAGCTCATTTCAATGAGCAACTGCCAGTTTACATCACATGTGATGCATCTCCTTATGGGGTTGGAGCTGTACTCAGCCATCTGCAGGCTGATGGGACACAGGTCCCTGTGGCCTATTATTCAAGGACTCTGTCTTCTGCAGAGCGGAATTACGCTCAAATCGACAGAGAGGCTTTGGCCATAGTGGCTGGCATTAAGAAATTTCATGATTTCTTATATGGCCGCCATTTCACGGTCTATACTGACCATAAGCCTCTGCTAGGGTTGTTTACCACTAACAAACAGACCCCACATATCATTTCTCCTCGTATGCTGGGATGGTCCATTTTCCTGTCAGCATATGACTATACATTAGTTCACAAACCTGGAAAAGAAATGGGCCATGCTGATGGTCTGAGTAGATTACCTCTGAAGCAAGTGGAGCCTGATCCTACTCCAGCCATTAAATATTCTGTCCATTCAGGAGTTGCCTGAGTCTCCCCTCAATGCTAGGGATGTGCTGCAGAAACTGCCACTGATCACACACTTACACGTGTACTGACATGGGTGTTGTCAGGATGGCCTGACAAGTGCCCAGATACTGAGTTCCAAAACTTCTGGCTCAAGAAGCATAAGTTGTCCACTTTCAAGGGTTGCCTGTTATGGGGTAGCAGGGTAGTGATCCCAGCCTCATTGAGGTCTAGAATCTTGATTTCTCTGCATGAGGGACATCCTGGTATAGTCTGGATGAAAGCGCTTGCGCGTAGCCATCTTTGGTGGCCTGGACTCAATAAAGCCATCAAGGCTCAGGTGCATGGGTGCCAAGTGTGCCAACAGTCTCGGCCTGAAATGCCTTAGGCCCCAGTACATAGGTGGGAGGAAACTCAAACCCCATGGTCTAGAGTGCATACAGATTATGCTGGGCCTTTTCAGGGCCAATTCTTCCTGGTTGTTGTGTTGATCTTTTTTATTAATTTTTTTATCAACATATGTTAATTTTTCCAATCAACAAGTTCTCTGGAACTGGATCAATTTCTCTTTTTTCTCAGTTAAATCTTCTTCTTGCTGCTTGTCTGAGAGGAGTAGCCATCCCCTCCTGTCTTGGAACAAATCCTCTTCCTCCACTCCATAAATGAACTGTTTATCAAGCAAAATCCATTTCCCATTATTCTCTTCATTCTCAATACTGTCTTCTTCTTGTTTGGATTGTTGTATAAAATGTTCAACAGTCGGTTGCAAATCAATTTCATTTGGAAAAAAGGATCTAATTAATTTTAATATTTCTGTGTTAGTCTCTTTCAATATTGCAATCGTTTCTTCTTTAAATTCATCAATGCGATCCAAAATAGGTTTGACATTAAAACGTAAATTCCACTCCATTTTAAATTTTAAAACAATCGCTCTGGCTTTAATCCAATTTCTACAACCGTCTCTCTAGCTTCGCTTACAAGAACAAAGAGAAAAAAGAAAATGGAGAATTCACTTTCACTTTCAAGCACTTTCCTTTAGCAGTGATAGTAGTGAAAGCTATATGCCATCTTGAATGCATTTTGTTGAAAGTAACAGTTAGAAATATATTGCCAGAAAAACAATAAAAAATACTTGCAATCCAATAAAAGCCCCTGTATTCACTCAGTCTGCAAACAGTCTCTCTTGTGTTCTATTTTTTAAAAGCAGAGGCGGTCGCGGCGTCTTTTTCTGTCTGATGACAGAAGCGTCTCTGGGCAGGAGCGTCTTCAGGAGTTATGGGGAGCTCGCACTCTTGATCCCTGAAAGCTTTTTCCAGGGATATTAGAGGAGCTCAACCCTTTACTCCCGATGCTCTACACCTCTTCTTCGCCCGAAGAGGGGATTTTTCACCGCAAAAAACAGCTGATGTTCGCTATTTTTTGCGGCTTTACATACCCAGGGAACGGAGCCTCACAGAGGAGACTCTAGCGACGCCGGCGGAGCCACCGTTATTAAGGGGTTGCTCGGGTGGCCTCTGGGCACCACATCTGATGGAAAGAGGAAGGAGGAGTGAAGGCTTATGTAAGTAGAAAGTTGATAAGAAGGGGGAAGAGTAGGGATAGTTGGGTGGAGTAGGAGGGAGATAGAGAAGGAGGGAGGAGAGTAGGTAGTTAGTTGGTAAGTGAGGGGGGAAGTTTAGGGTTAGGGGGATGTGGTGGTGGGGGTACCGAGCAGTAATGTTAATTGTTTGGTAAATATGGCCTATGATTATTTTCAGTTGAGTTATTATTATCAGATGTATTGAAATAAGTACTTATGTTTTGTTTATGGATGATTTTGAAATATGTATTTATGTTGTGATTATGTTTATTGTTTATTTTAACATTATGATTTGATTTGAGCATTTTTCTTTTTCTGTTAAAAATTAAAAAATCAATAAAAAAACAAGTTCTCTGGAGTTTGCTAAGCTAATACATGTTCAATTCATAATTCTTCATTCTTTTCTCTAACCAAGAATAAAATAAATTCCAAATTTGATAGTAGTCTGTATCTTCTTTGTCTTTCAACCTCATAGTTAGTCTGTCCATCTCTGCACATTCCAATATTTTCCTGATTATTTCTTCCTCTGATGGCAATCCTTCATTCTTCCACTATTATGCAAAAATTATTCTCGCTGCTGTGGTAATATGTAAAATTAAATATAATTTCTGCTTATTAGTCTTTTCAGACATAATGCCTAGTAAAAAAAGTTCAAGTTTAAAATCCACTTGTTCGCCCAATATTTTTTCTAACCACATATGTATGTTTTTCCAATACGCCTTTGCCTTCCCACATGTCCACCAGATATGATATGTGCCTATGTTATGTTTACATTTCCAACATCCATCTGACATATTTTATTTTTTTAATTTTTTTATTTTTTCACATACACCATACACCAAAAACAAACTAAACATATATAAACAAACATTTTTTCTTTTAACAGAACCGTGCTATACATTCTAACTATTCTATTACATCTTATTTACATTTTATTTACATTCGATCATTGTATCTTTTTCTTTCTCTTTTCTAGCCAAATATAACATTTATTCCAAATTTCATAAAATTCTGTTGCCTCCTTGTCTTTTAATTCTAGTGTGAGTTTATTCATTTCTGCGCATTCCAAAATTTTATAAATAACCATTTCATCTGTGGGTATATTTTCATTCTTCCAACATTGGGCATATGCTATGCGAGCTGCAGTCAATATATATATAATAATGTGTTGGAGTTGTGTTTTAATCTTTGAATTTATTATGCCCAATAGAAATAATTCCGGTTTAAAATCCATTTTTATCCCCGTTATCTCCTGTATCCAATCTCTTATTCGTTCCCAATAATTTTTTGCTTTGGGGCACAGCCACCACATGTGGTAGAATGTTCCTTCTCTAATTCTACATTTCCAACACTTCGGATCTATATTTTTATGCATTTTGGCCAATCTCACTGGTGTTAAATGCCATCTATAAATCATTTTGTATTGATTCTCTCTATATGCAGTTGATAACATCAACTTACAATTTACGTTCCATAATCTTTCCTATTCCTCTAAGTTTATATTTCTCCCCACATTTCGTGCCCACACTAACATGGACCCCTTCACTATTTCTTCCTCTAACTCTACTTCTAATAAATATTTATAAATTTTTGATAATGATTTTCCTTCCTTGCTTATTAGGATTTTATCAAGTAAGTGTGAGGTCTGATTTATTCCATATTCTTGCCTGTCTCTATTATATCTCGATTTGATTTGTAGATAAGACGACCAATCTATTGAAGCAAGCCCTCCGCAGGCTTCTCCAATCTCGGGTGGGTCAAACACGGAGGCCGAATATTAGAGACAAGACATGACACGAGTCAGGTTTCTCTCTGGGGTATGAGACAACAGACAAAAGGCTGCCTCCCCTTTTATTACCTATTACAGTGGGCGGTTACATAAGGCATCACATGGTTACAAACAGCCAATGACAATGTTATACCTGTAGCCAATGACAAGGCTACACTGGCAAAGTTACATCTGTGGCCAATGGATTCAAATCTTGGTACAACGTTCCTCCACCTATTAGCCCCTCCCTCATTTCCTGTTGTTCCAAAACCGCATGGTCAAGCCACATGGCCTTTGTTCCTTTGTTCCAAGCCACATGGCAGTCTCTTTGTCCCTTTGTTCCAAGCCTCATGGCGACTTGCTAGGGTGCGTTACAACATATCCTCTGTTTTTATTTCTTTAGCAACTGTGGCCTTTCTTTGTTCCTTTGTTCCACCTATGCACCGTCCAGCTCTTACACGATCCTAGGGCATAGGCCATCAGTCAATGTGAATTTGTTCTGTCATCAGAGGCTGCAGTTGGTTCTTGGTTCTTTATCCAGGAGATGGATAGAAGAGGGAGGCCTACACAGGTTCAACAGGGGAGGAATACATTGTACACAGCAACAGATTGTTACACAGAATACTACAAACATTATAATACTAAAAATCAATTTTTTGAGCCACCCAGCATTAGGTAGTCAGGAAAATAAACTGTCAATCAAACAAGGCATCAGTTTCTTGTGATAAGGGATTGCTTTGTACCATACTTTCCATGTGAGCGACTGTAGCAGAAATGTTGGGTGTGTTGTCAGAAATGTAAATGTACCAGACCAATTCTGGGGTATTGACCAATATGCATTTTTTCCACATAAGAACTACATTGTCTTTAGAGAAGTTGTACAGAGTTTCAAAAATTTCACCAAAATCAAACAAGGGAACACAATCAGCACATGCTTTCCTGTTGTCATTGTTTGTCTCATTATAATATTTAGCTTTATAGTCTAGCTGCCAAGGGATAGTTATATTACAAGATTGCCAAATACCTAGAAAGGTGTTATTGCTAACTGATGAAGCTGTGTGATTAATGCATACTTGAGCAGGGTAACACAAAGCAAGAGAGACCTGTAAGGAAAGATTCAAAGTGAAAGAGAAAGAGATTTCATTCATCCATGTGAATGTATTAAGGAAAAAATTGTGAGGCAAGGCAAACTCATAAGGCACACCATGAAGGGGGGAAAGCATGTTTGTTCTGTGCTGGCATGTATATCAAATCCAACAATTGGATGCATTCAGCAACATAGCATGGTGAGAGACATAAAATACAAAACAGCAAAGATTGTCACAAAAATAAAATCATTAACAAGACTAGAAAGCATAAATTCAAAATAGGCAAAGAGAAATAAGAAAGGGAGGGGGCCATGGTTTATTAAACAAAAAATGGGGGGGGTGTATGAGAGAGAGAAGGGAACACAAACAGATTCAAATGCAGATGGGAGATGGCAGAAACAAAATGCAGTCATATGTAGATGGAGTCTCGTCACAGCCATCTTTTGTTACTTGGAAAGAGGAAAGAATGCTGGCTAGGCTGGCTGGTTTGGCTGGTTTTCTTCAGATCTGGCAACCAGCGATAATAAACCTGCAATTTCAAAAGAAGAGGAGGGGGGAATGGCTCTGCTGCAAAAGAAAAAGGGGGGGAGAGAAGAGGGGGGGAGGAAATGGCTCTCTGCTGCAGGGGAAAAAGTTTTTTAACAGTGAGCAAGGCATTATTAAGGCAGTTTTGAATCAATGGAAGGCCAGGAGATATTTTCTCCTTTTCCAATTATAAGGAATAGAAACAACAGACTTAAGATTTTTTAACGAGTTAAAAGGAGACAGGGCAGAAGAAACAGAAAGAGAATCCTGATAACAATGACTATGTTCCAAACCAATAGCTACAGGAGAAGAAAAGGAAGAAGGCAGATCTTTAAAATAGACCTGCAAACAATTCTTCCACGTAAGGAGAATTTGGGAAGGAGCAGAAGGCTCCTCACATAAGCCAAGTTTAATCCAATCAGCAATTTTAATGGTCCCTTTAAGATGTATGAGGGACAATGCCAAATAAACATTAACAACACTTTTAACTCCTTACGTGAAGGCAATTTGTGAATCTTTTTTAGTTGCATAATTGAGGTCCTGACAATTACACCAAGCCCTCCCCTTTGGTCCTTGGAGAATTCCGCCCACATACTCACGGGGGGGGGGGTTAGATCCTTGCTGAAGAAGACGCCACGGGGGTAAATTTTGAGTCAGATTGTAATTTTTTTTGATGTCTCAGAGCTTGTTTTTAAAGTCTGAGAATCTGGTAAATTAGCTTGCTTTGTTTTTGCATAGTGTAATGCCAGCATGGACATTACAGCCTTCCATGGGGCTAGGACACCTGGCGGAGCTCTTGGCGGTGTATGGAGCCAGGAACCTATGCGTCTCCATGTGGCGAGGTCTAATTGCCCCTCCTCCGGGTAGGAGGGATAAAAATTTTTTCAAAAAAGCCAATAAAAGATATAGATCTTTCCGAGTGACAGGGAAAACAGTCTAATTATTAAGTTTCTGAATATAATTTGCTCTCCTGACTAAACTATGCAATTCTTTCAGGTGCTCAGCCCGGGTTTTGCATAGCTTCTGTCCCATACTCACTTAAAGGCATGCACGGTAGTCTATTCCAGACGAAATGAGTAGTAGGCTGTCAGAAGGATGTGACTTTGCATCACGTCGGGGTCACCATTTGAAGCAAGCCCTCCGCAGGCTTCTCCAACCTCGGGTGGGTCAAACACGGAGGCCGAATATTAGAGACAAGACATGACACGAGTCAGGTTTCTCTCTGTGGTGTGAGACAACAGACAAAAGGCTGCCTCCCCCTTTTATTACCTATTACAGTGGGCGGTTACATAAGGCATCACATGGTTACAAACAGCCAATGACAATGTTATACCTGTAGCCAATGACAAGGCTACACTGGCAAAGTTACATCTGTGACCAATGGATTCAAATCTTGGTACAACGTTCCTCCACCTATTAGCCCCTCCCTCATTTCCTGTTGTTCCAAAACCGCATGGTCAAGCCACATGGCCTTTGTTCCTTTGTTCCAAGCCACATGGCAGTCTCTTTGTTCCTTTGTTCCAAGCCTCATGGCGACTTGCTAGGGTGCGTTACAACAATCTATGGGTATTCTTTGTTCCTCCAACTCTTTTCTTGACTTAAGGTTGCCTTGGTTATCCAGTAATTCTTTGTATCTCATCATCTTTTTTTTCTCTAGAGTATTAGGGTAAATTACTGCCTCCATCGGCGAAAACCAATTTGGGATTTTCCCATAATGTCTTTTTTTTATTTTTTCCCATATCCCAATCAATGCTCCTCTTATCTGATGTTGTTGAAAGTATGTATGTATTTTCTTCTGTTTCCCCCACAGAAATGCATGCCGGCCCATCTGTAAATCATGTCCTTCAATCGTTAATATCCTATCATTATCCAAATTTATCCAGTCTTTAATCCATAATAACCCTGCTGCATAATAATAAATTTCTCATTTAGGGAGTCCAAGTCCACCTCTACTCTTACTGTCCTGTAATGTTTTCATATTTATCCTAGCTTTTTGCCCGCCCAAATAAATTTATTTATTATTTTATCCAATTCTTTAAAAAAAGTTTTCTCTAATTTTATTGGAAATTTATTTATTGAAATAAATACAATAGTCTTGGTAATATGTTCATTTTAGTCACTGCAATCCTACCTAATAATGATAATCAGAAATTTCCCCAGGTTTCAAGATCTTGTTTCATTTTTAGTATCAATTTTGTATAATTGTCTTCTTTTATTGAGAAACACCTTGAAGTTATCCAAATTCCTAAATATTTAATCTTTTTTGCTACTTGTAAATCCAAATTCTCTTCCAATTTCCTTTTTTGTTTAATCAGTTAAATTTTTTACTAACATTTTAGTTTTGTCTCTGTTAATTTTTAAACCCGCCACCATTCCAAATTTTTCTATTTCACCCATAAGAATATTTCCTCTCTCTATAGGTCCTCTCTCATATTTTTAAACATTTTTGCTAATCTTGCTGGTGGAAGGTGCCATCTATAAAACATTTTATACAGATTTTCTTTGTATGAAGTTGACATTGTTAATTTATAGTTTCTCTCCCATAACATTTGCCATTTTTCTAATTCTATATTATAACCAACATTTTTTGCCCATCTTATCATTGTTTCTTTCACTTGTTCACTTTCCATATCTAAAATTAACAAAAAATATACATTTTCTTGATTAATTTCTCATCTGAGGTTAACAAAATCTTATCAAACATAGTTTGATCCTTGTAAAATCCATACATTTTTACATCTTTTCCATATCTACTTTGTATCTGTAAATGTGCCCATCAGGACAGATTAATTCCTAAATTTTCCAATTCTTGTTTAGATTTTAATTTCCCATCAATATCTAAAATATCTTTATATGTCCATACTTTTTCAAAGTCTACCAGGTTCGGATGTATAAATGCCTCCATCGTTGACAACCACCCTGGAATTTCTGAATATATTTTAGCTTTAATTTTTTCCCATACTGTTAACAAGGCATTTCTTATAAAATGATTTTGAAAGTACTTATGGACTCTGTTTTCCCCATACCATAAAAAAGCATGCCACCCCAATTGTAAATCATATCCCTCTAAATACAATAACCTTTTATTTCTGAGTGTTATCCACTCTTTCACCCATGTTAACACAGATGCTTGATAATACAATGTCCATTCCGGCAATCCAAAACCTCCATTTTCCTTAGCATCTTGTAATGTTTTCATCTTAATTCTAGCTTTTCCCCCCTGCCAAATAAAGCTCAAAACCAATGAATTTAAATGTTGAAAGAATTTTCTCTCAAGTTTTATTGGAATCGTTTGAAATAAAAATAAAATCTTCAGCAACACATTCATTTTTACTGTAGCAATTCTTCCTAATATTGACAGTTGGAGATTTTTCCATCTTTCCAAGTCTAGCTTTATTTGCTTCAATAATTTTATATAATTGTCTTCTTTTGTTGACGAACACTTAGCTGAAAGATGAATACCTAAATATTTAACTTTTTTCACTATTTGTACCTCTGTTTTCTCTAGTATTTGCCTTTTTTGTTTATCTGTGAGGTTCTTTACTATTACTTTAGTTTTATCTTTATTTATTTTTAGTCCTGCCACTTCTCCATATTCTTCTATCTTTTCCCATAGTTTAGGAATCATCTCTAAAGGTTCTTCCAAAATAAACACTAGATCATCGGCAAATGCTTGTAACTTATATGTTTCATCTTTTATTTTCAATCCTTTAATTTCTATATCTTGTCTTATCCTTCTATTTAATACTTCCAAAGTAAAGATAAATAATAATGGAGATAGTGAACACACTTGTCTCGTGCCTTTTCTTATCTCAAAGCTCTCAGTATAATCTCCATTCACTATCACTTTTGCTGTCTGATTACTATATATTGTTTTTATCATATTTGTAAAGTTCTTTCCAAAATCCATTATTTGTAATTGTTGAACCATAAATTGCCAGGAAACATTATAAAATGCTTTTTTGGCATCTAAAAACACTAATGCTAATTGTTTCCCTGGGTGTAATTCATAATATTCTAATATGTCCATTATAATATTCAGGGCAATTCTTCCTGGTTGTTGTGGACAGCCATTCCAAGTGGCTAGAGGTTGTTCCTGTTTCCTCCACTACTACTGCCAGGACCATCCAGGTGTTGAGAGGAATTTTTGCATCACATGGTCTTCCAGATGTCCTGGTGTCAGATAATGGGCCTCAATTTACATCTTCTGAGTTCCAGGCTTTTCTTCAGGCCAACCAGATCCACCATGCAACTTCGGCTCTCTTTCATCCATCTTCCAACGGACTGGCAGAAAGGATGGTGTGCACGACCAAAGATGCCCTCAAGAAACTGACTTATGGTAACTGGCATCACAGGTTAGCAGATTTCCTTCTTGCACACCACACCACACCATGCACAGTCACAGGGAAGAGCCCTGCTGAACTCCACTGGGGTCGCCGCCTCATTACTAAATTGGACAGGCTGCACCCTGATCGGGTGGCTTCACAGGTGTCACAACCGCAGGCACCTAGGAGACTACAGGTGGGCGATCCAGTCTGGGCAAGAAACTATGGGCCTGGTCATCTCTGGGTCACAGCTGTGGTCTGCAAGGTCTCTGGGCCGTTATCATACAAAATCACCTTGGAAGACGGCCACGTTCTGCGCAGACACATTGACCAGCTGCGTTGGAGACTGGACTCTCACCCTTACGCTCCTGGCTCTGCTCTGGAGGGGGGGGAGAGGAGGATTATAATATGCATTCTGGGGATCAGTTTCACAGGCCTTCACTAGCCGCTGCTGAGGCTATGAGGGATCACAAGGTTCTGCAAGTGCTCAGAACAGGAATTCAATGGATAGGGGGTCATCCCACACATCCTTAATTACTCCAGACAGGGAGTCACACCGGGGGTATCCACAGTATCCATACATGTCAAATAGTGCTCCAGACAGGGAGACTGACCGGTGGTATCCACACAAATCACAAGCAGCAAGAGAAAAAGAATTCCAGCAGGGGCACTTGCCCAATTCTGCAATTGCTCCCAAAAAGAGGTCATCAGCCAAGGTGGCTGCCATGGGAGCGACTCCTGACTCTGGCACCTTGGGCACGTGTTTGGGGGCCACAGAGTACTGGGGCACGCCAGCTACTCAGCACTCTCCCTCTGCTGGCCTTGGGTTTGAGAGACAGTATTCCCAAGAAGGATCCATTGTGGATCCGGGGACTACCACCCCTCCAAAGTATGCTGGTTTGGACTTAGAGGGTCCAGCCAGCCAGCAGATGGGCGGGTCAACTGGGTACTTGGGGCAGCAAAGTCCTGGTCTGCCTAGCCTGGTAGGTGAGCAGGTAGGTCAGGCAACCTCACCAGGGTCACCTGGAAATGTCAGGCAGCAATGTCTTAGCCAGCCACGCCTGGTAGGCAAACAGGTGGGCCAGGAAATCTCTCCTGGCCTTAGGAGGTCGCAGCGGGCCAAATGCCCACCCAAACATCTTAGGGAGTTTGTGAAGTTGCTGTCAAGCTATTAGGGCCCGGTTCATGGGGACTCTGAAGAAGGAGAGTACACATGATAGCATTTTGCAGTATTTTTTTATTTTGGACACATTTAGGTATTAATGAAGGTAAATGAGGGTGTCTGAGGGCAGACCCAATTATTCATATTCATTGCATTTGATTTTTGGAACGGTAGGACACCCCTTCTAGTGAATGGTGTACCAGGTATGTTCCATCTAGGGAGGAGGGGTGTTGTGTCCTGAGCCTGCAAAAGCAATACATTGTATTGGTCCCGGGCATTCCAAAGCTGCCCGGGACCAGACTGAGCGGCGCTGGCCTTGTGCGCATGCGCGAAGTGCTGGCTGCCCAGGACCAGACTGAGTGGTGCCAGTCTTGTGTGCATGCGCAAGGCAAGGAATGAAAAAGTTACTTTGTTTTGCCAGTCCGGGTCCCTCGTCTTTAAATGAAGCCTGTTTTGCTTTTGTGGTTGTTGGTTGTAAGAGACTGTACGAGGAATAAAGAACTGGTGAATTCGCCATGGGTCTTCGTCATTGAAATCGAACCAAGAACTTAGCAATGTGTTTGTCTTTATAATTTATTTATAAAATGCATCATTTGCAGAATACTTGTTCAAATATATATTAATAAAAATCGGATGAAATGAAACCAAGCAAGATCACAGAGAAAAATACATGCGGGTACTGACAACCATGAAATTATGAAACATAAGGATAATACTGGTCAGTAATGGGATTCAGCAGGGCAACAGATGCTGTTATAAAGAATCCACTCGCCAGGCTGAAAATAAATTCTGCCCAACAATTCTGTTAAAATGGTTAGATAATTCCGGGACTGTTGAAGCCCTACTCTCACCCTTTACATGATTCTCCCCTTTGTTTTATTTTTTTCTTAAATTTGTCAAGCTGCATGCATATGCATATAATAGTAAAAACTATCTTTAGATCCAGCATCTGTATGCAGGTTGATACAAATGTGGCTATCATGAAATAGAAATAAATCTTCCCATATGATAAAAATTAAATCAATAGTTAAAAACAATAATTAAAATAATTAGGTGCAGAATTAAGCTCATTAATATAAGAACAAACTTCATCCTAATAATCATCATCTAATCAATTTACTTTAATAACAGAACACTGTCGTTAAAAAGATATGTCAGTGTGGCATAATATTAAAATATTAGACTGGGAGTGGAAAAACTCAGATTTTAATCCTTCCTTGGGAATGGAAACCGGATTAACATTTCCCTGGACAGGGAAATCAAAAATCTATCTATCTATATGTCTATTTATCTGTCTATTTATCTGTCTGTCTATTTATCTGTCTGTCCGTCCGTCCGTCCGTCCGTCCGTCCATCCATCCATCCATCATCTATTAAATTTATATGCCACCCATACCACTCTCAGAGCAGCTTACAATGTAATCTATTCATGAGCCTGTATTGCATCATTATGATCAATTATAGTCCATAACGTTCAATGAGAAGGCAATCACTTAGCAATCTACTGATTAAAACTTTCATATTGTTTGCAAGTTGCATCATAATGCTTTGATTCTTGGGATCGTATTCCTGCAGTTCTAAGATTCCTCTTATCATCTCTTCCAAGGCTATAAATGAGACTCTGGACTTGAAGAGATGTGATCTCTGCAGCTGCCTGGTGTTAATAAAGCAATCCAAAGAGGTGCTGCAAGATGACCATTGTTTGAGCCAAAGGAAGGTTCTGCCAGTCCTGTTGCACTTGTTTCCTTTGCGTATTTCCACCTATATACCTGTTTGGCAGTAGTAGCAGTGCCTGATGGCAAGATAGCTAGCAGGCCAGCTGTTCAAAATGCTTCATTCTGCCTGAAGATCCACTTGGGACAACACATTCCTACTCCTGTCCAGACAGCTGCTTTAAGTGGCTCCTTGACTCTGTGAAATGGTAGGACCGGTCCTCTCTTTGGTGTACTTATTAAGCCCTCAAAAGGACTGCGCCAGAAGCTGAGCAAGGGGAGAAAGGCTTTTAAAGACCCTCATCTCATTCAGCCCATTTCCATCCAGCTGGACTGCATGTGACAGGGTCTTCAAAGCCTTCTGAGGTCTCTGCAGCAGAAGCACTTCTGCCTTAATTTAGGGTTTGTCCCTTAGGCTAGAAAAAGAAGACTGAGAAATGGCCTTTACTTATCATGGGAAATAAGGGGAAGTGATCCTTATTTGAAATACTTTGAAAAAAAATAAGCATTATAAATAAATAAAGATCCTTTCCTTTTATTTCCCACGATAAGCAAAGACCATTTCCTTCTTTTCATTTTCTAGCCTTGAACAAAATGTGGCAATTTGATCATCTTCTCATCTCTTCCATGAAGAAAATAGTGTGCTTGTTGACTCCACCGCCAACAGTTTTCCCTTCTATATCTATCCTTGTTTGCTCAGATATTGGGGCTGGGAATGATTTCCCCCCCATGGCCCTGTGCAAATGGGAGGGAGAGAATGTTTGATGTTTGACTTGTACATGTAGCCTTTACCAGTCTTGTGTACTCAGATGTGATTGACTCGCATCACCATCCTTTTAAGCCATCTAGCCACTGTCCTGGATTTAGAGATATTGTACTCCAATTATACTGGAAGAGCCAAAGCTGGGGAAAGCTATTACTCTGGGATTTATTTGTATGAGTATGCCTGCAAATGTCTCTTGCTTTCTCATTTTCTGCATTTCAGTTGAGTCAATTCTTCAGAGGTATGCAACTCTTAAGAAGAACTGCATGACGATTAGATTCAAATCAATACAAAATTCTTTGAAACCATTATGTATGGCTTCTTCATTTCATTCAGCACAAGCCAGATTCTATGCTGGTCTTCCTTCTAGAATCCCCCTTGCTCTGCTAATTTAGTAGAAATTGTTTTATAAATTTATTTATGATTATATCTAGGTCATTCTAAAACCTGGCCTGGGTCAAGAAATGAATATCAAAGACTTTAACCCATCCTCTCCTTTATGATTAGAAACGATGGTTTACCTCTGTTGACAGCAGCTATTCTGTAAAAGTGATGAATCTCCCACATTTATGTTTCCATTGTATTCATTTATAAATATATATTTATATTTCATTTATATTTTCACTGTATTCATTCTTTTCTCCAACAGACCAATGCAGTAACAGTCAAACCAGACACTAGAAGTATTCCTCAACTTCTTTCATCTATCTATCTATCTATCTATCTATCTATCTATCTATCTATCTATCTATCTATCTATCTATCTATCTATCTATCTATCTATCTATCTATCTATCTATCTATCTATCTACCTACCTACCTACCTACCTACCTACCTACCTACCTACCTATCTATCTATCTATCTATCTATCTATCTATCTATCTATCTATCATTCTAGCTATCTAGCTAGCATCTAGCTATCTCTAATCTCACAAAAAAGTTCTGACCATTGATTTGAGTAGAAAGGAGAATGGAGCCAAGAAGCATCCATGGGTTCTCCTTTTCCTGGATCATAAGCAGTCTTTCTTAATAAGGCATCTTTCTGAGATTTTAAAATCCAGCTCTCATCAACCCCAGCAAGCAGACCTAATTATGTGCAAAGCTGGAGTTTGCAGTCCCAGACATCTTCCAGATTCCAGATTGTGAAACGCCATCCCAGTAAAATTAGGTTTCCTGAAATTGATGTATCCTGAATGACCTTCAAATGGGCAATCAGTGCTTTATCATGCACTAACAATATTAAAACTGCATATCTTTATGGCAGTTTGCTTTCAAAGTTAGCTGGAAGAAGTTTACCAGAAAACAGAGAGTTGAAATGAAGCACCTTTATTATTAAAGTTTTTGCTTAATAAAAGTGATTTAACTTGAATTCTTATTGGGCTGGTTAAAATTTTATTAAATTTTACCTAAATTAATTGTCTTCAGATAATTATTCTCAACTTTTCTGCTTTAATCTTTTCATTCCCCTTTCACTCACCCTGTCCATATCATTTCTATCACATCTCCAGAGAACATATGTAGCAGTTTGCCACATACACATATGCAGAAGTAGTTAGCAAACTACTTTTCTGCCAAAACATGGGTGAAAGGCGTTGTTTTGTCTTTTCCTTGAGGATTATTTTGGCTATGATGACATAGATATTCCGTGGTGCTTTAAAACCATAATTGGAGATGATATGTGTTGCTCAATGGGGCAGAGACCTATGAAAATTTCTATTGATCCATATTGACTGTGAGTCTTCACTCAGATAATGCCAAAAACAAGTAATGTCAATAGGTTGCAAGAAAGCAGACCTTGGAAACTGATCTGGGGCCACGAATGGAAATGGCTGCTCTGATTAATTTTGAGAGCCATGGTGAAGGGTGAAGGCAGGCAGTACTAATGTACAGTATAATATTCCTTTGCCTATGCTTTTCTGGGCAGCAGGGAGATTCTGTTGTTTATTTGTGATAGGGAGGGGAAGAATGGAAGTTTATTGGATCTGCTTAATCTTGTTACATGAGATTCACCAAGGACAGCCAGAAAAAAAATGTTCAGCAGGGTGGAAAAGTATTAATAATTCAAGACAGGGTGACCCTGAGCCAGGCTCATTCCCAACTCTCCTGAAAAATCCACTTCCTCCCACCTCCCCAGTTCTTTTGCATCACATTGGAAGCATCTCTGCCTTATATAAAAGATATACTATTAGAATTTTCCACTCTAGATTAAAGCAGAAGGCATCACAATGCATAGCAAGTTCTGGCCAATGATTTAGACAAATGTTTAAATAGTACATCTCCTTAGTAAATACCGTTGATAATAGTTGTCAATATCCAAGATACCTTAAAAGATATTCCCTATTTATAAGAATTTCTAATACTAGAAATTAAAAGAATCGCTAGAAGACAAAGTTATTAAACTGGAAGGCTAGAGGAGTTGATGGAATATGGCAAGAAACAGGAAAAAAAATCTGTAAAGTTCTAACAAAACTATGCCAGCAAATGGGAAGAATGTCACAATGGCCAATAGATTGGAAATGAAAATTGGACTTTGAAGGACTAGGATAGAAAGAATAACCAGGTTTCTGAACTTTGGTGGACTATGAAGATGTGAAGGCAGCAGTTTATTCTGGAAAAGTCTATGTATGTGGCCATTTCAAGTTAACGCTGACTTGATGGCACATAATGAATAAATCAAATTTCATTAATAAGTATCGTGCCAATCTTGAATAATCTCAAAAAAAAAGCAAGATTGGGTCTCTTAGTATTAGATGGGAACCACTTGTTACTACCAAGGGTGTAGGCTAGACTGGGAATTAATAAAGCATCCAGGAAGGCAGCTATGGGAAATCCTTCCATAGTATTCAAATAGAAATTGTGCCTATGTAGTCCAACATGACTTAAAGGGATTTTACTTTAAATCTCCTGAAAATTGACAGGAGTTACCTCTGAGTAAACATGCTTTGTTAAATTTGATCCCTGCTTTCCACTACATGGTGCTCAAAGTGGCTAATAATCATATAAATGCAATAAGTATAAACTACACAACGGGGTCTTATGGCATCTTAAATGCTAATGGCTCTATTATGGCATAACATTTTGTGGGCCGCAGCATATGTTGCAGTAGGTTGTTATCCTGGAAAGCACATCAATTTTGCTAGTCTTTAAAGAGCTACAAGATTCTTTGTTGTTTTCATTGCAACATGCACGACTACCTTAATAGAATGGGGAAATTTAAAACAAAATAAACAGCAATGCAAAAACCACTTAAACATCATATGCCCAGCTTAGTTTGATAAAACCTACCCAATATATGCTGGTGTTAAAAACAAAAATACCATAGCAATTCACAATTGGTAAGTACTTTATTTGAGACCACAAGAGGATGTCCCAGTTAGACTTAGCCTGGGAAGAATATGGTAGTTGTTTTATCACACCTTCTCTTATTTTAGTGCTAAGCAGAAAATAAACAATCACTGTGGCTTACACTATTTTTTGTTAATGGAAACTTTTTAGCCATTGAATTTCTTGTCTCAATATTTTGAATTATGGATTTGGGATATGCTTAGTCTTTAGGAAATATCATGCAAAGTACCCTCCAAGTACATATAATTCCCATCCTCCACTTATGATGACTTTTCTGTCTACAAACACCACTATTTGTACTTGGAAAGTATCCAGGTTCTTAAAATATCCATGTCCATGCTCTCTATTTCATAACTATTCTCCAAAATAATATGGGAATCGTTTTGGAAACCTCACAAATAATAAATTAAAGATTAGATCAGCACTTCCTTCTTATCCCATCATCAGTACAGACTAGCCATCATTTCCTCAGGGCAGGATTGGACAACATTATCCCTCAACCATTCTCAGCCCACTGCAAATGCAACTCCTTTGCTTCAAAACTACTATTTTCTAGCCTGGCTCAAGTCATCTTAAGTCTAACTATACTTTATTTTATTTTACAGACATTCCCAAATCCAATTTGCTACAGAACCTGCCATGTCCTCTCCCCTCGTATGGGGGCCAATCCTTTATATCTGGTCACTGTCCTATCTGGTCATTTTATCTTGGATTGCTAAGCTGCTACGTACTCAACTGATCAGCAGCTTCCTGATTTGTTTTCTTCCAGTTGTTACTATGATGGGCCATAAAGGCCATGGAGTTCAGTAGTCCCCTTGTCACCATGTTTTCCCCATCTCTTCTACCAATGTACTTGATCCCATCCTTACATCTCCCAATAGACACCCTTCTGGGTTTTGCCCAGACTGGCTGAAGCATACTCTACTTTCCTTTTGGCAGTCCAGAGGGGCATTGAACCTGTTGGATGGCTTGGGGGCACTCTATATTGGAGATGGCTGGACTAATAGGGAAGGTGCCACCTTTGTACTGTGGAACAACCTACCTCAAGAAGTGGTGAATGCTCCAACACTGGAAGTTTTTAAGAAGAGACTGGACAGCCATTTGTCTGAAATGTATTGGGTTTCCTGCCTGAGCAGCGGGTTGGAATAAATGACCTCCAAAGTCCCTTCCAACGTTATTATTATTATTATTATTGTTATTGTTGTTGTTATTGTCCATGCCCTTGCCTTCAGTTTTTTAAGTTTTGTATTAATTGTTTTTAATACTTTAATATTTGTGATTTTAACTAATCTGCCCAGACTTGCTTTGTAGAGTGAGATGGGAGGCATAAAATTTAATAAATAAAATAAACTCTCAGTATGACATGCAACTTCCTTTGCAATTAGTTTCCAATTCTGCTATGAAATAAAAAGAGTTATGTACATTTTTGCCATTTTAACAGAATTGACACATAACAAAAAATCCCCACAGCTTTCAGAAATATAGTAGATCTCATGGAAAGGTTGCTTATTCCTGCAAACCTCATCCCATTCTACAAAATGAGCAAGCAAGCAAGAAGGTTGAAGTCATTTGTGGATTTTCTGAGACTGTAGGAAGCACGAGTATTTGCATTTGAGCCTCTCACAAAATCAGTTGGTCTCTGAACTGATCATTTCATTTTAGGTCCTTTTCTGAGTCTGCAAGAACTGGACCAAATCTTGCAGTTGGTTCAAAAGTTAATCTGACATACAGAACACATTCTGCAGAGCATCATAAAAGCAGAGCGGGCATGAATGGGGAGAACAGGAGCACTGGATTATTAACCAAATTCTTAAGAGTTAATGAAAGGTATGGCTGATTAACTTAGTTAATTCCACTTGAGCACCCTCAGTGCTTGACTAGAGTCATTTTGAATTTTGAATATTGGAAATGCTATTTCTAGAGTAATGTCATTCCTTTGGGAAATGAAATATAGTGATCATCTTGGCTGATCTACCAGTCACTTTTCCTTCCTTTTTTCTAAACAGTGAAGCACTTTGATTTGGGGACTGGCATTTTGCCCTGCATTCTCCAACAGAGCCACTGCAGAGCCATTGACGACTACTGATGCCTTTGGATAATTTACTGTGGCTCATAAGGTGAGATGAACGGAATTACGATTCACTGGGGCATGAAGCCAGATAGCAGATGAGCATGCTGCAAGGACTGCCAAAATACAGTTGTATCTGTCAGACCTCCTCCACTCTTCTTTAATTAGATATATAGGAATTGTTATTGATATCAAGGCATTCCATTCTGGAGTAATTGCATACTCCATTTGTCACAGTTCTGTGTGGGAGCCTTGCATCTAAATAGTAATCAAGAATATGGGGTCCCTGGGGAAGATCATGAAGGGCACAGTGCCACACACTCATTTGCTTGGAAGTGCTCCTCAAATGCTTGCCAGAGCAGAAAGTTCGCTGGGGTAGAATGCAAATTAATAAACAAACAACAATCCCAATAAATTTAGTAGCTTACTCCCAAAGTAAGAATGTGCAAAACAACACACAATACCACCCATATCTTGAAGAGAATACAAGGATAATAAAAGAATGAACTAAAGTTGGGCTGTCTTCTGCTGAGAAGAGTACATTTGTTCCAGTGAGCAGTTGGAAAGAACCAGTTGAAAAATCAGAATTCCACCTGGGATTGATAAGAAAGATGGTAGGGGAAACTGCTTTACCTTGCATGAGTTCAGATTAGATAAAGACCATCATAGAATATTGGTGGGCTGGCCAAGTCACGATCTGTAACCAAGAGAATGGATTATATGATAGATGGAAGGCAAATATCCTAAAATAAGAAAAAGGTGGACCTAGGAAACTGTAGTCCAATCAGTTTGACATGAATAACCAGGAATACTTTAGAGGAGATTAATCTGTAACCTTGGGAGCAATACAGTAATTGTTCAAAATCAGCATTGATTTCTCAGGAAAAAGTCTTGCTAGACTATTCTTATATTTTATTTTGTAAGTTTTTCAGTGGATTGTAAAAATGCTGTGAATAGAATATATCTTGATTTCAGTAAAGCCCCTGAGAAATTAGCCCTATCATGTTCTTATTAATATGCTAATCTGGTTGACACATCTCTTATGTGAAAATTTTACTCAGAGCATCCTCATGTATTTTCATCAAACTAGAGGTGATATCAAATAAAGTCCCATAGGGTTGAGTTATGAGCCCAGATCTCATCAACATTTTCGTTAATGACATGGATAAAAAGTGGAGGAAATGCTGATCAAATCTGCAGATTACATAATATAGGACAGAATTGTTAATAGTCTAGAAGATGGGAACAAAATTCAAAATTATTTCAAGCAGAGAAATTGGACAAAATGGGATAAAAATAAAGTAACGAAAAGGCAATAATATTTTAAGAGACAAATTGTATATAGGACTTTCACCTAGAACAGACATGTCAAACTCGCGATGTCACGGGACAGTTTTGCCATTGCCGGCAATGGGATGGGCACGGCTTCCATGTGACGCATCCGGCCCACGGGTCAGCAGTTTAACACCCCTGACCTAGAATAAATAGGTTTTTAAAAAATCAAATATAGGAAGGGGCTCACATAGAAGATAAAACAATATCATATAAGTGTACAGGACATTGACTTATGCTCTTAAGTTATAGGAAAGCAAATTTGGAAAACCTTCCTAATAGTAAAAGAACTTTGACAGTGGAACCAATTACTGAGGATGTTGGTGAACTCTCTTTTGCCATAAGTCTTCATCATTTGTCAAGGGTGCTTTTATTGGTCTTTTTGCAGTAAACGTTAGGATTCAACAATTCTATGAAACATTGCTTAGCACAACAACACTTTCCAAATCTGACACATTTGGTTAGGATAGTTTCCTGTCTCAAGGACACAAGCTCTGAAAGATGTGCCCGCAAGATCTTTGTCCTGAATCTAATATCAGTTTGTAGTGAATACTGAGGCTTGCAGGATAGAAATCTGGAGGTCCCAAACTTTTTCCTCCAGTAGCAGGCAAGGTCTTCACACCTCTGTTCTACCTCTTGAATTGGAGTTAATTTTCTAATGCCACTTCCAGTCTTCTGGATTCTGTTCCCCTAGCTCAGTGGTAGGCAACCTTGGCTCTTTTATGACTCGTGGACTTCAACGCCCAGAATTCCTGAGCCAGCCATGCTGAGGGGAAAGGGAGAGGTTTCCAAGATGAGCCATGCTGGCTCAGGAATTCTGGGAGTTGAAGTCCACGAGTCATAAAAGAGCCAAGGTTGCCTATCCCTGCCCTAACTATAAGAGAGTCCAGGCTTAATGTCTGTGGAGATTCTCAGTTATCCAGAACATAGCTGTCCAAAAGGTGATTTTTTTCTGCAAAAGACAACTGGACTATTTTTTTTTCCTTAAGGAAGAAGAAGAGAAGCAAAATGTTTTCTTCTTCTTCTGCAAGGAAAAAAAAAACCAGTCCAGTTGCCTTTTGAAGAAAAAAAACCCCTTTGAGAGTCCTGGCTTTCATTCCCTGTAGAGAGAAAGGAAGATAACCTCAATAGAGATACAGAGAAGCTGTTGCCTAGGCAAAGGGATTAAAGCATTTTTAAAGTCCCAAACATCCAGGTAACATTTGGAAGTGGCTCAGATAGAAACCTGTCTAATTTACTAATTTGTAAGGAAAAGGAGGAGGAGGCACAACATAAGCAGACTTGCAAGATTCTGTTATTATAGCCAATTTCAATAAAACTAATTTTAGCCTTCCTTTGGAATTGATTTCCTAATCTGCTCTACCTAGTGGGGCTGATACACTTTCTGCTGCTTTCGAGTGACTCAAAAGTCAAATTGAAAACTAGAAATGCAGACAATGAAAACTCTTCCTCTGTTTTTAGAGAGGAAGGAAATTTTATTGGACCCAACACCTTTCATTTAATAGGTTTTAATGTATGACAGCCTACTACTGTTTGACTTCAAGTTTGTATAAATCAGAATGGCCAATTCTTTGATTTTGAAAAGAAAGCAAGCAATCCAAAATATTCAGGAAAAATAACACATGTTGAATAGGAAACCTGTTTTAGGTGTTTTAAGACTTGTGGACTTCAACTGCTAGAATTTTACAAGTAAACTGGCTGCCTGGGGCATTCTGGGAGATGAGGTCCACAGGTTTTAAAGATGCTAAGGTTGGACACTCGTTGTTTTTTTCAAAACACTTTTTATTAGTTTTCCATTTTACACCAACACAGCTTAAGAACCCACGTGAATACGTGGTGATCCAATTTTTAAAAAACAAACAATAACATAGTAAATATATACCCATTATTTCTTGAAAATTTCCCTCTCTATCTATATAGAATATTATAATCAGATTAGTACATTTTCATTGAGTTCATTCATTACTATGTCTAACCATCGTCTACATTAAACAAAAAAACCCTTTAATCTATAAAAACCTATATTTCTTCTCACATTTAACTTAGGCTTAGTGAACTCCATTTATTTAAAGACATTATAATCAAGTCAATATCTAAAACCAATTCATTCACTAATATAACATTTCATCCAAATCATATAATTAAAAATAGACTAGCATTCTCTATCTATTTATATTATTATAGACTCATTAACACCTTTCTAAAACAAATTTTCATTGAATATATCACTCTATAAAAATTTCATTAATCAATAAAAGTTTACAAATTCATTATCCATCCCAAAGATCCTGTATCATGCTTTCTTAATTTTACAAATATTTGATCTTAAACTAACATGTTTAGTAAATTCAGGTGCCCCAAGTGTTTTTTTTATTTAAGCATTATGAACTCCAAAAGTAAATTCTTCTCTTTCTCACCAATCTTCTATTGTTTTTCATTATTTCTCCAAATCTCCAATAATTAATTCCATAATTTCCCATATTTCAGTTCTTTTCTCATTATACCATCTCTAGTATCAAAAACATATAAAGCCCTTTTAACAAAGTCCAAATCCAAATCAATCCAGATCGCTATAAGGCCATTACCACATTACTATAATCAGATTTAATATTTATATCTTATTCTGAGTTTCTTTCTAATCCAAACAGGTTTCTATAATTGGGCCTCCACCTGCCATACTATACACTCCCAAAAAAAAAGCTCCCATTGTGCATTTTGTTAAGTTAATATAAAAGTTATAGTTACTCTGAATGGCTCGTGGCGGAACATCATTTCCCCTTTCTTTTAACATTGAGTGAATTTCACTTAAAGTCCCTTCTTTTGTGTCGTCCTCTTTGATCACATGTTTCTCTTCTTCCCATAATTTTTCCTCTATCTCAAGTTCAAATGGCATCTGCAGATCAACTTGTCTTTCTGAAGTGAGATCATCTAGTTCCTTATCATAAGTCGTTTGTCCATTAATGTCAAATCTTTTTTCCAAAATCAATTGATTGTCCAACTGTGAGTTTACTTCTTCCACCTCGGTAAGCAAGGTACAAGCCTCTTGTGTATAAACTGATGTTTCACTTAGTCCTTGTCTTTTTCCTTGTCGATGCCAAGAAATCTCTTTTGAACAAGCAATTATCTCATCCGTATTTTCCAAAATTTTAGCCAGAATATACTTGTAAAAGTCTACACCGGTTTCCTCCATCTTTATTATCTTTCAAGTCTTTATCCTTTTAGAGGAAACTATATTTAAACAGCAATCACAATATCCATCTCCTCCCAGTTTCCTCACCTTTTTCCTTTGTACAAAATGAAAGCGTTTCCAGTGAAGAAAAGATAGCAAGTACAATGAATAAGTTTATCAAAATGTGTCCCCCAGAAAGTAATCAGATGTTCAATCCTTCCAGGCACCATAAAGGTACAAGTAAATAATATTCTCCAAATATTATAAAAAACTTTCTTGAGGCTCCCAATATCCAAAAATAAAATCAGTCATCAAAACAAAAATAAGTTTAATCCTTTGTACTTCTCTTCCCCCATTTAACAAGCCGCTTCATCAAAAAAGGGAGTACCGGTAATTCCAAAAGAAAATTTTTTTTCCCACAGGCATAAAGAAAGTAGAGGTAAAAGGAAAGTCTCACCGAGTTCTCCACAGTGGGTCCGTTTGCTTAGCTGATCTTGTGGCTTGCGGTTGGCACAACTAAATGATCGGCCATTTTACTGGCCGATCTTTACCCTGTTGGCCCAAAGGAGATACTCGGTGCACAGAGGATGCCACCGTTCCTCTGCAACTACCGAGAAGCCTCCTCAATGGCAGACGCTCTGGAGGAGTGTCTTTTCGACCCTCTAAGAGGTCTGCCGGCAGGGGAAACTCGATCGGCAAAGGGACAACTTCCTTTGCTTGACCGCACCGCTGCAAACTGGAACTGGAAGCCCTAAAGTTGGACACTTCTGACCTGAGATGCCCTCATCTCTGAAATCAAAACAGTTGAAGTATTACACTTGCTTGTTCTGTGTGAGCTATTACTTTCAGTAGAGTGGACAGCTCCTTACCAAAGAAAATAATTGAAAACCTTATTGATGTCATGAAATCCAAATTTTGAAGAAACAATGAAAAAGTCAAATTGCAAGCTTACTTCTATGATTTTAGAACCAATAGGAGCATCCAAAGAATCCAGAATTGTTAAAATGTGCTCAATTAAGGGAGCTTAACTTAAGCATGTAAGGGGTGCACCTAAAAGCAGAACAAGAAGCAATGGATGGAAACTAATCAAGGAAAGAACTAAGGAGAAATTTCCTGACAGTGAGAACAATCAGTGGAATGGTTTGCCTCCTGAAGTTCTGTGTGCTCCATCACTGGAGGTTTTTAAGAAAAGATTGGATAGCCATTTGTCTGAAATAGCAATAGCACTTAGGCTTATATAATGCTTCACAGTGCTTTTCAGCCCTCTCTAAGCAGTTTATGAAGTCAGCATATTGCCTCCAACAATCTAGGTCCTCATTTTACTGACCTCAGAAGGATGGAAGGCTAAGTCAACCTTGAGCCTCTCAGAATCAAACTCCTGGGAGTGGAATGCAAGTGAAATGGTATGGCATTTCTGTTTGAGCAGGGGGTTGAGCTAGAAGACCTCCAAGGTCACTTCGAATTCTGTTTTTCTATTATAGCAATACGTTGAAATAATTTGGATACTGACATCTCCTGGATATGTAATGCAAACATGTAGTCACTAGATGATTCAACTCCTCTACTTGGAAAATAATTTTACAAGTGATTCACAAAATCAAAGAATATTTTATATGCTTAAAATATTTCTAATGGTGAAATACAGATTTTCAATGTGGAAGGAGACAGAGGGCTACATAAATCACAGTAATACAAAAACTTTCAAGTTAGTTAAAAATATCCAAAGTGAAAAGTAAAATATAAAATTCCATTGTGTATATAATTTTTATTAGGAATTGGATTATACTGGTAAAATCTAATGCAAACAACTTAAAAAAAGAAAAGAGAATAGAAAGATGAAGTCAAAGATGCGAGGAAAAAAGAAAAGTAGAAAAAAGAATATAATAAAAATATATAAAGAAGCAACCTCCAACTTTCATCACAACAAATTTAGTGACTCTTCACCCCTTCTAAAATTAAAACACGATCTCTTAATCCCATATCTCATTACTTATCTATAAACTAGTCCATAAAGCATCATCTTTTCAGTCCTCCTTTCAGCAGAAAATCCATAAAGGGTGGCCAGAGGTAACCACACATCTTGTTTTAACCTTGATCAAATAAACCAACTTTCTATTCCTGCCTTATATGTCTCACAATCATCTATCTATCTATCTATCTATCTATCTATCTATCTATCTATCTATCTATCTATCTATCTATCTATCTATCTATCTATCTATCTACCACCCTGTCTTTATTATTATTATAAGAAACTCAAGGCAGCAAACACATCCATCATAACTTTCTCTTCTATTTTCCCATAACAACAGCCCTGTGAGATGGGTTGGGCTGAGACAAAGAGTGACTGGACCAAAACTGGCTTTCACAGCTGAACTCACAGTGATTTGCTTGGCTCTCTACCTTTAATTCACTGAAATATTTGTCATAGGATTTGATTTTTTTTATTTCTTTTTTGTCCTCTTCCACAGAGTTCTTCAAAGCTTTAACAAGTCTTTTTGGTAAATCCAATAGGAAAAAAATATCCAGGTCACTCTCTTGGTTTGTCATTTGTATTTCCCCTTTTAAATTTTAAAACTTTGACCAGGTTCTTTTATATATCCTGTGATAAAATTTGTTCCCCATCTGTCATTTCTTTAATAATCCCTTTTGAATATTCATAGAAGTAGATTTCGTTACTGACATTGTTGATATTGTGGCTACCAATTCTGTTCTTCAAAAGTGTCACACAGTATTTTTATTGTTATAAAGTTTTGAACCATTCTATAGGTTGTTTATCTTTTCTCTACCTAAAATCTTTACTCCCCTCTAGTGTCCAGTTTTTGAAATCATAAAATTGCTTATCTTTGTTATGTCTTGTAAAAACCTAAACAGGATGTATTTCCCATGAAATATTGCTCGTTCTTCATAATTAATCCCAAAATTGTATTGTAAAAGAAATAAAAAAAACCCACCCTAAAGCAGATTACCTCTGCTTCAGTTTCCAGGATTATTCTAGATACTTAGATATTTTCAGTGTTAATGAGAGGCTGTTTGGGATGATGGATGCCCCATCTTTTCCCAGTCTTGTTCCCTCACGGCGTCACTCCTCTCACACAATCAAAAACTTTTCTTTAACCAACAGAAGGAATCATTTGTACTGAATTGGTTCAATAATTGTACATGACAAAGAGCCATTTCTCACTTGTGTGGATATAAATTGTAAATTTCCATCTGCAGTGTGGGATGTAAGCTACAATCACCACAGAGCCTTGCTAATGTCACATCTTGATAATGACAGAGGCTATAGCACCAGGTCATAGCTTATGTTGTCCCAAAACCATAACATTTAAAAAAAAACATGCACTTTCTTTTTTCATTGTTCAAAAGAATGCCAAAATAATCTTTTTGTGATGTCTCCATGGGTTCACCTAAATTAATTATGCTACATTTTATCATGACAGCTTAGCTCTTCTGCTTGAAGGCAGTATATTTTATTATTGCTTGATGGCTCTGTGTATGTGATTTTAATGTTAGAATTGGTCTTGAGTTTATGAACGTAATTTGAAACAGTTTATTTTTTAAAGGGAGTCAATTAAAGTAGCTCAGTCTCATTCTACCATTTGTTACGGAGAAACAATTCCTTAACTGGATTGCTAGATGTGGTAATGAAAGACTTACACTCAGGACTGCCATCAGTTTATAATTTTTATGGGCATTTAATATTGTAGCAAGTAGTGAACCATCTGCTAAAAACACAGTCTATTGCTACTTCAGCATCACTGAGAAAGGAGGCTTCTCCCTTTCTTGATAGAAAGCAAGAGACAGTGGTGGAAGTATGGCATTTTTCTCTGCTGATTGGTTGAACAGGTAGCTAACCAATTAAATAACTAGTTAAGTCAACAAACGCATACATACGTCATACATACATACATACATGGCTTTAAAAACTATCATTAGAAAAGGCAGGACCTTCTCTCTTCCTTAACACTAATGCTCTATAATGTTAGCCAGTACTTCTCACTGTAGTATAATTTCACCAGCAAATCACTCAAACTCTGTTGAACATGCCACCACTAGAATAAAAAGGAATGACAATGATTGTGCAGTGTGATGCCACCACTGTATTACAAGACCAAGCAGATACTGTATGCAATAATACCTTTTGTCCTCACTAGAGTACAGAGAGGCAGAATTTGCCTTCTCTCTGTTTTTTGTTTCATTGGTTATTGGGGGGTGGGGGTCGGGGTGGGAAAGAGGTAAATTTTTAAGATGAATTAAGCCTGTTCAAGTCTTAGAGAAGCAGAGTTTTTCAACAGTTTGCTATCAAATTTTGGTGATGAAATCTTCAGGCCTCTGGCAGCTCTAAAAAGAGATTTCGGGAGATTTCATATGGCTGACAGCCCATAGATTTCCCAGTCCAGCTCTATAGCAAGATTGCATAATGAAGTTTTTCTCCTTGATTATTTAATAATGGGAATGTTCTGATTAGGCACTTAAGATAATACCATCCATAATGTGCCAAATTAAATGATGGCAAAGCTTTGATCACTTATAAACATATTCCTGGACTAGGCCATTTGAGACTACAGATGGCTAGGATGAATCACAGAGTTGAACACTTCTTAAAAAAATAAACAAGGCTCAAAGTCTTCCTCTCTAACTGCAGATTTAAGTGATCAGTCAAGATACAGGCTTCAAGGCAGATGAAAGAACTAAACAGCATGACAGCTTACAGCACTACTTGGTCTAACTTGGCTCTTGGCTTATTTTGAATCCCCTACTACAGGGGATCAGTTCACCTATAAAAAAAATCTCTGTCCCTTTCTTGTGGGTTGTTGTTTGGGAAAGAAAGAAAAGAAAGAAAGGAAGGAAGGAAGGAAGGAAGGAAGGAATGAAAAAGGAAAGAAGGAAGGAAAGAAAGGAAGGAAGGAAGGAAAGAAAGAAAGAAGGAAAGAAAGAAAGAAAGAAAGGGAAGGAAGGAAGGAAGAAAGAAAGAAAGAAAGAAAGAAAGAAAGAAAGAAAGAAAGAAAGAAAGAGTTCTAGAATGAGTACTTCCCAGAGTTCTAGAATGAGTACTTCCCATTCGTTTGCCTTTGGCTCCCCTATGGCTTACATCATCCCTGTTCATGCACCATCAATAGATGTCTTCTGCAGGAATAATGTTTTAATTTAGAAATGTTTTTCAAATTGAATTAAACTCTTTCTCAGATTTACTGTTAAGATATGAATTTATTTAGGACATTGAAATACACCCAATACCTCGTTAGCTACTGTATTCATCCGTGGAGGGGATCAAATATCCTTTCCAATATAAAGCAATGAATATCCTTGGAGCAGTTATTGTATTTAGGTGTAATGGTGTATGGCAGGGGTGTCAAACTCAATTTCATTGAGGGCCGCATCAGCATTGCGGTTGCCCTTGGGGGGCTGGGTGGGTGTGGCCAGGGTGGGTGCAGCCTACTCAGCAGGCATGGATGGAATGGGTGTGGCCTACTGGGTGGGCATGGCCAGCTTCTACATCGTTCCTGTCAAGGGTGCCTGTGGGGGCCTGGGCAGGAGTGGGACAGATCTGAGGGTCTCTGGCAGAAGGGGGTGAGACCAGGGCAAGTGCCAAGGCATGGTCCACTGGAGGAGCCTCACTGTTCCTCTCAGGTCATGCGGGGGGGCTGGATGGTGGTGCGGGCTTCCCAGAGCCCTTTGCAGTAGCCCCACTTCCCTGAGGGGGCGCCCAGCTGCACATCTCCTCCTCAAGGCTGCTCTGCTGTGCTTGCTCTCCTTAGATGGGTACGAGGGGTGAGACCAGGGCAAGTGCCAAGGCATGGTCCACTGGAGGAGCCTCACTGTTCCTCTCAGGCCATGCGGGGGGTGGGGGGGCTGGATGGTGGTGCGAGCTGCCCGGAGCCCTTTGCAGCAGAGATCAAACGCCAGCCTGGCCCTTGAGCACCTGCGGCACCAAGCCCAGCCCCACTTCCCCAAGGGGGTGCCCAGCTGCACTTATCTCCTCCTCAAGGCTGCTCTGCTGTGCTTGCTCATGATGGGTACGAGGGCAAAGTCAGAGGGACAGGAGGGGGCTGAAAGACGCTCCGAGGGATCCCAACGGCAGAGGCCAGCAGCGGGAAGAGGACCCCCGGCAGGACCCTCACAAAACCTAGCCTTGCCCCAGATCAGCAAAAGGACCCTGTTTCCAGCTTACTTACGTATTTAATATTAAAGCTGTAATGCTTCTTGATAAAACTACAACAGGGAAGCTCTGTATGTATTACAGTAGCTTTTGTCATGTAAAATAAAGACCAGGTCAATGTGGAGAAAAAGTAGGATCACCAGATAACTCTGAATAATTAGACATGTATGGGACGTACACAGTATCACAACCTCTGCTTCAAACTGAAGAAACTAAGAGGATAGACCAGTTCATTGCAAAAACAAGGAATTAGCAAAAGGACCAGTGGTGAATTTGACACAAGAACTGATATAAAAATCTATCATTGCAGAGGCCAACAGTTTCAATAGTTTAGTGGCAGTCTTGCCAAATAATGATTTTCTGTCCAAATGAATCCAGTCACCCAATGCAGAATTGTGTCCATCTAGGAAACAAGCTGTTTTGGGACTAGAGCAGCGAACAGAGGTGGAGGCGGCCAGAGCCAGAAAGTAAGAAGCCGACAAGAGCGGAGAAGCGAGAGGCGGAAGCAAACGAAGCCAACAGGACGCAGACAAGAGAGGAGGAGAGCAGAGGGAGCAACAGAGAAGAAGAATACCTGCGGGAGGTGAGCTCTTAAAGGCAAAGAGGGTGGCTGAAAGACCAGAGGGGGAAGAGGAGGTGGAAGGACTGGGAGAACTGGGAGAGGACAGTGAGGAGAGAAGCCCACCAGCTGAGCCCCCTAAACCAAGGGAACCAAGGGACCCAGAAGACAAAGAAACACCAAGGGAGGAAGAGGAGGTGGAAGGCCTGGGAGAACTGGGAGAGAGAAGGGAGGAAAGAAGCCCATCAGCTGAGCCCCCTGAACCAAGGGAACCAAGGGACCCAGAAGCAGGGCATACAACAGGCAGAAGCCAGGATGGTCTCCAAGCAGACCAAACAGATGCCCACAAAGGGACCTGCACCCTCCCCATCCCAGCCTCCTGAAACATCCCAGCCTCCTGAAACATCCCAGCCTCCTGAAACACCAGGGAGCACCCTACCCACCCCCCACCCTCCCATCCAACCACAGGCCCCCAGACCCATCTGTCAACTCAGGCCTGCCCAGCAGAGCACACGTTACAAGAAGTAAAAGAGATGTTGGGGACGCTGGTAAAAAGGATGGATGAAATGGAGAAAAAATTAGAGGAAGTGGGGACACGGATGGAGAGAAGGTGCATAGACACAGAACAGAGGATGGAGAAAAGGTGCGAAGATATAAAACAGATGCTGTTGGACCAGGGCAGAGATCTAGAGAGAAAGCTGGAAGAACAACGCAGAGCGATGGCTGCAGACCTGGACCAATTTAAGGAGGCGATGCAAACACACTACAAGAAGCTGGGGGATGAAATGGAGAAAAACCTCCATGAGACCAGGGAGAGTGTGACAAAGAAGATAGAAGGAGTGGAAAACTACATGGAGGGACAGATAACAGAGATGAAAAGAATGGCACAAGACCAATCCACCATGATGCAATACTGGCAACTGGAGTCCGCCATCAGATTTAGGGGATGGAAAGAGACAACAAACGAAACCCAAGAAGACCTGCGTAGAATCTTTGTAGGGGCCCTAGCAGCATTTCTGGGAAGGCAACTCAAAGGTATCGTGTGGCAATTCGACAGAGTCTACAGAGTCAACTCAAGGGCGGCAGCAATCAGGAACCTACCAAGGGATGTGGTCATCCACTTTACAACCAAGGAGTTCCGGAACCTTATCTCCGTAACATCCTACCACAAAAGCTTATACATAGAGGAGCAGGAGGTGAAGATATTGAAAGAGATCCCCCAGACGATGCTGCGAGACAGAAAGAACTACAAGTTCCTGACCGACGAACTGAGACTACATGCTCTGTGATACCGATGGGAAGCCCCTACGGGGATGTCACTTTTCTATAAAAATAAAAGATACTACCTGAACTCGGTCCAAGAAGCCAGAGAATTCCTTGCAAAGGAACTGACGTCGGGTGGACCTCAGTACACCACGAGAGAAGACGCAGAAGGGCCACCGGAACGACAGACGGACGCAGGAGCAAGAGAAAGGAAAGGACCAACTCGAGACACGACGACACAGAGAACAGGAAGCAACAACAGAAAGGGAACAGGACAGACTGCAGAGGGCAGGACAACAAGATCCACCACCAAATGCACGGAGCAGCACGACACGACCCCTCTACGCAACTTGAGCACCAACTTGGATACCATGGGAACGAGACCAAAGAAGAACGCAAGAGATAGAACAGAAGCGGTCTTGCAAGAGTATCCTGAAACCGGCGATGACAACTAAATACTTGACATGGAACGTTAACGGACTAAATTCCCCACAGAAAAGGAGAAAGATATTTCACTACCTGTATCAAGGAAGAAACGATATAATTTGCCTACAAGAAACACACATCAGAGCAGCAGACCAGAAATACTTAATCAACAACAGACTAGGCACACATTTTGTGGCAGCGGCGCCACGAAAGAAGAACGGGCTAGTTATATACATGAAGAAACATGTAATTGCTAAGCTAATAGAATCGGACTCCCAGGGTAGATACCTAGCAATCGAAGTGACACAGGACGACAAGAAAATTCTAGTGATGGGCATATATGCACCAAATCAACAACAAGGAAAATTCTACAAAAAGATACACAAGAAGTTAATACAACTCAACTACAGATCATGTATTATCCTGGGAGACTGGAACAGGGTCATAGAGATTGCACTAGACAAGAAGAAAACAAAACCTAACCCACAGAAGCACTCTAAGTTGCCTAAATCCTTCTTCGACATGAAGGAAGACCTTGTACTGACAGACGTCTGGAGGGAACGGCACGGCAAAGAGCAAGAATTCACCTTTTTCTCCGACAGGCATCAATTATTTTCCAGAATTGACTTCATCCTGGCATCTAGTGACTTGCTAGTCCGCCTCAACACTGTGTCAATCCTACCCAAAGTACTAACAGACCATAACCCGGTAGGGATGGAATTAAGACAGGATCGGAAATCGAGGAGATCCTGGAGAATTAATGAAAACCTGTTTAGACACGGGAAAGAGGTGGCAGAATGCAAAAATGCCATGAAGGAATTCTTTAGTATAAATATGGACAACGAAACACCCATTGAAATGATTTGGGACGCTAGCAAGGCATTTATGCGTGGGATCCTCATGAATATGAACGCCAGGCACCGGCGCAAACAAGAACGAAAAAGAAAGGAACTAGAGGAGGAGATAAAGAAACAGGAACAATTATTAATAAAAAGACCGGAAGACAAAGCCACAAAAGAAGGAATTAAGATACTAAGAAAACAATTTGACATGCTGATGGCGGATCAAGTAGCATGGAATATACAATATGCAAAACACAAGACATTCTGTAGCACCAACAAACCAGGTCGGTGGCTGGCTTACACCATAAGAAAGAAACAGAAAGCCCGCATAATTGAAAAGATAGAGTACAAAGGCAAGGAAGAATTCAAACAGGAAACCATTAAGAAAGCGTTCACCGAGTTCTACTCAAAGCTATACGCCGAGGAGAAGATACAGGACAAAGAGATAGAAAAGTTTCTGCAAAACGAAAAATTAATGGTACTCACCGATACACAACGAGATGCCCTGAACGCCCCAATCACGATGGAGGAAATACACTCAGCGATCAAACAACTAAAAAAAGGAAAATCACCCGGGACGGATGGGATAACGGCTATCTATTACAAGCATCTCCAAGAGGAAATGATAGAACCCCTCAGAAAGCTATTTGTCAACATACAAGAAGGAGGCCAAGTCCCCACCCTCCTGGAAAACAGCCTACATTTCTCTAATCCCCAAAGAGGGAAAAGATAATGCACAACCGGCTAATTATAGGCCCATCTCACTATTGAACACAGACTACAAACTCTTCACAAAAGTTCTGGCCAACAGATTAATGACTGTATTACAAAAAATAATTCACCCGGATCAAACGGGGTTTATACAAGGATGTCAGATGAAAACCAACGTGAGACAGCTGCTGAACATAATAGAGTACTTGGAAAGGCACAACCAGGTACCTGCAACCCTCATGTTTATGGACGCAGAAAAAGCCTTTGACAGACTGAATTGGCCATTCCTGATGAACCTAGCCCGGGGGATGAAAATGGGAAAGCACTTCCTCAACTCCATAACAGCAATCTACCAGAAACAAACGGGCCAGATCATCGTGAACGGCGAACTAACAGACCCATTCAATATAGAAAGAGGCACAAGACAGGGCTGTCCGCTGTCACCACTGCTATTTGTCTTAACGATGGAGATTCTGCTGAACAAGATAAGAGCAGCAGAAGACGTAAAGGGCATACAGATTGGAAAACAGGACTACAGGCTGTGTGCCTTTGCAGACGACCTACTTGTGACAGTATCGCAACCAGTACAATCAACAAGGAGTTTGATGGAGATAATGAAAGACTATGGCAAGGTATCAGGTTTTAAAGTTAATATATCAAAAACGAAGATGCTAGTTAAAAATCTAGACAACAAACCAAAACAGGACTTGGAAAGAATAATGGGTTGTGAAATAGTTAAGAAAGTTAAATACCTGGGAGTGGAGATAGAAACAACGAATGCGAAATTATACAAAAATAACTATGAGGTGCTGTGGAGCAAGATACAAGCAGATCTGGAAAGATGGAAAACACTACGACTATCCTTGCTGGGCAGGATAGCAGCAGTAAAGATGAACGTCCTGCCAAGATTTCTATTTCTCTTCCAAATGCTACCCATACTCAAAAAGGATAAGGACTTGGACAATTGGCAGAGGGGCATCACCAGATTTATTTGGGATGACAAGAGACCGAGGGTGAAACTAAAAATTATCCAGGACACAAGGAAGAGAGGGGGACTAAAAATGCCTAACCTAAAGCTATACTACTATGCAGCGACGTTGGTGGCGTTGAGTGACTGGATCAATATGACGAATGATAGAATACTGAATGTTGAAGGGCATGGTCTACTATTCGGCTGGCACGCATACTTGGTGTACGACAAAAAGGCAGACAAGAACTTCAAGGAGAACCCACTACGAATCCCATTGCTATGGGTCTGGAAGAAATATAAACACCTCCTACACGACAAGATTCCCATCTGGACGATCCCCGGACACGCAATAGGGGATATAAACACATCCCAAGGGCAAGAAGTGGTGCCCTACAGTAAACTTGTACTGGGGGAAGAAAATGGGTTCTCCTTGAAACCCCAAGCAACGCTAGCAAACAAAGGAATAGGAGGTACCTGGCTATCATATATACAACTGCAATCAAGGTGGCATAAAGATAAGAAGAAGGGTTTCTCCCAGACTGACGAGAACCTAATTGAACAGATTAGAGAACAGGGGATCATGCACATCAAACGAGTGTACAGCATTCTGATAGAAATGGACTCTGAAACCGAGCTAGTCAAGAACTGTATGATAAAGTGGGAACAAGACTTTGGGCATTCTATCACCATGGACACGTGGGAGAAAATCTGGGTGAGAAATGTAGAATTTACGAAATCGCAACACTTAAGGGAAAACTTCTACAAGATGTTCTATAGGTGGCACCTCGACCCGAAAAAACTATCATTCATCTATCCAGACTTCCAGCCCAAATGCTGGAGGTGTGGTGACGGGGAGGCTACCTACTTTCATGTATGGTGGACATGCAGAAAAATCAAAGCCTTCTGGAGGAAGATATGGTGGACACTCCAAACCATTTTCAAAAAGCGTATTGAATTTCTACCTCAGGTGTTTTTGTTAGGGATAACAAAGGACTGCACTACCTCAGAGACGAGCTTATTTCTGAACTTGATCACAGCAGCCAGATTGTTGGTGGGACAATACTGGAAGAATCCAGAAATACCGCCTATGGAAGAATGGACTCCCTTATGAAACCAGATTGCAACGCCTTGGTCTCTTCAGCCTTGAAAGACGGCGTTTAAGGGGTGACTTGATCGAAGTGTATAAAATCATGCATGGGATAGAAAAGGTGGATAGAGAAAAATTCTTTTCTCTATCACACAATACCAGGACACGGGGGCACTCCCTAAAGCTTATAGCTAAGAAAGTGAGGACAAATAAAGGGAAATATTTCTTCACCCAGAGGGTCATTGATTTATGGAATTCACTTCCTGAAGGGGTCGTGACAGCTGTCAGCCTTGACAGCTTCAAGGCAGGGCTAGATAGATTCATGGATGCAAAGTGTATCGGTGGTTATTAAAACGGATGTCCATGTGCCGCCTCTATGTCGGTTGAGGCAGGCAGGATTCCCTTGAGTACCATTTGTTTGGGGGTCAAGGGAAAGGGAGGGTTTTGCCTTCTCTTTCTGCTCAAGATCCCCATGTACATTTGGTGGGCCACTGTGTGACACAGAATGCTGGACTCGATGGGCTTTGGCCTGATTCAGCATGGCTCTTCTTATGTTCTTATGGACTGTGAAAGTAACAAATTTGGCGAAAATGGCGAAAATATCGGCATACTTGAAAGATCGCTCAAATGAACAATATTTGACAGACTGGAAACGGTGGATAGATTATATACAAGAGAAGCACCAATCAAACAAAATGCACCTGGCGTTTAGTTGAGGCTCGACGTAAAGAGGGAAGAATGTTCACCGAATCAAATGTTTACAAAGACTAACACCTAATGTTGTATGCCTATGTTATATGACGAAAGCCTCTTAATATGATCTTATGCTCAATGTTATTTGCTTTAATATTGATAAAGCGGATTGAATTTCCATCTCAGGTTATGAAACTTCTACCTCAGGATCTTTGGTTAGGGACTATAAAAGATTGCACTATTACTGAGACGAAGTTAATTCAGAAGCGTGAATGAACAATATGTGATAGACTAGATATAGTAGATAAACCATATACAAGATTTACCTCAGGTTATTAAACTTTTACCTCAGGATTTTTGATAAGGGACCATAAAAGATTGTACTAATACTGAGATGAATAATATGTGATAGACTAGAAACTGTGGATAGACTACAGAAAAGAAAAACACCAATCAAATAAATTGTAACAGGCGTCTAGTTGAGGCTTGATGTGAGGAGTGAAAAATGTTTACCAAACCAGACGTTTATAAAGATTAATACTTAGTGATGTATATGATGATTGATGCATACTATGATTTTATGTTCAATGCTGATTGTATGAATGTAGATAGATTATATACAAGAGACGTATTTTCGGGTCTTATGAGGACAGCTTATTAATATGAACCCAGATTTAATGTTGATTGCTTTAATATTGGGAAAGCGTACTGAATTTCTACCTCAGGATACTGAATTTCTACCTCAGGATTTTTGGTTAGGGATCATAAAAGATTGTACTAATACTGAGATGAATAATATGTGATAGACTAGGAACTGTGGATAGACTATAGAAAAGAGAAACACCAAGCAAATAAATTGTAACAGGCGTTTAGTTGAGGCTTGATGGGCGGAGTGAAAAATGTTTACCAAACCAGATGATTATAAAGATTAATACTTAGTGATGTATATCAGGTGCTATGGTGATTGATGCATACTATGATTTTATGTTCAATGCTGATTGTTTTAATAAAAGAATTTTTTTCATTAAAAAAAAAACTAGAGTCCATTTCATGCAAGACTTTGATGAACAGATCAGATTTCTTGCATGAGACTATTTCAATATTCACTCTGTGGAAAGGGCGTTAGAGCAGGGGTCCCCAAACCTCGGGCGGGAGCCTAGTACTGGGCCACCACCCATTTGGAACCAAGTAGCAGAAGCAACGGGCAAGCTTGCGCGCAGCTCCACTTCTGTGAGCAGTGGGTGCGTTTACCCGCTGCTTGCACAAATGGAGCTGCGTGCACTCATACGCTCAGTTGCTGCTTGTGCGAAACCATCCTCTCTCCCCTCCTCATCAGTCTGCAAAACCAGAAAGGTTGGCGAACACTGTGTTAAGAGTATTTTATTTTACGAATGGACTGGGCAAGACTGCTCACTTCTTTTATAGGATCTATACAACTTGTGCTGAGCATTAAATTCTTGCCTGGAAAGGGCTTAGATAGTTGTCTTATTCTGTCCTTCCATTGTTCACTTCATTCCTGCCATCCAGTCCAACTGTTGGGGCCAAAATGAGCTTAAGCAATAGCAATAGCACTGAGTACTTAGACTTCACAGTGCTGTACAGCCTTCTCTAAGCAGTTTACAAAGTCAGCATATTGCCCCCAACAATCTGGGTCCTTATTTTATCGACCTTGGAAGGATGGAAGGCTGAGTCAACCTTGAGCTGGTGAGAATCGAACTGCTGAACTGCTGGCAGTCAGCAGCCAGCAGAAGTAGCTTGCAGTCCTGCATTCTAACCACTGCACCACCACAGCTCATTAAGATACCAGAAATGTAACTGCTTCTTTCTTCATAATCCCATTGCTCTTCTACTTTTCCTTGTGACGGGTTTCAAATGGGAATTATGGGGAATATCTTATTTTAATACAACCTGTCTCTTCAGAAACATGAGAGAAGATGGAAGCAAATAACATCCCTCCCAAAATTTGGAGACCCTCATTGAATCACTGTATTTACTCTGATCCGATGTAGGCATCTTAGCCGGGGTCACATTTGTAGTACCTATCATTTTCTATAACAATGGCCCACAGAAGCCCCAAATGCAATAATCTGAAAATTGACAAGCTTTAGCCGCTCAGAAGGAACACACTGCTTGCAGAGTTCTTCCAACTGTGCCAGGAAACAGTTATCAGTCTTTAGAAACAAATGAATACAAGAATCCCGATAACCGTTTATCAGAAAGGTGAGCCTCTCATAAGCTGTCACAATTCTTGGAAATTGCTTCCAATTCTGAATAACAGAAAGAAGTTATTGCCATTTCTTCGTCGCTACTGTTCGTCAGTGGGTGACACTTAAGATTCAGAAGCAGCCTGAGTTGAACTGCAGGAAAAGGCATCAGTCCAAGATAAAACAGGCTGCTCAAACCTTATCTCCTGATCTGTGCACGCTTGTGCTTTACAATGTTCTGGGTGATCTTATATATTCAGCTGAAATTACCTTGGAAGAAGTCATCAAGGAGAAAGATAGTGAGCAGCACATAAAATAAATCAAATGACTCGGGGAGGTAATTAAGGATTTAAAGGAAATGGAAAATGTTTGAGATGTTTCCTTTTTGAAAATTAAAATGGGTAAGTGTTTCGTTCAGCTCCAGCAATAATAACCTATCAGGCAGCCAGTATCATCACAAATAGCCCAAGGGTTCAGCCTGGCAGGCAATTGGACTCTGAAGCAGATTTGATCTCCTGGGACTCCCTTTTTAAAATTGCACTTTTATCCAATACTGTAAAAAGACCATAATGATTTTACTTTCAAAGCATGGATAAGAATAATTCAAATTCAGAAGCACCTGAGGTTATTGAAGCCTATATCAGGTTTATTAAGGTATCGTAGCAAGATAAAACACATGGTAACGTGAATTAAAAGAACAAAATGTATTTACTGCCAGCCTTGTTAATTTTAAAATCTACAGCAATAGGCTTGCACGTTCCAACTCAAAAGGATGATGTCTCTTAGGCAGGGATTGGATTAAGGAATTCTCTGTTTCTGTCTAATGTACTTGTCTATTTTTGCAACTTGACACTATAGATCAGTGGTGGCGAACCTATGTCACGGGTGCCAGAGGCGGCACTCAGAGCCCTCTCTGTGGGCACGTGCGCTGTCACCCCAGTCCTAGGCCTTCAGCTGGGTTTTATAAAACCTTTTCGCTTTAGGCCTCCAACGCTGTGTACAAAAAAAAAAAGTTTCAATCAATCAATCAATTTCAACTTCTCGCGGGAAAAAAGATTGGAATTGATTAATTGAACTTTTTAGTCCCACCCAGTCTGCTGTTACCACTGCAGCCATGCCTACCCAATGGGCCACACCCACCCGGCACCCGACAATGCATAAATGGGTTTTGGGTTGCAGTTTGGGCACTCGGTCTCTAAAAGGTTCGCCATCACTGCTATAGACGGTGCCCCTAACACTGTAATGGCTCAGTATTGAATACAGGTGGTCCTTTATTTTGACTATTTAACAACTGTTTGAAATTACGTCGCCCTGAAAAAAGAGACTTACATTTAAAACCATTGCAGCAACCCTGCAGTCACATGATCAGAATTTGGACGCTTAGCAACTGGCATGTGTTTACGACACTTGCAGTATCCCATTATCATGTGATTGCCATTCACAACCTTCCCAGACTTCTGACAAGTAAAGCCAATGGGGGGACCCCGATTTGCTTACCAACCATGTGATTTGCTTAATGACAACGCAAAAAAATGTTGTAGAAATTGGGTGCACGTCATTTGACAACTGTATCGCTTAGCAATGGAAGCTCCAGTTACAAATGTGGTTGTAAGTCAGAAATTACTTGTACAATCAAGCCACAATGTGATTTAATTTTGTTCAGCACTTTGTGTGACCCTGTCCACTTTCTAGACTATATTGTCTGGCTTAGTAATAATGATCCCAAACAACTGTGGTTTTTCCAATAAGCTGTGGTCAAATAAACCTGGTTATGAACCCAGTCACTGATTTGCAGAAACATATGCTAGTCATTCCTGAAGATATCATTAGCTGAATGTATGCAAAGCATGTGTTTAGCACCAAACTAGCATTTTATCCTGAATTGGACCTTTCTGAGCCAAGAGGGAAGTTAAGGTCTGGGTCTGCATAAATATTCCCCATTTTTTCCCCACAGATGAAAAAAAGCTATCCCCATTTTGAGAATCCCAGTAAAGAGAAGATAGAAGAATATTGATTCTCTATGGAAAGCTTGGCAGGGGACTCAAATGGAAGTGAAGAACAAAACTGGAGAGACAATGTCAAACAACAGTTTTAACTAGGTTTGTTAAGTATCTCTGTCTTCACAAGCAACCTCATTCCCATAAAGGAGTGAATCCTTCATATCAAGATTATATTTCCCACAGCTCCATATTGGCTTCTTGGACCATGCTCATCTGAACACATTTTAGACAGTATATCTGCCAATGCAGATGATGCATTCTGAGTGTCAGAAAAATATGCTGTTATGATCATGGGAACTGCTATTGCTCAACCGTAATGTCATCAATGGGACCTCGGTCCACACTGTGGTTTGATATGGAAGTGTCTGAGACAGTTGGAAGCCTTGTATATGACTCCTTATCATATGCTAACCAACCCACAAATATACATTTGTCTTTGAAGGTTTATAGAACTCCCCAAGAGAAAGCCAAACAAGACCTTAATGTTTCTTCTAGGGATGGAGAATACAGTGGGAGAACATGCTCAGAGTCCTGCAGATCCAAATGTTCCATACCATTTGGTGAACAAATCTAGTGAACAGCATTGAGCACTTAAGCATTGAACCCACATTCATGAACAGCACCAAGTTTTCAGTCTTGTTTATTTCTCCACTCTGTATCTATATAACTGTTGACCTCAATCTGCTAAAGTGATGGAGAGCTCAGATTGAATACCCCCATGGTATTAAGTGTGCATTGTAGCAGCCTACACTACATAGAATTTATTGCAATTTATAACAGCATAATTTTACTGTATGATTTATTAGATATTATGTTGTTCTGTTATTCGTATTCTGTGTAGATTTTTTTTGTGACATTTGGGACCAAACATATTCAGGGTGTCATTAATCCTATATGAATGTAAAAAAAATACTTCATCACACTGGTAAATTTCTTATTTACTAGATTTGATTTTATACTTTCTCCCTTTTTATTCTTTCTTTTTACTTTCTTTATACCACATACACATATATTGTTTTTAAATGTTTGATTAAAAAAAACCTTCAACTTTCCACCATAGAATGGGCCTTTATTCCTGTACCAAAAGGCAAGCTTTGAATGATTCTTCTTCAAATTACTTCTTGCTGAGGAAGTCCCTATAGAAGAGACAGATGAGAGATGAGGAAAGAGAGGGCACCAAAGCCAGCAATTAAAAGCTATTTATAGCAGTGAGAGACAGGAGCTAATGAGAGATAGAGCAAAAGAGAGAAAATGGAGGAGAGAGAATGGTAATAGGATAGAGATTCAATCAATACCTCAAATGAACTAGTATTGTGCTCCTTTGACTGCCTGCTAAAGTTATGGCCTCATCAACAGCCACATGGATGTTCAACTATTAGAAAACCGCCCTCTCGTAATATAACTGAATGATGCCTGCTTGTTGAAGCTAGCTTGAATTAGATCTGGTCAGTGAGTATTTTGAAGTTACCATGAAGTTTGGTGGCATCTAAATCTAACGAAATAAATAAATACATACTTTCATAAAGCGTGCAACACTGGGTTCAGCATGAAAAGAAAGTGGGATATAAATGAAATCAGGGGTCATCAAGATCTGGTCAAGCATTTTTTTGGCCATGAAATTCTCCCTAGATTTTTTTTTCACATGTAAGGTCAGCACCAGCATATTTTATTTTATTATTATTTTATTTTATTATTTTATTTTATTTGAACACACATAATCCTCCTCCTACTTTCCCCACAATAATAACCCTGTTAGGTGGGTTGGGCTGAGAGCAATTGGCCCAAAATTACCCAGCTGGTTTTCATGCCTAAGGCAGGACTACCGGTAGAACTCCCAGTCTCCTAGCTTCTAGCTTGGCTTCTCTGACCAAACAGGTGGGAAAAAATCTAGGAAGACAATATTGCACTCATTCTTAAATTAACATTTGGTCCTAAAACAGGGATTAAAAAAAATTAAAGGATTAAGATTAGATTAAAAAGAAAATTGCCTTACCTAACAGCAAATTTCTTATCCACCTAGCCTAGTATCATTGACTCCAGGAGCTGACTCTCTGAATCTCTCAGAAAAATTCCCAGTCTCTTAATTACCAAACTATGTATACCAGGCCTGAACACCAACTTTCACCCACCCCAACAAACATGGTCAATGGTCATAGATAATGAAGACTGTAATTGAACAACAACTGGGGGCTATAGATTCTCTATATGTTATATTAAAGCCCTATTACTGATAACCAGAGACAAAACAGCCTGATCCTATGCATGTTTACTCAGAAATATATCTCAGAAGTACAGATCAGCAAGTTTGCTGGTGCTTACATCCAATTAAGCCTAGTGAAGAATGGAACTTCAGCTTACTTATATCCAATAAACTTCCATTCCTTCTCCTAGCCTTCTTTTGTCTATGTTTCAGAGAACATGTATCTTTTCAATGGCCCAGTGCCTTTCTTGCTGGTTGTTCAGCTAGTCTTCATGTCCTCTACTCATTCTTTCTTAAATGATCTCCTTTTAAAATTTTATGCATCAGTCTCTTTCACTTACTTTTTCTTTGGATTCCTGCTTCTTCCCTCTCTGACTTTCCAGCCTGATTCAGCTTTTCCCTTGTCTTTCCTAATCTCCTCAGGAGATTCTGTTTGTGATATGTTGCTTAGATAATGGCACTCTGCTTTCATCTTCATTGTGACATCAGCACTGCTCAGCCAATGGGAATGAGAAGCATCCTGACAACTAATAACTATACAGGATGTGATGATACATATCCTTGGATACTTTTGTCTGGCTCCTGTGGCAGTTATGTTCCCCCTCTCATAATTCCCAAAGTGAATGTACATACATTACCCCAGTCAGCTTTCACCAACACGATGCCTCTAAGTGTTTTGGACATGAACATCCATGATATCCAACCAGCATGGCCATTTGGGAGGGGAGTTTATTTAATGCAGTCTCCTGAAAGTGACATGGTAACTCTATTCTATTTGGATAGGTAGGCCACATGCCCTATTTTATACTGGACAAAAAAAAAAAGACTGGGATTTGATTTAAGAAAGGTAAACAATTAAAGAAAAGAAAGCAGAGATAGCTGCCAAAGACCAGAGCCTGAACAGCGAATGGAGTAGGTATACAGGTTAGTTGGATACATATTTGTTTAAATTATAGCAATCCTTCCTGAAGTTTGCATCTATAATCACTACATTGATAGCCTATCTCAACATACTTCTCTTCAAATCTCAACATTCCTATTAGCACATATAAAATCTTATTTTATTTAGACTTATATGTGTTTGTTTTACATTTCACCTTTGCTCCAGCAGCTAAAGATGGCTTCCATGGAGAACCCTCTCCCTCTCCCTCCCACCCCACCTCTCTCTTTTTCTCTTTCTCTTTTTCTTTCTCTTTCTTTGTCTCTGTTTTGTATCCACATTAATACCCCTGTGAAACAATCTGGGCTAAAGAGTAACTACTGTAGACAATTTTCATGGTTTAGAGTGGCTTTTCACCTAGATCTCCCTAATTTGACCAAATTCCTTAGTTAATGGACAATTTTGTTATTTTTTATGTTTATTTTCTTTAAAAAATTACCCTTCTCCTTTCATTTTGGGGAGCCCGTGACCACAAAGCATTTCCACACAGGGTATTAGTACCAAACTGAAAGCAACATTGAATCTCTATTTTCCCACAACATCAACAGTACAGAGTACGAAACTTTGGTGAAGCTAATTTTTCTTTTGAGATGCTGTAGTGCTCTTCCTCCTTTGTAGGGAACTCTACCCTATTCTTTCCCTTGACATCTGAGTTTCAGCTCCAGTAGAGAAATTCTAGCAGTTTAAGTCATCCACACAAAGTAAACATGGGTGAAATTGATAGGAATTTTTAAGTTTTCCTTTTCTTTTTAATAGTATAAAAGTTTACAAATATAAAGCTAAAAGCTGCAACATACTACACAAAATATAAAAAGAAAGAAAAACAAAAAGATAGAAAAAAGAAAATTTAAAAATACTTCTTTTCCCCACCAGGGTAGGAGGCATTGGGATGCCCCTTCCCTTTTTCTCCCCTCCCTTTATCCTGTGTGAAAGTTAGGATGGGCCAGTATTTCTCAACCTTAGCAATTTTAAGATAAGTGGATACATGACTGGCTGGGGAATTCTGAGAGTTGAAGTCCAAAATTTTAAAATTGCCGAAGTTGAGAAACATTAGGATAAGCTCTCAGCTTAGTGGTCTTTCAAACATTTGAAAGACCACTAGAGGGCAGCAAATAGTTACCTTCTGGTATCTCTTTCCTGCCATCTAGTGGTTGTCCAGATTTTGCAGCCAGATATGGAAACTGTAGGTAAAGAAATTTTTGTTGCTATGGGTTCTGCAGAAGCTCCAAGGAGTGCAATGTTTTTCGCTCCTTGTCCTCAGCATTTCAAATCAGCAAAAATGAAGAAATCATAGGCTGCCTTCAAACTGCTTTTGAGAGCTTGAGGAATGAAAAACATGAAAGTCCCAAACATACCTGCATCTAGAACATATACAGCGGTGGGGCTTGAATTTAGAGAGGAGGGAGACTCCTGGAAAGTCACCTTGGAACAAATGTGCAGATCCGGAGAAGTTTATTTAACATTTGAAAAGCCTGGAATTAGGCAGTATCTGGTTGGAGAATTATTCTTTCATCCATTCCGCACATTCCAGGCTTCATGAAAGGCTATTGCAGTTATTTGATCTGCTTATACAGCTCTGCAGTGGTATTACATCAAGGGACAGATTGCTGGTATATTTTAAAAGTGGGAAAGAAAAGCCATTTTCACTTTGTTTTGGAGCTTATAATAGTAGGAGTGGTGGGTTAATAAGTAAGAAAAAAAAGATGCCAGCAGCTGAAAAGGGACTTAAGGCCAAAAACAGGGGGGGAAAACAAACAAACCCAAAGGGAATGTAGCTGTTGCAGCCAGAATAGATTTGCTTTAATGAAATGGGACAAGGGGTGCAGGATTTTACAGCAGAATCTGGATTCAAGGAGTTTGCAAGCTGGTAAAGGGAACCACGCAGGGCCAGTTCTTTTTGAATGTAGAGCAGGAGTGTCCAATTTTGGCTACTTTAAGACCTGTGGACTTCAACCCCCAGAATTCCCATGTCAGCATGGCTGGCTGGGGAATTCTGGGAGCTGAAGTCCATAAGTTTTAAAATTGCCAAGGCTGGGCACCCCAATGTAGAGGATGCTGAAGACAAAAGGATAGTGTAAAATATTACTGGTACCCACATTTTTAAACCATGGATTTCTACTCTAAATGTGTTTCGTCAAGGCAGAAGTAAGCAGATATATTTTTTAAAAATAATGCCATGGTTATACTTATTCGTTTAATGATTCCAAGCACTTTAATATCATTTGAGGGTTAGAGCTTAATTACCCAACTTCCTTGCAAACATCTATTGAAAATAGTTACTCTAAGCCTTACATTTTTATCTAGATTTATCATTGCTTTATCATTATTTACAAATGGCATCAGTAACAACCAAGGCCCTCAGGTGCTTGCAAATGCATTTTTTTTTCCAGCAGTTGTTTATCTTCTTGAAGTGTACAACCAAGCACAACCAAGCATGCCAGTTTAAAAAAAATCTCATTACTTGTGAAGAACACATATTTTGTTTTTCTGGTTACATACCTGTTGGGAAATTGTTTCTAGTTTCAGTGTTATGATCCATATGCACGTCATTGCCCCCTGAAATATAGTTGTTCTATGTCTCCATATATATGGAGCTGTTTACTTTCCTCCCCTCATGCAAATATTTTGCCACGCATAGAAATAAAAATGATTTCAAGGTGCCCAGTTTCAGAGCACCTGATGCTCTAGCATCCTTGAAATTGAGTAAATGTTGCTCTTAAAGGAAAAGCTCTAGCCAACCCATGACTTATTTGCCCTTCATTTCTCCTTTGTCAGTTCATGTTTGCCTAGGAGATCCCCTATTAATTTAAGAGTGTTGATCGGTGATTTTAAAGATACTGTAATTGTGGCCATTATCTTGATTTTTTTTTTTTTTACCAAATTCTGCAGACACTCTTGGGCCCGGATCTGGAAAATAGAAGCTCCGGGCAAAATGAAGTTCTAATGAAGCCTATGGCATCAGGAACTTTATTTTCTAACTCCTGTAAGTAGGAGGTTAAAAATGGAATGCCCATGAAGAAATGGGAAGTCTCAGAAGGCTTGGGAATAGTAAGACTTAAAGACATGGGGAAATAAAGCTGGGTGTCTGTTAAGAGAAAAGTTAAAGAAAAATGAGATGAATTATCCTATAGAAGGGCATGGCTTGTCAACAGGTTCTATGAGGCTGACTATTACTCTTATAGAATACAGAAGACAGAATAACAAAGAGTTGGAAGGGACCTTGGAGGTCTTTTAGTCCAACCCCCTGCTCAAGTAGGAGACCCTATATCTTTTCAAACAAATGGCTGTCCAATCTTTTCTTAAAAACCTCCAGTGTTGGAGCACCCACAAGTTCTGGAGGCAAGTCGTTCCACTGATTAATTGTTCTCACTGCCAGGAAATTTCTCCTTAATTCTAAGTTGAATCTTTCTTTGTTAAGCTTTCAACCATTACTTCTTGTCTTGCCCGCAGATACTTTGGAGAATAGGTGGATCCCCTCCTCTCGGGTGACAACCCCTCAATACTCTTCCCATTATACAAATCTTTAAGACCCTATTTTACCCAGAATCTTGTCAATCTCCTTTTAGGATTTCATTTCATAGTCAATTTTACTTTAAGCAAAGTGTCTTTCATAACAGACATATAGTTGAGGCTGGAAGTGAGGAGTAAAGAATATTTGCCAAACCAGACGCGTACAAAGATTAATACCTAGTGTTATATGCTGTGTTCTATGATGATTGATTATTAATATGACCTTACATTTAATGTTTAACTACTACCTCAGGACCTATTGTAACAGGTGTATAATAGAGGATTGAAGTGAGGAGTGAAAAATGTTTACCAAACCAGATGTCTACAAAGAATAATACGTAGTGTTGTATATCAGATGCTATGATGTTTGATGCATACAGAGATTTTATGTACAATGCTGATTGTTTTAATAAAGGAATTTTTATAATAAAAAAAAGAAAGAAAAGTGTCTTTCTTTTTCTTTTCTGAGCACGATATTCTGGAATACATCAAACTAAAGTACAGGTTAACATAGATTCTATGTTACTTTAAAATAAAATACTTACATTGTGGCTTTTTCTTCCTGAAAAATACAGCCATTTCCCACCTTTTCCTCTACAGCAGCTAATCAAAACTCAATCTTCTGCACAGATGTGAAAGAAAACAAGCCTTCATATTAAAAAAAAAGTCCATTTCCAAAGAAGTAGGCAGAATGGATGTAAGAGAATAAGTCAAAAAGAGAAAAGGGCAGTGAAAAGTCATCCATGTTGTCATTGCCACCATTAATTTTATTTATACCCATGCTTTTGACAAAAAAAGTTTATAAGGTTGGCTTATATAAAATCAATCAGATACAACATACTGTGAAAACCCGGACTAAAAGGAAAACCCCAGCAAGCAAAATCAGCAGTCATTTAAAATAAGCCATGGCTTAAAGTGACAGCAAAGTGCACAGTAAAATATGGTTCTCAAAATTGAAAAGTGGGGGTACATCCAAGGCAGGACTTTGGGGTAGAAATTCTTGGGGTCAATTCAATGCAATTCCTTCCCTATCACTTTGGCTCACTGTGGAAGTTGGGGGAGGAAATTCTCCAATGCTGCAAATAGTGGATTTTCATTAATAAATCTTTAATATTAATGATAATTATCCTGGTGTCTTGTCCTCTGTGTATCTTCTTTGGTTCCCAACCTTTTGTTTGTAGATTAGTCAGCAACATCCATGGTAAACCTCAGGAATGGAATAAAATCACTGGCAGCTTCATGTCTGCAGCTAAAATTTTTGAAGTATTTCTGGACCCAGTTTAGAGCTTAAAATGTCAAAGCTATCATCTGCTTGATTTCACCATTGTCCTGAATTTGGTCAGCATCCATCCATCCTCCTGGGACATATCCAGTGGGTTTCTAAATAGATTACATAAGTGGGAGATTATACCTCCCTTTTTTCTTATTATTATAGGGGAAGCAGAATATCAGACTTCTAAAGCAATGTGTAACCGAAGGGCACAATTCACAAGTCATAAATTAAATTTCATAGCAGGAAAAAAGGGTTAGTTTGCAGAATCTTAGAAATTACTTGCATATATTTTGGTCCACAGTCATTACTGAGTTATTAAAACAGAGTGTCTGATCCTCTTTGCCATAAGCTTCCTAATGGAGGGACTGATGCCTTACTTATGGCCAAAATGTCCATCTGTTTCTTCTCTGCCATGTTCCAAAAACTGTTTTCCTCAGATTCTAAGAATGCCGTTACAGTGAGATATGGCCAAGATCAAGGTCTATTTCTAGAGTTATACTGAAAGTATTTACAATTTGTTTATTTCACAGTGGACTAGACTATCCTCTTCTGGAATTGCCATGACCACATGTCCACCACAAGAAATACCAAAATTTGATTGAGGTAAGTTATAATAACAGAAACTTGAAATTCTGGCACTGTTCCCTTCCTCATATACCAGAGTCAAAATGGGGCAATATTTCGTTTCTTTTTCACACTTCCTGAGCATAGCTCATGTTTTAATAATGGTTGTCACCTATCTTCCCCAAGGTCATCTCTGGCTCCTTTACACACCATGCTGGCTAAAGATGATGGAAACTGTAAGCTATAAACTTATGGGTTAGGGTTGACAATGCTAGATTCCCTTTACTTCACTGAATCATTCACTTCATGTTCCTTTATATACTTACATAATTCCTATTTGGATTTCCAGCTTCATCTGTCTGTTGTAGTGTGATGGATCCCCTTCTTTTCCTTTTAAAATCCATTTTGTTTTCACTTTCAAAATATGTCTGTTCTTTGCTCAATCAACAATCTCTGTCACTTCCCTTGCATGGGTTTTCTTTGCTTTTTCCCTTGGAAATGGCCTTTCCACAGCAACTTCTTTCCCCCATCCATAGCCATTGTTAAGAACTGTTTGGATGTTTTCACATTCTACCCTTGAAGCTTTTTTTATTGTTGGCTCAGCTCAGCTGACCCCAAGTCAGCTCACCTCATTCTCTATCTTTCCTTCCCCCCCCCCTTTTTAAAGCTTTTGCACCATTCTTTGGGGCAACCTTCCCAATTTGGCATGAACCTGCCATTAGAATTCAGCTTTCAAATGGAGGCAGCTTTTCAATCCTATTGAAGTGTCTGGTCCAGTCTAGGGGTCAAAACATGATCTACAACAAGATTGGATCTAAGCTTCATCCATAGACACCCTACAAATTTATTCTCTAGACCCTATAGTAG